>CM035838.1:257640704-259081485 GCA_020510985.1 Pholidichthys leucotaenia
CTTCCCATCTTCTAGCTTGATGCTCAGCATAATAGAATGGGGGAAGGAAAAAGTTGTTTGTGGTGGTGCCTTGCATGGCAGTGGCCCCTCTGATTTTAGATGTGATTAACATTGTAGATAGGAGAAACTTAATTTCATTCTACTGTACATGATTGACTGTATGGACTGAATGACAATAAGGTTGGCTTCTTCTATAATACCATCCAGCCACTGCTGCTGGGTGAGAAGCTGCAGAAGTTGGGGGGTGACTACTCTGTGATCTCCTGGATTACTGACTACCTGACAGGCAGGCCACAGTTTGTCCTGCTGGGCAGTATCTTTTCTGATGTGGTGGTTAGCGATACGGGAGCTCCACAGGGGACTGTGCTTTCTCCTTTTCTCTTCCCCTTATACACCGACTTTCAGTACAACACTGAGTCATGCCACCTGCAGAAATTCTCTGATGACTCGGCTGTTGTTGAGTGTATAAGAGGGGGAGGGGGAGTACAGGGCACTGGTAGACAGATTTGTGGAGTGGACCGAGCAGAATCACCTGAGGCTGAATGTCAGCAAGACCAGAGAGATGGTGATTGATTTTACGAAGAAGAGGACACCTTCACAACCATAGCGGATTAGGAGTGAGAATGTGGAGGTAGTGGAGGACTACAAATACCTGGGTGTCGTGATCACCAATGGACTGGACTGGAACTCTAACACCGATGCTGTGTACAAGAAGGGGATGAGCAGACTCTACATTCTGAGGAAACTGAGATCTTTCAACGTGTGGAACAGGATGCTGGAGCTTTTCTACCAGGCCATTGTCGCCAGCACTATCTTCTTTGGTACTGTCTGTTGGGGTAGCAGTGTCAGAGCTAGCGACACCAACAGATTTGCCAAGATTATCAAGAAGGCTGGATCTGTAATTGTTCACAGGCCGGAGCCCTTTGAGACTGTGGTAGAGAGGAGGACACTGAACAAGCTGTGATCCATCATGGACAATCCTGATCACCCCCTCCACCACACACTGGACAGACAGCAGAGCACTTTCTCCAGCAGACTGCTACAGTTTTGCTGCCAAATGGTCAGGTACAGGAAATCTTTCCTGCCACATGCCATTTCACTGTACACTAACTGTCTTGTAGGCCCCTATGGGGCGGAAGGACAGACCCACTCGCTGGACGGTTGTGACATTTTATTAAACAAAAGAACAGAAATTCCAAAAACTGTGCAGACTACACAAAAATACACACAAGGGTAAACAATGGGGATAACACTCCAGAGCAGAAGTAGTTCTGGAGGAGATAAAGGGAGAAACTTACAGTAGACTGCTGTCTAAGAACATCAATTCAGCCACAAAGAAACAGTGAGCAAACAGAGGTTAAATAGCCAGACAAATGAGCAACAGGTGCGGGAGCTGAGCTGCAGGTGAACTGATTGCAACGCTGCTTACAGCTGATGGCAAACAGACTGTGAACAGCAAGTGGGAGTGTCTGGAGAGAGGGGCAAAAACAAAGACAAAACCCCACACTATACACATGAGCAGACAATAATAATAGAAATGCAAAACTCAACAATAAATTGAGTCTGAGCTCAGAGATGACATTGAAGCTCAGACTCATGACAGACCCTCCCCTCAAGTGGTGGATTCCAGACCTTCAGGTAACATCAAAAGAAAAAGAAAAAAAACCTGCCCCCGTCCCTCCACAAGAACCACAACAATCTACCCAGGGTGGGTGGTGGTGGGAACAGGTCAGGAGGTAACAAAACAACCCCGCTCAGGACCCACACCAAAAAAGAAAACAAACAAAAAACAGAGTTAGGCCCCCTGGCCCGCAGAGCCCAAGAGTTCAGGGGGCCGACCAAAATCCCAGACCCAGCGGACGGCAAGGTGGAACAGGTCAGGTGGCCTGCCTAAGTCCCAGGCTAACCGGACAGCCAGATGGTACAAATTGGGTGGCCTGTTGGAAAATATGTACCACCCGACCCGGCGGCTCAGTCTTTCTGGCTGCCGGCCTGAGTTCTTAAGCCATCAGGCTCGGAGAGGTGACCCAGGAGGCAGCTTCTCCACAAGAAGGCAACCTGATGGGAAGCAGGGCCAAGGGAGAGGGACCACGACGATGTCTGGTGGCAAAGGAGGAAGGGGAAACACGACACCGTCCGGCGGAGGAGGGAGAGGGTCCATTATGGCGTCAGGCAGGGAAGGAAGGGAGACCCCGACAGCATCTGGCAGAGAAGGAAGAGGGACCACGATGCCCTCAGTGGCCTTGAATGGGACAGAAGTTGCACCCATGGGGGTCCCGGTCTGGGACATTGTAGCACCCGCGGTGGCTCCGGGCTGGAGTGTAGCAGCACCTGCGGTGGCTCCAGGCAGGAACGTAGCAGTACCCACGGTGGCTCCGGGCTGGAGCATTGCAGTACCCTTGGTGGCTCCGGGCTGGAGCACTGCAGCATCCTTGGTGAGCCCGGGCTGGGCCAATGTTGCACCCTTGGTGAACCCGGGGTGGGCCAACATTGCACCCTCGGTGGACCTGGGCTGGGCCAACGTTGCACCCTTGGCAGGCCCAGGCTGGAGCACAGTCCCCATGGCGGACCTGAACTGGAGTGCAGCACCCACATAGGACTGATGCTGGGGCGCAGCACCCATGACGGTCCCCGGCCAGGACGCAGCACTCATGGAGCCTCGAACCGAGGAGATGGAACCCAGATGATGGTCTCGGGTAGAGGGGAAGCTGTACCCATGGAGGTCCTGGGCTGGGACGGCGCACCTGTGCCGACCTCCACTGGGGAAGCCAGACCCACGACATCTTTGGGTGGTGAGCCTGGATCCACGAAGACTTCTTGCTGGAGTGGATCTTCCCTGGCAACCTTGGGAGAAGACTCAGAGACAGAAGACAGAGGGACATGGTCACGGTCGCCGGCAGCGGCGGAGCCCGGAGAGGTGAGCTCAAATGCAGCAGGCGGCTGCACCTGGCTCTCCTCACCAAGAGCCAGGCAAGATTGCTCTAGAACTGAGAGAAGAAAGACAAGGGAGACCACTTGCCTGAGCTCAAGCTCCACCGCCGTCCAGGACTCCGTCGATCCAGATGATGGCGATGTCTCGGGCCTGGCCTCTTGGAGGTCCAACTTGGGTTCCCACTCTGTTGCGGTGGCCTCCGCAGCAGGCATGATGGTGGTAGCAGTCCTTTCAGGCCCAGTCAGCGTGACCCACGCAGAAGGCTCATTCAACGTGGCGGCTGGGGTTTGGCTCACTGTTGGCATTGGACTCCGTGTAGTGAGCTCGGGTTCAGTGCCTTCCCTCCATAAGGAGACAGCGGGGCTGGGCTGGAGTCCTCCAGCGCTGTGGGCTCCTCCATCGTCTGGTGGTTGAGTTTCTGGGCCAGCGAACACTCAGGGGCAAGAGGAAGAGACACGGTGAGGGCAGGTGTGGAATCATAATTTGCAGCAAGTGAAGAGAACTCAGGGGACTATATGACCTGAGTCTTTTTTACCAGGGATCAGGCAAGACAAATCAATAAAAATTGAAATGGAATGAAATTAATCTTCCCTGATTTCCTGGTGTGTGGTGTTGCCTGCTGCGTCATCGCCTCTCTCCGTGGCTATGGTGGACTTGGGCCCCTCTGTGGATCGTGGAGGAGCTGTTCTGGTACAGGCGTAGATGGGCGTAGATGGGAAGGAAGCAGTCGAGCCCTCAACAGCGGGGGCTGGCGGAATGGTCAGAGGAGAAGAGCAAAAAGACGGAGCTGCTGCAGGATTAGTCTGACTCGATGTTGGCAATTCTGCTGGCTGAGAGGAGGAAGCGTTTCTCCGGCAGTCTGGACCTGGGCGATGCTGGTCTCGTGGAGTTGATGGAGGAGGAAGGGAAGCCGGAGGGTGGCAAGGAGTAGAGGCAATGGAGCCCCGGGATTGCCTCCTCTTCAGCGTGTGCCCAGTCTTCCCTAAGGAAATCTTCGTCCTCCCGCCGTTCTCACTCTGCAGTGCAGCCACCTGAGAAATCTTCTCTCTTCCCTCAGCGCATTCCATAAGCTGAGGGCACTGGCGAGCTGCTGCCCCACGAGCTCCAGATACCACAGCGCGTCCTCCAGAGTGGAATAAGTGCATGCTGTAGAGATGAGACTGTCAATCTCCATAAGGGCGCGGCAGCACTCCCACCCAAGGCGCATCGGATAACTGCATCCCCCTGCTGAATCCATCCGGCTCCAAAGAGCAGGTGAGTAAAAAAAAGAAAACTCAAAAGGACAAAAAACGCACAATTGCTGCAGCTGGGCCTTATTATTCTGGCGTCTGAATTCTGTCATGTAGGCCCCTACAGGGCGGAAGGACAGACCCGCTTGCTGGACGGTAATTGTGACATTTTATTAAACAAAAGAACAGAAATTCCAAAAACTGTGCAGACTACACAAAAATACACACAAGGGTAAACAACGGTGATAAAACTCCAGAGCAGAAGTAGCTCTGGAGGAGATAAAGGGAGAAACTTACAGAAGACTGCTGTCTGAGAACATCAATTCAGCCGCAAAGAAACAGTGAACACACAGAGTTTAAATAGCCAGACAAATGAGCAACAGGTGCGGGAGCTGAGCTGCAGGTGAACTGATTGCAACGCTGCTCACAGCTGATGGCAAACAGACTGTGAAAAGCAAGTGGGAGTGTCTGGAGAGAGGGGCAGAAACAAAGACAAAACCCTACACTATACACATGAGCAGACAATGATAATAACAGAAATGCAAAACTCAACAATAAATTGAGTCTGAGCTCAGAGATGACATTTGAGCTCAGACTCTTGACAGTAGCTCACTCTAATGTTGAATTCTGGTCATAACTATGCTGCCATACTGAACCTTGCAGTCTAATTGGTACCTCACATTGCACCCTGCACCTGATAGTCCTGCATTGTACAGCAAGTACGATTCATATATCTACATGGGTCATCATCTATTCATCTGCGATGCATGTAAAGTTATCTAGGCAGCTTTACTTTCCATGGGAAATTCCTTTTTCTATTATGCTGTGTGTGTTTCTGTTGTTTTGGTTGTCCACTGTCATGCTGCTGTTACACTGTAATTTCCCAGTTTGGGATCAATAAAGTCTATCTATCTATCTATCTATCTATCTATCTATCTATCTATCTATCTATCGTGGTGTGAAAAAGTGTTTGCCCCCTTCCTGATTTCTCAGTTTTTTGTATGTTTGTCACACTTAAATATTTCAGATCATCAAACAAATTTAAATATTAGACAAAGATAACAAGTAAAAACAAATGCAGTTTTTAAATGAAGGTGTTTATTAATAAGGGAAAAAAAATCCAAACCTACATGGCTGTGTATGAAAAAGTGATTGCCCCTAAGCCTAATAATTGGTTGGGCCACCCTTAGTAGCAACATCTGCAATCAGGCATTTGTGATGAGTCTTGTACAGCACTGTGGAAGAATTTTGGACAACTAACTCATCATTGCAGAATTGTTGTAACTCAGCCACATTGGAGGGTTTTCGAGCATGAACTGCCTTTTTAAGGTCTTGCCACAGCATCTCAATTAGATTCAGGTCAGGACTTTGACTAGGACACGCCAAAGTCTTCATTTTGAGTTTCTTAAGCCATTCAGAGGTGGACTTGCTGGTGTGTTTTTGGATCATTGTCCTGCTGCAGAACCCAAGTGTGCTTCAGCTTGAGGTCATGAACAGATGGCCTGACATTCTCCTTCAGGATTTTTTGGTAGACAGCAGAATTCATGGTTCCATTTACCACAGTAAGTCTTCCAGGTCCTGAAGCAGCAAAACAGCCCCAGACCATTATACTACCACCACCATATTTTGCTGTTGGTATGATGTTCTTCTGAAACGCTGTGTTACTTTTACGCTGGATGTAATGGGACACACACCTTCCAAAGAGTCCAACTTTTGTCTTGTCAGTCCACCACAGAGTATTTTCCCAAAAGTCTTGAGGATTATCAAGATGTTTTCTTCTAAACTGAGATGGGCCTTTATGTTCTTGTTGCTCAGCAGTGGCTTTTGTCTTGGAACTCTGCCATGCAGGCCATTTTTGCCCAGTCTCTTCCTTATGGTGGAGTCATGAACACTGACCTTAACTGAAGCAAGTGAGGCCTGCAGTTCTTTGGATGTTGTTGTGGGGTCTTTTGTGACCTCTTGGATGAGTTGTCGCTGCTCTGCTGGGGTAATTTTGATCGGATGGCCGCTCCTAGGAAGGTTCACCACTGTTCCATGTTTTCGGCATTTGTGAAAAATGGCTCTCACTGTGGTTCTCTGGAGTTCCAAAGCTTTAGAAATGGCTTTATAACCTTTTCCAGACTGATAGATCTCAATTACTTTGTTTCTCATTTGTTCCTGAATTTCTTTGGATCGCAGCATGATGTCTAGCTTTTGAGGATCTTTTGGTCTACTTCACTTTGTCAGGCAGGTCCTATTTAAGTGATTTCTTGATTGAGAACAGGTGTGGCAGTAATCAGGCCTGGGTGTGGCTAGAGAAATTGAACTCAGCTTTCCAAAGGTGTGATAAACCACAGTTAATTTATGCTTTAATTGGGTGGGTGGGGGGGGGTGCACAATCACTTTTTCACACAGGGCCATGTAGGTTTGGATTTTATTTTTTTTTTACCCTTAATAATAAACGCCTTCATTTAAAGCCTGCATTTTGTGTTTACTTGTGTTATCTTTGTCTAATATTTATATAAGGGTCACAGGTATAGTTGATGAAAAAAGCAATTAAAAGTTGCTTAAAATGCTTTTTTCATTGCTTCATTGTAATTTTTGCAATTAATCATAGTTAATTATAGAAAACGTGCAATTCATTAGTTCATTAATTAAGTCAATTCCCGGCCCTAAACCAAATTCATTTGAGTAAAAGTATTTTTCTTCATAAATTTAGTAAAACAGTGTCCTGACCCCAAACTCCTCGGTAAAATTTTGTGTAAACGTTAATCAGGTGCATGTACCTGAGAAAATGTAACTTACTACCACCTCTGCATCTAACAGGTGAAAGTTCAACCCAAGCTAAACTTTCCATTCAGCAGCACAAAATGAGCTCCCTCTGCAGTTAACCTTTGCTCAGCGGAACCAACAGCTGTAAGAGTGTGTAAAGTTTTATGAGGATTCAGTTACATCATGCTAGTCCATAAAAATATAATACACCACAAATATGTGTGTGCATACACTCACTCACTCATTCATTCATACACACACACACACACACACACACACACACTGACTGAGATTAGAGTTTATGACAGGTTAAAGCCAGGCAAAGGTTAGTAAGTCTGCAAAGTTAACATGAAGTCAGGGTTTAATCAACCCTCCTATACTCACAGCTTTCAAAAACACTGCCCTGCCTTCTCTCCTTTCCTAAGGAGTTTTTAAATCTGTCTGAAAAACCGAGTCTCAGCCCCGTCATTGATTCCACTGAGAATTACTCCAGTGTCCTCCCTCATAGGCAACAATCCAGGTCAGCCAAGGTAATTTAATCTCTGAACAAGCATGTAGGTGCTTCACTCCCACATCTGCTGATACCACAGACATACATGCTCTTCACCGGCTGTCTGGGTGACCTAGACTTAGGTTTGGAATAAAGGAGATTTCCTGCTCATTACTGTGGTCCAAGGTCAAAGGGAAGCAGAGGGGTGAAACACCAATATTGGTTTGATGTCTAAGGCATTATGAAAAAATACTGAGCCAAATATTTCAGTGTGAAATCTGTTTGAATGCAAAGAAATAAGATAAGATCAGTTAAAAACACCTGTACTACTTTTCTTAGAGGAAAACCCACTGGTGAATGAAAAGCGTCTTAGCTTGAGATGTATTAGTATTGTAGGTTTCTTATTATGTTGAGCAGGGCAGTTTCTAGGTTTTTCCTATAAAAGATTGTGTTTGAGAGCCCTTATGTTGGTAATGGGGAAGAGTTCAGACCCTTTAAAATGGGGAAAAATATATCATCTTCCAACAAAATCATTAAAAAAAACCCGCAAAACAAAACCTGGGTCATTGTCTAGATGAACAGAAAAAAATTACCGATTACACAGAATAAAAATGTAACCAGCATCCACATGAATGTGTTTTTTTTTTAAATGTTGCAAATATGAGAAAAAGTTTCAGATTTCCAAGAAAAAAGTTATAATTTTGTCAGAAAAAAGTCACAAATTTACCAGAAAAAAGTTGCAAATTTACAAGAAAAATATTCCAAATTTATTAGAACAAATTGCAAATTTACAAGAAAGAATAAACAAATTTATAAGAAAAAAGATGCAACTTTATGAGAAAAAAAAATGCATTCATGCTTAGCATTAGTGCTTCAAAGGCATTGCAACATGATATAGAAATGTTTATGGTAAGGGGGCAATTCTCTCTTTGTGAGTTTTGGGGGACATGTCCCTCCATTCCCTTCTTGATTTACACCTGTGATTTTGGCTTGAGATTCAAACACAAAACTTGTATTTAATGTTGCATTTTTTTAATGATACGGAGCAGTCAAGTCTTTCAAAACATCAATTTATTAATAAATCTGTGTGGATGTGGTGATAGTCAAACATGTCTGTGTAAACAGGTCCACCTCAGGAAGGACAAAACAAGCACTCTCATTTAATTAGCCACGTGCTAAATCACCCCAACTGCAATCCACACAAATCTCTGCCCTTCTTTGATCAGCTGAATTAACCCACACACCCTTGATCTCTGAAAACATGCTCATCACCAACATGCTTCTCACTCACCCCCACCCTGACCACAGAAAGGCTGAGTGGACATGCAGGCCATGGGCATGTGTGCCTGGTAAAAACTAAACACCATATAGCAACTGTCTCTCTTTATGTTCTTCAAATATATATACAGAGCCAGCCCTAGCTGACATTAGGGTATACCCCCCCTCCCAAAGGGCTAAAACTGCCGGTTGCTCTGGGCCCGAGCTCATCTGAGATGAACTGACACAAAGTGGAAAAGTGTGCTGTGGGCTGACGAGTCCACATTTTGAATTGCTTTTTCAAAAAATCATGGACATCGTGTCCCCCAGGTTAAAGTGGAAAAGGAACATCCAGATTTTTATCAGCACAAAGTTCAAAAGTCAGTATCTGTGTTGGTATGGGGTATGTTAGTACCCATGGCATGGATAACTTGCACATCTGTGAAGGCACCATTAATGCTGAATGGTACATCAAGGTTTTGCAGCAACATATACTACCATCCAAGCAATGTCTTTTTCAGGGATTTCCCTGCTTATGTCAGCAAGACAATGCTAAGCCACATTCTGCATGTGTTACAGCAGTGTGGCTTCGTAGTTAAAGAGTGCAGGTATTAGACTGGCCTGAATGCAGTCCAGACCCGTCTCCCATTGAAAATGTGTAGTGCATTATGAAATGCAAAATATGCCAATGAAGACCCCAGACTGCTGAGCAGCTGAAGTCGTAAATCAAGCAAGATCGGGAAATAATTCCGCCTACAAAGCTTCAAAAATTAGTGTACTCAGTTCCTAAACTCTTATTGAGTGTTGTTAAAAGGAAAGTGGTAAACATACCTTTGTCCTAACCTTTCTGGAAAGTGCTGCAGGCATAAAATTCAAAATGAGGGCATATTTGCAAGAAACAACAAAAAGATAAAGTTTATCAGTTTGAAGATCAAATGCCTTGTTTTTGTAGTGTATTCAATTGAATACAGTAGGTTGAAAAGGATTTATAAATCATTGTATTTTGTTCTTATTTACATCCCAACTCCACTGGAATTGGGGTTGTATCTATCAATTGATGCCAGAGGGTTTAAAGACTTTGGTGGCACGTGCACAGACAGCAATCCTGAGACAATCACTTTAGAGATTGAATAGGAAAGAGGAGGAGAGAGCCTAAAGGTCAGCATCTTGTTTGGAGTGACTTGAGCAGCAGTCAGAGCTGCTGGGCAGAGAACAGGCAAGTTTTATCTCCAACTGACATCGATTCCATCAATAAAACACTACAGAAATCTTAAAACAGAAAAGGGAGAAGACAAAAAAAAAATATTCAAACTTCATCTTCTTGCATGATTGAGGCATCATGAGCCAGCAGGTCAGCAGCTTGCCGTCATTCAGACCTTTTCTCATGAAGACGCCCACCAGAACGAACAGGCCTCTGCAGCAGAGACGGCGCACGCTCCCCGCCAGCGAGTTCAGGAACCTCACCCCGCAGGATGCCATCAGTGTGTTTGAGATTGAACGAGAAGGTATGTCTACTTTTGTTCATAATTCATCCATAAAACAATGCACAATATATACTGTATACAATATACAAATGTGTGGGGGAAATTAAAAATGTCTCAGACCTGAATTCTGAACGTACAGCCCAATGAGCTTCCCTCTCATGTAACTGACCTTCTGACTGAACTGGGACTTTTTTTTTTTAACCTCCCCCAGCATTTGTCTCTGTGTCTGGAGAGTGCCCACTTAGCCTGGATGAGGTGCTTCACTTCCTCGGTCAGTGCCCAGAGCTGTCCCTGGGTTGGTTTGAGGAGGGACAGCTGGTGGCCTTCATCATTGGCTCGGGCTGGGACAAGGAGAGACTTTCTCAGGTAAAATGAAGTCAAATTCTGATTTTTACCAAGTGATCACTATGTCTCAGATTTGTTGTGTTTACATATCCAGGAGGCCATGACTCTGCATGCCCCAGACTCCCCCACCGTG
Organism: Pholidichthys leucotaenia; assembly: GCA_020510985.1. NCBI lineage: Eukaryota > Metazoa > Chordata > Actinopteri > Cichliformes > Pholidichthyidae > Pholidichthys > Pholidichthys leucotaenia. The sequence continues at coordinate 257,651,326 of CM035838.1, forward strand.
CACATTCACGTACTCTCAGTGCACAGTCACTGTCGCCAGCAGGGCAAAGGCTCCATTCTCCTATGGCGCTACATGCAGTACCTGAGCTTCATGCCAGGCCTCCGCCGTGCTGTGCTGATGTGTGAGGACTTCCTGGTGCCCTTCTACCTCAAGGCTGGCTTCAAGGAGATAGGACCAGCAGCCATTACGGTGTCCAACATGCACTTCCAAGAGATGGAGTATATACTCGGTGGGCGGGCGTATGTGCGGAGAAACAGCGGCTGCTAGTCCTTGAACCACCTTCTGTTTCAATCTCTTTTCACTTAGAGTAGTATCTCACTGGGCTGTGACAGCTTGCGACTAATTGGAGAACGCCATTCACAAGGGAGTTTCCAATCTCTCTCCAAACATTCGCGGTTTTGGGTTTGCAACTTCTCACGAGTCATAGGGCCTCATTCTCGTGTCACGGGAATTTTGAACATGTTAAAAAAAATCTGTGCAACAAAATTTCTCAAAATAGTCACACAGTTGTCACAGATGTCTCGGCCCTGTCTCGAACCCTTCTCAATTTATTTTTGCTGAATCAGAAAGTGCGAGAAAAGTTAGACAACTATGCAAGGGATTGGGGAACTATGAAACTAAACTGTGACTGATTCGAAAAAAAAAAAAAAAAAAGCAGATGCAGCAGGGAAGGTATTACTCACAGCAGCCTGGCACTTTCCAGCACCTGAGTGGTACTTTCCAGCAGCTGCAGAAGCCTGGTACCTGTCAGAAGCAGAGTGGTCAGGATGGTGCTTGACCACAGCAGCAGCAAGGAGACATGCAGCAGCCTTCAGCATGTCAGCCTGATCCGCATTCAACATTACAAGAATATACAAATGAAGATACAACTTATGCAGGACTTGATTCAGCAAAACCATGACAACTGGGAGAAAATGCCCAGCCCCCTGCCAATTGGGTGTGTAGAAATTGTGCATTCGTATGGGATAATTTTAATTTATATGGATACAATTGCACAATTGATACAGATAGCCGTCGTGCGAGTGTTGCATAGGATATGGGTGGCCGTTGTGGGACAGTCATAAATGCAAAAAAAAAATTCTCAATTCTGTCTTGCGCATGCTGCAAGAATGTCCTGCAACACTCGCATTAGATGTATGCAAACTCCTGGCAAATTCTGACCCAAAATTCACCGGGAGTTTGTACAAAATTAATGCAATATTCGTGAGACATATGCAAATGTGCCATATGTGCCATTTCAGTGTGATTTCAAGTGAAAATTGTCACAAATTTGCTTGTTGCATGCTTCTTTTAAAAAACAAAAACAAAAAAACCCAAACTGTCACAGCCCAGTGAGGTACTACCCTTACTCACCTCTAACATGGATTTTGACTCAGATGGATAGGTAAAGGAGCTAATATGCACTGTTGGTCTGAGTTAGACCTCCACCCTGTAATAAACTGAGGTAATTACAGGTAACAACATAAACACAGTTAGATTTTTTTTAAACCAAGCAAATCATAAGCTGTCATTTTTTCACAACTATTCTTCAGAGTACACAAACATGCTGCATTTTCTAAGTAAAAAGGTGCAAGACAGTATTTTTCAGGCTTTTTCTGTCATTGAGAGAAAGTCACAGACGTTTTCATTTTATATATATTTTTTTACTGTTTTCAGTTACATGTGAGTAGACAGGTAGCTAAAACACTACCACATTCAGAACAATAATCACTTCTTCAGAAGTAATAAACAAATAAAAGAAAACATTCGAGTGCTCAGCATAATGTAACAAAAATATGGCAGTAGTTGGTACATTTATCGACAAGGCACCAAAGGTATCGGTATCTGATTTTTGTCCCTGCTTCTGTATGAGGTTTTCTGGATGATAGTGATTTAATAAAACCTGTGTAGAGTGTGAATATTAAAAAAAAAAAAAAAAAAATCATTCTCTGCATCACTGTGGGGCTCCTTAATTCTTGCCTTGGCTGCTTTGATGAGGTTTGGAGGTGCCATAGCTTTTTTTAAAATTGAACAGTGAAGGAGTGACGATGAAAGGGTGAGTGGTGTGGGTATTCATATCAACAGACTAAAACACAAGCATTTTATCATAGTTCACATACAAGGAGGGTGACAGTGTCCCCACCAGTCCACATTTTTTGACCTGATGCCTTCCAGCTTTAGTGGAGGTGAGCATTGAGGTCATACTTCTCGCAGAACTTGTCAGTGAAGGGGATGCAGGTGAGAAGCTCGCACCATTCGCACTTGATCGGGTAAACGTAGAAGAGCACCACGAGGCCCGAAAAGAGTCCAACAAACACCAGCAGGAAGACGATAATCTGGCAGCGTTTGCGGTATAGGTCCATGCGGCCAAAGCTGATGTAGGGTAGGAAGGCAAAGGACAGAAAGAAGCCGGAAATGAAGCCGCAAATGTGGGCGAAATTGTCGATCCAGGGCAAGAGCCCAAAGGCAAAAAGAAAGAGCACCACACAAAACAGCTTGATGAAGGCCCTCCAGGGCTGGGCCAGGATCTGCCAGCTCTGAAACAGCTCCACGAACAGACATGCCAGGATCCCAAACTGAGAGCCCGCTGGACCCACCTGAAACAACAATGGCAGAGAGAGGGACACACGTTTAGAAAATCACACCAAAATCTCTAGAAACATGTAGTTGCCACATCAGAGTCCACAGTGTGTGATCACCTCAGCTCTGTAGGGCAGGAAGATGGCTGAGGCCAAGTTGCCAGTGATGCCGCTGAGGATGTAAATGATGGAGATGCGCAGCCAGCCTGCCAACTTCTCAAGGTCCCTCAGGATGGTCATTTGGAAAGCCACCGACACCAGACAATGAAGGATTCTGGGAGGAGAGACAAACAAAGGGCTTGTGAGTGCATGTCGGTGAAAAGCCACACGTGTTGATGGGGTAATCCGTCCGTGTACAAGAGGATACCCCCGCCCCCAATAGCCGAGTGAGACTGACTTTGCACAAAAGCAAAATCAGACTTCATCTCAGTGAAGCTTAATGAGTTTGAGTAGGGAGGGCACTCTGTTTAATTACCCAGGAGAGAGATAACAGACTGCATGAAGATGAAGCGCTGCTCCTCTTAGCAGCGAGGTCAGCTCTTTGTGGTGAATGACTGACAGGTCTAAACTACACCAAAGCAGAGCCGTCACTCTGATAAGTATTTATCTGCAAGTACTGAATGAGATTACAAGTATGAATTTAAATGGGATCAGTAATGCCCTTTTTCCACACGTTGACAGAGTTGCCAGAGGTGTTAGAGAAATGTCTCTGACATGTTCTGGTCAAAACATCTTACTGATTAAATATTGCAACACTATTTTCAATCTAGTTTAAACACCCTTTCTCAAAACAGCCCGTTTCAGTGCATGCTGTTTTAAATGACAATGAGCCAAGGTTCATGCCAGATTCCTTCTTTCATCAGTACTGAGCTATGTTGTTGATGCCATATAGAGGTTAACGTTAGCTGGCAAGCTACTTACGTAAAAGCGGTGGAATGTGAGAATGTAAAAGCCCATAAAGCATTATGGGCAACATAGATGTGTGGTGTCAGTGTCTGATAGGATAGGAATGGTTCCTGAGGTATGACAAGCAAAGAAACAACCCCAAATAAATGGCTAACTCTACTCATTGGAACTAACAGCTGCTAATTAAAGGGCTGTGCCAGCCAGAGTATAACAATCTATTCATCCATCCATCTTCTACCGGATTCAGGTCGCGGAGGCACCAGCTCAGGCAGAGAAGCACAGACTTCCCTCTTCCCAGCTACCTGCTCCAGCTCTTTAGAGAGGACACCAAGACGTTCCCAGGCCAGCTGGAAGACAGTCTCTCCAGCATGTCCTAGGTCTGCCCCAGGGTCTCCTCCCAGTGGGATGTGCCCGAAACACCTCAAGTGGGAGGTGTCCAGGAGGCATCCTGATCAGATGCCCAAACCCCTTCAGCTGGCTCCTTTCGATGTGGAGAAGCAGTGTTTCGACTCTGAGCCTCCCCTGGATGACTGGGCTCCTCACCCTATCTCTAAGGGTGAGTCCAGCGATCCTACGGAGAAAGCTCATTTCAGCTGTTTGTATCCGCAATCTAATTCTTTCAGTCATTACCCAAAGTTCATGACCAAAGGTGAGGATAGGAACATAGATTGACCGGTAAATTGACAGCTTTGCCTTAGAGCTTAGCTCCCTCTTCCCCAGAACAGACCAGTACAACGTCCGCATCACTGCAGAGGCTGTGCTGATCTGTCTGGCAATCTCGCGCTCCATTCTCCCCTCACTCATGAATGAGACCCCAAGACACTTAAACTCCTCCACTTGGAGCAGGAGCTTGTCTCCAACCTGGAGAGGACAATCCACCTTTTTCTGGCTGAGGACCATGGACTCGGACTTGGAGGTGCTGATTCTCATCCCAGCCGCTTCACACTCAGCAGCAAACCGTCCCAGTAAGACCTGTAGGTCATTGCTTGATGAAGCCAACAGGATAACATCTGCAAACAGCAGAGATGAGATCCTGTGGTCACCAAACATGACACCCTCCATTCCTTGGCAGCATCTAGATATCCTGTCCATAAAAATTATGAACAGGATCGTGACAAAGGGCAGCCCTGGCGGAGTCTAACTCTTACTGGAAACGAGTTTGACTGGGTGTTGGCAACACGAACCAAACTCCTGCAATGGTTGTATAGGGACAGGATAGCTCATAGCAACAAGCCCAATATGCCATACTCCCACAGCACCCCCCACAAGAGACCACCAGGGATGCAGTCAAATGCTTTCTCCAAGCACTTGTTGGGAAAACTCCCACGAACCCTCGAAGATTCTCGAGAGGATAAAGAGTTGGTCTGATGTGCCATGGCCAGGACGAAAACCACATTGCTCCTCCTGGATCCGAGGTTCAACTAACGGCCGGACTCTCCTCCCTAGTATCCTGGCATAGACCTTCCCAGGGAGGCTAAGAAGTGTGATTCCCCGAAAGTTGGAACATACCCTCTGGTCCCCCTTCTTAAAAAGAGGAACCACCACCCCAGTTTGCCATGTCAAAGGAACTGTCCCCAACCTCCACGCAATGTTGTAGAGGCATATCAACCATGACAGCCCTACAACATCAAGGGCCTTGAGGTACTCGGGGAGAATCTCGTCCACCCGGCCACCAATGAGTTTTTTAACCACTTCGGCGACCTCAGCCCCTGTGATGGGCGAGTTGTCCCCCTCGTACTCAAGCTCTGCTTCCTCTGTGGAAGACATGTCAGTGGGATTGAGGAGATCCTCAAAGCATTCCTTCCACCGCCCAACGATCTCCCCAGTTGAAGTCAATAGCACTCCATCCACACCATACACAGTGTGGACAGGTAGCTGCTTCCCCCTCCTGAGCCGCCGGATATTTTGCCAGAATCTCTTCAAGGCCGACTGAAAGTCTTACTCCATGGCCTCACCAAACTCCTCCCACACCCGAGTTTTTGCTTCAGCCACCACCCGAGCTGCACTCTGCTTGGCCTGATGGTAAACCTCAGCTGCTTCAGGAGTCCCACAACCCAACCAACCTTGATAGGACTCCTTCAGCTTGCTAGCTCCCCTCACCACTAGTGTCTGTCACCATGGGGTGAGATGCCGTCTCAGCGCTCAGCCCATGTTTTCCTTCACCCCTGCTTTTCATTGAGCAGCGTCTCAGCAGGCTCCCAGCTGGCAGCATTACGGACGGCTGGGGCCAGTTAATCCTCATCAGCTGGGGCGCTGCCAATGAGAATAAATAGGAGCAGCCTCGATGACTCGGGGCTGCGACATAAGCACTGCTAGGATGAAGCCCCTTCGTCTGGTGTCAGCTTCTACTCCCCTTACAGCATTCCTGTGATTGTAACCCGCTGTGAGTATGTATGTCTTGTTACCCCTATGTCCGGTACGAGCTCCCTGCTCCTGCGCTGCGCAACTTGTGAGTGAACCTCTGTACGAGTATCTGTGCTTTCCTCATCCCTCACCCCCTTCCTTTAATAAAACATCACGACTCACTGGCTCGCCCTTGGCTCTTATTGCGTGGCTCCCTAGAGCCGCGCGTGACAGTGTCCACCACTTGGTTCAGGGGTTTCCACCACAAGATCTACCAACGACCTTGCAGCCACAGCTCTGGGCAGCTGCTTCAACAATGGAGGTGGAGAACATGGCCCACCGAGACTCAATGTCTCCAGACTCCCCCGGAATGTGGTTGACGTTCTTCTGGAGGTGGGAGTTGAAGACCTTTTGGACAGAGGCCTCAGCCAGACGTTCCCAGCACACCCTCACTATATGTTTGGGTCTACTGAGACTGAGTGGCCTCCACCCCTGCTGTCGGATCCAACTCACCACCAGGTGGTGATCAGTTGACAGCTCTGCACCCCTCTTTACCTGAATGTCTAAGACATATGGTCACAGGTCTGATGACATGATAACAATATTGATTATCAACCTGCGACCTAGGGTGTCCTGGTGCCAGGTGCACATATGAACACCCTTATGCTTGAACATGGTGTTCATTATGGACAAACTATGGTTGGCACAGAAGTCCAATAACTGAACACCACTCGGGTTCAGATCGGGCAGGCCGTTCCTCCCAATCAACCCCTCCAGGTTTCACTGTCGTTGCCCATGTGGGGATTGAAGTCCCCCGGTAGGATAATGGAGTCTCCAAGAGGAGCACCTTCCAGCACCCCAATCAGAGACTCCAAAAAGGGTGGGTACTCTGAACCATCATTTGGTGCATAGGCACAAATGATGGTCAGGACCCATTTCCCAGCCCGAAGGCATAGAGAAATTACCCTTTGGTCCACCGGGGAGAACATAGAGGCAGCAAGGCGGGGGTGGGGGGGGTACAAGAATATCCAACCCTGCTCGCTGCCTCTTGCCTGGGGCAACTCTAGGTAGGCCAAGCTCCAGACCCTCTCCATGAAACTGGTTCTGGAACGGGAGCTGTGCGTTGAGGTGAGCCCAACTATATCTAGCCAGTATCTCTCAACCTCATGCACCAGCTCCAGCTCCTTCCCCACCAGAGAGGTGACGTTCCACGTCCCAAAAGCCAGTTTAGAAAGCTGGGGAAAGGTCTCTGCCTTTGACCGTTACCTGATCCACATAGCACCGGACCCCATGGTCCCTCCTGCAAGTGGTGAGCCCACTGGAGAGCGGACCCATGTAACTCCTTTGGGCTGAGCCCAGCCAGATCCCATGGGCATAAACCCGGCCACAAGACGCTTGCCATCTAGCCCCTCCCACAGGCCTGGCTTCTGGCCGGGGCCCCGGTCACTCCATACTAGGTGGGGTATGGGGTTAATAAACTATAATAAGCTAAAATAACATCTAAGAATGCGATAGGTAGTCAAGTGTTGGTCGATGATCCAGAGGGAAGTATGGATATCTAATGGGGTTGGATAGGATATACAGAAACGACCATAAATACTTGCTACAATCCAAGCTAATGCTAGGTGGCCTGATCTACCAGACTCTCCCAGCCAATGGAATGTCTAGAGCAAAGGGTTGAAAACTGCTTCAACAGAAAAGTACATTTTGGTTTTGACACCAATTTCTAGCAATGTGTTAGCATGCTGCTAAGAAACATGAATTTTAATGTAAATGAGTCACAGTAAAGATCAAAGTTGCTACAATAAAGGATACAAACATAATATTCCGACATGGAAAATGTGCTGCTTTTTGTTTTGTAAAGGCGTTGTTAGTGTTTCAACTGTTCCATATTGTTTGGTCAGTGGTTTTTCTTTTTTCCCCTCTAGTGAGCTTCTTGCATCAAAAATTGTGCTGCATCCCTACCTCTCTTATATGCAGAGTCTTTACTTAAGTCCACATATTAACCTTTTGTAAAGCCACTATTCATCACCCTTTTCCTTTTGTTGTCTCCTCCTGCTATCTATCCATGATTAGCTCAGACTCTCGCTCTGTGTGCATTTCATTTCTTGTGAGATGAGTTCTTAACTGCAGTTCCTTTCAAGTTACCAAACATCATTCTTCAATATAGGTTGCCTGACTGATTCAGATCTTTCAATCATTCTGTTTGCTACTTTAACCAAATACGATCTTTGTTAACACTGATGTAGAAAAGGCTGTTTTCATTATTACCCACATGCGCTTTGTCTGATAAATTTACTTATGTCTACTAATTATATTTAATACTGTATGCTGTAGATTTGAGGCAAAGGTCTTACTACCCAGGATAAAAACTTCTCTAAAAAAAAAAAAAAAAAAAGTTAAGAAATACAGTCAAATACACCCACTCACATTTTCTATTTTATTCTGCTGACAGGCACATCTCCGAGTCAGAAAAACTTATTTGAAAAACTTATTTTCACAATCCTGCCAGCTACTGACTCACCCAGCGTGCAGAAAAAGTGAGAGCCAGAGTCGGTAAAACTGATCTGGGATCTCAGGGTTGAGGAAAGGCAAGAGTCCACAGACGTCATCCATGCAGTGCACCTAAAAAAGGTAAAACACGCCATTCGTTATTGGAAAGACATGATTCTGATCATTACTAACAAAGTGATTAGACCCATTCTATGGTAATTTTCAACTCCAAATTTTAATTTTCAGGTTTTACTAGAGGAGCTTTGCATAAATCAGGGTTTTAAAAAATCCTTCTAGCATTTAATACCTATAAACCTTCTTAAAGGACAATCTAAGAGCATTTCCCTATTCAAATTAACTTTTTCTACATATTTTGCCTTTTCCTTTCTCCTTTTTTTTTTTTTGAAAATTTAATCTTTACATCTTTTTTTTCCTGATTGGCTGCCCTCACAAACAAGGTGTGCCGTTTCCAGTCAGTGCTGTGTGGAGCCTCAGCTTTAATTATAAAAAAGGAACATGTGTTTTATTCTTATACTCACTTGAGAGCAAAGAGTAGCCTCTTCATGAAAGTAGCCCTTCATAAAGTCACAATATTCCCGGGATGTGATTTCACACCTTAAAGAAGCAGACATTTATTTAGCAGGGAAAACAGTAATGGCTATATTTTCATGCACACCAATAAAATGATTACAATCACATTTCTGGAGTTATTTGATTATTCGGGTAGTCTTGTAAACAGCATATTCCGATTTAAAAAAAAAAAAAAATCATATAAAAGCCATTATTGGATTTCGAGAAATGAGATACGCACAGCTAGTTTTATTGTCCAATAATTTGTTTATTCAGAATATGTAACTTTATAGGGTTATCACCATACTAGAATTTCACCAACATCAGTGATAACACTTTATTTTATAAATTTATGAAGAAAAAAAAGCATTGCTAATTTAAGACAAAAACCTTGTAAATTTACATGGTAAAAAATATTAATTTATGAGAAAAGACAAAAATTTCGGAGTAAATAAGTTGCAAATTTATGTGAGAAAAAATCTACAATTAATATAAAAAGTCACAAATCTATGAGAAAAATTAGCTACTAATTATGAGAACAAAGTTGAAAATTACAGGAAAAAGCTGCACATTTACGAGAGAACTGTTGCCAATTTGGAGAAAAAAGAATCAGCAAATTATTGGAAAAAAAATGCAGATTTATGGGAAAAAAGTAGAAAATTACAAGGAAAAAGTTGCCAATTTATGAGAAAAAAAGTGCAAATTACAAAAAAATAGTTGCAAATGATGAGAAAAAAGTTGCAGATGTATGAGAAAAAACCCACAGTAAAAGAAATGTAGGTTTTATATGAAAAATATTTAAGATTGGCTTAGATGGTGCAAAAAATCTGTATTGATAGTGTTGCAAATGAGTAGGTCATCTGATACTAATTTTTAATATCGATTAGTATCTGAGTATCAATATTCTTGACGACCCTAACACCTTGCAGTTTTTTTGTTTTTTACATCTGTGCATGTGCATATAAGCAATGTTGAAAACGAGACAGGAAGTTTGAGTTTTTACCTCATGTACTTGTGGGAAGATTTCAGTTATTGACAGAATCATGTCGAGGTCTTATTTCCAAGAACTGATTAATTCAATTCAACTTTATTTATATAGCGCCATTTCACAACAACAGTCATCTCATAGCACTTTCAACTGTAGGGGGAACCCCCACAGTTGCAGAAAGACCCCAGCAATCAGGCGATCCCCTGTGAGCAAGTGCTTGGTGACGGGGGAGAGGAAAAACTCCCTTTTAACAGGAAGAAACCTCCAGCAGACCCAGGCTCAGGGAGGGGCAGTCATCTGCTGCGACTGGCTGGGGGGGTGAGGGGACAGAGAAGATTACTAAAGTGCATATAAATATGTCAAATCCGAACGTTACCATTACCTGATTTTTGACAGCTTTTAGGTTATTGTGACCATGTAAATGCACAGAATGATTATCAGTGATTTGTGTGATTAGTTACTAGAGTGGAATTGTCTGTCATAAGACCAGAACAGGCTCCCCTCACCTCCCTTTGGTTCCAATGCAGCAGGGTCGGCCTGTGATGGTGCAGTCTATGTGAGGCAGGTTGGTGTGGTTCCCTGTGTTGTACCTGGTACAAATCTGAAAGGCGGAGCAGATAAACGGTCACTTCAACAATTAACAGTTCCAAGTGCGATATTCAGTTGGTGTACTGTATCTTTGTGAATTTGACAACTGGAAGAACTTTAATTGAATCATTAGTGAAGTGGGGTTTTTGTGAACTCACCGGCCACTTGGTGATGTCATCCGACCACTCATGAGGTGACACTGAACCAGGCTCTAAACATGTCCTGTAAGCAGTAAATGCATGTACATTAATATCACTCCGGTAACAACATGGGTGTTAATAGAGGAACTGCAGTTGGGTCGTACCTGGGATCCTGATGGCACACTGAGCCATACTGTCTGTCTTTACCATTTAACTGGGGAGCACTGGAATGCCTCGGCCACTTCACCCACACAGCCAAGGTACTCTAGATACAGAGACAAGGCATCAGATGTGCACACAAGTTCTCAGTGTAGCTGGTAGTTAAGGAGAACAAAGCGAAGGTTCGTTTACGCACCGAGCATTCCTCCTCTGAGGTCTGGACACATCCTGAGCGATCGTTCCGCACACAGCAGGCAGAGTTGCGTTCAATAGCTCTCTTTTCCCTGATAAGATCATGCACTTGCTTGTCTTGCCGCATGCATGGAGAATATTTGGCCCCCAAGTGGATCAGTGCCTCCTAAAGATGGATTGAACGTCAATAAAATTCAGTATTTATGTGAAGTAGGGCTGCATGATCATTAGGAAAACAGGCGATATGGGATACTGGTGCTGAATATTGTGGTAACGATATGACTTGCAATATCTAAAATACTTCCCAGAAGTGTGTGATTTTTTTCCCCACATAATGTGTAACATTTTTACATAAAATTACTTTTTTCTTTACATACTTACTTACATACTAAAATACGTACTTTTTCTCATAAATTTGTAATTTTTCCACATAAAATTTGGTGTTTTTTCCTCATAAACTTGTGATGTTTTCCATGCAAGCTTCGCTACTTTTTCCCTCATAATTTTGAGATTTTTTTACATAAAATTGGGTACTTTTGTCTCATAAATCTGTGACTTTTATGACATAAAGTTGCTACTTTTTTTCTCATAAATTTGTGACCTTCATATTGATATTACTTTTTTCATGTCAATTTGTGACCTTTTTGTATAAATTTTGCAACTTTTTTGTCATAGATTTGTGATTTTTTTTTCAAGTAAACATGCAACTTTTCAAACATAAAATTTTCTGCTTTTTCCCTTCGTAAATTAGCAACTTTTCCTCATAAATATGCAACTTTTTTCATAAAAAATGTGCTACTTTTTTCCAGAAAGTTTGTGACTTTGTTCATATAGTTTTTCAGCTGCTTTGTTGGACTATAATAACTTGTATACAGTGTAAATTCTGCTCCAACATGTCATTTTGTGAACACATAAGCATCTGAAAAATAAAGTGTACTATTTCAAATATGTGTTTTGGGCATGTTGATATCCCCATGATAATAACATTTCAATATATTGTGCAGCATTACATGAAGACACCAAACAATAATGTTTATTTATTAAAACAATTACCGAACTGGGCCCGATCCAGAAGTTCTCCTGCTGTACAAACTTGACATTTTCATACACACCTTTGTTTCTTAAAACCTAAATCACACAAGAACAATCAACATTAATGTAATTTGAAAAAAAAAAAAAAAATATCGCCATGGCGCATCTGAACCAGGACTCACAGAATCAACTGTCTCATGCTGGGAGAAGCCCGGTGGTGCAAAACCATAAATGGATACAGCCAAAATGGTGATGAGCAAATGGACAAAGGTGATCCAATATGTGAAAAAAGGCCTGAAAGAGATTGAAGATGTTTTGTTTTTTTTTAAAGACAAGTCATTCATTGGCATCACCCACAGATGGAGGAAGTGAGAAAAGTGCTCAGCAGGAAGCTCTGTGAAGTGATATTGTACCTGTGGTCATCCATGTCCTCTATCTGTCTCTTGACATAGCTGTCAATGCGCTTGCGGTAGGTGCGGTTTGTGAGCTTGCCCACCATTCCCAACCCGTAAGGCCTCTTCTCTCGAGCGAAAAGCTTCTGGACAGGTATGACAATGCGCTGTCCACGCCGCTGTCCGTGAACGCTCACCACTTCCTGCCGCAGGGGCACCTTTGGTGGTCCGGGAGTTCCTTCTTTGGCTTTACGCCAGCCCCGCTCCAGAGGTCTGAAAAAAGAGGACATGTTAAAAAAAAAATGAAGAGTGAATCAGGAGGATAATTATAGAAGAGGACGGAGAGATATTTTAGTTATTTTGCATGCTGTATGGAGGACTTACACTGCCAAAATTATAAATTAATAAATATGCTATTAAATGGACACAAATTTTTTTTACTAATTACATTATTAAATTTAACCCCTTGACGCCTGTTGTCGCAAATTCGCATCAAACCGCTTCCGCTCCAAATGCAACCAAAATACCGTCTGTATTCCTCCACTTCCGGTTGGAGCACTTCCAACACATACCTAGGAACCTTTTGCAAGCATTAGTTTCTCATAGGAACGGTCAGAGACGGAGCACCATCCATTTCCTGATTGCTAGGGTTAGGGTTATAGTTTGGCAGTCATGAGAGTTGAAAATACTGAAAATAACTTTGTTGCATAAATAAAAGACTTCATACTTGAGATGGGAACAGGTGCTTTTTTTTTTTTTTTCCACAATATCTTTATTGAACCTTTTTTTTTTTTTAACAAACATGATACAAACAATCAAACACTAACACTAAAGTACTACAAAAAAAAAAAAAAATGCACTAAAAACACCAACAACCACCAACAAAATCAAGTCTTCAACAATGCTCCTCTGTTTAGTCTAGACAATCCAATACATAAGTATACATATTATGTTCACCAGTTTGGAATTTACAAGGTCCACACACATCATTCACCTTCTTCTTCAAGAGTTATGTTTAAATTTTTTACATAATCAATAAAAGGTCTCCATATATTCTCAAACACAATTTCCTTTGATTTCAGTATATATGTTATTCTTTCTAATGGAAGGTTTGTTAACATCTGTCTTAACCACTGAGTCACATCTGGTCTATGAGTCTTTTTCCATAATAGTGCAATACATTTTTTGGCATTAAGCAAACTGAGGTCTATGAATGTTCTTTCACTTTTATTGAAATTATGCTTTTCTGGGTACAGACCCAACAAAAACAGTTTAGGATTCAATATGATTTGTTTTGAGATTATTTTTTCAATTGTTACCCTCACCTCTTCCCAAAACATTCTTATTAATCTACATTCCCATAAACAATGAAATAGGGTTCCTTTACTTTCCATGCATTTTGTGCATGTATCTGGTATATTTTTGTTATATCTATTTAACTCCTCCGGTGTAACATACATCCGCATTAACCATTTGAAATGTATCAATTTAAGGCGTGCATTTATTGATTTGGTTTGAGCTTCTGTACAAGCCAATTCCCATTGTTCCTCTGAAATTTCAATTTGCAGATCTTCTTTCCAGTAGTTTAATCTTTTCAGTGAATTTTCACTTGAAGATAGTGTCAATGAGTTATAAAACTCTGAAATAATACCCTTTCTTTTACTATCTTTCATCATCATTTTTTCCAAGGATGAATAAATAGGTCGAGTGAGAGCTTTATTTTGATTTGATCGAATAAAGTTTCTAAGTTGAAGATATTTAAAAAAATGTGTTCTATTGAGATTAAATTTGATCCTCAGCTCTTCAAAAGACATTATGTTGTCTGCACATGGCAAATATAAATCCTGAATCTTTTGTATCCCTTTTAAATTCCATACTTTAAATACAGCGTCCGCTCTCCCTGGTTTAAAATATTGATTACCCCATATTGGACTAAATTGTGACAATAACTGTGGTTCTTTTAAATAGTTTTTAGCTTCACACCATATTTTGATCATATGCTTTACAAATGGATTTTTAACTTGTTTTTGTAATTTTTTTGCCGAATCTGAGTATATGAATATGGGAAGAGGTAAAGGTAAATTGTATGATTCCATTTCAGTCCAGTGAGGGAGATCATTTGATGAAAAATAATATGTCATAGACCTCAGTTGTGCCGACCAATAATACAACATAAAATTTGAACATTTCAGACCTCCACGATCAAATGGTAAATATAATAAAGACAGACGTAATCTAGCCCTCCTGTTGTTCCATATAAATTCCACTAACTTTTTTTTTATTCTTGAGAATAGATCTAAAGGTGGTGATAAGGGAATGTATTGAAATAAATAAAGTATTTTAGGTAAAATATTACTTTTAAGTATATTGATTCTCCCGATCATCGACATTGGTAGTGACATCCATCTCTGAGTTAACTCACTGATATCTGACATTAAGGCTTCATAGTTGACACTGGCGACTGATTCTAGCTTAGGCATAATTTGGATTCCTAAATATTTAAACTGATTTACAACATTGAATTGATTTACCTCAGGGGCTGGGTAATTTCTCTGGGTCTCATTTAGCATTAATATTGAAGATTTAGTTTTATTTATTTTATATCCTGATATTTCCCCAAAATTCTTTATTAAATTCAACAAGGTTGGAATTGATTTTTTTAGATTCGACATAAACAAAATTATATCATCGGCGTACAGGGAGATTTTATGTTCTGTTGGTCCAACTTTAATTCCATATATTTGTGAATGTAAACGTATCGCTATCGCTAAAGGTTCAATTGCCATAGTAAACAGTAAAGGTGAGAGTGGACAGCCTTGTCGACATCCTCTATTGATTTTTATTGGTTTTGAAATATTGTTATTTGTTAGGATTTCTGCTGTAGCATTATTGTATATTATTTGAACCCATTTTATGAAATTATTTCCAAGTCCAAACCTTTGTAGGACTTCAAAAAGAAAGGGCCATTCAACTCTATCAAAGGCCTTTTCGGCGTCCAATGATAGGAGAGCTGTATCCGGTGCTTCTTTATTAAAATAGATAATATTAAATAGTCTTCTTACATTATGGAAGCCTTGTCTACCCTTTATAAAGCCATTCTGATCTCGATTAATAATATTTGGTAAAATTTCTTGTATTCGTCTTGCTAAAATTTTACAGATTATCTTAAGGTCGGCGTTTAATAGGCTTATTGGTCTCATATTTTCACATTTATTAGAGGGCTTACCTGGTTTTGGCAGCAGTATAATTAAGGCATTATTTATGTATGATGGTAAATTATTATTTTGAAATGCTTCTAAAACCATTTCCAAAAAAGGTTTTATTAATTTATTCTTAAATTTTTTATAAAGGTCAACTGGAAGACCATCTGGTCCTGCACTTTTTCCTGATTTCATATTATCAATGGCTAGCCCAACTTCTTCTTGACTAATTTTAGACTCCAATATCTCCCTGTTTTCATTTGGAATACACGGTATAGATAGTTCGTTCAAAAACCCATTTAGTTTTGTTAAATCAGGTTCATTTTTGGTATCATATAATTTTTCATAGTAATCTCTAAAGGCTCTATTAATTTCTAAAGGATCTATAACTACCTGTCCGTTACTTATAATACTGGTAATTGGTGTTTTAATTTCCAATTGTTTAATCTGCCATGCTAATAATTTTCCTGATTTTTCACCTTGTTCATAAAAAGATTGTTTCAATCTTAGAAGACTCGAGGCAGCTCTATTCGCTGATTTTTTGTCGTATTCAGCTCTCAAAATCAGTAATTCATTCTCCAACCTTGGGTCACTTCCTGCATACACTTTTTCCTGAAGATTTTTTATTTTATGTTCCAATTTAGCTCTCTCCTCTCGAGTCTTCTTAGATTTTGATCCTGTATAACTAATAATATGCCCCCTAATAAAAGCTTTGAAAGCCTCCCACTTTACACATGCTGATGTTTGTGTAGTATTGATGTCAAAGAACTCGTCTATCTGTTTTTCTATATACTTGACAAATTCCTCATCCTGAAGCCATTTATGCTGAAATTGCCATCTACCTGATTCCTTTGTCAATTTTTTATCTACATATATTAGACAACAGGGTGCATGATCAGAGATCACGATGTTATCATAAAAGCAGTTTTGAATCTTGGACCTTAATTCTGTGGAAATCAAAAAATAATCAATACGTGAGAATGTCTTGTAGGTACTGGAATAACAAGAATAGGCTTTAACTTGTGGTTTCATTTCTCTCCATATATCTAACAATCTCAATTCTTTCATAAAATGATTAATAGTCATCCTACATCCAATGTGCGTACAATCCAGTCCTGTTGATCTATCCACACCTGGATTCAATGTACAATTAAAATCCCCTGCTATTATATGTTGCCCTGTAAGTGATGATAAGATGAGAAATAAATTAGCAAAGAACTTCTGATCATCTATATTGGGACCATATAAGTTCACAAGATTTATATTTTCTAATAGCAAAGAACCTTGAATGATTACATATCTTCCAAATTTGTCTCCAATTACATTTTTCACTTGAAAAGGAACTGATTTATGTATGAGAGTCATAACTCCCCTGGCTCGGGATGAAAATGAAGAGGTGAATACACTTCCCTGCCATCTACTCCTAATTCTTTTAACATCCTCCTCTATCAGATGAGTTTCTTGTAAAAACACAATTCTTGAACCCATGTCCTTTATTTTATTCATAACTTGTTTAAGTTTTTTTAAATTTTGTAGACCTCTGCAATTCCATGAAGTTAAATTAAGATTAACACTTTGGTCCATGATCAATAGAGAGTTTGGGATTACCTTGCAGTGTAAACATGCTCATACAGAGAAGCAAAAACATGAGTGGTTGAACATTCATCCTACAAACTACACACAAACAAATTCCCCCTTCCCACACTTGTGGCAAACCCCCCAAAATCAAAAGAAAAATTCTGTCTCCCGATATAGCCATCGACCGTTCCACACCCACGGGGAACAGCCTAAGCCACTCCTTCTTCATCCTCCCAATCACCCTAACTCTACTGCTTTTAATGACGTAACATTAACTCTCCTCTGTAGTTTTCCAACTTAACTCCAAAATTTTTAACAACTTTGTACATCATAGTTTTTTTTTTTGTTTGTTTTGTTTTTGTTTTGTTTTTTTTTAATATATAATACAATCTATATTTTGTAAACTTACTATTTACTTCAAGTCAGTCAGATGCCTGTGCAAATGCTTAATTATTCTACCTTATATTTTGTTCATGCTTAGCTCCCACCAGTCTCTTCTTCTTCTTTGATCTTCTTGATGAACTCCTGCGCCTCCTCTGGGGTCTTGAAGATGTGGGTTCTGCCCTCATACGTGGTCAGCAGTCTCGCAGGATAGATTACACCATGACGAATCCCAAGGTTGCGCAGCTCCTTACGTACGGGATCAAACTGCTTCCTCAATTGCTGGATTCCTGTGGCCAAATCTGGGTAGAACCGCACCTGCTGGTCCTGGTGTTTAATCTCTCCTTTTTTAGCCCGTGCAGCGTTGAAGATCTTCATCCTGTCTCTGTTGTTAAGAAACTTCATAATTAAGGTCCTCGGCGGTCCCTTATCTCTCCGTGGGCCAATGCGATGTGCTTTTTCCAGAACCACTGCTGATTGCAACTCCTCGCTGCCCAGCACCTCCGGAATCCACTTTTCCAGAAAGGAACATACGTCCCGACCTTCTGATTCCTCTGGAAGACCCACCAGCCTCAAATTATTCTGTCTCGACCGAGATTCCAAATCCAAAATATTATCTTCCAGAGATTTATTTTTTTTTTTCCAAAGTGCGCACCTTTAATTGAAGACGGGTGACGTCATCTTCAGCACTAGCGAGACGGAGCTCCATCTGCGCCGTTCGTTCTACACAGTCACCCAATTCCTTTCTTATTCCTTCCAACGCTGTCATAATCCCATCAAATCTAGAGGAAAAGTCCGCTCTCATTGAACTCATGGCAGCCATCAGCGCATCTGCGCCATTCCCCGCAGAAATCGCAGCGTTGCCAGCCTCCTCCGCCATATATGGAGCCCTGTTTGCTGCGTCACAGACCTGAAAGTCCGTTAATTTGGACTGTTTCGGCGGCTCGCTTTTTCCTTTTCCTGGTTTTCCAGCCTTAGGCTTCGCCGACATATCCTCGCCCAAATGCTGGGATACGTTCTGTCCCAAATGAGAGAGTTATTTGCCGATTTTTTTTCTCCAGGAGCAGAGCAGAGCGAGACACGTCCGTCCTACGTGGCAGCCATAACCGGAAGTCAGGTGCTTTTTACCATTTTTTTTTTTACCATAGATGCCTGTTGACACTAATTTGCATCATACCTAAAATTATATCCATTTTATGTGCTATAGTCAAATTAACTTTCTCAACTTAATTTAGCATCTACTTGAAAGCAAAAACACAAGTGAAATTTTTTTTTCATAATTGGAAATAAATTCAAGCGTTAAGGGGTAAAATTGCTTTAGTACTTTTTTCCAATAAATCTGCCACTTCTTGCTGTAAATTTGTTACTTTTTTTGGATACGAATTTACAGTTATATTGTCATCATTTTGAAACTTATCTATTAAATTTGCAACTTTTTCCTCATAAATTTTCAAAAATTTTCCCTTACATTTGCCGCTAAAATCTCACCAACACATTTAGTTGTACTGTATAAATGACCTCTGCATTCTTTATGGAGATGGGGGAATGGCAGGTTAGCAAGGGGGATGATTGTGAATCATTTTGCCAACAAGGGGGATGGTATCCCACTTCATATCGGCCACTGCCTATAGTTATCGCTGAAACTGAAAAGTTTTATTTTTCTAATACATATATGTATTTATTCATCCATCTTCTACCACTTAATCCTTTTTGGATCGTGGAGGGCTGGAGCCTATCCCAGCATCTTTGGGTGAGAGGGAGGGTACACTCGGGACAGATCACCAGTCCATCGCAGGGCCAACACAGAGAGACAGACAACCATTCACTCTCACATCCATACCTGAGGACAATTTAGAATCCCCAGTTTGATGCCAATTAACCTAACCTACAGTACATGTCTTTGGCCTGTGGGAGGAAACTGGAGTACCCGGAGTAAACCGATGCAGACACGGGGAGAACATGCAAACTCCACACAGAAAGGTCACCGACGGTCAAGGGTGGGGTTTCAAACCCATGACCTTCTTGCTGTGCTGCCACAGTGCTAACCACTGTGCCACTGAGCTGCCCATATATATATATATATATATATATATACAGTATATTATAAATTCAAAATCTATGTAGTACAAAGCCGAAGTTTTCCTCCCCAAATTAAAAGCATTTCATATTGTTTATTTTCAAAAAAGTTAAAAGCAGATGGTGTAAACGTCCAATTATCTCCAGTAACAGGTATCAGTGTTAATAATTAAAGATTCAGAGCGGTGTTAATGACTAACTAATAGCACCCTGACCACACTAACTCACAGCATGAGGTGACTTCTCTCCAGCTCTGTCTTATCTAAGGCGCTGCCCGTCAGCTCCGTCTCATCCTTCTTGCTGCTGGGCTCCGCCTCTTTCATGGCCGCCTCAGACGGTGACTCAAACACCTCGTCGGCAAATGTGGACAACTCCTCTTGCATCAGAATATCCTGGAAACAAGAGGAGTGAATCGAGGTGCAACAATTCATAAACAAACATGTTTAGCAATGATGGCATGGCAACGGAGTCTTCCCCCCTTACTCTTGCAAAAAAAGATGTGTCCAGCTCATCGGGGAAGTCGACCACATCCTCCTCCATGAAGCTGGCGGGGGTGAAGCTTCGTCTTTGGGCCCGTCTTAGAGTGCTGTCCCGTAATGAGCGTCCCTGGGAAATGCACACACAGACATGCTCTTTACGTACTGCATATATTTAACTTTTTTTTTAGTGAATCCATTTGCCAGAGCACAGCTTCTTCACCTTGACCAGCGCCGCGGCGGCTCTGAAGCTCATCTTTGCCACCGACTCCCTTTTGCGTCTGCGGGGCAGCCGGTTGAGACCTGAGCGGGAGCTGGTGAAGGAACAAATCGAGGCAGCTCCTGGGGTGATGGGGGTCTGAGGCACGCTGTAACCGTCCACTTCCTCCACCATGCGAAAGGCTCGTCCTCGTGCCAGTGGGTCCACAATCTGAGAAATGGTTGGTTTAGGAAGACAGAAGATGCCAAAAAAGAAAATAAATAATTATTAAGCAAGATATTGGACCAAAGACCTTGATGCTGCAAATACAATAGTTTAAAGAAAAATCAGATTCCAATGTTTTTCCCACAATACACATCAAGTAGATATTTTTGTATTAAAAACAAACAGAAATTAAAGTAACTTTTTTTTTAGGTTAAACTTGTTTGGCATTGATTAAAACCTAAAAATTCATCCCTGATTAATGAAATATCTAATATGTTTTGGAAAGCTGGGAAAAAAGTCCAAAATGCAGAACTGCTATACCATTAAAGGGGTCACTGACTGAAAATTTGTGTTTTTGTAGGTTTTAACCTTCTGAAATATGTCTGCTGGTCATGTGATTATTTAAAACAAATAACAAAACACTAATCACTCTTCTTCTTCTTTTAGATTTGATTGGCGGTTGGCAACCAGCTTACAGGTGCATTACCACCACGTACTTCACTCTATCTGGTCAGGAGCTGTAGTCCTTCTATCATCATTGCTGTGTCCAATCGAGCCTCAACTCTATCTTCAGACATCACTCTTCTTCGTCTCCTCGTACTTTACTCTATACCATCACTTCACTCTATATCATCATTCTACACATCGCCAAGATGTTGGTGGCTTTTATAGCTTTTTTTTTTCTCTCAAACAAGCCGTGTAAACTCTTCCAGGTGTTTTCATGTACGTCAAGAAATGGGAAATGTCACCAGCCTTGATACTTGCTCACTGCTCTATTATTGGCCAGCCAAGCTGTCTGTCATGTAGATGGGCGGGTAACCAAAGCCGTTGGCTTAAAAGCTGCAAGCTGTACTAGACAGCTTATGTTTATATTGTTATTTCCTTTCATTTTTAGTCACCCAAATAGACATCATTGTTTCCATCTGGTTCAGTAATCCACAGCTGATGATGCAGCTCTGGAAAAAATTAAGACAGCAAAGAGACTACTGCAAAATTATCAATTTATCTGGTTTTACTATTTATACATACTTGAGTAAAATGAACAATTTTGTTTTATTCTCTAACCTACTGGAAACAACTCATACAAATTTGAAGTCAAAATATCATCACTTGGAACATTTACAGTATCTCACAAAAGTAAGTACACCCCTCACATTTTTGTAAATATTTTATTATATCTTTTCATGGGACAAGACTGAAGATATGGCACTTTGACACAATGTAAAGCAGTCAGTGTACAGCTTGTATAACAGTGTAAATTTGCTGTCTCCTCAAAATAGCTCAACACACAGCCATTAATATCTAAACCACTGGCAACAAAGGTGAGTACACCCCTAAGTGAAAATGTCCAAATTGTGCCAAAAGTGTCAATATTTTGTGTGGCCACCATTATTTTCCAGCACTGCCTTAACTCTCTTGGGCATGGTGTTCACTAGAGCTTCACAGGTTGCTACTGGAATCCTCTTCCACTCCTCCAAGTCGACATCAAGTAGCTGGTGGATGTTAGAAACCTTGCGCTCCTGCGCCTTCCGTTTGAGGATGCCCCGCAGATGCTCAATAAGGTTTAGGTCTGGAAACATGCTTGGCCAGTCCATCACCTTTACCCTCAGTTTCTTTAGCAAGGCAGAGGTCGTCTTGGAGTTGTGTTTGGGGTTGTTATCATGTTGGAATACTGCCCTGTGGTCCAGTTTCCAAAGGGAGGGGATCATGCTCTGCTTCACTATGTCACAGTACATGTTGGCATTCATGGTTCCCTCAATGAACTGTAGCTCCCCAGTGCCGGCAGCACTCATGCAGCCCCAAACCATGACACTCCCACCACCATGCTTGACTATAGGCAAGACACACTTGTCTTTGTACTCCTCATCTGGTTGCCACAGCACACGCTTGACGCTATCTGAACCAAATAAGTTTATCTTGGTCTCATCAGACCACAGGACATGGTTCCAGTAATCCATGTCCTTAGTCTGCTTGTTTTCAGCAAACTGTTTGCGGGCTTTCTTGTGCATCATCTTTAAAAGGGGCTTCCTCCTGGGACGACAGCCATGCAGACTAATTTGATGCAGTGTGGGGCGTATGGTCTGAGCACTGACATGCTGACCCCCCACTCCTTCAGCCTCTACAGCAATGCTGGCAACACTCATACGTCTATTTTCAAAAGGCAACCTCTGGATATGACGCTGAGCATGCGCACTCAACTTCTTTGATCGACCATGGCGAGGCCTGTTCTGAGTGGAACCTTTCCTGTTAAACAGCTGTATGGTGTTGGCCACCATGCTGCAGCTCAGTTTCAGGGTGTTGCCAATCTTCTTATAGCCTAGGGCATCATTATGTAGAGCAACAATTCTTTTTTTCAGATCCTCAGAGAGTTCTTTGCCATGAGGTGCTATGTTGAGCTTCCAGTGACCAGTATGAGAGAGTGTGAGACCAATAACACCAAATTTAACACACTTGCTCCCCATTCACACCTGAGACCTTGTAACACTAACGTGTCATATGACACTGGGGAGGGAAAATGGTTAATTGGACACAATTTGGACATTTTCACTTAGGGGTTTACTCACTTTTGTTGCCAGCCGTTTAGACATTAATGGCTGTGTGTTGAGTTATTTTGAGGGGACAGCAAATTTACACTGTTATACAAGCTGTACACTGACTACATTGTATCAAAGTATCAAATCTTCAGTGTTGTCTCATGAAAAGATATAAGAAAATATTTACAAAAATGTGAGGAGTGTACTCACTTTTGTGAGATACTGTATATACAGAAAATGACAACTGGTCAATACAACAAAACAGATGTTACTTTTAGATGTGCTTTGAGATCAAAAAAATGCAAAGAAAACAAGTTCATGTTCATTCTTAAACACTACAATACTTATACGTATTATAGAGTTTATGCTATTGGCTGTGACATTCTTACCAAC
This sequence comes from Pholidichthys leucotaenia, assembly GCA_020510985.1. NCBI lineage: Eukaryota > Metazoa > Chordata > Actinopteri > Cichliformes > Pholidichthyidae > Pholidichthys > Pholidichthys leucotaenia. Next base: position 257,674,749 of record CM035838.1, read on the forward strand.
CACCGTAATTTGGTCATCCAACTGCTCAAATGTAAATATTATGATTGTTTTGGACCTGTAAAAAAATTTAGTTTTTTTTTTTCATCAATATATTATTTTTTGATGAATATAAAGGATTTACTTCTACATCTGTTGATGTATTATTTTAAATGTTTTTTTAATGAAAATACTATCTAATACACCTTTAATAGTTCATGAAAATCTGGGGAAAAATAGTTAGTTAACCATAATTTACAGCTGTGATGGGTTAGCCTCACTGTACAAATTAAAATGACTGGTCCGATATGTTACTTATCAGACCCTGGCCGTTAGAATCTGTGTTTTCAAGACATGTATACGCGTAAATGTAAAAAACATAAATGGGCATGTTAACAAGAGTATTTTCATTCCAGGACACATTTAAGAGTCAACATTTTCGTGGCACATTTTAACTACAAAATTAAGAACTTCATTCAGCAGAAGAACCCATACATCATTTTACCTTTTGCATCCCATGCTGTGAGGAGGGGACATACAGAGGAGGTGGGGTTTCAGTGCTGGTTAAGGAGATGTTGTCCTGGCTGGGCAGATCCATCTCTCGGATCACCTGTGGTTTTAGCTTCCCATAGCGCAGGCTGCAGTGGCGCAGGCTTTTCCTCTGCCATCTCTGAGTGGAGTCCCCGTCTTTACTGACCCCAAACCAGTCTGCTGTTCCCCTAGCACGAAAACAAACTTTTTTTTAGCTTATGTTCTTGCTGAGACATCAAAGGCATCCACCTTGCTGAGGAGAGATAGAGCTACTTATTGATGACCAACAACGGAGCCCTGTAATATATGGAGGATCTGGTCGGCAAACATGCAAGACACTGATAAGACTGTACTTCCCACGGTGTAAAAAAGGTGCCCTAGATAGTGCAAATAATGGGCACAGGAGAGCGAACAAGTCTAGACATGTTTATGCACAGACACACACTCACACACACTGAATTTATGCACTTGGTGCAGGCACACACTGAAGAATTAGTGGAGTTCTGAGACTGCAAATATATTCCCAGAGTACTTGTATTTTCCTCATCTTAACTGACACCAGCAGATGGCAAATCCAATTAGCATGTACAATAAGGATTTTAGTTTTTGAAGTTTTATTTGTGTGCCACTCTAATCCACACATTCCACCAAACCTTGATGTACACACATGCAAACGTGTTGTTGAAGCTTAGGCCTAATAAGTACCAGAGCAAACAATGTTAGTGCCCCTGAAGCCAGGAAGTGGAAGTGGAAACATTCTTCAAAGGAAAAGTTCAAGCAACTGAGCTGTTCCTTCACTAATTACCAGCTGCAGAGTGGATGTTCACTCAAGTTTGGCTGTGTTTAGCTGTGCTCAGAGAAAATGTTTCAGTGATTTGTTTGATCCGTAGCTCCTACTATTTATCAATGACTGGCTGGTCTTGATTTCCACTGTGAAGGGTATGTTTTGGTCTGTGCTTGCTTGTGTGTTTGTGTGTGCTAACAGGCTAACTAAAAAAAAAAATCCACATATTTTGATTACATTTCCAGGAAAGGCTCGACCATCTTTACCAGAATCACTATCAGATTCTAGGTTTTTGTGTTGAGAATATTCTGAAGGGGGTGAATAAATGCAGTGTCTTATCAAATATTTTGATTGTCACCATCAGAGGGCACCATCTGCCGACAGCTAACAGGCTGTCATAAGAAATTAAAGCAGCACTATGTAACTTTCCTGTTCCGGGTAGGAACACTGAAAAGACTACAACTATGGTGACAATGACCTGAGTCCCAACAGCCAATCAGAGGATGCTTTGTTGCTGGTGGCTAAAGTTGTACCCTGTGATTGGTTGTTGGGACTCAGGTCATAGTCACCATAGTTGTAGTCCCTTCAGTGTTCCCAACAAGAACAGAGCTGTTGCAGATAATGCAGGCCCACTTAGGCTATGGCGGAAGTGACATTCACCTAGTGAAAGGTTGATATATCATCAAAATAATTTTGGGAACATTAATTTAAGGTGAAAATCTTACATAGTGCTGCTTTAAACAGGAGGGAAAAATGGCTGACTTGATGGTGGTTTGCACTCTTTGAGTGCTTTCTAGTATGAGAGGGTTTCTTCGTAAAAATGCTCTTACTATTCTTAGTTTCTGTGGTGGACATTGCCATTAGCCAGTTTTCTCTAATCAGAAAACAGACAATCAGATTTGGTGTTAAAGAGCACAAGAGAACAAACATCTAGTAATGGCTCTTGTCTGAGAGATGTTTAAGGAAATAATTGGTGCTGACCTCTGCCAGGCTACTCCAGTATTGCAAAATAGGCTTATAATATTAAAGTGGCACTCACAAAGAGAGGAGCATAATCTGTGCACACTGATGGGTTCAGAGAAAGAGGAGTTATTAAAAATCTGTAGCTCAAGCTGTAGCTCTTTTCCTTATTTTTCCAACACCTTAAAGTTCCCATTCACTCAAACATGGTGTATTTGTGGGTTTTAACCATAGCCTTCTAAAATGCCTTCTTGCGTCATATGACTACAGTAAAAATATTAAAATCCCTCTTCATTAAAAAAAAAAATTATATTTTAACATTTTAGCAGAATGGACAGAATTTCTGCTGCAGAAGCCGGTTTTTGCTGTTCTGGGATCTTTTTCCCTACATCACTGATAAATGATCAATTACAACCCATCCCCATGCTATTGACTATGATGATTCAGTCCCCGCCCAGAGTGAAATCCCAAGGCATTAGCTTCAGAGCTAAGAGCAAAGCCATTTAGGTTAAGAGTCACTTCTGGATCTCATCCATCAGACTGGCATAGGCTGGAGAAAGGTATAACAATAGGTTGTACCATCTCTGTTATCCTCTTTTCCTTTGCCATAAACATGGTGGCGAAGTCAGCTGAGGTGGAGTGCAGAGGCCCCCTTACCAAGTCTGGTATACGCCAGCCTCCAATAAGGGCTCTTATGGACGACCTTACACATCACAGCAACATCGGTTATAGGATGTCGGTGGCTCCTACAAGGGCTTGAAAAGCTTATTACCTGGGCAAGGATAAGCTTATATGGTGTTAAAAAGGGGTAAGGTAGTCAACAAATACTGTTTTTTGCTATCTGGTGTAGACATCCCTTCCATCCCAGAGCAACCTGTAAAGAGTTTGGGAAAGCTTTTTGACGCAAGCCTGAAAGACTCTGCTGCCATCCAGAAGTCCACCAAAGACCTATGTGGCTCAATAAAGTTGACAAGTCTGGGCTTCCTGGAAAGTTTAAAGCCTGGATATACCAGCATTCCATCTTACCTCGGGCCCTGTGGCCACTGCTGGTTTACTCTGTCCCAGTGACTACAGTTGAGTCCCTGGAGAGGAAGATTACTGGCTTCCTTCAGAAGTGGAAGGGTTTTCCACGTAGCCTCACTAGCACTGCTTTGTACGGGACCGGTAACATCTTGCAGCTGCCCTTCAGTGGTCTCACTGAAGAGTTCAAGGTGACATGAACCAGAGAAGTCCTGCAGTACAGGGACTCTAAGGACTGTAAGGTGTCATCAGGTGGTATCCAAGTGAGAACAGGGAGGAAATGGAGGGCAGAGGAAGCAGTGGAGGTAGCACAGTCAAGGCTAAGGCAAAAAGCCTTGGTGGGCACCACGTGCAAAGCAGGCCTGGGGTTCTTCCCAAAGATCCAGGTGCACAAAGCCCATGGCATGGAGAAATACCAGTTAATCCAGGAGGAGGTCTGAGCAGGTTTGCAGAAAGAGTGAGTGGACAGGGCAGTAGCATTCAGGCAGCGGTAGCATGGACAAAGTGGGAAGGAACACTGCAACGTAGGATAACATGGTCAACTATCATGAGGGCAGATTTCCACCACGTCTGCTTTCTGGTACATACAGTCTATGATGCCTTACTGAGTCCAGCAAACCTTCATATCTGGGGAAAGAGTGAAACACCATCATGTCTCCTTTGATCAGGAAAATGCTCATTAGAACATCACCTCAGTGGCTGCCCTAAGGGTCTTGGGGATGGAAGCTACCGTTGGCGCCATGACCAGGTGCTCAAGGTAGTAGCTGAGCTCATAGCCTCAGCCATCAGCAAAGCAAAGGCAAGTAGACACCATCAAACTTCTCAGGGAAAAATTTCCTTTATCAGAGCTGGACAGGAACTCCACCGGCAACAAAAGACACCATCAGGCCTCCTCTTTACTGCCTCTGATTGGCAACTGCAGGTGGATCTTGGAAAGCAGCTGAAATTCCCTCGGCAAGTCACAACATCTCTCCAGCCAGACATCATCATCATCTCTGAGGCAACTTGTTATGCTAGAACTCACTGTTCCTTGGGAAGAGCACATAGAGGCAGCGAACGAGAGGAAACATACCAAGTACCAGGAGCTAGTGGAGGAGTGCAAGACCAGAGGCTGGAAAACCATCTGTGAACCAACAGAGGTGGGTTGTAGGGGCTTTGCAGGTCATTCACTGTGTAAAGTCTTCAGTCGGCTTGGTATTACAGAAGTGACCAAGAGGAGGGTTATACAATCTATTACTGAAGCTGCAGATAAGGCCACCAGGTGGCTTTGGATCAAGAGGGCTGTCCCATGGGTTGCAACTGCTGGGACACAGGTCGGGGGATGATTAACCCTGGATGGGTTACCTGGGTGAGGGTGTCTGATGTTGAAAGACCTGAAACACCCAATGATCCCAGTTACATCACTGAAGATGTATCTCAGCGCATCTAGGAGATGTATTTTATACAGTCCCCACCCAGAGTGTGAGCCCAAGGCATTAGCTTCAGAGATAAGAGTGCTACTAGGGAGTTAGCTTACCAAACCCAGTTTATATAGCTATTTTCTTTAAATTTCAGTAACCTTAATAGACATCCTTGTTTCCACCTGGTTCACGAATCCACAGTCAATGATATATCTTATGACAAACTGGCTTATTTTGTTCTATTTTTTTTCCATGATGGTACAGCGAACCATTTAGAATTAGCTTGGCTAGGCAGTTGGAGTCAGTCTGGCAAACCACATTAGAGTTCATCTCAGTGAGGAGAGGGGTACAGACAGGCCGCCTGCGTTACATTAACTATTGATGCTGCATTTGATCGCTATTTTCTATAAATTATATTCACCCCCCACTAGTATCTTTTTTCATCTGCCAATGTTTTACCATATAAGTCATTGTTAGTAGGGCTGCATGATTAACCAAATAGAACCAAAAACTGAAGTTCAGTGTGCAAACCAACCTAATCTTTTTTTTTTTTTTTCAGTTTTTCCCCTTCTCCTTGTTACGTGCAGCGGTCTGGGCTACTCTGCTTTAATCGCTGCCCCCATGACCTGGACTTCTGGATAAGCAATAGAAGATAGATGGATTATTATCTCTGGCCAAGACCAAAAGCAGCTAGCTGATGCTAGCAGTTCAGCCATTCACTCACTTGTGAATATTTTTGTGCTTATTGTAATCCAGAGACTGGTCATATCCTATTGACCACTCAAAGCACACCCACCAGTGTTACTATATCTCATTCATTCTTTTAGATGAATTTACACTAACTGGCGCTAACCGAGCTATGAGCTAGCCAGCTAACATTAGCAACAGTGGTAAATGAGTGAGGGTGGAGTTAACTGCAGCTCATGGGCATTTAAAGAGACATACACTAAAATTGTTCTGTGGAAGGCTGCAAATAATTCACAATGATTCTGTAATAATTACATATTTTAAGGCATTTCATTAAGACCTGTGGGAACTGTAAACATGTGGGAAAAATGCAGTAAATAGGACCATTAATGGAGAACCTTATTTAGCTTTCAAGCATAACGCAGTCACCCATTCATTCGATTACACAGGGTTACAAAAATATTTTTTTTGTAAGTTGTCTGTGTTTTTCAACTGATTTAAGACAATTTTGTACCGCTGAATCCGAAAATGACATCCGCTTCTCTCGATCAGGTGCTAAGTAAAAACCTGTACTTACTATTTACTTAGTACTGTGCAGTACATGTAAATTGAATGTTACGTCGTCATTGTTCAAAATTCAGAGAATCTCAAGACATAAAAAAGAATTTTGCATCAAATAAAGAAAAAATACCTGTACATGTAAACAAAAACGTATAAAACAAGATGTGGCCATAATTCAAAAAGTTGACCTGATTGAGCAAACCCAATGTGATTTTTGGATTCAGCACATCAAAATTGTCCTAAATTAGCTAAAAAAAACTTAGACAATAAATTTGGTGTTGACCAGTGTTATCAGTCAAGTGTCTCCATTCAAACTTTCAAACAAAACAATATAACAAAGTCCTCCATCCTAACCATCTCACAACACAGTCTCATGAAATGCTTCCTGTCATACCTGAGCAGAGTTCTGGAGAGCGAGTGGTGCTTCCTGATGCTGCGCCGTGCAGCCCGCTGCCCCTTAACGGGCACCGTGTTAATCCGCTCAAAGTGCACCCGTCTGCTGCTGTGACCCAACAGAGCAGGGCGGTGAGAGAAGGTGGAGAAAAGGGACAGTGGGAAGGAGAAAGGAGAAAAGACAATGACAGGCAGTGAAAAGGAAAAGTGCAGCTATACAGTGCAGTAGTTACCATGCAAAAACAGACCAATTTATTAGGATTTCCAAAATTAGTAACATTATTACCAAGCAGAAAACAACCGGATGTTAACAGGAAACAGTTGGAGAAATGTGGAAAATAGCAAGGAAGGGAAAGTTATTTTTACATGCTGTGGGTCACAGGCTGTCAATATTAACTAATTAATTCTTAATCTGCAAACTGAGGACACAGCATCATTTTCAACACTAATCTTAAAGCTTCAGATAGAACTTGATCGTAGGATCCACACACTGCATAAGATACATACATGAAAAACCAGTTCTTTACCTCTTTATGGTCTGAGTGATGGATGACTGACGCTGCAAGACAGGCCGCCGGGTATCAAAGAGATCACGTGGTGGAGACTGGAGGTGAGACGTCTCTACGGGCATGCTGATGCTGCGCAAGAACCCCTGCCTCTTCATTGGCTACATGAGAAGCGAGAAGAAGCATCCAATAAGGGGTCATGACAAACTGATAAAGGTGACAAATACTGAGGGGAGTTATTTACTGAAAGAGAGAGCACCTGAACAAACGTGGAAGGCTCGTCCAGTGACATCTGAGTCGTGGGAATGTCCAGTCGGAGCCAGGGAGGCTTCTTCCTCTGCAGGCTGCTGGTGCTTTCCCGCCCTGGTTCAGCCATGTTCTCTGTCCCACCCCAGGCCAGCCAGCTACACACACACACACACACACACACACACACACACACACACACACACACACACACACACACACACACACACACACACACACACACACACACACACACTTACTTCAATTATTGCAATGGGTCTTGGTATAACAGATGCACGCCGGCACCACAATAAGAATTTAATGCTCTTGTTTTCTGCTACAAACGCAAGGAGCTCATTGATTCTGTACTGCAAGATTGTTTCACAAGAGGGTGCTACGGCCCCCTAGTCAATTCAAACATGGGTGTTCACATATTTCTCTTCATTAGAGAGTAAAGGGGGATCCTCTGAGAATAGTCTACAGCTGTTTAACCCTTCCTCAAAACAGATTGTGTCATCTTGAAGAAGCAATAAATATCTGCAGCACAGCAAGGAAGTTTGCAGTCTTAAATTTAATCCCTTAATTCTACAGTTAAAATCAATCTTAATCCCTCTTTGTGGTTAAAAGCAGCTCCGCTTCCAGCAGACTTCTATCAGAGGACTAATGACTGTGTATGCGCTCCCATGATGGGGCCCCGGAGACCACAGGAGGAGGACGCTAAAGCTCGGCATCAGACAGCCTGACTGTAGCTCCAGCCTTGTTATCACCAGCCCTTCCTTTTATTGGCCCACCATGAAACCTCGTGTCCCTGGGTGTGTTTCCAAACGTTTTCCCCAATTCCCACGAAAAACTGAACTCTCCCACCCCGTGGTCTAGCAGCACCACACGCAATCCATGCATGCACATTCATCATTAATTACCCACGCCGACAGCAGTGGGGCAAGGGTAGTTTTCTGAGTTTTATTTATTTGCTCAGCTAAAACAGAAAAAAAGAAACATGAATAAAATGCATAGATAAGATATAAAGTGCAGGAGGACGCAAAAAAAAAAGAAAACTAACAACATGGCTCTTTTGAATCCTCCACCTAAATTTTAATACATGTAAAAAATACTATAAATAAAATACTACAATAAATATAATTAAAAACCATAATTACAAAAACAAAACCATAACCAATCCAAATTATCTATAGCACCTTCAGCTCAAGTAATTTGACAGCAGAGCATTTTTAAGTTTCTTTTTGTGTATTGACAATGAAACTGATGAATCCATTAGGAGTTTTGTGTGTTTCATAATTTCACTCAATGATATCTTATACAGAATTGTCCATGAAATGTTTTATAAGAAAGGGAACTGAAGGTCTTTCACCTGTCTAGGTGCATGACTATTGAAATTGTAACCATCTGAGAAATAATATCTAAAAGAAAGTCCCAAAGACAAATATACATTAAGAACGTTAGAGTCCATCCACCCATCCATCTTCAACCACTTAATCCTTTTCGGGTCGTGGGGGGCTGGCACCTATTCCAGCATCTTTGGGTGAGAGGCAGGGTACACCCTGGACAGATAGCCAGTCCATCGCAGAGCCAACACAGAGAGACAGACAACTATCCACTCTCACATTCATACCTAAGGACAATTTATTCCCAGTTGAGGCAAATTAACTTAACATGCATGTCTTTGAACTGTGGGAGGAAATCGAAGTACCTGGCGAAAATCCACACAGACATAGACATGCAAACTCCACACATGTAAACCCCACACAGAAAGGAGAGTGTGAGAGCAATAACACCAAATTTAACACATCTGCTCCCCATTCACACCTGAGACCTTGTAACACTAACGAGTCACATGACACCAGGAAGGGAAAATGGCTAATTGGGCACGATTTGGACATTTTCACTTAGGGGTGTACTCACTTTTGTTGCCAGCGGTTTAGACATTAATGGCTGTGTGTTGAGTTATTTTGAGGGGACAGCAAATTTACACTGTTATACAAGCTGTACACTGACTGCTTTACAATGTATCAAAGTGTCACATCTTCAGCGTTGTCCCATGAAAAGATATAATAAAATATTTACAAAAATGTGAGGGGTGTACTCACTTTTGTGAGATACTGTATAGCATAATGGAAGCAGCTCAGCTGTCAGCAACCATCGTAAGAGAGCTTATTGTCCAACAGCAGGTAAACCATTTAAACATTATGTACTAATAGTGTGGTCAGTTTTCTAAAGCTGGGACAGTCGCTCACTGAAAATAAGAAGCGCTAACTTTACTTGCTAACCTTACCGGTGTAGTCCACTGACAGGTGGCCAGTGACAGAGGAATGGAGAGGAGGAGGGAATGGATGCATCGCTGTAGTGCAGCTGTGATATGACAACACTGCTTTACAGTCTACATTTAACTTGTTTCATTTATTAATTTTCAGTAAAATTCTCCCATACTTCGGAAACTTTTGGCCTTCTCCGTGATTTTCTCTCCATGTTGCCATGATGTGATCCTCTTCTTCTTTGCTGGAACAGTTAAATTTAACATTTCTGCGGCATTAAATGATGTGTCGACCATAAAAATCTGTGTTGACAAATTTTTATGATCGATGTTATTGACAACGTTGACTAATCGTTTCACCCCTAGTGAAGAGTGTTGAGAAGGTAAAGAGGGAGTCAGACAGGATCATAAGTATGAAGCTAGAAGTTGAAGATGCGATGCTGAATGTTGTCAATGCGTATGCCCCACAAGTTGGATGTCAGGTAGAAGAGAAAGAGGAATTCTGGAGTAAGTTGGATGAAGTGGTAGAAAGTTGTCCCAGGGGGGAAGAGAGTGGTGATTGGAGCGGACTTTAATGGGCATGTAGGTGAAGGGAACAGAGGTGATGAGGAGGTGCTGGGTATAGTCTTAAGGAGAGAAATGTTGGACACATGATTGTGGATTTTGCTAAAAGGATGGAAATGGCTGAAGTGAACACATACTTCAAGAAGAGAAAGGGACACAGGGTGACTTACAAGAGTGGATGAAGGCGCACACAAGTGGACTACATCTTATACAGAAGGATAAATCTGAAAGAGATAGGAGACTACAAGGTGGTGGCAGGGGAGAACGTAGCTAGACAGCATCGGATGGTAGCCTGATGACTTTGGAAAGCAAGAAGAGGAAGAGAGTGAAGGCAGAGCCAAAGATTAAGTGGGGGAAGTTACAGAAGGAAGAAGGTCGTACAGAGATCAGGAAGGACTCAATGAAGGTTCTGGGTGGTAGGGAAGAATTATCAGATGACTGGGAAAGTACAGAGAAAGTATTGAGGGAAATGGGTAGAAGGGTATGTGGTGTATCCAGTGGACAGATGAAGGAAGACCAAGAGACTTGGTGGTGGAATGAGGAGGTACAGGAAAGTATTCAAAGGAACAGGTTAGCAAAAAAAAAGGTGGGATAGTTAGGGAGATGAAGAAAGTAGACACGAGTATTTGGAATCTAGGCACATGGCAAAGACAGAGGTGGCAAAGGAAAAGGATAAGGCATATAGTGAGTTGTATGAGAGGCTGAACACTAAGGAAGGAGAAAAGGACTTGTATCGATTGGCTAGACAGAGCGATCGAGCTGGAAAGGATGTGCAGCAGGTTAGGTTGATTAAGGACAGAAACTGTAGTGTACTAACAAGTGACCAGATTGTGTTGAGAAGGTGGAAGGAGTACTTTGAGGAGCTGATGAATGAAGAAAATGAGAGAGGAGGATGGATGAAGGAAAGATTGTGAACAAGGAAGTCTTGAGGGTTAGCAAGGCGGAAGTGAGGGCAGCTTTGAAGAGGATGAAGAATGGAAAGGCAGTTGGTCCAGATGACATACCTGTGGAGGTATGGAAATGTTTAGGAGAGATTGCAGTGGACTTTTTAACCAGACTGTTTAACACAACCTTGGAGAGTGACAGAATACCTCATGAGTGGAGAAGAAGTGTTTTGGTACCAATTTTCAAGAACAAGGGTGATGCTCAGAGCTGTAGTAACTACAGAGGCATAAAGTTGATCAGTCACCCTATGAAGATATGGGAAAGAGTTGTTGAAGCCAGGTTAAGAGGAGAGGTGACAATCAGTGAGCAGCAATATGGTTTCATGTCAAGAAAGAGTACTACAGATGCAATGTTTGCTCTAAGAGTGTTGATGGAGAAGTATAGAGAAGGTCAGAAGGAGTTGCACTGTGTCTTTGTGGATCTAGAGCAGGGGTCACCAACTGGCGGACTCCAGTCCAGATCTGGACCCCGAGAGTCCTCTGTCCGGATCCTGAAGCCTTTTGATACAATTTGGGGAAAAAGGGGGACTGTTTGGTTTTGGTGGGAAAAAAGCAGAACTGAACTGCTGTATTGGCGATCACCCGGACAGAGTATGACACGAGCCCTTGGGCGCTGTCCTGCTGAAGACCCCCCTCCTTTCCTCGCTGTCCCATGAATGTCACTCCAGAATATATAAAGCAGGTTGCAAAATCACGGTTCACTGCCCCCCCTCCTCCCCCCGACACAAGGCCGACAGTCAAGACATCCACCCCGGTGGACATGCCAAACGACTTGCCAAACATGCCAAACGAAGCATGTCCACCCCGGTGGACATGCTTCGTTTTAAGGTCTGTATCCATGAATTGAAGCACTGTTGTGAAAATGAATGTATCTACCGGGGTACTCCTTCCTCTGTTCTGCCCAGAGTAGTCCATGCTGGGATGCAGAGGTGAGGTCACTGGTTATGGAGGTCCTTTTCGTAGCCTTCAATATCACGTAAAGTACGTAAAGTACATCTATCTATCTATCTAAAAACTCAGTAAAAGCTCCATGTGTTACTGAATAGGAAAAGTTCCACCTCCCCTTTGCCTGTAATCACAAAGTTACAGCTCCATCTAACACAGTTTATTGTTGAGATAAAAAAAAAAAATGTTGGAGGAATTCTATAGTACGGAATTATATTTTCTGTCTGATTTTTTTGTCTTAGTTTGAAACAGTTTTTTCTACACTGAAAATATTGTATAGAGGTGGACTTTTTGTGAGATTTTGTTTTTTTTTTAGATATTAATCTTTTTAAAAAATGTAATACAATTTAGTTTGTGTTCTCCTGGAAAACATTTTTAGGATTTTAGTTGTGGATTTTAGAATTTTAGACCCGTTTATTTGGAGTCAACCAACACATTGAGTGTTCTCCTGTTTTAGAAAATTTTATATTATATATTTTGTTTGAAATTGAACAAATGGTTCATTTTAATTTTTATGTTCAAAAATTAATACAGAGCTAAAAACAGCTAAAACATGAGCTTAATAAAATAATGTGTGAAAGCAAGTTAAATGATACAAGCCTGTCTGTAGACGGCTGTGGTCTTCTGAAGGAATGTCCATGAAATGATGGCAGTTTTTAAAAGCACATTTTGAGATAAATTTCTTCGTGTGCTAGATTTCTCTTCAATTTGTTTTAATAAAAGATGATGGAAGTAAATTCATAGGTCATTGCAAATACTTTGCTTTAAAAGGACCAAGCAGTCACACAGTGGGAGGGAAAAATCCTGAATGGAAAAAAATGTATCAAGATGCATTGAGAATGGTTTAAGAATCAAATTGGAGTTCTGAATCATAATCGAATCATGAGGTGCCTTAAGACTCCCACACCAAGCTTGGACCTCGGCTGGGGAGGAGGACCTACAGTACTTATCGGACCTCTTGCAGTTTTAGTTGGTGACCCCTGATCTAGAGAAAGCATATGATAGGGTGCTAAGGGAGGAAGTGTGGTACTGTATGACAAAGTCAGGAGTGGCAGAGAAGTACGTGAGGGTGGTGCACGACATGTATAAAGACAGCAAGACAGTAATGAGGTGTGCTGTAGGAGTGACAGATGGATTCAAGGTGGGAGTGGGATTACATCAATTTGAGTGTCAGGGGTGATTTGTGACAGAAGGATAACAGCTAGAATGAAAGGGAAGATTTACAAGGCGGTACTGAGACCTGCTATGATGTATGGTTTAAAGACAGTGGCAATGACAAGACAGAAGGCGAAGCTGGAGGTGGCAGAGTTGAAGATGCCAAGATTCTCATTGGGAGTGACTAAGAGAGACAGGATTAGAGATGAGTATATCAGAGGGACAGCTCAGGTTGAGCGGTTTGGAGACAAAGTAAGAGAGGCAAGGTTGAGATGGTTTGGACATGTGCAGAGGAGGGATAGTGGATATATTGGACAGAGGATGTTGAAGATGGAGCTGCCAGGCAGGAGGAAAAGAGGAAGACCACAGAGAAAATTCATGACTGTAGTAAAGGAGGACATGGAGAGGGCTGGTGTTAGAGGAAGATGCAAGGGATAGGGTGCGATGGAGGCAGATAATCTGCTGTAGCGACCCCTAAAGGGAGCAGCCAGCAGAAGCAGAAGCAGAAGCAGAAGCAGAAGAAGAAGAAGAAGAAGAAGCAGAAGCAGAAGCAGAAAAGAAGCAGAAGCAGAAGAGAAGCAGAAGTAGAAGAAGAAGACTAATCTAACAAACTGCTTCTGGAAAATGCATCGAGGAGCATCTTACAAACAACACCACAAGGTGGGTGTGGCAGGGAGTGCAGCAAATCACCAACTTCAAGGGCAGCACATCCATCATCCCCGATACCAAGGCATTGCTGGCAGAGGAGCTAAATTGCTTTTTTGCACGCTTTGAAGGAAAGGCCAGAACATTACCATACTCATCTCTTCCTGACACTGACATCCAGGTGCTGTCTGTGCAGGAGTATGAGGTGAGGAAAGTGTTCAGATCCGTGAATCCAAGGAAGGCGGCTGGTCCAGATGGAGTTCTTGGAAAGGTACTCAAAGCCTGTGCCTTTGAGCTTGCCCCGGTGTTCACAAAAATCTTCAATCTGTCTCTGTCATAAGCCACTGTCCCACCCTGCCTCAAATCAGCTGTCATAATCCCTGTCCCCAAAAAGCATGCTGTGGACTGTTTAAATGATTACAGGCCCATTGCTCTAACCTCTATTGTCACAAATTGCTTGGAGAGACTTGTACTGAGGCACATCAAAACCAGACTACCCGCGACCTTTGACCCCATTCAGTTTGCCTACAGGGAAAACAGGTCAACGGAGGATGCCATCACCATCGCTCTCCACTTAGCTCTGGAACATCTAGAACACAAGAACTCATATGTTCGGATGCTCTTCGTCGATTACAGCTCCGTATTTAATACCATTACACCACATATTCTGATTAGGAAACTGTTTCACCTCGGTCTTCACACACAGCTCTGCTCCTGGATTATGGACTTTCTCTCAAACCGCCCCCAAACTGTTAGACTCGGTCCTCATCTTTCCTCTACCATCACTCTCAGCACCGGCTCCCCTCAGGGCTGTGTGCTGAGCCCACTTTTGTATTGTTTGTACACCTCTGATTGCACACCTATTCACCCCTCCAACCACATCATTAAGTTTGCAGATGACACAACTGTGGTGGGACTCATCTCAGGGGAGGATGAGTCCGCCTACCGTGATGAGGTCCAAAATCTGTCTCTGTGGTGCTCTGCAAAACTAAAGAACTCATATTGGACTTTAGGAAACGCAGAGCTGACCCATCCCCCATTTTTATCAATGGTGACTGTGTGGAAATAGTGCACAGCTATAAATTTCTTGGTACACACATTACAGATACTTTCTCCTGGACCACAAATACCACAGGCATCGTTAAGAAGGCCCAGCAACGTATCCACTTCCTTAGGATTTTAATAAGAAACAACCTCTGTAAGAGACTGCTGATGACCTTTTACTGCTCTGCTGTTGAAAGCATCTTAACATACTGCATCACGTTATGGTATGCAGGCTGCTCTGTTGCGGACAAAACAGCACTACAGAGAGTTGTAAGAACTGCAGAAAAAGTCATTGCCTGTCCTCTTCCATCACTTCAGGATATTGCTAACACCTGTTATCATACAAGAGCCAGGATCATCAGTACAGACATTTCTCACCCCGGTCATCACCTTTTTACTCTTTTGCCCTCAGGGAGGCGATACAGGTCAATTAGATCGCACTCCACTAGATTCATTAACAGTTTCTTTCCAAAAGCCATTCACTTTCTAAATCACCAACATACACTATAGTTACCAGCATATTACATCTGTTAGGAAAGGAATTTTTATTCTTAAATGTGTCTTTTTAATGCCTTCTGTTAATTAGACACAAAGATGACTGCATTTTATATAGTTAGCTCTTTTAATGCTGATATGTTATGTTTTGTATGCTTTGTTATGGTTGTTGATGATGCGCATTGATTGAGTGTTGTTTGTAGTTTTTATGTGGGAGGGGGCATGTGCGGTTTCGTTGTGTTTATATGCAATGACAATAAAAGACTCTCTATCTATCTCTATCTCTTCTGTAAAAGAAGAGTTTTATGCAGATATGCTGAAATAATGTGTGCCTAAACACTGCAATATGCCCATGGGCATAAATGGAAGGGGGGGGGACATCCCACCAGCCTGGAAAGAAGAGTGAATTGTATCCCCCCAACATCATCATAAACCTTTCTATATCATGTGTCGTAAGAGAATAAAAAGAATTTAAAGTAACAATGCTTAGCATAAATTTGGAAAAATTTTCTCCTACTTTCAACTTTTTTTAAATGAAACTTGCAACTTTTTTCATTAAGTTGCAGCTTTTTTTTCCATAAATTTGCTTTGCTTTTAGTTTAACCCCTTGCATTCCGGTCAATTTCCCTAAAAACGCCAAAAAATAATGTGCCCAAAGTAAATCGAAAGCTGTTCTTTAACCCTTTGAAGCATCTTCATGGGGTTGGTCTCATTTAAAAGAAAACACTTTGAATTTTTTGGCAAAACAGTCATAAGCTCTCTAAGTGCTCCGGCCAATGAGTTACAGTCATCTAAACATAGTGAACTTGAAGAAAATAAATTTGGCCTGGGTGTTTTTTTGGATACAAATGCTTGCAAATAACACACAGCTTCAGATCCAGGCTGGAAAATGCAACAGAAATGTAGAACCAAGTGTTATCCAGGTGAGGTCCAAATTTGGTAACAATACCACAAAAAATGAATATATTACACAGCTTTTTCCTCAGGCTGTTCCCAGGCGTTTTGGAACTGTGCCAAATTGTGCCAAATGGCACAGTTTGGAAAAACGTCTGTAACTTTTGAATGCTTCAATGTAGAAGCTTCATTTTGGGCTCTAATGAAAGGTCACACTCAGGGCTGTGTCTGTGTTTGTGTGTGTGGGGGGGGAGTTCCTCGCTACAGAAGATGGACATCGGCCATCGCTACATGACGGATTAGCCTCATGTGGGATGTGGGACAGCAGCTCAGTCACCGCGGCTTCCCCCCCCCCCTCGCTACAGAAGAATAGCGTCTGAAGACTTCGTGCGCCACACAGTTGTAATTTACCGATTGGTCAAAAGTCATTTTGGATTACAATTTTCAGGAATAAAGAATAATTTAGCTTATAACACCTTACCTCTTCACAGCAGTGTCCTGGCGGACTTCTCTTCCCCATTGTCAGACGAACGCGACGCTGGTCCGCTCGTGGTTCTGGTCTCGCGACCCGATCAAAACATAATTCCATTATTGCGGTTTTGTGCTTCCATGATTGCGGTTTTTGGCGAACGATTTTTCTAAACAAATAACAGTAGTAATTAAAAAAAGACTGGCGAAGGCGTGTGTGTCACTCAGCCTTCGTCGTCAGCCTCCGTCGGTCTATGACCATGGAAGAAATCATAACGTCTACTCTGCTGGAACAAAAACAAAATAAGCACCGCCTGTGGCCGAACATGCCGATGCGCGAATGCTGTCACACAGGTTGCATTTGTGGATGGTCTCCGTGCTGCTGGGTCTGTGGGGTTCTTCCTGCGGGTCCTTTTTTGATCCGCTGTCTTCACCCAGCCTTAAAAAAAACAGCTCGCGAACTTCTCTGCTTCAATTGGCTCACTGCATTCACAGCGTTGGTAGGCGGGTCCTTCTTCAAGGTTTCAGAAACCCAATTCAAGGCTCTTATTAGTCGAATGAGAGGTCAATCAGATGAACTAATCTGTTCGCGGCTGTGTCTGCAGCTTTTATTTTCAGTGCATGCTTGGACGCCATACACCACCTATATCACCATCTCCATCATGCGTCCTAGAGCGCACAAGGGCGCTCTCGTGCGCTCTAGGACGCAGAGACTTGCCCGTCCGCGGTACAACGGAGTGCAAGAGGTTAAATTTGTGACTTTTTTTCTTGTAAATTTTCTGCTTTTTTTCTTTTCTTTTCTTTTTTTTACTTTTTTTTGTGTAAATTTGCAACATTTACATGGATGCTGGATAAATTTGTATTCTATGCAATGGTTTCTCTTTTTTTCATCTAGACAATGACCAAATTTTATTTCTTAATGTTTTTTTGGGAAGAGAGAGATTCTTCAATATTTACTCTTGAGAAAATGTTCTGATTATTGCCGCTTCCAAACAGTGACATGATATATTTACTCTGTCACTGTCACAGGGTCAGCGTGGTCTGCACCTCCATTGAGTGCCTTCAGATGAATGTAACAAAATGAAGACTGCAGTGCTGCAAAAGTGAAAATGTGTGAACTTGTGAAAAAGGGTGTTTCCTCAGCTGTGCAGCTGTTACAAAACCAAATGAATGTGAAAAATTCCCCCACAGCCCTGAATCTCATTTGGTTAAAATGCTTCAAAAGATCATCAGCACATGACCTTTTTTAAAGATTTGACCTGAGGTTTCAGGAGTTATGCTAGGGTCACATCCTCACTTCTCTAGTAACAGTCCAGCCTCCTTCAGCCTTCTTAAGAAAAGCTCATCACTTCTTCTAGCGACCACATCTGCTTCATGTTGCCATTTTAAAGCACCACGGGCTTCTGTTTTAGCCTGGGTGATGATGGGAAGTGTTGTCGGTAGATCCATCCATCTTCTTCTGCTTAATCCTTTTCAGGTTGCGGGGGGCTGGAGCCTATTCCAGCATCTTTGGGCGAGAGGCAGGGTACACCCTGGACAGATCGCCAGTCCATCACAGGGCCAACACAGAGAGACAGACAACCATTCACTCTCACGGTCATACCTAAGGACAATTTATAATCCCCAGTTTGATGCCAATTAACCTAACTTGCATGGTAGATCTGGAGGGGAAAACTAAGAGAGCACTGAGGGCAGCAGGGTCAGCAGCAGTGCATTAACATTTAAATACACACTCAGGCTCTCTGACAGTTGTTTCTTAATTTAACAATGGAGGGAAGGCACAGTTTTCTGTCTTTCCTGTAAATATGCTACTTTTTTGGGTACATTGTGAAATCTTACTTTACAAATTAGTGGATTTTTTTAAGAATATATTGGCTACTTTTCCCTCAAAAATTTATGACTTTTTTCCTCATACATGGGAAACATTTTGTTCATAATGTTGTTCATTCTTGTAAATTTGTGACTGTTTTTTCCATTAATTTGTTATGGTTTTTTTTTTTTTTTTTTTGCAAATTTGCAGCTCTTTTTTGGTCTTTGATGAAAACCTTTCGAAGAAATAAGGAAAAAACTAACAAAAAAAACCAAACTGACATTAAAAGTTCAGATAACGGTGATGATGATTTAAAGTCAAAATGCCCCGCCATTAGCCACGGCCGAAAACAGGAAGGCTGTGCAGAGGGTCATCAACACTGCCCAAAAAAAAAAAAAAAATCATCGGCAGCCCTCTGCCCTCCCTGGAGGACATCTCCAGATCCTCCCGTCTCAGAAAGATCAAGGCCATCACAGGAGACCCCTCACATCCCGCCCACCACCTGTTTGACCTGCTCCCCTCTGGACGATGGTTCTGGTCAATCAGGTCCCACATCTCCACACTGACAGTTTCTTCCCCTGGGCCATCCGGACTGCAAACAGTCAGAGGCCCTACCCCCCTCCCTCTGAACGCTCACATGCACCAGAACTGAGGACCTTTTTAATTATCACAATAACACACCTGTCTTTGCACTCCACACTTCCATGTACGTTGACCCATCTGTGAAACCACTACCATTCCTGTGCATATTTTCCATAATCCTTTGGCCATTTTATTCAATCGTGTGTTCCGTACTCTGAGCTCTTATGTACATAGTTCCATCTGTGAAGCCACTACCATACCTGTGTATATACCTATGGGTTATTTTCATTTTTATCTCAGGTGGGTGTATGTTTAATTGTGCATTCTGTAACTGTATTTTATCAAATCCCTCTCTCTTACTTTATTGCGCAGTAGCCTGGCAGAGCACCTACAATTTTGTTGTACTGTACAACACAATGACAATAAAGCCCAGTGTTTCCTCTGGCTTAAAGACTTTGGCGTGGTGGCAACATATTTTTCCCCGGGGGTAAACATGCTGGAATATGTTAATTTTATACACACGTGGACAAAATTGTTGGTACCTCTCTGTTAATGAAAGAAAAACCCACAATGGTCACAGAAATAACTTGAATCTGACAAAAGTGGTAATAAATAAAAATTCTATGAAAATTAACCAATGAAAATCAGACAATGCTTTTGAATTGTGGTTCAACAGAATTATTTTAAAAAACAAACTCATGAAACAGGCCTGGACAAAAATGATGGTACCCTTAATTTAATATTTTGTTGCACAACCTTTTGAGGCAATCACTGCAATCAAACAATTTCTGTAACTGTCAATGAGACTTCTGCACCTCTCAGCAGGTATTTTGGCCCACTCCTCATGAGCAAACTGCTCCAGTTGTCTCAGGTTTGAAGGGTGCCTTCTCCAGACAGCATGTTTCAGCTCCTTCCACAGATGTTCAATAGGATTTAGATCAGAGCTCATAGAAGGCCACTTTAGAATAGTCCAATGTTTCACTCTTAGCCATTCTTGGGTGTTTTTAGCTGTGTGTTTTGGGTCATTATCCTGTTGCAAGACCCATGACCTGCGGCTGAGACCAAGCTGTCTGACACTGGGCAGCACATTTCTCTCTAGAATACCTTGATAGTCTTGAGATTTCATTGTCCCCTGCACAGATTCAAGACACCCTGTGCCAGATGCAGCAAAGCAGCCTCAGAACATAACGGAACCTCCTCCATGTTTCACAGTAGGGACAGTGTTCTTTTCTTGGTATGCTTCATTTTTGTGTCTGTGAACATAGAGCTGATGCGCTTTGCCAAAAAGTTCCAGTTTTGGCTCGTCTGTCCATAGGACATTCTCCCACAACCTTTGTGGCTTGTCAACATGCAGTTTGGCAAATTCCAGTCTGGCTTTTATATGATTTGTTTTCAACAGTGGTGTCCTCCTTGGTCGCCTCCCATGAAGTCCACTTTGGCTCAAACAACGACGGATGGTGCGATCTGACACTGATGTACCTTGACCTTGGAGTTCACCATGAATGTGTTTAGAGGTTGTTCTAGGCTCTTTTGTTACCATTCGTATTATCCATCTCCTCCTGTGGCCACGTCCAGGGAGGTTGGCTACAGTCCCGTGGATCTTAAATTTCTGAATAATATGTGCAACTGTAGTCACAGGAACATCAAGCTGCTTGGAGATGGTCTTATAGCCTTTACCTTTAACATGCTTGTCTATAATTTTCTTTCTAATCTCCTGAGACAACTCTCTCCTTTGCTTCCTCTGGTCCATGTTTAGTGTGGTACACACCATGTCACGAAACAGCACAGTGACTACTTGTCTCCCTTTAAATAGGCCGACTGACTGATTACAAGTTTGTGGACACCTGTGATGTTAATTAGAGGACACATCTTGGTTGAACATGTCCCTATGGTCACATTATTTTCAATCTTTTCTAGGGGTACCATCATTTTTGTCCAGGCCTGTTTCATGAGTTTGTTTTTTAAAATAATTCTGTTGAACCACAATTCAAAAGCATTGTCTGATTTTCATTGGTTAATTTTCATATAATTTTTATTTATTACCACTTTTGTCAGATTCAAGTTATTTCTGTGACCATTGTGGGTTTTTCTTTCATTAACAGAGGGGTACCAACAATTTTGTCCACGGCGTAACACGTTGCATATGAAACTTACCATTTGAAGTATTGTACAACTGAGGGTTGAATATTGGGCCAGTTGGGGTCCCACCCAGACATCCTGTGTTTAGACTTTTTAGTGGTGTTATCCTTCTCTCCTTTCTCTGCCTGAACACTTCCCTCTCCTTGGCTCCTCTCTTCTGTCTCATCTTGCCCTCTCTGAGCTCTGTCTAATTCAGGTTCTCCCTCTGTCTATGGTGGTATACAAACAGGTTACAAAATATCAAGTGTCATGTTTTGTCCTGAAGGATTTTTTTTGTCATGGTTTACATAAATGACAAAAATATGTGCATTTTTTGTATTTTTATTTTAGTGTTTCTTTTTTTTCCATTGAGAGAGTAGGGAAGGGAAAGAAACATTCATAATAGCAATGTACTCAAGCATACTTAAATTATATGATCAGGTCGGTATAGTAACTAGAAATTCTACTCATGTAAAAGCAGTGCTTTGAAATTAATAATTAAAAGTAGGCAACCAAAAATTTCTACCTGAGTTAAGGGTACAAAGAGCACCCACTTAAAAACTTGAGTAATGACTTCAGTCTTCAAGGTTTGAGGTTTTTCTCAAAAATTTATAACAATTTTCTTATCGTTTTCTACTTTTCTCTGTAAATCTAAAGTTGAAACCATGTTCCTCAAATTTGTAATTTCCTCTTGTAAAATTGACTTTTCTTGTACATTTGAAACTTTATTATATATTTGTGGATTATTTTATGACCAATTTTTGTCTGTTTTTTAAAATAAAATTAGTTTTTTTTAGATAAGTTTGAAACAGACTGTGGTCATTTTTTTTTACTTTTTCCTTATAACAATTTACATTTTTGACCATAACTTTGCAGTCAGAACAGAACAATAATTTAACTCTGATTACAAAGAAAAAATATTAATAAAATTGTATTTAATAAAATAAATTAACTTAAATGACCAAGGATGCCATTATTTCTGTTATAATATTTCTTTATATTTATAGTTTTTGTTTGTTTTTTTTTTTCCAGAAATCTCCTCACCACCCAGACAGCAGGAAAAACCTCCCTTATTTTGAAATCAGATGTTGGCACGTTTAGTTTGTCTGAAGGCTTCTGACGGATTAAAGTCATTGACTTCGTGAATTTCGGTCATCTTAACCTGCCAGGTACATAATAGGGAACTGTAGCGGACTCTAAAGACATAATTCACCACAATATGTGTTCATGTACAGAATGATCTGTTTAGGCAGTTATAGTTGTGCGCTCAGGCTTTCTCATCAGGCACCTCTCTAGGCAGCCGCTGAAGGACCTCAGTTTATAGCTAGCGTTTTCAGCTGTTGCTTTTTGTCACTGCCACTGGAGAATAAAAACGGTACGCCTGCTTGTGCGAGAAAAGAGAGAAATTGCCAGTCTCTTCATTCCTGCAATTCTTACAGAACATAACTTAATATTGTAGTGGCTGGTGAAATATATCCTCAGCAATTCATCAGTCCCCCTTGCCTTTCCCTTCATATGAAGACAGCTGCATATGAATTCTAACCACATCTCTTAGCTAAACGACTCTTCCATTATGGCTCCCGTTTCCAGCGGGTTAAAACCATGATAAACGCCAGTGCTTACATACCTCTTATGATTTTTTCCACGTTTAAAGTACTTTAATAAACCCATGTTTCTGTCGGACAGTCATGCTTAGCGAGACACTGCTGACTGACTGGAAAACTCGCGTGAGCGGGGCGCTTCTAAACTCCACGCGGATGACGGCCACGCACGTTGTTCGTGTGCACACTTGCGGAAAGTCATTGCTTCATATATTTTTCTTAATAAATTCATATCGCCTTGGGGTTGCGGTAAAATTTCTGGCGAGGAGGGCCACCACGGAGAAATGTTATCAGAGGAAACCCTGAAAGCCTATTCTATTCCATTATATTCTATTCATAGTTAGCACTGTGGCAGCACAGCAAGAGGATCACGGATTCAATCCCACCCTTGGCCAGTGATGACCCTTCTGTGTGGAGTTTGCATGTTCTCCCCATGCCTGCGTGGGTTTTCGCTGGATACTCCGGTTTCCTCCCCCAGTCCAAAAATTACAATAATTATTGAGGGTGGCAACAACACTGTTCATTCAAATGTGAAATATACTGCCTGGGTCTATATTTATATTTCTATATTGCCGGTAATGTAACTAACTGTAAAGCCATCAATACCATCTAGCTGCAATGCTCCTGCACTGTATATACAGTATAACTGTGTACATATGTATATTTACCTCCGCCAGGCCGAAAAGGCCAGGAGGAGGTTATGTTTTTGCCGGGGTTTGTCTGTGTGTTTGTTTGTCTGTCTGTTTGTCTGTTGGTTAGCAAGATAACTCAAAAAATCTTGGACGGATTTCCATGAAACTTTCAGGCGTTGTTGGAAATGGTACAAGGAAGAACTGATTAAATTTTGGGGGTGATCCGGTTCACCGTCTGGATACAGGAATTTTTTAAAGCATTTTTCATTCAACACTGTGACATACAGCCATTTTCAACATGTGCGCAGGCGCAATGGAGGGCGCTGGTCGTCGTGTCTGCAACACAAACTCTGCGTTCTTCAACGTTTTAGGCACAAAAGGACGCGGAAAACACTGCTGGCCTGGGCCCGCCAGCGTGCCTGTGTTTGCGCGCAACTGCAAAACCTCACACGGGCAGCTGTCCGCCGACGGATTCTTTGGCAGAAATTCCCCGGCCAGCCATAGGAGCTGCGCATTTGGCAGAAATTCCCCGGCCAGCCATAGGCGCTGCGCAAAAACGAGCTCTCTGCCGGCGAAGCTTCTAAATTCTCGTTTGCCGCGGAGCGCAACCCCCAAAAAAATAATATTGTAGCAAACTCAATATGAGCACCCTACTTGGCTTGCCAAGTGGGTTGACCCTATTGGCGACACAGGTAGAGTGCGGGACTCCGGAGCGGGAGGCGTGAGTTCGAACCTCCCGGTGGGACGTCGCCATGTCGAGCAGCACGTTACAATATAATATAAAACCCACGGCAACCTGTCTACCCAATTTGCATCCGTCAGTGGAGGAGATGGACACAACAGCAACACTTCAGTTTATTACCTCCGCCAAGGAGGCAATGCTTTTACTACTGAACCACTAATCCTATCACTATCAGATTGATTGTCATTGATTAATTGTGTGTTTATTGCACTGTCCCTGTCAAATAAACAAATAATCATTGTGAATCCAATTGCTAGTCATATGTTTACATGCTCAAGGAATCTGAAAACGTACACACAAACACTGTATGGGGGGAACTGTGGCGCTTGGCGGAGGTCTGCGCTCTCCGAGTGCTTTTCTAGTTATTTACTGCTTTGGCTTACCAATTCTTATCTTAGTATCTTATTACCTCCGCCAGGCCAAAAGGCCAGGAGGAGGTAATGTTTTTGCCGGGGTTTGTCTGTGTGTTTGTCTGTTTGTCTGTCTGTCTGTCTGTTTGTCTGTTGGTTAGCAAGATAACTCAAAAACTTTTGGACGGATTTCAATGAAACTTTCAGGCGTTGTTGGAAATGGTACAAGGAAGAACTGATTAAATTTTGGGGATGATCCGCATCACCGTCTGCATACAGGAATTTTTTAAAGCATTTTTCCACACTGTGACATACGGCCATTTTCAACATGTGCGCAGGCGCAATGGAGGGCGCTGGGCGTCGTGTCTGACCAACACAAACTCCGCCTTCTTCAACATTTTAGGCACAAAAGCACGCGGAAAACACTGCTGGCCTGGGCCCGCCAGCGTGCCTGTTTTTGCGCCACGCTGCAAAACCTGACACGGCCACCTGTCCGCCGCCCGATTATTTGCCACAAATTCCCCGCCCAGCTATAGGCGCTGCGTAAAAACGACCTCTCTGCCGGGGAAGATTCTAAATTCGGTTTTGCCGCGGAGCGCAACCCCAATATAATATAAAACCCACGGCAACCTGTCTAACCAATCTGCATCCGTCAGTGGAGGACATGGACACACCAACACTTCAGTTTATTACCTCCGCCAAGGAGGCAATGCTTTTACAACCGTAAAACGGGGCTATAAGGGACGGCGGGGTAATATGGGACACTTTTCTAATGTAATTCTGCTTTTTTAATTTTGCTTCCGCCTAGATTTGATGAAGGATTCATGGATATTTGACAATAACAACACAACTCAGCGTCCTGCTCAAAATAAAAAAAGCAGAATTACATTTAAAACATTTCCCAGAAAAGTGTCCCTTATTAACCCGCCGTCCCTTATAGCCCCATTTTACACTACTGAACCACTAATCCTATCACTATCACATTGATTGTCATTCATTAATTGTCTGTTTATTGCACTGTCCATGTCAAATAAACAAATAATCATTGTGAATCCAATTGCTAGTCATATCTTTTCATGCTCAGGGAATCTGAAAACGTACACACAAACACTGTATGGGGGGAACTGTGCCGCTTGGCGGAGGTCTGCGCTCTCCGAGTGCTTTTCTAGTTTACTATTGCTCTGAGTTCTGCTATCCCTTTGCTGCTGCAATCCTGTAATTTCTCCATTGTGGGACTAATAAAGGCTTATTTTATCTTATCTTAAAATATGCCTATTATGTTAGGCTAACTGGGGACAAATTGTTCTTTATTGTGAATGGTTGTCCGTGTCTCTGTGTTGCCCCTGTGTTGGATTGGAACTTTGCCTCTCACCCAAAGACGCAGGGCTGTAATCAGACTAAATGGGATAAAAAGGTGCAACAGTGAGTATTTATCTTCATTGTCAGGGTGGAAGGTTTTGGTCTTCTGTACCCATTTATTGTCTAAAATGCTGTCTGACCTGAAGTGACACCGTCTGGACACAGAGCTGATTAGGAGAGCGGACGGAACTAAAGCCAGCTGCTGCAGTCACAACCTCAGAGAGATGAACCGATAAGGCAGACGAGAAAAATGCCCTCTTCAACTTTGGCCCATATATTTGACATCCACTCACTTTTGCTTACATCTTATCGCTTCCATCTGCATTTGACTCAATTTAAAATAATCTCAGACTTTATCTGTTGTGCAGACCTGCCACTAATATTTGGAAAATGGAAATGTCAACCAGTATCTGAGCTTGTGCGGTGTTGAGTGTTGTGACAACAGTCATCTCTCACACCCCAAGGCATGAAAACCCAACATTTAATTACTTTTGCCATTAGTTCAAACAGCAGGACTCCTGATATAGAGCAGATCAGTGGAGGGAGGGCTGCAGAATAAACTGGGAATAAAATGAAGCGAGGGAAGCTAATTTTTCTTGATGCTTAACATTGTTTGACTCAGTTGGCTTTGTCTCCTCCTGGTTTAACTCTGTCATGAATGCTGCGCTGATGATGCTGATGCCTCCGGAGAATGGAGGAGGGCTGGGTGGAAGAAAACTAAACCAAAAGTCTGTTCCAGCACTGAGCTTCCCCTCCTGCTTTAGATATTTTCCACTACTGTCTCCTACTCATCTCATCCCTAGTTACAACTCATCTATGTGAAAGTGATTTCCATTTACAGGCAATTGCATATCAGTCAAATTAAACCCACTCATGTGTACTTGAAAAGATTTAAAAGTCTGTAAATGAAGTAAAAGGGTAGCTGAAAAATCTGACAGTTTTACATTGACATCAGTCTCACAGTCCAGTGAAAATGGCATCCTAGCCAAACTTTAAAAGCAATTAATGCCAACCTATGTGACAGTGAAGCCTAAATGCAGCTATGCAGCAATTGCTGTGGTTTCCATTAGTGTGCTGATCAGTGGGTTGTTAATGCATTTGGTCACAACCCAAAGTAAACCTCCAACGTTCGACAGACAGCTCAGCCAAGTGCCTCAGAAGCCCGTTTCCGTCCTTCTCTCTCGTCCTCCTCCAAAGTCAACATGGTAGCTGAACTGGCATGGACCTGCGACTTGTGTCAGAGGAGGAGATCAGTCTGGACAGTTGGCATAGTCACTGCTTAAATGCAGTCGATGCATTTTTCAGAGTGATAATTAGAAGTTAAGGCAAAAAGAGAAGGTTTAACCCAAAGGCTGGTATCTGTGTGAGAAAGACGGGATGCTACAGGCTGGAAGTCCTTCACAAGCAGATATCCTTGGAGAGATGAACTCTGCCTTTGGCAATTATCCAAACCGGTGGATTAGCGTTTCCTTGAGAGCGCATGTTATCAACGAAGGCTTAGCCAGGCAAGTCTATGATGCACCACAATTTCTTATCTTATTCTCAAGGTGATTATCCATTTTTCAGGTTCACTTGGTGTATGGCACCAATTCAAAGTGTGCAAGTGTTTACATTCTTAGCAACGATTCCTTAGACCACCATGATTTAATCTCACTCCCTCAAAAGGATCTGTTTTGACTTCGAGTTTCACATCTAAAGAGGGAAAGCACCCACAGCTATAAATCAGCACAGCACCCAGCATGACTGGCTTCCTGCCGTCATTTGGTCCATGCAAGAAACCAACACTTCCCACTCAATCACGAGACTAGTGACAGCCTAGACTGTTTTTCATTCTGGGGCTGACAATGCTGCTCCAGCACGCATTAGGCAGCAGAAGAAAGACGGGCGAACAAAACGCAGAGGACAACCTGACATCTCTCCAGGTGCAGGGATGTCCAATGGGCCGTAATGACTGGGGCTGACAAGCATAACCGGCGCCCTGCTTCTCCGTCTGAGAGGCTGGAATCAATTGCATTACATTGTGCATACAAACTCTAACCCAGATAAAAAAAAATGTCATGCCATTATTTCATATAATTACTCAGAGAACTGTCTCCAGTCAAGCGCAGAAAGACATTAACTTATGACAACAAGGGCCCAGCTTTCCAGGTGATGCTTAAAGTCAAATAGAAGACAAAGAAGATGGTGGATGGAGCTCTGAGTGCCACTTTCAGCAGTATGAATAGCTCGAGTGGAAAAGCTTATCCTTTCTTGTTCATTATGTACAACAAAAAAAGAGATTTGCCCAACCGCTCTTATGCTTCAAATGTGCACAGATGTGTGCAAAGGAGAGTCCAGCCCTCCTGTTTGACAATTCTCAAAGATAAAACATTAATCTGGCTATGACCACCTTTAAATTTATCATCCTCTCCGCAGATGTTTAGAGTAAATCGTTTCATGGTGTAGACTGTATAAAAAGGATGTACAGTATGAGCCACAAATGTGTTTGTGATGTCCTGATTTTTAAGGTCCACCTGAGAATTTTGTCTTGTGAAACCAGATGTGAGGAAGGGGAAAAATGCAAATTTGCCTAAGAAACACAGGGGATTTACAAACTTATACATATAGTTGAGCCTTCTTACGCCATGCAGGATTCCATGTTTTATTATTTATTTTGTGCTAAAATTAATCATAATTGAGAAAACTGACACTACATTGCATTAAAAAAAACTTAAAACTAGAGATTGGGACCATACTGAGCATTGTGGCAATTTCTCTGTACAATTTGACATCATTTTGCAAATACACACATCTCCATCTGCTGGCCATTAGATAGAATACATTTTTCACAACAGAGTTCCATCTGAAACAGTCTGTTTTCAACCTGCTCATTAACATTAATGAGCCCCAAATCTGATTGGGTAAAGGTTAAAGTGGGTAAATTACAAGTAAGGAGGCAATCAGGGTGCATTTATTTTGTTAAAGGTCCCATTAACTATAAAATGGCATTTCATGGGTTTCAGCCTTCTAATATCCATCCATAGGTCACATGTCTACCAATAAAATATCAAAATGCTCACATCAAAGAAATAGCCACTATTTTCTTTTGAAGTTTTAAAATGAGAGGATTACATTTCCTGGGTTTTGTGATGTCACAGACCACTAAGCCCCACCTCTAGTTCTCCAAGTTGGCAAATCAAACAGACCCTGACTGCTTCATTTTCTGTGATTGGCCCGCTCAAAACACTTTTACCCAATCAGATTAGGGCAGGCGTCTGCAACCTGTGGCTCTGGAGTCACTTTGTGGCTCTTTTTCCCATAGCCAGTGATACCTTGGCAGGGGTGTCCAATCATGTGCCATGGAGGGCCAAGACTCTGCAGGTTTTCTCTTCTACCCAGTCTCTTCAGCAGGTGTTTTCACTTATCAGCAATCAGTGGGAAGAAATTCATCGGAATCTGCTGTTGAAGACAGCTTTGAAGTTAAAGCCTGCAGGGTCTTGGCCCTCCATGGCACATGATTGGACACCCCTGCCTTAAAGCATTGTTAAAAAATTCAAAACTTCAAAAAAAAAAAAAAAAAAGAGGACACAGATTTGTGATGAAAAAATGCTAGAAAAATAACAAACTTATAAGAAAAGCCAAACATTTTTACCAATAATTTTCAAAAAAATTTGCAAGAAACAGTCCCAAAACTTCTGCGGGGAAAACCCCACACATTTACTGGAAAAGTTGCATTTTTTTTAGAATACTGTTAGAATTTACGTGAAAAGTTCTGCAAGTTTTCCTGAAAAAAGGCAACATATTCACAAGGGAGAACAGAATAAATTTATTAGAAAAGCAGAAGATTTATGTCAGAAATATGACAAATTTTGGAAAAGAAAAAAACTTTTTTTGCAAATTTCCAAGAAAAAAATATTTCTCTGGGGGGGGGGATCAAACTTACTGGAAATGTTGCATTTTCACGATTAAAAAATGTCAAATTTACGTGGAAAGCGGCCACAATTTTACCTGAAACAGTAACAAATTTTCAGAGAAAAATATGATAAATTTATTAAAGGGGTCATTGATTGCACTTTTTCCACATTTTAATAGCTCACACGTCTTAATGAAATGTTTGACATATTTT
Source organism: Pholidichthys leucotaenia (assembly GCA_020510985.1). NCBI lineage: Eukaryota > Metazoa > Chordata > Actinopteri > Cichliformes > Pholidichthyidae > Pholidichthys > Pholidichthys leucotaenia. The sequence goes on from CM035838.1 coordinate 257,704,535, forward strand.
GTTCACATTTTCTGTAATCTTTTTAATTACTGAAGCAATTTTTTTTTTTTATTTCTCCTGACTTTCTATAAACGCTCTGATTTAAGGCCTGTCACTTTAAGAACCATCCTTCGCCGTTTGAACTTTGCCCTTCCTCTTATGTCAGTTAGCCATTATAGCTGACTAGCTTTTAGCCTCCCAGCTCGGTTGAGCAGTGCTCTGGTTCACTGAGCCACAGTCAGTGGGTGTAGCTCACATCAGTCCAGGCTATTTCCCAATAAATTTTGCCGTGATTCCACATCAAACCACTAGCACTGTGCGGAGGACAATCGCCGCAACCTGCGGCAAGCTACAGAGCCAAGGGATCTCAAAGGGCAGTGTGGCTCTGTGCAACTCCGCTCTGTTTTCACAGCCAGCTGAAAGCTGGAGCAACTACGCTGCCCATGAGAGCAGAGCGGATCCACGGAGGATGGTGGGGTCGCTGGGTGTGAGAGTCAGCAGCATCTGGTCCCGGGACATTTTGATTGTAGGGAGCCAGAGGCTTCGTTGTGATTCCACGGCCGATTGCCGGTATCATGGGCTTGTGGTTCGCACGGCCAGCTAAAGGTAGCTTATTAGCCCCTGAGCTATTAGCTCACAAGCTAACACTGTTATCAGGACACTTTGTCACCCTAATAGCCATCCTTGTTATCACCTAGTTTGGCGGCGTGCCTCGCGTCATTGTGGCCCATCTCTGTTGTTTCGTCGTGATTCCACGGTGGATTGCATGTCCCCCAGATTGGCAGAGGAGTTATCAGCATAACACCGGCCAGTTGTCCTGGTCCCGAGCCATAAAAGTGACCGGTGTGCTGTAGCGAGCGATCCACCGTGGAATCACGATGAAACCACTCGGAGATGGGCCGGAATAAACCAGGTGATAACAGGGATGGCTATTAGGGTGACTCGTCGGCCTCCATCGGTCTATGATGACCATGGAAGAGAATCCTAAACGTCTACTCTGCTGGAACAGCACCGCCTGTGGCTGAACAGCACCGCCTGTGGCTGAACAGGCCGATGCGCACCGGTGTTCTACCTTCCAGCGTTGGGCGTTGGTAGGATTCAAGCCTGGGCAGGAAGATATGGAGGACAAGATGTTACCCATGCAGCATGTCCCCCCTCTCCACGTCACTGATGAATCCAAAGGAACAGCAGGGCTGCTATAGTTTGGCACCAGCGCTGTCGCAGGAGCTGCCAGAACGATGTTGAGCACAACAGAGAACTGCCTTAGGGGCTCCGACTCCAGATTTTTCCTCAGGGTTGACTCCCGAAGCCTTTCCCGTGACCGGGTGTGCCGCAAGGCAGCGGAGGTTTGAAATCAGGGTTTACCTTCCCCTAGATGGGCTACCTTCCCAGGTTGATGAGCCACCATCTACCCGAAGCATCTGGTTTTAAGGCGCCAGAGATCCGCCCTCGCCCCTTCTCCTATTAGTAAAAGCAGTTCCGCCGGGCGTAGAGACTAAACCACACGGGCAGGCTAGGAGTTGGACTTGTCAGAGGCTTTTCGAGACGCACGCCGTAAGGAGCATTTTATGAGCTCTGGGAGCTTAACCCCAGTGCCACTCCTGGCTACGAGTGACTAAGATCCGAATAAAATAACAATATAAGCCGTGCTTGGTTTGAGCTTCCTGGTATTAGCTTGGGGTAGCTTGGGGACTACCTTTAGCCACCACTCCGATACATGACGGACAGATAGGCGGACCAATTTGGGGAGTTTCTTTGCGAGAAAAATGAGACAAAGGCAGTGTGCTTTTTTGATAGTTGACTTTTTGGAAAATTTTTGGCTAATTACACAACCAGTTGACACATTTGAGACAGTTAAAACCTACAAACACATCATTTTTCAATCAATGACCCCCTTAGAAAACCAGAAAATTTATGCCAAAAATCTCAAAAATTTTGAATAGAAGTTGAAACTTTATGAGAAATAACCTCTTAATATTGATGGTGTTGAGCCAATTTGTGCTGGTAATGTTGTCATTTTAATGTAGTTTTCAGGCTCAGATATTGGTGTAGTTCCATGTGGACTTTGCTGGTCAAACATATCTCAAAATGGGTCTTTGCATAGTAGAGATTGCTGAACCCTGGATTTAGAGTGTGTGAATATTAATAAGCAGACATAACTTCTCAGGCAGCCTTTTTTTCCCTTCTTTTTTGATGAGCTGTAAGACAATACAGAACATGTTTTTTGGTCTTTAAAAATAAGTTCAGAGTGGTGGCCTAGTGGTAAAGCATCCGCCCCACAACTGGAAGGATGTGGGCTCAAGTCTTGGCCGGGTCATACCAAAGACCATATAAAAATGGAACTTCCTGCTATCTAGCCTGGTGCTCAGCAAAAACAGAATGGAGGAAGGACAGTTGGTTACCCAGCCACAGGAGGTGCACAAGCCAGGGTACTCCCTGTGCCGGTCCCAAGCACGGATAAACGGGCAGAGTTGCATCAGGAAGGGCATCCGGCGTAAAAATCCTTGCCAAATTAACATGCGGATCATTGTGATTTAAGGCGATGATACACTGTGGCGACCCCAAAAGGGAGCAGCCAAAAGACAACTAAATATATGTTTATGTGCCCTTGGGGATGCCAAAACTTTACATTAATCTCTGGAAAATGCACAATATGGGACCTTTATTGTTCTCTCTGAAACAATCGGCTTTTAGTCTGCTCATTAATATTATGGAGCTCCTAATCTGATTGGGTAAAGGTATTTTGAGCTGAAGAATCCCAAGTAACGAGGCAGTCAGTTTGTCTTGTTAACTTAGAAAGCTGAAGGGGGAGCTTGGTTTGTGATGTCATAAAACCCAGGAAGTGCAATATATTCATTTTTTTTTTTTTTTTGTAACTTAAGATTTTTATTCATTTTTCATTATATATATTGCATTCAGATCACAGTCTACATTTAAAAAAAAAAAAAAAAAAAAGGGGCTAGAGTAAAAAAGAAAAAGGAAAAAAAAAAAAAAAAAAAAAAGGGGGGGGGGACAAATGTTGGAGCATCAAGTTTTTAGTTTCCATCTCTTAATTCTTCTGGTTTTTCCAGCGTCGTTGGTTATTCTTTCAATATCTGTCTCGTTGTTGCACTTTGTAGTGTGTCCATTTCCGCCATTTTTTTTCCCATAGTCCTTCTTGCATTCTTTGTCGATATGTTAGTTTTTCCATCATACGTATGTCCTCAATAATGTCAGTCCATTGCTCTTGGTCAGGAAGAACTTCTGATCGCCATTTTTTTGTGATTGTTTTTTTACATGCAATCAACAAGATTTTAACTAGATATCTGTCCTCCGCCTGTATAACATTGTCTCTTTTAAGATCACATAGGTACATCAAGTTACAGTTCATTGGTATATTATATCCTAATATCCTCTGTATTGTCACATGTATAGATTTCCAGAATGATGAGATTTTGCAGCATTTCCAAAACATATGCGAGTGGTCTGCATTTTGGGCCCCACATCCCCTCCAGCATAAAGATTGGGTATTTGTATACTTTCCTTGAATCTGTGGTGTAATGAAAAAGCGAATCAGGTTTTTCCATCCAAATTCCCTCCATGTTCTTGAATTTGTTGATGTGTGTTGTGTTTTCCATATTTCCTGCCAGCTTTCTTCTGTTATGTTTAAATTGAGCTCTTTCTCCCATTTCTCCTTTATATAGTTACTTGAATGGTTGTTTGCCATAAGTTTCTGATATAGCTTTGAAATAATTCTTGTTTTATTTCCTGTATATGAGCTTAAAATGAATTGTATAATCTCGCTCACATCTGTTTGGAGGTTATGCCTAATCTTCTTCATATAATAGTCTCTCATCTGCAGATATCTGAAGAATTCCGATCTTTCTAGTTTAAATTTTCTCCTGATGTTTACAAAGCTCCCGAGATCTTTTTTTCCGATATTGCCCCATGCTGTGATTCCCTTGTTCACCAGATTTTTGTATCCCCTATCTTGTTTTGCCGGTTCAAACTGACTGTCAAATGCTACCCATTTCAATAGTTTTATGTCTTCCTTTATATTATACTTTTGTACTATTTTATACCACAGTTCTAAAGTAAATTTAGTGATTGGGTCTATTTGTTTGATTTGCTTATATGCATCTTTATCTCCTATTATGCTTTGTACTGGGAGTCCCTCAATTTCCTTTTCCATTTCTTTCCATTTTGCCTCATATCCCTCGTCGCACCAACATATGATATATCTTATTTGTGCTGAGTAGTAATATTCCTTTAGACTCGGTAGGCCCATGCCTCCTTTCTCTTTTGGTAATTGGAGAGTTTTATATTTCACTCTTGGTTTTTTACCTCCCCAAACAAATCTCGATATCATCCTGTCCCACTTTGAGAATTGGGCATCTGGAATCTCTGTTGGTAGAGCCTGGAAGAGGTAAAGTAATCTAGGTTGTATGCTGATTTTGACTGTCTCAATTTTTGAATTCAGATCCATATTTAAGATTGACCATCTATCAATATCTTTTTTTATTTCTTGTTCCAACCTATCATAGTTTGCTTTATAGATTTTGCTTAGATCTTTAGGTATGTTCACTCCAAGGTATTTTATTTCTTTTTGTTTCCAGTTTAGTTTGATCTTATCAGTTATCTGGTTTAGAGGGTTATAGTGGAATGTCAGTATTTGTGTTTTTGTTATGTTTATCTTGTATCCTGATAATTTTCCAAAATTTTCTATCAAGTTCATCATTTCCATTATTGATTCATCTGGTTGTTCAAGGTAAACTATAATATCGTCTGCAAATAGCCCAATCTTGTGTTCTGCCCCCTTTATTGTTACACCTTTTAATTTCTTATTTTGTCGTATCGCTTGAGCCAGTGGCTCTATGAACAGAGCAAACAAGGTGGGCGATAAGCAGCATCCCTGCCTAGTTGATCTTTGTATATTTACTTTGTCTGTTAAGCTACCGTTTATCTTGATTCTTGCCACAGGTTCTTGATACAGCGTCCTTATGCATTGTACTGATTTTTCGTTAAATCCAAAGCGTTCCAGCACACTATATAGGAATTTCCAGTTAACCCTGTCAAATGCTTTTTCTGCGTCTAAACTCATTATTACTGCGCTTTTCTTTTCTTTATGTATTTGATTAATTATATGTATTGTTCTCCTGATATTGTCATGTGTTTGGCGTCCCTCTATGAAACCAGTTTGATCATCTTCTATCAATTCCGTCAAGAATGTCTTTATTCGTTTACATATAATTGTTGTATATATTTTATAATCTACATTTAATAAAGAGATTGGTCTATAGTTTCCGCATTGTTCTTTATCTTTCCCTGGTTTTAAAATAACTGAAATGATTGCTTCGTTCCATGATGGAGGTATTTTGTTGTTGTTCAGCGTCCAATTAAATGACTTTAGGAGCTGTGGCATGAGTTCTTCTATAAACAGTTTATAAAACTCAGAGGGGTATCCATCACTACCTGGTGATTTACCGTTTTTAAGTGACTTAATCACATCTCTAATCTCTTGTGTTGTTATTTCTGCTGTTAGCTTTCCATTTTGTTGATTTCCTATTGATGGCAAGTCCAATGTGTATAGAAATTTTTTAATATCTTTAGTATTTGTTTCTTCAGGTTGCGAGTATAGTTCTTGGTAGAAATTATGGAATATTTCTTCGATGTTTTCTGGGTTAACTGTGGTTTTATTTGTGGTGGGGTCTTTAATCTTATATACATTATTCATTGTTTGTTGTTTTCTTAACCGTTTTGCCAGCAGTTTTGTGGCTTTTGGTCCCGTTTCATAATATTTTTGCTTTAGATATCTATTTTTCCTTTCAATTTCATCCATTTGTGTTTCTTTTATCTTTATTTTTTCTTCTTTAATTTCTTGATATATTTTTGGGTCATTTGTGCTTTGATGTTTATGTTCTAATTCCCTCAGTCTCTCACATCTTTGTTCATATGCTTCCAGTTTAGTCTTATTTGCTTTTCCTGTTTCAACAATTAATTTACCTCTTAACACGGCTTTTAGTGCATCCCATAGTATTGTTGGGTCCACTTCTTCATTGTCATTCTCTTGGATATATTCATTTATGTTTACTTTTATTCTTTCTTTCATTTTCTCATCATTTAACAGTCCTACATTAAGTTTCCATGTTGTTTGTCGTTTTCTATTGTTTAAATTTATTTCCATGTATATAGGGTTATGATCTGATATTTCTGCCCCTCCAATCCAACAATTTCTCACCCTGTGTCTGTCACCTTCATTCATAAAGAAGTAATCTATTCTAGAGTGTACTTTATGGGCTGCTGAATAATGTGTATAGTCTTTTTCGAGTGGGTGCAGGTCCCTCCAAATGTCTACCATACCCATTTCTGCCAGTGAGGTTCTTATGAACTTTGTTACATGTTTTTTTGTCTTCTTAACACTTGTTGTATCAACTTCATGATCCATGACAGCATTTAAGTCTCCTCCACAAATTAGGACTCCTTCACTGTGTGTTGCTATGAGATCAAACAGATGTTGAAAAAAACCCTTGTCACTTTCTGGTGGGGCATAGATGTTCACTAATGTGATCTGCATTCCATCTATGCTACCCTTTATTATTACATACCTGCCTTCTTTATCCTGGATTTCCTGTTCACATTCAAATTGTATTTTATTTGAGATTAGTATCATAACCCCCCTTTTAGTTCCTCCCTTAAATGAACTGTAGTAGGAGTTCTTATAGCCAAATCTCTTTAGTTTCTCATGTTCTGTCTTGCTCAAATGTGTCTCTTGCATAAATATAATTTCGGCTTTTTCTTTCTTGAATTTTCTTATTATTCTTTCCCTTTTAACAGGTGAGTTCAGACCATTCACGTTTAGTGTTATTATCTTAAGATTTTTACCCATATTCATGTTTTTCCATTTTTTTAACCTGTGCTCCTAGCCCCTTTAACAACAAAAATAACACATATTTATATAAAAACACATTAAAAAATCTCGACCTCCGTACTTTGGGCCTTTCTTCTGCCCACTGGTCCCTGTTGGTGGGTGGAGGGATTGTCCTCACCGAGTGTAGGGCCCTCCCTAGACCTGTATTTACTATCCAAGAAATAGTCATTAGTCTAGAAATGTCCAACAAATATCACTTAAACCTCTCCTAGCCGTCTGTTTCTCTTTTACCTTGTCTTCTTGGCCTTCATTTCTTCTGTGTCTTTCTTAATCTTTGTTATAATCTAGGCTTTCAGTTGAAAGCCTTGTAGTCTTTCCTGGGCCCGCTGCGCCACGTCTCCCCCCGTCTTTTGCCGTTCACTCGCCTCCACTCCGGCTGTCGTGATGCGTTCAGGGCCGCCGCTGCTCCTACCGTTTCCTCCGGCACGCACACCTCAAGGCCCCGCTCCATCATGTCCTGCGCTGCCTCTCTGGCTGTGTTGTAGGTTCTTACGCCGTTCTCCCAATGAATCCTCATCTTCGTTAGCGGCGTTTGGAATCTAATTTTTTTTTCTTTCAGCGTTTTTTTAATGTTGGCATATTTCTTCCGCTGCTGCACAATTTCTGCCGGGTAGTCATGATCAAAGAATATCTGCTTGTCGCCGATTCGTATCTTTTTTTTCCACGCTCGTGTCAGGATTCTTTCCTTTACATCATATTTCAGAAAGTTTACCACAACTGACCTGGGTGTAGAGCGTGGGTTCGGGTTCTGTGCCGAGGCTCTGTGCGCTCGTTGAATCTGCAGATCCGCTTCGCTGGGCAGTTCCAGCTCTTTTTTTAAGAACTGATCCATGAATTTCGTCATCGAGTTGCCTTCAATGCCCTCCGGGATCCCGAAGATGCGTATATTGCCCCGTCTGGACCTGCTCTCCAAGTCGGTTACTTTCTCCTGCATCCTCTGCATTTGTGCCGTCAGGGTTTGCAGCTGTTCGCTTGCCTCGCTATTCCAATCTTCCAGCTCTGATATTCGGGCCTGCGCTTCTGTCATACACGCCCGCTGGGAGCGCAGCTCCTCCATGTTTTCTGCTAGCTTGCGCTCCATTTCTCTTCGGAGGCCCATAATTTCCTCCTTAATCTCTTTTTTCAGCTCCTCCTTAAGAGCCGCTAAATCCTGTTGTAGCTGCCGTTTGAAGTCTCTCAACTCTTTACCCAAACTGGCGATGCCAGTGTTCATGGTATCGAGTGTGTCCTCCATTTTGTCTGCTGCGGTCACCTCGTTTTTTTGAGCCCCGTGTTCAGCGGTTTCTCCTGCGTTGTTGAAGAGGAATTCTTTAATTTTACTCTGCTTTTGTCCTTGTGCCCGGCTCCTTCGTGTTTTCATCCCTTAGTTTATTGATCCGCTTATGTCGAGTTGGCCATTTACCGATGATTTTTAATCCGGCTAGGGAGAGCTCTCTGTTTAAGCGTTATGACTCTCCGCCATCTTCCCGGAAGTTCCGCAATATATTCATTTTTAGCTAAATATTTTTAACTAAACAAAGGCAGTGTGTATTTCTTTATAACTTGAGTCTTTTAGCATTTTAATGAAACATGTGACCCATGGCAGTATTTCTATTACAACTCATGAAAATAACTTTGCACAATATGGGACCTTTTATCCATGTCTGCATTAGCTTCACTTTTAAACCCACTTTCACAGTCTACGAACCTCAGTCGCTCCCAGTCACTTCACTATAAGAAGAAAAGGCAATACAAAACATAGATCCAAATTGCTCATATCCGTAGCGTTATCAAGTCTTAAATTACTACAACATTTCTGAAATCGTTAGACTTCAGAAATACTTGAACATTCTTGAAATCTTCTTCATCCAGGGTCATTTATAATCTCAGCGCATGCCTTACCCAGATTCCACAAGAACTCTGGCACATGTTAAACCAAGCTGAAAGGACAGAGCCAGAAACCACATGAAGTCTAACAATTATGGACAGGAGCTGGCTAGTTTCCGGGTACTCTGTGTACTCTGCTGCTGTAAGCCACTCTGCACGAGGGGAAGCAGGTCGGCTGCACTTGGGGTGGCTGAGAGAGTTGTGTCACTGGGGCTAACAGAGCCTAAGGGTGTCCGGTCAAGCAGAGCCCTCTATGCTCCCGGAAGGGTTTGTAACGGCAGGGTGCAGGGCAGAAAGAAAGAAAGGCTGCCTAGCATGTACGGGCAAGATGGATGACCTTGTTATTGTAGGGAGGGAGAAGTCAGGATGCCTCATTCATGAGAGCTGCGGCACTTCCTGGCCTCGGGCCTTTGCTCCTCCTCCCAAAATCTTTCTTCCTGCATGTTGCTGAATTTCTATCTAACCTCTGATGTGCATGTTTATATGTGTTACCAAAAGCTGAGTAATGTGTTTTTTTTACAGTTCTGTATAATCCAGGCAGGTCTCAGACAAACTGACAGATTACAGACAGTGAACAAACAGGTTGTGGTAGGTTTTCTCACATGCTCCAACACTTACTCATCCACTACAACTGCTCTACCATCCATCGTTTCTTCTGTCTGGCTTCATGCTGGAGACAAAGCTCAGCACTGGAAACAATGGAGGGAAACTGTTACTAAGTCACTCTCCCTTAATGTTATCTTTTCACAAATAAACCCAGAAATATACAACTATGAAGGCTCTTTGCTTCATAAACGCACCCACAGATGGCAGATCACTTCCTAAAAAGATGGATCCAAGATGAGACATCTTAGCAGTTCCCTAAAGGGGATTTCATAATGACGAAAAGAAACTCATGACTGCATAGTCATTCCTGAAAATGGGTGGAGGTTACTCTGGCAGTTCACACCAGCAGATGACCCAAATATAAATCATTTGCACTCAATAACATTGCAGGCATGCGTCTCTTGTATCTCCTATGTGCATCTGAGGCCCAGCTGCACATAAATTTGCAGGACAAGGCTTTTGATCTTAAAATAGCACATTGTGCCTGCAAATGGGATGAATTAAGAAGCTGACAAAACTACAAAGATATTGATATTTTATATCTGGATGAGAAGAACAGAAAAGGAGAAGAGAAACAGGCACTAAAAATAAATGTGTTATATTGCACAGAAGATTCTAATGCCGGGTGACTTCACCAGCTGAGGATGTTGATTTAAATAAAAAACAACCAAGGCAGCAGAGCATTTCAGTCGACTCTTCCAAGTCGCAAAAACTAATTTTCTTGCAGGGAAGAAAACAATCAGCACAGGAAAACAGCCACCGGCCAGAAACAGAGGTGCAACCAAGCACCAGTAAAAGCTGCAGTCATCTGGATTGACCCTAGTGACATGTGACAGACTGTCACACCAAACCAGCTCTTATGACATTAAAAAAAATACACATAGAGACAGCAGAAATATCCGTCGCAGCTGACCCTGGGATCAAGTGTCACAGCTAGCTGAGGCTCAGGCTCACTGGGTGGGCGAGGCTGCTGTGACTGGGAAGGTAGACGGCGGGCATGGATGACAGGCCCAGAAGAGAAGAAAAGAGCAGCTCGGGCATTTTCTCTCTCTTTTTTTTTAAACCCACCGGGGTTTTAAGCACTCAATCTGATTTTTGCAAACTTGACCTTTGAGTCCCAGAGGTCCCAGTGTGGAGTGACAGACTTCTATTGAGTCCAGCGCCAGCCGCCCTCACTGTCATAACAGTGTTTACTTCATGACAGGATCGAGAGCCAAAGATATGAATAGCTTATGAAAGTATAAATGGGATCCTAACAGCATTCTGTGTTCATGGAGGGTATTTATAGAACTCAACTGCAAATGTTTGTCTGGATGAAACCGTAGACCCATGTTAAAAAAAACAACAAAACAAAACATCCTGCTCCAGATCTGTGGATGGTGGGGTTGACAAAAGCAAACACTCCTCTCCAAAGCAGAGCACATAAAAAAAAGTCACACAGAAGTAGATGCTTATCTCTGCAAAAGAAATGAACGCCGCCCCCTGAAGTTATATCTGTGTTTACCATCACACAGTCTGCTGCACCCCTTCTGTCACAAAGCCTTACATTATTGCACAGGAAACACAGGATCAAGAAAATGGTGCGTCATTACTTTATCATCCTTTCACCACGCAGTAATATCCTGCAAAAGGAAATCAATGCAAAATGAAGGTGAGACACGTAACCCTACACAGGAACCAAGCTAAGATATTGCTTTAATCTTAACGTGTTTACAAAGAGAAAGTCAGTCAGTCCAACTAATTCCAACTAAAGTCAGTTTTTCTTCCCCTTATGCTGCTGGGACGGAACATTAGCCCCAAACATTAATTATTAAGTCATCCTGCACAGGTGAATTATTTACAGCATCCCTCCCGCTGGAGCTGCAGTGTTTATACAGGTAGCGCCACATGCTTAAGGCTGCTAAGCTAAGGCGTCTCTATTCTTGGCGTTGCCAACAAGCCTGCTTCAGCTCCCAGCTGCTGATGGCAAAGGCCTGTTCTCACTTCAGTGGAAAAGAAAGACTCACTTAGCAAAACTGTACAGCATCTCAGCCCAGAGCCATGTTTGTGTCCCTAATCTTCAGGAAGCAGCTGGATTAAAACTCCCCTCACCATGTGGACTATATAGAGTAGGTGATTTGAAGGGAGAGGCTGTCCCCCTTGTTAGGAAAATGACCCCAAAACATCTCTCTTATGAACCTGTCACCCCCCCCCCCATCTCCATTTATAGGTGTAAATCATCATAAACTTTTCTATATCATGTTATATAACTGAATAAAATGACTTTGAACCATGAATTCTAAACAGAAAAAGCATACATAAATAAAAATCTTATACATTTTAAACTTTTTTCTCATAGATTGGCAACTTTTTTCTTAAATATTTGATTTTCTTCTCATAAATTTGCATTTTTTTATTGCAAATCTGCAAATTTTCCCTGAAAAGCTGCAAATTTATGAGAAAAAAGTCACAAATTTTTAAGAAAAAAGTTGCAGATCTGCGAGAGAGGTTGAAAATTTACAGTATTTTCCTGTAAATTTTCAACCTCTCTCGCAGATTTGCAACCCTTTTTCTTAAAAATTTGTGACTTTTTTTCCTCATAAATTTGCAACTTTTTTCCCTGTAAATTTTCAACTTTTTTTCCCCCCCAATACATTTTCAACTTTTTTTTCATAACCTTGGATTTTTTTTTCCTGTAAATTTTCTTTTTTTTTTCTTGAAAATTTGCCATGCTCCTCTGTTATTTTTAAATTGGCATCATTTATCATATTTTCCACCTTAATTCTTGCAAATTTGTACCTAATTTACATTTATACCTTATGCTAAAATGGTATCACCAATTTAGCATAAGCATAGCATATTGGGGACACACACACACACGCGCGCACACTCTACACCAACCGATACGACAAGATATAGTTTTATAGGAAGACAAGTGATAATGGCTGAATCGGTCCACAGTGAAATGGCCTTCACTGCTCTGGGGTTAAGCTGTTGGTCTTCAGCTGGCAGACTGTGAAACCTGCAGTTTTTATTTGCAGTAGGAGCTTATCATCAGTGTACTGAATCCCCAGCTGTTACGGTGCTGTGGGAAATTCCAGCGGCTCCTCGCACCTCCTCCACCACACGGAGTATGTGGACAGAGTGCACGTTGAGGGCAGGTAATGAACAAGACCACGGCACCACAGAGGACCTGACCTGATCAGGTGTGTAAAATTAACCAGACAGTCTAACATACAGCAAGTTTGCTCTGCTTCACAGAGTTAGAAAATAAATTAGGCGAAACAGGCTTATGATTATGTTGGGATATTACAGATAATAGGATTAAGAAAATTGAATTCAGAAAGTTTTTCAAAGCAGCAACGATGGTCTCAGAAATGTAAAATATCAGTTCAGTAATTGGTGATGACAAGAAATGATTCCTGCTGGATGAAACTGTGAGGCGTCAGCCAAAAGAAGACCCCAGAGAGACAGATGTGTTATGTAGACTGGCCAAGTGTTACACTATATATGGACTACACATCATTATTATCTGACCCGTTTTGACTCGTGTTGAAAATGTTGATTGGCTCTAGTTTAAGACAATCAACACAAATTAATAGTCAATAAAACAGCAGTTGAAGTAAATGTTTTAGAGCAGGGGTGTCAAATTAAATCCAAAAGAGGGCCAACAAGGGAGAAATGAATAAAGTCAGGGGCTGGGTATTAACTGCTAGTATTGCAGTCGAGACCAGACTGAGATTCGAGTCTCCCAAGACCAAGTCAAGACCAAGTCCACTGTATACATAGGTCTTAGTCTTGGTTTTGATAAGGTGGTGACTACAACAAGTGATGATTTGAGTTGGATTGCTAGGGTCTCGCTTTCATGCCGTCTGTATGGACCGTAGCTTAATAACGTAAGTAATGTTAACGGAACAAAAAAACCAGACTCCTAAACGTGGAAGTTGGCGCCCGGACAGTATTTGTCATGGCATATAAATATGTTCACATCTGTAGTCGCTGTACTCAACACTGGGACAAAACCCCTCATTTTATTTAATTATGGTTGTTCAGATCAGTTTGCTGGAGCATCGCTGTCATCCTATATGAAATATATGGACTGTAGATTACAGTCAATGGACGTGTGTGAAACACAAAATGTGGCGGACGGGTCATCTGACTTGCACACAGCCACAGCTAGACCAAACTAGGGCTGTGCGATATGACGATATACATCGGTGATGCGATAAAAAACATCTACCGTTTCATATAAAACTGTATTGTTTCTATCGGGATTTAAAAGAGACATACCCGTTTCTACTTGTCACCGCCCTGCCTCTCCCCTGCAGTGCGGCAGGTGCGCCACAGCAGCTAACTGCAAGCTAATGTTTTACCGCTACTTCTGTGGAGCTTTCCAGCCAGGGTTGTTGGACTTTTCCCCACCGTGCTGCGTCAGACAGGATAGCCCTCTAACCTCATTTTAATTGGCGATAAGTAACGTTAACACCATCTCTGGCTAATTTATTAATAAGATGGCAAATGCTAAATTTGCCATCTTATTATTTTTGATCAGGATTTGTCCTTCAATTCACATATTAAATTTGTTTCTAAGACTGCCTTCTATCATTTGCGTAATATTGCCAAGATTAGGAGCATCTTGTCTCAGAGTGATGCTGAGAAGCTGATCCACGCTTTTGTTAGCTCGAGATTAGATTATTGTAATTCTTTATTATCAGGCTGTCCTAAAACATCTTTAAAAAGTCTTCAGCTGATCCAAAATGCTGCAGCAAGAGTTTTAACAGGTACTAGAAAGAGAGATCATATCTCTCCGGTTCTGGCCTCCCTTCATTGGCTTCCCATAGAGTTTAGAATTAAGTTTAAAATCCTTCTTCTTACTTACAAAGCTCTAAACAATCAGGCTCCTTTTTATTTAAAAGATCTGATACTACCGTATCATCTTAACAGAGCACTACGCTCCCAAAATGCAGGATTACTTGTAATACCTAGAATCTCCAAAAGTACAATGGGAGGCAGAGCCTTCAGTTATCAAGCTCCTCTCCTGTGGAATCAGCTGCCAATCTGGATTCGGGAGTCAGACTCGATCTCTGTTTTTAAGAATAGGGCTAAAACCTACCTTTTTGATATAGCCTACAATTAGGGAGGGATCATGTGTTTCTGAACCCTCCCTTAGTTATGCTGCTAATAGGTTTAGTCAGCCGGGGGACCTCCAGTAATGCACTGGGCCTCACTCCTTTCCTCATTCTCTATGAAATATTTTTTTTTTGCTGGTCATTAACATTTGTTTGTTCTCTCCCATAGATTGTTTGCTCTCTACATGTCTGTTCTTTTCTTCTTCTCTGTCCCCTCACCCCCCAGCCAGTCGCAGCAGATGACTGCCCCTCCCTGAGCCTGGTTCTGCTGGAGGTTTCTTCCTGTTAAAAGGGAGTTTTTCCTCTCCACCGTCGCCAAGTGCTTGCTCACAGGGGATCGCCTGATTGCTGGGGTCTTTCTGCAACTGTGGGGGTTCCCCCTACAGTTGATAGTACTATGAGATGACTGTTGTTGTGAAATGGCGCTATATAAATAAAGTTGAATTGAATTGAATTGAATTGAATTAAATGACGATGCTAACTTGTGGCTAATAGGAAACATAGTGTATCAGACCATCGTTCTGGATTAAATCACTGCTGAGTTTCTTAATTTTGTCTGAAAAAATCTTACTAAAGCTGCAAAAGTGTGTGACAGCGGCTGCATACACACTAAATAAATAATAAATACATTAAAACGTGTTAGAGGAACAAACTGGATCTTAATGTAACTTGATTTCTAATAATTTTTAATTAGTCCAGTAGGTATAAAGAATAAAGCTGAGGTCATTCAAATGCACATTAAAAAAACAATTTTATAACAACACTGCAAAATTAAAAGGAAAAAAGTTCATAAAATTAATGACAGATGAATTTGTACAATTGATTTTTTTCAGTATGTAATTTAAAATATAGAAAAAGAGATGGTTCTTTTTATTGGTTATCATATATAAACTATAGAATTTACAGAAAATGTACATCGTGATACAGTGTCTCACAAAAGTGAGTACACCCCTCACATTTTTGTAAATATTTTATTATATTTTTTCATGGGACAACACTGAAGATGTGTGATGTCTGTGATGTCATCACGGAGGAGTGGAAGAGGATTCCAGTAGCAACCTGTGAAGCTCTAGTGAACTCCATGCCCAAGAGAGTTAAGGCAGTGCTGGAAAATAATGGTGGCCACACAAAATATTGACACTTTGGGCACAATTTGGACATTTTCACTTAGGGAGGTACTCATTTTGGTGCCAGCGGTTTAGACATTAATGGCTGTGTGTTGAGTTATTTTGAGGGGACAGCAAATTTACACTGTTACACAAGCTGTACACTGACTGCTTTACATTGTGTCAAAGTGTCACATCTTCAGTGTTGTCCCATGAAAAGGTATAAGAAAATATTTACAAAAATGTGAGGGGTGTACTCACTTTTGTGAGATACTAACTAACTAACTAACCTGCACTTATATAGCGCTTTTATATCTTAGCACTAATAAAGACTGTGAATCTGACAGTGTGCTCCAGACTCTTTTCCTCTGTGATTTTGACGTCCTTAAGCTGACCACCACCTGCAACAGCGACAGCTTCTTTGGAACGAAGTGCAGAAAGTCCTTTTTCTAATATTTACATGCTAGAGGGAAAAAAATGCATCGTAATCGGCTGGAATCACGAGGTGCCTAAAGATTCCCACCCCTAATACTTGTATACATATTTAACAAATTAGATATTTTATTTCTATTTTTAAATAATTGACATTTAATGAAAGATCTTTTCATTTCCAATTATAAATAATTCATCACACATTTGTGTAATTAATGGTGCATTTATTTATTTCATTTAGTCATTGCTGACCATCAATAGTCTCACAGTGGAAGGAAAAATTCCAGAATAGAAAAAAAAAAAAAAATTAAAAATGAGAAGACGCATTGAGATGCACCGAGAATCGTAATTGTCTCAAATCGGAGCCCTCTGAATCGTACTTGGCTCGAATTGTGTGGTGCCTAAAGATTCCCACCCCTATTGTTTAAACAGATTCACCTCAAAAAAGAAAAGACTGGCAGTGGATATTTTTCACATAGGTACATCAGCAAACGGAGGAGATTAGGCAGGTTATTTTATTGCTTTGGAACTGTAGTAGGGGGTAATCATTTAGGCCAGAGGGGAAAAAATTTTCAGCCTCCCACTAGCTGAGGCTGCTTGTGTCTGTTCATATAGGGTATTTTCTTATTGTGAACAGCTGAAATGGAGCTCTGTTGCCAGGAAACAGGACAAACGATTGGTTTATATAAAAACACCAGCTCGTAAATTGTCACTCAGAGATCGGTCTCATCATTGCTGAGTGTTGTCGGCAAAGCCAGTGTTGATATGATCCATGACTGTCTCCGCCCACCTGAAAAAAATTTTTGGCAATGCAATTTAAATACAATATAAACTTGGGAAGGTGAACAAATAAAAAGGTGAACAACTCCTGGAGGCTGAATAACGAGGTCTGGGTGGAGCCCCGTCATCGCAAAGCGTGGGCTAATCCGTTTCAACTTTTCAGTACAAAATATCCTCAATTTAATTTACAACCTATTTTTATACATATTTTGTTGCCACTCTTTAGCTATTAATTACCAACTTTTATTAAAATGCATGCAGCTTGCTCAGATGAATGACAGCTTCCACCTCGCATCAAGCCTCTGTGGAACAAGGCAGAGAGAGCTGCCCTTAGTCACCCGTTTTCTTTCTGTAACACTCCAGAGGATTTTTATTGAGAGATTTTGCATATTCTATATTTTGCATATTTTGCAGAGATTTTGCCGGGGGGCGGCAGTGGCTCAGGAGGTAGAGCAGGTCGTCCAATAACCGCATGGCTGGCGGTTCGAATCCCGCTCTCCCCGGATATCCTGCCGTTGTGTCCCTGGGCAAGACACTTCACCCCCAATTGCTCCTGGTGGGTCTGGAAGCGCCATGTTAGGCAGCATGCCGCCATCAGTGTGTGAATGTGTGTGTGAATGGGTGGATAGCAGGATCTGTAAAGCGCTTTGGTCATCGAGAGATGAGAATAAAAGCGCTATATAAGTGAATACCATTTACCATATTCCAATAAAATAATGTTGTCACATGCTTTGATAAACAATTTCAGTCATTGTTCCTTTCATGCTTGCCAACTGTGGTGATCGGTGTAACCAGTGACATCACTTGCAAATCCTCAATACTGTACATTTGGTGCAGTAAGGTTTGGTTTCACACAGCTCTTCTTTTAAGCGAAATAAACAGCTTTACACGATGCGTCGCCATCTTGTTGTCATGACGACGTTTGTGTTGTTAGCACAGACGGGTAGTTAGCAAACATGCTACTCTCCCTCTAAGGTGTTTTCTGCAGCTCTGGACACATCAGTAACCAAATTTAAAGTTGAAACTGTAAAAGTCCATAATATTAGTTGGTGAATATTATAAAACGAGAATATTATCCAGGTCTTCATTAAAAATTATGTCTGTCCTTCTCATCAGCCATGATGATTTTCAGGTGGCGCTGCTCATCCATTTTTTTTCTCAAAAACTCTGTCTCATCCTATCTGGTTTATGCATTTTTACCTCCACCAAGGAGCTTATGTTTTTGCCGGCGTTGGTTTGTCTGTCTGTTAGCAGCATTACTCAAAAAGTTGTGAACAGATTTTGATGCAGTTTTCAGGAAAGGTGTGTAATGGAACGGGGAACAGATGACTAGAGTTTGGTGATGATCTCAGAGTGCATACCTCCACCAAGGGCTTTGTTTATATTTGTGCAGCAGGATTACACAAAAACGACTGGATGGATTTGGATGAAATTTTCACCAGAGCTGGTTCTTGGGGTGGAGACAAACCCATTACATTTTGGTGATGATCTGAGAATGCATACCTCAGCCAAGGCTCTCATCTTCTCACAGTGTGTTAATCACAATACTCCAAAACTAATGGACAGACTTTGATGCAATTTTCCCCAGAAGTGGCTCTAGGCCTACACACAAACCCATTACATTTTGGAAGTGATCCATGAGGGACAGAAGGAGCCTTGGTGGAGGTATGCACTCTCCGAGTGCTTTTCTAGTTATGACTTTTTTCCAAGTGAGTATTTAGGCATGCTAACAGCCACATTTCCTCTCTCCGTATGCTACCATGCATGGCCCATTTTCCCTCTTATCGGCTGCCTAAACTTCCTGTGTTTGGTTCAAAAGTCCAGACCATTCTGAAAATTGCTTTCACACTTTAAACAAATCAAACTATGTTTAAATTTGCTCTGGATCGAGACCACCTGTTTTGCTGGACAAAATTTCAGCTCTTTCGTCCAGACCATGGTTCGGGAGAGTTTTCACACCTCAAATTTTGGTCAGAATCAAACTAAAAAGTCCAAAAGTCCAAACGAAATGGGTTAGGTGTGAAAGCACCCTTGAACTATCTTTAAAAGATTGGACTTTTTAGATTGTCTGACACAAACTTAATCACATGGTTAATCTGGAAAAACTTTAGTCACTGAAATATAATAAGTTGTTTAAAGAAACACAATAAAGGACACGTAGCTCATTTGTGGGACTTTAAAGGGTTATCCACACAAAGTACTGTAAAAATAACTATAACCATAAAATTATGGTTTTAAAAAACACTGGTCAACACCAAATTTATTGTCTAAGTTTTTTTTAGCTGATTTAGGACAATTTTGATGTGCTGAATCCAAAAATCACATTGGTTTTGCTTAATCAGGTCAACTTTTTGAACTATGGCCACATGTTGTTTTTTACGTTTTTGTTTCCATGTATGGGTATTTTTGCTTTATATTATGCAAAATTCTTTTTTTATTTCTTGAAATTTCTCAAACTCTGAAGAGTTTGCATGCACCAGTTTATGACATGATGTCATAATTTGTCATGATGGCTGATTACTGCTGGACTCTGAAAAGAGACATGCTTGCCGCTGAGCATTCTAGAGGTTCAAATAAACGGAAGTTGAAGCTTGGAATTTTGAACAATGATGACGTAACATTCAATTTACATGTACTTACCTTTATCAATGTCTACTATTCAATTTACAGTAATCGAAGTTTGTAAAATTTAATCAATAAACTGTGTTAGAAAATTATTTTTTTTCTCTTAAAAATCTATTTCGGATGAGAAATATTAGCAAAAATCAACCGATAATGTCACAAAAATGTAATCGATTTAGTCTGAAGATCAGATTTTTTAAAAATCAACTTGGCACAAAAACCTGACCTGATCAATAGAAACGGATGTCATTTTCGGATTCAATGGTGCAAAATTGTCTTAAATCACTTGAAAAAACACAGACAACTTACAAAAAAATTATTTTTGTAACCCTGTGAAATCGTTCTAACTCAAGTGGATGGCAGTGCGGACACTGCTTGATTTTTAAAACTATAATTTTATAGTTATCTTTATAGTGCTTGGTGTGGATGGTCCTTCAATGTGATAGAGACAACATTCTGACCTCCTAGCCAGCACAAGTCACACTTACTCTTGACCCAACTGCTTGGTAGAGACACATGACATCAATCCAGTTATGTTATTGGCTGTGACCGGCTGTGACATCCTTACCAGCCATAGATATATATAAACACAAGAAAGGACATGGCTAGCCAGCTAGTCATGTTCCATATACATAGCTTACTTATATAATTACAATGAATACAGGGAACAATTGTTAGTGTATCTTGTTATCACAATGCTGCAGGTGCTGTCAACCACTATAATTACCTCCAGAGTATGGCACCTCCATTTGCCATGAAAATGTTAGCCATATCCTATCTAGTGTATCATATATCTATGTTACCGGCCACCACAGTCTTAATAATAATAATAATAATGATAATAATAATAATAATAATAATGCATCAGATTTATATAGCACTTTTCATAGACACTCAAAGACGCTTTACAATGGATACACTCCACAGACAATGGTAGTGGTAAGCTACTTCTGTAACCACAGCTGGCCTGGGGCAGACTGACGGAAACGTGGCTGCCAATCCATGCCAACAGCCCCTCCGACCACTAACGAACATGTATACACATTCATACCAGTGTCATGGACACTGGAGGCAAGGCGGGTAAACTGTCTTGCCCAGGGACACAACGGCAGGATGTCTGGGGAGAGCAGTATTCGAACCGTCAACCCTCCGGTTATGAGACGACCTGCTCTACCTCCTGAGTCACTGCCACTCACAGAGTCTTGTCATCCAACTGCGCAGATGAAAATATTATGGTTGTTTCCATCCGTAAAAATCTGCAGAAGTTTTGTTTCATCAATACATTATTTTTTCAAGACTGTAAAGACTTTAATTCTGCACCTTTCTGAACACTTTGATGTATTAATTTAAAAAAAAAATCTTTGTTTTCATGAAAATACAATCCAGTTCACCGTTAAATTTAACAGAAATAACGTAAATTGTGAACATACGCAATTCTATTCTGCATAAACTGAACTCTGAGGAAATACCTTTGAAGTCTGAACTTGCACAGCATCAAATAAAATAATCAAAATTTGAAATTTCTTAATAAAAAAAGGTTTGCCAAACCAGATTAAAAATCCTTAACAGCATAAGTGTCAAATATCTTTATTTGCACTTCCCCCTGTAGATCAGCAGAATTAGCATCAGGCCTTTATCTGAAAAGGTTCCCATTTCCTTTTTCATCTTTTAAACCTGCCACTGATTGATACAGTATCTTAATTTTGCATCTTAAAAAGTAAATAAAGTAAGAAAAGTCAGTTTTCTTTCAAACTCTACTCCACCCAAATGTGTCTTGAGACTACACACAAACATACTATTGTCTACCGGAGGTTTGACATTCATTAAGTGAGTAAGAGGAGAATCTCAGAAACAGCGCGCCCTGACAACATGTGATCCTCATCTAAATAGTTTCCAGCATGATATCAGCCTGAATCAAGCCGACAAAAGACTTCATTGTATGAGTTGATGAGGACTGGTTGAAGAAGCATCATTGTGTAGACATGGTCTACACAATGGACATGGTCTACACAATGGCTAAACTTTTTATTGCTTCGTCAATGGGAATACTAACTAAGCAAATTCACAGCATGGATAATTACCCAGAAAGAATCATAAGACAAATTAACGCCATTGGTTTAGGACAGAATTTATATCTGCATATATTTTCTTTTATTAAATGCACATTTGCACATTTTTTTTTAAATAAAAAGTGTCCATTAAGCCTTAAAATGTTTTTTTGGACCCAAATGACCCTGTTTAGTAGAGTGGGTGCAGTGACTATATACAGTCATGTCAGAAAATTAGGATACCCTGTATAAGCCTGTGTGTTTTTTAAAAAAAACATATTTGAACATATGGATATTTAATACCAGTGTTTAAAATACTGGGAGATTCATGTAATACAACTAACCAATTAAAAATGAATTAAAGACTTTTTTCAAATTTTCTGTAAAATATAATTCTAAACAAATAGTAAGGAATAAAATAGGATACCCCCATCTTTTTTAGGACACCCCCACATTCATTCCCAACTAAAATGGCTAAAATAAATGTTAAAAAATGCAACTAAAAACAAAAACAAAGTTAGACAGATACCTGAACGTTTCTTAATAAAGAACTGAATATTTAAGATAAGATAAGATAAGATAAGCCTTTATTAGTCCCACAATGGGGAAATTCCAGGATTGCAACAGCACAGAGATAGCAACACTCAGAGCAACAATCAGAAGGCAAGAAAAAAAAAACAAGAGCAGCAAGTATACATATGTACATATAAATATAAATATATATATAGACACACAGTGCGGAGCATTGTAGCTAGATGGAATAGATATATAAATATATAAACAGTGCGGAGCATTGTAGCTGGATGGAATAAATATATGAGTATATAAACACACAGTGCGGAGTACTGTAGCTAGATGGAATAAATATGTAAATATATAAACACACACAGTGCGGAGCATTGTAGCTAGATGGAATAATATGTAGATATATAAACACACAGTGCGGAGCATTGTAGCTAGATGGAATAGATATATGAATATATAAACACACAGTGCGGAGCACTGTAGCTAGATGGAATAAATATGTAAATATATAAACACACACAGTGTGGAGCATTGTTGCTAGATAGAGTAAATATATAAATATATATATATAAACACACACAGTGCAGAGCATTGTAGCTAGATGGAATAAATATGTAAATATATAAACACACACAGTGCGGAGCATTGTAGCTAGATGGAATGAAACAGCACAACCGTCTACTTAGTTATCCTACATGGTATGATTATGTACCCATACATATTCTCACCCTCCATAGAGACCGGTATTTTCCTAGTTGTATACCAGAGGGGACCATTGTGTAAGTCTATTGTGTCTTTTGCATTCAAAACCATTAGGTTGTCACGTCTTTTTGCTATCTCTGCGAGCAGCCCTGCTTAGGTTGTACAGTCTGACAGCCATAGGTAGGAAGGACCTGCGAAACCTCTCGGTTGTGCACCTAGGATGATGTAGTCTGCTGCTAAATGAGCTCCTCAGTGCATTCAGTGTGTCCTGCATAGGGTGGAACTCGGACTCCAACAGAGATGGCAGTTTAGTCACCATCCTTCTCTCTCCTATCTCCTCCACTGGGTCAAGGCGCTGCCCCAGGACAGAGCTAGCTTTCTTGATCAGTTTGTTCAGTCTCTTCCTATTGGCTGCTGTAATGCCACTGCCCCAGCAGACCACTCCAAAAGTAATGGCTGATGCCACCACCGTGTCATAGAATGCCTTCAGCAGCGCCCCTTGTACACCAAAAGACCTGAGTCTCCTCAGTAGGAACAGCCTGTGCTGTCCCTTCTTGTAGAGTGCGTCAGTATTGTGTGACCAGTCTAGTTTATTGTTCAGATGAACACCCAGGTACTTATAGGATGTCACCATCTCGATGTCTGTTCCCTGTATATTTACTGGTGCTGTGAGGGGTTGTCCTTGTCTGCGGCAGTCCACCACCAGCTCCTTAGTTTTCCTCGTGTTGATCTGGAGGCAGTTCCGATGGCACCAGTCCACGAAGTCCTGGATAAGCCCTCTGTACTCAGCTTCATCTCCGTTGGAGATGAGGCCAACGATCGCAGAGTCATCAGAGAACTTCTTTAGATGGCAGTGTGTTGTGTGAGAAGTCCGCAGTATAAAGGGTGAACAGGAAAGGAGCCAAAACCGTTCCCTGGGGGGCCCCTGTGCTACCGATGATCGTGTTGGACACACAGTCCCGGGTTCTCACAAACTGAGGCCAGTCTGTGAGGTAGTCCAGGATCCATGATGACAGGTGCTGGTCCACCCCTGCGCACAGCAGCTTGTCCTTCAGGATCATCGGTTGGATGGTGTTGAAAGCACTGAAGAAGTCAAAGAACATGATCCTCACCGCATTCCTGGGCTTCTCCAGGTGGGACAGAGAACGGTGAAGGAGGAAGATCACCGCATCCTCCACCCCAATGCCATGCTGGTAGGCGAACTGGAGTGGATCCATCGCTGGTCCCACCAGAGGGCAGAGGTGAGCAAGGAGCAGTCTCTCCAGGGTCTTCATCATGTGGGACATCAAGGCCACTGGTCTGTAGCTGTTCAGATCTTTGGGGTGGGAAGTCTTTGGTACAGGTACCACACAAGATGTCTTCCACAGCTGTGGTACCCTCCCCAGCTTCAGGCTCAGACTGAAGATGTACTCCACAATCCCACACAGCTGGTCTGCACAGGACTTGAGGAGCTTTGCGCTGATGCCGTCCGGTCCCGACGCCTTCCTCGCCTTGATCTTCCTCAGCTCCGTAGTCACCTGGGTCTTAGTGAGGGTCAGGTTGGGGGGCTGTGTGTTGAGAGTGGGGGGTGTTAGTGGAGCGGGGAGTGGGAAGCAGGACTTGATGTCTTTAGAGGCAGCAGTGGTTGTTGTCCAGTTGGGGGGAGGGCGGTTGGTCAAACCTATTGAAAAACAGATTCAGATTGTTTGCCCACTCCCTGCCCCCCGTGGCCTGGGGAGAGGTATTCTGGAGCCCAGAGATGGTTTTAAGGTTTCTCCAGACCCCGCTGATGTCGCTCTGTCGCAGCTTGTCCTCCATCTTCTTCCTGAAGCTGTCCTTGCCTTCTCTGATCTTTCTCCTCAGCTCCCTCTGTACGGACTTAAGCATCTCCCTGTTCCCCGACCTGAAGATCCTCTTCTTCTCTCTCAGAAGTGTTTTTATCTCAGGGTTGATCCAGGGTTTGTTGTTTGAGCAACACTGTATGGTCTTGGTGGGAACGGTGTTGTCCACACAGAAGCTGATGTAGTCCGTGATGGTGTGAGTGAGGCCATCAATGTCCTCACCATGTGGATCGCAGAGCTGCTCCCAGGCGGTGGTTTCAAAACAGCCCTTTAGAGTGTCCATTGCCTCCTCAGACCATAACTTCACTGTGCGCATGGCCGGAGGTTGTCTGTGCACTAGGGGTTTGTACACCGGCCGGAGATGAACCAAGTTGTGATCTGATCTCCTGAGTGGGGGGAGTTGTAATGAGGTGTACGCCTCCTTAGTGTTTGCGTAGAATAAGTCCAGTGTTTTATTGTCTCTAGTGTGGCATGTGACATACTGGGTAAACGTGGGTAGAATGGGAGACAGTGAAACATGGTTGAAATCGCCTGAGATGAGGAGAAGAGCATCTGGGTGTTCTATCTGCAGCCTGCCAGTTACTGAATGGATGATGTCACGCGCTGTCCCAGCGTTCGCCGTCGGATTTGCATAAACAACAATGCAGTGAGTATTCCCTCGGGAGATATGTAGGCCGCATGCTAACAGCTAGCAACTCAGTGTCTTTGCTGCAGTGTCGTTGTTTAACAGTGATATGTCCTGGTCTGCACCAGTTGTTGTTAACATACATTATCACTCCACCGCCCCTTGCTTTGCCACTGTCTGATGTTCGGTCTGCCCGTATCGCGTGGAAACCCTCCAATTCAATGTTAGCATCTGCTGCTAATTCAGTTAGCCAAGACTCTGTGAGTAGAAACAGGCTACACTCCCGGTATATGCTATCGGGAGTGCTCATAATGCTATGATTATGAACCCATACATATTGTCACCCGCCGTAGTGACTGGTATTGTCCTAGTTGTATACCAGAGGGGACCATTGTGTAAGTCTATTGCGTCTTTTGCATTCATTACTATTAGGTTGTCACGTTTTTTTTTGCTATCTCTGCGAGCAGCCCTGCTTAGGTTATACAGTCTGACAGCCGTAGGTAGGAAGGACCTGCGAAACCTCTCGGTTGCGCACCTAGGATGATGTAGTCTGCTGCTAAATGAGCTCCTCAGTGCGTTCAGTATGTCCTGCATAGGGTGGGATTCGGACTCCAGCAGAGATGACAGTTTAGCCACCATCCTTCTCTCTCCTATCTCCTCCACTGGGTCAAGGCGTTGCCCCAGGACAGAGCTAGCTTTCTTGATCAGTTTGTTCAGTCTCTTCCTATCGGCTGCTGTAACGCCACTGCCCCAGCAGACCACTCCAAAAGTGATGGCTGATGCCACCACCGTGTCGTAGAAGACACGGTGTCGTAGAAGACACGGTGTCGTAGAAGACATTTAATGGGGTAGCCTAATTTTTTTACATGACTGTAGCAAGCTTAGTTACGTATCTACAGTACAATGGTGGTGGTGGTCGGGGTATTCACAAATTTAGCATAAGGTATAAGTGTATAAATGTAAATGGAGTGCAAATTTATAATTAAGGGGCAAAAATATGATAAAAGACACTCCACAATAGAGAAAATCACATATTTCTAAGACAAAAGTTTAAAATGTATGAGAAAAAGTTGCAAGTTCAAGAGAAAAAATATGCCAAACATACAAAAAAAAAACCCTTACAAATTTACAAGAAAAACTTACGGTTCCGGCGCCACATGAGTTGGCTGCCTTTTTTTTTTTTTTTTTTTTTTTTTTTTTTTTTTTTATCTTCCTTCTTCTTTCTACACCTTTCACTCTATATATATCACGGACACACAGATCGCCCCAAAGGTCTCCCGAGTCAGCGGACGGAGCCTCTGTTTACAGCAGGAGACGATGCAGCAGGGAAGAGCTAGCTAGCACTCAACTGCCACCCGGTGCTAACGGAGAAACTCGACATACCGGGAGAACTGAAGCGAAAACGACGCGGGTGCCGGGCTGGAGTTTAGGCGGCGTGCAAGAAATATAAGACAGAATAATAAAGAGTGATGGCAAGAACCAAGCAGACCGCCCGTAAATCTACTGGAGGAAAAGCCCCCAGGAAGCAGCTGGCCACCAAGGCTGCTCGGAAAAGCGCTCCGGCCACCGGCGGAGTGAAGAAGCCTCATTGTTACAGGCCCGGTACCGTGGCTCTGAGAGAGATCTGTCGCTACCAGAAATCCACGGAGCTGCTCATCCGTAAGCTGCCCTTCCAGCGCCTGGTGAGGGAGATCGCTCAGGACTTCAAGACCGACCTGCGCTTCCAGAGCTCCGCCGTCATGGCTCTGCAGGAGACCAGCGGGGCCTACCTGGTGGGTCTCTTCGAGGACACCAACCTGTGCACCATCCATGCCAAGACCATCATGCCCAAAGACATCCAGCTGGCCCGCTGCATCCGCGTAGAGAGAGCTTAGACTTTCTGCTGCACATCCACCAACCACAATGCTCCGCACTGTGTGTCTATATATATATATATATATATTTATAGTAATATGTACATATGTATACTAGCTGCTCTTGTTTTTTCTTGCCTTCTGATTGTTGCTCTGAGTGTTGCTATCCCTGTGCTGTTGCAATCCTGGAATTTCCCCATTGTGGGACTAATAAAGGCTTATCTTATCTTATCTTATCTATGAGGAAAAAAGTTGCAAATTTACAAGAAAAAAATAATTTGAGTCCCAAAATTTTGAGAAAAAAGTGGTAAAATTACAAGAAAAAAAGTTTAAATTTATGAGAAAAAAGTTGCAAATCTATGAGAAAAAGTCACAAAATTGAAAGAAAAAATGCAATTTTACAAGTTAAAAAAAAGATTTATATTTATGAGAAAAAAGCTGCAAATTTACAAGAAAACAACTTCCAATTTCAAGAGAAAAGGTAGTTAAATTTATGAGAAAATTTTGAGGTTTCCTTTTAAAGTTGTAAACATTTTCTGGGAAATTTAATAACTTTTCCTGGCAAATTTGTAAGTTTTCTAATAAATGTAGTACTTTTTTGCCTATAAATTTGCCACTTTTTGCGATAAACTTGTTACCCATTTTTTCCCCACAAGAATTTACATATATACTCAAACTGATTTTTTTAGTTCCTTTTTAGTTTTTTAGTTCAGTAACATATTCTGTATGTTATACTAATTATATATAATGTCGTAGTTGTACTATCCTATTACTCTTGTATTGTTAAACTAATCATCATAATATACATGATTCTACTAATACAGTGGGGCAAAAAAGTATCTAGTCAGCCACCAATTGTGCAAGTTCTCCCACTTAAAAGATGAGAGAGGTCTCCAACTTTCATCATAGGTATACCTCAACTATGAGAGACAAAATGAGAAAAAAAAAAAATCCAGAAAATCACATTGAAGGATTTTTAATGAATTAATTGGTAAATTCCTCGGTAAAATAAGTATTTGGTCACCTACAAACAAGCAAGATTTCTGGCTCTCACAGACCTGTAACTTCTTCTTTAAAAGGCTCCTCTGTCCTCCACTCGTTACCTGTATTAATGGCACCTGTTTGAACTCGTTATCAGTATAAAAGACACCTGTCCACAACCTCAAACAGTCAGACTCCAAACTCCACTATGGCCAAGACCAAAGAGCTGTCAAAGGACACCAGAAACAAAATTGTAGACCTGCACCAGGCTGGGAAGACTGAATCTGCAATAGGTTAGCAGCTTGGTGTGAAGAAATCAACTGTGGGAGCAATTATTAGAAAATGGAAGGCATACGAGACCACTGATAATCTCCCTTGATCTGGGGCTCCACGCAAGATCTTACCCCGTGGGGTCAAAATGATCACGAGAACGGTGAGCAAAAATCCCAGAACCACACGGGGGGACCTAGTGAATGACCTGCAGAGAGCTGGGACCAAAGTAACAAAGGCTACCATCAGTAACACACTACGCCGCCAGGGACTCAAATCCTGCAGTGCCAGACGTGTCCCCCCACTTAAGCCAGTACATGTCCAGGCCCGTCTGAAGTTTGCTAGAGAGCATTTGGATGATCCAGAAGAGGATTGGGACAATGTCATATGGTCAGAAGAAACCAAAATAGAACTTTTTGGTAAAAACTCAACTTGTTGTGTTTGGAGGAGAAAGAATGCTGAGTTGCATCCAAAGAACACCATACGTACTGTGAAGCATGGGGGTGGAAACATCATGCTTTGGGGCTGTTTTTCTGCAAAGGGACCAGGACGACTGATCCGTGTAAAGGAAAGAATGAATGGGGCCATGTATCGTGAGATTTTGAGTGAAAACCTCCTTCCATCAGCAAGGGCATTGA
The DNA here is from genome assembly GCA_020510985.1 of Pholidichthys leucotaenia. Classification (NCBI taxonomy): domain Eukaryota; kingdom Metazoa; phylum Chordata; class Actinopteri; order Cichliformes; family Pholidichthyidae; genus Pholidichthys; species Pholidichthys leucotaenia. Next base: position 257,733,403 of record CM035838.1, read on the forward strand.
AGATGAAACGTGGCTGGGTCTTTCAGCATGACAATGATCCCAAATACACCGCCCGGGCAACGAAGGAGTGGCTTCATAAGAAGCATTTCAAGGTCCTGGAGTGGCCTAGCCAGTCTCCAGATCTCAACCGCATAGAAAATCTTTGGAGGGAGTTGAAAGTCCGTGTTGCCCAGCGACAGCCCCAAAACATCACTGCTCTAGAGGAGATCTGCATGGAGGAATGGGCCAAAATACCAGCAACAGTGTGTGAAAACCTTGTGAAGACTTACAGAAAACATTTGACCTCTGTCATTGCCAACAAAGGGTATACAACAAAGTACTGAGATGAACTTTTGTTATTGACCAAATACTTATTTTAATGAGGAATTTACCAATTAATTCATTAAAAATCCTTCAATGTGATTTTCTGGATTTTTTTTCTTCTCATTTTGTTTCTCATAGTTGAGGTATACCTATGATGAAAATTGGAGACCTCTCTCATCTTTTAAGTGGGAGAACTTGCACAATTGGTGGCTGACTAAATACTTTTTTGCCCCACTGTATATTACATTATAGTTAGTCATTATTGCATTATATCATCACACCATGTGGGGTGCCTCGAGTTTTCACGGTAAGCGATGATGATTTTATCTGTTATTTTGAGAGACCAAACTAAAAACAAATACATTTATCTTGATATAATATGTTAATCTGTTTCATCGTACAGAGATTTCCATTTTTGTTGTTTAAAATACCCCATTAATTTAAAAAAAATTGTTTTTCATTGTATAAAAAAACAAAAACAGCTGTGCCACAATAAATGGATGAACATCAGATAGCGCTTGTATAAGAACGTATCTGTACACTAGTTAAGTTAATCCCTTCCACAGCATGTGGGACACCATACGGTGTATGGGGTGGCGCCTATCTCCGTTTCTCTGACCCTTGGCCACACAGCTACTGCAAGTAGTGAAAGCTACAGTGTGTGTGTGGGGGCAGTCCTCTGATAGCTCTGTGCGTTAACTTTCCTTTCCCCATTCTATTATGCTGAGCACCAAGCTAGAAGGCGGAAAGTACCATTTTTATCGGGTCTTTGGTATGACCCGGCCAGGAAGTGAACCCAGGACCTCCCGGTTGTGGGGCAGATGCTCTACCAACTCGGCCACCACTCTAGTCTGTACACTAGATTATAGGAAAAAAAACAAAACAGGAAATCGTTCCCCTAATTTGTCTTAATGAGCCAACTGCACGGCGTGCGCCCCGTTACAAAAATCGGGATGTGCATGGCCAGCAGAAACGACACAAAAGCGTCCCACGTGACGTAATTTTTGGTGTGGGCGGCTGTTTGCGAGGGCCAGTGTGTCAAGTCATTGACCCACTGATAATTTAATTTTACGCAAAAATCAAACCGTGTGCTTCTTGCCATTTGTGTGAATATCATCACTTCTGACTGTAATCAACACATGTGTAACATCAGGCTTTGACCTATAAGACAGAGAGGAACACAGAGGAGAACAGTTCTCGGTCTAGGTTGTTCCGCCTAGTTGGCTTACCCCTTACAGACACAGCTCATCTTGTCTTTTAATAATGCTGTTGTTACTACCTTCAATACACCGTTTGGATCAGTGCCATCCAGACAGACAGTGCAGCAGAATAAAGGCATAACAAAACTGATACAACTTTTGGAAAGGTGCCATCCAGAGAGACAATGAGGAGGAATATAGACAACAATCCCGGAATGAAGATGCTGCACAAATGAGCCTTAAGGCCTCTTGTGCGTCTGCTTACCTGACCCCGACCAGCCAATAACAGTTAACTAAAGAGATGACAAAAAATACCATAAGTCCTGTCCCACGACTATAGATTCTACAGACTTGAATGCATTAGAGAACAGTGACTGAAAACAGCAAGGAGGCCATAGCTCTGAAGACAGATATGATGAGCATTACCTATTGCTAATGGAAGTCATATAAAAAGAAAAACCTTACACAAGAAAGAAAATAGAAATGTGGAATAGAAAGACTGCATTTGTGATTTGACTAGTACTTTCAGGGAACAAGCTAATAACCATTTTATGGTTGCCTAATTTTTGTAACTGAAAGACCCACTCAGGAAGAGGGTGTGGGCGTCTGTGTTTCTGCCAGTAAAAACTGATGTTTTTCATTGCGTTTTAAATTCAAATGTGTCTTTTCAAAGGTCTCCCTTCAAAGAGGTCCTAAAAAGAGAGAGAGGGGGGAAATAAATTTTGTCACTTTATGTGAATACAAAACCAGGAGCCACCGTCTATTTCATGCTTGTTGAAAAATGTTTCAGTTTTGTCTTAGCAAATGAATCATTCAACAGGTTTAAAAATACTCTACAGTCATCAGCTTTGTCATCTCACTTCCTCTGTAAGAAACCACCACCACGAGGTCAGATTACTGCTTGTTTTAATGGGGACTGGTGGGAGGAAGGAAATGCAGCCCAAATTGGGGGGGGGGGGGGGCTGTGTGCAAATGAAGGCAGGAAACACACTACAGGCCGGCTGCATTCTCAGTGTCCAGCCCACACGACAGCGGAAACAACATACGTTTGTGCACATGGACAGGAACACATCCACACGGCTCACACAAACATACGCAGCCCATCCCTGGCCATGATAAAACGCACGTCACAGCTCGACAGAAATAATGGACATAATCTGAATCAGACCTGGTGCCCAGTGTGGCCTTGGACACAGAATCTGGCATGTCTATAGAAGAAAGTAGATGAAGTGTAGCAGTGGTATCATGGGAATTTGCCTTATTAGCATAGAGTCCAGCAGAGAGGAGAAAAGACATCTTTAATGACAAAGAGCTTTCCATAGTCAAGATGGTGTTCAGAGGACTTTCCAAAGGGGATAAAACTCTTTTAAACTTCCATAATAGATCAGATTAGAAAGTTGTAGCTTCCTAGTGAATGAAAAAAAAATGTGATCACAAACACTTTAAGACAAAAACACTCTTGGAAAACATTTTTATTCTTACTTTATTTGGGTTTGTTTAGTTTTATAGTTGGAAAAAAAAACTATTATTCTGCAGAAAAGAAACTGTGCATAAGGCAGCAAAAAAAAAAATCACAAGGTCATTACAGTAATACTATGCATTATATCAATATATAATAATGCTTACAAGACTGATTTTAAATGTGTTCTATCCTGTTTCTCTAATATTTGATGGAATCACATTTCTGGGCTATTCACAAAGCATAATAATGAGTGAAGGACATCTCTGTAAATACCAAATCATCTCTAGCACTTCTACATTTGGTCCTATATGGCTCTTCTGTTCACATGGAGGGCCAAGGTTGCTTAAAAGGCTCCAACTATGGATGCATCAATTTATCCGCTTAACACTGGTTTGTTGGTAAATCAGAAAACATTCAGGGATGGCAATGTAAGAAGATGTCAATGTAAAAAACAAGATATTTTGCTTATACTGTGAGACTGGGAATAATTATTGGGTTTTAGGTTGAGGAATGTGTAAAAGTACTAACACTTGCCTATAACCATAATTCAAATGAAAAACATTTGCATTTCCTGAAAAAAAGCACGTGTGTAAGCTCCTTTCCTGAAATGCTAAAAATGCTGAAAGTTATAGCTTGAAAGCAAAGGAGCTTAAAGCTAAAGACTGAGCTTAAAACCTGGAGAATTAAATGTAGTCAAACTTTTAGCATGTTCACCTTAAAAATGATAAATGGTAGCTTAAAAGCTAAAATGACAAATCTGTGCAATATTAGCATAAAAGTGGAAATACCTAAGGTTAAAAAGTTAAAAATGATATCTTAAAAGGTAAAATAGCTTTATATTATAAAATGTTAGCATAAAAGCTGACATGGCTTAAATCTACACAAAGTCAGCTTAAAAATGTAAAAATCTTAAAGCTCAAAAATTGCAATCTTTAAAAGCTTAAACCTCCTAACCTTACACAATGTTAGCATAAAGGCAAAATAGCTTAAGGTTAAAGCACAAATGTCCTTAAAAAGGTGAACAAAACAATACCAGAATGAAGTTTCTAGCATAAAGTATGCAGAAAAAAAAAATGGCAACCAAAAGGAGGTGTGGAAAAATAAAAAATGGCTGACTCAAACAACAACAGTGTGAATTCATAACAGCATTCGCATAATTAAATATGCTAACAAGAGGGCACTCAGAGAGTACATACCTCTGCCATGGTCCGTCTGTCAGTCTGTGAGCAGGATTATAGAAAAAGTATACGATGGATTTTGATGAAATTTTCAGGTGAGGTGGCCCTTGGGTTACGGATGAACCCATTAGATATTGGAGGTGATCCAGGTCAGGATGCAGATTCTGGATCACTTTTTCCACTTTCTTTAACATTGTGAGATAGGGCCTTGGTGGAGGTATGCACTCTTGGATCACCTCCAAAACCTAATGGGTTCACCCATAGTCCAAGGGCCATCTTTGGTGAAAATTCCATCAAAATCCATCCAGTAGTTTTTGCGTAATCCTGCTAACAGACAGACAGACAACCCTGGTGGAGGTAATAAACATAAGCCACAGGAATAATAACTGCACCATGAAATTATAAGAAATAATTGCAATAGTCCCCCCCCCCCCCACTGCTGAATTCATGTTAATAGTTTTATTTACAATAACACAAATGAAGCAGATATGAGTAGTTCTTTCTCTCAAAGTGGCAGCTGGTCAAAATAGACTGAGCAAGTTGCAAGCCGGACCTCCCCACCCCAGTCCAGTCACTTTCTTTCTCCCAGAAGCTGTTTGCTTCTCCACCATTTACAATCACTGAAAAATCTGTGATGCTGCGTCATTTAGAGAAGGAAAAGCCATATCAAGAAAAAAAGGAAGATAAAACACTTCAAAAACACTCCCCATCAGGATGGAACTCAAGGCTTTTATAACTTTTTATACTGTATCCGAACCAGTGATCATGGAAATATGCAATCAAAGTTTTTACCTATTTTAATCATTCCACACACTTTTTGAAATTACTGCAAACTCTCAAATGGTTGCAACCTTCACACACAACGAAAATGTCTCCTTGATAGATCTACGGACCTTTAACAGCCGAAAGTAGAGCTTACTGATCGGCAGCATTGATTATCACCAGTGCAGCCTGTGAATTTATGCACATACAGCATGCCATGTGGGCGGCTGAGTGTGAGCATCTGTGTCTGCAAGAGTAGGCAACATGAGTTATTGGGAATATGAAAGCAATAACCTACCCTAAACACATTAATTGTCCCTGTAATGCAGCCTCTGTTTTAGATAAAAGGTTTTATTTTACTCTGATGAAGAGAAAACATCTCTGCTTTCTGCTCATTACTTGAAAAGTGGAATTACAGCATTCACTCCCGTATCTGAAACACTTATCTTTTACAGGAAAATATAAGGATGAAAGGAGTGCTTTGGAAGCGTGATGTTTCGACTGGCTGATAAGTGCTGATTTGCTGTTTTTGCTCAAGTTCAAACACAGGCTGGTCACACAAAACCAACTCCAACACAGCCTAAACATAAACTACAGTGTGACTGAAATGAGCCATTTAAAAAAAAAGTCCATCTGATGTAGTGTTTGAGATTTTCAAATCAAAGGAGTCTGACTGTTGTGGGACACAAATGTGGGTCAAAAGACATCAGACCACAAACTGGATAAATTAGGGAGCAACTGGTGAAAAGAAAGCCAAATGCCACAGTCCCTCAAATGTGCAGTTGAGGTAAAACCAAGTCAGCCCCCTTATACTCATTCCCTTGTTAAAATTTCCAACCTTGGAGGAGAAATTTATACTGTATGTTAAATTCTGGTATAAAGGCAGGGTGTCTACACATTTTTAAAGCCAACCTTGCAATTGAAAAACACTGTTGGCAATTAATTCTAATTCTGTATATTTAACAGCACTTACAACCCCTGCAAAAAGCTTATCTTCTTCCATCCATCCATCTTCTACCGCTTTTCCAGAGGTCCGGGTCACGGAGGCAGCAGTTCAAGCAGAGAAGCCCAGACTTTCCTCTCCCCAGCCACCTGCTCCAGCTCTTCAGAGGATACCAAGGTGTTCCCAGACCAGCTGGGAGACATAGCCTCTCCAGCGAGTCCTGGGTCTGCCCCGGGGTCTCCTCCCAGTGGGCCGTGCCCGAAACACCTCAAGTGGGAGGTGTCCAGGAGGCATCCTGATCAGATGCCTAAACCACCTCAACTGGCTCCTTTCAATGTGGAGGAGCAGCGGTTCTACTCTGAGCCTCTCCCGGATGACTGAGCTCCTCACCCCATCTCTGAGGGTGAGTCCAGCAATCCTACGAAGAAAGCTCATTTTAGACGCTTGAATCCGCGATCTCATTCTTTCGGTCATTACCCAAAGCTCGTGACCATAGGCGAGGGTAGGAACGTAGACTGACTGGTAAATCGACAGCTTTGCCTCAGAGCTTAGCTCCCTCTTCACCACAACAGAACGGTACAACGTCTGCATCACTGCAGATGCTGCTCCGATCCGACTGTCAATCTCTCGCTCCCTTCTCCCCTCACTCGTGAATAAGACCCCAAAATACTTAACCCTTTGAGTGTGAGAATTTGCGTACCCCTAGTGGCAGAGCGCAGCATTGTGCCTGCCTTCTCACTCTGACTTTGTCAAAAGTAAGTGAGAAATTTCTGCTGTTTTTTTTTTAAATGTACTGATTTCTTGTTCATATACTTTGAAAATAAGATGATGAGGTACCTCTGTACAAAAAATGGTGTCAAAAGACTGAACCATTTTTTGTGTAAATATGTCCAAAGTCCAGTTTTGACTGAGTTATGGAATTTAAAGAGGTGCCACGACATTATGCAAATTAGATGTGCAAATTTATTCCTATCTGAAACTTTGGATCATATTTTACATCTTTCTAATTGACAGTAAGCCATTATCTCTTACCACTTTCAAGTTATAGCCTTGGAAATCTGAACTATTTTATTGACAAAAAATATTTACCACTCTTGACCACTAGGGGGTACAGTATGTCGCAATTTGGCAACATACACACTCATAGGGTTAAACTCCTCCACTTGGGGCAGGAGCCTGTCCCCAACCCGGAGAGGACAATCCACCTTTTTCCAGCTGAGGACCATGGACTCGGACTTGGAGGTACTGATTCTCATCCCAGCCACTTTACACTCAGTGGCAAACCATCCCAGTAAGAACTGTAGGTCATTGCTGGATGAAGCCAGCAGGACAACATCATCTGCAAACAACAGAGATGAGATCCTGTGGTCACCAAGCATGACACCCTCCAGTCCCTTGCTGTACCTAGAAATCCTGTCCATAAAAATTATGAACAGGATTGGTTACAAAGGGCTTGCCCTGGTGGAGTCCAACTCTCACTGAGAATGGGTCCGATCGAGTGTTGGCAATACAAACCAAACTCTCACAACGATCGTACAGAGACCGAATAGCTTGTAACAACAAGCCCAATACCCCATACTCCCGAAACACCCCCCACAAAAAATCACGAGGGACACGGTTGAATGCTTTCTCCAAGTCCACAAAACACATGTAAACTGGTTGGGCAAACTCCCACGAACCCTTGAGGATTTTCGAGAGGGCAAAGAGCTGGTCCGATGTGCCACGGCCAGGATGAAAACCACATTGCTCCTCCTGAATCCGAGGTTCGACCAACAGCTGGACTCTCCTCTCCAGTACCTTGGCATAGACCTTCCCAGGGAGGCTGAGGAGTGTGATCCCTCTAAAGTTGGAGCACACCCTTCCGTCCCCTTTTTTGAAAAGAGGAACCACCACCCTGGTTTGCCATGCTAAAGGCACTGCCCCCGACCTCCACGCAATGTTGCAGAGGCATGTCAACCATGACAGCCCTACAACATCCAGGGCCTTGAGGTATTCAGGGCAAATCTCGTCCACCCCTGGGGCCTGGCCACCAAAGAGCTTTTTAACCACCTTGGCAACCTCAGCCCCTGTGATAGGCGAGTCGTCCCCCTCGTCCACAAGCCCTGCTTCCTCTGTGGAAGGCGTGTCAGTGGGATTGAAGAGATCCTCGAAGTATTCCTTCCACCGCCCGAAGGTATCCCCAGTCAAAGTCAGCAGCCCCCCATCCGCACCATACACAGTGTGGACAGGGAGCTGCTTCCCCCTCCTGAGCCACCGGACAGTTTGTCAGAATCTCTTCGAGGTCGACCGAAAGTCTTGTTCCATGGCCTCACCGAACTCCTCCCATACCCAAGTTTTTGCTTCAGCAACCACCTGAGCCGCACTCCGCTTGGCCTGCCGGTGCACCTCAGCTGCTTTGGGAGTCCCACAAGCCAACCAAGCTTGATAGGACTCCTTCTTCAGCTTAATAGCCCCCCTCACCACCGGTGTTCACCACTTGGTTCGGGGTTTACCACCACAAGATGCTCTGATGACCTTGCAGCCGCAGCTCTGGGCCGCTGCTTCACCAATGGAGGTGGAGAACATGGTCCATTCAGACTCCATGTCTCCGGACTCCCTTGGAATGTGATTGAAGTTCTTCCGGAGGTGGGAGTTGAAGACCTCCTGGACAGGGGCCTCAGCCAGACGTTCCCAGTACACCTTCACTATACATTTGTGTCTACCAGGTCTGAATGGCATCCTCCCCTGCCATCGGATCCAACTCACCACCAGGTGGTGATCAGTTGACAGCTCTGCACCTCACAGTTTCACAGTTTATCCACACACACACACACACACACATTATCAACAGCATGAATGAATTACAATATGAATGAATTATCAACAGCATGATTAGCAGTATACAATAGGCTTTTTTTTAACATTGTTTTGGAGTGTGAACGGGTCATCCCAAATAAGCCATTTAAAGCTTTTAGTAGGGAGCCCAATTCTACTATAAAATGATGACAGAAATCAGTCTGATGTCTTTGTGTACAGGAACAAACAAACATATGACAGACATATAGCACATAATCCCAGCATTTGTTTACATTGAATTAGTAGGTGAGTTCAAGATATATAGTCAAATTATTAAATACTATTGGAGTGAATCAACATATAAAACAAAATTACAATGGAGTAACAACTCATCAGTAAGCAAGTTTGTGTAACAAATAACAGATTAATTATACAATGATAGGAGTTGGATTTTTAGTTTTTTCTTGAAGATGGAGATGGAAGGTGACATTTTTAGATTCTCATCAAGCTCATTCCAAATCTGCGGTCCTCTGCACACAATACTAAACCTGGTGGATTTTAGTCTTCGTTTTTTCCCAGTAATTTGGTTTTTATTTCTAGTGGTATAGGTGTGCATGGGAAGGAAGGTTGGAATGAGTTCACATAATTTATAGTTGAGTTTGTGGACAACCTGATACATTATACAGGTATTCTGGAAGTAATTATGCTCAGTAAGTCTTACAAAATTATAACGATGGAAAAGATGGCTAGTAGGAGAATTATATTCAGACCATGATAAGGCACATATGACTTTCTTTTGGAGAATTTCTAGCTTTTTAGGTGAGTGGGAAATGTGTTACACCATATGATATTGCAGTAATTTAAGTGAGGCTCAAATAAAGTTTTATATAAAGTGAGAAGTGCTGAAAGTGGTAGAAAATGTCTCACTTTAAAAAACAGAGCAGTGTATTTGGCCAGTTTCTTGGTTAGATTGTCGATGTGACATTTGAAATTGAGAAATTCGTCAATGAGAACCCCCAAGAATTTTATACAGCTAATTCTTGTAATATTCTGTCCATTAATTTTGGGGCAAAGTTCCTTGGTGTCTGGCTTTTTATTGGAACGGAATACAATATAATTAGTTTTACTGATATTAAGTGAAAGTTTGTTACACTGAAGCCAGGTGTCTGTTTTCATAAATTCACTATTTGTTATCTGTTCAAGTTCATCTGGATTCTGGTGAGCAAAAAATAAATTTGTGTCATCAGCAAACAGTACTTTACAGTGGGGCAAAAAAGTATTTAGTCAGCCACCAATTTTGCAAGTTCTCCCACTTAAAAGATGAGAGAGGTCTCCAGTTTTCATCATAGGTATACCTCAACCATGAGAGACAAAATCAGAAAAAAAAATCCAGAAAATCACATTGTCTGATTTTTAAAGAATTTATTTGCAAATTATGGTGGAAAATAAGTATCTGGTCACCTACAAACAAGCAAGATTTCTGGCTCTCACAGACCTGTAACTTCTTCTTTAAGAGGCTCCTCTGTCCTCCACTCGTTACCTGTATTAATGGCACCTGTTTGAACTCATTATCAGTATAAAAGATACCTGTCCATAACTTCAAACAGTCAGACTCCAAACTCCACTATGGCCAAGACCAAAGAGCTGTCAAAGGACACCAGAAACAAAATTGTAGACCTGCACCAGGCTGGGAAGACTGAATCTGCAATAAGTAAGCAGCTTGGTGTGAAAAAAATCAACTGTGGGAGCAATTATTAGAAAATGGAAGACATACAAGACCACTGATAATCTCCCTCGATCTGGGGCTCCACAGAAGATCTCACCCCATGGGGTCAAAATGATCACGAGAACGGTGAGCAAAAATCCCAGAACCACACGGGGGGACCTAGTGAATGACCTGCAGAGAGCTGGGACCAAAGTAAAAAAGGCTACCATCAGTAACACACTACGCCGCCAGGTACTCAAATCCTGCAGTACCAGACGTGTCCCCCTGCTTAAGCCAGTACATGTCCAGACCTGTCTGAAGTTTGCTAGAGAGCATTTGGATGATCCAGAAGAGGATTGGGAGAATGTCATATGGTCAGATGAAACCAAAATAGAACTTTTTGGTAAAAACTCAACTTGTCGTGTTTGGAGGAGAAAGAACACCATACCTACTGTGAAGCATGGGGGTGGAAACATCATGTTTTGGGGCTGTTTTTCTGCAAAGGGACCAGGACGACTGATCCGTCTAAAGGAAGGAATGGATGGGGCCATGTATCATGAGATTTTGAGTGAAAACCTCCTTCCATCAGCAAGGGCATTGAAGATGAAACGTGGCTGGGTCTTTCAGCATGACAATGATCCCAAACATACCGCCCGGGCAACGAAGGAGTGGCTTCGTAAGAAGCATTTCAAGGTCCTGGAGTGGCCTAGGCAGTCTCCAGATCTCAACCCCATAGAAAATCTTTGGAGGGAGTTGAAAGTCCATGTTGCCCAGCGACAGCCCCAAAACATCACTGCTCTAGAGGAGATCTGCATGAAGGAATGGGCCAAAATACCAGCAACAGTGTGTGAAAACCTTGTGAAAACTTACAGAAAACGTTTGACCTCTGTCATTGCCAACAAAGGGTATATAACAAAGTATTGAGATGAACTTTTGTTATTGACCAAATACTTATTTTACTGAGGAATTTACCAATTAATTCATTAAAAGTCCTTCAATGTGATTTTCTGGATTTTTTTTCCCTCATTTTGTCTCTCATAGTTGAGGTATACCTATGATGAAAATTGGAGACCTCTCTCATCTTTTAAGTGGGAGAACGTGCACAATTGGTGGCTGACTAAATACTTTTTTACCCCACTGTATGTAGTAGAGACAAGGAGTTAGCAACGTCATTTACTGTATATACAGAATGAATAGAACTGGTCCTAAAATGGAACCTTGGGGAACCCCATGATCGATGGATTTATATGATGACTTGTGGTTATTTATATAAACATACTGAAGTCTTCCAGACAGATAATTAATAAACCAATCTAATGCAAGGCCTCTGACACTGTAATGTTGTAATTTATTAATTAGGATGTCATGGTTAATGGTATCAAATGCTTTAGACAGGTCTAAAAAAATTGCTAATACCATAGTTGCCTCTTTCAGTTGCATCATTGATTTTTTCAGTTAGGCCAAGTTTCTTTCTGAAGCCATACTGAGACGGGATAATAATGTTGAGCTTATCAAGGTAACTGGTAAGTTTGTTATAAACTACTCTTTTCAAAACTTTTGAAAGAGTAGGCAGAATGGATATTGGATGATAATTAGTCAAATCATTCTTATCACCCGATTTATAAATTTGTATAATTTGTGCAATTTTTGCTATTTGTGGCACTACTCCGGAGATTAAGATAAGATAAGATAGATAAGATAAGCCTTTATTAGTCCCACAATGGGGAAATTCCAGGATTGCAACAGCACAGGGATAGCAACACTCAGAGCAACAATCAGAAGGCAAGAAAAAAAAAACAAAAAAAAAAAACCAAGCAAGCAAGAGCAGCTAATATACATATGTACATATTACTATAAAATATATATATACACACACACAGACACACAGTGCAGAGCATTGTAGCTGGATGGAATAAATATATGAATATATAAACACACAGTGCAGAGCATTGTAGCTAGATGGAATAAATATGTAAATATATAAACACCCACAGTACGGAGCATTGCAGCTAGGTGGAATAAATATGTAAGTATATAAACACACACAGTGCGGAGCATTGTAGCTAGATGGAATAAATATATAGATATATAAAAACACAGTGCGGAGCATTGTAGCTAGATGGAATAAATATATAGATATATAAATATGAACACACCCAGTGCTGAGCATTGTAGCTAGATGGAATAAATATGTAAATATATAAACACACACAGTGCAGAGCATTGTTGCTAGATGGGATGAAACAGCATAACCCTCTACTTAGTTATCCTACATGGTATGATTATGTGCCCATACATATTCTCACCCTCCATAGCGACCGGTATGTTCCTAGTTGTATGCCGGAGGGGACCATTGTGTAAGTCTATTGCATCTTTTGCATTTAAAAACTATTAGTTTGTTACGTCTTTTTGCTATCTCTGCGAGCAGCCCTGCTTAGATTGTACAGTCTGACAGCCGTTGGTAGGAAGGACCTACGAAACCTCTCGGTTGTGCACCTGGGATGATGTAGTCTGCTGCTAAATGAGCTCCTCAGTGCATTCAGTACGTCCTGCATAGGGTGGAACTCGGACTCCAGCAGAGATGACAGTTTAGCCACCGTCCTTCTCTCTCCTATCTCCTCCACCGGATCAAGGCGCTGCCCCAGGACAGAGCTAGCTTTCTTGATCAGTTTGTTCAGTCTCTTCCTATCGGCTGCTGTAATGCCACTGCCCCAGCAGACCACTCCAAAAGTGATGGCTGATGCCACCACCGTGTCATAGAATGTCTTCAGCAGCGCCCCTTGTACACCAAAAGACCTGAGTCTCCTCAGCAGGAACAGCCTGCGCTGTCCCTTCTTGTAGAGTGCGTCAGTATTGTGTGACCAGTCTAGTTTATTGTTCAGATGAACACTCAGGTACTTATAGGATGTCACCATCTCAATGTCTGTTCCCTGTATATTTACTGGTGCTGTGAGGGGCTGCCCATGCCTGCGGCAGTCCACCACCAGCTCCTTAGTTTTCCTTGCATTGATCTGGAGGCAGTTCCGATGGCACCAGTCTACGAAGTCCTGGATAAGCCCTCTGTACTCAGCTTCATCTCCATTGGAGATGAGGCCAACGATCGCAGAGTCATCAGAGAACTTCTGTAGATGGCAGTGTGTTGTGTTGTGTGAGAAGTCCGCAGTATAAAGAGTGAACAGGAAGGGAGCCAGCACCGTTCCCTGGGGGGCCCCCGTGCTACTGATGATTGTGTCGGACACACAGTCCCGGGTTCTCACAACCTGAGGCCGGTTCGTGAGGTAGTCCAGGATCCATGAGGACAGGTGCTGGTCCACCCCTGCGCGCAGCAGCTTGTCCTTCAGGATCATCGGTTGGATGGTGTTGAAAGCACTGGAGAAGTCAAAGAACATGATCCTCACCATATTCCCGGGCTTCTCCAGGTGGGACAGAGAACGGTGAAGGAGGAAGATCACCGCATCCTCCACCCCAATGCCATGCTGGTAGGCGAACTGGAGTGGTGGTGCAGTGGTTAGCACTGTTGCCTTACAGCTAGAAGGTTCCTGGTTCGAATCCCCAGGCTGGCAGGGGTTGGAACCTTTCTGTATGGAGTTTGCATGTTCTCCCTGTGCTGTGTGGGTTTACTCCGGGGGCTCCGGTTTCCTCCCACAATCCAAAAGACATGTATGTTAGGTTAATTGGTTGTTCTAAATTGTCCCTAGATATCTGTTTCCTATAGGCCCTTAGAATAGAGGGTTAGCATTAGTGAAAGCGCTTTGAGTGGTCTTTGTGACTAGAAAAGCGCTATATAAGTGCAGGTTAGTTAGTTAGTTAGTTAGTTAGATCCATCGCTGGTTCCACCAGGGGGCGGAGGTGAGCAAGGAGCAGTCTCTCCAGGGTCTTCATCAAGTGGGACGTCAAGGCCACCGGTCTGTAGCTGTTCAGGTCTTTGGGGTGGGAAGTTTTTGGTACAGGTACCACACAAGATGTTTTCCACAGCTGTGGTACCCTCCCCAGCTTCAGGCTCAGGTTGAAGATGTACGTCACAATCCCACACAGCTGGTCTGCACAGGACTTGAGGAGCTTTGCGCTGATGCCGTCCGGTCCCGATGCCTTCCTCGCCTTGATCTTCCTCAGCTCCGTCCTCACCTGGGTCCTGGTCAGGGTCAGGATGGGGGGCTGTGTGTTGGGGGTGGGGGGGTGTTGGTGGAGTGGGGAGTGGGCAGCAGGACTTGATTTCTTTAGAGGCAGCAGTGGTTGTTGTGCAGTCAGGGGGGAGGGCGGTTGGTCAAACCTATTGAAAAACAGATTCAGGTTGTTCGCCCACTCCCTGCCCCCCGTGGCCTGGGGGGAGGTATTCTGGAGCCCAGAGATGGTTTTGAGGTTTCTCCAGACCCCGCTGATGTCGCTCTGTTGCAACTTGTCCTCCATCTTCTTCCTGAAGCTGTCCTTGCCTTCTCTGATCTTTCTCCTCAGCTCCCTCTGTACGGAGGGAGCTGAGGAGAGCTGAGGGAGCTCTTTGTTAGAGACAGATTAATGCAGTAGGTACAAGGTTCCAGTATTAAATTAATGACACTTTTCAAAATTTTGCTGGAAATTTCATCAGCTCCAGCAGAGTTTGAGTTCTTCATGTCCTTGATGATTTTCCAGACTTCCTCACAATCAGTTGGCTTCAGGAAGAAAGAATTCGGGTAGTTTTCTGATAGATAGTGTTTGAAAGAGGCAGCCTGGGGGGTTGGTTTATTTGATTAGATAAATTTTCTCCAATGGAAACAAAATAGTTATTAAATTTGTCAGCAAGAGTGGCATTACTGGTGTGATTACTGACCACATTATTGTTCGGAAGTGTGGGGGCTTTTTGGTCCCTATTTAGAACCTTATTTAGTGGCCCTTCAGCCCCCATGCTGTGGCTCCCTGCAGTTATACCTTAAAACACATGGAAATTAATGAAGTTCATTTTAATTATTTTATTTTTCAAATTATTTTTTATTGGATACATTTTTCAGCGGAAACACATACTTTAATAATGCAAAATATATATATATTTTTAATTATTATGTTGTCAACCATGCGTGGCTGCGTCACGTCCAACAGCGGCTCACATGCACGAAGAGCCTCTGAGCATCTCTGTGCATGTGGAGAGCACAGAGAGCAGCAGCTTCCTGCTTATCCTCCCCCAACCTGGGTAAGACATGAACAAATCCAGAAAAAGTAAAACCACAGAGGAAAATAGAGAGTTTAATTTTGTGTGGACAGATTAATTTGTGTTCATGTATGCTTGTCATGTAGAGAGAATTTCTCCACAAGAACACAAACAAGGAGAAAAACAGCCGCCTCATGAGTGTCTACAGGTCCATAAAAATTCTTAAATGTGATGGTTTAAAGTCAACACCTTAATTGCCCTTAAAATGAGAAACAATCCTTGAAATCCTGCTCAATAACAGTCACCTGCACTACAAATGCTGGATTCACCAAACATGACTGAAGTCTGAATTACTATGAATTTATTTTCACCGTCACAACTCAATACTTCCTGAGTTATGTAAAAATAAAAGCCCTTTATAGAAATTCAGTTTTAAGAATGGTTGTGTTCTTATGTGCTATTATTGTGAAATGCCATCAACTGGATATACAGTACTTGTCTAAAATAAGACCTACAGTTAACAGTTTTCCTCCCAATTTGTAAAGAAAAAAGAAAAAAGAGGAGAGAAGAGAAGAATCTCTGACAGTGATGTAGAGGTGAGCCTTTTATTTTAAGGAGGTTTTCAGCTTTAACTGCTAGTTTGTTACCTGTGGGGTTTCAGACAGTGAATTATATGTGCAGACTGTCTGTCAATGCCACACATTTTTTTTTAATTATAACCAACATTTGGCTCAGCAGAAGTTATTTTTTGAACACTTTTTCCACTCTGCTGTAATTATTTCTAAATGGCTTAATATGCATCAGATGATTTTTAGTTATATTATTTAGAAGGCTGTTTAGAATTCTTTTTGTTTTATTCCAAAACAAATAAAGAATATCAGACAACCAATCCACTAGTTGTCAAACTGAGAGTCTGGAGAACAAGTGAAGGATACAGATTTATATTATATTAATACATGTGAATAAGGATCATTATGGGGAAACATAAAAAGGATGAAAAGTAGCTTCTTCTAAATAAAACTTTCATCTCTAATTTATTAAAATACAAGGAACTAAAGCTGTGTGATCACTGTTGAAAGTAGGAGATGGATGATATTTTTCAGATTTAAAGATGCACTCCAGTGGATATAAATGCCCTATAAAAACAAATTTACATCGTCTAAAATGGCATCTTATGCCCTTTTTCTACATAAAAAAAACAAACTTTCATTGTATTACAGTTTCATGTCAAAATTTTTCACCCCCCTTCCCCCGCCAGAATTGGTGATTACTAGGCCCAACCACATACCACAGGGCTAATAAGATAAGATAAGATAAGCCTTTATTAGTCCCACAACGGGGAAATTCCAGGATTGCAACAGCACAGGGATAGCAACACTCAGAGCAACAATCAGAAGGCAAGAAAAAAAAAAAAGCAAGCAAGCAAGTAGCTAGCACTATGTTATTAGAATAAATCCTGTGATAAAAAGACTTACCAGTTGAAGGACATGCCCAGTAGTGAATACGGTGGCCCAGGAAAATGACTGGAACTGCATCGGTCCTTAAAAGCAGTTTAATGAGAAAACCCATCTTAATTTGGGTCAAGTTTTCAAAGCAGTTTGTTAAAAAATGCTAACTAGCCTGGAGGATAACGTCAGTTAGGCCAGAGAGTCCTGATTGGTTCAGTACTACCCACGTGCCAGCACCACGAATAGTTATGTCACCAAAAACTTTCTGTCTCACCTCGTTTGTTTGCAGGGGGTAGTGCTTAAGTGAAACTTTAAAGCAAAAAACATGAGATATTTGAGCGATTTCACTCTTGATATGTCTTGTAAGTCATAAAAACCATGTTACAGACATGTTAACAAGAAAAAAACCCTCAATTTTTGGCAGACTGTCACTTCAAACAGTTTATGAATGTGCTGATAATTGAAAACTATACAAAAAAATTACGGTCAGATACTCACATTATTATGTTATTATTATTATATTTTCAGCACAAAACTGTGGTGACCCATAAAGGGAGCAGCCGAAAGAAGAAGCAGAAGAATATTCAGAGCCATCGCAGGGGGAAGGGGCTGAAAAGTTCATAGTGGTCGAATTTGACCAAATGTGGTTTATTTTTCAACCACAGGAATCCAAGCGCTGCAACACCGATGGAAGAAGTGTGTGGACTGAAGGGCAGACTATGTTGAAAAATAAACCATATTTGGTCAAATTTGACCACTATGAACTTTTCAGACCCCCCTCGTATGTATATGAAAAAACTTTATAAGCAGCATAATCGTTATTTTAAAGGTCAAATTGCTGTTATGGCCCTCAGCCACTTCTATTTTAGTCAGAGACAGGCAAAATAGCTCTTCGGTTGGCAATGGTTGCAGACCCCTGGCCTAGAGAGTGTAGCAATTTTCATGAGATCATAGAAGTGCCCAGATCTCCTGACCTTTGACCTTGACATTGAGCACAACCTGGAAGCTCACTCACTTGAGGATTATTGTGTGTCAGTTTGGGGACCATTGGGGCAAATGCCTTGGAGGAGAAGCTATTCCCATGAAATGTAGACATACGGACAGACATTAGCTTGTCTCAGATACACCAGAATGAGCTAAAATCTGTCACAAAAAGACAGTTTCTCTCTGGTCAGTTACCAAATGTCCGTTACTTTAAAGATAAAGAAAAAGTTGTCCTAAAAAAGTGACGGGACACCCAGAAGTGAAGATCTCTGAGCCGAGATCAAGGAGAGGTCAAAGTGAAGATGAAGGGAGGAGGAAGGAGGAAGAATGAAGCCATGCAGCTGAGCCACCAGATCTGTGGAAAACTCTGGACAAAGGCACAGGAAAACTGGGAAGGCCAGGGCAGGTCCTCGGGGAGAGTCACAGGGCCTCCCTACTCCTGATGTAAGAAGAAAACACACAGACTCTTTGTCTACAGAAATACAGTCAGTTTTCTCCCCCAGGTCAGAGTGAGTGAACACACGAAGAGACAGGATGCTTCAAAGCTTTGTTTATGGTCCATCAACCTAAACCGAAACCATTAAGCAGAGGTGGTAAACTGATGGGAAATTTAATAACTGACTGACACAAGATAAGACAAGCAAAACTTGCCTGGTCCAAGAATAAATCACTTCTGATTTAAAAAAAAAAAACAAAAAACATTTCTATTTGTTTCTGCCTCTTTCTGAGTGAATGTACTTCCCCACCTTCCAGCTTGATGCCCTGACTAGCTGGGCGTGCTCAACTGGGAGCCATAAATGAGAGGCTTTGCATCATTTTCCCTGGCACACAACATTAAAAGTTCTGTCAGCTGGCAAATGTAAGGAAAAGTTGGCACGGGGTGTGAGGCGAAGCAGAGGAAGTAGGAAAGAAAAAGTTGAGGAACAGGTAGTTTTAGCAATGCAAACGGGGCCTCGCTTGATGCCACTTTAGCTCCCGTTACTGACAAACATTCCAGCCAAACATCTACAAATTTATATTTTAAAAAGATGCCCCACAGGCACATTTTGGACACTCGCTCACACAGTGTGGCTGGTTTAGCTTCAGCCCAAATAAAAAAAGCATTCACACCAAGACCCACCGCTTCTAAAAAGCCACTAAAAAAACATTTGACAGGAGTCCAAAACACACCCTCATTTCTGGGAAGGCTGCTGGATTGAGTTTGGTGCGTGGTATGTGATGGTGGTGGGACTGAGCTGAAACTGTCCAGATATGACTGTGCATGGGGAGTTTGGCTTTAGCAGTCTGGTGCACAACGAGGATTCACAGCCTCTGGGTATGACGGCCGACTGCAGCGAAGATAGAGGAGGAGAGGGGGGTGGAGCGGGTCGGGGGGAGGCTATCCTATTTAAAAGACCACTCTCATCCGTGCTGTAACACTGCTCTGATACTATATCGGTCAGGGTGTACCTTCAGCTGAGGACAAGTAAACATACAATGTACAGTAATAGAAAATACTAACAAATAAAAAAATCATGAAGCATTTTAAATGGACTTTATTTTGCAAGCTCTGTTATAATTTACAACAAAAACGAAAGATATGATTATTGACTTTAGGAGGAAAACTCCCAGGCACAAAGTCACCATACTAAAAGGCCAGACCACCGAATGTGTACAATCGTACAAATATCTTGGGACGATTATTGATAGTGGATTGAACTTTGAGGTGAACTGTGAAAGGGTGTGCAAAAAGGGTCAGCAAAATTTGCATTGTTTGAGGAAACTTGCACGCTTCCAAATTGACCGAACCATAATGACTATGTTCTATCGGGCTTTTATTGAATCTGTTTTATCCTTTTCTTTAATGTCATGGTTTGGTCAGATAAAACTGAAACAGAGGAAATCCTTGGATCAGGTAGTCAGATGGTCCAGTCGTTTGCTTGGTGAGTCACAGCTGAGCCTGACATCCCTGTACACCAGACAAGTACAGAGGATGGCCGACTCGATTTTAAATGATGACTCCCACCCTTTGCACTGCAACTTTCAGCTTCTTCCCTCCAGACGGAGGTTTGCTGTCCCAAAAAGTAGAACCCAGCGCTACAAAAACAGCTTTGTCCCTGCTGCTGTCAAAGAGTTGAACAAGCTATAAAAATTATATTGTACATATTTTATATTTACCTATTTTGTAAGATGTGTGCCTGTGTTTGTGTCTATGTTGAATGTAATTGTGGCTTGTAAATATGGATGTCACCAACTGCAAAACAAATCTACCTACGGGTACAAATAAAGTAACCTGAACCTGAATTTATTCTCTTAAACTTGAAACTGAATTTTGCCTCTTAGACAGGTGAGTAGTAACTACTATAGTTACATTTATCAAGTACACACAGTGCTGTGAAAAAGTATTTGTCCCCTTTCTAATTTCTTATATTTTTGCCACACAGTTATGTGAAAAAATTAGGACACCCTGTATGAGGCTGTGTGTGTTTTTTAACATATTTGGACATATGGATATTTAATATCAATGTTAAAAATACTGGGAGATTCATGAAATACAGCTAAACAATTAAAATGAATGAAAGACTTTTTTCAAATTTTCTGTATAATGTAATTCTAAACAAATAGTGAGGAATAAATTAGGACACCCCCCATCTTTTTAGGACACCCCCACATTCATCCCCACTTAAAATGGCTAAAATAAATGTTAAAAAATGCAAATAAAAACAAAAACAAGGTTACACATACTGTAGATATGTGAACATTTATTAATAAAAAACTGAATATTTAATGGGGTGTCCTAATTTTTTCACATGACTGTAAATGCTTCAAATCATACTAATTTTAATATTAGACAAAGATAACCTTAGTAAATACAAAATTCCATTTTTAAATAACGATTTCAGTCATTAAAAAATAAATATAGTGGAGATAGATCAAAATTAGAGAACAATGTATTAATACTTGATTTATTCTGAAATATAGTTACGCTTCATTGTTCAGAATTTGACAGAATATCAGCTGTGGCTATATCACTGCTATAGTAACATGTTTTTTTTTAAATAACCAAAGCACTTCAACACAAACATTTACACACTCTCTCTCTCTCTCTCTCTCTCACTCACTCACTCACTCACTCACTCACTCACTCACACACACACACACACACAGTGGTGTGATAAAGTGTTTGCCCCCTTCCTGATTTCTCATTTTTTGTATGTTTGTCACACTTAAAGGGTACCTATGGTAGTACATGAAATAAAGATATTATATTGAGCCCCTGTCTCACTTTCTAGTTCAAGTTTTTATTCTGAACAGAGCGCCAGAGCCAGAGCTGCCATAGCTGAACCAGAGTGCTGGTTCAGCTATGGTCTGGTTCAGCTATGGCAGCAAAACATGCGCGCAGCCATACTGGCGGCTACATGGCCTGCCAGGACGCTTCCTGTGACGTAGTAGCGTTGATGCCGCGATCTGGATCAATATTGGCTGAGCCTGGAGTGCCCGGCTGAGCAGAGGCTGTCGTGTTATGGATATCGCAAAATGGTGGAATGTAAAGCCTTTGGATGTCTCAATAATAAGCGAAAAAACAAAGAAACACTTCTGTTGTGTACCCAAACCCAGCACACCTTGTCGGAAGATCGTCGCGGAAAAGTGGTTGCACAATCTCGGAACAGGGCACACACTGAAGACGTTTCCTTTCGGACAAAATTCCGTTGTGTGTGAGGACCACTTCGAAGCCTCGTGTTATGTTGCCCCAATTCTTCCTCAGAGTCCGACAATTCAGCCATAATAGAACAAAAACATTGACAAAAGCACCCTAGTCGCTGGTACACGCTGAGTATTGACTTTTCAGTATCAACGTTGTGACGTCACATCCGCATGTGTCAGGGTGGCGCGCATAGTTTTCATTGCCGGCGGCCGTATTTGCATATATCTCTGGTGGTAGATGGCTGGCAACAATTATTTACCCATATAATGAATACTTTGCCTAATGCTTTCAAGTTGAATGCGTTTTCACGACCACCACAGGTACCCTTTAAATCTTTCAGATCAAGCAAATTTAAATATTAGACAAAGATAACACAAGTAAACACAAAATGCAGTTTTTAAATGAAGATGTTTATTATTAAGGGTAAAAAAATCCAAACCTACATGGCCCTGTGTGAAAAAGTGATTGCCCCACCCTGTTAAAACATAAATTAACTGTGGTTTGTCACATCTTTGGAAAGCTGAGTTCAATTTCTCTAGCCACGCCCAGGTCTGATTACTGCCACACCTGTCCTCAATCAAGAAATCACTTAAATAGGACCTGCCTGACAAAGTGAAGGAGACCAAAAGATCCTCAAAAGCTAGACATTGTGCTGCAATCCAAAGAAATTCAGGAACAAATGAGAAACAAAGTAATTGAGATCTATCAGTCTGGAAAAAGTTATAAAGCCATTTCTAAAGCTTTGGGACTCCAGAGAACCACAGTGAGAGCCATTATCCACAAATGGCGAAAATATGGAACAGTGGTGAACCTTCCCAGGAGTGGCCGGCCGACCAAAATTACCCCAAGAGCACAGCAACAACTCATCCAAGAGGTCACGAAAGACCCCACAACAACATTCAAAGAACTGCAGGCCTCACTTGCCTCAGTTAAGGTCAGTGTTCATGACTCCACCATAAGAAAGAGACTGGGCAAAAATGGCCTGCATGGCAGAGTTCCAAGACGATAATCACTGCTGAGCAACAAAAACATAAAGGCTCGTCTCAGTTTTGCCAGAAAACATCTTGATGATCCCCAAGACTTTTGGGAAAATACTCTGTGGACTGACGAGACAAAAGTTGAACTTTTTGGAAGGTGTGTGTCCATTACATCGGCGTGAAAGTAACACAGCATTTCAGAAAAGGAACATCATACCAACAGTAAAATATGGTGGTGGTAGTGTGCCCTACCAACAGTAGGTAGTGTGCAATTCACTGCAATTGTCTCTCAATCAGACCACAATTTTCATGCAAGACAATGCCCCCTATCACACTGTCAAACGGTTGTAAAACAGTTCCTTGAATCTAACAATACTGAAACATTGAAATGGCCGGCCCAGAGTCCAGATCTAAACCCCATAGAGAATCTCTGGAAAATCCTTTGCAACAAAGTAATGGCTAAGAAACCCACTACAGTTGCTGAACTGCAGACGAGACTGCAAGAAAAATGGACCAAGATCAAACTGCAGCAGTGTGAGAAACTAGTGATGTCCTGTGGGCACATACTGTATATGCTGAAGTCATTCAAAGGGCCTCTACACTTCCTATTAATTTTTGAATCATATAGTCCTAAAAAAAAAAAAACATTGTTTAAATCTTCTCTTCTGACACAGTGGTCACTGTTCTCTAATTTTGCTCACTGCTTTTTTTTTTTTTTTTACAAAATAAATGTTTGCGTTGAAGTACCTTGGTTATTTAAAAAAGCATGTTAGTACAGCAGTGGTATCGCCACAGCTGATAGTTTGTCAAATTCTGAACAATGAAGAATAACATACTGTTATGATCTGGTGAGTGCGCTCCCCCTCCCTTTCTGTGGGAGGTTCTCCATCTGACTCCTGGTTCTGCAGGTCATCAACACACCTGCATGAGTGGACGCACCTGCTGCCTCTTCTCTGCCAGTGCTTAAAAGGACCTGTTTGTGAATGCTCCAGTGCTGGCTCATTGGGTATTGCTGCCTCCAACGAGAGTTAAAACTGAATGCATTTTTAGGAACTCAGCTTAACACTCCTTTTCGTCCTCTCTCCTCAGGTTGCTGCCATCTCCACGGTGCGTCTCCGGGGTTGCTGCGTGCTCCCCTGCCCCATCATCATCTCCATTCCAGACTGTCTTCTCCACCTGGTCAGACTCTCCTCCCAGCGCCACTCTTCTCCTGCTCACTGCCAACTCTGCCTCGCTGGTTCCTCTGTTGTCACTCGTTTCCTCTGCCGGGCTGTCTGCTCATCTATTGTAAGATATACCCTTGTTTATCCATTGCTCTCAGCCTCCCTCCTCATTCCTAACCCGCTCTCATCTCCCTCTTTTCACAGGCTGTGTGTTCCTCTGGCGAGTGACACTTTCTCTACGTTTGAGTTTATTTTCAATAAAGTTGTGTTTAACGTTGCCCCTCTGTGTCGTGTGCATTCTCTGGTGTTAGCAGCCTGCACGTGAGCTTTTCCTTCACGTAATCATGACAGAATGAGCCAGCTATGATTTAAGCTCAGCAGGTGCTGCATCAGCAGTGCACTCTGCCCTCTACTGCTTAGACATCACAGAGTGGCAGGTGGCTGTGCTCATGGAGCAGCTGCAGACTATTACACTGAGCATGGTCACGATCATCTTTGCCACATGTCTCGTCTGCCCCCCCCCCCCCACCTGCCGTCCCAGTACCTACTACCATCCGCCGTACCACTTCCATTCCCTCACTGGCTCTGTATGCGGGGGAGGTGGGAAATGTAAGGGATTTTTGCTCCATGTTTGGCTTTATTTGGGGCAGCTGGGCGGGGAGTACCCGGACGACACCTCCAAGATCCATTTTTTGACCCTCTTGCTGCGAGACCTGGCTCTTAGCTGGGCTGTCTATTTTTGACAGCACCGAGGGCCCTAATTACACCATCGACCGATTTGTTGGCGAGTCTTCCTGAGCTTTTAACCTTTCGGCGAGTGAGGGGAACATTATGAGCCGCCTTATGTCTCTCCGTCAGGGGAGCCGGTCTGCTGCCGACTTTTCTGTGGAGTTTTGGGTCGTCGCGGCGGACTCTGGGTTGAATGACGTTACCTTACACAACGCCTTCCTCCAGGGTCTGAATGCCAACCTTCGCGACGACCTGGTGGTTCATGCAGTTCCCTCCTCTCTGGACGAGCTGATTGATCAGGTCGTCAGTTTGGACAACCGGTACCATGAGTGCGCGAAGGAGCGGAAGACTTCCTCCGGTCCATCCGTTTCGCGCATGCCTTCCCCGGCTACTCGCGCAGGTGAATCCAACTCTTCCTCCGAAGCTATGGTGCTTGGCTGAGCCCATTTGACTCCGGAGGAGCACCAGCGACGAAGGAAAGCCGGTGCATGTATGTACTGTGGTTCATTAAAGCATAAACTGTTCAATTGCCACCTTAAGCCAAAAGCCCGTCAGTAGCCTGGGGGGAGGGGGGAGTCTGACGGGCGGGAATTCCATTAATCCCCCTGGTAACTTTTCCATTCCAATCCAGTTACCGGGGATCGAGAGTAAGGTGTCAGCACTAATTGATTCAGGGGCAGAACAGAATTTCATTTCCTTGTGGCTCATGCGGGAGGTAGGCATCTCCACAACTAAATTGCTGTCTTCATTAAATGTTACAGCATTATCTGGCTGTAGTTTGGCTTCCACCACCGACCGCATGGTCCTCTCTCCTCAGGTTGCTGGCATCTCCACGGTGCGTCTCCAGGTTTGCTACATGCTCCCCTGCCCCATCATCATCTCCATTCCAGACTGTCTTCTCCACCTGGTCAGACTCTCCTCCCAGCTCCACTCTTCTTCTGCTCCCTGCCAGCTCTGCCTTGTTGGTTCCTCCGTTGCCGCTAGGCTCCTCTGCCGGGCTCTCTGCTCACCTATTGTAAGATATACCCTTGTTTATCCATTGCTCTCAGCCTCCCTCCTCATTCCTAACCCGCTCTCGTCTCCCCCTTTTCACAGGCTGTGTGTTCCTCTGGCGAGTGACGCTTTCTCTACGTTTGAGTTTATTGTCAATAAAGTTGTGTTTAACGTTGCCCCTCTGTGTCGTGTGCATTCTCTGGTGTTAGCAGCCTGCACGTAAGCTTTTCCTTCACACAATCATGACAGATACAGTATATTAGAATAAATCAAGTATTAATACACTGTTCTCTAATTTTCATCTCCACTGTATCTATGTCACCACAAACACTCCCTTTAAATTCATTTTTTCAGGGGGTGGGGCTTAAGTGAAACTTTAAAGTAAACAAAAAAAAAAAAGACCAGACATTTGAG
This sequence comes from Pholidichthys leucotaenia, assembly GCA_020510985.1. Lineage (NCBI taxonomy): Eukaryota > Metazoa > Chordata > Actinopteri > Cichliformes > Pholidichthyidae > Pholidichthys > Pholidichthys leucotaenia. Next base: position 257,759,242 of record CM035838.1, read on the forward strand.
TGATTTTGCTCTTGATATGTCTTGTAAGTCATGAAAAACATGTTAGATATGCTAAGAAAAAAAAAACTTGATTTTTGGCAGCGTGTCACTTTAAACCCCAGTGCAACGTAAATTGGAGCAGGCAACAAGTACTTCCAGGTCATACGAGTCATATTTCTTTGCTACCAAGGTAGTTGTGAACCTCTTGTAACCCAAGATCATGTTGCGACATAGCTAAAGTCAAAGTCCCCTTATTCCTGGTCAGAAGGACTGTCTAACGTGGTCAGAACATTGTATAGAAAAATAAATACAAATGAACTCTGGTGCTTTATTTCTTTTTCCAGTTTAGAATAGAGACTCCTCAGATTGGCTCTGAACATGTTGGTATTTGGCAAGCACTAACACTACAGCTAGCTAGTAGCTTTTCTGGGGCCATCCATTTTGGTCAAGGATTGATTTATTTTTTTGGGGGGGGGGGGGTTAAAACTCTGATGGTAGGTCTGTGATGTTAGCTGGCTAAAGCAGAAATACCTTAACATGGTTTCATCTACTTATGTAAATAATTCCACCAGTGTAGCCACTACCATACCTGTCTATATTTCCATAATCCTGGGCCATTTTTATTTTTATTTGTTATTTCAGTCGTGTGGTTAATCGTGTGCTCTGTAATCGTGTATCTAATCCTTCTTCCTTACTTTATTGCATAGTAGCCTGGTGGAGCACCCACAATTTCATTGTACTGTACAATGACAATAAAGGCTAAATATCGGAAGTCATATTGTTATCACAACTATTACAACAACAATACTGCAAATCATGTGCTTTCCTATTGTGCAGCCCAAATCTAATGAGTTTTGCTTTTATTAGTTTTTTTAAGTTAATGCTACAGTACGCAGAAGAATTTTTCTTACAGTGAAAATAAATCAGTTATCATCCTGTAGTACTTTGTAATGGAAGTGGTCTGACAGGACAACACCACCACCTCTGTTCAGCCTGCAGAAAGTTTCGTACCTGTCACAGTTTCTTTTCTCAGTCATAGGTCTTGTCAGCTGTGCTATTGGCTGCTATAAGAAAGCTGACGCAGTTCATAGGCATGCACTTCCAATGAGAAGTGGCTAATAACAGGGAAGGAAGAAAGGAAGTTTTATTCCAACTTTTAGGCAATTTTCTGGGTTCTCAGACTTATGCCTACTGCAGCTTTAATTATCTTTTATAAAACATAACTAGCAAATATACCAAGAATTTTCATATATGCACAGACACACTACTATGCACCCTGAAATTGCTATTTGCCCCAGAGATTAAGTCATCAGAAATACTGTAAGTGTTCGGAGAAAGATATTTTATTTCAGTCAACGGAAATCATTTCTACACAAATACAATGATGAGAGGGGATGCATGGACATTTTCCCAGCATAAAATAAATCTGCCACTGTGTCTAGACTCCACTTGACAACTGATTAAATTATTATAAATTGTTATAATATTTGCAGTTTGTTTAACAGTTTTAACCATACAATTTTGAAATCACAAGGACAGATTGTGAGCCAGTTTTCTGTTTGGATCAAAGATGAATCTTCACATCCAGTTTGATCTTGGCGGAGCTGCATCTGACAGAAGCTGAAACCATTGCAGATGCCTTTGTATATCTATTATTAGACCAGGTGTGAGGCATGCCAGATCATATGAATTCACACTCAAACATTTAATCATTGTGAAAGTTGGCTAAAGATGCTAAAACAGACAAATGAACTTGTCATATTTTTGTGATTTGCTGTGCAAGGTTTACAGTTGATTTTTTTGTCCATTTGTTTTAAAATACAGCCATACTGGTTATGTCTTAGACTGGGTGTGAGTTAGTGTGGAGCAGACAGTAAAAGTAACACTTCAGTAAATATAAAAGTGATTAAGCTATGAGTCATTAAAAAGGTTTGGGTGTGTTTTTATAGTCTGTTCGACTTCCAAAAACAAACAAAAAAAAAAATCAGTCCTGGAAAATATTATGTGTAGTGCATTTCTCATTGTGCAGAATCAGACAACCAGTCCCTCCAGGATTTTGCGGGATGCTTTTATGATTGTTGGGGGCCAAAAAGCCTGAATTCGAGGGAGCTTTTTTAAAAAGTTGCAATGTTTTTAGAGTGTTTTTTGCACTAAAAGTTGTGGGATGAATTCCAAATTTTAAAGCAGATGCTTTTTTTTCAGTTTTTTGCAGTGATATTCTATATAACAATACAAGAAAAGTACAGGATTGTCACAAATTTCCTATTATAGTGATTAGTAAATTAAGCAGAAACTTCTGCTATACAGAAAAACTCTTCTGTGCAACAGCAAATGCAAACATTAACACAATATCCATTACAACAGCTAAACTGCATTGACTGCATGTTAAAGAGTAGAGATTTCGAAATTTTTGGCAGCACCTTCATTTGAAAACTCCCTATGGTTCCCAACCACTCTGTACCGAGCGGAGAGGAAAAAATAAATAGTTTATTCTGTTGCTCTGTATTGGCTATTGGACTATGTTTTTCTGGAAAAAAAAAACCCAGAATATTCTCTGTCTTTCCATGCCTACCTGTCTGTCTGCTGCATGTCAATCTACACACACACACACACACACACACACACACACACACACACACACACACACACACACCCCTTTCATTTACAGCGGGGGGTGCGCTTGTCCGTCCACACCGGAGATTCATAGTTTTAAAGCTTATTGACCAGATGTAGTAAAGATTTTACCTCTAAAGATGTATCAGTGTTCAAACGCTGGCTGTAGTGTAGCGTACTCTCCTCAGGCGTGCTCCCGCGACAGAGTGTTTTTGGACAGGCGCATGCTTTTCAACACAAACCCAGCGCTTCATACAGGCGGTCAGGACGGAGACGTGGCGGGGCATCCATGGGAAGGCTGGGGTTGACGGAGGAAGGGACGGTGTTGAAAACCTCACGGGTGAGTGTTTTGTTTAAATCACACACTCTGTTTGCTGATGTGTTCCGTTACTCACTGTAAACTATAAACTCACTAGTCACTGTAAACATGGAAGTGAACACGGTGCAGCGATGCACTTGATTGGTTAGACTGACCGTTTCAGCGCCAGTTAGACAAATTTGATTGGTGAAATTGGCGGAAGTTGACGAGGATTGGGCAAAATTGCAGGAAAGTTGCGGTGATTGGACAAAGTTGCAAGGTCATGCAATAGTTGCACTGATTGACTGATTTCGCTTGAATTGGTGCGATTGCAGCATTACAAAATCCTGGAGGGACTGGACAACACACTGCCTTTGCTTTTTATGATGTTGGGGTGAGTATTTCAACCAAAAACCCTATTTGTTAATCACTGATAAATGGTCATATTGAATTGGATAACTAGGTTATCTGAAAATTGGTTCCATCACTTTTACATGGGTCACAGTGGCAGACTAAATAACAAAAAGGCTCTACCTGGCCCTATGTGAAAAAGTAATTTCCCCCTAAACCTAATAACTTGTTGTGCCATCCTTTATGGCCACAACTGCAATAAACCATTTGCCATAATTGGCAATGAGTCTTTTACATCACTGTGGAGGAATTCTGGCCCACTCTTCTTTGCAAATTTTTTTAATTCAGCCACACTGGAGGGCTTGAACTTGAGATCTTGAACTGATGGCCGGATGTTCTCCTTCAGGATTTTTTTGTAGAAAGCAGAACTCATAGTTCCATCAATTAAGAAGAATGACAAGACCAAGGGGCAAAGTCGAACAGTTCGAGTCCGCAGACAATGCGCTCCGGGCAGAAATGCTCTATGCCCACCGCCCCCATACGGGCCCTGGTTCATCTCTGAACCAGACACCAAGGGGAAAAGTGGAACACTTTGAGTCCGCAGACCATGAAGAATAACATATGTTGTGGAGAAAGGGAACAGGCTCCTGGAGCAGGCTCATCACCTGTTGCGTGGCGCGCGCATCCAGCGCACGACCACATAGTAATATTTTGTGTCGTCCCTTGTTATCCCGCGGAGTGCAAACTGGGCTTCTATATGCAGGAACCACACAGTCAGGTTGTAAAGCCAGAAGTCTAGGAGCTTGACTAAGACAGCACACGTGCCGATGGTGCTCTACCTCCAGGTGGTCTCCGGGGTGGTGCTTGGCTTGCTCTCCATGGCACGTCTTGGGGTCATCAATGTGGAGAAAGGCAGCAGGCGAGACAACGAGCTGGACGACACACAAACTTTATTCCTTCTCCAACATCAAGTACAGTAAAAGCTCCTGGGTCTCTGTGCATCCTCCTTTTATAATCTTTATTTCCATGCATGAAGACCCAGGAATCCCAACCATAATCATTGTGTGGAACAAAGACATACGTGGTACATTAACATAACATAACGTAACATAACGCCAGTACCGCATTCTCACACCCTTTCCTCCTCCAGCAGTTTTGGCGTTTCCTCCTCTCTCCAGGGGGCGAACAGTCCTTACTGTCCCGTTTGAGATCCCCCCCCCACCCCCCCGACGACACTTCCTCCTTCAGGACATTGTTCCCTCTTTCCCCCAGTTGCTGTCTCTGGGTGGAGAATCCCCCACCTGTACCACCACAATGTGAGAATAAATCAAATATTAATACACTGTTCTCTAATTTTGATCTCCACTGTATATTCAGTCACTGGCATGTAAGTAGTGTTGAGCCAATCAGGATTCTCTGGACTAACTGAAGTTAGCCTCCAGCCAGTTAGCATTTTTGGGCTAGCTGCTTTGAAAACTTGATCCAAATTAAGATGGGTTTTACCATTAAAAGGACTTTTGCAGGACTTTTAAGGACTGCTGCAGTTTCAGTCATTATCCTGGGCCACTGTGCATACAACTGGGATGTCCTTCATCCGGTAAATCTTTTTATCACAGGATTTATGCTATTTAATGTAGCACTAGCCACTATTATCCTTGTGGTATGTGGCCTGGGCCTAGTCACTGATTTTGGTGTTTGACTGGATGTGGGGGGGATTTTGACACGAAACTAAGACAATGAAAGGGTTTGTTTGTAGAAAAAAGGGATTAAGGTGCATTACCTCCACCTATGTATTTTGTTAGGGTGCATTAACAGGAAGGCCATATTCAGTGCATCCGGAAAGTGTTCACAGCACTTCACTTTTTCCACATTTTGTTATGTTAAATTCATTTTTTCCTCAAAATTCTATGCACAATACCCCATAATGACAATGTGAAAAAAAAAATTTGGGGGGGGATTTTTGCAAATTTATTAAAAATGAAAAACTAAGAAATCACATGTACATAAGTATTCACAGCCTTTGCCATGAAGCACAAAATTGAGCTCAGGTGCATCCTTTTTCCAATGATCACCCTTGAGATGTTTCTACAGCTTAATTGGAGTCCACCTGTGGTAAATTCAGTTGATTGGACACAGTTTGGAAAGGCACACACCTGTCTATATAACATCCTACAGTTGACAGTGCATGTCAGAGCACAAACCAAGCATGAAGTCAAAGGAACTGTCTGTAGATCTCCAAGACAGGATTGTCTCGAGGCACAAATCTGGGGAAGGGTACAGAAACATTTCTGCTGCTTTGAACGTCCCAATGAGCACAGTGGCCTCCATCATCCATAAATGGAAGAAGTTTGAAATCACCAGGACTCTTCCTAGAGCTGGCTAGACATCTAAACTGAGCGATCAGGGGAGAAGGGCCTTAGTCAGGGAGGTGACCAAGAACCCGATGGTCACTCTGTCAGAGCTCCAGCATTCCTCTGTGGAGAGAGAAGAACCTTCCAGAAGGACAACCATCTCTGCAGCAATCCACCAGTCAGGCCTGTATGGTAGCGTGACCAGACGGAAGCTACTTCTTAGTAAAAGGCACATGGTAGCCCACCTGGAGTTTGCCAAAAGGCACCTGAAGGACTCTCAGACCATGAGAAACAAAATTCTCTGGTCTGATGAGACAAAGATTTAACTCTCTGGCGTGAATGCCAGGTGTCATACTTGGAGGAAACCAGAGACCGCTCATCACCAGGTCAATACCATTCCTACAGTGAAGCATGGTGGTGCCAGCATCATGCTGTGAGGATGTTTTTCAGTGGCAGGAACTGGGAGACTAGTCAGGACAGAGGGAAAGACGAATGCAGCAATATACAATGACATCTTGGATGAAAAACTGCTCCAGAGCGCTCTTGAACTCAGACTGGGGTAACGGTTCATCTTTCAGCAGGACAATGACCCTAAGTACACAGCCAAGATATTAAAGGAGTGGCTTCAGGACAACTCTGTGAATGTCCTTGAGTCTTCCAGCCAGAGCCCAGACTTGAATCCAATTGAACATCTCTGGAGAGATCTGAAAATGGCTGTGCACCGACGCTTCCCATCCAACCTGATGGAGCTTGAGAGATGCTGCAAAGAGGAATGGAGGAAACTGCCCAAAGATACTGTAGGTGTGCCAAGCTTGTGGCATCATATTCAAAAAGACTTGAGGCAGTAATTGCTGCCAAAGGTGCATCAACAAAGTACTGAGACTGTGAATACTTATGTACATGTGCTTTCTTAGTTTTTTATTTTTTAATAATTTTGCAAAAATCTCAAAAAACTTTTTTCACATTGTCATTATGTGGTATTGTGTGTAGAATTTTGAGGGGAAAAATGAATTTAATCCATTTGGGAACTAGAAAAGCACTCATAGAGCGCATACCTCCGCCAAGGCTCCGTCTCTTTCTCATGGATCACCTCCAAAATGTAATGGGTTTGTGTGTAGGCCTATAGCCACTTGTGGTGAAAATTGCATCAAAGTCTGTCCATCAGTTTTGGAGTATTGTTGCTAACACACTGTGAGAAGATAAGAGCCTTGGCTGAGGTATGCATTCTCAGATCATCACCAAAATATAATGGGTTCCTCTCTAGCCCAAGAACCACCTCTGGTGAAAATTTCATCCAAATCCATCCAGTAGTTTTTGTGTAATCCTGCTGCACAAATACAAACAAAGCCCTTGGTAGAAGTATGCACTCTCAGATCATCACCAAAATCTAATCATCTGTTCCCCGTGCCATTACACACCTTTTCTGAAAATTTCATCAAAATCCATTCATAACTTTTTGAGTTATGTTGGTAACAGACAGACAGACAGACAAACCCCGGTAAAAACGTTACCTCCTTGGCGGAGGTAATAAGGCTGTAACATAACAAAATGTGGAAAAAGTGACATGCTGTGAATACTTTCTGGATGCACTGTAAATGCTACTTCAAAATGGTGGCGTGTGAATGCATAAGCACATGAAATTATTCTATTATCACTGTTTAAATTTTCTTTTGCCATACATGTATAGTATTGCACATGCTGCTATCATGGCAAAAATAACATTTCTATATACTGTACAGCTCTACATCAGATAATGGGCTTTGAAAATGTACACCATCTTTTCCTTTTAATTCCTCATTTTCATACGCATTTATGTTTTTCTAGACATTGCTGTAATTAAAGCCTTTGTGAGCAATCAGGAATTCATCCTGGTAAAGCTTTGTAATTGCAACACGTCTTTGTAATTGTCTGGAGTCATCAGGTAACTTCGGTATATTTATTGGGCTATCTAGAGACACACCCTGTAAGGCTCTTCACACTTAAAAAGTAAGATCAAAGGCCAAGAAGCTCTTGCTGCTCGTCTAAAAGCGCCAGCCTTCTGGGTAGAAAAAGCAAAGCATTCCCACAGCCTTGGAAGTGAGGCTGCCCTGAGATTAACCAGCTTCAGACATCATGATAATGTGAACACAAATCAGAGGCCAAAAACACTACAAGGCTTCAACCAAACAGCTGAATTCATACTCGCATTCACTGTATATTAAACTGAATTCTCTAGTGTTCCAGTGCACTAAAGGTTTCTAGTAAATTCTGAGAGTGCTGCTTCATGTATGGTTGTCTGCTTCATGAAAGACGAGGTGTTGACTGGGAGAAGGGCAGGGTGGCACGCTGGCCCTGGAGGCTTAGAGGTAGACCTGAAATAGCCCGACTGCCGCTGCTGCTGCATACAGCGTTACATCACATCAACTTCATTGCTGTGGATGCCACTACATCACACAACTACCACGGAATCAAGTGATGGGACGACTGTGAGTCACACAATCACAGCCTAACAAAGGGGTGGGAGTGGGACATTCATACTGTGTAATGAAGACTGCATTGTAAGATAATGATATGAACCCCCCCACACACACTTCCTGTATAATTAAACATTTGCATCATAACCACCAATACGTTTGTTTATCCATCTTACAACAACGCACAAGAGACCATCAGCATAAATCAACCTGGAAAAAAATAGACAAATCCCCCCCCCCCCCCGTATCATCATAAACCTATCTATCTATGGGATTCTGCAGTGTGGATATGTATGTGGGAAACTTTGTCCCCCTACTAACTCAGTAGCCACTTGACCGTGGGTTCTTATCTCTTGCATGGCGATGCTACAATACCTGAAGAGTGACCTTGACATGGTTTCACTGACCTATTAAAATCAATTAAAAGTTCCTACGCGTTTCGGCAATTAGCCTTCATCAGAGTCAAAACTGATGAAGACACTGCTCGGTGGTGCAGTGGTTAGCACTGTGGCAGCACAGTAAGAAGGTCACGGGATCGATTCCACGACTGACCATCGTGGGTTCGATCCCACCCCCTGACCATCAGTGACCCTTCTGTGTGGAGTTTGCATGTTCTCCCTGTGTCTGCATGGGTTTACCCCGGGTACTCCGGTTTCCTCCCACAGGCCAAAAACATGAAAGTTAGGCTGATTGGAGAGTCTAAAGGTGGCTCTATGTATGAATGTGTGTGTGAATGGTGAAGAGATTGGCGTCGTACCATGGCTGCCTCATCCATCCAGGTGGATGCCCTGAATTTCCCTCCCGGATTAATAAAGTATACAAAAAAAAAAAAGTCTTATTCACCAGGCATTGTTGCCAATATGTTTATATAACTGAATCAAATGCATTTGAAGCACCAATGCTAAGCATAATTAATAGTTTTTCTTGTAAATTCACAACCTTTCTTCTAGTGTAAATTTGCAGCTTTTTTGTCATAAATTTGTGACTTATCTTTTTCTGTAAATTTCTGACTCAAACTTACACCTTTGTCATAAATTTGTTACTTTTTCCTCTAATTTTATAGTTTTTTCTCACAAAGTTGTAATTTTTTCCTTACCCATTTATTTTTTTTTCTCAAAAAATTTGTTTTTCTCAAAAACGTGACTCTTCTCAAATTTGTGCCTTTTTCTTGTAAATTTGTGCCTTTTTCTCAAAAACTTACAACTTTTTCAACAAATTTGTTAAATTTTCTCATAATTTTGCAATTTTTTTGTAAATTTGTGACTTTTTCTTGTAAATTGCTCTGAGTGCTGCTATCCCTTTGCTGCTGTAATCCTGGAATTTCCCCATTGTGGGACTAATAAAGGCTTATCTTAAATTTTGTACTTTTTCTGGTAAATTTGCATCATCTCTATAGACTGTAGTTAAATATTGTCTATGTAATGGTTTATTGTTTTCACTTCATCCAGGCAATAAGTTTATTTTTGCACTGTTTTGTTGGGAGGGGAAAGACATACATATATCTATATCTATCTATCTATATATACTGTATATATTAGTTTTAAAGGGTTTGAACTCTTCCTCAATCCAAAAACATAACCCATTCCCCCACCCCAACACAATCTTGTATAGGGCCCCCAAAAACCTAGAAACGGCCCTGACTATAATAATAGTGCTCTCCTCAATAGTTACTCTTGGAAAATATTCTCTTTGTCATCCCCACAACAGTGACATTAAATACGCACCCCTGCTAGAAATACAGCACGTTTTTCCTCACATGATTTGACATATATAAAAAAAGAATCCCTCTTCTCACTTGACAACTCACTCAAAGCCACATCAAGGTCAAAATGGTACGAGCTGAGCACGCGGCGACGAGGAGGAGATCAAACGCCTGTGAGCTCTCCTGCCACAAAACACACCTGACACACTTTTAAGCTGACATCTTCATAAGCTCAGTTGCGGGAGCAGTTGTAAACCAATATTAAGAAGGAATGCACGCAGTATTGTTTCTAAAGTAGCAGAACGAGTTGGGTAACATGTCTGACCGACCCAGGTAATGCCGCTGCCATGCCCCTCATTCATAAAATCTACCCGAGAGACAAATCTTAACTGGTGCTGTTTTCTCACACAAAGGAGATGGGGGGGGGGGGGGATAAAGTGAGACATACATGACAGGCTGAGAGGAACAACAAAGAATTAATCAAACACAAACAACACTAGAAACTCAAAGAGAGGTTGCTTAAAATGTGCTTTAATTAGGGGTGGAGGTGGGTAGAGTATTAAGAAGTTATACTCAAGTAAAAAGTAGTCACCCCAAAAAATTACTTGAGTAAAAGTAACAATGTATCTGCTTGCACAGGCATCTGACTGACTTGAAGTAAATAGTAAGTTTACAAAATATAGATTGTATTATATATTAAAAAAACAAAACAAAAACAAAACAAACAAAAAAAAACAAAAAACTATGATGTACAAAGTTGTTAAAAATTTTGGAGTTAAGTTGGAAAACTACAGAGGAGAGTTAATGTTACGTCATTAAAAGCAGTAGAGTTAGGGTGATTGGGAGGATGAAGAAGGAGTGGCTTAGGCTGTTCCCCGTGGGTGTGGAACGGTCGATGGCTATATCGGGAGACAGAATTTTTCTTTTGATTTTGGGGGGTTTGCCACAAGTGTGGGAAGGGGAAATTTGTTTGTGTGTAGTTTGTAGGATGAATGTTCAACCACTCATGTTTTTGCTTCTCTGTATGAGCATGTTTACACTGCAAGGTAATCCCAAACTCTCTATTGATCATGGACCAAAGTGTTAACCTTAATTTAACTTCATGGAATTGCAGAGGTCTACAAAATTTAAAAAAACTTAAACAAGTTATGAATAAAATAAAGGACATGGGTTCAAGAATTGTGTTTTTACAAGAAACTCATCTGATAGAGGAGGATGTTAAAAGAATTAGGAGTAGATGGCAGGGAAGTGTATTCACCTCTTCATTTTCATCCCGAGCCAGGGGAGTTATGACTCTCATACATAAATCAGTTCCTTTTCAAGTGAAAAATGTAATTGGAGACAAATTTGGAAGATATGTAATCATTCAAGGTTCTTTGCTATTAGAAAATATAAATCTTGTGAACTTATATGGTCCCAATATAGATGATCAGAAGTTCTTTGCTAATTTATTTCTCATCTTATCATCACTTACAGGGCAACATATAATAGCAGGGGATTTTAATTGTACATTGAATCCAGGTGTGGATAGATCAACAGGACTGGATTGTATGCACATTGGATGTAGGATGACTATTAATCATTTTATGAAAGAATTGAGATTGTTAGATATATGGAGAGAAATGAAACCACAAGTTAAAGCCTATTCTTGTTATTCCAGTACCTACAAGACATTCTCACGTATTGATTATTTTTTGATTTCCACAGAATTAAGGTCCAAGATTCAAAACTGCTTTTATGATAACATCGTGATCTCTGATCATGCACCCTGTTGTCTAATATATGTAGATAAAAAATTGACAAAGGAATCAGGTAGATGGCAATTTCAGCATAAATGGCTTCAGGATGAGGAATTTGTCAAGTATATAGAAAAACAGATAGACGAGTTCTTTGACATCAATACTACACAAACATCAGCATGTGTAAAGTGGGAGGCTTTCAAAGCTTTTATTAGGGGACATATTATTAGTTATACAGGATCAAAATCTAAGAAGACTCGAGAGGAGAGAGCTAAATTGGAACATAAAATAAAAAATCTTCAGGAAAAAGTGTATGCAGGAAGTGACCCAAGGTTGGAGAATGAATTACTGATTTTGAGAGCTGAATACGACAAAAAAATCAGCGAATAGAGCTGCCTCGAGTCTTCTAAGATTGAAACAATCTTTTTATGAACAAGGTGAAAAATCGGGAAAATTATTAGCATGGCAGATTAAACAATTGGAAATTAAAACACCAATTACCAGTATTGTAAGTAAGGGACAGGTAGTTATAGATCCTTTAGAAATTAATAGAGCCTTTAGAGATTACTATGAAAAATTATATGATACCAAAAATGAACCTGATTTAACAAAACTAAATGGGTTTTTGAACGAACTATCTATACCGTGTATTCCAAATGAAAACAGGGAGATATTGGATTCTAAAATTAGTCAAGAAGAAGTTGGGCTAGCCATTGATAATATGAAATCAGGAAAAAGTGCAGGACCAGATGGTCTTCCAGTTGACCTTTATAAAAAATTTAAGAATAAATTAATAAAACCTTTTTTGGAAATGGTTTTAGAAGCATTTCAAAATAATAATTTACCATCATACATAAATAATGCCTTAATTATACTGCTGCCAAAACCAGGTAAGCCCTCTAATAAATGTGAAAATATGAGACCAATAAGCCTATTAAACGCCGACCTTAAGATAATCTGTAAAATTTTAGCAAGACGAATACAAGAAATTTTACCAAATATTATTAATCGAGATCAGAATGGCTTTATAAAGGGTAGACAAGGCTTCCATAATGTAAGAAGACTATTTAATATTATTTATTTTAATAAAGAAGCACCGGATACAGCTCTCCTATCATTGGACGCCGAAAAGGCCTTTGATAGAGTTGAATGGCCCTTTCTTTTTGAAGTCCTACAAAGGTTTGGACTTGGAAATAATTTCATAAAATGGGTTCAAATAATATACAATAATGCTACAGCAGAAATCCTAACAAATAACAATATTTCAAAACCAATAAAAATCAATAGAGGATGTCGACAAGGCTGTCCACTTTCACCTTTACTGTTTACTATGGCAATTGAACCTTTAGCGATAGCGATACGTTTACATTCACAAATATATGGAATTAAAGTTGGACCAACAGAACATAAAATCTCCCTGTACGCCGATGACATAATTTTGTTTATGTCGAATCTAAAAAAATCAATTCCAACCTTGTTGAATTTAATAAAGAATTTTGGGGAAATATCAGGATATAAAATAAATAAAACTAAATCTTCAATATTAATGCTAAATGAGACCCAGAGAAATTACCCAGCCCCTGAGGTAAATCAATTCAATGTTGTAAATCAGTTTAAATATTTAGGAATCCAAATTATGCCTAAGCTAGAATCAGTCGCCAATGTCAACTATGAAGCCTTAATGTCAGATATCAATGAGTTAACTCAGAGATGGATGTCACTACCAATGTCGATGATCGGGAGAATCAATATACTTAAAAGTAATATTTTACCTAAAATACTTTATTTATTTCAATACATTCCCTTATCACCACCTTTAGATCTATTCTCAAGAATAAAAAAAAAGTTAGTGGAATTTATATGGAACAACAGGAGGGCTAGATTACGTTTGTCTTTATTATATTTACCATTTGATCGTGGAGGTCTGAAATGTCCAAATTTTATGTTGTATTATTGGTCGGCACAACTGAGGTCTATGACATATTATTTTTCATCAAATGATCTCCCTCACTGGACTGAAATGGAATCATACAATTTACCTTTACCTCTTCCCATATTCATATACTCAGATTCGGCAAAAAAATTACAAAAACAAGTTAAAAATCCATTTGTAAAGCATATGATCAAAATATGGTGTGAAGCTAAAAACTATTTAAAAGAACCACAGTTATTGTCACAATTTAGTCCAATATGGGGTAATCAATATTTTAAACCAGGGAGAGCGGACGCTGTATTTAAAGTATGGAATTTAAAAGGGATACAAAAGATTCAGGATTTATATTTGCCATGTGCAGACAACATAATGTCTTTTGAAGAGCTGAGGATCAAATTTAATCTCAATAGAACACATTTTTTTAAATATCTTCAACTTAGAAACTTTATTCGATCAAATCAAAATAAAGCTCTCACTCGACCTATTTATTCATCCTTGGAAAAAATGATGATGAAAGATAGTAAAAGAAAGGGTATTATTTCAGAGTTTTATAACTCACTGACACTATCTTCAAGTGAAAATTCACTGAAAAGATTAAACTACTGGAAAGAAGATCTGCAAATTGAAATTTCAGAGGAACAATGGGAATTGGCTTGTACAGAAGCTCAAACCAAATCAATAAATGCACGCCTTAAATTGATACATTTCAAATGGTTAATGCGGATGTATGTTACACCGGAGGAGTTAAATAGATATAACAAAAATATACCAGATACATGCACAAAATGCATGGAAAGTAAAGGAACCCTATTTCATTGTTTATGGGAATGTAGATTAATAAGAATGTTTTGGGAAGAGGTGAGGGTAACAATTGAAAAAATAATCTCAAAACAAATCATATTGAATCCTAAACTGTTTTTGTTGGGTCTGTACCCAGAAAAGCATAATTTTAATAAAAGTGAAAGAACATTCATAGACCTCAGTTTGCTTAATGCCAAAAAATGTATTGCACTATTATGGAAAAAGACTCATAGACCAGATGTGACTCAGTGGTTAAGACAGATGTTAACAAACCTTCCATTAGAAAGAATAACATATATACTAAAATCAAAGGAAATTGTGTTTGAGAATATATGGAGACCTTTTATTGATTATGTAAAAAATTTAAACATAACTCTTGAAGAAGAAGGTGAATGATGTGTGTGGACCTTGTAAATTCCAAACTGGTGAACATAATATGTATACTTATGTATTGGATTGTCTAGACTAAACAGAGGAGCATTGTTGAAGACTTGATTTTGTTGGTGGTTGTTGGTGTTTTTAGTGCATTTTTTTTTTTTTTTGTAGTACTTTAGTGTTAGTGTTTGATTGTTTGTATCATGTTTGTTAAAAAAAAAAAAAAAGGTTCAATAAAGATATTGTGGAAAAAAAAACAATGTATCTGCTTAAAAATTACTTAAGTAGTGAGTAAAGACTTAATTCTCAGTAATTTTTGAGAGTTTTCATTTACAATTTGAGACCTATTACCCATTAAAGTGAAAGTTTTTCTTTTTCTCTTAAATTTGTAATAATAATTTTCAATGTAAATTTAGAACTTTTTTCCCTTCATATACCACCCCCCCTTCCCAGATTTGTGACTGATTTCTTATGCATTTGCCAGGGTTTTTGTTTCAAATTTTGGAACTTTTGCACAGAAATTTTAGTGTTTTTTTCCCCACATACTTTTGTACATTTTTTCCATGTAAATCTGCAACAGTTTTTCCTCATATTTATTTTTCTTGCAGTTTTGTGACACATTTCTTGTTCATTTGTTTGCACAGTCTCATTAATTTGTAAACTTTCCACATTTTTTGTAAATTTATATTTTTCCACATAGATTTGGGATTTTTTTTTTTTACTCGTATGTCTTTTTTTTTCTTACAAATCTGTGATTGTTTTGTGATAAAGTTGTGACTAACAAAAAATACTCATAAATTTGCTACTTTTTTCCTACACTTCTCTGCAAATGATCCAGAATTAAACAAGAACAGGGTACTACAGTATAAAAAGGCAAATTTGTAACCAGTTTTCAAATCTGTGAAAATCAAAAGTAACTCAAAGAGTACAACCGGATGTACTTCAGTAAAAGTACAGTGTATTGAGTACTTTTATTGTGGGATAGCTTTTACTTTTACATGAACAGATTTATGAAACATAGTACACATTTGTGAAACAAGTTACATGAGAAGACATAGTTGAGTAAACTAGTTACTACCCACCTCTGACTGTATACCCTGTTGTGTAACCTGGGTTTTAAACATTTCTTTCAATATTTGATTCTGACTAATTAGCAGCTTCAACAAAGTGATTAAACAAGCACTGACAGAACATCTGACAGTCAATCCAATCTGGGTTAAACTGAATATTTAGACAATGAATACATAGACAATACTTAGAATCATTAACAATTAGAAAAGCACTCAGAGAGTGCATACCTCCACCAAGGCTGAGGTATGCATTCTCCGATTATCACCAAAATGTAATGGGTTCGTCTATAAGCCAAGCACCACCTCTGGTGAAAATTTCATCCAAACCCATCCAGTAGTTTTTGTGTAATCCTGCTGCACAAATACAAACAAAACCCTTGGTGGAGGTATGCACTCTCAGATCATCACCAAAATCTAATCATATGTTCCCTGTGCCATTACACACCTTTCCTAAAAATTTCATCAAAATCCATTCATAACTTTTTAAGTTATGTTGGTAAAAGACAAACCAACCAACACCACTGAAAACATTACCTCCTCCCTTGGTGAAGGTAATTAGCAAACAATCTTTGTATGCCCCTCACCACCATCTCTGCATGCGATACATTTAGGAACATCTATGGGGTGAAGCTACAAAAACAACATAGGTCACACTCTTTACAGATAAAAACAGACTTCTAAGATACATTTCCAACAGAGGAAGTTTGGGCGGGCATGAGGCATTGGAAACATTTCCACAAACAGCCTTTGTAATCAGTCATTTCAGCCTGAAGGCCTGATACCACTGAGCATGTCTTTTGTTGCACTGAAACAAGTAGGCATTAGGAACTTTATGATGCAGCCAATGTGCCACTGAATATGCAAAAATTGCATTACATTCTCCCCACTGGGGAAAACAAGAGTGAAAAGTCAATTAACAGTAGCAAGTTTTGTTATGTTGCATCATGTCAAAGACTCGGCGTCATATCTAAAAATCACAGTACAGTCTTTAATCAGTAGCCTCCAGTCTACTAAAAAGTAATATAAAATAGGTATAATGATCAAATTAAAATACATGGAGATACTTTGTTTTAATTGCTGCACACTGCTGTCTCAGTGCATGAACAAACTGAAGGTCAGTGTGTAAAAAAGCAGAAACATTGCAAACGCAACATTATTTTTTGTGAAGTGTTCAATTTTAATAATTTGGAGTGCTGACACAGAGATGAGGAAAAACAATGCTTTCCTGCATGTTTTTCTTTGTGATAACAGGCTTTTATGATTTCCATTGTGGTTTAGGACCCACCTGACTCCCGGTGAGTCCCAGAAATGTTTCTGCAGCTTCAGATGCCAAAATAAAGAAATAACAATGTGAAATATTTATGTTTTGGCATAAATATGTGCTCTAACTTGACAAATATCCATCCACCCATCCACTACCGCTTATCCGGGGTCCAGGTTTTGGAAGCAACAGTCTAAGCAGAACAGCCCAGATTTCCTCTCCCCAGCTACCTGCTCCAACTCGTCAGGAGGATACCAAGGCGTTCTCAGACCAGCTGAAAGACATAGTCTCTCCAGCGTGTCCTGGGTCTGCCCCGGGGTCTCCTCCCAGTGGGATGTGCCCAAAACACCTCAGGTTGGAGGTGTCCAGGAAGCATCATGATCAGATATCCAAACCACCTCAACTGGCTCATTTTGATGTGCGGGAGCAGCAGCCCTACTTTGGGCCTCTCGCAGATGACTGAGCTCCTCACCTTATCTATAAGAGTGAGTCCAGGAACCCTACGGAGGAAGTGCATTTCAGCTGCTTGTACCTATGATCTCATCATTTTGGTCATTACCCAAAATTCATGACCATAGGTGAGGGCAGGAAGGTAGATTGATTGGTAAATCAACAACTTTGCTTTAAAGTTCAGCTCCCGCTTCACCACCACCACCAGTACAATTTCTGCATCACTGCAGACGCTGCGCCGATCCGTCTGTCAATCTCCTGTTCCATTCTCCCTTCACTCATGAATAAGACCCAAAGATACTTGAACTCATCCACTTTCAGCAGGAGCTCAACCCTGACCCGGAGAGGACAATCCTCCCTTTTCCGGCTGAAGACCATGGACTCTGACTTGAAGGTGCTGATTCTCATCCCAACCGCTTCACATTCAGTAGAAAACCATCCCAGTAAGACCTGTTTGTCATTGCCCGATGAAGGCAACAGGACCACATCATCTGCAAACAGCAGAGATGAGATTCTGTGGCCCTGTGACAAATAAATGTAGCGTAACCAAACCTGGCAAACAGTTTGACCTTGGAACCAGAACCTCAAGCCATATTTTTATGTCATAGGATCAAAATAGCAACTTTGTTTGCGTTCTTTTTTTTTTTTTTTAGAGGAGTTTAACAAAAAAGAAGGCATGTTAGATCAAAGAATGGGATGACTCCTAAATGCCAAATGATTTTGACCTCACATGTTACCTTAAAAGACCAGTAGGGGCACTAGAAGAATGAATGGCAGCATCTGTAACACAATAGCTGGATATGGCTTGACTCTGTATGTTTTTTTTTTTTTTTTTTTTTTTTTTTAGTTACTTATTTGTACCCGTAGGTAGATTTGGTTTGCAGTCTGGTGATAAGCCACCGGCTGCCGGTCGCTGCGTGCGCGAGCGCCCTAAACCTACATGTTTTTGGTATGTGGGAGGAAACCGGAGAAATCCCGGAGTAAACCCACGCAACACGGGGAGAACATGCAAACTCCACACAGCTCACTGTTGGTCGGGGGCTGGGATCGAACCCACGATCTCATGATCCCCGCGATCCCCCGGCCGAGGGTAAACTGTGCTGCCACAGTGCTAAACCACTGCGCCACCGTGCAGCCCAGACGGTGACTGCATTCTATGCAGTACAGGTTATTCTAGGCTGAACCAATCAGCCAAAGTCCAATCAGCCTGTTTCACAGGTCACCCAGGGTGCACAGGAGAAGATGCTTTTAAAAAGCTAAAAAATTCCTGAAAAAGATCCTACAAGAGCACATCCTGCAGACAACAGTACAGGTCACAGTAAAATAAACTGTGGTGGAAGTAAGCCAACAGACAGATTCAACAGAGGGCAGCGGCATGTGCTATGTTTCTATTCAGGCATTCTGAATGATGTGGACGAAGCCAGTTTCCACATGGTTGGGAATTAATCTAAATTTCAGGTTGCCTGATAATCAGGAATCTGAAGAGAACAAGCTCTCGATTTGTGATACAGATGTGCTTGTTGGTGAAACAGCCCGAGGTTATTTAGAGAAGCATGTGCTCTGCACACATGGAACAGTTCAGCCCAGTGACGCTCATTTTATCTGAACTCTAAAAGAGGGCTGCCTAGAGAGTGATTGAAGAAAATGACCAACATTACAGAGAGCACACCCAAGTTCAGGAATAAGCTGATTTTGGATTCCAGAGGGCGTCTTACTGGAAATCTATAGCTGCTTTGTAGTCCTAGTTCAAATCTTGAATGAGAAATCACTGCGGGCTAAATCACTGTCCTACTTAGAATGATTACAGGCCAGATATGTGACAGAATGATATGAAAAGCATTCCCATGGTTATGGTGCAGTGCGGTTACAGATGTCTGTTGAAGAATGCTTTGAATGAAGGTTGATAACATCGCCCACCAGGCGTAAAATCCTGCCCCGGTCACCGCACTTTTAAACACCAAGAAGCAGTTGTACAGGACTGTGCACTTGGCCAGACTGACAGACAGACAGATAACCGTGCCATGAGTCACGCAGGCATGACTACAGCATGCCCCCCCCCCCCCCCCCTTCAGCAGCCCTCTGAAAACCTCACATACCAGGCGATCAACAAAGACCA
Source organism: Pholidichthys leucotaenia (assembly GCA_020510985.1). NCBI lineage: Eukaryota > Metazoa > Chordata > Actinopteri > Cichliformes > Pholidichthyidae > Pholidichthys > Pholidichthys leucotaenia. Next base: position 257,778,734 of record CM035838.1, read on the forward strand.
GCATGGATGGTTGACCCGCCTTAGGAGAGATACTCTCGGCTCCCTCAGAGTATCACATAAACATACAAACCCACACACACACTCATGGAGTATTCTCTCCAGGGTCCAGTTGGAGTAGACACAGTGGATGAGCATGACCGCCACTATCACACATTAGGGGTTTACTTTATTTGTGTGATTACATCACCTCGAGATATGATCCCCCTCCTGCTCCATGTGATCAGGAACACCGGGCACACTACCCAGGCCATGTGTTCCCATGTCCCGTCTGCCAATATAACTCAGCAGTTTCTAATACAGTGCGTCTACAGTTTCACTTTAGTCTGCCCAGGTATTATAGGAGAGAGGTGTGCGTAACCTTTTGGATGTCAACAAGGTTGCAGTTTGTTAATATCTGAGCATCTCTGGATGCATCCTGGACTTTCTGACCTCTGATGAGTCAAAATTATGACATTTAAGTGCATGATTTTGAGGAACTTGTGACAATTTGTGACTCTTTGCCATGAGTCAGGTTGAGTCATGTCAGCATCTCCTAAATGCAACAATTCAGAAAACAAAGACAAAAGAAGAACACTTTCAGTTTAAAAGAGGCCAGAAACAGGAATAAGCGCGTGGTGTTTGCAGCTCTTTCCATGCACTCTTTTCTTATGAATTATATATGTAGACATCTATATTAGAGTGAAGAAAATGAGCATGACTGCCTTTGAGAAAAATGATGATGCTGATGACCATAAGAAAGAAACTAAGGAGTGGGAGTCATATACCACGTGATTATTCAACATTACCAGTGTAGGGAGTAACGTGTTACAAAGTAACATGTTACTGTAATACCACTACTTTTGCAGTAACGTGCTGTATAACAAAATTACTGTTTAAAATTCAGCAATGCGTTAGTTACTGAAATTTGATCAGATGTGCTACTCATTACTCATTTTATTAATATGGAGAGATATTTTTAGTGCAAATAAATGAATATACAAACTGACCCTACGTAGCTGATGCAGCCATCAGTCACTGTGACCTGTTGCAGAGAACCGTCTTCACTACTGAGCAGAGGAAGAGATGAAGCTACTTTGTTTTTGTTGAAATGGAGTATTTTTCCATGTACAAAAGCCAGTTTAGAAAGCTTAGGATCAGTCCGCCAAGGTCTCCGCCTTTGACCGCCACCTAATCCACATAGCACCGGACCCCCATGATCCCTCCTGCAGATGGTGAGCCCACTGGAGGGCGGACGCATGTAACTCCTTCGGGCTGAGCCCAGCCGGGTCCCATGGGTGGAAACCTGGCCACCAGACGCTAGCCATCGAGCCCCTCCCCCAGGCCTGGCTCCAGGATGGATGAGGGGGCATGAGGTGCTATGGACATCTGATTAGGATGCCTCCTGGACGCCTCCCACTTGAGGTGTTTTGGGCACGTCCCACTGGGAGGAGACCCCGGGGCAGACCCAGAACTCGGTGGAGAGACTATGTCTCCCAGCTGGCCTGGGAACGCCTTGGTATCCTCTCTGAAGAGCTGGAGCAGGTGGCTGGGGAGAGGGAAGTTTGGGCTTCTCTGCTTGAACTGCTGCCTCCACGACCCAGAAAAGCGGTAGAAGATGGATGGATGGAGTATTTTTCCTTTGTCGTGGTTAAGGACAAAAGCATATTGGTGGGTTGCAAGCTAAAGTGCCGGTTGAAACCTACTGCAATCTTGAGAAGCGCCTGAAAACAGCAACAAATCTCCAACAAAGCTAGTGCTAAGTAATGGCTAGCTATGCTAACAACTAACACTGAGTTAGTGGATCTACGCTATCTAAACAGCCACAGCTGGATGTAAAGTGGAAATACTCTTGTCTCAACACCCACGGCTGGATTTCAAGCACAGATATGCATCTGGACAGTTTGTGACCCAGCAAGAATTAAACTGACTGATTGCCACATATGTCGTTACAGACTGAAGACATGATATAAACAGTGACTTTCCATCAGACAGCTGAGACTGTGATCCACTGAAGTTTAAACACATTTACTTGCTACCTGGATAAAAATTATTCAAAAATGGATTTTGATCTCCAAAAGGAATTTGAGGGACTGGATCATGTCTCTGTCACAGTAGACATTTGGACTGTGGATAATGAACATTTTCATTGGGTCACTGCACATCGGATTAAATCCATATTATAAAGGTAAGACAAGCATGGACAGCTTTATGCAGTGTTGCCAACTCTCACTCCAAAATGAGGAAATTACTGGCATGGTGATTTTCAGATTTTTCCCACAATAAGAGCTCTCAAGGCAGGATAAAGCAGACTAAACATGTTCTAAAAGCTCTGTCTGAAACAGTCTGCTTTCAGCCTGACATTAATAAACCTGTAATGTAATCCATTAATTAAATTATCTTGCTATATGTGCAAGATGATTTAAGTATGCATTTAAAAGTAATGTGAAAGTTACTTTTCCAAGTAACTAGTTACTTTAATCATGCAGTAATTGATAAAGTAACTCAATTACTTTTGAAAAGAAGTAACTAGTAAATGTAATTAGCTACCATTTTTTTTAGTAACTTGCCCAACACTGAACATTATTAATATCACAATAGGCTCAAGCTCTCCAAAAACCGTGAATTAAAACCCATCGCGACTTTGGCTTACATCACTCAATAAAAAAATAAATCCATGGTCTGTCTCATTTTGGACATAAACCTCATTTCACACTCAATTAATTCCACTGAAGCGTCTCTTGGATGTGTGGGGTGAGCTACATCACACTTTTTAAACAGGTGATTGGGCCTAAAGGTAGAGGCAATTATTATTAGTACAGGAGCACTTCAATAATTAGCCCATCTTTATTATGAAAACTTAATAAGAAGGGGCGCAAACTGCACAGTGCCCACTAACCCAGGTGATCTTCATATTAGGGTCAGGATGCCAGTGGTGACCAATTAACTGCCCACTAATTCTACTCCGGGGCTCTTCCTCCACCTCGATCACGACGCGCTGCTGCCTTTTCCGCGTGAGCGGCCGCACAGACACTCAGCCACGGTACAATCATACAACTTACCCTTATCACAACCGGGTCAGCTGATCTCCAGCGGTGAAAGACAATCCGGCTCAGCAGATCTTTCCACGGCAGCAGGTAAAGTAATTTGTCACATCATCCCGACAGCGGTGCACCGGTATACGCGCGTCTTTTTCTCCCCACAAACCCGTAGCAGCAGCAGATGTGCGTTTTTGGGTTTTTTTTTTACAGATCCCAGTGCCGTAGTATTCAATCCGGTCACTACTGCAGCAGTCCGCGGTGATGTAGCCAAAACGTGGCTGTCGTCCGGTTCTGTGCGCCCCCGCCTTCGGACAGAGCGTTCCTACACTGCTCCATAGAGCGACCCGGGGTAAGTTTTTTTTCCTCCCGCCGGTTGTAGCGTCGCTGTGGTGGGAAGAGTCAGTCAGCCCCGCCTTGGACTGAAGACGGTGTATGGAGAAGGCAAACCCAGTCAGGATCGACCGACCAATCGGTGCGCACACAGGGAGGCGCTGCTTCTCGCTTCTCCCGTTAACAGCGGTGACTAAGCGATATCTGGAGACAGAGTGGGAGTCCAGGGGGTTAAATGTTAATAGTAAATAATTACACTGACTGACCCCAACGCTGACCTATAATAGATATTGTTATGAGCAGCTTAATAATGATAATAATTCCATAAGAATCCTAATTATGTGTCCCTGTGGAATGAATGAAGGGATGAACCAACTCAATCTGCCCCTATAGCTCACTGGAATAAACCATTGTGAGAAAAAAAAATCTTACCAAAACACAGCATTAAAAACCTAATGGAATTACTCTGATGTGTAGAGGCGCTACAGAACATTTCAAAATAAAGGTCTCAATGATGTACGCTCACCGGCCACTATTCCACACCTGTTAAACTGCTTTTTAATGCCAATCACATGGCAGCACGCGATGCTTAAAGCAACACTAATGTAAGGTTTTCACATTAAAATAATGTTTACAAAATTGTTTTGATGGTACATCGTCCGCTGACCAGGTGAATGTCACTTCCCCATAGCCCGAGTGGGTCCACATCGCCTGCAAAAGCTCTGTTCTTTGTAGGAGCACTTAAGGGACTACAACTACGGCAACTATGGCCTCAGTCCCAAAATTTAAGATTTAAGTGACTTTCAACATGGCATGGCTGTTGGTGCCAAAGGAGCTGGTCCAAGTATTTCAGAAACTTTTCAAATAATCTCAGGGGTTTATAGAGAATGGTCTGAAAAAGAGAAAATAACCAGCAGGCAGCAGTTCTTGGGGCTGAAATTCCATATTGATGCCAGAGGTCAGAGGAGAATGACCAGACTGACTTGTGTTGATAGAAAGTCAACAGTAACTCAAATAACCACTGGTTACAACTGAGGTATACAGAAAAGCATCTCTGAAGGTACAACACATTTACAATTGAAGCAGATGAGCGACAGCAGCAGAAGACCTCAAGTGGTGCCACTCTTATCAACTAAGAACAGAAAACTGAGACTACAATTCACACATTCACACCAAATAGAAGATTGGAAAAATGTTGCTTGGTCTAAATCTCAATTTTTGCTGCACCATTGAGATGGTGAGGTCAAAATTTGATGTAAACAATATGAAAGGATGTATGCATGTAAATCTGCAGTAACTGTGTGACAATAACATGTTAGTATGGATCAGTATCTCTGAGGAATGTCTCTAGCACCTTGTTGAATCTACGCCATGAAGAATTGAGGTAGTTCTGAACCCTCCATGAATAAGGTGTACATTACAGTGGTTGGTGAGTGTGCAGTGGATATAAAAAGTCTACACACCCCTGTTCAAATGCCAGGTTTTTGGGATGTAAAAAAATGAGACCAAGATAAATCATTTCAAAACTTTTTCCGCCATCAATGTGACCTATAACCTGTACAACTCAATTGAAAAACAAACTGAAATCTTTTAAGGGGAAAAATAAAAAAATAAAAAACATACAATAGCCATCCATCCATCTTCTTCCACTTAATCCTTTTCGGGTCGCGGGGGGGCTGGAGCCTATCCCAGCATCTTTGGGCGAGAGGCAGGGTACACCCTAGACAGATCGCCAGTCAATCGCAGGGCCAACACAGAGAGACAGACAACCATTCACTCTCACAGTGATACCTAAGGACAATTTAGAATCTCCAGTTTAATGCCAATTAACCTAACTTGCATGTTTTTGGCATGTGGGAGGGAACCGGAGAAATCCTGGAGTAAACTCACGCAGACACGGGGAGAACATGCAAACTCCACACAGATCACTGTTGGTCGGGGGCTGGGATCGAACCCAGGATCCCCCGGCCAAGGGTGAGTTGCTGTGCTGCCGCAGTGCTAACCACTCTGCCACCCCGCTGCCCCATACAATAACCTGGTTGCATAAATATGTTACTGGGGATGTGGCTGTATTCAGAATTAACCAACCACATTCAAACTCATGTTAAATGGGAGTCAGCACCCACCTGCCACCATTTAAAGTGCCTCTGATTAACCCCAAATAAAGTTCAGCTATTCTAGTAGGCTTTTCCTGACATTTTTGTAACCACATCTTATAGCACAAGCCATGGCCCGCAGAGAGCTTCCAAAGCATCAGCGGGATCTCATTGTTCAATGGATCAGTCAGGAGAAGGGTACAAAAATATTTCCAAGGCATTAAAAATACCATGGAACACAATGAAGACAGTCATCATCAAGTGGAGAAAATATAGCACAACAGTGACATTACCAAGAACTAGACGTCCCTCCAAAATTGATGAAAAGATGAGAAGAAAATTGGTCAGGGGGGCTGCCAAGAGGCCGACAGCAACATTGAAGGTGCTGCAGGAATTTCTGGCAAGTACTGACTGTTTAGTACATGTGACAACAATCTCACATATAGGGTGCAAGACAGAAGCCTTATCTTACAAAGAAAAACATCCCAGTCCAGCTACATTTTACAAAAATGCATTTGAAATCTCCCAAATGCATGTGGGAAAATGTGTTATGGTCCGATGAAACCAAGGTTAAATGTTTTGGCCATAATTCCAAAAGGTATACGTATTTGAAGAGGAAAAATTCAGACTCAGAACTGGGCCCGAGACAAAATTCTAAACCAGGTGAGGGTCGAGTGGTTGTCAAAAAAAGTCAAGACAGTGACCATGTTTACATGGACACAAGTAACCGAATTAAAAGCCTGATCAGGATAAAAATGCTTCATGTAAACACACCAATCTGAATATTCTGACCCAGTCACACTCATTTGGATCAAAATTTCATTCCGATTGAGACGGGTAGGTTATGCTGATTGTTAATCTAAATGGTGTGCATGAAAACACTTATTCCGAAGGTTGGGCAGAAAATATGTTTACTGCACATGTCTGTATGTCAGCCACATGTCGACGTGACATTTTTCCATCTTTACAGCAGCTAGCAGAAGACGTAGCGGGAGTAAAACAAAACTGGTCTGTATCGTCCTGCTGTCTCCCTCTGTTCGTCATATGCAGAAGTATGTACTTGTAGCTTCATTACGGAGACCAGCAGAAGCAAAAGTACAGTCTGAATAAACACAATACAGGTCCATTTCAAAAAGAGAAAGACACGAAGTGGGGCTTGCTAACACCGAAAGTTGCTTCTTCTTCTCCTGTTTTCGGAATGTCGAAATGTCGACGTGCGCATGTCAAAATGATTTATTCCATTCAAACATGTGACACATGCAAACGCACGTCCTAATCGGATCAGCTTTTTCAGGATCCATGTAAACAGTAAAGTTCTGATCTGAATTGTAACCAGATTGAAGAAATTTTGCCCATGTAACCGTGGCTAGTGAAGACAAGGCAATACAGCAAAAGTTACCTTTCCTGTGGATTTACTTCCACTGTAGATTCCCCACACACCAAGCATAACGGCTTGGTGTGTGGGGAAAAGTTATCCAAAAAGGCCACGGCCCCATGCAAGCTTAAACTTCATCTCCAAACAAAACACCCACCACTTCAAGGTAAGAACATGGACTATTTTGTTCAACAGGTAACATAAACGAGAAAAATATGGGTTTTTCAAGCCCAACTGCTATAAAAACTAAAACAAGAGAGACTGAGAGCTCTGGAGGAAGTTTTGTTTATGCCTTTCCTCAGTTCTTGCCAGGACATCAGCTTTGTGTTCATTTACACAGGCCCAGGTTTCACACTGAGTGAGTATACACTAATTACAAGACTAAATTGTTTTAATAGGCTACAATGTGTCATTTTATAACATTTTTTTGTGGGGTGCTGGGAGATTTTTTTCTCTTTGGCTCAAAAAATGAAAAACACTTGTTTAAACCATGTAACAACGTTCTTAAAAGCTCTAACTCAGGGCAGCTGATATAAGAATAATTTCTTATTTTGAAATTGCATTGTATTCACGGGTTTAAAGACCATGGAAAATATAATACACACACAGATTTTTTTATTTTTTTTTTTGCATTTTGGTCCATTTTTAAACAAACCATGCAGTGTTTCCCCATGATGATCATCACATGCTGTCAGAGAACCCCGTGCTCCCTGTAGAATGAAGTAAAATGGTGGTTTATTACTGAGCTACTAAAGCAACTATTATACAAATCCCATAAATTTTATTCAAGTCAATGAGCATCCACATACTGCACAATACACCAGGGTTGTATGAGTTGCTGATATTAGAAGCCTGACTCAAACTTGAGCACTGTAACTCAAAGCAAGAAGAATGCAGTGGATAAGTCAGGAAAACATGAGGAAGCCATATTAAATAAAGAATAAAACATTCCTAAATATTCCTTTAGCAGTAAAGGCTATACAGGTGTGCTAATCAATTCATTTCAACTTAGTAAAAAAGAAAAAATGTTAAATGAGACCATATTCTTTTTACACTGCAAAAGCAGAGATTTAATTTATGTGAAGGAGTCCACTTTCCAGCAGCAGGTCACACACGCTGCTGCTCCGTCTAATGAAAAGACCATCACAGCACATTCCAGTGAAAGCTCAGATCCACCTGGGAATATTCTCCAGGAGAGAGATGGATGTTAGGAAGTGGAGATTTTCTGAGGTGCTGACAAGGGGCACCAAGCTCAGAACCTCCCCCCACCCTCCCAGATGAAATTTCGGTTCATAAGCATCTCAGGTTCCTGCAACCATGTCTTTTATGTGTAGCTCTGATCCTGCTCTTTTTTATTATTAAGATGCTTTCTACTGAATTTGGCTTCCTGTTAAAATAATGAAAGACATAATATGGTCCCATTTTGTGCTGGCAGGACAGATGTACAGTCTCTGCAGTTTCTTCAGACGGTAGAAGACAATGTCAAAACCATTTATGAAAGAAAAAGCAATGTAAAAAATGGATAAATGAAATATTCAGAAGGAAAAATACCTTTGCTGAAGCCCAACAGAATCCCCATTGTTGCAACAAAATGGCATCAGTTCCAAATCAGATTCAGATGAAATTTGTTCTGCTAGTAGAGTTTGTTGTTCTTCTCATCTTCATGAAATTTTAAACAGTATCCCCCAAATGTGTGTGTAGATAGTTTAAGATTTTGTTTAAAAATTTCTGTCTTTATTTAAAGGGGACATATTATTATATGACAAAGTTAACTTTTATAGTGATATGTTTTAAAGTGATGACCTTTGAGCATAAATTTGGGTATCTACAATGCCTAGTAATGCATTTTTTTTTAAATAAAAAAGAAAACAAAGTTCTGTCACTGTTATTGTCTGTTTTCGTCTCAATAGGTCTCATTCCACAAACCTTTCTGATTTGCCTCTGGCTGTGACATCCCAGCCGGAACTCAGCGGATTGACTGCGGTTTTTAAAGCTACTCTCTATATATTCTACTGACCCCACTAGGCATTCATGTTCCCAACTGGTTCGTTAAACCAAACTCAATTGTATATCTCACTTCCAGGTGTTATACTATAGCTTATATTGTTATATTTATCTCTACCAAGGAGGTAATGTAATCGGGGTGGTTTGCCTGTCTGTTTGTTTTTCTGTCTGTTAGCAGGATTACGCAAAAACTACTCGATGGATTTTGATGAAAATTTCACCAGAGGTAGCCCTTGGCCCAAGGATGAATCTATTAAATTTTGGTGATGATCTGAGAGTGCATACCTCCACAAAGGACCTTGTTTGTATTTGTGCTGCAGGATTACACAAAAACTACTGGATGGATTTGGATGAAATTTTCACCAAAGGTGGTCCTTGAGCTAAAGAGGAACCCCTTACATTTTGGTGATGATCCAAGAATGCATACCTCCGCCAAGGCTCTTATCTTCTCACAGTGGGTTTGCAAGAATCCTCCAAAACTAGTGGCTAGACTTTGATTCAATTTTCACCAGAATCGGCTTGTGGCCTACACATGAACTCAATACATTTTGGAGGTGATCCATGAGGGACGGAAGAAGCCTTGGCAGAGGTATGCGCTCTCTGAGTGCTTTTCTAGTTTGACCCTGTAATCACTCTGGTAGACACGCTGGTGGAGTTAGCCTTGCTACCACTTGTGGCTCCCCTTGACATAACTCATCCACATCACGCAACGTCCATGATTCCAGCCAGATCAGTCTACCAACAAATGACCATATATCTTATTCTAGATGATATTTTATTTCTTATTTTGTAATAGCTTATTCTAGTTTGGCCAGGACAGCTCCTTCAGCATTAGCAGTTAACCGCAGCTAGCACAGCCAGCTATTCACTCGTTCAGGCTTGTTTCTGTGCTTATTATACCCCAACACCGGTTCTGTTGACCAATCAAACCACACACCCTTGTCCCCGATGATGCTGTAATTGGGCTTTCACATTCTTACATTCAGCCAATTTTATGTTTGTGAGCTCAGGCTTTATAAGGCAACTGGAGCTAGCCAGTTAATTTCATTAAAACCTCTGGGAACTGTGTCAACATGTGGGAAAAAATGGTGTAATATGTCCCCTTTAAAGGTGAAATTGCATGAAAGTTTAATAAGAAAATATGGGGAGATATGTGTGTGGAATCAAACCCAAGACTGCTTTTGGGAGTTTAATCCTATGGGCTCATGGGTCTCAAAGTGGGTTCTGAGGGCAAGATTAGCTTTTGATCAAAAATAAATAAATAAATCAACTGTATGAAAATCCAGCCATCAACTGATTTATCCATCTTACAATAAAACACAATGTTCTAAATAATACTTCTCCGATAGCCATCCATGTCCAACAGTTTTTAGGTTCCTGTTTCAGGGAAGGGATAAAAAATTAAAACTAATGCTGACTGAAAGCCTTCAGTGAGCCCTCTTACCCAGCTATCACTACTAGGACACAAATGCTAACACATCTTGGGACAGGGAATTTTATGGCATAGTGCTCATCCTAAAAGTTTAACTGTGATAGTAAACCACAGCAGACATCTTCTTTCAGTGTGCGGTTAACAGTAAAAGTTAAAGCTCCCTCCAAACTCAACCCTCCTCTCTGTTTTGCACCCAGAGGTCTCGTCTCGGCATGACTGATAGCCACACTTCAGAACGAGCTTATTCAGAGACATGCCTCTAAATTAGTCAAAAGATTGTATTCCCACCACAGGAATGGATTTATCAGACTACACCAGTTCTTTTCTGTGTACTTGACTGTGTAAGGATGGTGCAGTGGTCCACCAGAGGCTTCTGATTGATATACCATGAAGCTGCAGTAATTAATGGTGAAGTTACCCATGGGACTCTGGAGGGCTGAATATGGGTCAGAGGCAGCAATTAGGAGGCAACACAGGACCTGTAAGAGCACTCAGAGCCCCCTGAAGACCCATCAGTCAGGCCCAGATAAAAGGACCAACTGTAAGGATAAGGTTTAACCAAAAGGACGTTGTCAGACGCTCAATAAACAGCTTCCTGGTTCTTCATCTAACTAGAAAAGCAGAGGACAGAACATCATTTCTAGGTTAGGATCAGAGGAAGTTTTTTCTGCATGTTTATGGGTGACATGGTGCACACTGCATAGGACAGGTTTCCAAACCTTGCTCTAGATGAGTTTCTAAAAAAAGTTTTGTTTTTCCCTACCTGAACAGGACATCATCTTTTTACAATGCAAACCATCCGGTTCTTAAATACCACTGGATGTGTTAGAAAGTATATGTCATAAGCTCAAAGATGCAGAAACAGCCAAGCCTGTTCCTCTGTGAGCAGGTCCTTGTTGTAAAGGTACAAACTAAGTCTCAGATTAAGTGATCCTCCTGCAACAGTCTCCTGTTGTTAAGATTGCAGCCACCTGTGCAACCCCAACACACACACACATACACACACCTCTGCAGCAAACAAGAAAAGAGAGGCATAAATCATTAATTATCATCAATTAATAATTAATTCAATCACACACTGGGGATGGAAATAACTAGCAGCATTTGCAGTACCACACATATTACTGTTAAAGAAGAATGACTCCACGTTGTTTGCAACAAAAGTGCTTTTTAAAATGTGTCCAGGAATCCAATATTCCAGCTGAAACACAGTACAGTACATACAGTTAGGTCCATATATATTTGGACAATGACACAAGTTTTATTTTAGCTGTTTACCAAAGTATATTCAAGATAACGTTATATAATCAAAGTAGGCTTAAAACACAGAGATTCTCAGCTTTAATTTATGGCATTCACATCAAAACTGGAGGAACGGTTTAGGAATTGCAACCATTTTTAAAAAAAAAATCCTCTAAAGTAATTGGGCAAATTAACATTACCATAAATAAAATGTTCATTTTTAATACTTTGTTGAGAATACTTTGCAGGCAATGACTGTCCGAAGTCTGGAACCCTGGACATCATCAAATGCTGGGTTTCCTCCTTTGTAATGCTTTGCAGGCCTTTACTGCAGCTGTCTTCAGTTGTTGCTTGTTTGTGGGTCTTTCTGCCTTAAGTTTTCTCTTAAGCAAATGAAAAGCATGCTTGATTGGGTTGAGATCGTTTGACTGACTCAACCATTGCAGAATATTCCACTTCTTTGCCTTAAAAAAGTCCTGGTTTGCTTTCGCAGTATGTTTTGGGTTATTGTCCATCTGTACTGTGAAGTGCTGTCCAATCATCTTTGCTGCATTTGGCTGAATTTGAGCAGACATTATATCCCTACAATTCAGAATTCATCTGACTGCTTATGTCTTCTGCCACATCATCAATAAACACTAGTGACCCAGTGAAATTGTGAGATACAGTATGCATGCCCATTGTAAGATATTGCCTGCATCATGTTTTATAGAAGATGTGGTGTGCTTTGGATCATGAGCCATTTCAAGCCTTCTTCATACTTTCTTCTTCTTATCATTCTGGTACAAGTTGATCTTGGTTTCATCTGTCCATAGAATACTGTTCCAGAACTTTGCTGGCTCTTTAGATATTGTTTGCAAAGTCTAATCTGGCCTTTCTATTTTTGAGGCTGATTAGTGGTTTGCACCTTAGGGTGAACCCTCCACATTTGCTCTCTTGAATTTTTCTTTCTTCACCATGAAAAGGATCCTGCGATGGATCCTTTATAGTCCATGCATGTCCAGGCCTTTTTGAGTCCTTGAACTCACCAGTGAGATCATTTTTTCTCAGAATGTACCAAACTGTTGATTTGGCCACTCCTAGCATTTCCACCATCTCTCTGATGGGTTTCTTCTTTCAGCCTAAGGATGGTCTATTTCACTTCCACTGAGAGCTCCTTTGACCGCATGTTGTGGGTTCATAGCAACAGCTTCCAAATGTAAATGCCATACCTGAAATCAGCTCCAGACCTTTTTACCTACTTGATGATGGATTAACGAGGGACTAGCCCATGCAGATCATGAAATAACTTTTTAGTCAATTGTCCAATTATTTTAGAGCCCCAAGGAGATTTTCTATAACAAATGGTTGCAGTTCCTAAACCGGAACTCCACTTTGGATGTGAATATCATCAAATTAAAGCTGAGATTCTGCACTTTCAGTCCATATTGGATAGATAGATAGATAGATGTACTTTATTGATCCCAAACTGGGAAATTACAGGTGTAACAGCAGCATGACAGTAGATGACCAAAATGATAGAAACACACACAGCATAATAGACAAAGGGATTACCCATGGAAAGTAGAACTGCCTAAATAACTTATATACATCATAGATGAATAGAGGATGACCCGTGTAGATACATGAATTGTACTTGCTATACAATACAGGACTATTAGGTGCAGGGTGCAATGAGAGATACCAATTACACTGCAAGGTGCAGTATGGCAGCATAGTTATTACCAGAATTCAACATCAGAGTGAGTTATTGTACCGTGAAATGGCATGTGGCAGGAAAGATTTCCTGTACCTGACCATTCGGCAGTGAAGCTGTAGCAGTCTGCTGGAGAAAGTGCTCCACTGTCTGTCCAGTGTGTGGTAGAGGGGGTGATCACGATTGTCCATGATGGATCGCAGTTTGCTCAGTGTCCTCCTCTCCACCACAGTCTCAAAGGTCTCCGGCCTGAGACCAATTACAGAGCCAGCCTTCTTGATAATCTTGGCAAGTCTATTGGTGTCACTGGCTCTGATACTGCTACCCCAACAGACAGCAGCAAAGAAGATAGCACTGGTGGCAACGGCCTGGTAGAAAAACTCCAGCATCATGCTGCACATGTTGAAGGATCTCAGCTTCCTCAGAAAGTAGAGTCTGCTGATCCCCTTCTTGTACACAGCATCGGTGTGAGATTTCCAGTCCAGTCCTTTGCTGATCATGACACCCAGGTATTTGTAGTCCTCCGCTACCCCCCTCCCCCCACCAAATCCACAATGGCTGTGAAGGTGTCCTCTTCTTCCTGAAGTCAGTCTGGTCTTGCTGACGTTCAGCCTCAGGTGATTCTGCTCGGTCCACTCCACAGATCAGTCTACCAGTGTCCTGTACTCTCCGTTCTCTCTCCCTTCTCTCTCCCTCTTATACACCCAACAACAGCTGAGTTATCACAGAATTTCTGCAGGTGGCATGACTCGGTGTTGTACTAAAAGTCGGTGGTGTATAAGGTGATGAGAGGGGGAGAAAGCACAATCCCCTGTGGAGCTCTTGTATCACTAACTGCCACATCAGACAAGACACTGCCCAGCCGGACAAACTGTGGCTTGCCTGTCAGGTAGTCAGTAATCCAGGAGATCACAGAGTTGTCGACCCCCATCCCCCGCAGCTTCTCACCCAGAAGCAGTGACTGGATGGTGTTAAATGCACTGGAGAATCAAAGAACGTGATTCTCACAGTGTCTCCTCTGCCATCCAGGTGCAAATGGGCTTGTTGCAGCAGGTAGATGACAGCATCTTCAATTCCTAAATGGGGCTGATATGCAAACTGCAGGGGTTCCAGCCATGTCTTCACCTGTGGCCTCAGGTGGGCTAAGACCAGTCTCTCCAGGGGCCTCATGTACAAAGGGTACTTGCGCACAAAAACATGGGATATGTCCTTTTCCACAGAAAATTTCAGATGTATCAAGAATGAAATAACTATGGAAATATGCGCAGCCCCATGGCAACTTCATGGCTGGTGTATGTACGTTTCTACTATTACTGGTCCATTGGCGACACAAAGGTAATGTTGGGAGACTGATAATGAGAAAAGTATTATACACACCAGAGACAAATGATGAACAAACATCCAAGTGTGCACAATTAGATGAGTGACTAGAAAAGCAAGTGCAAAAAAGTGCAGAAAATGCCTCTAACAAAAATGGCGTTAGCATTATTAGAGGATATTGCAAATCGTGTAGTGAGAAGAGAAAGGTTATTTAGAGGCAGAGGAGATTTTCTGGCTCAGGATGATGACTGACTTGTCAGTTGGTTTAGGTTTCCACGTGCAGTCCTTGTGGAACTTTGCTCAGAGCTATGGCCGCTCATGGAGTGTGACACGGCGAGAAGCCGTGCTGCCCGTCCCAGTGCAGGTACTGACAACACTGGGGTTCCTGGCAACAGGGGCATGTCAGCAGGAGCTGGCAGACCCATTGAGAATTTCCCAGTCGACCCTGAGCCGAGCTATGCGAGCTGTGTGGGATGGCATTATCCAGCTGTCACCCAGGTACATCATATTCCCATACAATGCAGTTGAACAGGCCAACATCAAAGCACAATTTGCAGAGCCAGTTTTCCTAATGATTCTAATGAACAGCATTGTTGGGAACAAACTGCAAGCTGGCACTGTGTGGATGGGTGGCTTCTTGGTGAGTAAATTCATGTAATTGTCCTAATAATAACCCACCTCATGCACAATACACCTGTGTGCCCTTAAGTATCACCCTGTCTTCAAGGCTTCATTACAAGTCAGTGGTTCAAGTAAGTGACTTTCTTTTTTTGTTGATTAAACTACAGTTTCACAGCATTCTACCAAGCCCCCAATTGCCTCTTTGTGTACAGTAGTTATGTCAATAAACACGAGTAACACTTGAAAGGCAATAGTGTCACACTTTCCCCAGCACACTTCATTCATTTACAATAGTAGTGTGTGTAATCCATGTAAGTTGTATATAACTATAAAGGATGAGATTTGCATTTTGGACATAAAATATGTACTTGTAGAGTCTAATATGATCTGCTTTCAACTGACAGGTGACCGTGGCTACCCACTAAATAGGTTCATATTGTCTTCTTTTTCGTGAGTTTTCATTTATTCAACCAGCTGATCTACTCGGCTGGTCACAAATCACAGCGATTAGCTGACGCTTCTGAGGATGACTGCAGACGTCAGTTGAAACATGTCGAGATTAAGTAAACAGCTCGTTCTCATCCCTGTCTGAATAAAGGAAACGGTAAACTAATCTTATAGGGCTGTGAGCAGTCTATTGAATTACCTGTATCCGGCATTAATGCCGGAGGACAGCATGCCAAACAAAACGTTTTCACGCACTTCTACCTCATTCAGGAGCGCTTCCAACTCACAGTCCATGAAATTCTATTAAATCCATTATTTTTGATCGTAGATACAGGAGAATCAAACATGCAGAGCTTGTATATATCTATTTGCGTATCTATTTTCATCTAATTGCATATTCAAATGGAGGTGTGTCAAGGGAGAAGTTCGGTATTTCCTCACGTGCATTCAATTTCAAGTAGATTGGGATGTACAAAGGAAATGTGCTTGGATTCCTGCAAATGCACTGTTTCATACATCTGGATTTTTTTTTGCTTACGGTGTTTTCTTGATTTAAACGTATGTTATCTTTCAGTAGGAAATCCACGCAAGTCTTTGTACATGAGGCCCCAGGCCCTTCATCACATGAGATGTGAGGGCAACTCGTCGATAGTCATTCAAGTCAGATGGAGACGACTTCTTGGGGAGAGGAACCAGGCAGGATGTCTTCCACAGCACCGGTATTCTCTCCAGACTCAGGCTCAGGTTGTACAGGTGTTTCAGTACAGAAGATAGCTGATTGGCACAGGTCCTCAGGATCATGGCGGAGATGCCATCAGGGCCTGCAGCCTTCCGCTGATGGAGTCTCTCCAGCTGTTTCTTAACCTGGTCTGTAGTCACAGTGATGTAGTGGATTTATGGGTTTTATAGATGTTTTATTGTTGGTACAAGTATTAATGTAAATATGTATGTGAGTAGGGATGAAAATTTCCTTTCCTTACACAAACATATCCTCGTAGGCTGCCAGTCTAGATAATAGACAATTTACTAACAATTCTTCATTTGTACCAATTATGAATCAGTCTAAAAAAAAACAAAAACAAACTATTGTGAGTTCTTGTCTGCTGATAATCAAGAAGATGGACATGAAATCAAACAATAACTTCCATATGTCTTTCAATAGTTTAATAAGAAATGTCAGAATAGGTTAACACATTTGGATAACTTTAAAACAGAATTCAACGTGTATCATGGGCAAACATTTGTGGAACCAAAGAAACCGTAGTTTAATTTGTCAGTATACTGGAAATTGGAAAACCATAAAATAGCATTGGTTAAGAAAAGTGGATGCAATTTTATGAAGAAAAATGATGATTAACTATTTATAAAAATGGAAAAATTCTGTTACTCTGAAAAAGACCATAAATTAATGAAAGGACAAAATGCATTTTGAAATTCTGATGGGGGTTTGCATGAAATTAAGTTAAAAAAAATTTATACCAGGAATATTCTGAAGAATTAAGTTTAAATTAAAAAACAGACCATCAGCCAAGCAGAATCATTATGTCCCAGTAGGTAGCAGAGCCCCCACGTGCCAACCTTGATTCAGCTGGATGTCCGTGGATTCTGTCAATAGAGAGGCTGATAGATAGATTTTTCCACAAGGCCATGCTCCTGAGATCACAATCGGGCTGTTCTTCAGCAAGCTGGGCGAGGTCTTCTCTTATGCACTGAAGAAGGAATTGGTTTATTGTACAAAGTCCCATCAGAAATTTAAACTGAGGCAAAAACACATCACAAATCCGTTTCTTCCGATGCTGGTGGTTTAAATGAGTTGGTTTAAGCTTAGAAAAAAATCCAACAAAATCTTCTTGTATGGTAATTTAAAGGAAAAGATTAAAATAAGAAAAAAAAAGTGATCTTTAAAGAACAGAAAAAACATTTCACAGAGCATGACAGGCTCTGGGCCTTATAGCTTGACCACCGCCCCCAAAACAGAAATAAAGGAATGTTTTTTTTTTCGTGTGTGGCAGAATCTCCCTGAATTTCATGGAACTTGAGCTGAACCAATTACATGGAGTTTTGTTCAACAGAAGTCATAAACTCGACCAAAAAAGGAGATGCAGTGAAGCCTGGAGCTCTATTGGTCAGTTAAAGTCCAGCTATGGTCTCCCAAAGAGCAGCGAGAGGAGGGGGAAGAGACATTTGATATGAGAAGTGAAATCCTCCTAAAGTATGTGTGCTGAATAAAGCATAAATTCCTTCAACTTTAGTGACTAAGATATTCTACTCAATAATAAGGGAACATACAATTTCTTTACATCCATCCATCCATCCATCCATCTTCTACCGCTTTTCCAGAGGTCCGGGTCGCGGAGGCAGCAGTTCAAGCAGAGAAACCCAGACTTCCCTCTCCCCCGCCACCTGCTCCAGCTCTTCAGAGAGGACACCAAGGCGTTCCCAGACCAGCTGGGAGACATAGTCTCTCCACTGAGTCCTGGGTCTGCCCTGGGGTCTCCTCCCAGTGGGACGTGCCTGAAACACCTCAAGTGGGAGGCGTCCAGGAGACATCCTAATCATATGCCCATACCACCTCAACTGACTCCTTTCAATGTGGAGGAGCAGCGGTTTTACTCTGAGCCTCTCCCGGATGACTGAGCTCCTCACCCTATCTCTGAGGGTGAGTCCAGCAATCCTACAGAGAAAGCTTATTTCAGCCGCTTGTATCCGCAATCTCGTTCTTTCGGTCATTACCCAAAGCTCGTGACCATAGGTGAGAGTAGGAACGAAGATTGACTGGTAAATCGACAGCTTTGCCTTGGAACTCAGCTCCCTCGTCACCACAACAGACCGGTACAACGTCCGCATCACTGTAGATGCTGCTCCAATCCGTCTGTCGATCTCTCGCTCCATTTTCCCCTCACTCGTGAACAAAACCCCAAGATACTTAAACTCCTCCACTTGGGGCAGGAGCCTGTCTCCAACCCACAGAGGACAATCCACCTTTTTCCGGCTGAGGACCATGGACTCGGACTTTTAGGTGCTGATTCTCATCCCAGCGGCTTCACACTCAGCGGAAAACCGTCCCAGCAAGAGCTGTAGGTCATTGCTGGATGAAGCCAGCAGGATAACATCATCTGCAAACAACAGAGATGAGATCCTGTGGTCACCAAGCATGACACCCTCCATTCCCTGGCTGCGCCGAGAAATCCTGTCCATAAAAATTATGAACAGGATCAGTGACAAAGGGCAGCCCTGGCGGAGTCCAACTCTCACTGGGAATGAATCCGACCGAGTGTTGGCAATACGAACCAAACTCTCACAACGGTCGTACAGAGACCGAATAGCTCGTAACAACAAGCCCGATACCCCATACTCCTGAAGCACCCCCCACAAAAATCCATGAGGGACGCGGTCAAATGCCTTCTCCATGTCCACAAAACACATGTAAACTGGTTGGGCAAACTCCCACGAACCCTCAAGAATTCTCGAGAGGGTAAAGAGCTGGTCCGATGTGCCACGGCCAGGACGAAAACCACATTGCTCCTCCTGAATCCGAGGTTCGACCCAACGGCTTGACTCTCCTCTCCAGTACCTTGGCATAGACCTTCCCAGGGAGGCTGAGGAGTGTGATCCCTCTAAAGTTGGAGCACACCCTCCGGTCCCCTTTTTTGAAGAGAGGAACCACCACCCGGTTTGCCATGCCAAAGGCACTGCCCCCGACCTCCACGCAATGTTGCAGAGGCGTGTCAACCATGACAGCCCAACAACATCCAGGGCCTTGAGGTACTCAGGGCGAATCTGGTCCACCCCCGGGGCCCGGCCACCAAGGAGGGTTTTAATCACCTTGGCAACCTCAGCCCCTGTGATAGGCGAGTCATCCCCCTCGTCCCCAAACCCTGCTTCCTCTGTGGAAGGCGTATCAGTGGGATTGAGGAGATCCTCAAAGTATTCCTTCCACCGCCCGACGATATCCCCAGTCGAAGTCAACAGTGTCCCATCCGCACCATACACAGTGTGGACGGGGAGCTGCTTTCCCCTCCTGAGCTGCCGGAGAGTTTGCCAGAATCTCTTTGAGGCCAACCAAAAGTCTTGTTCCATGGCCTTACCGAACTCCTCCCATACCCCGGTTTTTGCTTCAGCAACCACCCGAGCTGCACTCCGCTTGGCCTGCCGGTACACCTCAGCTGCTTCGGGAGTCCCACAAGCCAACCAAGCTTGATAGGACTCCTTCTTCAGCTTAATGGCCCCCCTCACCACTGGTGTACACCACTTGGTTCGGGGGTTGCCACCACGAGATGCACCGACCACCTTGCGGCTGCAGCTCTGGGCCGCCACTTCAACAACAGAGGTGGAGAACATAGCCCATTCAGACTCCATGTCTCCAGACTCCCTCGGAATGTGGTTGAAGTTCTTCCGGAGGTGGGAGTTGAAGACCTCCCGGACCGGGGCCTCAGCCAGACGCTCCCAGCACACCCTCACTATACGTTTGGGTCTACCAGGTCTGAATGGCTTCCTCCCCTGCCATCGGATCCAACTCACCACCAGGTGGTGATCAGTTGACAGTTCTGCACCTCTCTTTACTCGGGTGTCCAAGACATACGGTCGCAGGTCTGATGACACGATAACAAAATCGATCATTGACCTGCGACCTAGGGTGTCCTGGTGCCAGGTGCACATATGGGCACCCTTATGCTTGAACATGGTGTTCGTTATGGACAAACTGTGGTTAGCACAGAAGTCCAATAACTGAATACCACTCAGGTTCAGATCGGGCAGGCCGTTCCTCCCAATCACCCCCCTCCAGGTTTCACTGTCGTTGCCCACGTGCACATTGAAGTCCCCCAGTAGGACAATGGAGTCTCCAAGAGGAGCACCCTCCAGCACCCCAGTCACAGACTCCAAAAAGGGTGGGTACTCTGCAACACCATTTGGTGCATAGGCACAAATGATGGTCAGGACCCGTTTCCCAACCCAAAGGCGCAGGGAAGCAACCCTTTCGTCCACCGGGGAAAACTCCAATATAGAGGCAGCAAGGTGGGGGGATACAAGAATACCCACCCCTGCTCGTTGCCTCTCGCCCAGGGAAACTCCAGAAAAGGCCAAGCTCCAGCCCCTCTCCAGGAGACTGGTTCCGGAACCGGAGCTGTGTGTTGAAGTGAGGCCGACTATATCTAGCCAGTATCTCTCAACCTCATGCACCAGCTCAGGCTCCTTTCCCACCAGAGAGGTGACATTCCACGTACCAAAAGCCAGTTTAGAAAGCTTGGGATCAGTCCGCCAAGGTCTCCGCCTTTGGCCGCCACCTAATCCACATAGCACCAGACCCCCATGATCCTTTTGTGTGTGGAGTGTGTAAATGAAGAGGCAGCTTCATGTCAGATGATTTATTACACACTCACATCTCACAAGCACAGAACAGACTGACTGGTTACAGCAAGCACTCCTCTCTATATCACGTCACCTTCACAAGCTTCAAGGCACTTCCTCATACACAGCATGATATTTACACTACACTTCATTCAACCCCCTCTTACCCTCTTGGGCATTGTTCTCCCATGTGTATTCATTGTCTCTGTCTAAGGTGTGAAATAACCTGAGGCCCACACCGCCCCCCCAGCATCTTAGATAGAACAATAGAATATCAGTCCACATGCTGTTTCAGCTTCAGTCTCCTCCCATATCTGCTGGAACTGGGGTTTACTGCCTCTGTGGCGCTGCTGTGCCGGTGGGGGGCTGCTAGGAGTGTGTCTGACTGTGGGTGAGCCGTGCGTCGCTCTGTCCGTGTGGCTGCTCTGATGAATCGTTCCCCTGGGGAGTTCTCCGTGGGGGTCTTCCATGCCGAGGGGCCCTCGCCAACAGCACTTGCTCATCCGCCACTACAAAGGTGGGTTTGAGTCTGTCTATGCCAATTTTCTCCCGTCTACCCCCCAAGTCTAGCACAAAATGCTTATCCCCTGTTTCCAACACTCTGAACGGTCCATCATAGGGTGGGCACAATGGAGGGTGGTGGGCGTCGTGTCTGACGAACACGAACTCCGCGTTTGTGTTCGTCCCCCATGATCCTACAATTTCTTTACATTGTAAATGTAATTAATTTGTGATAGTAAGCATTCAAAAATTAATTTCTTCCTGAAAATAAAACAACACATATCAAATCATATCAATAAAAGCATTTGAAACCACATTGTCCATCCCAAGAGTTTAACCATGTCTTCAGTAGCAGATACTGTCTTGAGAGAAAGAATATGAATTAATTTTTTTGTCCATAATGCATAAATTCCACTGCAAAGAGAAAAAAAATTAAATATTCCTAATTTGTCCACCAGATGGCACTGTGAAACTGTCTGGGTGTTTACTGGAGAATCTTGACTCCCATGTCTGGATTATATCAACCATAAATCTGTCGATTTGAAACATTCCTTTGCCAAAGAGCAGAAAAGGGAGAATGACTAAGTCCTGGAGAAGGGATTAACTTCCACTTTATGGCCAATGGATAGTGTTACAGCTCTGGCCTTGGATGATAGAAGCAATTCATGACCAGGCTTTTGAGTTGAAACAATTTTTCTTCAGCAAAGAATGATTTTATAGATTGGAACTCAAGGTCAATGCTGCAGTAATGTGAAGGGGGCTGGTGCTGATGTCATCAGAGGAGGGGGAGGGGGTGGGGGAGAGAGAGAGAGAGAGAGTTGCTGCACAGGAGGGGGAGGGTGAGGGTTGTGTGGGGGTCATGCTGTGTTGTGGGGGTGACAGACAGTGAGTTGAACCCATTAAAAAAAAACAGATTCAGCTATTGGGTCTCTCAAGGCTCCCTGATGTCTGTCTGTCTCTCTCCTTACACCCAGTGATGTGTCTCATTCTCGTTCACACTTCCTTCATATTGCTTTGCCTGAGTTTATCCTCCAGTGTCCTCCTGTAATTGTCTTTACACCTTCTCAGCATCTCTCTCAATTCATGCTGCACTCTCCTCAGTTCCTCCCTGTCTCCAGACCTAAAAGACCTCTTCTTTTTGTTAAGAAGTGCTTTCAAGTCACTGGTGATCCATGGTTTGTTGTTGGGGAAACAGCACATGGTCTGAGCTGGGATGGTTGTGTTTGCACAGAATCTGATGTATTCTGTGATGCAGTCATTCATACTGTCTATGTCCATCCCATGTGGTTCACAGAGTATGTCCCAGTCCATCATCTCAAAGCAGTCCTGTAGTGCATCAGCAGCCTCCTGTTTCTACCTCCTCACAATCTGTGTATAAGCAGGCTGCCTTTACACAAGGGGAATGTACTTGGGTGGTAACAGGACTAGGTTGTGGTCTGATCTGCCGGGGGGGGGGGGTGTGGCGGCGCTGTGGCATTGTATGCATCTCTTGCATTGGCATGCAGTAGATCCAGTGTTCTAGTTTCTCTGGTGGGATAGTCAACAAACTGGTGGAAGTTTGGTAGTGTTTTGCTCAGTGAGACATGGTTAAAATCACCTGTGATGGCCATAAATGTGTCAGGGTGCTGCTCCAGTAAAGTGGTAGTAGTGGAGCTGATGATGTCACAGGCCACCGCTGCATCAGCTGACGGAGGGACGTAAACAGTAATCACAATGACACACATGAAATCTCGCGGCATATAATAAGGTCACATACTCACAACCAGCAGTTCAATGTCTGGGCTGCAGCGCCATTCCTTCACATAAATGTGTCTGGGATTACGCCACCTTTCATTCACAAAAAGTGCCAATCCTCCTCCCCTCTTTTTTCCACTACTTATAATGTCCCTGTCCCACCGGATAGTCTTAAAGCCAGGTATCGTTACGTTGTTCTCCAGGATCTGTGAGTATAACCACATTTCTGTAAAACACATGATACTACACTCATGATATTCCCTTTGCGTCCTGACCAGCGCTGTGAGCTCATCCACCTTGTTTCCCAACAATCTCACGTTACTGGTGATGAACATTGGTACAGCTAGCTTATGCTTCCTCCTCCTCCTCACCTTGGCTCCAGCCCTTCGCCCACGGCATCTCCTCTTGAGCTCATCCAGGATCAGTGGCTTGTCTCCGGGCAGCAGCACTGGCCTCCTCAGTGCAATCAGCTGGTCGTGTGTGTAAACAATGCATTCACCCCCAACTCTTTTGTTCTCCATTGCCCCGAGGAAGAAAAATAAAAGAAAGACCAGGAGTAAAATAGAAAAACTTGGTTGATTCATTAATCTGAGTCTTCCTACCAAGCCCTGATGAAAAGAAACACACCATATAAAAGAATAATCTGATAAAGACACAAAGACACGGAAGCTGCTACTGTTACGGCCACCTCTCCTCACTGCACCAAAAAAAAAACCCTTTATCTTAACTGTATCTTGAATATATTTTGGTAAACAGCTAAAATACCAAAACTTATGTCAGTTTCCAAATATATATGGACCTGACTGTTACGGTCTGGATACGGCTGTGCTCTTGTCTTGACTTTATGCTGTTATTTGTTCTTCTGTGATCTTCAGGACATGAGTTCAGCCATGTCCTCACCCTCAGTTTATTATGTTCATCTGTGTTTTATTTTCATCCCTGCCGTTGTCTCAGGTTGTTTCTTTGTATTTTTTTATTTTCATTGTTATCTTGATCCTGGTGTGCTCTGTCTGCCTCCCAGCCCCACCTGTCCTGTGCTCATTTCTCTCCCATTGTGTTTTTGGTTCATCTTGATTGTGCTCACCTGTTCCTTGTTCTGTTGATTTTCCTAGTGTCTATTTATTTTCGTGTGAGACTTTGTTCAGTGTTGCGTCCTTGTCTGTGCCGTGTGATTTCACACCCTCATCCTGTCTCCGAGTTTGCCAAGCCTGTTTGTATCTGTGGCCGTGTTTTGTGTGCTTAGCCCATGAGCTAAATATTTCTTTATATTCAATAAATCAGCAAACTACAATTTCCCGCATTTGGAAATTACCCAGGCGCATCCCTCACAAAAGGACACAACCATCAAGGACCCAGTGAACTGTTAGTTTGAGCAGCTATGGATGGGATTGTGCTGCTGACTCAGGTGGAACTCATATCTATGAACCACCTGAAGGAGTTGGTCGCCGTGGCCCACCACTCCACCATTCCAGAGGATGTGGATGGCAGCAGCCCTAGAGCTGGAGCACGCCCCACATCTGAAGTTGTTCCTGTGGGTGCAAGAGCTCCACATCTGTGGGGCTCCGTGGTGTCTCGCCGCCCCGGTCCGCAGTGGAGAAGTGCGGAAAGAATCGGCGCTGCTTCCCCCAGTCCTCCACCTTGCCTTCGGCTCCAGTCCCCTTAGCTCTCTGTCAGACAATCTCCGGAGCCCAGAGGGAGTCATCTGGACCATCAGCGGTAGCAGAGTGAGAACACAAGCAAGTGCCGGTTCATTTTTTAACATCTATTAATGAAGGGACTTGCCTGGTTTCCGGTATGGTGACTCAGCCACGGCTGTCTGCCGCTGCTAAGCTCTCTCCATCTCACTCAGCTGTCAACTCTGCTGCCGCCTCCATCCCTCCATCCTCACCTGCATCTCCCATTTCTTTTCTTGTTTTTTGGAGAGTTTGGCCATATTGGGTGGTAACTGGCTGGTTTGGGAGGAGCCTGCTGTCCCAGATGACCCAGTGGTTTGCCGGATCGGGGTAGCAGCATTGGCACCTCTGTGTGGGGGTGACGAGGAGGAGCAGGAGGAGTGCTGGCAGGTCATTCTTGCTCTGAAGGAGTTAATGTTGGACAATAAACCATGGCTTCTCTGTGAGCATGTATCCCAGCTGGGTCGGAACCAGCTGGGGTCGGATGGCCCAGCTGCCCCAGCTCAAATACTAGCTCCACCATTGCTCTCCAGCTCCATTACCAGCTCCACGTCGATTCCCAGCACCACCTCCAACTCCGGCTCCTCTCCAGACAACTCCAGCCATCCCTGAGGTGCACACAACAGCTCCAACTGTCCCCAAGGTGCACACAACAGCATCAGCCATCCCTGAGGTGCACACAATAGCTCCAGCCCTCCCTGAGGTGCACACAACAGGTCCAGCCCTCCCTGAGGTGAACACAATGGCTCCCGCTGTCCCCAAGGTGCACACAATGGCTCCTGCTGTCCCTGAGGTGCAGGCCACAGTTCCAGCTGTTCCCACAGTGCCCATCACAGTTCCTGCTCTGCCTGAGGTGCATGCTTCGGTTCGAGCTACTCATCCTGAAGTTGTCACCCCAGCAGCAGGAGACCAGGAATGAAGGCAAGTACCTTTTCATTTATTTATAGTCACTATTTTTGAAAAAACTTGCCTTGCTCCCAATGGGGGGACCCAAGCGCAGATCCAATCAGTCTTTTGGGTCCTCCCCACCATTCTCAGCTGCCAGTGACTGTGGTGTCACCTCACTGACCTCTTGTTCCTTTCCCTCGTCTGAGGTGGCCGTGTCGAGGAGGGAGCTGTAGGAGGACCACACCCCACCTGAGCCTCCACCTGCTGTTCCAGAGGCTGGAGGGTCTCCACACGCTGCTCCAGAGGCTGGGGAGGGGGATCCACCCGCCATTCCAGAGGCCAAGCAGTCCACTCCACCTGGACTGTGTGAGCAATCTGCTCCACCTGGGCCACGTGAGCAGTCCGCTCCACCTGTCAGTCCAGAGGTCAGGGGACCTCCATCCACTGCTCCAGAGGTCAGGGGACCTCCATCCACCGCTCCAGAAGTCAGGGGACCTCCAGCTGTCATTCCAGGGGTCAGGGGACCTCCAGCTGTCATTCCAGGGGTCAGGGACCTCCACCCATCGTTCCAGAGGTCAGGGGACCTCCACCCGTCGTTCCAGAGTCCAGAGTCTGGGGGCCCAGGAACTTGGGCAGGCCACCTGACCCACCTTTCTCTCTGGTTCGGTGGCCTGGGGACTTTGGAAAACTACCCGACTTGCCTTGCTCTCTGTTTCGGTGGCCCTGGGACTTTGATAGGCCACCTGACCCACCTTGTTTTTGGTTTGGGGCTGTGGACCTTGGTTGCGCCCCACAAACTGTTTTTTCTTGTCAAGACCTGGACTCATCAGGGGTTCTGGGGCTCACTATTTAACATGCCCAAGTTAACCTGTTATTTTGGACTTTTGTTGATTGCCTTTCCACTTGTGATTGCAAAAAAAAAAAACAATCATGAAATTAAGACCAAAAAAATTATACTTAAGTTAAATGAACCCTGATGGAGAATTTTCTTTTTTTTTTTTTTTTTTTGTAATTTATACTGAAAGTAAAGCCAGAGTTCTGCTATGTACAGTAGATCTCCAGATATCCATTTTCTGATACAGTATGCTTAAAAAAAGAAAAAAAAATCTCAGAAATTAAGATAAGATAAGATAAGCCTTTATTAGTCCCACAACGGGGAAATTCTAGCATTGCAACAGCACAGGGATAGCAACACTCAGAGCAATAATGTAGAAGATAAGAAAATAAGAGCAGTGAATATACATATGTACACATAAATATATAAATATATATACACAGTGCGGAGCATTGTAGCTAGATGGAATAAACAGCATAACAGTCTATTTAGTTACCCCACATAGTATGAATATGTACCCATACATATTGTCACCCTCCATAGCGATGTATATTGTCCTAGTTGTATACTGGAGGGGGACCATTTTGTGTAAGTCTGTTGCGTCTTTTGCATTCAATACTATTAAGTCATCACATTTTTTTGCTATCTCTGCGAGCAGCCCTGCTTAGGTTATAAAGTCTGACAGCCATAGATGGGAACAACCTGCGAAACCTCTTGGTCACGCACCTAGAATGATGTAGCCTACTGCTAAATGAGCTCCTCAGTGCGTTCAGTATGTCCTGCATAGGGTGGGACTCGGACTCCAGCAGAGATGACAGCTTAGCCACCATCCTTCTCTCTCCTATCTCCTCCACTGGGTCCAGGCGCTGCCCCAGGACAGAGCTAGCTTTCTTGATCAGTTTGTTCAGTCTCTTCCTATTGGCTGCTGTGATTCCACTGCCCCAGCAGACTACTCCAAAAGTGATGGCTGATGCCACCACCGAATCGTAGAAGGTCTTCAGGAGCACCCCTTGTACACCAAAAGACCTGAGCCTCCTCAGTAGGAACAGCCTGCGCTGTCCCTTCTTGTAGAGTGCATCGGTATTGTGTGACCAGTCTAATTTATTGTTCAGATGAACACCCAGGTATTTGTAGGATGTCACCATCTCAATGTCTGTTCCCTGTATGTTTACTGGTGCTGTGAGGGGTTGTCCTTGCCTGCAGCAGTCCACCACCAGCTCCTTAGTTTTTCTCGCGTTGATCTGGAGGCATTTCCGATGGCACCAGTCCACAAAGCCCTGGATAAGTCCTCTGTACTCAGCTTCATCTCCGTTGGAGATGAGGCCGACGATCGCAGAGTCATCAGAGAACTTCTTTAGATGGCAGTGTGTTGTGTTGTGTGAGAAGTCTGCAGTATAAAGGGTGAACAGGTTGGGAGCCAAAACACTTCCCTGGGGGGCCCCCGTGCTGCCAATGATCATGTCAGACACACAATCCCGGGTTCTCACAAACTGAGGCCGGTTTGTGAAGTAGTCCAGGATCCACAATGATAGGTGCTGGTCCACCCCTGCGCACAGCAGCTTGTCCCTCAGGATCATTGGTTGGATGGTGTTGAAAGCACTGAAGAAGTCAAAGAACATGATCCTCAACGCGTTCCCAGGCTTCTCCAGGTGGAACAGGGAACAGTGAAAGAGGAAGATCACTGCATCCTCCACCCTGATGCCATGCTGGTAGGCGAACTGGAGTGGATCCATCGCTGGTCTCACCAGGGGGCGGAGGTGAGCAAGGAGCAGTCTCTCCAGGGTCTTCATCAGGTGAGACGTCAGGGCCACTGGTCTGTAGCTGTTCAGGTCTCTGGGGTGGGAAGTCTTTGGTACAGGTACCACACAAGATGTTTTCCACAACTGTGGTACCCTCCTCAGCTTCAGGCTCAGGTTGGAGATGTACTCCACAATCCCACACAGCTGGTCTGCGCAGGACTTGAGGAGCTTTGTGCTGATGCAGTCCGGACCCGAGACCTTCCTCGCCTTTATCTTCCTCAGCTCCGCCCTCACCTGGGTCTTAGTGAGGGTCAGGTTGGGGGGCTGTGTGCTGGGAGTGGGAGGGTGTTGGTGGAGGGAGGGGTTGACAGCAGGTCTCAATGACTGTAGAGGCAGCAGTGGTTGTTATGCAGGCGGAGGGGAGGGCGGTTGGTCAAACCTATTAAAAAACAGGTTCAGATTGTTCACCCACTCCCTGCCCCCGTGGCCTGGGAGGAGGTATTCTGGAGCCCAGAGATGGTTTTGAGGTTTCTCCAGACCCCACCGATGTTGCTCTGTTGTAGCTTGTCCTCCATCTTCTTCCTGAAGCTGTCCTTGGTTTCTCTGATCTTCTTCTTTAGCTCCCTCTGTACAGACTTCAGCATCTCCCTGTTCCCCAACCTGAAGATCCTCTTCTTCTCTCTCAGTAGTGATTTTATCTCAGGGTTGATCCAGGGTTTGTTGTTCGAGCAACACCATATGATCTTGGTGGGTACGGTGTTGTCCGCACAGAAGTTGATTTAGTCCGTGATGGTGTGAGTGGGGCCGTCGATGTCCTCACCATGTGGATCGCAGAGCTGCTTCCAGGCAGTGATTTCAAAACAGTCCTTTAGACCGTCCATTGCCTCCTCAGACCATATCTTCACTGTGCACATAACCGGAGGTTGTCTGTGTACTAGGGTTTTGTACACCGGCAGGAGATGAACCAAGTTGTGATCCGATCTCCCGAGTGGGGGAAGTGGTGATGAGGTGTACGCCTCCTTAGTGTTTGCATAGAATAAGTCCAGTGTTTTATTGTCTCTGGTGTGGCATGTGACATACTGGGTGAATGTGGGCAGAATGGGGGACAGTGAGATATTGTTAAAATCACCGGAGATGAGGAGGAGAGCATCTAGATGTTCTGTCAGAAGCCTGCCAGTCACTGAGTGGATGATGTCACGCGCTGCCCCAGCGTTCGCCGTCAGATTTGCATAAATAACAATGCAGATCACGTGTGAGTATTCCCTCGGGAGGTAAATAGGCCGCATGCTAACACTTAGCAACTCCATGTCTTTGCTGCAGTGTTGCTCTTTAACTGTGATGTGTCTTGGTTTACGCCAGTTGTTATTGACATACATTATCACTCCTCCGCCCCTTGCCTTCCCACTGTCTGGTGTCCGGTCTGCCCGTATTGCGTGGAAACCCTCCAGTTCGATGTTAGCATCTGTTGCTAGTTCTGTTAGCCACGTCTCAGTAAACAACATCATGCTAACCTCCCTGAAGACGCTCTCGTAATGGGACATGGCTGCCAGCTCATCTGTCTTATTGAGTAGGGATCAAACGTTCCCCATAATAACGGATGGGAGGACGGGTCTGTACCTTATATTCCTTGCCCACTGTCTTACTCCAGCTCGACATCCACGCCATTTCTGTCTTATTTCTCCCGGTATGTTGAGTTTTTGCGTTAGCACCATGGGCCGGTTAAGTGCTAACAGCTGGTCCCTGTTGTACTGTCTCCTGCTATAAACAGTGGCTCCGTCCGCTGGCTCAGGAGACATCTGAGACGATCTGTGTGTCTGTGATGGATAAGGTGTCACCGGAGCGAGAGAAGCCAGATAATAAATAAGAACTAGGAAGAAAAAAACCCCCCCTCAGAATTGAGCCGCTGTTGCAAAAAAAACACCCATTTACTCACATTATAAGGATTCACCTATGGTGAAAATGCAGGGCCCCTCAATTGTAAAGTCATTCTGGGCCTCCTCAAAGCTTAGAAATATTGAGATCATCTTTTACCTTTTCTGACTTGGTCTTAATTCTCAGAAGGCTTTCAGGAAGCTCAGTTAGCTTTTATGAAATATGTTGCACTGAATTTAATGGTTGTTTATTTCACTATCTCTAAAATGATGTTGGCTGAGTTAACATTGTTTTAAAAAGAATAGTGTTTATACTATACATAACCTCTGATGTAGGTATGCAGTTAAAAATACATATTTAAAGAATGGCATTAACTTGCCCCTGACTATGAACCTGTGCTATGATAGAAATACCAGGGAGCCTGATGGAAAACTGTTGTTCTGACAGGATCCAGAGCAGAGCTGTAGCTACAGTCTTAGCTGTCAATCAAAGCAAGGTGAATCAAAGCAGTGCAACTGCTTTGATTCACAATTTGAGCGGTCTTGCTTGTCAGTTTTAAGTGTTTTGTGTCATGCACTAACCCTCTGTATAGTCAAAGCCTTTGCGTCTAGTTCTGTGGAGTAGTTTATATTTTGGACTTTGTGTGTGGGGGAGATTTGTTTTTGGCCCACCTGGCCTTGAACCCCCACCACCCACCCTGGGAGGGTTTTTTGTTTGTTTGTTTGTTTGTGTGGATTGTCTGGTGTCCGACCCTTTAGAGGGGGGTACTGTTAGGGTCTGGACAGGGCTGTGCTCATGTCGTCACTTTACGTTGTTATTTGTTCTTCTGTGATCTTCAGGACATGAGTTCAGCCATGTCCTCGCCCTCAGTTTATTATGTTCATCTGTGTTTTATTTCCATCCCTGCCATTGTCTCAGGTCGTTTCTATGTTTTTTTGTTTTCATTATTATTCTGTGTGCTCTGTCTGTCTCCCAGTCCCACCCGTCCTATGCTCATTTCTCTTCCCGTGTGTTTTTGATTCATCTTGATTGTGCCCACCTATCCCGTGTTCCGTTGATTATCCCAGTGTCTATTTTTGTGTGAGCCTTTGTTCAGTGTTGCATCCTTGTCTGTGTCATGAGGTTTCACACCCCCATCCTGTCTCCGTGTTTGCCAAGCCTGTTTGTATCTGTGGCCGTGTTTGGTGTGCTTAATCAGCCCATGAGCTGAATATTTCTTTATATTCAATAAATTGGCAAATGACAGTTTCCGTGTTTGGGTCCTCTCTTCTGCCCTTCCTGGGCACAACCCTGACACTAACCGTATGTCTGTAGATTTTATGGTTAAAATCTGTAATATCAATGCAGTCAAAAACCATAAACTGAACAAAAATGAAATACTGTTTCTTTAATGGTGTTCCCATGAATATATATGAAACTATAATTTTTGAGTCAAAAATGCTTTACTAGTTTGCTAAACATGTCCCATAGTATGTCCCTAGGGGAGCATGGCAGCAGTGATTTTTGGGTGTGTAGCTTACAGTGGTTGCTGAGGACTTTTTGGGTTCTCACCTATGGACAGAAAAGGGCTCTTATTTTGTAATAATGTTATAGTTGTAAACGGTCTGTAAATATGTAGGAGTAATTTTCCCTGTTATTCTGTTTGTTTTATCAAGCTTAATGATAAATTACTGATTATCATCATGACTGAGATGCTAAATAACAGACTTTTTGTCACATGGTCTGTGCGCCGATGCCATCCACGCTCAGACCATATTCCTCCTCAGCCCGGCTCTTACTTTGACAGCGTCTCAGTGGGCCTCCAGCTGTCAAGCTCTATGGGACGGCTGGAGGCCAATTACCTCTCATCAGCTGAGGCGCTGTCAACTACTATAAAAGGGAGCAGTCCTGATTATTCAGTGCTGTGACCTCGCGCATATTATTCACGCTCTTCTCCGGTGTGGGTAAGGCTGGAACCCCTACGTCCGGCTCCAGTCCTCCTTTCATCATTATTCGTAAGTGTACCGTTTGCATTGTTTGTGGTTTGCCCCACGAGGCTCTTTCCTTTTGTTCCTTTCTGTTATCATTAATAAACAACGCAAACTCACCGGTCAGCCCTTGGCTCTTATTTATGGCTCGCAAGAGCCATACGTAACACTTTTAATATTTGCTTAATTAACTCTTAATATCATAAGGCTTGAGCTTCTAAGATCTGCCTCTAAGGACGTCAAATTGTGGGGCACCAAGTACAGAATATTACATGCTGAATTGAACATCATCATTTTTGCCGCATTTTAACTCTGTGTGCTGACCTGTCAGATATTGGGTGGGGTTATGTTCCCTCTAGTGGTGGTTTGCGTTACTGCACCTTTAATTGTAGCTACTTCCTGTTTCCTATATAAACCCTTTTTTGTTCAATCTGCCATGATGAAAGCAATGTGAAAATGTGCTCGCCAGAAATTTGGTTGTACTAACCTAGGAGTGGAACCAACAGTAAGTTAATGCTGAAAATTGTTGTAATACTTGTTTAAGATGACCATAGTTTGGAATATGATGTTAAAAACGCTAAATTTAAGCTATAAAAAGATCGCGATTAAAAGGTGTTAATGGCTTGCAATGATACTTAGCTAACTGCTGAGTCATTTAGCCCTTTGTTAGCCCAAGTTATATTGTGTTGTAATGGTGCTTCGTGTGAAAGCTAGTTAGCTATTCATTTGGCTATGCTTACCTGCTTACTTAGCTGTGTAGCTGTCCTCTGTAAAATAAAAATGTATTAGTATAATTTCGTAATACTTACCTGATTTAACTTACCTTAACTTTGTAACCTGTGGAAACTGTGAAATACTTACCTTAGTTTGAATCTGTAAAGCAATTACTTACCTGAGTTAAGTGCCTGTAATAAGAGAAACTGTTTATATACAGAGTGTTGTATTATTATTTCTTATGTAACATTCTGTACTATGTATATTTCATTGTGTTTCAGTTTTACAAAAAATCAACAAGACAAAAACGATTTCAGTAAATCAGCCAACCTGGAATCAGCCTGCTGTCTTTATTGTTCGCTATCTGTCTACAATACCCAGCCGTATTATCAGGACAGAATAGTAAAATATTGACCACGCAGCGGGGATAGGCAGCTGAAATACGGTGAAGAGCATACAGAAGCAAGCCAAGATGAGCCACGCTGGTGAGGAGGACCGTCCGTCTCAGTTGGAGACAAGGTCTCAAGTCTCAAGTTCACACAAGTCCTCCAGAGCATCAACCCGGTCATCTGCCAGCATTGTTGCAGCAAGAGCCAGAGCTAAGGCTGAAGCAGCTAAAGTCAAAGCATCCTTTGCAGAGAAGGAGGCAGTCATGATGAAACAAAGGGATTCAGTAGAAGCTGCCATAATGGAACAAAGGGCTTCAGCAGAGGCTGCCATGATTAAAGAAAGGGCTTCAATAGACGCAAATCTTCACGTGCTGCAACAAGAGAAAGAAGCAACTGCAGCATCAAGAGAGGCAGCTATATTGGAAGAAGCTGCAGCAGCAGAGCTCGATCCAAGACACAGCGACTCTCTTGGTGAGCTACAGAATCTAGCCCTTGATGATCCAGTGAGACGCACACAACGCTACGTGGAAACACAGCCATTCATTAAAGAACTAGATTCACTGTATGAGTCTTTCGTGGACAGAAATGAACACAAGCCCATGATGGTTGGACACAACGTTCCTCATTCTGCCCCAAAGCCATTTGTTCCAAAGCAGGAACATTCACCTGTTCTCCCTGACATTAAAAGGAAAGACACTGCAGCTAACCCTCCAGCCTCTCATCCCAACCAGGGAAACAAATCCTCACCTCCATCAACACAAACCCATGTCTTGGCCCAGTATCTCATGAGAAAAGAGATGGTGAGCTCAGGACTCCTTACCTTTGACGACTGCCCAGAAAACTACTGGGCATGGAAGGCCTCCTTCCTAGCAGCCACAAAGGAGCTTAACCTCTCGGAGCAAGAAGAGCTCAATCTACTGATCAAATGGTTGGGGCCCAAGTCGTCAGCTCAAGCCATGAGGATCAGGTCTGTGCATGTAAACAATCCTAGACTAGGTGTGTGGACGGTATGGGAGCGCTTGGAGGAAACTTATGGAAGCCCAGAGGTGATTGAAAGTGCCCTAATGAAAAAATTGGACGCCTTCCCAGTCATCTCTAACAAAGAGACACACAAGCTCAGAGAGTTAGGAGACTTGTTAAAAGAGCTACAAGCTGCTAAGTCAGAGGGATTCTTACCTGGGCTCATGTATCTTGATACAGCTCGAGGGGTAAATCCAATTGTGGAGAAGCTTCCATTCTCACTTCGTGAACGCTGGATGACACAGGGATCCAGGTACAAGGAAGTTTATCATGTGCCTTTCCCACCATTCAGCTACTTTGTGGAATTTGTATGTTCTCAAGCTAAGACTCGCAATGACCCCAGTTTCGCATTCAACCTTTCCTCTACTCCCAATCAGTCAAAAGGTGAGAAAGACCAAAAACACATCTACAAATCCGCTGTAACAGTGAGGAAAACTGATGTCACAGCCGCAGGTGGTGCATCTCAGGACAGCACATCTGTGAAGAAAACTGAACCGGACAAAGAATGTCCAATCCACGACAAATCACATCCGCTCACAAAATGCCGTGGGTTCCGAGGAAAGCACCTGGATGAGAGGAAAGCGTACTTAAAGGAGAACTCGATCTGCTTTAGATGTTGTGCCAGCACCAAGCACATTGCCAAAGACTGTAAGACCGCACTCAAATGCAGAGAGTGTGAGAGTGACAAGCACACTTCAGTGATGCATCCTGGTCCAGCACCATGGTCGCCTCATGGGCAGGCTGGGCACTCACCTGGGAATGACCAGAGCGGGGAGCAAGGAAGGGAGCAAAGCGGGGAGAGTGAAGTTGCAGCAACTCCTGTTGTCACTTCTAAGTGCACAGAGATATGTGGCGATGCACCCCAGCCTAGATCCTGTTCTAAAATCTGCTTGGTCAAGGTTTCCCATGCTGATAATCCAAGCAAGTTTCACATAGTATATGCTGTACTCGATGACCAAAGCAATAGGTCTTTAGTGAAATCTGAGTTCTTCACTCTGTTGGGTATTAACAGCAGGGCATCCCCCTACACGCTAAAAACATGCTCAGGCAGAGTGGAGACTGCAGGAAGGAAAGCAACCAACATCATTGTGGAATCTCTCGATGGGAAGACCAAGGTCACACTGCCCACATTGCTGGAGTGTGAATACTTACCTGGTGACCGGTCAGAGATCCCGACCCCTGAGTGCGCACAATATTTCCCTCACCTCAGACCAGTGGCCGACAAAATCCCTGCACTTGACAACAGTGCACCCATTCTTCTGCTACTAGGCCGAGATGTTTTGAGTTTGCACAAGGTGCGAGAGCAGCGCAACGGACCACACAACTCGCCATACGCTCAGCGCCTTGATCTCGGCTGGGTCATAGTGGGAGAGCTGTGTCTGGGTGGCGCTCACAAGACTCAGGAAGTCAATGCTTATAAGACCCATGTCCTCCAAAATGGACACCCTTCCTTCTTTAAGCCCTGCACTAACAGCATTCACATCAAGGAGAGACCCAGTGAACCGATTCAGTGCAGCCTTCAGTTCCCAACTCGCAGTGAGGAAGCCATTCCAGAGACATGTAGGGATGGTCTTGGTGAAAGTATGTTCCAGACAACACCAGCCGACAACAAACCAGCCATGTCAGTAGATGACAGTGAGTTTCTGAGAATAATGGAAGACGAGGTGTATATGGACAATGAAAACCACTGGGTGGCGCCACTACCCTTTCATACTCCTCGTAAGCGTCTTCCGTGCAACAGAGAGCAGGCTGCTCAAAGACTCCAATCCCTCCAACGCTCATTCAGGAAGAAACCTGACATGAAACAGCACTTCTTTGATTTTATGCAAAAGGTCATTGACAACCAACAGGCCGAGCCAGCTCCTCCACTACAGCTCGGGCAGGAGTGCTGGTATCTGCCGACATTTGGCGTATACCACCCCCAGAAGCCGGGGAAAATAAGAGTTGTATTTGACTCCAGCGCGGAGTACAAGGGGACATCATTGAATGATGTGCTTCTCAGTGGACCCAACCTGAACAACACACTAATAGGATTCCTATTACGGTTCAGAAGAGAACAAATTGCTGCTACCGCCGACATAGAGCAAATGTTCTATGGGTTCAAGGTCAGAGAGGACCACCGCCACTTCCTCAGGTTTCTCTGGCACAAAGACAATGATCCAGACAAGGACATCATTGACTACTGGATGACTGTGCATGTATTCGGCAACAGCCCGTCTCCAGCAGTAGCGACTTATGGGCTGAGGAGAGCTGCAGAGCAAGGAGAAGCTGAGCATGGTAGTGATGCAAAGGAGTTCATCTTCAGGAACTTTTACGTCGACGATGGGCTCATGTCATTGGCCAAGGAGCATGAGGTGATCGATCTCCTGCAGCGAACCAAGGCTCTGCTAGCTGAGAGTAACTTAAAACTCCACAAGATCGCCTCAAACAGTCCGAAGGTCATGGAGGCTTTCCCAGTGGAGGAACGAGCAAGTGACCTGAAAGATCTCGATCTGGGAGCAGACCCATTGCCCCTTCAAAGGAGCTTAGGCCTGAACTGGGTGCTCCAGACCTCAAGCTTCATCAACGCCATGAGGAGTTTCCTATCCATCCGTGGACCTGTCAAGCACTTAAGGTCGGATAGAGGCACTAATTTCATTGGTGCATGCCGCGAGCTTCAAATCAACACTGACGATCCTGAGATCAAGAACTATCTGCAAGAGCAGGGATGTACATGGACCTTCAATGCTCCCCATTCTTCACACATGGGTGGAGCCTGGGAGAGGTTAATTGGAGTGGCAAGACGCATACTGGATGGACTGCTTGCGAAGGATGGTGCTACCCGACTGTCTCATGAAGTCCTTACAACCTTGATGGCTGAGGTTATGGCTATCATGAATGCACGCCCGCTAGTCCCAGTCTCCAACGATGCAGAGGTACCTGAAATCCTCTCACCTGCCACTCTGCTCACCCAGAAGGCGAGTGTCAGTCCTGCACCCCTGGGAGACTTCGACCTGGATCACCTCAGCCAGGTCCAGTGGCGCCAGGTCCAGAGCTTGGCGGACTCCTTCTGGAAGAGGTGGCGGTCGGAGTACCTGGCCACACTTCAACCACGGAGGAAGTGGACCTCCGAGAAGTCCAGTCTCCAGGAAGGTGACATTGTTTTGATAAAGGACAATCAAGCAAAGCGCAACATGTGGCCTCTAGGGCGTATAGTTAAGGCCATTCCTAGTTCAGACAACAAGGTCCGTAAGGTCACAGTTAAGACCTCTAGCCAAGGGGTAGTTAAAGAGTACCTTAGACCCATCTCTGATGTTGTGCTATTGATGTCACTAGAGAAGAGTAAATAGTGGTATACATGTATACCAAGCGGGGAGTGTGCTGACCTGTCAGATATTGGGTGGGGTTATGTTCCCTCTAGTGGTGGTTTGCGTTACTGCACCTTTAATTGTAGCTACTTCCTGTTTCCTATATAAACCCTTTTTTGTTCAATCTGCCATGATGAAAGCAATGTGAAAATGTGCTCGCCAGAAATTTGGTTGTACTAACCTAGGAGTGGAACCAACAGTAAGTTAATGCTGAAAATTGTTGTAATACTTGTTTAAGATGACCATAGTTTGGAATATGATGTTAAAAACGCTAAATTTCACTTCCGGTTATGGCTGCCACGTAGGACGGACGTGTCTCGCTCTGCTCTGCTCCTGGAGAAAAAAAATCGGCAAATAACTCTCTCATTTGGGACAGAACGTATCCCAGCATTTGGGCGAGGATATGTCGGCGAAGCCTAAGGCTGGAAAACCAGGAAAAGGAAAAAGCGAGCCGCCGAAACAGTCCAAATTAACGGACTTTCAGGTCTGTGACGCAGCAAACAAAACTCCATATATGGCGGAGGAAGCTGGCGGCGGTGCGATGTTTGCGGGGAATGGCGCAGATGCGCTGATGGCTGCCATGAGTTCAATGAGAGCGGACTTTTCCTCTAGATTTGATGGGATTATGACAGCGTTGGAAGGAATAAGAAAGGAATTGGGTGACTGTGTAGAACGAACGGCGCAGATGGAGCTCCGTCTCGCTAGTGCTGAAGATGACGTCACCCGTCTTCAATTAAAGGTGCGCACTTTGGAAAAAAAAAAAAAAATCTCTGGAAGATAATATTTTGGATTTGGAATATCGGTCGAGACAGAATAATTTGAGGCTGGTGGGTCTTCCAGAGGAATCAGAAGGTCGGGACGTATGTTCCTTTCTGGAAAAGTGGATTCCGGAGGTGCTGGGCAGCGAGGAGTTGCAATCAGCAGTGGTTCTGGAAAAAGCACATCGTATTGGCCCACGGAGAGATAAGGGACCGCCGAGGACCTTAATTATGAAGTTTCTTAGCAACAGAGACAGGATGAAGATCTTCAACGCTGCACGTGCTAAAGGAGAGATTAAACACCAGGACCAGCAGGTGCGGTTCTACCCAGATTTGGCCACAGGAATCCAGCAATTGAGGAAGCAGTTTGATCCCGTACGTAAGGAGCTGCGCAACCTTGGGATTCGTCATGGTGTAATCTATCCTGCGAGACTGCTGACCACGTATGAGGGCAGAACCCACATCTTCAAGACCCCAGAGGAGGCGCAGGAGTTCATCAAGAAGATCAAAGAAGAAGAAGAGACTGGTGGGAGCTAAGCATGAACAAAATATAAGGTAGAATAATTAAGCATTTGCACAGGCATCTGACTGACTTGAAGTAAATAGTAAGTTTACAAAATATAGATTGTATTATATATTAAAAAAACAAAACAAAAACAAAACAAACAAAAAAAAAACTATGATGTACAAAGTTGTTAAAAATTTTGGAGTTAAGTTGGAAAACTACAGAGGAGAGTTAATGTTACGTCATTAAAAGCAGTAGAGTTGGGGTGATTGGGAGGATGAAGAAGGAGTGGCTTAGGCTGTTCCCCGTGGGTGTGGAACGGTCGATGGCTATATCGGGAGACAGAATTTTTCTTTTGATTTTGGGGGGTTTGCCACAAGTGTGGGAAGGGGAAATTTGTTTGTGTGTAGTTTGTAGGATGAATGTTCAACCACTCATGTTTTTGCTTCTCTGTATGAGCATGTTTACACTGCAAGGTAATCCCAAACTCTCTATTGATCATGGACCAAAGTGTTAATCTTAATTTAACTTCATGGAATTGCAGAGGTCTACAAAATTTAAAAAAACTTAAACAAGTTATGAATAAAATAAAGGACATGGGTTCAAGAATTGTGTTTTTACAAGAAACTCATCTGATAGAGGAGGATGTTAAAAGAATTAGGAGTAGATGGCAGGGAAGTGTATTCACCTCTTCATTTTCATCCCGAGCCAGGGGAGTTATGACTCTCATACATAAATCAGTTCCTTTTCAGGTGAAAAATGTAATTGGAGACAAATTTGGAAGATATGTAATCATTCAAGGTTCTTTGCTATTAGAAAATATAAATCTTGTGAACTTATATGGTCCCAATATAGATGATCAGAAGTTCTTTGCTAATTTATTTCTCATCTTATCATCACTTACAGGGCAACATATAATAGCAGGGGATTTTAATTGTACATTGAATCCAGGTGTGGATAGATCAACAGGACTGGATCGTACGCACATTGGATGTAGGATGACTATTAATCATTTTATGAAAGAATTGAGATTGTTAGATATATGGAGAGAAATGAAACCACAAGTTAAAGCCTATTCTTGTTATTCCAGTACCTACAAGACATTCTCACGTATTGATTATTTTTTGATTTCCACAGAATTAAGGTCCAAGATTCAAAACTGCTTTTATGATAACATCGTGATTTCTGATCATGCACCCTGTTGTCTAATATATGTAGATAAAAAATTGACAAAGGAATCAGGTAGATGGCAATTTCAGCATAAATGGCTTCAGGATGAGGAATTTGTCAAGTATATAGAAAAACAGATAGACGAGTTCTTTGACATCAATACTACACAAACATCAGCATGTGTAAAGTGGGAGGCTTTCAAAGCTTTTATTAGGGGACATATTATTAGTTATACAGGATCAAAATCTAAGAAGACTCGAGAGGAGAGAGCTAAATTGGAACATAAAATAAAAAGTCTTCAGGAAAAAGTGTATGCAGGAAGTGACCCAAGGTTGGAGAATGAATTACTGATTTTGAGAGCTGAATACGACAAAAAATCAGCGAATAGAGCTGCCTCGAGTCTTCTAAGATTGAAACAATCTTTTTATGAACAAGGTGAAAAATCAGGAAAATTATTAGCATGGCAGATTAAACAATTGGAAATTAAAACACCAATTACCAGTATTATAAGTAACGGACAGGTAGTTATAGATCCTTTAGAAATTAATAGAGCCTTTAGAGATTACTATGAAAAATTATATGATACCAAAAATGAACCTGATTTAACAAAACTAAATGGGTTTTTGAACGAACTATCTATACAGTGTATTCCAAATGAAAACAGGGAGATATTGGAGTCTAAAATTAGTCAAGAAGAAGTTGGGCTAGCCATTGATAATATGAAATCAGGAAAAAGTGCAGGACCAGATGGTCTTCCAGTTGACCTTTATAAAAAATTTAAGAATAAATTAATAAAACCTTTTTTGGAAATGGTTTTAGAAGCATTTCAAAATAATAATTTACCATCATACATAAATAATGCCTTAATTATACTGTTGCCAAAACCAGGTAAGCCCTCTAATAAATGTGAAAATATGAGACCAATAAGCCTATTAAACGCCGACCTTAAGATAATCTGTAAAATTTTAGCAAGACGAATACAAGAAATTTTACCAAATATTATTAATCGAGATCAGAATGGCTTTATAAAGGGTAGACAAGGCTTCCATAATGTAAGAAGACTATTTAATATTATTTATTTTAATAAAGAAGCACCGGATACAGCTCTCCTATCATTGGACGCCGAAAAGGCCTTTGATAGAGTTGAATGGCCCTTTTTTGAAGTCCTACAAAGGTTTGGACTTGGAAATAATTTCATAAAATGGGTTCAAATAATATACAATAATGCTACAGCAGAAATCCTAACAAATAACAATATTTCAAAACCAATAAAAATCAATAGAGGATGTCGACAAGGCTGTCCACTTTCACCTTTACTGTTTACTATGGCAATTGAACCTTTAGCGATAGCGATACGTTTACATTCACAAATATATGGAATTAAAGTTGGACCAACAGAACATAAAATCTCCCTGTACGCCGATGATATAATTTTGTTTATGTCGAATCTAAAAAAATCAATTCCAACCTTGTTGAATTTAATAAAGAATTTTGGGGAAATATCAGGATATAAAATAAATAAAACTAAATCTTCAATATTAATGCTAAATGAGACCCAGAGAAATTACCCAGCCCCTGAGGTAAATCAATTCAATGTTGTAAATCAGTTTAAATATTTAGGAATCCAAATTATGCCTAAGCTAGAATCTGTCGCCAGTGTCAACTATGAAGCCTTAATGTCAGATATCAATGAGTTAACTCAGAGATGGATGTCACTACCAATGTCGATGATCGGGAGAATCAATATACTTAAAAGTAATATTTTACCTAAAATACTTTATTTATTTCAATACATTCCCTTATCACCACCTTTAGATCTATTCTCAAGAATAAAAAAAAAGTTAGTGGAATTTATATGGAACAACAGGAGGGCTAGATTACGTTTGTCTTTATTATATTTACCATTTGATCGTGGAGGTCTGAAATGTCCAAATTTTATGTTGTATTATTGGTCGGCACAACTGAGGTCTATGACATATTATTTTTCATCAAATGATCTCCCTCACTGGACTGAAATGGAATCATACAATTTACCTTTACCTCTTCCCATATTCATATACTCAGATTCGGCAAAAAAATTACAAAAACAAGTTAAAAATCCATTTGTAAAGCATATGATCAAAATATGGTGTGAAGCTAAAAACTATTTAAAAGAACCACAGTTATTGTCACAATTTAGTCCAATATGGGGTAATCAATATTTTAAACCAGGGAGAGCGGACGCTGTATTTAAAGTATGGAATTTAAAAGGGATACAAAAGATTCAGGATTTATATTTGCCATGTGCAGACAACATAATGTCTTTTGAAGAGCTGAGGATCAAATTTAATCTCAATAGAACACATTTTTTTAAATATCTTCAACTTAGAAACTTTATTCGATCAAATCAAAATAAAGCTCTCACTCGACCTATTTATTCATCCTTGGAAAAAATGATGATGAAAGATAGTAAAAGAAAGGGTATTATTTCAGAGTTTTATAACTCATTGACACTATCTTCAAGTGAAAATTCACTGAAAAGATTAAACTACTGGAAAGAAGATCTGCAAATTGAAATTTCAGAGGAACAATGGGAATTGGCTTGTACAGAAGCTCAAACCAAATCAATAAATGCACGCCTTAAATTGATACATTTCAAATGGTTAATGCGGATGTATGTTACACCGGAGGAGTTAAATAGATATAACAAAAATATACCAGATACATGCACAAAATGCATGGAAAGTAAAGGAACCCTATTTCATTGTTTATGGGAATGTAGATTAATAAGAATGTTTTGGGAGGAGGTGAGGGTAACAATTGAAAAAATAATCTCAAAACAAATCATATTGAATCCTAAACTGTTTTTGTTGGGTCTGTACCCAGAAAAGCATAATTTCAATAAAAGTGAAAGAACATTCATAGACCTCAGTTTGCTTAATGCCAAAAAATGTATTGCACTATTATGGAAAAAGACTCATAGACCAGATGTGACTCAGTGGTTAAGACAGATGTTAACAAACCTTCCATTAGAAAGAATAACATATATACTGAAATCAAAGGAAATTGTGTTTGAGAATATATGGAGACCTTTTATTGATTATGTAAAAAATTTAAACATAACTCTTGAAGAAGAAGGTGAATGATGTGTGTGGACCTTGTAAATTCCAAACTGGTGAACATAATATGTATACTAATGTATTGGATTGTCTAGACTAAACAGAGGAGCATTGTTGAAGACTTGATTTTGTTGGTGGTTGTTGGTGTTTTTAGGGCATTTTTTTTTTTTTTTTTTTGTAGTACTTTAGTGTTAGTGTTTGTTTGTATCATGTTTGTTAAAAAAAAAAAAGGTTCAATAAAGATATTGTGGAAAAAAAAATAATAACGGACTTTAAAACATTCACTAAAAAGGTTAAAAACTGGCTGAAAAATAAACAAGAATGTACCCATGTATGAAATGATTGTCTGCAGGGTGAGAGTGAATGAAGGGAAGGAATGAATGTGTTTGTTTATAGTGAGTGACGAAGGGAGGGAGGCCTGAAATAGGCGAATGTGTGTCGGGTTGTTATATTTGTGTATTTATAATATTTATAATATTTATAATTGTGTATTTATAATGTATTTATGTTTTTTTGCATTGATGTATGTGGTTATTGTGTATTCCTTTTCTTTCCTTTTTTTTTTTTTTTTTTTTTTACTTGTTCCTTTCTAAAGCCCATCCAGGGACAAGAGTTGCAAATTAGCTAATAGCTATACACTCTGTGCAACACATCAGATTGATTGTCATTGATTAATTGTCTATGTTTATTGCACTGTCCCTGTCAAATAAACAAATCTATCTATCATTCTAATTTTGTAGTTACCACACAACAAAAAAAATTCAGGGAAATTACAAATGATCAAAGGCAGTGAAGAATAGTAGTAGTAGTAGTAGATTAGTTTATTTGACAGGGACAGTGCAATAAACATAGACAATTAATCAAAGACAATCAATCTGATGTGTTGCACATAGAGTGTATAGCTATTAGCTAATTTGCAACTCTTGTCCCTGGATGGGCTTTAGAAAAAAGAATCAAGATAAAAAATATACACAATAACCACATACATCAATGCAGAAAAATTATAAATACACAATTATAAATATTATAAATATTATAAATACACAAATATAACAGCCTGACTCACATTTAACATAAATATTATAAATATTATAAATACACAAATATAACAGCCTGACTCACATTTAACACATATAACATAACTCACATTTGCCTATTTCAGGCCTTCCTCCCTCCGTCACTCACTATAAACAAACACATTTATTCCTTCCCTTCATTCACTCTCACTTTGCAGACAATTAATTCATACATGAGTACATTCTTGTTTATTTTTCAGCCAGTTTTTAACATTTTTAGTGAATGTTTTAAAGTCCGTTATTATTTTAATTTCATTTGGCATTGTGTTCCAGATGTGACTGCCCTTTATAGAGAAAGCTGTTTGTCCAAATGTGGTTCTGCGGTGGAATATTTTACAGTTATTGTTAACAGAACTCCTGGTGGCTCTGCTGCTGTCCTGTCTTTGGACAAAACCAGCAAGTGGCTCGGATACAGCCCAGAACCCAGTAAGTACACAGTAATTTCATTTAAGATATTTAACCAGATTACATTTCAGAAGTAATACATTTGATTACATTGTGGTGACCCAGCACACTGCAGATTGACTCTATTTCACACTCACCAGGGCTGGAGGAAACGGAAGACAATTTGCATACAGAGGACAATTCACAGACGGACAAAGAGCCACAGGAGGCAGTCAGACGGGACTGTATGCATGTGTCCTTGAGCCAACC
This sequence comes from Pholidichthys leucotaenia, assembly GCA_020510985.1. Lineage (NCBI taxonomy): Eukaryota > Metazoa > Chordata > Actinopteri > Cichliformes > Pholidichthyidae > Pholidichthys > Pholidichthys leucotaenia. The sequence goes on from CM035838.1 coordinate 257,823,603, forward strand.
AATGTTATGCTAATCATGTGTATTGACTGATAATCTAATGTGCCATGCATTCTCTCTTCCTGTATCACTGTATAAAAGAGCTTGTGTGACATGTCTCAGCAGCACAGTAGCGCACAGAGCTACGATGTGTGTCTCATTATGATGAAGGAAATAAAACCTTGCAACCTTCCAGCTCGTCGCATCTCGCCTGATCTAATTCCTCCACAGTGGTGACCCTAGACGTGTCATGGTGTGGCCCTCGCCTGATCTTTTCCCTCCACACTGGTGATCTGACGAGAGAGAATGACCGTCTGCTCCCTCTCACCGCGCTGTGGACTCTGGAGGACCAGAGAACGCCTGCAACCTCTTCATCCATACTGGAGTGCGCCCTCCAGAGTGGGCAGCGCTGGAACCGACATGCACCATGAATGGCGACACGAGCGATCCGAAGGAAGCAGCCTGAACGGGGAAGAACATCAGTGCCGACTGCGTTGATTTCCACCAAGCTCCCCAAACCTGACTCACTCCCGACAGCGGACCTCACGCGCACAGAAGCCCTGCACGCACACCGCAGAATTACGAGGACGGCGCAACTTGAAGCTATGTGGTCACTGCGCTAAGCGCGTGCCGTGCACAGGAACAAACCGGCTCCACAGACTGATACAGCGTCCTCCGCCGCTGCACATACCCGAGAAACACGGCCGATCGCCATCCTCGGAACCTTCAGGGCTGCTCACGCACCTGAAGCAGACGTGCAGCCCGCACACAGGACTTTGTATGGGTTTCTCAGCCACGACGCACAACGGGAGTTTAGCCAATTGCTGTCCCCGATGGCTTTAGGGCTGCGTCCGCACCTAAAGCCACACCGCCAAGTCCCTCACACAGCTGCAGTTGTTTCACAAACGCCACACATCCTCGGGGAATTTGGCCGTTCGCCTTCCCCACACCCTCGCTGGACCGAGCCGCGAGAGGAGTCAAAGACTTAATTTTTTCACAGCCATTGCGGATCACCGCCAGGGACCGGGAAAGTCCCTCACCATCACGGATCCACACGCAATTTTTGCGCGGCCCAGACACCTTTGACGTCCCGGGCTGGCACTCACTTACTCCCACCCCCTTCCCCCTCCTCCTCCACAGCACTTTTCCCGCACCTCACTTCCTGGAGCCGGCCGAGCGCCGGCCCCATGCGCCTACAATCCACGGCCGTTCAATGTGCTGGAACCCGAAGCGGAGCACACTGTCTTTTCTACCCCTCCCCCATCCCCCCCACGGACTGACATGCTCTCCAACACTCCTCTACAGCAGGACAGTTCTACTGGAGCTGGAGCCCAAACAACCGGGGGGGGGGGGGATCACAGCCCCTTCTGAGTGTTCTGGGGGAGCCGTGTGGTGACCCAGCACACTGCAGATTGACTCTATTTCACACTCAGCAGGGCTGGAGGAAACGGAAGACAATTTGCATACAGAGGACAATTCACAGACAGACAACGAGCCACAGGAGGCAGTCAGACGGGACTGTATGCATGTGTCCTTGAGCCAACCAATGTCATGCTAATCATGTGTATTGACTGATATGCTAATGTGCCATGCATTCTCTCTTCCTGTAACTGTCATGCGGTGATCCTCGCGGATCACCATAAGACGCCAAGAGTCCACCAGTGAGTTTTGCAATGATGGTGATTTATTACAAGACACAAGACGTAACACAAGACTATGAGAGACTGTGGCGAAGATACACTAAACATAGAGCATGGGACCGTAAGGCTAACTCCAGCCACTTACGATCTAAAACATGACATGACATGAGCAAGCATAAGCACGAGAATATACACACGAACCTGACATGACAAGGACGATGAATGTCTGACGAGGTTTAGACGATACTCCTGCAACTCAACTGCCGTCAGCGCCCGCCTAATAAAGCCGAACACTAACGAGCAGTAATGACAGCCAGCTGACCGACCTTGACAGCCGGAAGCCCCACCGAGCACCTTCACAATAAGAGCCCGGTGAAGCCAGAATATAACCCATAGCTGTCAAAGCCGGCAGCGAGCTATACGTAGCCCGAGCGCGGACAAGACCGGCGCTCGGGTCATAACAGTATCACTGTATAAAAGAGCTTGTGTGGCATGTCTCAGCAACACAGTAGCGCACAGAGCTACGATGAGTGTCTCATTATGATGGAGGAAATAAAACCTTGCAACTTCCCAGCTCGTCACATCTCGCTTGATCTAATTCCTCCACAACATATGTTTTTAAGCAAGAACAGTTAAAAGAATAGTTTAACCATTTTACGTTGTACTATGCTTCAGCTTATCATAATACAGTCCTTAACTCAATAGTCTGTCTTGTAGCTATGGAATGGCATCTGTGAGCTCAATTTCTCTCATCAATACTTTAATTGTAGCAAGGTACTCTTATGACAAAAATTAGGGTTGCTAATTTGAATTTACGCTGCTGCTTTCCTTGTAAATTGGAAAGCTTTTTATTGTAAATTTGCAATTTTTTGCTCATAAATTCGTGTATTTTCTTTTCTTGTCAAAACCTTGGTATAAGCAAAACAGATGCATGTGGGTTTAGTTTAGTTTATTGGATTATTTGTCAGGGACCATGTACAGAAAAAAAACAAACAGGGTAAAGATGCTCTGTACCAAATTATAGCATTCTCACTAATTTCCATCTGTAGTCCCTGAGGCAGGCAGGAAGATATTAAAAGAAAAACAGCACACATAGAAAGCAATTCAGGTCGGGTTTCAGAAACTGTTGTCCCTAAAACAAGCAGGGAGTAAGTTTAAAAGGTAAAAAGATAAGAGAAACAGCACACATGAAAACAATTTAAGAGTACAATTTCAAATCCCATTTAAGGGAAAGAGTCAATGCTGGCAGGTTTGATTATTTAAAATCCATTTTTTAGTCTCTGTGGAAAAGTCTCTGTAATTTGTTCTTGTGATGATCAGGTCAGCATGCTCCCCCTCCCCTCCTGTGTGTTTTTCCTCTGTCTGTTTCCCAGCTCCAGAGCTGATCAGCACACCTGCTTGATTGGGCACACCTGCTGCTACCTTGTCTGCCAGCGTATAAAAGAGCCAGTTTGTGAATGCTTCACCGCTGGACTGTTGGGTATTGCTGCCAAAGCAACTGATGTTACATTGTTTGGTGTTTATTTTTCCCAGTTGTCTTATCCTCTTGTCTTCTCCTCCTCAGGTTTACTGCCATCTCAGCTGTGTGTTCTCCGGGGCTGCGCACGCTCACCTGAATCTCTCATCTCAAGACAACTTCAACTCCACCCAGGTCTACGAACTCCTCTACTCCATCCTGCCCAATTCTCTCATCTGCCATCCCGCTGGTCATTTCCCCACCAGCTCCTACTACCACACGCTGGAGTCCACAGCCGGGCCTTCTGCTTGTATAGTAAGCCTCTCCTCTTCTTTTCTCACCTTCTCCCATCTCTCCCAAATTCAAATTGTTAATCATTTCCCCTCTCTCTCCTCTACAGGCTGTGTGCTGCTCCAGCGTGCCCACTTGTGTTGTTTTTGTGTGTTTACTAAGTTTGCATTGTTGTGTGTTTCATTTTTTGTGTTAAAATAAACTGTGCTAAACATAAACAACATGCTAAACTGTTCTTCCGGTGCCACACGAGTCGGCCGCCCTTTGCAACAGCGGCTCAATTCTGAGTCTTTTTTTCCCTCCCTCTCTCTTTTTGATCCGTTTTTTTTCACTCCATTTATATCATGGACACACAGATCGTCCCAAATGTCTCCTGAGCTGGTGGACGGAGCCACTGTTTATAGCAGGAGTCGATACAGCAGGGAGGAGCTACTAGCACTCAACCGCCACCCGGTGCTAACGGAAAAACTCGACATACCGAGAGAACTGAGGCGAAAACGCCGTGGCTGCCGGGCTGGAGTAAGGTGAAGGACAAAAAATATAAGGTACAGACCCTCCCTTCCATCTATTGTCATGGTGAATGCACGGTCGTTACTGGGAAAGGTAGATGAGCTAGCGGCTATCTCCCGCTACAATAGCATATACCGGGAATGCTCTCTCCTTTTGTTTTCTGAGACGTGGCTAACTGAACTAGCAGCAGATGCTAACATTGAGCTGGAGGGTTTCCACATGATAGGGGCAGACCGAACACCAGACAGTGGCAAAGCAAGGGGCGGTGGAGTGATAATGTATGTTAACAACAACTGGTGCAGACCGGGACATATCACTGTTAAACAACGACACTGCAGCAAAGACATTGAGTTGCTAGCTGTTAGCATGTGGCCTACATATCTCCCGAGGGAATACTCACACGTGATCTGCATTGTTGTTTATGCAAATCCGACGGCGAACGCTGGGACAGCGTGTGACATCATCCATTCAGTAACCAGCAGGCTGCAGACAGAACACCCAGATGCTCTTCTCCTCATCTCAGGCGATTTCAACCATGTTTCACTATCTCCCATTCTACCCACGTTTACCCAGTATGTCACATGCCACACTAGAGACAATAAAACACTGGACTTATTCTACGCAAACACTAAGGAGGCGTACACCTCATCACAACTTCCCCCACTCAGGAGATCGGATCACAACTTGGTTCATCTCCGGCCGGTGTACAAACCCCTAGTGCACAGACAACCTCCGGCCATGCACACAGTGAAGTTATGGTCTGAGGAGGCAATGGACACTCTAAAGGGCTGTTTTGAAACCACCGCCTGGAATCAGCTCTGCGATCCACATGGTGAGGACATCGATGGCCTCACTCACACCTTCACGGACTACCTCAGCTTCTGTGTGGACAAATCCGTTCCCACCAAGACCATACGGTGTTGCTCAAACAACAAACCCTGGATCAACCCTGAGATAAAAACACTTCTGAGAGAGAAGAAGAGGATCTTCAGGTCGGGGAACAGGGAGATGCTGAAGTCCGTACAGAGGGAGCTGAGGAGAAAGATCAGAGAAGGCAAGGACAGCTTCAGGAAGAAGATGGAGGACAAGCTGCAACAGAGCGACATCAGCTGGGTCTGGAGAAACCTCAAAACCATCTCTGGGCTCCAGAATACCTCCCCCCAGGCCACGGGGGGCAGGGAGTGGGCGAACAATCTGAATCTGTTTTTCAATAGGTTTGACCAACTGCCCTCCCCCCTGACTGCACAACAACCACTGCTGCCTCTAAAGACATCAAGTCCTGCTGCCCACTCCCCACTCCACCAACACCCCCCCACTCCCAACACACAGCCCCCCAACCTGATCCTGACAAAGACCCAGGTGAGGACGGAGCTGAGGAAGATCAAGGCGAGGAAGGCGTCGGGACCGGACGGCATCAGCGCAAAGCTCCTCAAGTCCTGTGCAGACCAGCTGTGTGGGATTGTGACGTACATCTTCAACCTGAGCCTGAAGCTGGGGAGGGTACCACAGCTGTGGAAAACATCTTGTGTGGTACCTGTACCAAAAACTTCCCACCCCAAAGACCTGAATAGCTACAGACCGGTGGCCTTGATGTCCCACTTGATGAAGACCCTGGAGAGATTGCTCCTTGCTCACCTCCACCCCCTGGTGGGACCAGCGATGGATCCACTCCAGTTCGCCTACCAGCATGGCATTGGGGTGGAGGATGCGGTGATCTTCCTCCTTCACCGTTCTCTGTCCCACCTGGAGAAGCCCGGGAATGTGGTGAGGATCATGTTCTTTGACTTCTCCAGTGCTTTCAACACCATCCAACCGATGATCCTGAAGGACAAGCTGCTGCGCGCAGGGGTGGACCAGCACCTGTCATCATGGATCCTGGACTACCTCATGAACCGGCCTCAGTTTGTGAGAACCCGAGACTGTGTGTCCGACACGATCATCGGTAGCATGGGGGCCCCCCAGGGAACGGTGTTGGCTCCCTTCCTGTTCACTCTTTATACTGCGGACTTCTCACACAACACAACACACTGCCATCTACAGAAGTTCTCTGATGACTCTGCAATCGTTGGCCTCATCTCCAATGGAGATGAAGCTGAGTACAGAGGGCTTATCCAGGACTTCGTGGACTGGTGCCATCAGAACTGCCTCCAGATCAACGCGAGGAAAACTAAGGAGGTGGTGGTGGACTGCCGCAGGCATGGACAACCCCTCACAGCACCAGTAAATATACAGGGAACAGACATTGAGATGGTGACATCCTACAAGTACCTGGGTGTTCATCTGAACAATAAACTAGACTGGTCACACAATACTGACGCACTCTACAAGAAGGGACAGCGCAGGCTGTTCCTACTGAGGAGACTCAGGTCTTTTGGTGTACAAGGGGCGCTGCTGAAGGCATTCTATGACACGGTGGTGGCATCAGCCATCACTTTTGGAGTGGTCTGCTGGGGCAGTGGCATTACCGCAGCCGATAGGAAGAGACTGAACAAACTGATCAAGAAAGCTAGCTCTGTCCTGGGGCAGCGCCTTGACCCGGTGGAGGAGATAGGAGGGAGAAGGACGGTGGCTGAACTGTCATCTCTGCTGGAGTCCAAGTTCCACCCTATGCAGGACATACTGAATGCACTGAGGAGCTCATTTAACAGCAGACTACATCATCCCAGGTGCACAACCGAGAGGTTTCGCAGGTCCTACCAACGGCTGTCAGACTGTACAACCTAAGCAGGGCTGCTCGCAGAGATAGCAAAAAGACGTAACATCCTAATAGTTTTGAATGCAAAAGACGCAATAGACTTACACAATGGTCCCCTCCGGCATACAACTAGGAAAATACCGGTTGCTATGGAGGGTGAGAATATGTATGGGCACATAATCATACCATGTAGGATAACTAAGTAGACGGTTGTGCTGTTTCATCCCATCTAGCAACAATGCTCTGCACTGTGTGTGTTTATATATTTACCTCCGCCAGGAGGTAATGTTTTTGCCAGGGTTTGTCTGTCTGTCTGTTTGTTTGTTTGTCTGTTGGTTAGCAAGATAACTCAAAAAGTTTTTGGACGGATTTCGATGAAACTTTCAGGCGTTGTTGGAAATGGTACAAGGAAGAACTGATTAAATTTGGGGGATGATCTGGATCACCGTCCAGAAGAAAACCGCCATTACGGAAAATGCCATTTTCGTCAATAACTACTGAACCACTAATCCTATCATTGTCAATCCAATTGCTAGTCATATGTTTTCATGGTCAAGGAATCTGAAAATGTACACACAAACACTGTATGGGGGGAACTGTGGCAGCCATTACGGAAAATGCCATTTTCGTGAATAACTACTGAACCACTAATCCCATCATTGTCAATCCAATTGCTAGTCATATGTTTTCGTGGTCAAGGAAACTGAAAATGTACACACAAACACTGTATGGGCGGAACTGTGGCTGCCATTACCGAAAATCTCATTTTCGTGAATAACTACTGAACCACTAATCCTATCATTGTGAATCCAATTGCTAGTCATATGTTTTCATGGTCAAGGAATCTGAAAACGTACACACAAACACTGTATGGGGGGAACTGTGGCACTTGGCGGAGGTCTGCGCTCTCCGAGTGCTTTTCTAGTTACATATTTATTCCATCTAGCTACAATGCTCCGCACTGGGTGTGTTTATATTTATATATCTATATATTTATTCCATCTAGCTACAATGCTCCACACTGTATGTTTATATATCTACATATTATTCCATCTAGCTACAATGCTCCGCACTGTGTGTGTTTATATATTTACATATTTATTGCACCTAGCTGCAATGCTCCGTACTGTGGGTGTTTATATATCTACATATTTATTCCATCTAGCTACAATGCTCCGCACTGTGTGTTTATATACTCCTATATTTATTCCATCCAGCTACAATGCTCTGCACTGTGTGTCTGTGTATATATATATATATATATATATATATATTTATAGTAATATGTACATATGTATATTAGCTGCTCTTGCTTTTATTTCTTGCCTTCTGATTGTTGCTCTGAGTGTTGCTATCCCTGTGCTGTTGCAATCCTGGAATTTCCCCATTGTGGGACTAATAAAGGCTTATCTTATCAATTACCACTTGAGTCTGAGTGTTCATCTGGTGTTGCTTACTCTGTGTTTGAGCCTCTGGCAATTAAATCATGACAGAACGGTCCAGCTAGGATCAAGGCTCAGCAGACGCTTCACTGGGTGAACAGTCAGCACTCTCCCGTTTAGAACGCCAAGTTATGTTCTTATCCGAACAACTGCAAACTATCACTCAGCAATTAGCTACGGTTTCTGATCATCTGTGTCAACTTTCTGGTGCGGCGTCTCCCCCTTCACCCGTTGCTCCGACAGCTCCTCCCATCTGCCGGACCATTTCCATCCCCTCTCCGGCCCATACACGGGGGAGGTTCAGGTTCAGGTTCAGGTTACTTTATTTGTACCCGTAGGTAGATTTGTTTTGCAGTTGGTGACATCCATATTTACAAGCCACTAATTACATTCAACATAGACACAAACACAGGCACACATCTTACAAAATAGGTAAATATAAAATATGTACAATATAATTTTTATAGCTTGTTCAACTCTTTGACAGCAGCAGGGACAAAGCTGTTTTTGTAGCGCTGGGTTCTACTTTTTGGAGGTGGGGGGTATGTAAAGGGTTCCTGCCCCATTGTTGGCTCTATTTCCAGCAGGTGGTGGGGGAATATAGGGGCGATTCATCCAAAATTCAATTCATGACCCTGCCACTCAGAGACTGGGCACTTAAATGGGCTCAGTCCATTTTAAGTAGTCCGGAAGGGCCTCATTACACATATGACTGGTTTGTGCAGGAATTCACCCGGGCATTCGAGAGAGTGAGGGTAATATTGCGAGCCAATTGATGGGACTCCGGAAGGGAAGTTGGTCAGTCGCCAATTTCTCAGTCCAGTTATGGGTCGTCGCGGCAGATTCCAGATGGAATGATGTTGCTCTACGCAGCGCCTTCCTCCGGAGTCTCAATTCCAACCTCCTCGATGACCTGGCTATCCGTGCTAATCCCTCCTCTCTGGATGAACTAACTGAGCAGGCCATAGGCCTGGATAATCTGTACCGTGAGCGTGCAAGGGAACAGAGGGCTTCTGCTTCCTCGTCTGCGTTGCGTCCCCCCCACCGCCCCATCCTCTCACAGTGCCAGGTCAGCTTCTCCACCAGAGCCAATCGTCCTTGGTCTGACTCATCTGACTCCAGAGGAACACCAGCGCTGGGAGAAGGCAGGGGCTTGTATGTATTGCGGTTCAACTGAACTCGCATTGTCAAAATGCCCCAAAGGATCCGGCCCGTCAGTAGCCATGGGGGGTCTGGCGGGCGGATATTCTCCAAATCCTCCCAACAGTTTTACACTTCCGGCCCTCATTCAATTACCGGGGGTTGAGTGTTCCAAGCTCTCATAGACTCCGGAGCTGAGCAAAATTTCATTCTTCAGGGTCTTGGTCCAAAAGTTTAAGATTCCCACTAGGAACCTCCCGCCACCCCTAAACGTCTCAGCCCTTTCTGGCTGTAGACTTGCCTCGGTTACCCTCCAAACCAGGCCCGTCTCCATTATTCTGTCTGGTAACCACCGTAAAACTATTCACGTTTTTTGTGTTGCTCAGTTCTCCTACTCCCGTGATTTTGGGATATCCGTGGCTCCATAAACACAATCCCATTATTAACTGGGACCAAGGTTCCATTTATTCCTGGAGTCCCTTTTGTCTTCCATCATGCCTACGCTCTGCCGCGTGCTCACCCACTCTGCCCATCTCAGCCCCCCTGGTCGAGCCGCCAGATCTCAGTCTCGTGCCCGAGGTCTATCATGACCTTGGGGAGGTCTTTAGTAAGTCTAAGGCCCTCTCTTTACCACCTCATCGGTCCTATGACTGCACTATAGATCTCCTTCCAGGTGTGTGGCTGCTATGCAGTCGGCCCTACATTTTGTCTGGGCCGGAGAGGGAGGCACTGGAAAGTTACATCAAGGACTCCCTGAGCACCAGTCTCATTTGTCTGTCATCTGCTCCTCTCGGCGTTGGGTTCTTTTTCTGAGGGGAAAAAGATGGGTTATTGTGGCCATGCATAGATTATCGCGAGCTTAATGCTATTACTGTCAAAGACAAGTACCCATTACCCCTTAGTAACTCGGCGTTCAAGCTGCTTCAGCATGCACGTGTGTTCACCAAACTCGATCTCCGCAACGCATACCATCTGGTCTGCATACGCGAGGGAGACAAGTGGAAGACGGCTTTTAAAACACACTTGGTGCAGTTTGAGTACCTGGTCATGCCCTTTGGACTGACCGACGCCCCTCGCCATCTTCCAACGGATGATAAATGATGTCCTCTAGGACATGGTGAACCATTTTCTTTTTGTTTATTTTGATGATATTCTTTTTTTTTTCCCGCACACTGGGGGAGCACACAGTCCATGGCCGGGCGGTCCTGCAACAGCTGCTGGAGAACCAACTTTTTGTGAAGGCCGAAAAGTGTGAGTTTACTTCCAGCTCCACTTCTTTCCTGGGGCTTATTGTATTCGAGGGTGCACTAAAGGGCGACCCAGCAAAAGTCAAGGTGGTGGTTGATTGGCCTACCCCCCAGTCCAGGAAGCAGCTCCAGTGCTTCCTGGGCTTTGACAATTTCTACCGCTGGTTTATCCGGAATTACAGTAAGGTGGCTCTGCCGTTAACTCAACTCACATCCACTAAAGTCTCGTTTAAATGGTCTGAAGCGGAAGAGCAGGCTTTCACCAAATTAAAGGCCCTCTCCTCTGACATGCCTATCCTGGCCCAAGTTGACCCCCAATCTCAGTTTGTGGTAGAGGTTGATGCGTCTGATTCGGGGGTGGGCGCCGTCCTCTCACAGCGTCCCGGCTCCAATCAGAAGCTTCACCCATGCACGTATTTCTCTTGGCGGTTGACTCCAGCCGAGAGGAACTACGATGTACGAGATTGTGAGTTGCTGGCCATTAAATTAGCATTAGAGGAATGGAGGCACTGGCTAGAGGGAGCTACTACCCTGTCATAGTCTGGACAGATCACAAAAACTTAGAATACCTCAGATCTGGCAGACGGTTAAATTCTCGTCAAACTCATTGGGCTTTGGTTTTCCTCAGGTTTAATCTCTCCCTTACATACCGTCCTGGGTCTCGTAATATCAAACCCGATGCTCTCTCTCGCCAATTTTTCTCTGACTTTTCTCCTTCCTCTCTCTCTTCGGCCGCCTCTTCCCCTCCTGAAACAGTCTTACCATCCTCTTGTGTTTTAGGGGCCCTCTCTTGCGAAATTGAGCAGAGGATCTGGCAGGTCCAGATCTCTGAATTTATCACTGAGGGAGGTCCAGCTATCCGACTCCATGTCCCCTCCATCCTCTGCAGCGAAGTTGTCCAGTGGGGGCACACCAGTTTCTTTGCCTATCACCCTGGCATTTCCCAGACTATAGAACTGCTACAACGAGTTTTTCGGTGGCCGGCTCTCAGAGCGGATGTTCAGAACTAAGTTAAAGCCTGCCAGGTTTGCGCCACCAATAAATCAGATTCTTCACCACCAGCCGGCCTCCTTCATCCCCTACCTTTCCCTAGTCACCCCTGGTGGCACATTGCCATAGACTTTGTTACAGGTCTCCCTCTATCACAAGGCAACACTGTCATATTCACCATCATTGACCATTTTTCCAAAGCTGTCCATTTAGTTCCCCTGTCCAAATTGCCCTCTGCTGCCGAGACCACCAAGCTCCTCACTCTTCATGTCATCCGCCTGCATGGGATTCCGATTGACATTGTTTCAGACAGAGGACCACAGTTTACCTCATACGTCTAGCTGGAGAGCCTTCTGTCATTCCCTGGGTACCACTGTCAACCTCACGTCTGGGTATCATCCACAAAGCAACGGTCAGGTCGAGCATGCCAACCAGTCTCTGGAGGCCACCCTGAGGTGTGTAGCATCCTGTAACCCTACCACCTGGAGCTCCCACCTGACCTGGGTGGAGTATGCACATAACACTGCAATCTTCTCCGCCACTGGCCTGACGCCCTTCAAGGCCTCAATGGGGTACATTCCACCATTATTACCTATGGCAGAGAGGGAGATTGCTGTACCATCTGTGGAGGCCCATGCTCACCGCTGTCACCGTCAATGGAGGTCTACTCGGGCTGCCCTTCTCCGCTCATCCAAGCGGAACCGCCTCTACAACAACTGCAGACGTGCGCCGGCGCCCAAGTACACCATGGGTCAGAAGGTGTGGTTGTCTGCCAAACAGGTGCCGCTGAAGACAGAGTCACGGAAGCTGTCACCGCGCTTTCTGGGTCCATACCCCATCTCTCGCATCATCAATGATGTCACTGTTCAGCTCAAGCAACCTCCAACTCTCCACATCCACCCGACCTTCCACATGTCCTAGATTAAACCCCTCACTGCCAGCCCCCTCTGTCCTCCCCCAGAGTCTCCTCCTCCTCCCCGGGTCCTCGACGGTCATACCACCTACACCGTCCAGAGGATTCTGGACGTCTGTCGTTGGGGCCAGGGTCTTCAATATCTGGTCCACTTGAAGGAGTATGGACTAGAGGAGAGGTCGTGGATCCCTGAGTCATATTTCCATGACAAGGGCATGGTTTGGGCTTTCCACAGGCCGCATCCTAACAAGCCCGGAGGGATGCCAAGAGGTGCCCCTTGAAGGGAGGGCACTGTGATGATCAGGTGAGCATGCTCCCTCTCCCCTCCTGTGTTTTTCCTCTGTCTGTTTCCCGGCTCTGGAGCTGATCAGTGCACGTGTGATTGGGCACACCTGCTGCTACCTCGTCTGTCAGCGTATAACGCTTCTCCGCTGGACAGTTGGGTATTGCTGCCAAAGCAACTGATGTTACATTGTTTGGTGTTTATTTTTCCCCAGTTTTCTTATCCTCTTGTCTTCTCCTCCTCAGGTTTACTGCCATCTCAGCTATGTGTTCTCCGGGGCTGCGCACGCTCACCTGAACCTCTCATGTCAAGACAACTTCAACTCCACCCAGGTCTACCAACAACTCTACTCCATCCTGCCCACTTCTCTCATCTGCGAATCCCGCTGGTCATTTCCCCACCAGCTCCTACCACCACACGCTGGAGTCCACAGCCGGGCCTTCTGCTTGTATAGTAAGCCTCTCCTCTTCTTTTCTCACCTTCTCCCATCTCTCCCAAATTCATATTATTAATCATTCCCCTCTCTCTCCTCTACAGGCTGTGTGCTGCTCCAGCGTGCCCACTTGTGTTGTTTTTGTGTGTTTATTAAGTTTGCATTGTTGTGTGTTTCATTTTTTGTGTTAAAATAAACTGTGCTAAACATTACCACTTGAGTCTGAGTGTTCATCTGGTGTTGCTTGCTCTGCGTTTGAGCCTCTGGCAGTTAAATCATGACAGTTCTGGTCTTCAAAGCAGTGGGGAGCTTGTTCCATTCCGTTATAGCTTTGTATGAGATTAGATTAGATTAGATTAGATTCAACTTTATTGTCATTACACATGTATGAATACAAGGTAACGAAACACAGTTTAGCATCCAATCAGAAGTGCAAAGGACAGCAGTGCAGTATATACGGTAATTAACAGTATGTGCAATTTAAGCAAATATATGCAAATATATGCAGCAGTGCAGAAAGTTAAAAGTACTGTTATGTGCAAATAATGTGCAATAAGTTAGATGTAGTTATGCAGTTATGTACAGGTGAGGATGGTAAAAGATGATTGTAAGAGAGTCAGCGGGGAACTAAGTTCAATAACGTGACAGCTGTTGGAAACTGTTCCTAAACCTGCTGGTTCTAGTCCGAAGGCTTCTGAAACGTCTTCTGGAGGGGAGAAGCTGGAACAGTCCATGAGCAGGATGGTTGGAGTCCCTAAGAATGCTGCGTGCCCGGTGCAGACATCTTTTCCTGTAGACGTCCTCTATAGCTGGAAGTGGAGTCCCTGTGATGCGTTGGGCGGTTTTCACCACCCGCTGCAGCGCCTTGCGGTCAGCTACAGAGCAGCTCCCATACCAGAGTGTGATACAGTTGGTCAGGGTGCTCTCTATCATGCAGCGGTAGAAGTTGCCCAGGATGTCAGCTGACAGATGGTTCTTCTTCAATGTCCTCAAGAAGAAGAGGCGCTGATGGGCCTTCTTGATCAGGCTGGTGGTGTTAACTGACCAGGACAGGTCCTCCGAGATGTGGGTCCCCAGGAATTTGAAGCTGGGGACACGTTCAACAGCTATGCCATTGATATGGATGGGGTCATGTGTCTCTTCCCTCTCCTTCCTGTAGTCCACTATGAGCTCCTTGGTTTTGCTGGTGTTAAGGAGCAGGTTATTGTCAGCGCACCAAGTAGTCAAGTGCTCAACCTCTGCCCTGTAATCTGACTCGTCGTTGTCCCTGATGAGTCCAATCACCGTGGTGTCATCTGCGAACTTTATGATGGAATTGGATCCATACATAGGCCTGCAGTCATGGGTGTAGAGGGAGTAGAGGAATGGGCTGAGCACACAGCCCTGTGGTACACCAGTGTTGAGTGTGATGACGGAAGAACGGTTGGGGCCTGACCTAACATGCTGGGGTCTGTTGGTCAGAAAATCCATGATCCAGTTGCAGGTGGAGGTACTGATTCCCAGGTCCCCAAGTTTGGTGAGCAACTTGGAGGGGATAACTGTGTTGAATGCTGAGCTGAAGTCAACAAACAGCATTCTTGCGTAGGTGTTCTTGTCATCCAGGTGTGAGAGTACATAGTGCAGCGCTGTAGAAACCACATCCTCTGTACTCCTGTTGCTCCGGTAGGCGAACTGATGAGGGTCCAGTGTAGGGGGCAGGCCTTTTTTGAGCTGTGCCAAGACCAGTCGCTCAAAGCACTTCATGACTATGGGCGTCAGTGCCACAGGGCGATAGTCATTTAGGCACAATGGTGTTGAATGTTTCGGCACTGGTACTATTGAAGTGGTCTTGAAGCACGCTGGTACCACGGCCTGGGCCAGGGACAGGTTGAAGATGTCTGTGAAGACCCCTGCCAGCTGCTCAGCACATGCCCTCAGCACACGCCCAGGAATGCCATCAGGGCCAGCAGCCTTACGTACGTTGACATGACTCAGTGCATTACGGACGTCGGTGTGGGTGAGTGTGAGGTGGTGGAGGTCATCAGAGGGTGGGAAATTGATGTTCTTTTCATTGTTGTCCTTGTCAAAATGAGCATAGAAGTTATTTAGCTCATTGAGAAAGGGCACAGTCATGGCTATAGGTAAGGAGTTGCTGGGCTTATAATCAGAGATAGCTTGAATGCCCTGCCACATACGTTGGGGGTCAGAGTCCCCAAAATGTTCCTCCACCTTCAGCTTGTAGCTGTGCTTGGCCTTCTTGATGCCCCTCTTCAGATCTGCCCTGGATGAACTGTAGGCCTGTGCATCACCAGATCTAAAGGCATTGTTACGTGCTTTTAGCAGAAGTCGCACTTCTCTGTTCATCCACGGCTTCTGATTTGGGTACGTGGTGATCTGTCTTTCCGTGGTGACACTGTCAATAGTGGTGTTGATATGGTCCAGGACTGAGTGGGTGTAAGAGTCGATGTTTATGTGGGAGCCACAGGTAGCCTGAGAGGTGAACATACTCCAGTCTGTGTTCCTAAACTTCTCCTGGAGTACAGAGTCAACCCCCTCTGGCCACACTTTGATGGTCCTCACTGATGGCTTCACCCGGTTGATGAGCGGTACATACTTGGGGGTAAGGAACAAGGATAAATGATCAGACTGACCTAGGTGGGGGAGGGGAGTTGCTGTGTAGGCTCCCACAATATTGGTGTAAACATGGTCCAATGTTTTGTCCCCTCTTGTGTGACAGGAAACATGCTGGTAGAATTTAGGAAGCACTGCCTTGAGGTTAGAGTGGTTAAAATCACCCGCCACAATAAATGCTGCCTCTGGGTGTGCAGTTTGTTGTTTGCTAATAGCTGCATGCAGTTCTTTCATAGCAAGCTTAGCATTAGCATCCGGAGAAATGTAAGCGGCTGTTATGATGGTACAAGTGAACTCGCGTGGCAGATAGAAAGGTCTACATTTAACCATGAGAAACTCCAGGTTAGCTGAGCAGTGTCTCTCAACAGTGACAGAGTTCGTGCACCAAGCCTTGTTAATATAAATGCACAATTCCCCCCCTCTTGTCTTACCGGAGTCAACTGCTGCTCTGTCTGCCCGGAGCGTGTGTAGGCCGGCTAGTTCGATAGCATTGTCGGGTATTCCACTGTGAAGCCATGTTTCCGTAAAAATCATGATATTGCAGTTCATAAGTTTCTTATTGTTGGTGTTCCGAAGCCGTAGTTCACTCATTTTGCTCGCCAGAGACCGTACATTAGCAAGGAAAATACTGGGTAGCGATAGCCGGTGCGGTGTTAGCTTTAGCTTAGCTCTTAGCCCACCGCGTTTACCCCTCCTTTGTTTACGGTCCTTACGCCGCCTGCGAGCACTTCCGGTCGGCCGGAAAGCCTGCCGAGCGTCGGGAGTTCTCCAGAGCTCCGGGAAGGCTATGAGAAGGCTGATTGTCCAAAAGCAGTTTTACGTAGGGATCTGGAGCCACTTTTCACAACCCTGGTTTAAAATTTGAGTTATAAACATTGTACAGTGCATCTGAAAAGTATTCACAGCACTTCACTTTTTCCACATTTTGTTATGTTACAGTGTGGAGCATGTAAATAATGAGGCTGATTTGGGTCAAGCGGTTTATTACACGACTCACACAAGGAGCATAGACAGAATGGCATACAAGTAGGAACTCTTCCCTTAAATAACATGACATCCTTCTAGACTCTTCTCACACACAAAAGATAATCTCCCCGTCCGACTGCAGTCAGTCCATTCATCCTTGACACCTCCCTGTTATCTTACTAGGGCATCTAGGAACTTCTCACACACAAAAGGTTAACTTCGTGTCCTTTGTTCCTGTCTAAGGTGGTAAACCATTATGCACTCCCCAGGTTGCCACACCAGCCTTATTCCAAAATGGAATAAATTCATGTTTTCCTCAAAATTCTACACACAATATCCCATAATAACAATGTGAAAAAAGTCTTTTTTGAGATTTTTGCAAATTTATTAAAATGAAAAGTAAGGAATCACATGTTCATATGTATTCACAGCCTTTGCCATGAAGCTCAAAATTGAGCTCAGGTGCATCCTGTTTCCACTGATCACCCTTGAGATGTTTCTACAGCTTAATTGGAGTCCACATGTGGTAAATTCAGTTGATTGGACATGATCTGGAAAGGTACACACCTGTCTATATAAGGTCCCACAATTGACAGCGCATGTCAGAGCACAAACCAAGCATGAAGTCAAAGGAATTGTCTGTAGACCTCCGGGACAGAATTGTCTTGAGGCACACATCTGGGGAAGGGTACAGAAAAATTTCTGCTGCTTTGAAGGTCCCAATGAGCAGAGTGGCCTCCATCATCTATAAATGGAAGAAGTTCAGAACCACCAGGACTCCCTCCTAGAGTTGGCCAGCCGTCTAAACTGAGCAATCGGGGGAGAAGGGCCTTAGTCAGGGAGGTGACCAAGAACTCGCTGGTCACTGTCAGAGCTCCAGCGTTCCTCTGTGGAGAGAAGAGAACCTTCCAGAAGAACAACCATCTCTGCAGCAATCCACCAGTCAGGCCAGTATGGTAGAGTGGCCAGATGGAAGCCACTCCTTAGTAAAAAGCACATGGCAGCCTGCCTGGAGTTTGCCAAAAGGCACCTGAAGGCCTCTCAGACCATGAAAAACAAAATTCTCTGGTCTGATGAGACAAAGATTCAACTCTTTGGAGTGAATGTCAGGCATCATGTTTGGAGGAAATCAGGCACTGCTCATCATCAAGCCAATACCATCCCTACAGTGAAGCATGGTGGTGGTAGCATCATGCTGTGGGGATGTTTTTCAGCAGCAGGAACTGGGAGACTAGTCAGGATAGCGGAAAAGATGAATGCAGCAATGTACAAAGACATCTTGGATGAAAACTGCTCCAGAGCGCTCTTGACCTCAGACCGGGGTAACGGTTCATCTTTCAGAAGGACAACGACCCTAAGCACACAGCCAAGATATCAAAGGAGTGGCTTAAGGACAACTCTGTGAATGTCCTTGAGTGGCCCAGCCAGAGCCCAGACTTGAATCCAATTGAACATCTCTGGAGAGATCTGAAAATGGCTGTGCACTGACGCTTCCCATCCAACCTGATGGAGCTTGAGAGGTGATGCAAAGAGAAATGGGCCAAACTGCACAAAGATAGGTGTGCCAAGCTTGTGGCATCATATTCAAAAAGATTTGAGGCTGTAATTGCTGCCAAAGGTGCATCAACAAAGTATTGAGCAAAGGCTGTGAATACTTACAGTATGTGCATGTGATTTCTTAGTTTTTTATTTTTAATACATTTGCAAAAATCTCAAAAACACTTGTTTCACATTGTCATTATGGGAAATTGTGTGTAGAATTTTAAGGAAAAAAATGAATTTATTCCATTTTGGAATAAGGCTGTAACATAACAAAATGTGGAAAAAGTGAAGCGCTGTGAATACTTTCGAGATGCACTGTATAGCAAATCCTGGTCCAAAATAAACAAACTTCTTCCATTACACAAGTTCTATTGAAATAATTTTCCCAAGTTAGCAGGCATATAAAGATGATGACGAAGCATTATTTATAGTAATTTGTCCTTCAGGAATCATTTTAAAATAACAACACATCAACTGTCACATTGTGCATACAAACAACAGATTAACAACAGCAGTAAATACTGATGCTATTATAACAGTGACACTTAATATTGCATCTGTTTTATGAGTCACTCCTATAAAAAGGAACAACCCTAATGTTTGTTGATATAAATAAACAGAACAAACTATTAAGATTAGCATGTTGTAACTTCAGGGATGATAGGATTTCGTCTCATCTTAGTCTGAGTTTAAATTTGTGTTGCTAACATGATATCATCGTAAAAGAGCCCATTAAAAAGCCATTAAACCCATAAGTATTTTTGGAAGGATTTTAGTGATGCCCATTTGGGTTCAATTACAAGACATTACAGAGATTTTGTTTTTCCTCCGTAATATAATTATCAGAGGCACACAAGTTTCTCTGACAGTGAGCCTGCTGTTCAGCCCTTCTTTGCACAGCAGGTGGTCAATCAAGAGAAAGTTGGCCAAAACATGAAGAGGAGCTGAAACAGTGAATGAACTGATGGGAAACTAATCCAGAATAAAAATTATTTTTTATAGTGTTCAGTGGTTTTCAAATTGGCTTACAATATGCCCAAAGCATGCAAAAAAAAAAAAAAAAAAAAGCAAACTGATACTAATAATACCTAAAAATATATTTGTTACTATTCTTTAAAATGTGCAAAACTGGCATTTTTGGCAGGTTTTGTCAGACAAAATGTATTGTAAAAAATATATTTTACTTTTTAAAAAAAAACAGCTGTGAATTACAGAATTACACAGCTGAAAATATGGTAGAACTTTTTTCGGTACAAAATGATAAATATGTACGAGGGGGGCTGGAAAGTTCATAGGCTGAAAAGTTCATAGTGGTAAAATCTGACCAAATGTGGTTTATTTTTCAGCCGCAGGGATCCAAGCGCTGCAACACCGATGGAAGAAGTGTGTAGACCGAAAGGGAGACTATGTTGAAAAATAAACCAAACCAAAGCAAATAAACCAAAGCCCCAAAAACTGCAACCTACAACTGCTCATTTTTACAAGTGACTTTCTAAAAAAAAGAAGCTCAAATTCATGCAAAATTAGCAGATCTGGTGACACTGGCCTTGAGCCTTTACCAGTCTTTTATTTTGGTACTTCCTCTGAGCACGATGTCTGAATTTGTAAATATTTAGGTGCAACATTTAGCACCTTGAAAGGTCTTGCTCTGCCTTATCTCTCTGAGCTTCTGCATCCCTACCTTCCACCTACTCCCTCAGGTCAGCTGAACAGCTGTTCCTGAAGGTGCCAAAGGCGAAGCGGAAGCTCATAGGGGACAGAACCTTTTTGATCATGGCACACAGATTATGAAACGATTTACCTCTGCACATTAGGCAAGCACCCTCACTGTCCATTTTTAAAACCCATCTTAAAACATACTTTTACTCCCTGGCCTTCGACCCAGTGTCAGACATTGATTTTATTGAATGAAATTGATTTTTATTTATTTACAGTGGTGTGATAAAGTGTTTGCCCCCTTCCTGATTTCTCATTTTTTGTATGTTTGTCACACTTAAATGTTTCAGATCATCAAACAAATCCAAACCTACATCCATACAATCCAAACCTACATGGCCCTGTGTGAAAAAGTGATCCCTTCCCCCCGTTAAAATATAAATTAACTGTGGTTTATTACATCTTTGGAAAGCTGAGTTCAATTTCTCGAGCCACACTCAGGCCTGATTACTGCCACACCTGTTCTCAATCAAGAAACCACTTAAATAGGACCTGCCTGACAAAGTGAAGTAGACCAAAAGATCCTCAAATGCTAGCCATCATGTTGCAATCCAAAGAAATTCAGGAACAAATGAGAAAAAGTAATTTAGATCTATCAGTCTGGAAAAGGTTATAAAGCCATTTCTAAAGCTTTGGGACTCCAGTGAACCACAGTGAGAGCCATTATCCACAAATAGTGAAAACATGGAACAGTGGTGAACCTTCCTAGGAGTGGTTGGCTGACCAAAATTACCCCAAGAGCGCAACAACGACTCATCCAAGAGGCCACAAAAGACCCCACAACAACATCCAAAGAACTGCAGGCCTCACTTGCCTCAGTTTAGGTCAGTGTTCATGACTCAACCATAAGAAAGAGACTGGGCAAAAATGACCTGCATGGCAGAGTTCCAAGACAAAAACCACTGCTGAGCTAAAAAAAAGAACACAAAGGCTCCTCTCAGTTTTGTCAGAAAACATCTTGATGATCCCCAAGACTTTTGGGAAAATACTCTGTAGACTGACGAGACAAAAGTTGAACTTTTTGGAAGGTGTGTGTAACATTACATCTGGAGTAAAAGTAACATGGCATTTCAGAAAAGGAACATCATACCAACAGTAAAATATGGTGGTGGTAGTGTAATGGTCTGGGGTTGTTTTGCTGCTTCAGGACCTGGAAGACTTGCAGTGGTAAATGGAACCATGAATTCGGCTGTCTACCAAAAAATCCTGAAGAAGAATGTCCGGTCATCTGTTTGTGACCTCAAGCTGAAGTGCACTTGAGTTCTGCAGCAGAACAATGATCCAAAACACACCAGCAAGTCGGGGGTGTGGGCGGTGCGGTGGCGCAGTGGTTAGCACTATGGCAGCACAGCAACTCACCCTTGGCCATGGGATCCCTGGTTCAATCCCAGCCCCTGACCAACAGTGATCTGTGTGGAGTTTGCATGCTCTCCCCGTGTCTGCGTGGGTTACTCCGGGAGTTCTCCGGTTTCCTCCCACAGGCCAAAAACATGCAGGTTAGGTTAACTGGAGACTCTAAAGTGGCCCTAGGTGTGAATGTGTGTGCGAATGGTAAAGGGATAGCGCCGTACAGTGGCTGCTTCATCCATCCAGGTGGATGCCCTCAATTTCCCCTCTGGAGATCAATAAAGTATACAAAATCAAAAAAAAAAAAAAAGTCCACATCTGAATGGCTTAAGAAAAACAAAATGAAGACTTTGGAGTGGCCTAGTCAAAGTCCTGACCTGAATCCGATTGAGATGCTGTGGCATGACCATAAAAAGGCTTTTCTGTCATAAGTCTGAGCACAGAGCTCAGACTCTTAATTTATTTCTGTGTATGTTAAGTATATTATGATTATTTTGTCAGCTTTTGTAGTGTGGTTCCATATTTTGTTTTGTGAAACAAGTTCCCTCCTCATTTTCCAGACACACCCACCAGCTACTCACTGTCTGCTCTCCATCTCAGCTGTGAGTAGTTGGGTAATCAGGTCACCTGCTCGCTCCCTTGCCCACACCTGTTGTTCATTGGTTTGTCACATCCTCAGCTATTTAAGATTGCCAGCTTATTCCCCCTCAGCGGCTGAATTGATGATTGTGATTTACTCTCTGATCTCCTCCAGAGTGTTCTCAGCTTTGGAGTGCCTTTCCTGTAAGTTACTTTGTTTGTATTTTTGTGTTTTTGCACTGTTCTGGACTTTTGTTATTAAATGTCACTAATGCAGTTCAGCTCTTGGGTCAGTCTGTCTGCCCCGGAGAGGCCTATCATGACATGTTCATGCTCGAAAACTTCCAATGTGGCTGAATTACAACAAGTCTGCAAAGATGAGTGGGCCAAAATTCCTCCACAGTGCTGTAAAAGACTCATTGCCAGTAATCGCAAATGCTTGATTGCAGTTGTTGCTGCTAAGGGTTGCCCAACCAGTTATTAGGTTTAGGGGGCAATCACTTTTTCACACAGGGCCATGTAGGTATGGATTTTTTTTTTCCTCTTAATAAAAACATCTTCATTTAAAAACTGCATTTTGTGTTTGCTTGTGTTATCTTTGTCTAATATTTAAATTTGTTTGATGATCTGAAACATTTAAGTGTGACAAACTTGCAAAAAAATGAAAAATCAAAAAAGAAGCAAACACTTTTTCACACCACTGTATTTATTTACTACTTTTAGCTTTTATTTTATTGTTTCTATTGACTGTGATTTCGTGCCGAGTTTTATATTGTTTTTGTTGGTTTTATATTGTTTTTGTGTTAGTGTCCTGCTCCTTGCTTTTGTTTTTATGTGCTTTCTTGTTGTACAGCACTTTGTGTAGCCAATTTTGCTTTTTAAAGTGCTTTATGAATAAAGTTGATTGATTGATTTAGGTTAAACATTTTAAATTTAGATTTACGTTTGGGATTTAGATTTACTATGTAGCATTTAGATTCAACAATTAGCATTTGAATTTATAATTTAATATTTATATTTTGCATCTGTATGTAGTATCTGAACATTTAGATTTATAACTGGTATTTAGATTTAACATTTAGATTTAACAGTTAGCATTTATATATATTTTTTATCTCTCTGTTTTTTAGAAAAAGTTTAATATGAAAAAAAAAATTAGCTTGTAAAATGTAACTTGAAAACTTCACATCATATTTTTAATGTTGTGCAGAGTATTCTGTCCTGATAATACGGCTGGGTATTGTAGACAGATAGCGAACAATAAAGACAGCAGGCTGATTCCAGGTTGGCTGATTTACTGAAATCGTTTTTGTCTTGTTGATTTTTTGTAAAACTGAAACACAATGAAACATACATAGTACAGAATGTTACATAAGAAATAATAATACAACACTCTGTATATAAACAGTTTCTCTTATTACAGGCACTTAACTCAGGTAAGTAATTGCTTTACAGATTCAAACTAAGGTAAGTATTTCACAGTTTCCACAGGTTACAAAGTTAAGGTAAGTTAAATCAGGTAAGTATTACGAAATTATACTAATACATTTTTATTTTACAGAGGACAGCTACACAGCTAAGTAAGCAGGTAAGCATAGCCAAATGAATAGCTAACTAGCTTTCACACGAAGCACCATTACAACACAATATAACTTGGGCTAACAAAGGGCTAAATGACTCAGCAGTTAGCTAAGTATCATTGCAAGGGATTAGCCATTAACACCTTTTAATCGCGGTCTTTTTATAGCTTAAATTTAGCGGGTTTTTTTTCCACAATATCTTTATTGAACCTTTTTTTTTTTTTTAACAAACATGATACAAACAATCAAACACTAACACTAAAGTACTACAAAAAAAAAAAATACCCTAAAAACACCAACAACCGGACTTCCGGTTATGGCTGCCACGTAGGACGGACGTGTCTCGCTCTGCTCTGCTCCTGGAAAAAAAAATCGGCAAATAACTCTCTCATTTGGGACAGAACGTATCCCAGCATTTGGGCGAGGATATGTCGGCGAAGCCTAAGGCTGGAAAACCAGGAAAAGGAAAAAGCGAGCCGCCGAAACAGTCCAAATTAACGGACTTTCAGGTCTGTGACGCAGCAAACAAGGCTCCATATATGGCGGAGGAAGCTGGCGGCGGTGCGATTTCTGCGGGGAATGGCGCAGATGCGCTGATGGCTGCCATGAGTTCAATGAGAGCGGACTTTTCCTCTAGATTTGATGGGATTATGACAGCGCTGGAAGGAATAAGAAAGGAATTGGGTGACTGTGTAGAACGAACGGCGCAGATGGAGCTCCGTCTCGCTAGTGCTGAAGATGACGTCACCCGTCTTCAATTAAAGGTGCGCACTTTGGAAAAAAAAAATAAATCTCTGGAAGATAATATTTTGGATTTGGAATCTCGGTCGAGACAGAATAACTTGAGGCTGGTGGGTCTTCCAGAGGAATCAGAAGGTCGGGACGTATGTTCCTTTCTGGAAAAGTGGATTCCGGAGGTGCTGGGCAGCGAGGAGTTGCAATCAGCAGTGGTTCTGGAAAAAGCACATCGTATTGGCCCACGGAGAGATAAGGGACCGCCGAGGACCTTAATTATGAAGTTTCTAAGCAACAGAGACAGGATGAAGATCTTCAACGCTGCACGTGCTAAAGGAGAGATTAAACACCAGGACCAGCAGGTGCGGTTCTACCCAGATTTGGCCACAGGAATCCAGCAATTGAGGAAGCAGTTTGATCCCGTACGTAAGGAGCTGCGCAACCTTGGGATTCGTCATGGTGTAATCTATCCTGCGAGACTGCTGACCACGTATGAGGGCAGAACCCACATCTTCAAGACCCCAGAGGAGGCGCAGGAGTTCATCAAGAAGATCAAAGAAGAAGAAGAGACTGGTGGGAGCTAAGCATGAACAAAATATAAGGTAGAATAACTAAGCATTTGCACAGGCATCTGACTGACTTGAAGTAAATAGTAAGTTTACAAAATATAGATTGTATTATATATTAAAAAAAACAAAACAAAAACAAAACAAACAAAAAAAAAAACTAGGATGTACAAAGTTGTTAAAAATTTTGGAGTTAAGTTGGAAAACTACAGAGGAGAGTTAATGTTACGTCATTAAAAGCAGTAGAGTTAGGGTGATTGGGAGGATGAAGAAGGAGTGGCTTAGGCTGTTCCCCGTGGATGTGGAACAGTCGATGGCTATATCGGGAGACAGAATTTTTCTTTTGATTTTGGGGGGTTTGCCACAAGTGTGGGAAGGGGGAATTTGTTTGTGTGTAGTTTGTAGGATGAATGTTCAACCACTCATGTTTTTGCTTCTCTGTATGAGCATGTTTACACTGCAAGGTAATCCCAAACTCTCTATTGATCATGGACCAAAGTGTTAATCTTAATTTAACTTCATGGAATTGCAGAGGTCTACAAAATTTAAAAAAACTTAAACAAGTTATGAATAAAATAAAGGACATGGGTTCAAGAATTGTGTTTTTACAAGAAACTCATCTGATAGAGGAGGATGTTAAAAGAATTAGGAGTAGATGGCAGGGAAGTGTATTCACCTCTTCATTTTCATCCCGAGCCAGGGGAGTTATGACTCTCATACATAAATCAGTTCCTTTTCAAGTGAAAAATGTAATTGGAGACAAATTTGGAAGATATGTAATCATTCAAGGTTCTTTGCTATTAGAAAATATAAATCTTGTGAACTTATATGGTCCCAATATAGATGACCAGAAGTTCTTTGCTAATTTATTTCTCATCTTATCATCACTTACAGGGCAACATATAATAGCAGGGGATTTTAATTGTACATTGAATCCAGGTGTGGATAGATCAACAGGACTGGATTGTACGCACATTGGATGTAGGATGACTATTAATCATTTTATGAAAGAATTGAGATTGTTAGATATATGGAGAGAAATGAAACCACAAGTTAAAGCCTATTCTTGTTATTCCAGTACCTACAAGACATTCTCACGTATTGATTATTTTTTGATTTCCACAGAATTAAGGTCCAAGATTCAAAACTGCTTTTATGATAACATCGTGATCTCTGACCATGCACCCTGTTGTCTAATATATGTAGATAAAAAATTGATAAAGGAATCAGGTAGATGGCAATTTCAGCATAAATGGCTTCAGGATGAGGAATTTGTCAAGTATATAGAAAAACAGATAGACGAGTTCTTTGACATCAATACTACACAAACATCAGCATGTGTAAAGTGGGAGGCTTTCAAAGCTTTTATTAGGGGACATATTATTAGTTATACAGGATCAAAATCTAAGAAGACTCGAGAGGAGAGAGCTAAATTGGAACATAAAATAAAAAATCTTCAGGAAAAAGTGTATGCAGGAAGTGACCCAAGGTTGGAGAATGAATTACTGATTTTGAGAGCTGAATACGACAAAAAATCAGCAAATAGAGCTGCCTCGAGTCTTCTAAGATTGAAACAATCTTTTTATGAACAAGGTGAAAAATCAGGAAAATTATTAGCATGGCAGATTAAACAATTGGAAATTAAAACACCAATTACCAGTATTATAAGTAATGGACAGGTAGTTATAGATCCTTTAGAAATTAATAGAGCCTTTAGAGATTACTATGAAAAATTATATGATACCAAAAATGAACCTGAATTAACAAAACTAAATGGGTTTTTGAACGAACTATCTATACCGTGTATTCCAAATGAAAACAGGGAGATATTGGAGTCTAAAATTAGTCAAGAAGAAGTTGGGCTAGCCATTGATAATATGAAATCAGGAAAAAGTGCAGGACCAGATGGTCTTCCAGTTGACCTTTATAAAAAATTTAAGAATAAATTAATAAAACCTTTTTTGGAAATGGTTTTAGAAGCATTTCAAAATAATAATTTACCATCATACATAAATAATGCCTTAATTATACTGCTGCCAAAACCAGGTAAGCCCTCTAATAAATGTGAAAATATGAGACCAATAAGCCTATTAAACGCCGACCTTAAGATAATCTGTAAAATTTTAGCAAGACGAATACAAGAAATTTTACCAAATATTATTAATCGAGATCAGAATGGCTTTATAAAGGGTAGACAAGGCTTCCATAATGTAAGAAGACTATTTAATATTATTTATTTTAATAAAGAAGCACCGGATACAGCTCTCCTATCATTGGACGCCGAAAAGGCCTTTGATAGAGTTGAATGGCCCTTTCTTTTTGAAGTCCTACAAAGGTTTGGACTTGGAAATAATTTCATAAAATGGGTTCAAATAATATACAATAATGCTACAGCAGAAATCCTAACAAATAACAATATTTCAAAACCAATAAAAATCAATAGAGGATGTCGACAAGGCTGTCCACTTTCACCTTTACTGTTTACTATGGCAATTGAACCTTTAGCGATAGCGATACGTTTACATTCACAAATATATGGAATTAAAGTTGGACCAACAGAACATAAAATCTCCCTGTACGCCGATGACATAATTTTGTTTATGTCGAATCTAAAAAAATCAATTCCAACCTTGTTGAATTTAATAAAGAATTATGGGGAAATATCAGGATATAAAATAAATAAAACTAAATCTTCAATATTAATGCTAAATGAGACCCAGAGAAATTACCCAGCCCCTGAGGTAAATCAATTCAATGTTGTAAATCAGTTTAAATATTTAGGAATCCAAATTATGCCTAAGCTAGAATCAGTCGCCAGTGTCAACTATGAAGCCTTAATGTCAGATATCAGTGAGTTAACTCAGAGATGGATGTCACTACCAATGTCGATGATCGGGAGAATCAATATACTTAAAAGTAATATTTTACCTAAAATACTTTATTTATTTCAATACATTCCCTTATCACCACCTTTAGATCTATTCTCAAGAATAAAAAAAAAGTTAGTGGAATTTATATGGAACAACAGGAGGGCTAGATTACGTTTGTCTTTATTATATTTACCATTTGATCGTGGAGGTCTGAAATGTCCAAATTTTATGTTGTATTATTGGTCGGCACAACTGAGGTCTATGACATATTATTTTTCATCAAATGATCTCCCTCACTGGACTGAAATGGAATCATACAATTTACCTTTACCTCTTCCCATATTCATATACTCAGATTCGGCAAAAAAATTACAAAAACAAGTTAAAAATCCATTTGTAAAGCATATGATCAAAATATGGTGTGAAGCTAAAAACTATTTAAAAGAACCACAGTTATTGTCACAATTTAGTCCAATATGGGGTAATCAATATTTTAAACCAGGGAGAGCGGACGCTGTATTTAAAGTATGGAATTTAAAAGGGATACAAAAGATTCAGGATTTATATTTGCCAGGTGCAGACAACATAATGTCTTTTGAAGAGCTGAGGATCAAATTTAATCTCAATAGAACACATTTTTTTAAATATCTTCAACTTAGAAACTTTATTCGATCAAATCAAAATAAAGCTCTCACTCGACCTATTTATTCATCCTTGGAAAAAATGATGATGAAAGATAGTAAAAGAAAGGGTATTATTTCAGAGTTTTATAACTCATTGACACTATCTTCAAGTGAAAATTCACTGAAAAGATTAAACTACTGGAAAGAAGATCTGCAAATTGAAATTTCAGAGGAACAATGGGAATTGGCTTGTACAGAAGCTCAAACCAAATCAATAAATGCACGCCTTAAATTGATACATTTCAAATGGTTAATGCGGATGTATGTTACACCGGAGGAGTTAAATAGATATAACAAAAATATACCAGATACATGCACAAAATGCATGGAAAGTAAAGGAACCCTATTTCATTGTTTATGGGAATGTAGATTAATAAGAATGTTTTGGGAAGAGGTGAGGGTAACAATTGAAAAAATAATCTCAAAACAAATCATATTGAATCCTAAACTGTTTTTGTTGGGTCTGTACCCAGAAAAGCATAATTTTAATAAAAGTGAAAGAACATTCATAGACCTCAGTTTGCTTAATGCCAAAAAATGTATTGCACTATTATGGAAAAAGACTCATAGACCAGATGTGACTCAGTGGTTAAGACAGATGTTAACAAACCTTCCATTAGAAAGAATAACATATATACTAAAATCAAAGGAAATTGTGTTTGAGAATATATGGAGACCTTTTATTGATTATGTAAAAAATTTAAACATAACTCTTGAAGAAGAAGGTGAATGATGTGTGTGGACCTTGTAAATTCCAAACTGGTGAACATAATATGTATACTTATGTATTGGATTGTCTAGACTAAACAGAGGAGCATTGTTGAAGACTTGATTTTGTTGGTGGTTGTTGGTGTTTTTAGTGCATTTTTTTTTTGTAGTACTTTAGTGTTAGTGTTTGATTGTTTGTATCATGTTTGTTAAAAAAAAAAAAGAAAAGGTTCAATAAAGATATTGTGGAAAAAAAAAAAAACACCAACAACCACCAACAAAATCAAGTCTTCAACAATGCTCCTCTGTTTAGTCTAGACAATCCAATACATTAGTATACATATTATGTTCACCAGTTTGGAATTTACAAGGTCCACACACATCATTCACCTTCTTCTTCAAGAGTTATGTTTAAATTTTTTACATAATCAATAAAAGGTCTCCATATATTCTCAAACACAATTTCCTTTGATTTCAGTATATATGTTATTCTTTCTAATGGAAGGTTTGTTAACATCTGTCTTAACCACTGAGTCACATCTGGTCTATGAGTCTTTTTCCATAATAGTGCAATACATTTTTTGGCATTAAGCAAACTGAGGTCTATGAATGTTCTTTCACTTTTATTGAAATTATGCTTTTCTGGGTACAGACCCAACAAAAACAGTTTAGGATTCAATATGATTTGTTTTGAGATTATTTTTTCAATTGTTACCCTCACCTCCTCCCAAAACATTCTTATTAATCTACATTCCCATAAACAATGAAATAGGGTTCCTTTACTTTCCATGCATTTTGTGCATGTATCTGGTATATTTTTGTTATATCTATTTAACTCCTCCGGTGTAACATACATCCGCATTAACCATTTGAAATGTATCAATTTAAGGCGTGCATTTATTGATTTGGTTTGAGCTTCTGTACAAGCCAATTCCCATTGTTCCTCTGAAATTTCAATTTGCAGATCTTCTTTCCAGTAGTTTAATCTTTTCAGTGAATTTTCACTTGAAGATAGTGTCAATGAGTTATAAAACTCTGAAATAATACCCTTTCTTTTACTATCTTTCATCATCATTTTTTCCAAGGATGAATAAATAGGTCGAGTGAGAGCTTTATTTTGATTTGATCGAATAAAGTTTCTAAGTTGAAGATATTTAAAAAAATGTGTTCTATTGAGATTAAATTTGATCCTCAGCTCTTCAAAAGACATTATGTTGTCTGCACATGGCAAATATAAATCCTGAATCTTTTGTATCCCTTTTAAATTCCATACTTTAAATACAGCGTCCGCTCTCCCTGGTTTAAAATATTGATTACCCCATATTGGACTAAATTGTGACAATAACTGTGGTTCTTTTAAATAGTTTTTAGCTTCACACCATATTTTGATCATATGCTTTACAAATGGATTTTTAACTTGTTTTTGTAATTTTTTTGCCGAATCTGAGTATATGAATATGGGAAGAGGTAAAGGTAAATTGTATGATTCCATTTCAGTCCAGTGAGGGAGATCATTTGATGAAAAATAATATGTCATAGACCTCAGTTGTGCCGACCAATAATACAACATAAAATTTGGACATTTCAGACCTCCACGATCAAATGGTAAATATAATAAAGACAAACGTAATCTAGCCCTCCTGTTGTTCCATATAAATTCCACTAACTTTTTTTTTATTCTTGAGAATAGATCTAAAGGTGGTGATAAGGGAATGTATTGAAATAAATAAAGTATTTTAGGTAAAATATTACTTTTAAGTATATTGATTCTCCCGATCATCGACATTGGTAGTGACATCCATCTCTGAGTTAACTCATTGATATCTGACATTAAGGCTTCATAGTTGACACTGGCGACAGATTCTAGCTTAGGCATAATTTGGATTCCTAAATATTTAAACTGATTTACAACATTGAATTGATTTACCTCAGGGGCTGGGTAATTTCTCTGGGTCTCATTTAGCATTAATATTGAAGATTTAGTTTTATTTATTTTATATCCTGATATTTCCCCAAAATTCTTTATTAAATTCAACAAGGTTGGAATTGATTTTTTTAGATTCGACATAAACAAAATTATATCATCGGCGTACAGGGAGATTTTATGTTCTGTTGGTCCAACTTTAATTCCATATATTTGTGAATGTAAACGTATCGCTATCGCTAAAGGTTCAATTGCCATAGTAAACAGTAAAGGTGAAAGTGGACAGCCTTGTCGACATCCTCTATTGATTTTTATTGGTTTTGAAATATTGTTATTTGTTAGGATTTCTGCTGTAGCATTATTGTATATTATTTGAACCCATTTTATGAAATTATTTCCAAGTCCAAACCTTTGTAGGACTTCAAAAAGAAAGGGCCATTCAACTCTATCAAAGGCCTTTTCGGCGTCCAATGATAGGAGAGCTGTATCCGGTGCTTCTTTATTAAAATAAATAATATTAAATAGTCTTCTTACATTATGGAAGCCTTGTCTACCCTTTATAAAGCCATTCTGATCTCGATTAATAATATTTGGTAAAATTTCTTGTATTCGTCTTGCTAAAATTTTACAGATTATCTTAAGGTCGGCGTTTAATAGGCTTATTGGTCTCATATTTTCACATTTATTAGAGGGCTTACCTGGTTTTGGCAGCAGTATAATTAAGGCATTATTTATGTATGATGGTAAATTATTATTTTGAAATGCTTCTAAAACCATTTCCAAAAAAGGTTTTATTAATTTATTCTTAAATTTTTTATAAAGGTCAACTGGAAGACCATCTGGTCCTGCACTTTTTCCTGATTTCATATTATCAATGGCTAGCCCAACTTCTTCTTGACTAATTTTAGACTCCAATATCTCCCTGTTTTCATTTGGAATACACGGTATAGATAGTTCGTTCAAAAACCCATTTAGTTTTGTTAAATCAGGTTCATTTTTGGTATCATATAATTTTTCATAGTAATCTCTAAAGGCTCTATTAATTTCTAAAGGATCTATAACTACCTGTCCCTTACTTATAATACTGGTAATTGGTGTTTTAATTTCCAATTGTTTAATCTGCCATGCTAATAATTTTCCTGATTTTTCACCTTGTTCATAAAAAGATTGTTTCAATCTTAGAAGACTCGAGGCAGCTCTATTCGCTGATTTTTTTGTCGTATTCAGCTCTCAAAATCAGTAATTCATTCTCCAACCTTGGGTCACTTCCTGCATACACTTTTTCCTGAAGACTTTTTATTTTATGTTCCAATTTAGCTCTCTCCTCTCGAGTCTTCTTAGATTTTGATCCTGTATAACTAATAATATGTCCCCTAATAAAAGCTTTGAAAGCCTCCCACTTTACACATGCTGATGTTTGTGTAGTATTGATGTCAAAGAACTCGTCTATCTGTTTTTCTATATACTTGACAAATTCCTCATCCTGAAGCCATTTATGCTGAAATTGCCATCTACCTGATTCCTTTGTCAATTTTTTATCTACATATATTAGACAACAGGGTGCATGATCAGAAATCACGATGTTATCATAAAAGCAGTTTTGAATCTTGGACCTTAATTCTGTGGAAATCAAAAAATAATCAATACGTGAGAATGTCTTGTAGGTACTGGAATAACAAGAATAGGCTTTAACTTGTGGTTTCATTTCTCTCCATATATCTAACAATCTCAATTCTTTCATAAAATGATTAATAGTCATCCTACATCCAATGTGCGTACAATCCAGTCCTGTTGATCTATCCACACCTGGATTCAATGTACAATTAAAATCCCCTGCTATTATATGTTGCCCTGTAAGTGATGATAAGATGAGAAATAAATTAGCAAAGAACTTCTGATCATCTATATTGGGACCATATAAGTTCACAAGATTTATATTTTCTAATAGCAAAGAACCTTGAATGATTACATATCTTCCAAATTTGTCTCCAATTACATTTTTCACCTGAAAAGGAACTGATTTATGTATGAGAGTCATAACTCCCCTGGCTCGGGATGAAAATGAAGAGGTGAATACACTTCCCTGCCATCTACTCCTAATTCTTTTAACATCCTCCTCTATCAGATGAGTTTCTTGTAAAAACACAATTCTTGAACCCATGTCCTTTATTTTATTCATAACTTGTTTAAGTTTTTTTAAATTTTGTAGACCTTTGCAATTCCATGAAGTTAAATTAAGATTAACACTTTGGTCCATGATCAATAGAGAGTTTAGGATTACCTTGCAGTGTAAACATGCTCATACAGAGAAGCAAAAACATGAGTGGTTGAACATTCATCCTACAAACTACACACAAACAAATTTCCCCTTCCCACACTTGTGGCAAACCCCCCAAAATCAAAAGAAAAATTCTGTCTCCCGATATAGCCATCGACCGTTCCACACCCACGGGGAACAGCCTAAGCCACTCCTTCTTCATCCTCCCAATCACCCTAACTGTACTGCTTTTAATGACGTAACATTAACTCTCCTCTGTAGTTTTCCAACTTAACTCCAAAATTTTTAACAACTTTGTACATCATAGTTTTTTTTTTGTTTGTTTTGTTTTTGTTTTGTTTTTTTAATATATAATACAATCTATATTTTGTAAACTTACTATTTACTTCAAGTCAGTCAGATGCCTGTGCAAATGCTTAATTATTCTACCTTATATTTTGTTCATGCTTAGCTCCCACCAGTCTCTTCTTCTTCTTTGATCTTCTTGATGAACTCCTGCGCCTCCTCTGGGGTCTTGAAGATGTGGGTTCTGCCCTCATACGTGGTCAGCAGTCTCGCAGGATAGATTACACCATGACGAATCCCAAGGTTGCGCAGCTCCTTACGTATGGGATCAAACTGCTTCCTCAATTGCTGGACCCCTGTGGCCAAATCTGGGTAGAACCGCACCTGCTGGTCCTGGTGTTTAATCTCTCCTTTAGCACGTGCAGCGTTGAAGATCTTCATCCTGTCTCTGTTGCTAAGAAACTTCATAATTAAGGTCCTCGGCGGTCCCTTATCTCTCCGTGGGCCAATACGATGTGCTTTTTCCAGAACCACTGCTGATTGCAACTCCTCGCTGCCCAGCACCTCCGGAATCCACTTTTCCAGAAAGGAACATACGTCCCGACCTTCTGATTCCTCTGGAAGACCCACCAGCCTCAAATTATTCTGTCTCGACCGAGATTCCAAATCCAAAATATTATCTTCCAGAGATTTATTTTTTTTTTCCAAAGTGCGCACCTTTAATTGAAGACGGGTGACGTCATCTTCAGCACTATCGAGACGGAGCTCCATCTGCGCCGTTCGTTCTACACAGTCACCCAATTCCTTTCTTATTCCTTCCAACGCTGTCATAATCCCATCAAATCTAGAGGAAAAGTCCGCTCTCATTGAACTCATGGCAGCCATCAGCGCATCTGCGCCATTCCCCGCAGACATCGCACCGCCGCCAGCCTCCTCCGCCATATATGGAGTTTTGTTTGCTGCGTCACAGACCTGAAAGTCCGTTAATTTGGACTGTTTCGGCGGCTCGCTTTTTCCTTTTCCTGGTTTTCCAGCCTTAGGCTTCGCCGACATATCCTCGCCCAAATGCTGGGATACGTTCTGTCCCAAATGAGAGAGTTATTTGCCGATTTTTTTTCTCCAGGAGCAGAGCAGAGCGAGACACGTCCGTCCTACGTGGCAGCCATAACCGGAAGTCGTCCGTTATTATTTTAATTTCATTTGGCATTGTGTTCCAGATGTGACTGCCCTTTATAGAGAAAGCTGTTTGTCCAAATGTGGTTCTGCGGTGGAATATTTTACAGTTATTGTTAACAGAACTCCTGGTGGCTCTGCTGCTGTCCTGTCTTTGGATGAAACCAGCAAGTGGCTCAGGTGCTGATTTATGGAAACATTTGAAAGTTAATTTCAGTAAACAGAGGTCAATGAAACTCTCAAAACTCAATAGGTTGTATTTTTTTAAAATATTACAGTGATGCCACCTAATGGGCTTTTTGTCCAAGATTTTTAGGGTTTGATTATATAATGAACCTATATGTCTTATTGTGGAAGGGGCTGCTTGAGCCCAGACTGTCAAACAGTATGATATATGAGAAAAAACCATAGAATGCATATACAGTACAGCAGGTTCGTAAGGTATGTAATATCTAATTAATTTAAAGCAGTTCAGATTTTTTTTTACTGTTTTTGAAATTTTCTTTATATGAAGATTAAATTTGAGTTGAGGATCTAGTACAACGCCAAGGTATTTGAATTCTGTAACTAAACTGATGTCATGATCATGTATATTAACTTTAAAACATTGCAGGTTATATTTTTTGATTGAAAAGCACATTGAAACTGTTTTCTGAAGGTTCAGCAATAGATGGTTCTGGAGGAGCCACTCTTGGACATCAACCATACTTGTAGACAGTACATCTGCAGCCTGTGCTGGAGTCTTGGCAGCTGTGTAAATAACTGCATCATCTGCATAAAGTTGGCATGTTGCAGCAGAGCAATGTAGCGGCAAGTCATTAATAAAAATGCTGAAAAGTAAAGGACCAAGAATGGACCCTTGTGGGATACCCATACTGTTGTTTAAAAGTGAGGATTTATCCTGGTGAACTTTTACACACTGTTCTCTATTCTGGAGATAAGATGCAAACCAGTCTAATGTGTCTGGAGAGAAGTTAAAAGATACCATTTTGGATAAAAGCAAACTGTGGTTTACAGTATCGAAAGCCTTTTTGAGATCTAGAAAAACAGCTCCTACCACATTACCCCTGTCCAAGGACTGTTTGACATTTTCAATAAGGCAACAATTTGCTGTTTCTGTTGAGTATCCTGGTCTAAAACCAAATTGATACACTAAGTAGCAGGCAATTTTGGAGTAATTATAAACAAGCAACGTAAATGAAGAATACACCTTTGACCCCATTCAGTAGCAAGCAATTCTTCTGGTAATTACAAAATTAGAAACTATCAAGCAACAGAAAATTATGTATTTTAATATTAATAAATTTATAACTGTATAAATTATGTAAAACACAGTATTTCATCATTTTGATATAGTAACTTCGGGGTACTTACATGTAGGGACAGGGTATTTACATGGTAAGTATATGGTATTTAAATGGATTCCAGATTGTATTCTTAAGTCACTTTGCTCATTTGTAATTTCACTGACATAACAAATTAGTTTTGAGGTAATTAAAAAATTAGAATGCAGTAAGCAGTGGGTAATGTTGAAGTAATCACAACCAAGCAATGCAAACAAAGAATACAGTATGTACTGGGTAATTCTGATATGGTAACTACAGAGTTCCTACATGTAAATACAGGGTATTTACATGCTGCATATACTGTATATGTACTTAAGTGGTAATGACAGTACTTAACGGGGTGTTATCATGTTATTGTCCTGAACTTACACTATACTTCCTTTGTTTTACTCCAGTACTTACACCGAAAGTACACAGTATTGTCATAGTACTTCACAGGCTGTGCTATAAAGTGTTACTGTTGATTCCGCCAGTGTTACGTAGTGTCCGTAGAATTGACCAAGTGCATTCTGGGTAGGGTAGGAACTGTTAGTTCGCTGAGATCACGTCAATGTAGGAGACATCGTCACAAAGCAGCTGTGTTTTAAACTGTAATAGTCATTCTCACAACCGCCATGGCGAAAAGGTAAACCACGGAATAGGCTTTTATCGTTTTCCAGCATGGAAGAAGAACAGCACAGCCCACGTTTCGGATGTAACTAAGAGGCGATGCCTGGCCTGGACTGCAGCAGTCAGAAGACCCAACATAACTTTCAAACACGCACGTGTATCGATGGTGGTGTGCTCAAAGCATTTTCATAAAGGTACGTTATGATTTATTGTGTATGTCTGTTGTTAAAACTTGCTTGTGTTGTGGTTAAGACTTGCTTGGTCATAGCTTTTACCCTACGTCAGCAGTGCTAAGCTAAACAGAGCTAAGCTAAAGACTCCGATATCCGAGTAACTAGAGAAAATTACCACACACACCTGTGTGAGCAGGTTTAATTTGTTCTACACCAAAGTATTTTCTTGTGGTGATGTGAAAATGACGAGGCAGAGTTCTCTCTCAAAGTCAGTTTTATTCACAGCACCATCATCTCAAAGCAGAGAAAGCGAATGACACAGTAAACTCTCGTCCTTAAATATCAGGAACTTCACACTTCACAGATCACATGTCACACAGACCACCTTGCATTATAAAGACAGTCACAATGCATTTCTCTCCATGATATCACT
This sequence comes from Pholidichthys leucotaenia, assembly GCA_020510985.1. NCBI lineage: Eukaryota > Metazoa > Chordata > Actinopteri > Cichliformes > Pholidichthyidae > Pholidichthys > Pholidichthys leucotaenia. The sequence goes on from CM035838.1 coordinate 257,860,742, forward strand.
TCCACTGTCTCCAATGCATCCCTTCCTTAATCCTTTAATTGAACCCCCCACAGTCTCAAGCCTTGCATACCAAGGCTAAGATTCCTGCAGCTTCCTGCCTTTGTTCTGACCTAAAATGTGAGCCACAAAACAGGTCCCATGTGTGTGTCCACCACATTCTTACCGTTTCCTTTGCTTTAACAGCAGAGCAGCTTATGAAATGCTAGACTGTGATCCTGACTGGGCACCTTCTCTAAACCTTGGGCATGCAGAGCTTCCAGCTACCACTCCTGACAGGTTTAACCGCTTATGCAGACGGGTGAGATTATGACAAAAAGAATCGGCAGGGCATGCAAGTGACCCCCCCAGCACAGACCCCCAACATCACTGGCCCTGTGACTGAGATGGATAATGTAGCTCCTTCAGGTAGTCTTTTTTTTACCTATGTTTTTCTTTCTAAAATGTGTCTTGGGATTCCTTTTGATTACAAAATATATTAACTACAGTTGTTTATTGTCCTGATCAGCAACAGATAACACCACGCCTCTGGGTGAGGTGGAGGAGACGACATCTGATGAAGCAGCACAGATCTGTCAGGCTGATGATGCTCCAGTAGAAAATGCACAAGAACTACAGAACTGCAGCATGTGTCACCTTAGGCTTAAAGAAATTTTACTCTTGCAAGAGGAGAACAGAAAGTTAAAGGGAGAGCTCTCCAGTTTTTGGTTATCACAGGCAACCATGTCATCCAGCTCTTCTGGCTGCCTGCAAGTCCACCACACTTCTGCTGTGTTCTGTGCCTGTCTTTTGGGATTGTGTCTGGGACCTGGCTGTAATGCAGTTAGATGTCGTCTTTTGGGCTTCTGGGTGGGTTTATCAGCTGCAGCTTTCCTCTTTTGTGTTGTGGGGTCAGAGTCAGTGAAGTGACGGGCAACAAGCTCAGGTAGGAAAACTTTATAAAAAAAGTTCTGGGCCACTGGTAAAAGTGTTTGCTCCCACAGGTCAGAATCTGGTGTGACGCGTACAACAACACAACTTTTTGTGGTCCACACAACAAAGTCACAGAAATGTGAGCCTGTCACAAAGATTTGCGTTTGTACCTGCTTGTAGTACTTGTGACTGTGTTTGAGTTCTAGTCTCCCATCAGAGTGTTTCAGGTTAAAATCCTTGTCTGCACAGGCCTGCAGGATGTTGTTGCGGTGCTTATATGGGGATTTTATTTCCACACAGCTTTTTTCACAACAGGTGCAGGACACAAGTGCATCAGGGGTTGCACCAACTTCAGGAAAGGAGGGGTTGATTATAAAATATTATAAGCACACTTTCACATGTACTGTATATTGGGTGCATAATTCAATTTACGGCATGCACTTATTTTATTTAGTAAATACTTGTAATCAAGACAAGAAATTAAAAAAAAAACACCTTTGTGAGCACAATTGTCTTCAAGTCTACCTTATACATCTACAAGTCATGCACCCATCCGTCTGTGAACTGCACTTTTTCTTGCTTCAAAGACCTAAAGTTACTAAAAACTTCATGTGTGTATGGACTTATGCTTAAAGTCATATAATTATAAATGAAGGCATGGTCGAAGTTTGGCAGAATGTTTACATCCGAACTCCATGTGATATGTTGGTAGGGATCTAGTCCATTAACCCCTTCAAGCTTCGCCAAATAGCGTGCCTTTGCAGTCCCATTCAATTTGGCGGAGTATGGTCCCTTTAAATTTTCCTTCACGGTCCATTTTGTGATTTATTTTTTTTTCCCCGTTCATTCACAAGAAATGCCGAGGCGCTGTGTGTTTGCAGTCTGTTTACGATCGCTGTACCTACCCCGCCCAGAATGCATTGCGCGTTTGTCATGTGGGCTGGCGAGGTTAATAAAAGTTACAAAAGAAAGTTGATGAAAGAAGAAGAAAGTTGCAAAATTTCAAGAAAGAAAACTGAAAATTCATAAAAAATATAAAACTCTATAAAAATATCAAAAATATTTAAAGGAAATTAATCACACATATAGAAGTAAAAGAAATAAAATAGAAAAATTAAAATTGGAAAAAAATTCTTGAAAAAATAAGCAAATTTACATGAAATGTTGCAAATTTATGAGTGATGGGGGGTCACCTCTGGCTAATTTTGACATACCAGTTTATACTTATATTTCAACTTATGAAATTAAATAATAATAATAATAATAATAATAAAGCCACCATCCTATGGGATATGCAAGTCCATACTGATGGAGAAATAAGACCTAACAAGCCAGATATCATCATAAAAGACAATAAAGATAAAACAATGCTTACTGATAGACGTCAATTCCAGCAGACAGGAATATCTCGATCAAAGTGACAGCAAAACTCTCCAAATACAAATATCTGGAAACAAAAATAAGTTGCATGTGGCAGATGAAAACAGAAAAGTACCAGTCATCATTGGTACATTAAGTACCATCAAGAAAGGACTGGAAAAATACACTGGCAAAATCCCAGGCTCAATCAACATCAGTGGGCTCCAGAAGATTACCCTTCTAGGAATGTTCATCTGCTCTGGAGGGTACTCTCCATCAACTAGGGATATCAAGCACTTGTGTCCCCAGGAACAGTGATCGGACCCTGTCATGAGCTGAGCACTGGAGGTTTCTGCCTTGCTCAGTCTCATGGCTTTTTCTTCACATTTAAATATTTGTTGTATTTTGTGCTTTATGGGTTTCTGTAATTCCTGGACTGTTTGCTATTTTCCTGTTTATGTTTTAGTTTTGTTACACTTTTACTTTGTATTAATTTGCATGTGTTTGTTGATATTTTATTCTTTATATCTTTACTGTTGTGTTCTTTCTCGGGGTTGACAGCTGTCAGTGGCATTTCTGGGTTTGTGCTCCAGGTGGGCGTCGCCCTGTCAGCTGTGAGTTCCAGTCACTCCTCTCTCATTACCCCTAGCTGGTCTAATTATGAATCACTGTTTCCTTCTGCCCGCTCATGTGACCCACACCTGTCGTTACTTATGTGAATTGTTTTTGGCGATATTTAAGGGCAGTTACTTTCATTTCCTGTTGCTGCTGTTTTGAGTAATTTTCTCTCACTTCGTCTCCACCAGAACCCAGTCCCTGTTCTGGTGCGCAATCCATAAGTTTATTTGTTGTTTGTATTTTGTGTTAGACCACTGTTTGGACTTATGTTTTGTTACTTTCAATAAACCTCACAAACTCACAGTTCGGCGCGTGGGTCTCACCTCCCTGCCCCTGAAGGGCAATTCATGACAGAAGACAGCGGCCACGTAAGAGACCCAGCTGCTGTGAGTTTGTGGATTTTTGGCTTTTTTGTTTTCACTCACCTTTTCTCCGGAGCTCATCATGTCCCCAGCATGCCGACCGCCAACAGGCAAAGGGAGATCGGCAGTGGGGGTTCCAAGTGTGGAGGAGCAGTGGGCTGCCGAGTTCGTCCAGAGTTTTGTGGATGAAACTCTCGCCTCTCACAGCCCAAAAAAGATCTGGAAGAGCATGGACTCAGCGACCGCCATTGTTGAAGTGCTCCCAGGGTTATGGAGGCATGCCCAGTTCGCGGTCTTGTTGGCCACGCTCTCCGTGCTGCAACAATCCTTCTCTGGGCTGACGTGGGGGCCGTCTCCAGCGAACCTGGGGCCCACAGATAAGCGCGCTCTGCCGAAGATGCCCTGCTTCGCCTCCAGTGTGCCCATTCCTGCTCCTGATCCACCAGCTCCACGACGTCACCATCCAGCTCCAGATCGCCGGAGGAATGCCTCCACCTCCTCGTCAGCAGCCCCTCCTTCGCCGAGGCTGAAAATTCCTGCAGCAGTTCCCTTATCTGGTTTTTCTTTTCCGGCTGTTCTGTCAGCCTGCTCCTCCACTGCTGCTGCCTCTCCCTCCTCGGCGATTCCTCCTGCTGCTGAAGGACTCCTTCCCGGCTCCGCCCATCACCACGTCTGCTGGAGTGGCTCCTCCATGTTCCTCTGAGGGGCCCACAACAGCTGCAGCCACAGAGAGGGTGGATTCTATGCCAATTGCAGCAGAAAACATCATGCCCCGGGAACACAGGCAAGTGCTTTTTCATTCTCTATCATTGACACATGAATTACCTTGCCTGATTCCCGGTGGTGAGGCTCAGCCAATGCAGTCCTCTGAGTCTTCACCGCCTGCTGTAGCTATAAAGTTTTCACCTGCTCTCTCTGTGTCTACTCCTCTGCCCCCTGAGTGTTCGCCGGCCCCAGGACTGAGCCACCGGACATTGGAGGAGCCTGTGGTCCTAGAGGACCTGGTTCCAGCCCTGCAGCCACTCTCTGGATGGAGGGAGAGCACTGAGACTGAGCTGACACCTGCGGCAATGAAGGCATGTCCCCGGGGCTCAGCTGAGTAGAATCCAGCACCAGCAGGAAATTGACCTCCTGAATCCACGCCGGATGAGCTACCGGCGTGGGTCACCTCACTGGGGGGGTCCCAGGGCTACATTGACCACCATGCCTGTTGCAGGGGCTGCTGCAGCAGAGCCGGAGTTGGACCTTCAGAGGGCTGGGCCCAAGGAACCATCGCCTGAATCGACGGAGTCCTGGACGGTGGTGGAGCTTGAGTTCAGGCAAGTGATCTCCTTTGTTTTCATAGTTTCAATTTTGGAGAGATCTTGTCGGGCTCTTTGTGGGGAGAGCCAAGTGCAGCTGTCAGCTGCACCTGAGCTTGCCTCGCTGGGCACCACTGCCGCCGGTGACCCTGACCCTGTTTCTCTGCCTCTTTTGCCTGAGCTTTAACCCAGGGTCACCTAGGATTGTCCAACTCTGCCAGAAGTCTCTGTGGGTCCCAGCTCACTGCCCGAGATCCCCATGGGTCCAGCTCCTCCCGCTGAGGTCGCCGCAGGCTCTCTGTCCCAGCCCGGTACCTCCGTGGGTGCTGCTTCCCCTCCGGATGAAGTCTTCACGGGGGCTCAGTCCCAGCCTGGGACCTCCATGGATGCTGCTTCTCCGTTGGCTGAGGTCGTCGCGGGTGCTCCATCCCAGCCCGAGACCTCCGTGGGTGCAGCTCCTCCTCAGTCCGGGTCTCTGTGGTGCTGTGACCTAGTCGGGGACTGTTGTGGGTGCTGTGCCCCAGCCTGAAACCAACTTGGGTGCTGCGCTCCAGTGTGGGCCCGCTGTGGGCATTATGCTCCAGCCTGAGGGCCACCATGGGTGCAGCTCTGGCCCAGTCCTGGTCCACCGAGGGTGCAGCTCTGGCCCAGTCCTGGTCCACCGAGGGTGCAGCTATGTCCCAGTCCTGGTCCACCGAGGGTGCAGCTATGTCCCAGACCGGGACCACCGCAGATACAGCTATGTTCCAGTCTGGGACCACCGAGGGTGCTACAGGCCAGTCTGAGGATGTTGTGGTTCCCCCTCCTGTGCCTGATGCCGTCGTAGTTCCCCCTCCTCTTCCAGATGGCGTCGTGGTTCCTCCTCCTCTGCCAGATGCCATCGTGGTTCCTCCTCCTCTGCCCGAGGCCGTTGTGGTTCCCTCTCCTCTGCCCGAGGCCGTCGTGGTTCCCTCTCCTCTGCCTGAGGTCATCGTGGTTCCCTCTCCTCCACCTGACATTGTCATGGTTCTCCCAACTTCTCTATTGTGCCCACAATTAGTTCTTCCCATTGGGCAGCCGCCTCCTGGGCCACCCTTTCTGTTCAGCTGGCTAAAAAACTCTGGCGGATCACCCGACAGACTGTGTTGCAGGGTTGGATGGCCCACGTTCTCTGGTAGGCCACCCAAGTCTTTCCATCATGCTATTTGCCGGGCCTTGGACTTTGGCCACCCACCTGAACTCTCCAGCTCTTTGGTCCAGGGGGCTTAGGTGGTTGGGGTGTTGCCAGGTGTGGGTCCTGAGCGGGGTTTGTTTTTGTTCCCTCCTAGCCTGTTCCCCCACCACCCACCTGAGGTGGGTTATTGTTGTGCTCCTATTGGGGGGGGGGGGTCTTTCTTTTTCTGTTGATGCTACCCTGGGGTGTCTGGTATATATGTACCCCTTGAGAGGGGGGCTCTGTCATGAGCTGAGCACTGGAGGTTTCCGCCTTGCTCAGTCTCATGGCTTTTTCCTCTACATTTATATATTTGTTGTATTTTGTGCTTTATGGGTTTCTGTAATTCTTGGACTATTTGCTATTTTCCTGTTTATGTTTTAGTTTTGTTACACTTTTACTTTGTATTAATTTGCATGTGTTTCGTTGATATTTTATTCTTTATATCTTTACTGTTGTGTTCTTTCTCGGGGTTGACAGTTGTCAGTAGCATTTCCGGGTTTGTGCTCCAGGTGGGCGTCGCCCTGTCAGCTGTGAGTTCCAGTCACTCCTCTCTCATTACCCCCAGCTGGTCTAATTATGAATCATTGTTTCCTTCTGCCCGCTCATGTGACCCACACCTGTCGTTACTTATGTGAATTTTTTTTTACCCTATTTAAGGGCAGTTATTTTCATTTCCTGTTGCTGCTGTCTTGAGTAATTTCCTCTTTCTTCATCTCCACCAGAATCCAGTCCCTGTTCTGGTGCGCAATCCGCAAGTTTATTCGTTGTTTGTATTTTGTGTTAGACCACTGTTTGGACTTACAGTGGGGCAAAAAAGTATTTAGTCAGCCACCAATTGTGCAAGTTCTCCCACTTAAAAGATGAGAGAGGTCTCCAATTTTCATTATAGGTATACCTCAACTATGAGAGACAAAATGAGAAAAAAAAGTCCAGAAAATCACATTGAAGGATTTTTAATGAATTAATTGGTAAATTCCTTGGTAAAATAAGTATTTGGTCAATAACAAAAGTTCATCTCAATACTTTGTTATATACCCTTTGTTGGCAATGACAGAGGTCAAACGTTTTCTGTAAGTCTTCACAAGGTTTTCACACACTGTTGCTGGTATTTTGGCCCATTCCTCCATGCAGATCTCCTCTAGAGCAGTGATGTTTTGGGGCTGTCGCTTGGCAACATGGACTTTCAACTCCCTCCAAAGATTTTCTATGGGGTTGAGATCTGGAAACTGGCTAGGCCACTCCAGGACCTTGAAGCCACTCCTTTGTTGCCCGGGCGGTGTGTTTGGGATCACTGTCATGCTGAAAGACCCAGCCACGTTTCATCTTCAATGCCCTTGCTGATGGAAGGAGGTTTTCACTCAAAATCTCACGATACATGGCCCCATTCATTCTTTCCTTTACACGGATCAGTCGTCCCGGTCCCTTTGCAGAAAAACAGCCCCAAAGCATGATGTTTCCAACCCCATGCTTCACAGTAGGTATGGTGTTCTTTCTTTTTTACAATAAAGTTCTATTTTGGTTTCATTTGACCATATGACATTCTCCCAATCCTCTTCTGGATCATCCAAATGCTCTCTAACAAACTTCAGACGGGCCTGGACATGTACTGGCTTAAGCAGGGGGACACGTCTGGCACTGCAGGATTTGAGTCCCTGGTGGCATAGTGTGTTACTGATGGTAGCCTTTGTTACTTTGGTCCCAGCTCTCTGCAGGTCATTCATACCTTGTTCATACCTTGAACAAGGTAGAAGAATTAAGACTGCTGATGCGATTTAAGGACCTCGCTTCCTCGTCTGTCATCTGTTTCTCTGAGACCTGGCTTAAAAGGAGCATACCGGACAGCGCGATCAGCCTCGAGGGATTTCAGCTGTTTCGTGCTGATCGCGTCACAGAGCTCTCCGGTAAGTCTATTGGAGGAGGAGTGTGCTTCTACATTAACAGCAGCTGGTGCTCTGATGTAACGGTGGTTTCACAACACTGTTCTACCGATCTAGAATTTCTCTCTGTTAACTGCAAGCCATTTTATTCCCCACGGGAGTTCGCATCATTTGTTTTGATCGCTGTGTACGCCCCTCCCGACGCGGACGCGCGCGAGGCCCAGCGCGCGCTCGCAGATCACGTCCTACATGCGGAGCGGAATTTTCCAGACTCCCTGGTTATTGTGGTAGGCGACTTTAACCAGAGCAATCTGAGTCACGAGCTCCCCCGATACAGACAGTTTATTAAATGTCCAACCAGAGGAAATAACACGCTGGATCACTGTTACACTACAGTGAAGGACGCATATCGCGCTGTTCCCCGCGCTGCGCTTGGACTATCTGATCACGTGATGGTCCACCTCATTCCCACATACAGACAGAGACTGAAACTCACTAAACCTGTTGTGACCACCACGAAGAAATTGACCAGTGAAGCTGGAGAGAAACTGAACACATGCATGGAAATAACTGACTGGGGCATGTTTAAAGGAGCCACACATGATCTTAATGAGTACACAGACACTGTGAACTCCTATATCAACTTTTGTGAGGAGAGCATTCTCCCATCGCGCACCAGGGTGAGGTACTCTAATGATAAGCCCTGGTTCACTGCTAAGCTCAGACAGATCAGAAAGGAGAAGGAAGCTGCGTTGAAAAGTGGAGACAGAGACTGCTACAGGGAAGTTAAATATCGGTTTAACAGAGAGCTGAGGAGAGCTAAATCTGTGTATTCTGAGAGACTCCAGCAGCAGTTCACTGCTAATGACTCGGCTTCTGTGTGGAGAGGACTGAGGCAAATCACCAACTATCAGCCTCAGGCTTCTAAAGGTCAGGACGACAAAGCCCTTTGTCAAAAACTGTCCCAACATTACGCCCGTTTTGACACCTCGTCAGCTGTGTCCAACTCCCCCACTCCACCCAGCTCCACTGCCTCCTCGGCCCCTAATTCATCAAAAGCGGCCCCCCCTCCTCCTCCTCCCCCCCTGCCCTTGTCATCAGTGAGCAGGATGTGCACAGACAATTCTCCAGACTGAACCCGCGCAAGGCCCCCGGGCCGGACGGTGTATCTCCCTCCACCCTGAGACACTGTGCGAAAGCTGGCTCCTGTCTTCACAGACATTTTTAACACCTCCCTTAAAGGCCAAATGTCACGTAATTTTTTTTTCTAAATGACAACGAATTTAGATAAAATACACATAGCTTAAACCAAATATTCATACCGGAGACCATATCACCCACCTGTATTTACATAATTGCACAAAATACACCAGGTGAAGGCCCCACCTTGCTTGCTGGCTTGTGACAGCCAGTCCAGACCACGCCCATGTTTTTGACATCACCAGTTGTACCCTGGCTGCCCTGCCTATCCACATTCACACTTATCAACATTGGACAATCATGACAGAAAGTGACAGCGATTGTGAACAAATTAGTTTAGTTTTGTCTTTTTTTTTTTGTCAGTGGTTCAGACAGACGGTTCAGACTGACGGTTCCGTCCGAGACGGAATCAGATGCTTTGTCTGATGACAACAGTTCCAACGATGACCAGAGAGCAGAACCAGTGGAAAATGTCATTGAACTGGACATTAATCGCCTCCAGAATTGCGAAGCCGAAGGTGGTCTGTCGAGGGCACCCCATAAATATTGATTTTTTCAGAAGCCATTATTATTACAGTGAAGGAGAGCCGCTGCTGTCAAGAAGTTGACTAGATCAATATGAAAATGGAGGCGCATACCTGTCAAGTAAGACGTTTTCGCCGTATTTTGGTGCCAAGCGCGGCTGTGGGGGACAGCGGAGTGTTGGGGGACACTTTTCTGGGAAATGTTTTAAATGTAGTTTGTGTTGTTATTGTCAAATATTTTAAGGAAAATACGGGGAAAATGCAATTTTAGCAAAAACGGGCGTATTGCCATTTCTGTACGCCCAAAAGAAAAATATACTGGAAAAAAAATTGAGTGTTTTGCGGAGCACGTCCTGTGTGTGATCCCCCACAGCTGGTGCTGGCAGATGGCTCAGCCTGAGCTATTATCACTACAATGAGAAGTGTGGAGTCAATCAGTCAGATTGTCGGGGCGGGCTGATTGCTCAGCGTGAGCTATTCTCACTACAATGAGAAGTCATTAGGACAATGGTTTAACACGTTCAGCTGTGCAGCAGTTGCGGAACAGAGAGGGATCGCCTGACAAATACAGAATTCTGCTTTTTTTTTTTATTTTGCGCCGGACGCTGAGTTGTGTTGTTATTGTCAAATATCCATGAATCCTTAAAATATTTGACAATAACAACACGAGTTGCATTTGGGGCATTTCCCAGAGAGGTGTCCCTTGTTGCTCCGCCGTCCCTTATAGCCGCTTTTTATGGTGTTGAAGTACGGTGAAAACGTCTCACTTGACAGGTATGAAAACATTTCCCAGACAAGTGTCCCTTATTACCCAGCTGTCCCTGATAGTCCCGTTTTAAGGTATGGGTGAAATATCCAATTTTTTCTTTCTTGTTGTTCACTTCAACCTTCCAGTCTTCATATAAACAATCAATTGAAATACCCCAAGCATCAAACTAGGGTACAATCGATTTCGTCACTTCCGCCTTCTTCCCCAGGCGATTCCAGGGGCCGTGTCAGGCCAAGCGCGGCAGTTTTAAATTAACGAGTATTCCGTTGTTACTGAAGCATATGCACCAAGACCCGAACGGATCGGTTCCCTTTTATATCTAGTTTCAAGATATTTAAAGTACCCTGTTACGTGACATTTGGCCTTTAAGCTATGCCACGTACCGACCTGCCTCAAATCTTCCACCATCATCCCTGTCCCCAAGAAGCCACGGATTACTGGACTTAACGACTACAGACCTGTAGCGCTCACTTCTGTAGTCATGAAGTCCTTTGAGCGCCTGGTCCTGTCTCACCTCAAGTCCATCACCACTCCCCTCCTGGACCCGCTGCAGTTTGCCTACCGTGCCAACAGGTCTGTGGACGACGCAGTCAACCTGGCCCTCCACTCCATCCTGCAGCACCTGGACTCCCCGGGAACCTACGCCAGGATCCTGTTTGTGGACTTCAGCTCTGCATTCAACACCATCCGCCCCGCTCTGCTCCAGGACAAGCTGTCCCTGCTCGGCGTGCCTGACTCCCTCTGCAGGTGGATCACCGACTTCCTGATGGACCGGAGGCAGCATGTGCGGCTGGGGAAGTCTGTCTCGGACTCTGTTAGCATCAGCATCGGATCACCCCAGGGCTGTGTACTTTCCCCCCTACTCTTCTCCCTTTATACCAACTCCTGCACCTCCTCCCACCAGTCTGTTAAGCTGATCAAGTTTGCGGACGACACCACCCTCATCGGGCTCATCTCCAACGGCGACGAGTCCGTCTACAGGAAAGAGGTGGCCCAGCTGGTGTCCTGGTGCAGCCACAACAACCTGCAGCTGAACGCTCTGAAGACAGCGGAGATGATTGTGGACTTCAGGAAAGTCACAACCCCCCTGCCCCCCCTCACCATCACAGGCTCTCCCATCACCATTGCAGATTCCTTCTGCTTCTTGGGCACCACCATCACCCGGGACCTCAAATGGGAGCCAACCATCAGCTCCCTCATCAAAAAGGCCCAGCAGAGGATGTTCTTTCTGCGGCAGCTGAGGAAGCTCAAGCTACCCACCAAGATGTTAGTGCAGTTCTACACAGCCATCATCGAGTCCATCCTCACCTCCTCCATAACCGTGTGGTACGCAGGAGCCACTGCCAGGGACAGACTAAGGCTGCAGCGCGTCGTGCGCACTGCTGAGAAGGTGATCGGCTGCAAGCTCCCATCTCTCCAGGACCTGTACATCTCCAGGACCCGGAGGCGTGCAGGCCGGATCATAGCCGATCCTTCACACCCTGGTCACGTACTGTTTGCGCCCCTCCCCTCAGGTAGAAGACTTCGGTCCATTCAGACTAAAATCTCCCAGCACATGAACAGCTTTTTCCCCTCTGCCATCAGACTGCTGAACATTAAGTGACTTATTGACTCTCGTGCACTATATACAGCAGCTCATGTCGTTCATCACTGTTTTTCTGTTGCATTTCGACTGCACTGTGGTACCCCATATTATCTGCTACTTCCTAATTTATTTAAAACTGCCTTGACTAGTATTACTCATTATTATTATTACTTATTATTCTACACTTATTGCATGTTTTTAGTCTTTTAGTTTTTTAGTTTATCTCTTTAGCTCATCATGTTTTTAATGTTGCAGCATGGCACCGAGACAAATTCCTAGTTTGTGTACTACATGAACAATGGCAATAAATCTGATTCTGATTCTGATTCACTAGGTCCCCCCATGTGGTTCTGGGATGTATGCTCACCGTTCTCATGATCATTTTGACCCCACGGGGTGAGCTCTTGCGTGGAGCCCCAGATCGAGGGAGATTATCAGTGGTCTTGTATGTCTTCCATTTTCTAATAATTGCTCCCACAGTTGATTTCTTCACACCAAGCTGCTTACCTATTGCAGATTCAGTCTTCCCAGCCTGATGCAGGTCTACAGTTTTGTTTCTGGTGTCCTTTGACAGCTCTTTGGTCTTGGCCATAGTGGAGTTTGGAGTCTGACTGTTTGAGGTTGTGGACAGGTGTCTTTTATACTGATAACGAGTTCAATCAGGTGCCATTAATACAGGTAACGAGTGGAGGACAGAGGAGCCTCTTAAAGGAGAAGTTACAGGTCTGTGAGAGCCAGAAATCTTGCTTGTTTGTAGGTGACCAAATACTTATTTTACTGAAGAATTTACCAATTAATTCATTAAAAATCCTTCAATGTGATTTTCTGGATTTTTTTTTCTCATTTCGTCTCTCATAGTTGAGGTACGCCTATGATGAAAATTGGAGACCTCTCTCATCTTTTAAGTGGGAGAACTTGCACAATTGGTGGCTGACTAAATGCTTTTTTGCCTCACTGTATGTTTTGTTACTTTCAACAAACCTCACAAACTCACAGTTCAGTACGTGGGTCTCACTTCTCTGCCCCTGAAGGATTCGATTCATGACAGACCCGGCTCCTGCTGGTTTAAAAAAGCAAGAAATTGACAGAAACTAATAATAATAATTATAATAATAATCTTTCAAATGGCTCTTTCATTAACAGAGCATGGTTACCCTTGATATAACCAATTAAAACCATTCAAAAATGTCAGGTTGGTCTATATAAACTTCAGTATAATCAGTAATTTAAAGGTAAGCTGAATGTTAAATGGTCAAATTCACACTATGGTACAGCAGTTGTTACAAAAACATTGTTGAGGCAATCAAATTCCCATAAAAGAAGTTAAATTTTTCCTTTATGAACACTTCATAACACCAGCATAATAAACACAGCAGATCAATCCCCATTTATCCCTTTTGACTGACTCCAGGTTTTGTAGGATATTTTTAGTTGGGCGGCATTCTGCTCCTCCATCTGTGCTCACAGATGAGTCTCTGGTGTCTCTGCTCATCATCGCTGAGGTGGCTGTTGGACTTGAAAGTGATCCAGACCTAAAGCTAAACTATGGCTGCTGAGATTATCAGTGGCTGCAGCAGTTGGGCCCAGAGCGAACAGACACTGCTGACAGACAGTTAGAGCAAACAATGGCCCTCAGCAGTCCATGGGCCACCCGTAAAGTCAACAAGCCATTCCAGGAGACCTGAACACACTCAGCAGATTTCTGTCTGGAGGTTTTTCTGGATCAATAATTCAGTGCAGGTTGGCTTTGCCATCACTACACACAAAATTACTATTTGACACCACATTGTGGTTGTAATTGAAGAGGGGGCAGAATAAGGCATCAGAAAATTAGCCAAATAAATGTTAGGTATTTTGTTTCTTTGGTGATATAATAAGGTGATCATTGACCGAAAAATGGTGTGTCTGTACGTTTTAACTGTCTCAAATGTGTCAACTGGTCATGTAATTAGCCAAATATTTTCCAGTCAATGATCTGAAAAAAGCACATTGTCTTTATTTCATTTTTCTCTCAGAGAAACTCCCCAAAATATTTTTTGACTCTTCCTGGTAATTCTTCTACGTCAAGTGTTGAAAAAAACCCACCGACTGCCATCCTTGAGACCCGCCCAATCTGCTCTCAGATTGTCGTGGCCTTAAATACCCAAACAAACATACATAGGCAGCAAGTGTGGAGCATGTGTGGCGAAAAGAATTACAATTAATGACAGCTGCGCAGCTCGCAAGCCAGTTCAACAGCTGGGAGCTGCACAGTGCTGTCAAAAACAAAACACTACCCAGAACCCATAATGACACAACCAATACAGAATGTCAATAATAAAACAGGAACCAAGTACAGCAAACAGGGAAAAATAATGCAACAAACAGACAGAAAAAGACTAACTAAAACTGAAGACTGGGCATGGGGCCCCCAGTCCCGTGCCCCAGATCCTGACAGAGCCCCCCCCCCAAGGGGTGGAACTCAGACACCCCACGAAAAAAAAGCACCCCCGCAAAACAGACCCCCCCCACCATGAAAAAAACCCACCCCAGGAGGGTGGAGGCAGAACCCAGGCATGGAGGGACCAAGACGCCACAAAAAGACAAAAGAAGAACAAAAAAACCCTCTCTCATGATCCACCACCTGAGCCAATGCGGTGGCCCAGAACCCACGGACCCCCAGCTGACTGCTGCAGCAACCCGGGCGGCCCCATGACGAAGCTCATCCAGTGGTCTCCCGGAGTCCCAGAGCCCGCTGCACAGACAGTACAGCCAACCGGGTGGCCTCCAAATTCCATAAGCCACACGACCCCATGACGCAGCCCATCAGGCGGTTTTCCCGAGTCCCGAAGCTAGCTGTGCAGATGGCCCAGAGCTCCTGGGCCACTGCGCCACCGGGCCCACTGTCACCCCCTGGAGGTGGCAGGTTAGCTCCCACCCACAACTGCTGGCCAACGGTAGCGCCCAGTGATGATGGTGAGTGACCAGCAGGAGAACCAGATGGGGGCAGAGACTGCTTAGCGGGGACCTTCAACGAGGAGAGGGGGTCCACAGTGACCTCGGACGAAGGCGTGGCACCCGCGGCGGCCCTGGGCTGGGGCGTTGCACCCATGGCAACCCTGGACTGGAGCATAGTGCCCACAACGAATAGGTTAGCCCACGAAAGCACCAGGCCAAGGAGGCGGTTGATCAGCGGAGCCCCAGCCGAGGGCAGGGAAGGAGGACCCATGGCGGCCTCGGGATGAGGTGCAGCACCCACCAAGGCTCCGGACCGAGGCGTAGCACCCATGAAGGCCCCAGGCTGGAGCGCAGCCCATGATGACCTCGGATGGAGGGGGAGCAGCACCCATGGAGACCTTGGATGAAGGGGGAGCAGCACCCACAGAGGCCTCAGACGGAGGTGTCGCAGCACCCACGAAGGCCCTGGGCTGGGGCGCAACACCCATGAAGGCTCCAGACTGAAGCATAGCATCCATGGAGGCCCCGGGCTGGGGTGCAGCACCCACGATGACCTCGGATTAAGGGGGAGCAGCACCCACAGAGACCTCTGATGAAGGGGGAGCAGCATCCACGGAGGCCTCGGACGAAGGAGGAGCAGCACTCATGGAGGCCTTGGATGGAGGCGTCGCAGCACCCACGGAGGCCTCTGGCAGGCAGGTGGGACCCTCGGAGACCTCAGGAGAAGAGACAGGAAAAGCACAGACACACACCGGATCTGAGTCACAGGCAGCAGTGGAGCACGGCGGGGGAAGCTCAAGTGTGACTGACGGCAGCACCCGGTTCCCCCAGCCAAGAGCCAGGCAAGATTTTTGTAGGTAAAACAAGGAACTTTGCCTGAGCTCGAGCTCCACTGCCATCCAGGACTCTGACGATGCTGCGACGACCCGGGCCTCTAGCTGGAAGGTTGGCAGGACCACCAATGGGGCAGCCGGCGTTGGCGCACCTCTAGACACATGAGCTGCAGCAGGAGACCCTCCAACCACTGATGCCTCCTCCCATGCTGCCGGGGCCAGGGGGTGCTCTACTACCGGCTCATGCTCCGACGCATAGGTGGTGCTCTCCTCCCATCCTGGGCGCAGCTGCAGGGCTGGGACAGGACTCTCCTCCGCAAACAACGGACCCTTGGCGAATACAGGAAGAGGAGCGGGAAAAACAGCAGCAAATGGGGAAAGTTTGGCCACCGCAGGCTGCTGCTGCCAAGCTTCACCACCGGGAATAAGGCAAGCCATTTCATTATTAGGTGTTATAAAATGAAAAGGTACTTGCCTTAATTCCCGGGGCTCGATGGTGGCTACTGTGAGGCTGGATATTATTCTCCCGGGACCTGCGGATGTCATCAGATGCAATGAGCGGAGCATCGGAGTCTGGGGACACTCTGCCGTTGGTTCAGACTCCCTTCAGGCTGGTGACGCTACCTCCAGCAGAAGCTCGGGGAGGAGCCAGGACTTGTAGTCCAAGATTAGCTATCTCTCAGCTGCAATCACCCATTTGTGCTCCTCCAGCTCCTCCGCGCTCAGCCCATCGAGCGCAGCGTACCCAATGTAGCCAGCTGCAGGACTCAGTCTGACAGAGGGGGGGCAGGACTGCAGCTAGATTGTGGTCTCAAGCTCGGAGCTTCCATCCCTAGGAGTGTCTCCTCTGCGGCACAGGTTCTGGAGGCGGAGGGGCTCTCCCCAGCCCGCAAAGCTGATGTTGTGCGTGGCAGATGGAGGCGAGGAGGTCTGCCAGTTCCGGGTGGCTCCACAGGCTGGGGAATGCCTCAATAAACTGTGCCACGCTGTCCCACACCTGCAGCTCCTCCTCAGGAGTGTGGGTTAAGCGAACGTCAGACACGATGTCCTTTAATAGTCCAATTGCCTAACACTTCTCCTCGTCCAGCCCAATTCCCTCCCTGTCCGTGTGGCCAGCTATGCCGGAAAAACCTGGACTTAACCCCTTAACGCCTGAATTTATTTCCAATTATGAAAAAAAAAAAATTCACTTGTGTTTTTGCTTTCAAGTAGATGCTAAATTAAGTTGAGAAAGTTAATTTGACTATAGCACATAAAATAGATATAATTTTAAGTATGATGCAAATTAGCGACAACAGGCATCTATGGTTAAAAAAAAGGTAAAAAAGCATCTGTTCCCATCTCAAGTATGAAGAGTCTTTTATTTATGCAACAAAGTTAATTTCAGTATTTTCAACTCTCATGACTGCCAAACTATACCCCTTACCCTAACCCTAACCTTAGCAATCAGGAAATGGATGGTGCTCTCTCTGACCGTTCCTACGAGAAACTAATGCTTGCAAAAGGTTCCTAGGTATGTGTTGGAAGTGCTCCAACCGGAAGTGGAGGAATACAAACGGTATTTTGGTTGCATTTGGAGTGGAAGCGGTTTGATGCGAATTCGCGACAACAGGCATCAAGGGGTTAATACGGGGAGAACAAAAAGGGAGAGGGAGAAAAAGGAAAAAAAAAAACCAGCAAAAACACACAGTGGCTGGTGTCCACCCTGGTCGTGTCCTTCTGTCATAAACTCGCCCTTTTAAGGGCTATTGAAGGACACCAAATGCTCACTGTGTTTTTTGCAAATTTATTAAAGAAAAGACAAACAAATAACTAAACAACACATACAAATAAGGATAACAAGGGCGCTGGAGGAGCGTGGGACCTCGACATCAACAGGCAGTCGGAAACCTGGGAGCGCTGGGCAAAAAGGGGAATAAACTGATCTGGACGGAGCTTTCCCATTCTCCTCAACAGCAGCCCGAGACACTCAGTGTTATGCACAGCCGAGGACATCCCACGGTAAGGAAGGACACGACAACCTGCTCTCAGATTGTCGTGGCCTTAAATACCCATACAAACATAGGCAGCAACTGTGGAGCATGTGTGGCGAAAAGAATTACAATTAACACTAGAAGCCCCAGCATTTTTCTGTCTACCTAGAAAACCCACAAGAGGGCCAATTGGCCCCAAGTCCCCCCTGTGGTCACTCATTTTGTTATGGTAATGAGGCTGTTAGTGGCAGTGTGTGGGGTGAGGGGGGTGTGGGGTTTGGGGTGTGGGGTGAGGGGGGTGTGGGGTGTGGGGTGTGGGGTCATGTTGGCTACTTCTGTGAGAATGAGGAATAAAAACACATTCTCTACATGTAATTATGAGCAATGGGAAAGTCAAATGATATGTCAATGATACGTGTAGAGATTGAAAGGGTATCTGAAACTAAATTCCTTGGAGTAATAATTGATAACAAACTGGGTTGGAAGTCACATATTAATTATATTAAAGGTAAAGTATCCAAATCAATTCCAATATTACACAGAGTGAAATATTTGCTGAATCAACCCACACTATATACCTTGTATCATTCATTAATACTCCCATACATGACATATTGTAATGAAGTATGGGGAAATACATATAAAACAAACATATATCCACTCTTTATGCTTCAAAAGAGAGCTATTAGAATAATAAACAAAGCAGCTTACAGGGAACCAACAAACTGAGCTAAGCTAAGTTAAGCGGTTACTATTCAAAACAAATCTAAGACAAAATGTCACAGAGAAAAAAAGAAAAAAAAAAACTAAACTACAACACAACACAGGCTGGATATGTCAATCCTTATGTGAGTTTACATGTCGTCTTGTAAATATGTTTGGAGTATTTCTTCCTTTAGTTTTTGTTTAAATTGTCCAAGCGTTGTACATGATTTTAATTCAGGTCCATAATCGTTCCATAATCTGACTCCTTGCACTGAAATACAGTGTTGCTTGGTGGTAGTTCTCACTGTAGGCTTTTGAAATATACATGTTCCTCTGAAGTGATATCGTTTCTCCCTTGTTTGGAACAACTTTTGGATATTTGCGGGCAGTGATAAATTCTTCACTTTGAACATTATTATTGCGGTTTTAAAGTCAACCAGAGCTTTCAACTTGAGAGTTTTTTGTTTGAGAAAAAGTGGGTTTGTTGGTTCCCTGTAAGCTGCTTTGTTTATTATTCTAATAGCTCTCTTTTGAAGCATAAAGAGTGGATATATGTTTGTTTTATATGTATTTCCCCATACTTCATTACAATATGTCATGTATGGGAGTATTAATGAATGATACAAGGTATATAGTGTGGGTTGATTCAGCAAATATTTCACTCTGTGTAATATTGGAATTGATTTGGATACTTTACCTTTAATATAATTAATATGTGACTTCCAACCCAGTTTGTTATCAATTATTACTCCAAGGAATTTAGTTTCAGATACCCTTTCAATCTCTACACGTATCATTGACATATCATTTGACTTTCCCATTGCTCATAATTACATGTAGAGAATGTGTTTTTATTCCTCATTCTCACAGAAGTAGCCAACATGACCCCACACCCCACACCCCACACCCCCCTCACCCCACACCCCACACCCCCCTCACCCCACACACTGCCACTAACAGCCTCATTACCATAACAAAATGAGTGACCACAGGGGGGACTTGGGGCCAATTGGCCCTCTTGTGGGTTTTCTAGGTAAAAAGGCCAAATGGCCCCTCTCTGAGACTTCTAGTGTTAATGACACCTGCGCAGCTCGCGAGCCAGTTTGACAGCTGGGAGCTGCACAGCACCGTCAAAAACAAAACACTACCCAGAAACCATAATGACACAACCAATACAGAATGTCAGTAATAAAACAGGAACCTAGTATAGCAAATGGAAAAATAATGCAACAAATAGAGAGAAAAAGACTAACTGAAGACTGGGCACCGCACCCCCCCATGCCCCAGATCGTGATATTTTTTAAGTCCTTAAATATATTCTTTAAATATAGTCTTTAAATATATGAGTCTTTAAATATTTTTTAAGTCTTTAAATATATGATCATAAATATATGATCTCGATCATATTCTTGGACTTGCTAAGCCCAATTCCAGCAGCAGCTGTCTCAATCAGAGCTCCCATACAGTATGCCATTACCTCACATTTCCTTATTGTCCCTCTTATCGTCATATTACAGATTTTACCATGGGGTGTAAACAGAGAACAAAGTGAGATCAGAGTGTGCATACTTTTTAAGTTTAAATAATAGCTGAAAGAAAACCACTCTGATTTTTTTCTGCTTTGGCACTTCCCATTCATTGTCTATGTGGAAAGCTTTGTGTCCCATTCTGGGCAGGTTGCATGCAATTTTTTTCAGCTGTTGATCTGAGTCAACGAAAAATTTTTATACGAGCAGATGTGTGTGTCATATAAAAACAGATTCAGCAACAAAATAATATATTTCTCCTTCAAAATCACTTTCGCTGTTTCATTTCGTCGTGTTGAATCCATCCATTGTTTACTTCCTGGTTCCTGCAGGCCAGGCAGAAGGAGACTTTTGTGAACGACTCGTCCAATAAAAACAGTTCGTTCTGGTGCTCCAGGTTTGTGAGGCTCCAATAGGCTATAAAAGGTTAGGAAAGCTACCAGTCAATGACGTGTACGTGATTCGGAAGTGGGGGATGAAATGGCTGCTATTTCCTAAGTGATTCAGTACAGTTTGTTTACCCAAAAGAACTACTAGGCTCGAACGAATCATTCATAAACGCTCCAACTCTACTATTAGCCTCTGAGCTATTAACCCCCAAGCTAATGTAACGGATGCCAACTAGTACTGTTCGGCGTAGAACGTTAGTAAACCTCCCTCCCGAAAGCCTCATACAGTATCGGTAGCGCTGAGCTATCGGTCGGACCTTTAGCTCAGCGCGATCGTGCTGTGTCTCCCATGCTCGAACTGTGTGTAGTTGACTGAGAGGTTGCGGGTTCGTGTCCCAAGTGGGGCGAACTGCGCAGGATGATCTCAGTTACACTGGTGCCGTGAACCCGGGATGGGAGTGAGGTTTAAGGGAGAGAGTGTAACGGATGCCAACTAGCACTGTTCGGCGTAGAACGTTAGTAAACCTCCCTCCCGAAAAAGCCTCATACAGTATCGGTAGCGCTGAGCTATCGGTCGGACCTTTAGCTCAGCGCGATCGTGCTGTGTCTCCCATGCTCGAACTGTGTAGTTGACTGGTAGGTCGCGGGTTCGTGTCCCGAGTGGGCGAACTGCGCAGGATGACCTCAGTTACACTAATACCAGGAAGCTCCAACCAAGCACGGCTTGTAATGTTACTGTATTTTCTTCAGATCTTAGTCACCGTAATAACCACCCCTGGACCTGGTTCACTAGTCCACAGTCCACAACATACCTTGCATTGCTACGGCCCATCTTCCAGTAGTTTCGCCGTTCGATTCCGCAGCCGGCACTGGTGTGTTGGTCGTGGCAACCGCCTATGGCGCGACTCAAGGCTGCTCCCCCGAGCTCTCCCACCATCCTCTGGGGCTCCACGTGACTCTGCTCTACTCTCGCAGGCAACGTTGGGGAGCCGCTTCGTGACGACGCATCCCCCAGCTGGCTGCGGGAGAGGAGCAGAGTCCCGTGAAGTGAGACACTGTACTTTGAGATCCCCTGGCTTGGCCAGCGGCCTTGAGTTGCGGCGATCGGTAGGGCTGGTGATTTATTGTGGTCAGAGGTGGACCTACCATTAGGCAAAGGTAGGCAACTGCCTTGGGCCCCGATCTGCTAAAGGCCCCAATCTACTAGGAGCCCCATATATTTTTAAAAAAAAAATGTTTAACATATTTTTCATGATGTCAGACAAAATAAATAAACACCAGTATTTCCAAAATGGCAAATGAACTCACAAATGTAACATCCTTCCCCCTCTCCTCAGACTGTTGGACTCTTCCATGTCATCACTGAGGCATGCACATGTGCATATCTTCAATCAATCAAACTTTATTTCTAAAGCACTTTAAAAACAACTACAGCTGATACAAAGTGCTGTACTTCAGGAATAGATAAGATAAAAAGGACATAAAAGACAGTAAAATGCAACTAAAAAGGTATAAAACAAAACAAGTAAAAATGACAATCATATAATAAAAGCAATAAAACAAGTACAATCGATGTCTCATGCTGGGTTGAAGGCCAAGGAGTAAAAATGAGTTTTAAGATAAGTTTTTAAAGTGGACAGTGAAGGAGCCTGTCTAATAGGCAAAGGAAGACTGTTCCATAGTTTAGGAGCAGTAACAGAAAAAGCTCTGTCCCCTCTGAGCTTCCTCTTTGATTGTGGTGTCTCCAGGAGCAGCTGATCATCTGATCTGAGAGAATGAGTAGGAGTGTAAAAGTGTAGAAGCTCGGAGAGGTAAGGTGGGGCAAGGTCATTCAATGATTTAAAAACAAATAAAATAATTTTAAAATGAACCCTAAAGTGCACAGGCAGCCAGTGGAGGGAAGCTAAAATAGGTGTAATGTGGTCCCTCTTACGTGTTCCAATTAAAAGATGTGCAGTAGCATTCTGAACCAACTGGAGGCGTGCCAGGGAAGACTGGCTGACTTCAAAATAAAGTGCATTACAGTAATCCAGCCGAGATGTGATGAAGGCATGGATTACTGTCTCAAAGTGCTGTTTAGAGAGAATGGGTTTAACCTTTGCCAGTTGCCTTAAATTAAAAAATAAAAAATACTGCAGCAATTTGATAATCTTGTTTAAAATCACTGCCCATCTTAAAACCCAGATTAGTGACAGTAGGATGGACAAACCCCGTCAAGGGGCCCAAGTCAATGGGGGGGGGGGGACTCACAGGAGCCACTGGCTCCAAACACAATCACTTCTGTCTTCTTTTCATTAAAACTTAAGAAGTTCACTGCCATACAATCTTTAATGTCATTAAGGCATTCAAGAAGTGATTTGATTGACAAAGTCTCCTTCTGCCTTATTGGAACATAAACCTGACAGCCATCAGCATAACAGTGGAAGGAGATGCCATGCTTTCTAAGAATTGAACCCAGTGGAAGCAGATAAAGTGAAAAGAGAGAATTGAGCCCTGTGGGACCCCACACGAGCAGAGGAGGATTCAGAACCAGCAAGGCTTACACACATGGTTCTATCAGTTAAATAGGACCTGAACCATTCCAATGCAGTACCAGAAATACCTACAAGATACTGCAGGAGAAATTAAAATTTCATGGTCCACTGTATCAAAAGCGGTGGTTAGGTCTAGCAGAACAAGAACCACATAATCATCAGAATCAGACATCAAAAGGATGTCATTAAAAACCCTTAATAGTGCTGACTCTGTACAATGTAGGGTTTTAAAACCAGATTGGAACACCCCCAGAATATCATGTTCATCCAAAAAAGCATTCAACTGTAAATAAACTATTTTCTCCAATATTTATGAAATAAAAGGCAGCTTGGAGATTGGCCGAAAATTAGTCAACACAAGGCCAGATTTCTTCATTAGGGGTTTAACTACTCCATGCTTAAAATTTGCAGGAACCACACCAGAAGTTAAACTTGTTTAAAATGGTTAAAACTGATTGACCTATGCTAGGAAAGACTTCTTTAAAAAATTGAGGAGGGAGAGCATCACAAGGAGAACCTGAGGGCTTACTATGATCAGCCACATCCTGTAATTGTTGCAAGGTCACAGGCTCAAACTGATTAAAAAGAGCAGAGCAAGGGACAGGCACAGAGGGGTCAGAGGCATGAGCTGGGATAACAGCCCTAACCTTATCAATAAAAAATGTAAAAAGTCATTGCATGTTACTGATGATGCTTCCATACTGACAAACGGTGAGGCATTAAGAACAAAATCAATAGTTTTAAATAACACACGTGGATCATGACAGTTTGCTGCAATAATATTAGATAGATGTTCCCTTTTAGCCTCTTTAACACAATTTTGACAGAGATGCCAACAGTCCTTTAAGATTTGAAATGATACCTGCAACTTGTCCTTCCATCTGTGCTCAGCTTTGCGGCATTCCCGTCTGGCCGCCCGAGTTCTGTCATTAAACCATGGTTCGTCTTTGTCTGTGGGCTGCTTAATTTTTAATGGAGCCACAGAGTCCAGGACAGTTTGGCAAGAGTGTTACGTCCATAACTTACTCTCACAAGAATCAGGCTGGAGGTGCAGTTGAACGTAACTTAATTATGATGAACCACAATAACACAGGTGCTCCGTATAGTCAAAGGGTCGAAGGCGAAAGAGACTGTGTCCCTTCCGCCTATGCCTTTTATACCCCAGGGTGGCGGTGGCGCCGTCACCCCCAGTACACCCCAGGTACACCCAGTACCATATTTGATACACTACATCCCCCCTCCCCTGTAGAAAATCCAAATCACCCCAATTAGGCCCTCCCCAAATTTAAACGTGACTGACACGCTAATAACAATAACATATGCATACACACACACACACGCACGCACGCACGCGCACACACACACACATACAGTATATATACTGTATATGTATATGCCTATCCATTCACACAATATAACTACAGTAAACTAGAGGGGGACAGGTAGACTGCTGACCCACCTCTACATGGCTAGATGGGTTATTCTGCCGTCTGTGGTCCTGCAAAGTCCATTAAACAAAACAGCTGTGTTCCTAATATTTTTTTTTTATTCTTTATTTAATATGGACATAACAAATTACATTAGTACAATCACAAGGAGAGACCAGATGTTTTGCATAGGTGTATACAGCACAAGTGCTAATTCTCAACACCAGTCCATAGGTGGCTTATATAGGTCATAAATTAGCCTATACATACAAAATTTATAAGCTAATTAAAATTACAAATACATTACAAATTATAAATAGAGCAAGAGATCCATGATCACAACAAACACAACAATTCAGACTAGACATGCACACATTGCTGGTGGGATTTTAGCCAATCTTTAATGCCTCTGTTGAAGATTTTGGCATTTGTCTCCAATTTTAAGGGAGTTGGCAGAGAGTTCCATAAGTTTGCCACTTTTATGGAGAAAGCAGACTGACCAAATGAAGTTCTAGACATGGTGACAATGCAGTCACCGTTGATGGAAGCTCGTGTGCTTGCTCTGCTAGAGCTCGAGCGTCTAGCCACCAAACCAGAAAAAGGAGGTGAAACAAGATTGTGTAGACATTTAAAAACCAGTCTGATATTACAGAAGATAATAAAATTTTCAAAAGTAAAAAGATTGTGCTTGACTAAAATACCACAGTGATGCCACCGCATTGGTTTGCGGTCCATGATTTTTATAGCCTGTTTATACAGTATATTGCAGTTATGGGTTTTAGTGTAATTTGAGATATTTGTGACCAAGATGTGATAAATCCCAGAACAATAGTTTAAACACAACCAAACTTTTAGTATCCACTACAACAAAACAACGGCTAATATGTGCATTTACATCCTGTTGTTAGCTCCCACCCCAACACACCCACCCCATAATCCTGGCATTTCACACAATCACATTCACAAAGATGCAATTAGACAAACAGTGTTGAGGATTTTTTTTTTTTCAAAACAGGGCAACAAAACAGCTAGTACATGTAAAACATATTGATTATGTGACTTTGGGCAATAAAACATATCAACACTTTAACCATACCATGTTAATAGTCACCCCACGATCACCTTACAGTCTCGATGGGAGACCCACCCCTTGGATTTCCGTATGGCGGATCCCTCCCAGAGCATCTTCGCCTCTTTGCCTCTGGGGATGAGCCACATTGACGTTTCTTCTCATCCACGCACCACAGCTCGTTGGGGTGTCTCCACGAGTCATCTGACAGCCTGAGATAGCTGTTCTCCCAGGTAGCCACCACCCATAGCCGCCCCTGGTCATCCCGTCGTTTTCTCTTCTCGTGGACCCCTCTCAGCCGAGCCTTCCCCCTGGGCTGAACCTTGTCATCAACTCGTAGAGGAGCTCGACTCAGCTTCAAATGTCCACCATGTCATAACCGGGCTTCCTTCCTGGGTCGAACCATTCCACCGACCCGATCTGAAGCCCTCTTCGGCCTCCAGTGTTGCTGGTTGGCACGTTTTGCTACTGCGCCAGCTGGTCCTGCCCCACTCCTTTCATTTTAAAAGCAGGCAAAGCCACTGAAGCTCCTTGTCTTCTGGTACCACCACACTGAACTCCGGAAGCAGAGGGGGCTAGCGTTTTGGCTCCATCAGCTGTCCCGGGTGCTCTGTTGTATCGTCCAGTTCCCACATCCAGGGTAATTTGGACACTGGCATCAGAACCCTCTCACGATGGCCCTTTACGGCACTGGTCCTGCTCATCTCCCAGAATAGTAGATCAGTCACTGTCCCATACCACATTGTCCTCCATGCACAGAGCAGGTCGGTCCCACAGACCGCAGCCCGACCACTTCTCTCCGACACCGCTGGTGATCGTGAATCCCAAGCCGTAGAACATATTGCATCCCATTATGTTTGACCCACTGACGGTCACCACGAACTGGACGTTGGACATCACTGCCCACTTGTACCTCGCCGTCAACTCCAGCGAACCCACGATGGCCAACTTGTTTCCTCCATAGCCAAAGCAAGACTTTGACAGTCCTCTCACACGGTAATGCGGGAACAGACTCCTCACAGTGGGCCAGTTCAACACGGAAATCGCTGATCCCGTGTCCTTCAACAACGGTACTTCTACGCCGTCCAGCAAAATGTTGCAATAAATTCGCCCATCTGTGCTCAGTAAGACGGTATGAATAACCGAATAATGGTATGAATAACCGTAGGAGTCGCTGCAGCGGAATCCGCCCTATGTCTTCGGTCCCCTCACTCAAAATTTTTGCAGGCCCTGGTGAAATGATGCAGAAGACCACACTTGCCACAGCGTTTGCCTTTCGCCGGACACTCTTTTGCCTTATACCGGTGCCTGGTGGACCCACAGCAATAACATCTTGGCGTACCTGGGGCGGAGCTAATTTTTATAGCGGCAGCGTATTCCTCTTCATCCACACTGTCTTCGCTATCCGGGTCCTCAGCCAGCGCCTTCAAACGTGGTTCAGTGTGCCCCAATGTGGTTCTCTCACTGAGGTCCTCCGACAGTTTTTCAGCTGCTTCAAATTGTTGCACTATCCCAACTGCCGTGGCTAATATCAGTTCACCCAGGTAAGTCAGGAGCCTCAACCATTCCGCAGAACAAAGTGTGTGCTCCGCCAGTTGATCACGGACCATGTCTTCTTCAAAGGCTCCAAACTGGCACTTCCCCGCCAGCTGACGCAGGTCTGCAACGTAACTCTGCACCAACTCTCCAGTCCGCTGGTGGCACTGCCAAAACCTGATCTTCCAGACTATGATGTTTTCCAGAGTGCGAAAATAGTGCGCCATCAGCCCGACCACGTCGTCGAAACTATCACACTCTCCCAAAAGGATCCGTTGGCCCTCCATGCCAAGATTATGGACCAAAATAGCTTTTGCACGCAGTTTCTCTAGCTCTCTGAGGTTCAGGGCCACCAAATAATTTTGAAAAGCTGCATACCATCTCGCCCAGGGGACTGGCGGCTTGCCCGGAACCTCCAAAAACAGCCGAATAGTAGAAATAGCTCTCGCCATACCTTTTCCCTCATCGCCAAATGTTATGTCCATAACTTACTCTCACAAGAATCAGGCTGGAGGTGCAGTTGAATCTAGCTTTATTATGATGAACCACAATAAGACAGGTGCTCCATATAGACAAAGGGTCGACGGCGAAAGAGACTGTGTCCCTTCCGCCTATGCATTTTAAACCCCAGGGTGGCGGTGGAACCGGAAGGGTGGCGCCGTCACCCCCAGTACACCACAGGTACACCCAGTCCCATATTTGATACATTACAAAGAGGAGTAAAACCAGGAACTGAGGTCCTTCGTATCAGAAGAAGTAAAATCCGGGGGAGCACAGTGGAGTGGTTAAAAATTTTACAGCGGTGAGCAGGAGCGCAGGTTTGAACTCTGGTGCAGGATAGACCAACATCAAATAAAATAGGCACATGGTCAGAAAATACAGCACTGTAGAGGAAAGGATGTGAGACAAGGCATGAGCTGGATGATACAGAATCTTTATTTTTCCTCTAACAACATAATACAGCCATGAGCCTCCAGCGTGGATGCGTTGAGGCTGAAAACCCCCATAAAGGGGAACTCCCCATAGGTTGCTGTGCATCTGGCTTTTATAACTTTAATCTCATGCATAACAACCGAGGCTTCTGACATTATACATGTTGCCTGGACAAAGAGAATGTGTGGTGCAATTATCATAACAACTTGACACATAAGTTACAATACATTCACACCCCTGCGTCTTCACTCGCCAGCATGGTGCAACAGGGGGCGAAAGGCACATCTTTGTCTGGTTGGCTCCAGGTTACTCTTCCTCTCCCCGGGAGGTGTATAGCACTAACTGTCTTGTTTGATACCTCCCGGAGACACTTCCTCCGTTAGTCCATTCTTCTGTCTCTCTTCCTGCGTTCTGGGTGTGAGAGAATCCCAGACCTGTGCCCCCACAGCATCACCAGTCTCCAGGTTAGACACAGACAAACCATGAGAGAGAACAGGGTCTAATGTGAGCCCGTGTTCATGTGAAGGTCCACCAGGTAAAACTCTTCCAGGTTTAACGAATAAATGAGGTTTAAAAACTCATTCACCAGTGGCTTATCTGGACAGCACACATGGATATTAAAATCTCCAACAATAAGGACTTGGTCGTACTTTGGCATAATTTCTGCCAGAAAATCGACAAAGTCATTCATAAAATCCTTACTGTATTTGAGGGTCAGTAAATGACAGCAACCAGCACTGGGTCAGAGTGACCCACCTCAAATAAAGTCATTTCAAAACTGGGGAACGACGATGATAAAAAACACTGCTTACATTTAAAATCATTTTCATGAATAGTCGCCGTTCCTCCCCCTCGACCCAATGTCCGCAGGGAGTTAAAATAAGAGCAATCAGCTGGTAAAAGTTTAGAAAAAATGCTACAGTCACCAACACTCAACCAAGTCTCACATATACAGAGGAAATCCAGGCCATGGGAGGTGAAGAAATCCCTGAGGATAAGTTTTGGTTTTTTTTACCAGTGATCTGGTGTTTACCAGGCCAATCCTGGCAGGAGCTGGGGCCTGTGGTGGAGCAGACTGGGGAGCCCAACACAGCAGCTGCAGGTTCCCAAGGTTCATCCTGCGCTGGTGAAGCCAAGGAGAGCAGGGGCGGCTTGGCTGGGGCACCTCATCCAAGCCGGTCACAGGTACTAGGCAGGCATCAATTGGATCCAAGGAGTGCCAAGGCACAAACAAGAGAGAAGATAATCCATACTCTGCTTGGGAAAGGGAAGAGGAGCATGCCAGGCAGAGCTTAAACTTTACCAGCCGGCTTCCACTTACCACGGCGACGGTGACGCTTCCGGCAGGAGGATGGAGCCGAAGCCCGGTACAGGTGAGTGGGAACTCCCGATAAAACTGGGGGAAAAGTTTTCTGTCCATTAAAATCAGATGAAGCTAGGTCTTTAACAGAAGACCGGAGATCCAGGAGAGTTTGGCGATCATACACCAGCAGTGACTTGATTTGTTGAGTGAAAAGGGTTAGACATAAAAATAAACACAGAAATGACAGAGGTAGACGATCAGCCACACACACTGGCACCATCTTGGACTTGACAAAAAAATCTTTGGGTATGATTGTAAACAAACCATGCAGCGTGTACAGTAGAATAGTGGCAAAATGGAACAAAGTTATCCAAGAGGGGCAGAGAAATGGAGAAAAAGGGAAGAGCACAGAAAATTCCTTATGAAAGCTATTGAAGGTAACAACCTTTTTTCACTTCAACCAGTCAGGAGAGTAACCCTCCCAAGGAGCAGATAGAGAGTAAGGCTGCGTGTCCACCAAACATGTTTTTTTTTGCTCTGGGCAACAGTTTTCTATTCATTCTCTATGTAGTCCAGCGTTTACAGCGCTGAGCAGTGGCCGTTTTTTGTCGCAGCTCTCGGCGTTGAAAAAAGTTCAACTTTTCAGATTGCAGCTGAGCTTGCCATTGTCAGACCTTTCTAAGCAGCCAATCAGAATTAAGGAAGGGCGGGACATACTGGAAGAAGACAATGGTTATGATGGCAGAGGAGAGGCTGATACTTGCTGTATCAGACAATCCGGTATTGTTTGATCTGACACTAAAAGGCTATTGTAACCCAGCTGAGAAAATGACCCTTTTTCTCAGATTTCATTTGTATTAATGAAAGTGTGTGATTTTATTTTGAAAAACGGTTATTTTGGGAAGAGGAAGTGCGATCCTCGTTACCCAACTTTTAAATTCCTGTTTCATGGTCATGTTGGGTGATCTGGGTCTTTCCATTCGTTAAGAGCGATATTAGCCCCGCCTTCCGAGCAGAGTGCCGAGGCGCTCTGCTGGTCGTCGGTCTTTCACGATCTGAGAGCGGACGAGAGAGGTTGTGGGTGGTCTGGTTCACAATGACACCTCTTCTTGTTGACGGGAGCATGAGCTTGAGAGGCCATGAGGCGGTGACTTTTGCTGTGTTCACACTGATACCTCATCTTGGCTAGGTTTTTTTTGGTTGCCGACCAAAAACCTTCTGGATCCTGGATTCTCTCCAAATGGAGATGGTGAGCCTGACCCGAGACTGAACCGAGATTGAACAGAGGTCTGACCAAGGTCTCAATTGAAGGACATCCTTCCTCTCTCCAGTGCACAACATTGAAGTGTTTACAACTCAAGCTGCCGCTTTAAAAGAGGAAAAGAAACCTGAGCCGGGAGATACAAGATATCTTGACTGGTCAAACGGCTAAACCAAACGGACAAACAAACACTGAGCTCAGTAGGACATTTTTGGGGCTTTATTTCATGCCAGCCGTTGTTATATCTGTATATTTGTAAATTGTTTGTATATTTTGCTC
This sequence comes from Pholidichthys leucotaenia, assembly GCA_020510985.1. NCBI lineage: Eukaryota > Metazoa > Chordata > Actinopteri > Cichliformes > Pholidichthyidae > Pholidichthys > Pholidichthys leucotaenia. The sequence goes on from CM035838.1 coordinate 257,891,146, forward strand.
CTTTTATCTTTATTAATAACAGATATGAATTGCTCATTTCTTGCCTCCAGCTATTTCATTCCACACTCACTCTAATTCCCTATTGTAACCCTTACGAACCTAGCAACTGGTCTACACTTAATAATTTCCCTTACCTAATTAACATAAGGCAAGGGTTACAATAAGAAGTGGCGAGCCCAGCCAGGAGCCTTTTTCTTCTTTCCCTTACGTTATTTCAAGCCTATAACGTACCCAAAATGGATATTGTTGAACGTGAATCTGTGAAAATTCCAAATGCAGTGATAGTGAGTGAAATCACTGGAGATGAGCAACTTGATGAAGTGACTGAATTTTTGAAACGGTATGGATCAATTTCAAGAGTCATAAAAGTAACAGATAGTAAGTCTGAGTTTTCCCAGAGTGCTATTTTTGAGTATCACTCAGGTATTGCTTTTGAAGCTCTTGACCCATTGCCATGTACTCATGTATCTGATAGTGGAGCCAGCTATATGATACAACCCCTTGCCAGTGTTTATACGCACCGTGTAGGGAGCGATATGAACAAGTTATATCTCACTGACATTAAAAACCTAGCAAAGATGAGTGGCAGAGATTTTGCAGATGTCCTGAAAGACATGATGTTACAGATTTCTGAGGCAATCAAAGAATCTGAAAATGATCAATCAGAGCAAGTTAAGTTACCTGATAACTTACCTGAAGCTTTCTTGGATGAACCTCAACCTCAGCCTTCTGCATCTGAGTCCAGTATTCGAGGTGCACAACCAGCTAACCAGTCAAATCACACTACGAGCACCCCAGCTCGAAGTATGCCCACCATTCCTGCACATGATTCAAATCCCCCAGAAGTGCAACGTGTGGTAGTCGAGCACATTGTAAAAAGGGAGGATTTTTCCGTGCAGCCGTTTTCACAAAAGCTCAGAGCTTTTTCTGGCAAAGACCTCCGACCAACTTATGAGCTAGATTATGATACTTGGCACTCCAGTGTAGAATTAATCTTGACTGATCCTGCTATGTCCAAATTCCAACAATCCCGAAAGATCATTGAGTCTCTTTTACCCCCAGCAGCTGATGTAGTCAAGTACTTGAACCCCAACAGCTCACCATCAGAATATCTTCAGCTGTTAGATTCTGCTTATGGTACAGTTCAAGATGGCGGAGAGCTTTACGCCAAGTTTATTGACACCTTCCAAAACACAGGTGAGAAACCCTCATCATATCTACAACGTCTTCAAGTAGCTTTGACTCACACTGTGAAGCGTGGTGGTGCTTCAAGCCAGGATTTTGACAGGCTGCTTGTCACACAGTTTTGTCGAGGTTGTTGGGATGATTCCCTTTTAACTGCACTCCAGTTAAAACAAAAACGAACAAATCTCCCAACTTTTCCTGATTTTCTTCGCTTGCTACGTACTGAAGAAGACCAAAATGTTGCCAAAACCTTGCGAATGAGACAACATTTGAGCAGTTCAAAACAAAAAGTGACATCCCACGTGCAAACTGTGCAATGTAGTTCAGATGAAAATGAGGACAAAATCACGGTAAACTCAATTCAAGAACTCTCAAAACAAGTTGCAGAAATTCAAAATCAACTAGCCATACTAACTGCAAAACCAAAAGCTCAAAACTCAAAAAGTACACCCAGTACAAAGCCAAAAGAGAAACGAAAGCCGAATAAAGTGACAAAGGAACCCACAGAACAAACGGTCAGAACTCAAAGTACCCCACCCAAACCGTGGTACTGTTTCCAATGTGGAGAGGATGGCCACATCAAGCCGAGCTGCGAAAACGAACCAAACCCAGCTTTAGTTATCGAAAAGCGTAAGCTGTTTAAAGAGAAACAAAAGAGATGGGGGTCTGAAAATCCCGCAGCTAATAAAGACCGGTTAAACTAGGAACAGTCTCTATTACGGGGCAAATGGAGACTGTAGCCAGACACTCACGTCCCCCTAAGTACAAGCAACGCGCTAGCCTTAAGCAATCTGTTACTAACCCACCAAAGTATAGCCTACCAAAAGGGTTAGTTGGTTCCAAATGCACAGCTGTAGTTAGCATTTCTGATGTTAATGTGCATTGTCTTCTTGACTCAGGGTCACAAGTGACTACAGTCACCGAGTCATTTTACAAACAGAACTTTCTCGATCAAAATCTTAAACCACTCTATGACCTTTCAGAAGTAGAGGGTGCTGCAGGTCAGCCCGTCCCCTATTTAGGTTATATAGAGATGTGTATTACCTTTCCAAAAGACTTCTTATGCACAGAGACTGACATACCAACCTTAGCTCTCGTTGTTCCAGATGCCAATCCTAATAGTCAGACACCAGTGTTAGTGGGAACAAACACACTTGATGTTCTTTATGGAAGGTATTTAGACATGAAGACTCCTGATTACTTACCTAGCCCTTACGGTTTTAGGACACTGTTGAAAACTCTCGAACTAAGACATACCCAGAACAAAGATGGGAACATTGGATTAGTTAACTTGTCAAGCAAAGCTCCAGCTGTAGTTCCAGCAGGCAAAACTGTAGTTTTAGAGGGGTCTGCCAATGTTCACTGCACCTCAGACACCTGTGCTATAGTTGAACACCCCTCTCAGTCTTCCTTGCCTGGTGGCCTTTGTGTTAAAACTTGCCTGATAAGTCTTCCTTCCCGAGCTCCACACAAAGTGCCTGTAATGATTACAAACGAAACAGAGCAAGATGTCACTATTCCATCCACGTGTGTCATCGCAGAACTTGGAGCTTTCCATTGTATCCTGTCCCAGCACAATGTTGTCAGTGCAAATGAGTCAGCCGCAAACGAGACACAACTGAGTTTCAACTTTGGTGACTCACCGATTCCACAGGAGTGGAAAGAATGGATAACCAAACAACTAAATGACATCCCGGAAGTATTCGCTTTCCATGATTTGGACTTTGGGAGCACGAGCAAAGTGAAACACTCCATCAGTCTTCACGATCCGACTCCCTTTAAGCACCGTGCACGCCCTATACACCCTCAAGACCTTGAGGCAGTGCATAAACACCTTCAAGAGCTGCTTGCTGCAGGCGTGATAAGAGAGTCCCAGTCTCCCTACTCATCCCCCATTGTCGTGGTGAGGAAGCGAAACAATGATGTGCGTCTATGTATAGACTTTCGCAAACTCAATTTGCAAACAAGAAAAGACTCTTACGCTCTCCCAAATCTAGAGGAGACATTCTCGGCGCTCACAGGATCCAAGTGGTTTACAGTGCTCACTCTTAAGTCTGGGTATTACCAGATTGAGGTAGAAGAAGCAGACAAAGAAAAGACCGCTTTTGTAACGCCCCTTGGATTCTGGGAGTACAATCGCATGCCGCAGGGCATAACCAACGCCCCAAGCACTTTCCAGCGGCTCATGGAGCGCTGCGTCGGTGACATGAACTTAAATGAGGTGCTAGTCTTTCTAGATGATCTCATCATCTTTTCAAATAGTTTGGAAGAATATGAACGGCGACTCATGCGGGTACTCCACCATCTTAAAGAGTAGGGGCTAAAGTTATCGCCGGAAAAATGTAAATTTTTTCAAACGACAGTCCGGTACCTAGGTCATGTAGTCTCCGAAAGCGGTGTCGAGACAGATCCTGAAAAGATTCAGGCCCTTAAGACCTGGCCACGGCCTAAGAATCTCAAGGAACTGAGATCCTTTTTAGGGTTCTCAGGGTACTACAGACGCTTCATTGAAAGGTACTCGTCTATAGTACACCCCCTTAATGACCTCACACACGATTACCCGCCACTCAACAAAAGGTCAAAATCCAAAGTCACTGACCAAACCTACTTTGATCCCAAACTGCCATTTGAGAGTCAATGGACCACAGACTGTCAAAAAGCTTTCGACTCCATCATTGAAAAGTTAACATCAGCTCCTATCTTAGGCTTTGCAGACCCGAAGCTGCCTTACGTACTCCATACCGATGCTAGTACCACTGGCTTAGGTGCAGCACTCTATCAGGAGCAGGACGGTCAGCTTAGGGTCATAGCTTTTGCCAGTCGCGGGTTATCAAGGAGTGAAGCACGTTATCCAGCTCACAAGCTAGAGTTTTTAGCTCTAAAATGGTCAGTAACTGAAAAGTTTCACGACTATTTGTATGGTGGTCGGTTTACGGTAGTTACAGATAGTAACCCACTCACCTACATATTTACCTCTGCTAAATTAGACGCCATAAGCTACAGGTGGCTTGCAGCTTTGTCTAACTACAACTTTAAGTTACAGTATAGAGCAGGCAAGCAAAACCTAGACGCGGATGGGTTGTCTAGACGTCCTCATGGTGAACTCGTTAACGATGTCCAGTCCAGGAAAGAGCAGGAGCATGTAAGCCGCTTAGTAGAGCGTCACCTAACTGACAGTGACACCACAGAGATTGTAAATGATGAAGCTGTTCAAGCCATCTGTCAAAACCACCTTGTTAAAATCTGTGATGGCAATCTGGATAGCGGTATTACACTGGTAGAGTCACTTACCCTCTCAGCTGACGCAATCACAGACTTGTATGTCTTGGAGCAAGACAATGGCTTACCCACTATCCCTGTCTTATCTCAAACAGAAATCAAAGACAAACAGAGAGCGGACTCGACAATCAGACAAGTTATTGAACAAATCAAACAGGGGCAAACACCCCCACCGACTGCTAGAGAAGAACTCCCAGATCTCCCCCTTTTACTCAGAGAACTTCATAAATTGGAGATGTACAATGAAGTGTTGTACAGGAAAAGACAAACTGGAGACCAAGTGACTCACCAGCTCGTTCTTCCTGAGGAGCTCAGAGCTCCCGTACTCCAAAGTCTGCACAATGATATGGGCCACTTAGGTATTGACAGAACCCTTGATCTGGTCAGAACACGATTCTATTGGCCACGTATGGCAACAGATGTCGAGCAGAAGGTAAGAACATGTGATCGGTGCATACGAAGGAAGAGTCCTCCTGAAAAAGCGGCTAGCCTGGTCAACATAACCACCACACGACCTTTAGAGCTAGTCTGCATGGACTTTCTCAGTCTGGAACCAGACAGTAGCAATACCAGCAATATTCTCATAATAACTGATGATTTTACTAAATTTGCCCTTGCGTTGCCTACCTCAAATCAAAGGTCCAAAACGGTTGCCAGATGCCTGTGGGATCAATTCATCGTTCACTACGGTATACCTGAACGCCTGCACAGTGATCAGGGTCCTGATTTTGAGGCAAAACTAATAAAAGACCTTTGTGAGATCTCAGGCATAAAGAAAATAAGAACAACCCCATACCACCCCAGGGGTAACCCCACTGAAAGATTCAACCGAACGCTACTGAGTATGTTAGGAATGCTTGAGTCCAAACAAAAGTCCCACTGGAAAGACTATGTTATGCCGTTAGTACATGTATACAACTGCACACGCAGTGATGTAACCTGGTTTACTCCCTACGAATTAATGTTTGGTACGAAACCCAGATGATCTAGCGTTCGGACTTCCTCTCAACAAACATCAGAAAGTTACTCACTTGCAATACGTTGAAAATCTCAAGAAAAGGCTCGAAGAGAGCTACAAGTTAGCTTCACAAAATGCACAAAAGATTGCAGACAAGAACAAGGCCAGGTTTGACCGCAAAATCACTGTTTCTGAACTTGAACCTGGGGATAGGGTTTTAGTTAGAAATGTGAGACTGCGTGGAAAAAATAAGCTTGCTGATAAATGGGAGGCCGACATTCATGTGGTAGTCAAACGTGCAGGTAATTTACCCGTTTACACAGTTAAACCCAAGTCAAAGCAAGGTCGCCCAAGAACTTTACACAGAGACCTTTTGCTTCCCTGCAGTTTCCTCCCTGTTGCCACAGCAGAAACACCTGAGCCAGAGCCTATTCACCGTCCTAAGACACGCCAAACAACTGTTGCAGAGAACAATGATCATGAAGAGTTAACCGAAATTGAAAATGAATTTTTGATTCCATGGGTTGAGGATTCCCCATGTGGGGAGATAACCAGATTTACTACTGTACATGATTATCCAAAACCTTTGCAAACACCGGAAATGACAAACCCACCTGGTTGTAATTTACCTGAGACCACTGCCAATGCAGAACCGGATAGGGAGCAAAATGCAATTGAGATTGAACCTTCCTATAATTCGCCTGTGGAAATGATACCGGAAGGAGACAATACTGAGAATGACAAACCTGTGGAAAATGAAACAGCAACAATACTAGAAGAACCTTCTGACAATTCAGTCGAGGGACAAGAACACCAATCAAATGATTTACCTGATGAAATGGACAAAAATGATCACATTGCAATTCAACCAATACGACGATCTGAAAGAATCAGACAACTTCCAAAAAGACTAGAGTATCCTGGATTAGGAAATCCTCTAGTGACTGTTGTTAAGTCCCTTTTTCAAGGTTTGAATACAGCCTTCTCAGAGTTTCTAAATACTGACGATGGACAGTCTTGGTTACACATGCAATGGGATGTGCATGATATTTAGCGGGGGAGGGTGTAACCCAGCTGAGAAAATGACCCTTTTTCTCAGATTTCATTTGTATTAATGAAAGTGTGTGATTTTATTTTGAAAAACGGTTATTTTGGGAAGAGGAAGTGCGATCCTCGTTATCCAACTTTTAAATTTCTGTTTCATGGTCACGTTGGGTGATCTGGGTCTTTCCATTCGTTAAGAGTGATATTAGCCCCGCCTTCCGAGCAGAGTGCCGAGGCGCTCTGCTGGTCGTCGGTCTTTCACGATCTGAGAGCGGACGAGAGAGGCTGTGGGCGGTCTGGTTCACAATGATACCTCTTCTTGTTGACGGGAGCACGAGCTTGAGAGGCCATGAGGCGGTGACTTTTGCTGTGTTCACACTGATACCTCATCTTGGCTAGGTTTTTTTTGGTTGCCGACCAAAAACCTTCTGGATCCTGGATTCTCTCCGAATGGAGATGGCGAGCCTGACCCGAGACTGAACCGAGATTGAACAGAGGTCTGACCAAGGTCTCGATTGAAGGACATCCTTCCTCTCTCCAGTGCACAACATTGAAGTGGTAACAACTCAAGCTGCCGCTTTAAAAGAGGAAAAGAAACCTGAGCCGGGAGATACAAGATATCTTGACTGGTTGAACGGCTAAACCAAACGGACAAACAAACACTGAGCTCAGTAGGACATTTTTGGGGCTTTATTTCATGCCAGCCGTTGTTATATCTGTATATTTGTAAATTGTTTGTATATTTTGCTCCTTTTATCTTTATTAATAACAGATATGAATTGCTCATTTCTTGCCTCCAGCTATTTCATTCCACACTCTAATTCCCTATTGTAACCCTTACAAACCTAGCAACTGGTCTACACTTAATAATTTCCCTTACCTAATTAACATAAGGCAAGGGTTACACTATCATGATCAAAATTTAAAAGCAAATGCTTGGAGGAATGTGTCCACATCTGTCAACATGTCAGGTGAGTGTTCGTTCCTTTGTCATGGTCATATTTCTTACAAGTTTGTTGCAGTAGATAAGGAAGGGCGGGACATGGGACGCCGGTACATTCTCTACTCAGACTCCTGTTTTCTGTGTCATCATATTTTACATCCAGAGCCGCTAGAATACATTTCCTGTCCATTGTTATTTAGACACTGCTATTAAAAAATCAGTAGAAGGTCTGACCATAGGAAAAGCGGAAGTGCTGAGCTGAGAGTGACAAGCTGTTGCTGGGATACAGGACACAGACCTTTTTCTCAGAGCGCAGCGCACAAATACTGAAAAAAAAAAAAAAAAAAAAAAAAACCCTCAGGGCGGTCGGGCAGCAAAAAACGCGTTTGGTGGACATGCAGCCTGATGCTGCTTGTACCAGCACACATATTCCTGATGTTGCTAATGACGGGCTTGAGAAGAGGCAGCGGTGACGCCGGTTGCAGACAGCACAGGTAAACGACTAAATTTTTTACTATTTTTTTGATTTGCAAGATTTGCTGAGGCCAGTGCTCACAAGGTTAAATTTTATATACAGTGTGAGCAACTGTGCTCCCCAGCCTTGCACAGGATATCTGCAGCCTCGCAGCAGATGACATTACATGAGATAAAATATAGAAATTTTGAGTATCCATCAAAAGAGCTCAAACACTGTTCTGTTTATCCTATTCATTATTGGAGCAATGGCCCAATGTTGTCTTTGCATGTTCTTTATTATCCTCTGTAGCTTGTTGACTGGTGGGAGAATGTAAAACAAACTTGACCAACAAATAATCCTTAAATGATAATAAAAGCATTGAAAAAGGGAAAGAAGAATAAAATGGACAGAAAGAGACAAGAGAGGGCTTCTGGATATGGCAGGGTAGGAGGAGGCAACATAGGGAAACGTGCTTCCGACATTTTGGTTATAAATAGCCTAAAAAAATGCGAATTTGCAAAAATTTCACCACACAGAGTTATAAGAGTAAGGGCTTCAAGATGCCAAAAGTAAAAAGTATTAGAAAATCTACACAGCGCGAATCACACGAGGAAGATGGACATGAGCAGCCCTCAGCCACTAGCAGTGCCATGGAGGATAACAACATGCTAACAGGTGTATCAGAACAAGCTAGCAGCATGAGCCTGGACCTGATACTGAAAGAACTGCACAACTTCAGAAAAGACAATAAAACCCAGCTGGCAGCTATCAAAAAAGAAATGAATAAAACAAACAAGAGACTAGAAGAAGCGGAAGAAAGGATTATGGAAGCAGAAACTCGACTACAGACTAATGAGGAGGCCCTGTCTGAGATGCTCAAACTTCATATCCAAACAGAGGCTAAGCTGACGGACCTAGAGGGATGGTCCCGGAGAGGCAATATCAGATTATATGGAGTGAAAGAGGGATCCGAAGACGATTCTCCATCAGTGGTTGCTTTTGTGGAAAGTTTATTAAGGGAGAATCTGGAATTCTCCAACCCTGCAGAGCTACGAGTGGAAAAAGCGCATCGTGCACCGGCGCCGAAACCTTCGCCAAACGCAACGCCATGATCAATCGTCATCAAAATGGCCAGCTACAGGATGAAAGAAGAAACTCTGAAATTGACCTGGCAGAAATGTGGATTTGAACACCTTGGGAATAAGGTTAATTTGGATCATGATTATGTACCTGAGATTATGAAGAGGTGGAGGGAATACGCTGAAGTAAAGTCGGTACTCAAAGAGAAGAAAATCCAGTTTCAAACCCCGTTCCCAGTGAAAATGAAAGTTTTCTATCCAGATGGAAACATGCTATATGGCTCGGCTGATGAGGCGACTGCTGACATGGAGAAGAGTGGATTCCCGGTGACTGTCGCCAGGTGCCCAGAGACTCTCCTGGAACAGATCCAACGGCTAACATGGCGCACAGAAAGGAAGACGAGAGGTCGGGTGACTGGAGAACGCACCCATGATTATAAAGAAAAATTACTAGTATTCAGACGTCAAGAGCAAAAATGACTCTAGGAGCAACACAGAGAGACTGAATGGAAACACTGACGGTGAGCTTATTATTTATAATAAGTCGCCAGCACAGAATAAACTATGTAAGAAGTAGATTAAAAATCCTGTGCTAAAATATACATACAGTTTGGCGATATAGAGCTTTCATAGTCGGACGCTTTTCCTATGCTGTAAGAAGATGGACATCAGCCAACTGGCAAAAGAAGGCCCTCTTTCACAAACTGATGAGAGAGGCTCTCCTTCGAGGTTCCCTAATTGTAGGGGCCAATTTAGGGTCACACTTAAGACCCCACCGATGGAAGTCAACAGCTCAGTTGCTTATATCTTTATTTTTTCTCTTTCTGTTGGATGGTTTTTTTTGTTTGGAGTTCTGCTGCGGTTCTGGGCAGCCCTATTGTTCACGTTTATGCATATTTAGGGAGAGTTCTATTTTTATATATATATATATATGTATAGGTTCTGCTATTTTAATGATACCAGAACAGTTGAAAAATGATTAGTAACAAGATAAAAAATTATTTCTTTCAACGTTTGTGGCCTTTTGAGCCCAATTAAACGTAGAATTTTAACCAAAATGAAGAAAGAACAAGCACAAATAATATACTTTCAGGAAACCCACTTGGACAATAAGGAACATGACAAATTAAAAAGAATGGGCTTTACCGATGTTTTTTCCTCCTCATAGGCAGGAGGCAGTGGCTCAGGAGGTAGAGCAGGTCGTCTAATAACCGGATGGTTGGCGGTTTGAATCCTGCTCTCTCCAGATATCCTGCCGTTGTGTCCCTGGGCAAGACACTTCACCCGCATTGCCTCCAGTGTCCATAACACTGGGTATGAATGTGTGTAAATGTATAAATATTCGTTGGCGCAGATTGGCTGCCACGTTTCCGTCAGCTTGCCCCAGAGCAGCTGTGGCTGCAGAAGTAGCTTGCCACTACCATTGTTTGTCTGGAGTGAATGAATAATGTACCTATTTGTAAAAGCATCTTTGAGTATCTATGATAAAGCGCTATATAAAATTGATGCATTATTATTATTATTATACAAAGCGGGACGAAGGAGAGGAGTTGCTATCCTTCTCTCAGGTAAACTACACTTTGAAAAAGAATTTGAGATAAGTGATAAGGAGGGCCATGTTATTTTAGTAAGAGGAAATATAGAGGCAAATCCAATTATGTTACTAAATATATATGCACCTCCTGGAAGTGACTTTCACTTGTCAGGAGAATCATTGATATAATAACAACCGAGACAGTAGGCCTTCTAATTTGTGGGGGAGACCTCAATATACATCTACAGCCAAAACTAGATACCTCCCAATGGTAAAACATCTGACAAACAGCTCTTAATTAAGAAAATTAATGCACTATTTGAAGAGGTGGGTCTAATTGCTATTTGGAGAGACCTACATCCAAACAGAAGAGATAACACTCATTATTCCTCACCCCACTTGCTATACACAAGAATAAACTATTTTATAACATTTGGAAAAGACAAAGACAAAATAAATACCTGTGAAATTGAGACAATAGATTTAAGTGATCATGCTCCTATATACCTATCTGTAGATCTCCAACTACAACCAAAAATTATAAATTGGAAGCTAAATTCAAGCCTGCTCAATGATCTGCACTTTAACACTAGAAGTCCCAGAAGTTGGCCCTCTTGTGGCCTCTTGTTGGTCCCCTTATGGGTTTTCTAGGTAAAAAGGCCAAATGGCCCCTCTCTGGTACTGTGTCCCCTCCAATTCTGTGGGATGCTTTAAAGGCTGTTTTAAGAGGAAAAATTATAGCAATATCCTCCTATAAGAAGAAAATGAGAACTAAAATACTAGTGGCACTCCAAAATAAATTAAAAGAATTAGAGAAAAAACATAAAATAACAATGGATCAGGATAGATTGGAGGAAATCAAACAAATTAGAAATGAAATGAATGATTTGACTACTAATGAAGTTAAGAAAAAACTAATGTTTCTTAAACAGAGATATTATGAAACTGGATCTAAATCAATGAAAGTTCTGGCATGGAAACTTAAAAAGAAAATAGCACAGAACACAGTTCATAAAATTAAAGACCCATCATATACTGCCCAGTAGAAGAGTAATGAAGAAGGAATGACCCCCCCACTCCTATACAAGCAACTATAGCTGATGGTAACCTACAAGACATTATCAAGAACACAGAAAATCCATGGGTTAAGTGGACTTTTAAAATTTGGAAAAGAGTAGAATCAAAATATAATTTAGAAGAGAACATAGTAATTTTAAAGTGGTGCGCATATGATTCACATTTCACTCCAAATAAGTCAGACACAAGATATAAAGTCTGGGCAAATAGAGGGATAACAGCCTTATGTAAGATAATGAAAGATGATGCACTACTTAGCTTCGAAACACTTAAAGAGAAGTATCAGTTGGAATCACAAGACTTTTATCGCTACTTACAGATGAGACATTTTGTCAATAACAAGTTAAAATGTATAGCAGAATCATGTAAACCATTGCTAAACTTGTTTAAAAGGGCATATAATTCAAATAAAGATAAAGGCTTAATCTCAGGTTTATATAAAGGTTTTATAAACTTGAAAAGACAGTCAACCCTGTATATTAAAACAAAATGGGAAAGAGAAGGAGGAACAGAAATATTGGAAGAGGAATGGACATTAATATGGTCATATCACTGGAAATGCAGCAGTTCACAGAGTTGGAGGGAGTTTGGCTGGAAAAGCTTAATTAGATACTTTATCACACCTTCCCAGAAGGCTCAGTACAAAGGGAACTCCCCAACTTATTGGAGAAAATGTGGTAGTACAAATGCAAATCATTATCTTATATTTTGGCTCTGCCATGTTATTCAAAATTACTGGAAGGAAATTCATAAAGCTATACAAGATATTTTTGGATGTCATCTAACTCTGGAAAGCAAAACTCTATTCTTCGGGCTTATGCCCACAGAGTGGTCAAAGACGGACAAATATTTACTATGTATTCTACTGATTGCAAGCAGAAAGGCAATTACCAAAAAATGGCTTTCACAGGAGAGCCCATCTCTCTATATGTGGATGGACATTACAATGGATATTTATAAGATGGAGAAAATAACTGCTTGTGTCAACTACAAAAAAAGATTTGTTTATGTCACAATGGGAAAAATGGACTAAATATGTAACACCACTCAGGCCGGACTTTTACTTTGCAGAATTGATATAGCAAACTATTTGTTAATATATGTACAAGTGTGCGTACATTAACAACCACTCCCTATATGCAGATGTTCATATTGACTCCCTCCCCCTTTTTTTCTCCTCCCTTTTTTTCTTTCCTTTTTCACTCTCTAACAAAAAAGGACATTCAGATGTAATTATTAAATGAAATGAAGGTTTAAATCTAGCAATGACTGTCAATAAAGAGAAAATTTAAAAAAAAGAACGAGACGAGAGAAGAAGAGAAGGATGAACAGTGAGGAAAATAAAGACAAAGGAAAGGAAGTGATGGACAAAGACTGGTGAAGATGAGGAGAAAAAAGGACGAGAAAGTCACAAGTGAAGAAAAAAGGAAATGACAGTATGCAAAGGGGTATAAATTCCAAGGATGTATTAGGTTTAATATTTTTTTGTATTTATCATTATATTGTTTTGTGTGATATATTCTCGCTTGTGTCTACATAGCACAGAGGAGGGAGTGCAATAAATGCCTCTGCAAAATGGACCAGTCAGCAAACCATCAACAGGACCCTTCTGGCAAATATGGGTAAGTCAGTCCCTCCAGGATTTCGCAGGATGTTTTTATGATTGTTGCTGCCCCAAAAGCCTGAATTTGCAGGAGCTTTTTAAAAAAACGTTGCGATAAAAGTTGTAATGTTTTGAGAGTTTTTTGCACTGAAAGTTGTGGGAAGAATTACAAATTTTAAAGCAGATGCTTTTTTCCATAGTTTACTGCAGTGATATTCTGTATAATGTGGGAATCCACTCAGTATAGTGTGTGGTGACCCACCACAATCTACATGGACATTCAATCCTCACACTCAGCAGGCCTGCAGGAAGCAGAGGGCAATTTGCATATGGACAGAGAGCCCCTGGGGGACAACCAGAACAATGGACTATTGTTTATGCATCCCCGGATTAAGGAGAGGACGTCCGGGTGCCAGTTGGTCATGCTAATCATATGTATTGACTGATATGTATATCAATATGTTAATGTACCATGCATTCTCTCTATTTGTATTACATATAAAAGAGCTGACGATACATGCCTCAGGAGCACAGTGGAACACAGTAGCTCAGAGCTATGATGTGTGTCTCATGATGATGGAGGAAATAAAACTCTGCAACCTTCCAGCTCATCTCACCTCACCTGATCTTATTCCTCCACACTGGTGACCCTAGATGTGTCATGGTGCGCCCCTCACCTGATCTTTTACCTCCACACTGGTGACCTGACGAGAGAGAATGACCGTCTGCTCCCTCTCACCGCGCTGTGGACACAGAGGACCAGAGAATGCCTGCAACCTCTTCATCCTCACCGGAGCGCGCTCTCTTGAGCACAGTGCTGGGACCGACACGCACCATGAACGGCGACACAAGAGAAATGGAAGGAAGCAGCCTGAATGGGGACAATCACCGGCGCCGACTGCATTGATTTCCACCAAGCTCCCCGGCCCTGACTCAGCTCGCGACAGCGGACCTCACGCGCACAGAAGCCCTGCACGCACACCGCAGGATTACGAGGACAGCGCAACTGCCAGCTATGTGGTCACTGCGCCAAGCGCGCGCCACACACAGAGACGAACCAGCTCCACAGACTAATATATCGTCCTCCACCGCTGCACATGCCCGAGAAACACGGCCGATCGCCACCCTCAGAACCTTCAGGGCTGCTCACACACCTGAAGCAGACTTGCAGCCCACACACAGGCCATTGTATAGGTTTCTCAGCCACAATGCACACCGGGAGTTTAGCTGATTGCTGTCCCCGGTGGCTTTAGGGCTGCTTCCGCACCTAAAAGCCAAACCGCCAAGTCCCTCACACAGCTGCAGTTGTTTCACAGCCGCTACGCATCCTCGGGGAATTTGGCCGTTCGCTTTCCCTACATCCTCACTGGACCGAGCCGCGAGAGGAGTCAGAGACTTAATTTTTTTTTCACAGCCGCTGCGGATCACTGCCCCTGGTTTACCGGGAAAGTCCCTCACCACCGCGGATCCACACACAATTTTTGCGCGGCCCAGACACACACCCCTCCCCCTCCTCCTCCACAGTGCTCTTCCCGCACCTCACTCCCTAAAGCCGGCCGATCGCCGTCTTGTTCCATTACGCACGAAGCGCACTGGCCCATGCGCCCACGATCCATGGCCGTTCAATGTGCTGGAACCCAGAGCGGAGCACACTGTTTTTTTCTCACCCCTTCCCCCCCCTTCCCCCACGGACTGACATGCCCTCCGACAGTTCTACCGGAGCTGGAGCCAAACGATGTGGGGGGGGGGGGTCACAGCCCCTGCTGAGTGTTCTGGGGGGAGCCCCGTGGTGACCCACCACAATCTACATGGACATTCAATCCTCACACTCAGGAAGCATAGGACAATTTGCATACGGACAGAGAGCCCCTGGGGGACAACCAGAACAATGGACTATTGTTTATGCATCCCCGGATTAACGTCCGGGGGCCAGTTGGTCATGCTAATCATATGTATTGACTGATATGTATATCAATATGCTAATGTGCCATGCATTCTCTCTGTTTGTATTACATATAAAAGAGCTGACGATACATGCCTCAGGAGCACAGTGGAACACAGTAGCTCAGAGCTACGATGTGTGTCTCATGATGATGGAGGAAATAAAACTCTGCAACCTTCTAGCTCGTCTCATCTCGCCTGATCTTATTCCTCCATAAGTGTCACAAGCCTCCTTGTGTGCTATTACACAGCGCATCGAGGAGGGGAAGGAAGAACGGATTTACTCGCAGGTTACACTACACACACATTTATTAACAGAGAGGCAGACAGTTCCAAAAATAAAGACTTACAAAAAGGCAACGGTGTACACTAAAAGGACTTACACGATAAACGTGCAGCGGGCAGACCACAGTGTACCGTGGCCACAAGACAAACAGTACACAACAATATGATGGCTCTGGACAACTTAGAGTCCTCCAGGACGCTCTACAGATAGGGAGAATCAACTGGGTAACAGTGCCAAAGCGCGAACTGCACCGAGAAACGTAAAGAGTAATTACTCACAGCACTGGAGCAGTCCGAGTAGTCCAAGAGTTTCCGGCGAGCACACACAACCAGTCACTACACTGAGGGGAGTAGCGGCAGTGTAGATCCTGACTCCCTCATGAGACAGTATATCCATATGATGATTCATATCCATATGACTATGCACAATGGTCCAGCAATGCTTGGCTGTCAAAGGCCGCCTAAGTACAAGCATTGCTGACACCACAAATTGAGCACACCTGGGCGAGGCACAGGAAAGACAATTACCGGAGAGGAATCAGCTGGTTGTCAAGAGAGAGGGGGCGTGGTCGGACCGGTGAGTGTTAGACAACGCCCCCACGAATGTAGGCCAAAGAGGCTGCCTAACAGCCACCGGCCAGAGTGGTGGCTACAGGCACAGAAAAAAAGGAACAAAGACATAAATACAACAAGAACTCAAAAGATAACACAATACATAAATAACCTGATACCTAAGCCACAGAGAATGGTCAGAAGAGAGCCTACAGGACAACAATGGCTTGGTTTGTGACACAAAGAAGTTTAACAAATTGAATGTAGACTCTTGTGTATTATAAAACAAAAACAACAACAATTCACTTGGGATATCTGTTGTTTGTTCACACTTACCAGTCCCTCCAGGATTTCATGATGTTGTGATTGCAATAATTCACGTGAAATCAATGATTCGCCGCATCCTTTACACGACCTTGCAACTTTGTCCAATCACCGCAACTTTGCCACAATTTTGGCCAATCCTCGTCAACTTCCACCAATTTTGCCAATTAAATTTGTCCCTGACTAGCACTCAGACGCTCAGTCTAATCAAAGAAATGCATCGCTGCACCACGCTCACTTCCATGTTTACAGTGAGTATTAACGGAACACATCAGCAAAAAACAGTGTGTGATTTAAAAAAAAAAAAACACTTGCAAGTTTTCCAACACCATCCTTTCCTCCATGTCCCCCGGCCTGTCAGTGGATGTCTCCTCACGTCTCCGTCCTGACCACATGTACGAAGTGCCGGGTTTGTGTTTAAAAAACGTCTGCCTGCCTGAAAAGCACCCCATCACAGGAGCGTGCATGAGGAGAGATGCCATAAAACCACAAACAAACAAGCAAATCTAACACTACAGCCAGTTTTTGAACATTTATACATCTTTAGAGGTAAAATCATTACTACATCTTGTCAATGCACTTTAAAGCTGTGAATCTTCGGTCTGGACTTGGACCAGCGTGCACCCCTGGCAAACCCCCAAGAGAACCCCTCCACCCGGTATGACTCATGATACAGGAAAGATGAGTATCTGACGAGACAAATGTGTGTCAAGAAATGCAGACAGATAGACAGACAGGGAGGAGTCAGGCACGGAAAAAGAGAGAATAACCAGTAATTTTTTTTTTCAGAAATGCACACACTTCGATGGACAATACAGAACAACAGAATAAACTAGAAAAGCACTCATAGAGCGCATACCTCTGCCAAGGCTCCGTCCGTTTCTCATGGATCACCTCCAAAATGTAATGGGTTTGTGTGTGGGCCTATAGCCACTTGTGGTGAAAATTGCATCAAAGTCTGTCCATTAGTTTTGGAGTGTTGTTGCTAACACACTGTGAGAAGATAAGAGCCTTGGCTGAGGTATGCATTCTCAGATCATCACCAAAATATACTGGGTTCCTCTCTAGCCCAAGAACCACCTCTGGTGAAAATTTCATCCAAATCCATCCAGTAGTTTTTGTGTAATCCTGCTGCACAAATACAAACAAAGCCCTTGGTGGAGATTTGCACTCTCAGATCATCACCAAAATCTAATCATCTGTTCCCCGTGCCATTACACACCTTTCCTGAAAGTTTCGTCAAAATCCGTTCATAACTTTTTGAGTTATGTTGGTAACAGACAGACAGACAGACAAACCCCGGTAAAAACATTACCTCCTTGGCGGAGGTAATTATTTCTTTTATTTCTGCGCTCGGTACCAAGTGGTTGGGGACTGCTGCGGTTTTGAAATGAAGGTGCTGCCATAATTTCCAAATTTATATTCTTTAACATGCATTCAATGCAATTTAGCTGTTGTAATTGACATTGTGTTAAAGTCTGTAATTGCTGTTGCACAAGAGTTTTTCTGTATAGTAGAAGTTTCTGCTTAATTTACAAATCACTGTTTAATAGGAAATTTTTGACAATCCCATACTTTTCTTGTGGTGTTATTGTGGAGACAGGAATAATCAGGCAGAGCGGTCCAGGGCAGAGTAGGCTTTATTAATTTCTCTCTCTCACGTTCACCAGAATCACAAACATCAAAAAGACTAATAGGTCGCAGGCACCTCTCCTTTTATATCATAACCACTCGCTCAGTCACCTGTGGTGCTGCATTAACATGAAAGCCTTTGCAACCAACCCCCATGACCATTCCGTCTGAGTGGAAACATACTGAGTAGATTCCCACCCCCCCACCCCCCACCCCCCAGAAACTCAGACTGAGCCTTAACCCTCATGTCCTTTGGGCTTCAGCCTATGTCCGTAGCGGCTGTAACGGGGGAGCTGCGGCTCCGAGGCGCTGCTGTGCCGGTGGGGTGCTCTTGGGGGTGCGTCCGTCTGTGGGGGGACATTGGGAGGGGGGAAACATCTTTAGCATGCCATTGTGACTGACCTGACGAGTCATGTACCTGGGGAGTTCTCAGTGGGGGTCGTCTGTGGCGAGGAGCTCAGGCCAACACCACCTGCTTGTCTGCTAAAACGAAAGCGGGCTTAAGCCTGTCTATACAGACTGTTTCCCTGCGTCCCCCCAAGTCTAACACAAAATGTTTCTCCCCGGGTTCCAGCATTCTGAACAGGCCATCGTAGGGTGGGCGCAAGGGGGTCTGGTGGGCATCGTGCCTGACAAATACAAACACCACGTCCTTCAAGGCTTTTGGCACAAAAGCGCGTGGAAAACAGTGGTGGACTGGACCGGGTACCATCCCTGCCACTGCGCTATGCAGTGAAAGCGGCAATGGATCGGTGTTCGGCGTGGGGCTGTCCGGCAAAAATTCCCCTGGGAGCCGCAGCGGCTGGGAAAAAACCAGCTCTGCTGGGGAGGCTGCCAAATCCTCCTTCGGTGCTGAACGCAACTTTATTAGAACACACGGCAACCTGTCTACCCAATTTGCATCCGTAAGCGAAGCACTGAGCGCTGCTTTAAGCAATCTATGGAAACGCTTGCATAATCCATTGGCCTGGGGGTTGTACGCTATCGTGCGATGAAGTGTGATGCCCAGGCTCCGGGCCATGGTGGACCAGAGGTCAGAAACAAACTGCGGGCCCCGATCGGACGTGATATCCGAAGGGGCACCGAAACGTGCCACCCATGTCGTCAAAAAAGCGCATGCAACTTCTGCGGACGCGGTGGAAGCTAACAGGTCTGCTTCGGGCCAGCGCATGGTGCGGTCCACCACTCTCAGGAGGTGCGTGAACCCCTGCGGTGGTGGGAGGGGGCCCACGAGGTCCACGTGAACGTGGTCCAACCGCTTAACCAGGATATGGAACGGCTCCAAGGGGGCCTTTGTGTGCCTGTGCACTTTGGCTCATTGGCACGCTACGCAAGCTGCAGCCCACTGTTTCACCTGTTTGCACAGGCTCAGCCAGATGAATTTCACTCCCACCATTTTGACGGACACGCGCTCTCCTGGGTGCACCAGGGAGTGAACCGACTCAAAAATGCGGCGGCGCCAAACGCGTGGGACCACCAGGCGCGGGTGGCCCGTGGAGACGTCACAGATTGGGGGGGGGGCATCCTGCAGTACTCTGCTCTCCAGCCTTAACCCTGTTGGTCCAGACTGGAGCCTGCAAACGTCCGCATCGCCGATCTGCTCAGCAGCCATGGCTATGTAATTTATCCCCATGCAGAGTGGGGCCACTAATGCACGCGAGAGGCAGTCCATCACCACGTTGAGTTTACCGGCCACATGCTGAATGTCAGTCGTAAACTCCGAGATCATGGCCAGCTGTCTCTGCTGCCGGCCCAACCATGGGTCCGAAACCTTGGCCATCGCGTACGTTAGCGGCTTGTGGTCCACGAATGCAGTGAAGGTGCCCCCTTCCAGCCAGAACTGGAAGTGGCATATGGCCAGGTGGAGAGCCATAACTCTCTGTCGAACGCGCTGTATTTATGCTCACTGTCGCACAAAGACCTGCTAAAAAAGGCGAGCGGCTGCCAAGAACCGGCGATGAGCTGCTCCACAACGGCCCCTATGACCACGTCCAATGCGTCGGTAGTGAGCGCTATCCGAGCCACCGGGTCCGGGTGCGGCATTAGCCAGGGCTGTTTTAACCTCGGAAAATGCCTGCTCTCGCTCAGGAGTTCAGTCGACTCTGTCCGCCAGTTTCCGTTTCTTAAGCACGGCATACAACGGCTGCATGAGCTGGGCTGCGCGGGGGAGGAAACGGTTGTAAAAGTTAACCATCCCCAAAAACTCCTGCAGCGCCCTGACCGTCTGAGGCCGGGGAAAATCTGCCACCACGCGCACTTTGTCTGGTAAGGGTATCGCGCCCTCAGGTGAGATGCGGTGGCCCAAAAAATCGATTCCTGTCACCCCGAACTGACACTTTGCCGGGTTGATTATTAATCCGTGCTCCTCCAACCTCTGGAAAACCATCCTGAGGTGGGCTACGAGTTCGTCCTCGGACGCGCTGGCCACCAGGATGTCGTCCAGGTAGACGAACACAAACGGCAGATCGCGCAGCACCGCATCCATCATGCGTTGGAATGTCTGCGCCGCGCCTTTTAACCCGAAAGGCATGCATAAAAACTCAAAAAGACCAAACGGGGTTATTACCGCCGTCTTAGGTATGTCCTCAGCGCGCACCAGGACCTGGTGGTAACCGCGGACCAGGTCTATCTTGGAAAAAATGCGTGCCCTGGTGAGGTGAACAGAAAAATCCTGAATCTGGGGGATCGGGTAGCGGTCGTGCGCTGTGGCGTTGTTCAATCTGCGGAAATCTCGGCACGGTCGCCACGATCCTTCGGCTTTAGGAACCATAAATAGCGGGGATGCCCATGGGCTGTTTGAGCGTCTGATGATGCCCAACTTTTCCAAGTTGGCAAACTCCTCGCACGCTATGGCCAGTTTAACTGCGTCCAGACACCGAGGTTGTGCGAAAACAGGCGGCCCCATGGTGGTAATGAAGTGCTCCACCCCGTGTTTAGTGACGGTTGCCGAAAAGGTCGGGACCGTGAGTGCTGGGAACTGGATGAGTAGTGTGTGGAACTTACCCCCTGGAGCTGTGACATTGGCTAGCGTTGTGGGCCCGGCTCCTCTAGCTGTACAGGGGAGAGAATCAAAAGACATTGCGTTAATCAGGCGTCTGTTAGCCACATCGACTAGTAGACCGTGTGCACATAAAAAATCAGCACCCCAAATGGGAAAGCTGCATGCTGCTATGACGAATGTCCATTGGTATGTACAGCCGTGCAAGGATACAGTCAGTGTCCTCTCACCAAAAGTCTTAATGTCTGAGCCGTTTGCGGCCGTCAGTTCGGGGCCGCTAGTTCCCGCCAGCCGGTCTGTGTAGGATGGCAGGATGGGACTCTTTTGGGAGCCGGAGTCCACAAGGAACCGTCTCCCCGAGCGTGAGTCTGTCACATAGAGCAGCTTGCTCGCTTCACCAGCGGTCGCAGCTGCTACCAACTGCCGGCCCTGGCATTTCCCGAGTGCTTAAATTGGCACAGCAGCACGCATCGGCGTGCGTCCTCTCCAAAACGGCGGTGGTAGAACAGAGTGTGTCTCTCCGGTGCTTCTTGGCTTCCGTTGTAGCCACCGTCGTTGGCTCCTCACCCCCGCTAGCCCTCTCGCTGGGTTTCGACGCCACTGCATTCACTGCGAAGGCTCTGGTGGTGAGGATAATCCGATCTGCCTCTTGCGCTAGCGCCCGGTAGTTGCACGCGGCCAGCAGTGGTGAATTGGCAAGGACCGCCCTGGCCGCCATCGGGAGGTTCCGGAGGAAAAGTGTGACAAAGAGGAAATGCCCGTCATCTGTGCCCATCAACACCAGCATCTTCTCCATTAACTCGACCGCCGACCCGTCTTCCAACTCGGAGTGTGTCAGGAGCCTTTCCGCTCTCTCGCAGTCTGAGAGCGTATAGCGCCTGGTCAGCGCGGTTTTGAGATCCTCGTATTTGTCATGGGCTGGGGGCTGTTGGAGCAGCCTCGCCACCTGCTGAGTTGTGCGTGCGTCCAGTGCTGCAACCACGTAGTAGTATCTGGTGTCATCCGCCGTTATTCCCCAGAGCGCGAACTGGGCCTCAGTGTGGAGGAACCAAGACTTCGGGTCGTGTAGCCAAAAGTCTGGGAGGTTGACCGAAATGGCGCATGCGTTGCCGGCACCTCCAGTCTGGATCGTCTCCGGGGTGTTCGCCTGGAGTTCCATTGTGCATCAAGGGTCACCGGTGTGGACAGAGGAATAATCAAGCAGAGTATGTTTTATTAATTTCTCTCTCTCACATTCACCAGAATCACAAACATCAAAAAGACTAACAGGTCGCAGGCACCTCTCCTTTTATATCATACCACTCGCTCAGTCACCTGTGGTGCTGCATTAACATGAAAGCCTTTGCAATTACCCATTCTCTTTGTCACTGTTCACATCAACCCACCAACCCCCGCATCAACACACCAACCCCCCATGACCATTCCATCTAGTTTCAGGCAGAATTTCAATAAGGCCTGAAAAGAAAGTGTAGAACAAAGAAAAATTAGGGCCCCATTTCTCTTTGCCTTGGGCCCCAAATGGATTAAGTCCGCCCCTGGTTGTGGCATCCTGGCAAGGTTGTTAGGAGATGGGCCGGAATGACCCAAGATACACATTCGACTGTGGGCCAGTAAACCAGCACTGCTCATCCAAGCTAGAAGGAGGCAAAAAGCTACTCAGCTAATGGCTAACTGATGTAAAAAGGAGAGTGGAGTTGAAGAGCTGAAGGATGTTTGTTTTTTTTTTTAAAGTGACAGGCTTACATCAGAGTGTTTCAAAAAAGCCAGGAAAAATAAAGAAAACAAATTTGCGTCAATTAATAAATTAAAGAAAATGTGAACAAAATATGTCACAAACACTTCATTAAGACATGTGTGAGCTATTAAAATGTGGAAAAAGAGCAGTCAATGACCCCTTTAACCTTTAAAAAAATAGCATTTACTGTGTACCAACAGGGGGTGGTGAAATATTGTGACGTCCCTGAACCGAGATGAGGGGGCCTTTATGCTTTCTCACACCTGGGACCACATTCTCCAGAGACCATCTGACGGCGGGAGGCGGGGCCGGCTCGGCGGATCTGACAGATCTGCTGAGCTGGCCCCGCCTACGAAAATCAGCTGATAAATGTCACCTGGCAGCAATCAGCTGACTCTTCTGATGAAGGCTGCAGTGCAGTTGAAACATGTAAAGAAGGTAAAGACATCTTTCTATTTTACTTTTGTCTTTCAAAGGAAAAAAAAAAAAAAAAATGGATAAATAATTGAAAGAAGACAAAATGAACCTGTTTGATGTATTGTGACGTCCCTGTCTGTGTGTTTGTGTTTCTTGAAGGGAAATTGATAACTAAATTTAAATTAAATTAAATTAAATCACCCTTATTGTCATTCAACTGTACAACCATGTGACGACAGAGTGTCGCCACTGTTATGATTTATTGTATGTGTGATTATGTTATATTTGTAATATTGTAAATGTTATTATGATTGTTTGTTAAAAGTACACACATTATTTCTAGGATCTGTCTTCGTCTAATTGCAATGCCTTTGTGAGATAATTGCTATGGTTAATTATTTGGGTAAACAATTGGTAATTATTTACTCCACATACCTTTGCCAACATGCTTCCTGAGGGTGTCCGGGCAAAAGACTCTGTTAGGGGTTGAAGGCCTTTTGAGGGACACCAGCAGGAAGGAAGCATGTGATGGTGAGTTAGAGGGGTGATTTAAAATTTGTAAATAGGGGTTTAAATTATTTATTGAATTATTTATGGTGTTATTTATTTTGTGTTAGTTATATTTATTCTGTATATAGCTGGGGAATTATTTATGGTCTTTTAGATGTTAGTGGGTATATGTGGAAAATGGAAAAATGTTATTGTTTTACCTGGGACATATGGTATTGTTCTAATTGACGTTAATTATCTCAAATAGTATATAACAGCTGTTTTTGGTTAGTAGTTGTTGTCGAGAGGATCATCGATGATGATGATGGTTGATGGACATATTTAAGTCGTGGTAAATCGTGTCGGACGTTTGGAGTTATTGCCTGTAAGTTTTTGGAATAAAAATGGAAAACTGTTGATTGCTAAATTGCCTCAAGCCTCCTTGCATAAGAGACTTCCACCTACAACGTTACAAACCAATCATGAACAGTAGAACGAGATTGTGTTTTACCTATCTACTGTGCTAATCACACACACCCCAAGTGCAGAATCAGAGGGCCGCTGCCATGCAAGGCGCCGCCACAAATTTCCCTCCTCCATTCCATTATTGCTGAGCACCAAGCTGGACGGCAGGAAGTTCCACTTTTATATGGTCTTTGGCATGACCCGGCCGGGATTTGAACCCCTGCCTCCTGGGTGTAGGGCGGATGCTCTACCAACTGAGCCACCACTCCGGTGGCTAAATGGTGGCTAAATTATAACTAAATGGTTATACTACTGTATATCAGTAATGCAGTTGTTGCAGGTCTGATCTAGGGTGCGAACCCGTAACAGGTGTAAACAGGAGAAAAAAACAAAGCAGGAAGCCATTAGCTGCGGTTTAATGCAGTCTTGGACGGTAGAATTTATTGTCAAAATGCCACAAAGATACAGTCTTCACTATAATTACTATTTCTTAATTCTAGGAATCTCCAAAACCCATTATACCTACTAATTACATAAGATAAGATAAGATAAGATAAGCCTTTATTAGTCCCACAATGGGGAAATTCCAGGATTGCAACAGCACAGGGACAACAACACTCAGAGCAACAATCAAAAAGTCAAGAAAAACAAGAGCAGCGAATATACATATGTACACATAAATATATAAATATATATACACACAGTGCGGAGCATTGTAGCTAGATGGAATAAACAGCATAACCGTCTACTTAGTTATCCTACATAGTATGAATATGTACCCATACATATTGTCACCCTCCGTAGCGACTGATATTGTCCTAGTTGAATACTGGAGGGGACCATTGTGTAAGTCTATTGCGTCTTTTGCATTCAATACTATTAGGTCATCACGTTTTTTTTTTTTTGCTATCTCTGCGAGCAGCCCTGCTTAGGTTGTACAGTCTGACAGCCGTTGGTAGGAAGGACCTGCAAAACCTCTCGGTTGCACACCTAGGATGATGTAGTCTGCTGCTAAATGAGCTCCTCAGTGCGTTCAGTATGTCCTGCATAGGGTGGGACTCGGACTCCAGCAGAGATGACAGTTTAGCCACCATCCTTCTCTCTCCTATCTCCTCCACTGGGTCAAGGCGTTTCCCCAGGACAGAGCTAGCTTTCTTGATCAGTTTGTTCAGTCTCTTCCTATCGGCTGCTGTAATGCCACTGCCCCAGCAGACCACTCCAAAAGTGATGGCTGATGCCACCACCGTGTCGTAGAATGTCTTCAGCAGCGCCCCTTGTACACCAAAAGACCTGAGTCTCCTCAGTAGGAACAGCCTGCGCTGTCCCTTCTTGTAGAGTGCATCGGTATTGTGTGACCAGTCTAGTTTATTGTTCAGATGAACACCCAGGCACTTGTAGGATGTCACCATCTCAATGTCTGTTCCCTGTATGTTTACTGGTGCTGTGAGGGGTTGTCCTTGCCTGCGGCAGTCCACCACCAGCTCCTTAGTTTTCCTTGCGTTGATCTGGAGGCAGTTCCGATGGCACCAGTCCACGAAGTCCTGGATAAGTCCTCTGTATTCAGCTTCATCTCCGTTGGAGATGAGGCCGACGATCGCAGAGTCGTCAGAGAACTTCTGTAGATGGCAGTGTGTTGTGTTGTGTGAGAAGTCCGCAGTAGTACATTCGAGTAAAGACCTTTGTAAATCAAAACATAAACAATAACTGCATTAATCCTACTATAATCAGTTTACATTTACATTTTCCACAGTTATGGTTTACTGTTAGAGAGACAAAATGACATCCCATTAAAGGTAGGTACATGTACGTATACACTATGAAAAGTCAATAGAACTTACAAATAACCTGTAAATTTGATCAGGGTATACCTGACATGATATCTGGCCCAGGAAACACGCACACAGGCTCGGGTGAGATTTAAGAGTTTTATTCAACAACAGGTGTATGTATGCGTGAGTGAGGAATGTAAATGTTTTCTTGGGGACTGGAAAGCACCGAGGGCAGAACAGAACACCGTACAGCCAGGCAACCCTGAGGACAGAGCAGAGGACAGAGGATGAGCAATTATCACAGCCGAGTGGTGAAAGTAATAATGTGGCTTACTTGCAGACGTATTGGTGGCTGGCGTTGGCAAGAGATGCTCCCGCCTGGGAGACGGCACCCTGCTGCGTTCGACGGAGAGAGACTGCGAGGAGAGGCGATGAAGGGATACTTCCGCCGCCGGGAGGATCCACCTGTGCACAGGGGAAGATCTTTGGAGAACAGGTAAGTGGTAACCTTACGTGAGGATGACGAGTTGCGGCGTTGGCCGAGAGGAGTAGGCAAACGCAGAGCTTGAGCATGGAGATGAGCTGACGGCTCCAGGCCGAGGCTGCGGGCAGAGCAGGTTAAATAGAGGCAGCCTAATGAAGCACAGGTGTGCGCACGGCTGGAGCGGATGACAGGCGGGAGCGAGTTGTGACAGTACTCCCCCCCTGAGCAGCGCCTCCTGGCGCTGGCTTGTCAGGGTGCGCCCGATGGAACTCCTCAACGAGTTGGTTGTCCAGCACGAAGGAGGGGCGCACCCAGTGTCTGTGCTCTGGGCCATAACCCTCCCAGTCCACCAAATACTGCAACCCCCGGTCCCGACATCGGGAGTCCAAGATAGCAGTGATGCTCCACGCCAGGTGTCTGTCGATCATTCTAGGAGGGGGCGGCACCTTGGGAGGAGGACAGAGAGGATTAGACACCACAGGTTTGACCTGAGAGATGTGAAAAGTGGGATGAACACGGGGGGGGGGGGGGGAGCGCCAAACGCACAGCCACCGGGTTAACCACCTTCGTAACAGAATAAGGTCCGACGAAGCGTTGAGCCAGCTTCTTCTTCTCCCCCTTCAGGTTAATATTCTGGGCTGACAACCATACCTGTTGACCCACCTGGTAGTGTGGCGCAGGCCTCCTGCGGCGATTAGCAGATTTGGCGTTGCGCGATACCGCGTGTATCAGGGCCTGGCGCGTCTTAGTCCATAGCCGTCGACACTGTCTCAGGTGGGCCTGGATGGTGGGGACTGCCACCTCACCTTCTTCCTCAGGGAACAGCGGGGGATCGTAACCCAGGGACGCCCGAAAGGGGGACATCCCAATGGCTGAAGACAAAGTGAAGTTATGGGCATACTCCACCCAGGGAAGATGAATGCTCCAGGAAGAGGGACTGGAGGAGGCGACGCAGCGCAGAGCAGCCTCCAGCTCCTGGTTGGTGCGCTCGCACTGCCCATTTGATTGTGGATGATGTCCTGAAGACAGGCTAACCGTGGCTCCCAAAGCGTTACAGAAGCTCCTCCAGACTTTGGACACGAATTGTGGCCCCCTATCAGAGACGATGTCAGCTGGGATGCCATGCAGCCTGACCACATGCTGCACCAACAGATCGGCCGTCTCGCGCGCCGAGGGAAGCCCGGGGAGAGGCACAAAGTGGGCTGCCTTGGAGAACCGGTCCACAATGGTCAAGATGGTATTATATGAGTTGGAGACAGGCAGGCCGGTGACAAAGTCCAAGGCAATGTGTGACCAGGGCCTACCGGGGACCAGCAAGGGGTGGAGAAGATCCGCAGGGGGAGCATTAGACAACTTATTCATGGCACACTGAGGGCAGGTGTGCACGTAGTTGGAGACGTCCTCCGGGAGCCTGGGCCACCAAAAGGACCGCTGGAGGAGATCCACCGACCGGGAGACACCAGGATGGCAAGCGAGCTTAGAGGTATGAGCCCAGTGAATGACGTCACCTCGGACTGATGAGGGCACAAACAATTTCCCCGCTGGCCCGCCGCCAGGGTCGGGTTCGGATTCCAATGCCTTCAGGACCCTGTCTCTGATGGACCAGGAAACAGCCCCCACCACGCATGAAACAGGAACAATGGTATGGACCCCCTCTTCCGGTGCTTCAGGGGCAAACAGTCTGGACAACGCGTCTGACTTCTTATTCTTGGATGCCGGGCGGTAAGTAATAGTGAACCTGAACTTAGCAAAGAACAGCGACCAGCGCGCCTGGCGGGCATCAGGCGCTTGGCCCTCCTGATGTATTCCAAGTTCTTATGGTTGGTCCAGACCACGAAAGGCTGAGCTGCCCCTTCCAAACAGTGGCACCACTCCTGCAGCGCGAGCTTCACGGCCAGGAGCTCTCTGTCGCCGATGTCATAATTGCGCTCGGCCGAGGAGAGACGCTTGGAGTAGAAAGCGCAGGGGCACAGCGCCCTGTCCGTCGGGGAGCGCTGAGACAAAACTGCCCCGACCCCAGTGTCAGACGCATCCACTTCAACAAAACACTGCCGCGCTGGATCCACAAGAGAAAGGACCCGGGAGGATGCGAATTCCCTTTTAAGGGTCTCGAAGGCCGTCTCCGCTTCCGTTGTCCACTGAAAGCGCACCTTAGGCGAGGTGAGGTGGGTCAAAGGGGGGGTGATGGAGCTGTACCCAGGAACAAAGCGATGGTAAAAATTAGCGAACCCAAGAATTGCTCAACCTGCTTCCTCGAGGAGGGGGTAGGCCACTCGACCACTGCTTTAACCTTGGCCGGGTCGGGGAGGAGCTGATTGTGCGAGACAATAAAGCCCAGGAAGGGGGTAGTATTGGTGAAAAATTCGCACTTTTCAGCCTTGACGTACAGCTTACTCTCCAAAAGGCGTTGAAGGACCTGCCTCACATGGACAAGATGCTCCTCCCGAGACTGGGAGAAGATCAAAATATCATCCAGGTAGACGAAAATGAAGACCCCCAGGAAATCACGAAGAACATCATTGATCAAGCGTTGGAAGACGGCAGGAGCATTGGTGAGCCCAAACGGCATGACAAGGTATTCAAAGTGGCCGCTGGGCGTTCGGAAGGCCGTCTTCCACTCGTCACCCTCTCGGATCCGGACGAGGTGATAAGCACTGCGGAGGTCCAACTTGGAGAACCAGGACGCCCCCTGGAGGGAATTGAAGGCTGAGTCCATTAGTGGCAGAGTATAACGATCCTTCACAGTGATGTCATTAAGGGCTCTAAAGTCAATACATGGCCTTAAGGACCCGTTCTTCTTCGCCACAAAAAAGAACCCAGCACCCAGGGGGGATGAAGAGGGGTGAATGATTCCGGCACTGAGAGATTCCCGAATATAGGCGTCCATGGCCTCCCGTTCCGGGGCAGACAGGCTGTAAAGGCGGCCAGATGGGAGAGGCGCCCCCTGCAGGAGATCAATGGCACAGTCATAAGGGCGATGGGGTGGGAGGGATAACGCCTTAGACTTGCTGAACACCAGACCAGGTCGTGAAACTCAGGTGGAACTGCAGAGAGGTCCGGCGGGGTGGGGTCAAGGGCGGGGGGGGCACAGACGGGGCACAGGCCGCAGACTGGAGACAGGTTCCCAAACAAAAGGTGCTCCAAGATAGGATGCAACCGGTCTGCCAATCAAACACAGGGTTGTGGAGGCGTAGCCATGAATAGCCTAAGATGATGGGCGCCGCAGAGGTGGGAAGGACATAAAAGCTAAGGTCCTCATGATGATTGCCGGAGATAATGACGGAGATGGGCTTAGTTATATGAGTGACTTTCTCCAGGGGAAAACTGGTGAGAGCGACGAGATGAAGGGGAGTGGGCAAGGCTTGGCATTGGATGCCCAGGCGGGTTGCCAGACTCTTAGAAATAAAACTTTGTTCGGCCCCCGAGTCCACCAGTGCGTGAGATGCGTGACCAATGGAGTTGTGGCAGAGTCTAATTGGAACCTGACATTTAGAGAGGGGATTTGACTGAGTTACGTCCGCGAGGCCCCCTACAGTGACTCGCGGACCTCCCCTTTTGGCTTCACCGGGCAGGCTTCCAAGGGATGCTGGTCGTCTCCGCAATACATGCAGAGACCCAGCTCCCGGCGGCGCTGTTTCTCCGCTAAAGAAAGTCTAGCCCGCCCAATGATCATGGCATCGGGATCGTCGGCGA
Organism: Pholidichthys leucotaenia; assembly: GCA_020510985.1. Classification (NCBI taxonomy): domain Eukaryota; kingdom Metazoa; phylum Chordata; class Actinopteri; order Cichliformes; family Pholidichthyidae; genus Pholidichthys; species Pholidichthys leucotaenia. Next base: position 257,921,089 of record CM035838.1, read on the forward strand.
CCTCCGGAGGAGGCAACGCCAGGGGGCGAGACTGAGGAGCGCAGATAGGAGCTCCACGCGAGTGGCTGAATGATTTCCGCTCGGCGGCCCGCTCCCTCAGCCTGTTATCCAAACTAATGGCCAAAGAAATTAATTCTGGCAGCCGATCTGGCTGGTCCCGGCTGGCCAGTTCATCCCGCAAATCAGAATTTAGACTTGGGATGAATAGACTGCAAAGGGCGGCATCACACCAACCAACCTCTTCCGCTGCCACCCGGAAGTCGACAGCGTAGTCAGCCGCTAAGCGGCTACCCTGGCGAAGGCTAAGTAGCCACTCGGCCAACACGCTATCGCAATCCGAATGATCAAAGACCTCGAAAAAATCTTGCACGAACTGGGTATAGGTCAAGGTCGCGTAGCTGGGCTTCGCCATAACGGCGTAAGCCCAGGCTAACGCTCGCCCTTCCAGAAGATTTGAAACGTACCCAATTCGGCTTTGGTCTGACGGGAAGTCCCCGGGCACGCGCTGGAACACCGTCTCACACTGTAGAATAAACCCGCGCGCTCTGCCGAGCTTTCCGCTAAAGCACGCTGGGGTGGGAATAGGAGTGAGACGGGTCGGCGGACCCGGGGCAGAGGAGCTGGCCTGAGGAGCGGGAGGAACTGACCCGCCGAGCTGGGACGGAGGGAGCGCCTGCGGAAGATCGAGGCGATCCAACCGGTTAGTAATGGTGGTTAGCTGATTAAGAATAACCTGCTGTTGATGAACAATTAAGTCCACCCAAGCCTCGAGGTTGGAGAGTCGGCGTACGTACCCGCTGTTCGCTGGGCCGCTGTGCTGGAGCCATACTGACATGATATCTGGCCCAGGAAACACGCACACAGGCTCGGGTGAGATTTAAGAGTTTTATTCAACAACAGGTGTATGTATGCGTGAGTGAGGAATGTAAATGTTTTCTTGGGGACTGGAAAGCACCGAGGGCAGAACAGAACACCGTACAGCCAGGCAACCCTGAGGACAGAGCAGAGGACAGAGGATGAGCAATTATCACAGCGGAGTGGTGAAAGTAATAATGTGGCTTTCTTGCAGACGTATTGGTGGCTGGCACTGGCAAGAGATGCTCCAGCCTGGGAGACAGCACCCTGCTGCGCTCGACGGAGAGAGACTGCGAGGAGAGGCGACGAAGGGATACTTTCGCCGCTGGGAGGATCCACCTGTGCACAGTGGAAGATCTTTGGAGAACAGGTAAGTGGTAACCTTACGTGAGGATGACGAGTTGCGGCGTTGGCCGAGAGGAGTAGGCAAACGCAGAGCTTGAGCGTGAAGATGAGCTGACGGCTCCAGGGCGAGGCTGCGGGCAGAGCAGGTTAAATAGAGGCAGCCTAATGAAGCACAGGTGTGCGCACGGCTGGAGCGGATGACAGGCGGGAGCGAGTTGTGACAATACCGAAGCTGAAAGTCTGCACTGTTTGTGTTCTAAATGTTGCCAACGAGCAAAATATTTTGATAAAACCTTTTAAACAGCAATGCGTTCATGAAGGAACTAGAAAAGCACTCGGAGAGCGCAGACCTCCGCCAAGCGGCACAGTTCCCCCCATACAGTGTTTGTGTGTACGTTTTCAGATTCCCTGAGCATGAAAAGATATGACTAGCAATTGGATTCACAATGATTATTTGTTTATTTGACATGGACAGTGCAATAAACAGACAATTAATGAATGACAATCAATGTGATAGTGATAGGATTAGTGGTTCAGTAGTGTAAAACGGGGCTATAAGGGACGGCGGGTTGATAAGGGACACTTTTCTGGGAAATGTTTTAAATGTAATTGTGCTTTTTTTATTTTGAGCAGGACGCTGAGTTGTGTTTTTATTGTCAAATATCCATGAATCCTTCATCAAATGTAGGCGGAAGCAAAATTAAAAAAGCAGAATTACATTTAGAAAAGTGTCCCATATTACCCAGCCGTCCCTTATAGCCCCGTTTTACGGTTGTAAAAGCATTGCCTCCTTGGCGGAGATAATAAAGTGAAGTGTTGGTGTGTCCATCTCCTCCACTGACGGATGCAGATTGGTTAGACAGGTTGCCGTGGGTTTTATATTATATTGGGGTTGCGCTCGGCGGCAAAACAGAATTTAGAATCTTCCCCGGCAGAGAGGTCGTTTTTACGCAGCGCCTATAGCTGGGCGGGGAATTTGTGGCAAATAATCGGGCGGCGGACAGGTGGCCGTGTCAGGTTTTGCAGCGTTGCGGAAAAAGCGGGCACGCTGGCGGGCCCAGGGCAGCAGTGTTTTCCGCGTGCTTTTGTGCCTAAAACGTTGAAGAACGCGGAGTTTGTGTTGGTCAGACACGACAAGCAGCGCAATGTGCGCAGCGCCTATGGCTGGCGGGCCCAGGCTACCAGTGTTTTCCGCATGCTTTTGTGGCTAAAACGTTGAAGAAGGCGGAGTTTGTGTTGGTCAGACATGACGCCCAGCGCCGTCCATTGCGCCTGCGCACATGTTGGAAATGGCCATATGTCACAGTGTGGAAAAATGCTTTAAAAAATTCCTGTATGCAGACGGTGATGCGGATCATCCCCAAAATGTAATCAGTTCTTCCTTGTACCATTTCCAACAACGCCTGAAAGTTTCATGGAAATGCGTCCAAGATTTTTTGAGTTATCTTGCTAACCAACAGACAGACAGACAGACAGACAGACAGACAGACAAACCCCGACAAAAACATAACCTCCTCCTGGCCTTTTCGGCCTGGCGGAGGTAATAACATTTATACAAGGAGAATAAGTACAAAATACATTTATATGCAGAAGTCGTCTTTAGAAACTTAACCTTAAATGTAAAAAGTGCTGGCGCCGCCATCTTAGATCAACTAGCAACAAGCTATCACTTTCATCACACCAAATCTATTTTCAATACGCTAACCTTTGTAAAACATCTTCAACATTTACTGACATTAGTAGCAGCAAGCATATGAAGTAATGTGGGTTTCCAATGTGTTTTAACATTTTACTAGCCTGTATAAACAGGAGGAAAAATAAGGCAGGAGGCCGTTAGCTGTGGTTTAGCGTAGTTTCACATGGTAGAATGAGGAAACCGTGCAAGAGTTTGTTGACAGGGAGTTCCTGCCTGAAGAAAGAAAAGAGGCACAGTCCACACTTCCGCCTCGTGGTGGATGCCAACATTAACACTCGAATGCAAAATTTTTCACAAAGTAATGAATTGGTCCTTATTAATCATATCATCAGACCTTAAAGGTCTGATGACACAATTTTGACATTTTTTAGCATGTTGTGTAAACCCAAAAGTCATTGTCTATGATCAATATAATATTTACAACTGCATCTGCATAAACTAGTTATCATCAAAAAAACACAGCTGCTGACTGGACTGTGGTGCCGCCCACCAAATGAAGGGCGGCACCACCATGACGTAAGCGACAGAACAGATGCCGGTGTTGACTGGAATGACAGCAGCTTTGTAGTTCACAGTTTCTCTGGTTTCTTGTTTTAATTTTACGGCTATGCCTTCGCGTTGTGTTGCAGGCTTAGATAAACAGCAGGCCACGAAAGACCACATCACACGCTTCAGCTCCAACAGCGCCTCCTCGTGCGCTCCTCGTGCGCTTTTACACAGGAGGAGCGCACGAGGAAGGGAAGGATGAATGGATATAGGAGCTTTGACCTACTTTGTGATCGCATGCTGATAGCTCGCCAGTTTGGCCACGTCCCCTCTCTCATTATCACCAGCTGATTTCAACACCCGCTGATGATCTTTCCCGGTCCTCACCCAGGTGCTTCTCATCACACCATCACCAGCAGTGTGTGTACTTAGCTGCTGTTTGCCAGTCACGCACTGCTGGTCCATAGTATTGTCATGTGTGCTGTTAGTCTGCCAGTATTTTCAGTACTCTCACGACGTGTTAGTCACTCCATGTTCGCCGTTGTTCTCATACGTCCTTGAAGCGATGTCAGCTCTGGGGCGCACCTGTGGCTAACACAGCTCCTCTCATTTGTTCACTGGGCGATGCCTGCCCCCAAACGCCATCAGTAAGTGTGTTTGTGTTTTTTGTACGTCTTCACCTTTTTGAGAATTGTCTGTCTTCCTGTATTAAATGTGCTGTGGTGAATCCTCCACGTAAATCCTCGTTATTTCATCCTCCCTTTCCGTGCCCTGTGTAAGAGCGCACAAGGATGGGAAGAAAGAATGGATTTATGCACAGGATTCACAACAGCACATTTATTGAACATAAAGACTGATCCCAAAAGGTGAAGACTTACAAAAATACACAAAAACACAAACAGTAGGCGTTTGGGGCCGACATCGCCCAGCGAACGTATGGCGAGGAAACGTGTTAACCACGGTTGCAGCCCAGAGCTGACATCGCTACAAGGGCACAACAGAACCACGGCTGTGTGGAGTGGCTAACACGTCGTGATAGTGTTAGCAATATTGGCTGGCTGAAAACACGGCAGATGATGCACACAAAACATGAACAGCTGACTGTCAAAGAGAGAGAGGGTGTGATCGGACTGGCGAATCTTGGACAGTGCCCAGCTGAAAGTGGGTCAAAACGGCACATTATTCACATATACAAAACATAAAAACAACAAGAACTCAAAAGATAATACATAATAAACCCAATGCCTGAGCCACAGAGAATACACTGCTATGATTTTAATGAAAAATCAGTTTTAAATAAATTATATTTATGAACAAATAATTTGTTGCAATATCTGTACCAAAAGCATAACACTCAGTGTTCCTCTGCTGTGTGTTTGTCGCTGCTGCTGCTGCGGCAGGCAGTTGTGCCTCTCCACTGTCACTCTCTGAGTCTGACTCGCTAGGCACGATGCCCACTTGGCACGGCTCAAACCTATAAGGTCTGATGCCCCCAGATTCTTCATTATCATCTCATTCTTCTGAACTATAATCATCTGAAGATTGGACAACACAAACCAATTCCAGACTACATGTGCTGGAACCTCAACTCAACTGACTCCTTTCAATGTGGAGGAGCAGCGGTTCTACTCTGAGCCTCTCCCGGATGACTGAGCTCCTCACCCTATCTCTGAGGGTGAGTCCAGCAATCCTACGGAGAAAGCTCATTTCAGCCGCTTGTATCCGCAGTCTAGTTCTTTTGGTCATTACCCAAAGCTCATGACCATAGGTGAGAGTAGGAACGTAGATTGACTGGTAATCAACAGCTTTGCCTTAGAGCTCAGCTCCCTCTTCACCACAACAGACCGGTACAACGTCCGCATCACTGCAGATGCTGCTCCGATCCGTCTGTCAATCTCTCGCTCCATTCTCCCCTCACTCGTGAATAAGACCCCAAGATACTTAGACTCCTCCTGTCATGGCCGCCAATTAGGCGCACCTGCGCACACACCTGTCTGCTATTTGGCTCTGCCTATATATTCTGTGAGATCCAGGGATCAGGGCGGAGTCGTCTCCTTCCTTTCTGAGGAAAATGAACTCGCCAATCTCCACACTGAGCTTCCAGCCTCATCGTCCTCCAGCGCTTCTACTCGCCAAGGGTCTCCTAACCATTCGGCAGTCAAGTAAGCCTGAACCTTTCCTCTCACCCGACCTTTACCCCTGTGCACAGGCAGTGTCCTCCCGGCGGCGGACTCCCTTTCACCTGGCGGCAGACTCCCTTGCCTCGTTCACCTGCATGCTACATCTCCAACGGGGCGACTGGTATTGTCCTCCTGGCCTGGGCCAGGAGGACAATGTGCTTCTCCAACTCAGCAGAAAGTAAGGACAGTTCTATCTGGCACTTCTGCTGTCAGGATAACTCCTAATTATCTCTCTGCTCTGTTCCTAGGGTTGCCAGGTTGTACAGTGCTCTGCTCGCCCCAAGCTGATTCAACAACGCACTACACTCATTACAGACATTCACACACGCAGCCACACACTCACACTATTAGCAATAATAGTGCTAATTGCTTCCTGAGTTGTGTCTGTTTTCTGGGTCTGTACCATGTCAGTATGACTCTGCCAGAGTGACCCAGCAGACAATGCGCTTGCGCGCAAGGTTAACAACTTAGAAGCTCGGGTGGACCAGTTAGCCTACCAGCAGCAAACCATACTTACACAGCTAGCTCGAGTTACTGATCGGTTGGATCACCTAGCTAACCCACAGGCCTTCCCTCCAGCTCCCGCTAGCTCCCCTGCACCTGTTAGCTCTGTCAGTAGCCAGGTTACATCAGGCTCCCCGTTCCACCTTACTCCCATACCCACTCCCACCCGTTTCGGTGGTAAATTAGGAGAAGCTAGGGGATTTTTGCTGCAGTGCGACATTGTGTTTCAGCGGGTGCCAGGGGATTTTCCTTCAGACCATAGTCGAATAGGCTATGTGATTAATTTGTTGGAGGGGCGAGCTTTAGCTTGGGCCTATGCCGTTATGGCTAGGGCCGACTACGCTTCTCTCACTTACGCACAGTTTGTTAGGGGGTTTAAGGAGGTGTTCGACCACTCCGACCGTGATAATGTGCTTACCTCCTGGTTGTTGAATTTGAAGCAGGGGGCGAAGGCTGTTGCTGATTACACCGTAGACTTCCGGGTCGTAGCCACAGAGGTGGGGTGGGGGGATGCCTCATTATGTAGTATCTTCATCAGAAGCCTCTGTCCTAACCTGCGGGACGAGTTAGCTCCCTTAGAAAAACCCTTCAACTTGACCGAGCTAATTTTGTTAGCTAGCAGCCTAGACAACAGACTGAGGGAGCGGGCGGCTGAGCGTAGGACTTCTGGTCGCTCGGGTAGTCAGTTTCGCTGTTCCCTGCAGCCCCCCCTATTGGCATTACCTCCAGCCAATTCCTCGGATGAGCCAGATCCCATAGTGACAGGTCAAACTAAGCTGTCTGCTGCTGAGAGACAGTGATGGCGGGAACTAGGCTTATGTGTTTACTGTGGGAGTGAAGAGCACGAGCTTGAGGTATGTCACGTACGGCCAAAAGGGGGAGTCCATGGATCGAAGTAGGGGGACTCACGGACGCGCCTCAGTTAAAACCCCTCACTAGTTTCCAGATTCCCATACGTTTCTGTTTTAAACATAAGGAATTCACTACACAGGCACTCATTGACTCCGGGGCCGAGCAGAGCTTCATCTCTGGGGAACTGGCAACCCGGTTGGGGCTCCCCGTTCAGTTATTGGAGACCCCCTTGAGACTGATCACCCTCTCTAAAGCCCCTTTTGCTACAGTTTCCCACCGGACTGCCCCAGTGGCTGTTATTACACCGGGCAATCATCAGGAGGAGCTGAGGTTGTATGTGCTGCCGAACTCTTCATCTCCGGTTATTCTCGGCTACCCCTGGCTTCGCCTGCACAATCCCTCCATAGACTGGTGGTCTGGGAGTGTCTGTGCCTGGAGTTCTTTTTGTTTAAGTGCCTGCCTTCAGTCCGCTGCATGCTCGCCATCCGTGCCACTAAGTGCCCCAATCCCTGCCCCTCCTGAGTTGGATAAGGTCCCTCCCGAGTACCACGACTTGGGGGCCGCCTTCAGCAAGACATAAGGCCCGACTTCCGGTTATGGCTGCCACGTAGGACGGACGTGTCTCGCTCTGCTCTGCTCCTGGAGAAAAAAATCGGCAAATAACTCTCTCATTTGGGACAGAACGTATCCCAGCATTTGGGCGAGGATATGTCGGCGAAGCCTAAGGCTGGAAAACTAGGAAAAGGAAAAAGCGAGCCGCCGAAACAGTCCAAATTAACGGACTTTCAGGTCTGTGACGCAGCAAACAAAACTCCATATATGGCGGAGGAGGCTGGCAACGGTGCGATTTCTGCGGGGAGAGGCGCAGATGCGCTGATGGCTGCCATGAGTTCAATGAGAGCGGACTTTTCCTCTAGATTTGATGGGATTATGACAGCGTTGGAAGGAATAAGAAAGGAATTGGGTGACTGTGTAGAACGAACGGCGCAGATGGAGCTCCGTCTCGCTAGTGCTGAAGATGACGTCACCCGTCTTCAATTAAAGGTGCGCACTTTGGAAAAAAAAAAAAAATCTCTGGAAGATAATATTTTGGATTTGGAATCTCGGTCAAGACAGAATAATTTGAGGCTGGTGGGTCTTCCAGAGGAATCAGAAGGTCGGGACGTATGTTCCTTTCTGGAAAAGTGGATTCCGGAGGTGCTGGGCAGCGAGGAGTTGCAATCAGCAGTGGTTCTGGAAAAAGCACATCGTATTGGCCCACGGAGAGATAAGGGACCACCGAGGACCTTAATTATGAAGTTTCTTAGCAACAGAGACAGGATGAAGATCTTCAACGCTGCACGTGCTAAAGGAGAGATTAAACACCAGGACCAGCAGGTGCGGTTCTACCCAGATTTGGCCACAGGAATCCAGCAATTGAGGAAGCAGTTTGATCCCGTACGTAAGGAGCTGCGCAACCTTGGGATTCGTCATGGTGTAATCTATCCTGCGAGACTGCTGACCACGTATGAGGGCAGAACCCACATCTTCAAGACCCCAGAGGAGGCGCAGGAGTTCATCAAGAAGATCAAAGAAGAAGAAGAGACTGGTGGGAGCTAAGCATGAACAAAATATAAGGTAGAATAATTAAGCATTTGCACAGGCATCTGACTGACTTGAAGTAAATAGTAAGTTTACAAAATATAGATTGTATTATATATTAAAAAAACAAAACAAAAACAAAACAAACAAAAAAAAAACTATGATGTACAAAGTTGTTAAAAATTTTGGAGTTAAGTTGGAAAACTACAGAGGAGAGTTAATGTTACGTCATTAAAAGCAGTAGAGTTAGGGTGATTGGGAGGATGAAGAAGGAGTGGCTTAGGCTGTTCCCCGTGGGTGTGGAACGGTCGATGGCTATATCGGGAGACAGAATTTTTCTTTTGATTTTGGGGGGTTTGCCACAAGTGTGGGAAGGGGAAATTTGTTTGTGTGTAGTTTGTAGGATGAATGTTCAACCACTCATGTTTTTGCTTCTCTGTATGAGCATGTTTACACTGCAAGGTAATCCCAAACTCTCTATTGATCATGGACCAAAGTGTTAATCTTAATTTAACTTCATGGAATTGCAGAGGTCTACAAAATTTAAAAAAACTTAAACAAGTTATGAATAAAATAAAGGACATGGGTTCAAGAATTGTGTTTTTACAAGAAACTCATCTGATAGAGGAGGATGTTAAAAGAATTAGGAGTAGATGGCAGGGAAGTGTATTCACCTCTTCATTTTCATCCCGAGCCAGGGGAGTTATGACTCTCATACATAAATCAGTTCCTTTTCAAGTGAAAAATGTAATTGGAGACAAATTTGGAAGATATGTAATCATTCAAGGTTCTTTGCTATTAGAAAATATAAATCTTGTGAACTTATATGGTCCCAATATAGATGATCAGAAGTTCTTTGCTAATTTATTTCTCATCTTATCATCACTTACAGGGCAACATATAATAGCAGGGGATTTTAATTGTACATTGAATCCAGGTATAGATAGATCAACAGGACTGGATTGTACGCACATTGGATGTAGGATGACTATTAATCATTTTATGAAAGAATTGAGATTGTTAGATATATGGAGAGAAATGAAACCACAAGTTAAAGCCTATTCTTGTTATTCCAGTACCTACAAGACATTCTCACGTATTGATTATTTTTTGATTTCCACAGAATTAAGGTCCAAGATTCAAAACTGCTTTTATGATAACATCGTGATCTCTGATCATGCACCCTGTTGTCTAATATATGTAGATAAAAAATTGACAAAGGAATCAGGTAGATGGCAATTTCAGCATAAATGGCTTCAGGATGAGGAATTTGTCAAGTATATAGAAAAACAGATAGACGAGTTCTTTGACATCAATACTACACAAACATCAGCATGTGTAAAGTGGGAGGCTTTCAAAGCTTTTATTAGGGGACATATTATTAGTTATACAGGATCAAAATCTAAGAAGACTCGAGAGGAGAGAGCTAAATTGGAACATAAAATAAAAAATCTTCAGGAAAAAGTGTATGCAGGAAGTGACCCAAGGTTGGAGAATGAATTACTGATTTTGAGAGCTGAATACGACAAAAAATCAGCGAATAGAGCTGCCTCGAGTCTTCTAAGATTGAAACAATCTTTTTATGAACAAGGTGAAAAATCAGGAAAATTATTAGCATGGCAGATTAAACAATTGGAAATTAAAACACCAATTACCAGTATTATAAGTAACGGACAGGTAGTTATAGATCCTTTAGAAATTAATAGAGCCTTTAGAGATTACTATGAAAAATTATATGATACCAAAAATGAACCTGATTTAACAAAACTAAATGGGTTTTTGAACGAACTATCTATACCGTGTATTCCAAATGAAAACAGGGAGATATTGGAGTCTAAAATTAGTCAAGAAGAAGTTGGGCTAGCCATTGATAATATGAAATCAGGAAAAAGTGCAGGACCAGATGGTCTTCCAGTTGACCTTTATAAAAAAATTTAAGAATAAATTAATAAAACCTTTTTTGGAAATGGTTTTAGAAGCATTTCAAAATAATAATTTACCATCATACATAAATAAAGCCTTAATTATACTGCTGCCAAAACCAGGTAAGCCCTCTAATAAATGTGAAAATATGAGACCAATAAGCCTATTAAACGCCGACCTTAAGATAATCTGTAAAATTTTAGCAAGACGAATACAAGAAATTTTACCAAATATTATTAATCGAGATCAGAATGGCTTTATAAAGGGTAGACAAGGCTTCCATAATGTAAGAAGACTATTTAATATTATTTATTTTAATAAAGAAGCACTGGATACAGCTCTCCTATCATTGGACGCCGAAAAGGCCTTTGATAGAGTTGAATGGCCCTTTCTTTTTGAAGTCCTACAAAGGTTTGGACTTGGAAATAATTTCATAAAATGGGTTCAAATAATATACAATAATGCTACAGCAGAAATCCTAACAAATAACAATATTTCAAAACCAATAAAAATCAATAGAGGATGTCGACAAGGCTGTCCACTTTCACCTTTACTGTTTACTATGGCAATTGAACCTTTAGCGATAGCGATACGTTTACATTCACAAATATATGGAATTAAAGTTGGACCAACAGAACATAAAATCTCCCTGTACGCCGATGATATAATTTTGTTTATGTCGAATCTAAAAAAATCAATTCCAACCTTGTTGAATTTAATAAAGAATTTTGGGGAAATATCAGGATATAAAATAAATAAAACTAAATCTTCAATATTAATGCTAAATGAGACCCAGAGAAATTACCCAGCCCCTGAGGTAAATCAATTCAATGTTGTAAATCAGTTTAAATATTTAGGAATCCAAATTATGCCTAAGCTAGAATCAGTCGCCAGTGTCAACTATGAAGCCTTAATGTCAGATATCAGTGAGTTAACTCAGAGATGGATGTCACTACCAATGTCGATGATCGGGAGAATCAATATACTTAAAAGTAATATTTTACCTAAAATACTTTATTTATTTCAATACATTCCCTTATCACCACCTTTAGATCTATTCTCAAGAATAAAAAAAAAAGTTAGTGGAATTTATATGGAACAACAGGAGGGCTAGATTACGTTTGTCTTTATTATACTTACCATTTGATCGTGGAGGTCTGAAATGTCCAAATTTTATGTTGTATTATTGGTCGGCACAACTGAGGTCTATGACATATTATTTTTCATCAAATGATCTCCCTCACTGGACTGAAATGGAATCATACAATTTACCTTTACCTCTTCCCATATTCATATACTCAGATTCGGCAAAAAAATTACAAAAACAAGTTAAAAATCCATTTGTAAAGCATATGATCAAAATATGGTGTGAAGCTAAAAACTATTTAAAAGAACCACAGTTATTGTCACAATTTAGTCCAATATGGGGTAATCAATATTTTAAACCAGGGAGAGCGGACGCTGTATTTAAAGTATGGAATTTAAAAGGGATACAAAAGATTCAGGATTTATATTTGCCATGTGCAGACAACATAATGTCTTTTGAAGAGCTGAGGATCAAATTTAATCTCAATAGAACACATTTTTTTAAATATCTTCAACTTGGACTTCCGGTTATGGCTGCCACGTAGGACGGACGTGTCTCGCTCTGCTCTACTCCTGGAAAAAAAAAATCGGCAAATAACTCTCTCATTTGGGACAGAACGTATCCCAGCATTTGGGCGAGGATATGTCGGCGAAGCCTAAGGCTGGAAAACCAGGAAAAGGAAAAAGCGAGCCGCCGAAACAGTCCAAATTAACGGACTTTCAGGTCTGTGACGCAGCAAACAAAACTCCATATATGGCGGAGGAGGCTGGCAACGCTGCGATTTCTGCGGGGAATGGCGCAGATGCGCTGATGGCAGCCATGAGTTCAATGAGAGCGGACTTTTCCTCTAGATTTGATGGGATTATGACAGCGTTGGAAGGAATAAGAAAGGAATTGGGTGACTGTGTAGAACGAACGGCGCAGATGGAGCTCCGTCTCGCTAGTGCTGAAGATGACGTCACCCGTCTTCAATTAAAGGTGCGCACTTTGGAAAAAAAAAATAAATCTCTGGAAGATAATATTTTGGATTTGGAATCTCGGTCGAGACAGAATAATTTGAGGCTGGTGGGTCTTCCAGAGGAATCAGAAGGTCGGGACGTATGTTCCTTTCTGGAAAAGTGGATTCCGGAGGTGCTGGGCAGCGAGGAGTTGCAATCAGCAGTGGTTCTGGAAAAAGCACATCGTATTGGCCCACGGAGAGATAAGGGACCGCCGAGGACCTTAATTATGAAGTTTCTTAGCAACAGAGACAGGATGAAGATCTTCAACGCTGCACGTGCTAAAGGAGAGATTAAACACCAGGACCAGCAGGTGCGGTTCTACCCAGATTTGGCCACAGGAATCCAGCAATTGAGGAAGCAGTTTGATCCCGTACGTAAGGAGCTGCGCAACCTTGGGATTCGTCATGGTGTAATCTATCCTGCGAGACTGCTGACCACGTATGAGGGCAGAACCCACATCTTCAAGACCCCAGAGGAGGCGCAGGAGTTCATCAAGAAGATCAAAGAAGAAGAAGAGACTGGTGGGAGCTAAGCATGAACAAAATATAAGGTAGAATAATTAAGCATTTGCACAGGCATCTGACTGACTTGAAGTAAATAGTAAGTTTACAAAATATAGATTGTATTATATATTAAAAAAACAAAACAAAAACAAAACAAACAAACAAACAAAAAAAAACTATGATGTACAAAGTTGTTAAAAATTTTGGAGTTAAGTTGGAAAACTACAGAGGAGAGTTAATGTTACGTCATTAAAAGCAGTAGAGTTAGGGTGATTGGGAGGATGAAGAAGGAGTGGCTTAGGCTGTTCCCCGTGGGTGTGGAACGGTCGATGGCTATATCGGGAGACAGAATTTTTCTTTTGATTTTGGGGGGTTTGCCACAAGTGTGGGAAGGGGAAATTTGTTTGTGTGTAGTTTGTAGGATGAATGTTCAACCACTCATGTTTTTGCTTCTCTGTATGAGCATGTTTACACTGCAAGGTAATCCCAAACTCTCTATTGATCATGGACCAAAGTGTTAATCTTAATTTAACTTCATGGAATTGCAGAGGTCTACAAAATTTAAAAAAACTTAAACAAGTTATGAATAAAATAAAGGACATGGGTTCAAGAATTGTGTTTTTACAAGAAACTCATCTGATAGAGGAGGATGTTAAAAGAATTAGGAGTAGATGGCAGGGAAGTGTATTCACCTCTTCATTTTCATCCCGAGCCAGGGGAGTTATGACTCTCATACATAAATCAGTTCCTTTTCAAGTGAAAAATGTAATTGGAGACAAATTTGGAAGATATGTAATCATTCAAGGTTCTTTGCTATTAGAAAATATAAATCTTGTGAACTTATATGGTCCCAATATAGATGATCAGAAGTTCTTTGCTAATTTATTTCTCATCTTATCATCACTTACAGGGCAACATATAATAGCAGGGGATTTTAATTGTACATTGAATCCAGGTATAGATAGATCAACAGGACTGGATTGTACGCACATTGGATGTAGGATGACTATTAATCATTTTATGAAAGAATTGAGATTGTTAGATATATGGAGAGAAATGAAACCACAAGTTAAAGCCTATTCTTGTTATTCCAGTACCTACAAGACATTCTCACGTATTGATTATTTTTTGATTTCCACAGAATTAAGGTCCAAGATTCAAAACTGCTTTTATGATAACATCATGATCTCTGATCATGCACCCTGTTGTCTAATATATGTAGATAAAAAATTGACAAAGGAATCAGGTAGATGGCAATTTCAGCATAAATGGCTTCAGGATGAGGAATTTGTCAAGTATATAGAAAAACAGATAGACGAGTTCTTTGACATCAATACTACACAAACATCAGCATGTGTAAAGTGGGAGGCTTTCAAAGCTTTTATTAGGGGACATATTATTAGTTATACAGGATCAAAATCTAAGAAGACTCGAGAGGAGAGAGCTAAATTGGAACATAAAATAAAAAATCTTCAGGAAAAACTGTATGCAGGAAGTGACCCAAGGTTGGAGAATGAATTACTGATTTTGAGAGCTGAATACGACAAAAAATCAGCGAATAGAGCTGCCTCGAGTCTTCTAAGATTGAAACAATCTTTTTATGAACAAGGTGAAAAATCAGGAAAATTATTAGCATGGCAGATTAAACAATTGGAAATTAAAACACCAATTACCAGTATTATAAGTAACGGACAGGTAGTTATAGATCCTTTAGAAATTAATAGAGCCTTTAGAGATTACTATGAAAAATTATATGATACCAAAAATGAACCTGATTTAACAAAACTAAATGGGTTTTTGAACGAACTATCTATACCGTGTATTCCAAATGAAAACAGGGAGATATTGGAGTCTAAAATTAGTCAAGAAGAAGTTGGGCTAGCCATTGATAATATGAAATCAGGAAAAAGTGCAGGACCAGATGGTCTTCCAGTTGACCTTTATAAAAAATTTAAGAATAAATTAATAAAACCTTTTTTGGAAATGGTTTTAGAAGCATTTCAAAATAATAATTTACCATCATACATAAATAATGCCTTAATTATACTGCTGCCAAAACCAGGTAAGCCCTCTAATAAATGTGAAAATATGAGACCAATAAGCCTATTAAACGCCGACCTTAAGATAATCTGTAAAATTTTAGCAAGACGAATACAAGAAATTTTACCAAATATTATTAATCGAGATCAGAATGGCTTTATAAAGGGTAGACAAGGCTTCCATAATGTAAGAAGACTATTTAATATTATTTATTTTAATAAAGAAGCACTGGATACAGCTCTCCTATCATTGGACGCCGAAAAGGCCTTTGATAGAGTTGAATGGCCCTTTCTTTTTGAAGTCCTACAAAGGTTTGGACTTGGAAATAATTTCATAAAATGGGTTCAAATAATATACAATAATGCTACAGCAGAAATCCTAACAAATAACAATATTTCAAAACCAATAAAAATCAATAGAGGATGTCGACAAGGCTGTCCACTTTCACCTTTACTGTTTACTATGGCAATTGAACCTTTAGCGATAGCGATACGTTTACATTCACAAATATATGGAATTAAAGTTGGACCAACAGAACATAAAATCTCCCTGTACGCCGATGATATAATTTTGTTTATGTCGAATCTAAAAAAATCAATTCCAACCTTGTTGAATTTAATAAAGAATTTTGGGGAAATATCAGGATATAAAATAAATAAAACTAAATCTTCAATATTAATGCTAAATGAGACCCAGAGAAATTACCCAGCCCCTGAGGTAAATCAATTCAATGTTGTAAATCAGTTTAAATATTTAGGAATCCAAATTATGCCTAAGCTAGAATCAGTCGCCAGTGTCAACTATGAAGCCTTAATGTCAGATATCAGTGAGTTAACTCAGAGATGGATGTCACTACCAATGTCGATGATCGGGAGAATCAATATACTTAAAAGTAATATTTTACCTAAAATACTTTATTTATTTCAATACATTCCCTTACCACCACCTTTAGATCTATTCTCAAGAATAAAAAAAAAGTTAGTGGAATTTATATGGAACAACAGGAGGGCTAGATTACGTTTGTCTTTATTATATTTACCATTTGATCGTGGAGGTCTGAAATGTCCAAATTTTATGTTGTATTATTGGTCGGCACAACTGAGGTCTATGACATATTATTTTTCATCAAATGATCTCCCTCACTGGACTGAAATGGAATCATACAATTTACCTTTACCTCTTCCCATATTCATATACTCAGATTCGGCAAAAAAATTACAAAAACAAGTTAAAAATCCATTTGTAAAGCATATGATCAAAATATGGTGTGAAGCTAAAAACTATTTAAAAGAACCACAGTTATTGTCACAATTTAGTCCAATATGGGGTAATCAATATTTTAAACCAGGGAGAGCGGACGCTGTATTTAAAGTATGGAATTTAAAAGGGATACAAAAGATTCAGGATTTATATTTGCCATGTGCAGACAACATAATGTCTTTTGAAGAGCTGAGGATCAAATTTAATCTCAATAGAACACATTTTTTTAAATATCTTCAACTTGGACTTCCGGTTATGGCTGCCACGTAGGACGGACGTGTCTCGCTCTGCTCTACTCCTGGAAAAAAAAAATCGGCAAATAACTCTCTCATTTGGGACAGAACGTATCCCAGCATTTGGGCGAGGATATGTCGGCGAAGCCTAAGGCTGGAAAACCAGGAAAAGGAAAAAGCGAGCCGCCGAAACAGTCCAAATTAACGGACTTTCAGGTCTGTGACGCAGCAAACAAAACTCCATATATGGCGGAGGAGGCTGGCAACGCTGCGATTTCTGCGGGGAATGGCGCAGATGCGCTGATGGCAGCCATGAGTTCAATGAGAGCGGACTTTTCCTCTAGATTTGATGGGATTATGACAGCGTTGGAAGGAATAAGAAAGGAATTGGGTGACTGTGTAGAACGAACGGCGCAGATGGAGCTCCGTCTCGCTAGTGCTGAAGATGACGTCACCCGTCTTCAATTAAAGGTGCGCACTTTGGAAAAAAAAAATAAATCTCTGGAAGATAATATTTTGGATTTGGAATCTCGGTCGAGACAGAATAATTTGAGGCTGGTGGGTCTTCCAGAGGAATCAGAAGGTCGGGACGTATGTTCCTTTCTGGAAAAGTGGATTCCGGAGGTGCTGGGCAGCGAGGAGTTGCAATCAGCAGTGGTTCTGGAAAAAGCACATCGTATTGGCCCACGGAGAGATAAGGGACCGCCGAGGACCTTAATTATGAAGTTTCTTAGCAACAGAGACAGGATGAAGATCTTCAACGCTGCACGTGCTAAAGGAGAGATTAAACACCAGGACCAGCAGGTGCGGTTCTACCCAGATTTGGCCACAGGAATCCAGCAATTGAGGAAGCAGTTTGATCCCGTACGTAAGGAGCTGCGCAACCTTGGGATTCGTCATGGTGTAATCTATCCTGCGAGACTGCTGACCACGTATGAGGGCAGAACCCACATCTTCAAGACCCCAGAGGAGGCGCAGGAGTTCATCAAGAAGATCAAAGAAGAAGAAGAGACTGGTGGGAGCTAAGCATGAACAAAATATAAGGTAGAATAATTAAGCATTTGCACAGGCATCTGACTGACTTGAAGTAAATAGTAAGTTTACAAAATATAGATTGTATTATATATTAAAAAAACAAAACAAAAACAAAACAAACAAACAAACAAAAAAAAACTATGATGTACAAAGTTGTTAAAAATTTTGGAGTTAAGTTGGAAAACTACAGAGGAGAGTTAATGTTACGTCATTAAAAGCAGTAGAGTTAGGGTGATTGGGAGGATGAAGAAGGAGTGGCTTAGGCTGTTCCCCGTGGGTGTGGAACGGTCGATGGCTATATCGGGAGACAGAATTTTTCTTTTGATTTTGGGGGGTTTGCCACAAGTGTGGGAAGGGGAAATTTGTTTGTGTGTAGTTTGTAGGATGAATGTTCAACCACTCATGTTTTTGCTTCTCTGTATGAGCATGTTTACACTGCAAGGTAATCCCAAACTCTCTATTGATCATGGACCAAAGTGTTAATCTTAATTTAACTTCATGGAATTGCAGAGGTCTACAAAATTTAAAAAAACTTAAACAAGTTATGAATAAAATAAAGGACATGGGTTCAAGAATTGTGTTTTTACAAGAAACTCATCTGATAGAGGAGGATGTTAAAAGAATTAGGAGTAGATGGCAGGGAAGTGTATTCACCTCTTCATTTTCATCCCGAGCCAGGGGAGTTATGACTCTCATACATAAATCAGTTCCTTTTCAAGTGAAAAATGTAATTGGAGACAAATTTGGAAGATATGTAATCATTCAAGGTTCTTTGCTATTAGAAAATATAAATCTTGTGAACTTATATGGTCCCAATATAGATGATCAGAAGTTCTTTGCTAATTTATTTCTCATCTTATCATCACTTACAGGGCAACATATAATAGCAGGGGATTTTAATTGTACATTGAATCCAGGTATAGATAGATCAACAGGACTGGATTGTACGCACATTGGATGTAGGATGACTATTAATCATTTTATGAAAGAATTGAGATTGTTAGATATATGGAGAGAAATGAAACCACAAGTTAAAGCCTATTCTTGTTATTCCAGTACCTACAAGACATTCTCACGTATTGATTATTTTTTGATTTCCACAGAATTAAGGTCCAAGATTCAAAACTGCTTTTATGATAACATCATGATCTCTGATCATGCACCCTGTTGTCTAATATATGTAGATAAAAAATTGACAAAGGAATCAGGTAGATGGCAATTTCAGCATAAATGGCTTCAGGATGAGGAATTTGTCAAGTATATAGAAAAACAGATAGACGAGTTCTTTGACATCAATACTACACAAACATCAGCATGTGTAAAGTGGGAGGCTTTCAAAGCTTTTATTAGGGGACATATTATTAGTTATACAGGATCAAAATCTAAGAAGACTCGAGAGGAGAGAGCTAAATTGGAACATAAAATAAAAAATCTTCAGGAAAAACTGTATGCAGGAAGTGACCCAAGGTTGGAGAATGAATTACTGATTTTGAGAGCTGAATACGACAAAAAATCAGCGAATAGAGCTGCCTCGAGTCTTCTAAGATTGAAACAATCTTTTTATGAACAAGGTGAAAAATCAGGAAAATTATTAGCATGGCAGATTAAACAATTGGAAATTAAAACACCAATTACCAGTATTATAAGTAACGGACAGGTAGTTATAGATCCTTTAGAAATTAATAGAGCCTTTAGAGATTACTATGAAAAATTATATGATACCAAAAATGAACCTGATTTAACAAAACTAAATGGGTTTTTGAACGAACTATCTATACCGTGTATTCCAAATGAAAACAGGGAGATATTGGAGTCTAAAATTAGTCAAGAAGAAGTTGGGCTAGCCATTGATAATATGAAATCAGGAAAAAGTGCAGGACCAGATGGTCTTCCAGTTGACCTTTATAAAAAATTTAAGAATAAATTAATAAAACCTTTTTTGGAAATGGTTTTAGAAGCATTTCAAAATAATAATTTACCATCATACATAAATAATGCCTTAATTATACTGCTGCCAAAACCAGGTAAGCCCTCTAATAAATGTGAAAATATGAGACCAATAAGCCTATTAAACGCCGACCTTAAGATAATCTGTAAAATTTTAGCAAGACGAATACAAGAAATTTTACCAAATATTATTAATCGAGATCAGAATGGCTTTATAAAGGGTAGACAAGGCTTCCATAATGTAAGAAGACTATTTAATATTATTTATTTTAATAAAGAAGCACTGGATACAGCTCTCCTATCATTGGACGCCGAAAAGGCCTTTGATAGAGTTGAATGGCCCTTTCTTTTTGAAGTCCTACAAAGGTTTGGACTTGGAAATAATTTCATAAAATGGGTTCAAATAATATACAATAATGCTACAGCAGAAATCCTAACAAATAACAATATTTCAAAACCAATAAAAATCAATAGAGGATGTCGACAAGGCTGTCCACTTTCACCTTTACTGTTTACTATGGCAATTGAACCTTTAGCGATAGCGATACGTTTACATTCACAAATATATGGAATTAAAGTTGGACCAACAGAACATAAAATCTCCCTGTACGCCGATGATATAATTTTGTTTATGTCGAATCTAAAAAAATCAATTCCAACCTTGTTGAATTTAATAAAGAATTTTGGGGAAATATCAGGATATAAAATAAATAAAACTAAATCTTCAATATTAATGCTAAATGAGACCCAGAGAAATTACCCAGCCCCTGAGGTAAATCAATTCAATGTTGTAAATCAGTTTAAATATTTAGGAATCCAAATTATGCCTAAGCTAGAATCAGTCGCCAGTGTCAACTATGAAGCCTTAATGTCAGATATCAGTGAGTTAACTCAGAGATGGATGTCACTACCAATGTCGATGATCGGGAGAATCAATATACTTAAAAGTAATATTTTACCTAAAATACTTTATTTATTTCAATACATTCCCTTACCACCACCTTTAGATCTATTCTCAAGAATAAAAAAAAAGTTAGTGGAATTTATATGGAACAACAGGAGGGCTAGATTACGTTTGTCTTTATTATATTTACCATTTGATCGTGGAGGTCTGAAATGTCCAAATTTTATGTTGTATTATTGGTCGGCACAACTGAGGTCTATGACATATTATTTTTCATCAAATGATCTCCCTCACTGGACTGAAATGGAATCATACAATTTACCTTTACCTCTTCCCATATTCATATACTCAGATTCGGCAAAAAAATTACAAAAACAAGTTAAAAATCCATTTGTAAAGCATATGATCAAAATATGGTGTGAAGCTAAAAACTATTTAAAAGAACCACAGTTATTGTCACAATTTAGTCCAATATGGGGTAATCAATATTTTAAACCAGGGAGAGCGGACGCTGTATTTAAAGTATGGAATTTAAAAGGGATACAAAAGATTCAGGATTTATATTTGCCATGTGCAGACAACATAATGTCTTTTGAAGAGCTGAGGATCAAATTTAATCTCAATAGAACACATTTTTTTAAATATCTTCAACTTGGACTTCCGGTTATGGCTGCCACGTAGGACGGACGTGTCTCGCTCTGCTCTACTCCTGGAAAAAAAAAATCGGCAAATAACTCTCTCATTTGGGACAGAACGTATCCCAGCATTTGGGCGAGGATATGTCGGCGAAGCCTAAGGCTGGAAAACCAGGAAAAGGAAAAAGCGAGCCGCCGAAACAGTCCAAATTAACGGACTTTCAGGTCTGTGACGCAGCAAACAAAACTCCATATATGGCGGAGGAGGCTGGCAACGCTGCGATTTCTGCGGGGAATGGCGCAGATGCGCTGATGGCAGCCATGAGTTCAATGAGAGCGGACTTTTCCTCTAGATTTGATGGGATTATGACAGCGTTGGAAGGAATAAGAAAGGAATTGGGTGACTGTGTAGAACGAACGGCGCAGATGGAGCTCCGTCTCGCTAGTGCTGAAGATGACGTCACCCGTCTTCAATTAAAGGTGCGCACTTTGGAAAAAAAAAATAAATCTCTGGAAGATAATATTTTGGATTTGGAATCTCGGTCGAGACAGAATAATTTGAGGCTGGTGGGTCTTCCAGAGGAATCAGAAGGTCGGGACGTATGTTCCTTTCTGGAAAAGTGGATTCCGGAGGTGCTGGGCAGCGAGGAGTTGCAATCAGCAGTGGTTCTGGAAAAAGCACATCGTATTGGCCCACGGAGAGATAAGGGACCGCCGAGGACCTTAATTATGAAGTTTCTTAGCAACAGAGACAGGATGAAGATCTTCAACGCTGCACGTGCTAAAGGAGAGATTAAACACCAGGACCAGCAGGTGCGGTTCTACCCAGATTTGGCCACAGGAATCCAGCAATTGAGGAAGCAGTTTGATCCCGTACGTAAGGAGCTGCGCAACCTTGGGATTCGTCATGGTGTAATCTATCCTGCGAGACTGCTGACCACGTATGAGGGCAGAACCCACATCTTCAAGACCCCAGAGGAGGCGCAGGAGTTCATCAAGAAGATCAAAGAAGAAGAAGAGACTGGTGGGAGCTAAGCATGAACAAAATATAAGGTAGAATAATTAAGCATTTGCACAGGCATCTGACTGACTTGAAGTAAATAGTAAGTTTACAAAATATAGATTGTATTATATATTAAAAAAACAAAACAAAAACAAAACAAACAAACAAACAAAAAAAAACTATGATGTACAAAGTTGTTAAAAATTTTGGAGTTAAGTTGGAAAACTACAGAGGAGAGTTAATGTTACGTCATTAAAAGCAGTAGAGTTAGGGTGATTGGGAGGATGAAGAAGGAGTGGCTTAGGCTGTTCCCCGTGGGTGTGGAACGGTCGATGGCTATATCGGGAGACAGAATTTTTCTTTTGATTTTGGGGGGTTTGCCACAAGTGTGGGAAGGGGAAATTTGTTTGTGTGTAGTTTGTAGGATGAATGTTCAACCACTCATGTTTTTGCTTCTCTGTATGAGCATGTTTACACTGCAAGGTAATCCCAAACTCTCTATTGATCATGGACCAAAGTGTTAATCTTAATTTAACTTCATGGAATTGCAGAGGTCTACAAAATTTAAAAAAACTTAAACAAGTTATGAATAAAATAAAGGACATGGGTTCAAGAATTGTGTTTTTACAAGAAACTCATCTGATAGAGGAGGATGTTAAAAGAATTAGGAGTAGATGGCAGGGAAGTGTATTCACCTCTTCATTTTCATCCCGAGCCAGGGGAGTTATGACTCTCATACATAAATCAGTTCCTTTTCAAGTGAAAAATGTAATTGGAGACAAATTTGGAAGATATGTAATCATTCAAGGTTCTTTGCTATTAGAAAATATAAATCTTGTGAACTTATATGGTCCCAATATAGATGATCAGAAGTTCTTTGCTAATTTATTTCTCATCTTATCATCACTTACAGGGCAACATATAATAGCAGGGGATTTTAATTGTACATTGAATCCAGGTATAGATAGATCAACAGGACTGGATTGTACGCACATTGGATGTAGGATGACTATTAATCATTTTATGAAAGAATTGAGATTGTTAGATATATGGAGAGAAATGAAACCACAAGTTAAAGCCTATTCTTGTTATTCCAGTACCTACAAGACATTCTCACGTATTGATTATTTTTTGATTTCCACAGAATTAAGGTCCAAGATTCAAAACTGCTTTTATGATAACATCATGATCTCTGATCATGCACCCTGTTGTCTAATATATGTAGATAAAAAATTGACAAAGGAATCAGGTAGATGGCAATTTCAGCATAAATGGCTTCAGGATGAGGAATTTGTCAAGTATATAGAAAAACAGATAGACGAGTTCTTTGACATCAATACTACACAAACATCAGCATGTGTAAAGTGGGAGGCTTTCAAAGCTTTTATTAGGGGACATATTATTAGTTATACAGGATCAAAATCTAAGAAGACTCGAGAGGAGAGAGCTAAATTGGAACATAAAATAAAAAATCTTCAGGAAAAACTGTATGCAGGAAGTGACCCAAGGTTGGAGAATGAATTACTGATTTTGAGAGCTGAATACGACAAAAAATCAGCGAATAGAGCTGCCTCGAGTCTTCTAAGATTGAAACAATCTTTTTATGAACAAGGTGAAAAATCAGGAAAATTATTAGCATGGCAGATTAAACAATTGGAAATTAAAACACCAATTACCAGTATTATAAGTAACGGACAGGTAGTTATAGATCCTTTAGAAATTAATAGAGCCTTTAGAGATTACTATGAAAAATTATATGATACCAAAAATGAACCTGATTTAACAAAACTAAATGGGTTTTTGAACGAACTATCTATACCGTGTATTCCAAATGAAAACAGGGAGATATTGGAGTCTAAAATTAGTCAAGAAGAAGTTGGGCTAGCCATTGATAATATGAAATCAGGAAAAAGTGCAGGACCAGATGGTCTTCCAGTTGACCTTTATAAAAAATTTAAGAATAAATTAATAAAACCTTTTTTGGAAATGGTTTTAGAAGCATTTCAAAATAATAATTTACCATCATACATAAATAATGCCTTAATTATACTGCTGCCAAAACCAGGTAAGCCCTCTAATAAATGTGAAAATATGAGACCAATAAGCCTATTAAACGCCGACCTTAAGATAATCTGTAAAATTTTAGCAAGACGAATACAAGAAATTTTACCAAATATTATTAATCGAGATCAGAATGGCTTTATAAAGGGTAGACAAGGCTTCCATAATGTAAGAAGACTATTTAATATTATTTATTTTAATAAAGAAGCACTGGATACAGCTCTCCTATCATTGGACGCCGAAAAGGCCTTTGATAGAGTTGAATGGCCCTTTCTTTTTGAAGTCCTACAAAGGTTTGGACTTGGAAATAATTTCATAAAATGGGTTCAAATAATATACAATAATGCTACAGCAGAAATCCTAACAAATAACAATATTTCAAAACCAATAAAAATCAATAGAGGATGTCGACAAGGCTGTCCACTTTCACCTTTACTGTTTACTATGGCAATTGAACCTTTAGCGATAGCGATACGTTTACATTCACAAATATATGGAATTAAAGTTGGACCAACAGAACATAAAATCTCCCTGTACGCCGATGATATAATTTTGTTTATGTCGAATCTAAAAAAATCAATTCCAACCTTGTTGAATTTAATAAAGAATTTTGGGGAAATATCAGGATATAAAATAAATAAAACTAAATCTTCAATATTAATGCTAAATGAGACCCAGAGAAATTACCCAGCCCCTGAGGTAAATCAATTCAATGTTGTAAATCAGTTTAAATATTTAGGAATCCAAATTATGCCTAAGCTAGAATCAGTCGCCAGTGTCAACTATGAAGCCTTAATGTCAGATATCAGTGAGTTAACTCAGAGATGGATGTCACTACCAATGTCGATGATCGGGAGAATCAATATACTTAAAAGTAATATTTTACCTAAAATACTTTATTTATTTCAATACATTCCCTTACCACCACCTTTAGATCTATTCTCAAGAATAAAAAAAAAGTTAGTGGAATTTATATGGAACAACAGGAGGGCTAGATTACGTTTGTCTTTATTATATTTACCATTTGATCGTGGAGGTCTGAAATGTCCAAATTTTATGTTGTATTATTGGTCGGCACAACTGAGGTCTATGACATATTATTTTTCATCAAATGATCTCCCTCACTGGACTGAAATGGAATCATACAATTTACCTTTACCTCTTCCCATATTCATATACTCAGATTCGGCAAAAAAATTACAAAAACAAGTTAAAAATCCATTTGTAAAGCATATGATCAAAATATGGTGTGAAGCTAAAAACTATTTAAAAGAACCACAGTTATTGTCACAATTTAGTCCAATATGGGGTAATCAATAT
Source organism: Pholidichthys leucotaenia (assembly GCA_020510985.1). NCBI lineage: Eukaryota > Metazoa > Chordata > Actinopteri > Cichliformes > Pholidichthyidae > Pholidichthys > Pholidichthys leucotaenia. The sequence goes on from CM035838.1 coordinate 257,946,540, forward strand.
TTTAAACCAGGGAGAGCGGACGCTGTATTTAAAGTATGGAATTTAAAAGGGATACAAAAGATTCAGGATTTATATTTGCCATGTGCAGACAACATAATGTCTTTTGAAGAGCTGAGGATCAAATTTAATCTCAATAGAACACATTTTTTTAAATATCTTCAACTTAGAAACTTTATTCGATCAAATCAAAATAAAGCTCTCACTCGACCTATTTATTCATCCTTGGAAAAAATGATGATGAAAGATAGTAAAAGAAAGGGTATTATTTCAGAGTTTTATAACTCATTGACACTATCTTCAAGTGAAAATTCACTGAAAAGATTAAACTACTGGAAAGAAGATCTGCAAATTGAAATTTCAGAGGAACAATGGGAATTGGCTTGTACAGAAGCTCAAACCAAATCAATAAATGCACGCCTTAAATTGATACATTTCAAATGGTTAATGCGGATGTATGTTACACCGGAGGAGTTAAATAGATATAACAAAAATATACCAGATACATGCACAAAATGCATGGAAAGTAAAGGAACCCTATTTCATTGTTTATGGGAATGTAGATTAATAAGAATGTTTTGGGAAGAGGTGAGGGTAACAATTGAAAAAATAATCTCAAAACAAATCATATTGAATCCTAAACTGTTTTTGTTGGGTCTGTACCCAGAAAAGCATAATTTTAATAAAAGTGAAAGAACATTCATAGATCTCAGTTTGCTTAATGCCAAAAAATGTATTGCACTATTATGGAAAAAGACTCATAGACCAGATGTGACTCAGTGGTTAAGACAGATGTTAACAAACCTTCCATTAGAAAGAATAACATATATACTAAAATCAAAGGAAATTGTGTTTGAGAATATATGGAGACCTTTTATTGATTATGTAAAAAATTTAAACATAACTCTTGAAGAAGAAGGTGAATGATGTGTGTGGACCTTGTAAATTCCAAACTGGTGAACATAATATGTATACTTATGTATTGGATTGTCTAGACTAAACAGAGGAGCATTGTTGAAGATTTGATTTTGTTGGTGGTTGTTGGTGTTTTTAGTGCATTTTTTTTTTTTTGTAGTACTTTAGTGTTAGTGTTTGATTGTTTGTATCATGTTTGTTAAAAAAAAAAAAAAAAGGTTCAATAAAGATATTGTGGAAAAAAAAATATCTTCAACTTAGAAACTTTATTCGATCAAATCAAAATAAAGCTCTCACTCGACCTATTTATTCATCCTTGGAAAAAATGATGATGAAAGATAGTAAAAGAAAGGGTATTATTTCAGAGTTTTATAACTCATTGACACTATCTTCAAGTGAAAATTCACTGAAAAGATTAAACTACTGGAAAGAAGATCTGCAAATTGAAATTTCAGAGGAACAATGGGAATTGGCTTGTACAGAAGCTCAAACCAAATCAATAAATGCACGCCTTAAATTGATACATTTCAAATGGTTAATGCGGATGTATGTTACACCGGAGGAGTTAAATAGATATAACAAAAATATACCAGATACATGCACAAAATGCATGGAAAGTAAAGGAACCCTATTTCATTGTTTATGGGAATGTAGATTAATAAGAATGTTTTGGGAAGAGGTGAGGGTAACAATTGAAAAAATAATCTCAAAACAAATCATATTGAATCCTAAACTGTTTTTGTTGGGTCTGTACCCAGAAAAGCATAATTTTAATAAAAGTGAAAGAACATTCATAGACCTCAGTTTGCTTAATGCCAAAAAATGTATTGCACTATTATGGAAAAAGACTCATAGACCAGATGTGACTCAGTGGTTAAGACAGATGTTAACAAACCTTCCATTAGAAAGAATAACATATATACTAAAATCAAAGGAAATTGTGTTTGAGAATATATGGAGACCTTTTATTGATTATGTAAAAAATTTAAACATAACTCTTGAAGAAGAAGGTGAATGATGTGTGTGGACCTTGTAAATTCCAAACTGGTGAACATAATATGTATACTTATGTATTGGATTGTCTAGACTAAACAGAGGAGCATTGTTGAAGACTTGATTTTGTTGGTGGTTGTTGGTGTTTTTAGTGCATTTTTTTTTTTTGTAGTACTTTAGTGTTAGTGTTTGATTGTTTGTATCATGTTTGTTAAAAAAAAAAAAAAAAGGTTCAATAAAGATATTGTGGAAAAAAAAAAAAAAAAAAAAAAACAGGAAAAAAAAGACATAAGGCCCCCCCCACACACCGCCTTTATGATTGTGCCATTAATCTCCGTGTTGGAGCTCCTTTACCATCCAGCAGACTCTACAACTTGTCTGCCCCGGAGCAGGAAGCGATAGAGACATACATCAAGGAGTCGTTGAGCTCAGGCATAATCCGGCCATCGTCGTCAGCGGTGGAGGCGGGCTTTTTCTTCGTCAGCAAGAAGGATGCCTCACTGAGACCCTGTATAGACTTTAGGGAGTTAAACAACATAATTGTCAAAGATAAGTATACTCTACCTCTCATTAATTCAGCCTTTGATTCCCTCCAAGGCGCCTCCTGGTTTTCCAAATTGGACCTGCGCAATGCTTATCATCTGGTACGGATCCGGGAGGGCGATGAATGGAAGACGGCGTTCCGGACCCCGAGTGGACACTTAAAGTATCTCATGATGCCATTCGGGCTCACCAACGCCTCTGCCGTCTTCCAGAGGCTGATTAATGATATATTGAGGGACTTCTTGGGCACATTCATGTTTGTTTATCTGGACGACATCCTGATTTTTTCGCAGTCCCTGGAGGAGCATCGTGTGCACGTGAGGCGGGTACTGCAGTGGTTATTGGAAAACAAACTTTCTGTGAAGGCAGAAAAGTGTGAGTTTCATATTAACCAGTCTTCGTTCTTGGGCTTCATTATCTCTCATAATAAGATCCTCCCCGACCCGGGTAAGATCAAAGCAGTGGTAGAGTGGCCTACCCCATCATCCAGAAAGCAGCTCCAACAGTTTCTGGGATTTGCCAACTTCTACCGCCGCTTCATTCAAAATTACAGCCTGATCGCTCTCCCACTAACCAGCCTGACCTCTCCTAAGGTTCCTTTCCGGTGGACTGAGGAGGCGGTACGGCCTTTGCTGAACTGAAGTCCAGGTTTTCTTCTTCTTCCATTCTGACGCAGGTAGACCCTTCTCTCCAGTGCTTGGTGGAAGTGGATGCTTCAGACTCGGGGGTGGGAGCAGTCCTGTCCCAGAGGTCTCCGGCGGATGGCAAAATCCGACCCTGTGCGTTCTTCTCCCGGCGCCTATCTCCAGCTGAATGCAATTATGACATCGGTGACAGGGAACTGTTCGCCGTCAAACTCGCCTTGGAGGAGTGGCGTCATTGGTTGGAGGGGGCCTCCGAGCCGTTCATCGTATGGACGGACCACAAGAACTTGGAGTACCTTCGGACGGCCAAGCGTCTGAACTCCCGCCAGGCCCGCTGGTCCTTGTTTTTTGGGAGGTTTGACTTCACCATCACCTATCGTCCCGGGTCGAAGAACACGAAGCCGGATGCCTTGTCCCGCCAGTTTACCTCGGAGACGACGGAGAAGCCCGAACACCCTATTCTACCTCCTTCGTGTGTCATGGGTGCCATCTGCTGGGGTATCAAGGACAAGGTGTTGAAGGCTCTGAAGGACGAGCCCGACCCGGGTGGGGGGCCAGTGGGTAGACTGTTTGTCCCATCAGCCGTCCGGGGGGAGGTTATTCATTGGGGTCATTCATCCAAATTCTCATGTCACCCAGGGCAGGGACGCACAGTGGAGCTGATCCAGAGGACATTTTGGTGGCCGTCGCTGCAGAGGGACGTCAGGGAGTACATCCCGGCCTGTCCTCAGTGTACCACCGGGAAGACGTCTTCTGCCCCTCCAGCTGGATTACTCCGTCCCCTCCCCATCCCCGGCAGGCCATGGTCCCACGTGGCTCTGGATTTCATCACCGGTCTCCCATCTTCCAACCACAACAAGGTAATTGTAACACTGGTCGACAGTTTCTCCAAGGCTGCCCATTTCGTTCCTCTGCAGGGGCTGCCCATGGCCAAGGAGACGATGGACCTCCTAGTCCAGCATGTGGTTTGTCTTCATGGTGTCCCCTTGGACATCGTCTCGGACCGGGGTCCCCAGTTCGTGTCCCAAGTCTGGAGAGCGTTTTGCAGCGCCTTGGGGGCCACGGCGAGCCAATCTTCAGGCTATCATCCTTAGACCAACGGGCAGTGTGAACGAGCAAACCAAGAATTGGAGGCTGCGCTGCGGTGTGTCGCCACCAAGAACCCCTCATCTTGGAGCTCCCACCTTCCCTGAATTGAGTATGCGCACAACACCACCATCTCATCAGCCATAGGCATGTCTCCTTTCCAGGCCTCGTTGGGATACAATCCCCTGCTGTTCCCGGAGGAGGAGGGGGACATCGCAGTTCCTTCGGTTCGTGCCCACCTGCAGCGGTGTCGTCGGATCTGGAAGGCTACCCGGGAGACTCTGCAATGCACAGCCGAGCGCAACACAGCAGTGGCCAACCGTCACAGGGCTCCAGCTCCCGCCTACCAGGTGGGCCAACAGGTATGGCTGTCTACAAAACACACTGATTTAAAGGGTGAGAGGAGGAAGATGTCTCAAAGGTTCATCGGACCCTTTCCCATCACACAAATAATTGACCCAGTATGTGTGCGGCTAGCTCTCTCCCCCCCTCCGCATCTGTCCTTCTTTTCACGTCTCCCAGGTCAAGCCTGTCTGCTCTAGCCCCTTGTGTCCTCCACCCAGGGACCCACCACCACCAATGATGATTGACGGTGACCCGGCTTGGAAGGTCAGCGCCATTCTGGACGTCCGACACTGGGGTCGCGGTCTACAGCACCTGGTGGATTGGGAGGGCTATGGGCCGGAGTGGAGATCCTGGGTGTGCCCCTCCTTCGTGCTGGACAAGCAACTCATCAGGGACTTCCACCGGGCGCACCCAGGTAGGATGGATCGACCGCCGAGAGGCATGTCGTTGGGGGGGGGGGGGGGGGGGGAGTATTGTCATGGCCGCCAATTAGGCGCACCTGCACACACACCTGTCTGCTATATATTCTGTGAGACCCAGGGATCAGGGTGGAGTCGTCTGCTTCCTTCCTGAGGAAACTGAACTCGTCAATCTCCACACTGAGCTTCCAGCCTCATCATCCTCCAGCGCTTCTACTCGCCATGGGTCTCCTAACCATTCGGCAGTCAAGTAAGCCTGAACCTTTCCTCTCACCCAACCTTTACGCCTGTGCACAGGCGGTGTCCTCCCGGCGGCGGACTCCCTTCCACGTGGCGGCGGACTCCCTTGCCTTGTTCACCTGCCTGCTACATCTCCAACGGGGCGACTGGTATTGTCCTCCTGGCCTGGGCCGATGTGTCAACCTATGTGCTTCTCCAACTCAGTAGAAAGTAAGGACAGTTCTATCTGGCACTTCTCCTGTCAAGATAACTCCTAATTATCTCTCTGCTCTGTTCCTAGGGTTGCCAGGTTGCACAGTGCTCTGCTCGCCCCAAGCTGATTCAACAATGCACTACACTCATTACAGACATTCACACACACATCCACACACTCACACTATTATCAATAAAAGGTTAATTGTGCTTCCTGAGTTGTGTCTGCTTTCTGGGTCTGTACCATGTCACCTCCACTTGGGGCAGGAGCCTATCCCCAACCCAGAGAGGACAATCCACCTTTTTCCGGCTGAAGACCATGGACTCGGACTTGGAGGTGCTGAGTCTCATCCCAGCCGCTTCACACTCAGCAGCAAACCATCCCAGCAAGAACTGTAGGTCATTGCTGGATGAAGCCAACAGGACAACATCATCTGCAAACAACAGAGATGAGTCATTTGAGGTAGTATGGGCATCTGATTAGGATGCCTCCTGGACGCCTCCCACTTGAGGTGTTTCGGGCACATCCCACTGGGAGGAGACCCCGGGGCAGACCCAGGACTCGGTGGAGAGACTATGTCTCCCAGATGGTCTGGGAATGCCTTGGTATCCTCTCTGAAGAGCTTGAGCAGGTGGCTGGGGAGAGGGAAGTCTGGGCTTCTCTGCTTGAACCGCTACCTCCGCGACTTGGACCTCCGGAAAAGCGGTAGAAGATGGATGGATGGATGGATGTGCTGGAACCATCATCGATGTTTTCTACTGCTTCCATCCTTTGTGTACAATGGGCAGCCAAGCTCTGTGTTCTGTCACTGACGTTACAACATGGCCGGGGGGTTTTCCAGCCACTGACGCAATTGGTAATGTGGCGCTCATGAAAACGTCGGATATTCGTGTGAAAAAAAGGATGTTTGACTTAGAACTGCACAGACCAACTTATTTTGTCATATTGAAATTATGTGTTGTAAAATTAGATTAAGTCAGAATTGTGTCATCAGACCTTTAACACATAGTGTCATTTACAGAAACATTAACATAAAGTGCCATGAGCAATTTAAACTCACTCATAAAATGTGACCACACATTCTGTGGGTGTCACACGCTCCCAGACAACAAAAAATGGCTCCAGACATTTATTAACTCAAATTATTCAACATTAGCCCTTTTATATCTTATGAAGTCATTCATTCTTACAGTCTTTGAGGCAAGTTTTCAGTATACCGAATTTTTCAGACTATAAGGCACACCGGATTATAAGGCGCAGTATCAATTAAGTCTATTTGACGGTCTATTTTCATACATAAGGCGCACCGGATTATAAGGTGCATTAAGCGAGACACATTAAGTGCAACAAAACCGTCAGATAAGTGAAATTTTATTCAACTTATTCACAATAACTCTCAACATTGTTCAGTTGTAACACAAAAAAACAGTTGTAACACATACTCTCAACATTACGGTATTCAGTTGTAACACAAAAAACCAGTTGGAACACATACTCTCAACATTATTCAGTTGTAACACAAAAAACTAGTTGGGACACATAAAATACAGACCAGCAACGGAAGGGGCTAGTTGGCTAGCTGAGGCCCAGCTGGATTCGAGGACGATCGGATCAGATTCTGGCGATATAAGCAGAATTTATTTTACTATCCACAGATTTTCCTTTTCCTTCTTTCCAAGAAGGACTGAAGATGGCTGCCACCGGATTAAAAAGTGGGCTGATGGGCACCACTAATAAGCCTTCTCTACTTCTCTACTTCCTCTTCGTTTTGTCTTTGTGTGTCTGGACCTGCAACAAGAAGGATTTTCCGACAAACTCAACCAAAGGTGAAGTTAAAAAGTTTTATCTGTATGGATTTGGGCTTGGACATCTCACCCTACACTCTATGTGGTCTTTAAAAGCCCTGAGCAAAAACTTCCAAATTAAGGCAAACATGGCTGTTAAGCAAAAATCACAATATGGCAGAGGATATACAGTTAAAGTTCTGTTAGTTCTGCTACTTCTGGCAGGAGATATTCACCTTAACCCTGGACCTGCCACTATTAAACAGCAGACCACTGGGTTAGCACAAAACCGAGCTGTACAAAAGCAAAAACAACATTTATTTTTCCAAACTGTTAATCATGCACGAGTTCTTTGGGACACCAAGGCTAAACCAAAGGGGATCCTCGGCGGTCATTTAAACATACGGAGCATAATCCCCAAAAGAGATGAGATTTCGGTGTTGCTGTTGGACTCAAATCTGGACTACCTTTGTCTCTCAGAAAGCTGGCTACACAGTAACATAGACACTAATATGATCGATATTGTGGGCTACCAGTGTTTTAGAAAAGACAGGCAGGTAGGGAGGGGAGGAGGTGTTTTAATTTACATCAAAGAGAAATATAAATGTCAACTGGTTGATTTGAATACTTCACTTGAATGTTTAGCTGTTAATGTATGTCTCTCTCTGGTAATGAATTTCAACATTGCAGTAGTGTACAACCCACCGTCACACAACTCTTCCTTTTATAATGAATTAAGTGATCTGGTTAAACAACTTGAGAAGAACAGAGAAACAATAATTCATGGTGACTTTAATATCAACTGGTCTGATAAAAAAGACAAACAAAAACTGAAAAGCCTCATGACTAAATTTAATTACCAGCAAATCATCAAAGGACCCACCAGGATAACCAAACAATCCAGAACACTTATTGACATGGTATTTACTAATAAACCAGAACGAATAACCAGAACCTATAATCTTGTAACTGGTCTCTCAGATCATAACATGGTTCTTGCTGTCAGGAAACTTACTAAAAAGCGACTACAGTATTTTGGGGGAGTCGATATTGACAAATCAAATTTTATTATCCCCAAATCAAAAAATGAGGAGTTTGAACATTACTTAGAGAATCAAAATTGGGAGCAGCTCATGGCAACATGTGAAGTAGATGATTGTTGTAATTTTATAACTGCAACAATCACAAAGTCTATAGAAAAATTTTCAAAGCAAATTAAAAGTAGACAACAGAAGATTAGCCTACCATGGTTAAATAATGAAATAAGAAAACTTATGAAGAGGCGAGACTATGCACTGAAAACATCACTAACCTCCAAACTACAAAATGATCACCTTGTGTACAAAAGTTTAAGAAATAAAGTGGTACATGAGCTGCGAAAATCAAAAATATCTTATTACAATAAACTGATAGATCATGCAAAGGGTAACAACAGTTCCCTATGGAGGCATTTAAATAACTTAACTAATAAAAAAAACGATCAGAAGGGGGTAAAGGAACTTAGAATCAATGGCAAGACCGTCAGTGACAAGGCTACTTTGGCAAATGAATTTAATTCACACTTTGTGGGCTCTGTGGAAGACTTAACAAAAATTTTTGTGCTGCTAAATGTGCTCAACAACACAAATTCCATACTTCCAACAGATACTTTTCACATCGATGAGGTAAATGAGAAGTTAATTGCTGGTATTGTTAAAACACTGTCAAACTCAAAAACTAGTGATATCTACAATATGAGCACCTCCTTTCTCAAAATGCACAGCAAAATATTAATCAAACCACTGACTCATCTCATTAATCTCTCCATTAGGTCTAGTACATTTCCATCTGGCTGGAAAAAAGCTGTCGTCATACCAGTTCATAAATCAGGCAGTAAAGACGATATATGCAATTACCGCCCAATCTCTCTCTTACCAGTCCTATCTAAGGTTCTTGAAAAAGTTGTAGCTACACAGCTGATAGACTACTTACAAGACAGTCAACTTCTTCATCCACATCAATTTGGTTTTAGACCAGGATACTCAACAGAAACAGCAAATTGTTGCCTTATTGAAAACGTCAAACAGTCCTTGGACAGGGGTAATGTGGTAGGAGCTGTTTTTCTAGATCTCAAAAAGGCTTTCGATACTGTAAACCACAGTTTGCTTTTATCCAAAATGGTATCTTTTAACTTCTCCCCAAATACATTAGAATGGTTTGCATCTTATCTCCAGAATAGAGAACAGTGTGTAAAAGTTCACCAGGATAAATCCTCATTTTTAAACAACCGCATGGGTATCCCACAAGGGTCCATTCTTGGTCCTTTACTTTTCAGCATTTTTATTAATGACTTGCCGTTACACTGCTCAGCTGCAACATGCCAACTTTATGCAGATGATGCAGTTATTTACACAGCTGCCAAGACTCCAGCACAGGCTGCAGATGTACTGTCTACAAGTATGGTTGATGTCCAAGAGTGGCTCCTCAAGAACCATCTATTGCTGAACCTTCAGAAAACAGTCTCAATGTGCTTTTCAATCAAAAAATGTAACCTGCAACATTTTAAAGTTAATATACATGATCATGACATCAGTTTAGCTACAGAATTCAAATACCTTGGCATTGTACTAGATCCTCAACTCAAATTTAATCTTCATATAAAGAAAATTTCAAAAACAGTAAAAAAAAATCTGAACTGCTTTAAATTAATTAGATATTACATACCTTACGAAGCAGCTGCACTGTATATGCATTCTATGGTTTTTTCTCATATATCATACTGTTTGACAGTCTGGGCTCAAGCAGCCCCTTCCACAATAAGACATATAGGTTCATTATATAATCAAACCCTAAAAATCTTGGACAAAAAGCCCATTAGGTGGCATCACTGTAATGTTTTAAAAAAATACAACCTATTGAGTTTTGAGAGCTTCATTGACCTCTGTCTTCTGAAATTAACGTTCAAATGTTTCCATAAATCAGCACCCGAGCCACTTGCTGGTTTCGTCCAAAGACAGGACAGCAGCAGAGCCACCAGGAGTTCTGTTAACAATAACTGTAAAATATTCCACCGCAGAACCACATTTGGACAAACAGCTTTCTCTATAAAGGGCAGTCACATCTGGAACACAATGCCAAATGAAATTAAAATAATAACGGACTTTAAAACATTCACTAAAAATGTTAAAAACTGGCTGAAAAATAAACAAGAATGTACTCATGTATGAATTATTTGTCTGCAAAGTGAGAGTGAATGAAGGGAAGGAATAAATGTGTTTGTTTATAGTGAGTGACGGAGGGAGGAAGGCCTGAAATAGGCAAATGTGAGTTATGTTATATGTGTTAAATGTGAGTCAGGCTGTTATATTTGTGTATTTATAATATTTATGTTAAAGGTGAGTCAGGCTGTTATATTTGTGTATTTATAATATTTATAATATTTATAATTGTGTATTTATAATTTTTCTGCATTGATGTATGTGGTTATTGTGTATATTTTTATCTTGATTCTTTTTTCTAAAGCCCATCCAGGGACAAGAGTTGCAAATTAGCTAATAGCTATACACTCTATGTGCAACACATCAGATTGATTGTCTTTGATTAATTGTCTATGTTTATTGCACTGTCCCTGTCAAATAAACTAATCTACTACTACTACAAAACAGTACACTCACTTTTTTAGTTCATTCCTCTTCCATAAATCCATCAAATTCTTCATCTTCAGTGTCTGAGTTTAACAGTTTGGCGATTTCGGCATCAAGCATGCCCGGATCCCTCTTGTCATTATCCGAGTCAGTCTAGTTGCTGTTATTTAGCGGTTCAGTGATGATTCCGGCCTTCGTGAAAGCTTGGACGACACTTGAGACTGATACCTTAGCCCAGGCATCCACGATCCACTGGCAGATAGTGGCGTAACTCGCCCGGCGTTGCCTCCCTGTCTTGGTGAATGTGTGCTCGCCTTCTGTCATCCAATGCTCCCACGCAGCTCGCAATTTAACTTTGAATGACCTGTTGACACCAATATCTAGTGGTTGGAGTAATTTGGTTAATCCACCCGGAATGATGGCAAGCTCCAAATTAATTAGCTTCACTTGGCTTTTGACAGTATCGGTGAGATGGGCGTGCATGGAGTCGCAAATCAACAGAGACGGACAATTGTGGAAAAAGCCATCCGGTCTCTTGACGTAAACTTCTCTCAGCCACTCACTCATTTTTACCACTCATTTTCACACCGTAATATTACCTGTTGAAGCACATATTACTCCGCGAGGCTCCTGACTACCGTAATGCTCCGACAATCCATCAAGCGGTGCGGCTTCATAGTTTACCAAAGTTGTACTAAAACATTTTGACAGATTTTTGAGCGCCGTGTACCACATAAAATCGGTTCGAGGTCAGTAAGCACAACAACCAAAAGTAATACATAAGGTGCACTGGATTATAAAGCACACTGTCAATTTTTGAGAAAATTAAAGGATTTTAAGTGTGCCTTATAGTCCATAAAATACGGTAGTTGTCCATGCTTTGTCCACAAATTAGTGCAAAATCAGTGGGGTGGTGTAGGGCATGGCTGGAGTGTAAGGAAGTATGGAGTATGGAATGGGATGTGGGAATGTGTTAAATGGAGTGTGATATACCACAGGGGTTGTGTCTATTCTCCACACAGGTAGAACAGGTGGAGCACAGGCTCCTACTGTGTTGATGTTCAATGGAGGTTGACATGAGGGCTGGTATGAGGGTTGGCCCAGTGACTCATACGTGAGCCTCTGAGTTGGTTTCCTCACTCGAGTTGCCTTTCTAGATTGCAGGTTAACATCCTCTTCACCACTGGACTGCACAGATGTTGCTGGAGAGCCTGCTGGTGTACTCTGGTCCACCGGATCTTGTTCCTCTTGTGTCTGTACTAAGATAGGAGGAGCATCCTCTTCTTCTGTCAGTATCTCATTAGGTGTCACGCTTACATTGTCTCTGTTCTCCACAACTGGTTCACTCTCCCCTTGCTGGTTGGAAGGACATTTTCCTGTCTGTCTTTCGGGCGTATGTGATATGACTCGTTCAGATGTGTGGGTGGTTGTAATATTGTGACTGTTTCTTTGAGGTTTATTGGTGGGCTGTGATCTTGTGATTTCAGGAATCCTTAGCCAATACTGAAATCCTCCATCCTCCTCTGAGTCTGAAGATCCACTGCTTGATCCCTCTTTGGGCCACTTGTCAGTTTTTGACCATCTTTTCTTGGCTCTCTGTTGATGTTTTTCTCCAGGAAAAACTGCACGGTGGCGCAGTGGTTAGCACTGTGACAGCACAGTTTACTCTCGGCCAGGGGATCGCGGGGATCGTGAGATTGTGGGTTCAATCCCAGCCCCCGACCAACAGTGATCTGTGTGGAGTTTGCATGTTCTCCCCGTGTTGCGTGGGTTTACTCCGGGATTTCTCCGGTTTCCTCCCACATGCCCAAAACATGCAGGTTAGGGATACAGGGCGCTTGTGTACGCAGCGACCGGCAGCTGGTGGCTTGTCACCAGACTGCAAAACAAATCTACCTACGGATACAAATAAGTAACAAAAACAAACAAAAAAAAAAAAAAACAGATGTGGGTGCATACTGTTGCAAATATGAGTGTCTCTTTGTCTCTGCTGATGCCTTTTGGGCCGGTGGAGGTAAATCTACTGGTAAATCATTAACTAAGCGCAGGAGATTACAGTGTAATGTTTGCTCTCTATTTAGCCGTCTCTGGAATGACTTTGTAAACAGGTCCGTCAGCAAACCGTTCTTTGACAACATAGACTGTTTCCTCCCAGTATGACCTTAGTTTACCTGGGCCCCCTCTTTCACCCAGATTACGCACCAAGACACAGTCACCTGGCTCAAGTACAGTACCTTTGACGTGGTGATCATAAAGTCTCTTTCCTTAAGAGCTTGAATGTTGACTGTTCTCAGTTGCAATCATGTAGGCCTCTTTCATCCTTGCAGCCCATTTTTCTGCATAGCCTTTTGGTGAGGTCAATTCCTCATTTAAGATAAGATAAGATAAGCCTTTATTAGTCCCACAACGGGGAAATTCCAGGATTGCAACAGCACAGGGATAGCAACACTCAGAGCAACAATCAGAAGGCAAGAAAAAAAAACAAAAAAAAAAAAAAAAAAAAAAACAAGCAAGCAAGAGCAGCTAATAAACATAGCACATTTGAAGCCAATCCAAAGATCATGTCCACAGGAAGCCTTGGATGACATCCATACATCAGATAAAAGGGAGACATTCCTATGGTCTCGTGCCTAGTACAGTTGTAGACATGAACAGCATGCGGCAGGTGATCTCTCCATCTCTCTCTTTTTCTTCCAGAGTTCTTAGCATTTGGAGCAGGGCGTGGTTGAATCTCTCCGCTGGATTGCTCTGAGGATGGTATGGTGTCGTCCGTGAATGACCAACTTTACTCAGTTGTTGCAGGGTTTTGAAGAGCTCGTTTTCAAATTCTCTACCCTGATCATGATGTAATTTCCAAGGATATTCAAATCGGGGGATGAAATCTTCATCTTCTGGGAAAGTGTGAAAGAGTTTCTCTGCAGCTGTCTTCCCAGATTTATTTCTGGTTGCATAAGCTTGAGCAAACCTGGTAAAGTGGTCGACAACAACCAAGATGTACTCATATCCTCCCTTGCTTGGCTTTAAATGTAGATAGTCAATAGATACAAGCTCTAGGGGTAAGCTGGTGGAAATGCTCCCCATGGGTGCTCTGATGTGAGAGGCTGGTTTTTTTCTCTTGATGCAAGGGCACGTTCTCATCACATAAGTCTTCACATCACGTTTCATGTAGGGCCAGCAAAATGTGTCTCTGACCAAAGCCAGTACTTTCTCATTTCCCACATGGCTCATGTTATCATGGAGAAGTTTGAGGACGGTGGATCGATACCGCTCAGGTAAGACAAGCTGATTCTTCTGACTGGTCTTCCTATAGAACAAGCTATTTTCAAGGTGGAGCTTTTCCCATTCATACAGAAGTTTTCTCGACGGACCACTCACTCTGCTCCTGATGTCACTAGTTAGAGTGTCAGCTGTTTCCTTTAGCTTTACAACTGGGCCAATAACAGGATCATCCTGCTGGGCTATGAGGAGCTCAGGACGGCTGATGGTTTGAAGCAGCCCTTGAGGCTGAGATGGTGGGCTGTTTTGTGTCAGATCCAGGACAGCAACATAAGCAACATCTTTCAGCTTTGCAACTTGACTGCCATTCCATATTGTCTTAATGGTGTCTCTGGATAACTCTTCCGTGCATGAGTCCACGTACCAGTTAATGTCCAGTGGAATCCTTGACAGTGTGTCGGTGTTTCTGTTAGCTCTACCTGGCCTGTATTTGATCACAAAACGGAAGTCAGCCAGTTCACCGACCCATCTGTGGCCAACAGCATTAAGCTTAGCTGTGCTCATCACATAAGTCAACGGATTGTTGTCTGTGTAGATGATAAAGTGGGGTGCATAGAAAAGGTAGTCTCTGAATTTTTCGCAGATGGCCCACTTTAGTGCAAAGAATTCAAGTTTGCCTGAGTGTAGATGATAGTTGTGCTCTGCAGGTGTCAGTGTTATGGATCTGTAGGTGATGACTCGCAGCTTCCCTTCTTGGCACTGATACAATACTGCCCCGAGGCCTTGTTCTGAGGCAACAGTGTGGAGCACAAAAGGGAGACTGAAGTTGGGGAAGGCAAGCACTGGGGGCTTAGACAGAGTGCATATGAGCTGATCAAGGACTCTTTGATGTTCATCAGTCCAGCGTATTAGGGTCTTGGATGCGAGCTGTGTACCTTTCGACTTGCTTCTCTTTGGCTGATGTGCTTTACTGGGTGAGTTTTTTGTTTTCAACAGCTCGTACATGGGCTTGGCAATCCTCGAGAAATCTTGGATGTAGGTGCAATAATAACTGAGGAACGCCAAAAGTTTGCAAACCTCTCCGACTGTGTTAGGAGCCTTGTCTCTCAGGGCTTGGATGGTTTCCAGATCTTTGGGATCAATCCGAACCCCATCAGCTGAGACCAAGCGTCCCATATAACAGACCTCTTGTTTGAAAAGTTCACATTTGTTGGGCCTAAGTTTCACACCATGCTCCTGAAGTGCCCTTAGGACACGTCTTAACACTTCCACATGCTCTTCAAATGTCTTTGCAAAACAGAGGACATCATCTAGGTATGGTATGCAGCACTCATCCTTCAGAGAGCTGAGCATTTCCTCCATGTGTGAAAGGCAGCTGGGGCATTTGAAAGGCCGAAAGGAATTCGTATCCACTCATACAATCCCCATGGAGTGATAAAGGCTGTCATGTGTCGTGACCCTTTTGCTACAAAGCCTTGATGATAGGCTTTGCCCTGATCCAAAATCGAGAACCAGTTGAAACCCCCCCCCCCCCCAATGCGTCAATGAAATCTTGAATACAGAGCAGGGGATGTCTGTCTGGGGCTGTCGTTTGGTTCAGGAGCCTATAATCAATGCAAAGTCATAAACTTCCATCTTTTTTCCGAACACAAACCACTGGAGCTGCATATGGGGACTTGGATTTTACAATCCATTTCTTTGCAAGCAAGTCTTGGATATAAGCCTTGACTTCTTGGTAGAGTGTTTTGGGGATAGCTGCATAAGATCTCTGTACTGGGATATCATCCTTGAGAGTGATGTTCATCTGAAGACTTGGAATACATCCTATGTCATTATCGTCACGTGAGAATGCATGTGACTCTTCATAGATCATTTGTTTTGCTGTTGCCTGTTGTTCTTCACTTAAGTGGCTCACATCCACAGGAGGGTGCCACAGCTGAGAAAGTGGTTCAGTCTGCTCTTTTTCATTCTCACTGACAGATTCTGGTGAGTTGAAATCATTGACTTTTATGTCATCTGTTTGATCGGTCTCAATTATTTTGTCAAAGGACTGGATACTGCCCAGCACAGTGAGATTGTCCAGAACAATGTCGTGCTGGGTGGGGTTTCCCACTGGGACCTCAACATAAGGGCATTTTCTGTGGTGGACTTCAACCAAACCATCCCCAATGTCGAGCTGCTCCAGTCTTGAGTCAGGGTCGTTAACCTCAAACAGTGCCACAGATGAAGTGAAATTGGCAGGAACCTTGCACTTCAGGTGGATGATGTTGCCAGGAGGAATGACAATGCCTTGCTGCCCCGCTCTAACCAGTGCATGGTCATGGGTGGACTCTTGAGACTGTACAAAGTTCACAATCATCTCATCTTTTTCTTTTTCAACAATCATGGCATCTTTCAATAGCTTAGCAATTACAGTGACAACATCCATTTCTCCCCCCTGTTCTAGGATGAGTTTCCGGAGAATGTTGAAGCCCAGTATAGGTCTTGCAAGGCTTACTTTGCTGACCAGGAAGAGTACCCGGATGATGAGTTTTGGATTGTCATTACCAGGCAAGTTGAAAGCCAGTTCAATCCATCCATCATATGGAACTAGTTCACAGTTGGCTGCTGTGAGATCCAGGGGTCTGTCTCCCAGTAGCTCATTGGGGGGACATACTTTCTGTTGAGGTAGGTGCTTTTGTTTCCAAGCACGATCAATAATGCTGACCTGAGCACCAGAGTCTAGAAGGACTGTCACAGTATATCCATTCAAATTGCATTTTAGCAGACATCTTTGTCCCACAAGTTTAGCTACATGCTGCGGTGTAGACATAACATCAGCTGGTGAGTGAGAAGCTGTTTCGTTTGTCTGGGCTGGTACAAGTTCTCTGGAGGTTGATTGGGACACAATGTTGAGACCAGTCACAGGGAGTCCCTCTACTGAGACCAGGGTCCGTTTCCCTGCTGTTTTGTTCTTTTCATACACCCAAGAGCATGGTGTCCCTGTTCTTCACAAGCAAAACAGTGGTTACAGTTGGGTTGGTAATTTGCAGTACAGTTAGGGCAGCCATATCGTTTACCTTTTCTTAACTGTTTATGCTGTCGATCAAGATGCTGACATATACACTGTGGTCTGGACTCACATGCTGGTAACTTTTCTTTGTCTTTATCTTTTGCTTGCAGGGAACTCACCACTTGAGTCAGGGCCTGTACTTGAGTGCTCAGCTGGTGAATAAGTCAATATTGGGCCTTACTATCAGGGTGGGACTCAGCTTTAGTAGCATCACCGTGGTTAATTTCACTACTCTGGGCTTGAGCTGTTTTTGGACGAGTGACATGGCCTAGATGTCTTTTTCGTTCACTCTCCTCATTTGTAGTTTTTGTTATTTGTTTTACAAGTGCATCATCTGTGACTGTGGATTCAGTGAGTAGGGGTTTTAGCTCTTGTCTGATGTCTTCATGCTTTTCATTCAGGCCTTGGTAGACTGTGTGTAGGAACACATTCTGAACTGTTTGACCTTCATACTTAATGTTTGAGTCAGTCTGCTTTGATGTGAACAGAACCTTTTGTCTGAGCCCCATCATTCTGTAGAGAAACTGCTGAGGGGTTTCATGATCATGCTGTTTGGCATTTATAACCCATTAGAACAGTTCAGTGCTATTTTTCTCTCCTAAATGAGATTGCAGGAAGCTCTTTAGCTCAGCTATGGACATCTCATCTTTGCTGGCAAGCATATCTTTGAAGATACCTGGTTTTATAATGCGGAGTACTGCCTGGACTATTTCTCCCTCTGTGTGGTTGTCCTTCAGTTCTCGATCAATCTGCTTGCTGATACTTCTGTACGCTATGTCAGAGGCATGATCACCAATTTGCCCACCCTGAATCTTGAACTCTTTCCTTTGCAGAAGGGGAAGGTCTTTAAGAGCAATTAAACTTTCAGAGGGGGAGGGAAAGTGTTGGACAGGGTATTCCTGGGGTGACTGCAGAACAGTCCGACTGCGAGGCCTACCGTTTTCACTAGCAGTGGGCTGAGTGCTGGTATGTTTAAGGTTTTGGCATAAGGTGTTGTAACTTGAAATAAGCCTGCTCAGTTGAGATTCAAGGGTTTCAGTTTTGGAAGCCAGATTAGCTGTTTCATCGTCTGTATGGGCAGTATTTCATGGCAGGTGTGATGAGACATCATCAGCAGGCAAAACAAGCTCAGTACAACCCTCATCAGTAGCTTCAGTCTGGCTACGCTTCTCAGTTAACTCAATTATTCTGTTGTTAAGATGTAACAGCTCTGACATTCCTTGATCTTCTAACCCCAGCAGAAGTGCACTGTTCATGTAGGAACAGATATGATCAATGCAGCCTTCTTCATCCTGCTTATTCAATACAGCATTGTCTTGGTCAGGTGTATATGGGGTATCAGTTGTGAGTTGGAGCAACTCATCAGCAGAGAGGCAGAATAATTCTTTCTTTACCATCCACTCCAGCTTCTTTCTTTCATTGTCTCCCATTGTGACTTATAACTTGATGCCTTGGCCCTGGGATCATTTGTCTGGTCCTTTGCTTCAGTTATACAGCACACTGGCCTTGTAACTGGTCCACCGGTTTAGAAATCTCTGGATCGACGACGGTAGGTGGTGATGTCATCGATCCTGGACGAGCCCCCACTATTCTGTTGCAGGTCCAGTCTAGGGTGCGAACCCATAACAGTTAAATTCCTGTATAAACAGGAGAAAAAATAAGGCAAGAGGCCGTTAGCTGCGGTTTAGTGCAGTCTCGCATGGTAGAATTTACTGTCAAAATGCCACAAAGATACAGTCTTCACTATTAATTACTATTTCTTAATTCTAGGAATCTCCAAAACCCATTAAACCTACTAATTACAGTCGAGAAAAGAGCTTTGTAAATCAAAACATAAACAATAACTGCATTACTCCTACTATAATCAGTTTACATTTACATTTTTCACAGTTATAGTTTACTGTTTGAGAGACAAAACGACATCCCATTAAAGGTAGGTCCATGTATACACTATGAAAAGTCAATATAACTCACAAATAACCTGTAAATTTGATCAGGGTAAACCGAAGTTGAAAGTCTGCACTGTTTGTGTTCTAAATGTTGTCAATGGAGCAAAATATTTTTATAAATCCTTTTAAACAACAATGCATTCATGAAGAAATAACGTTTATACAAGGAGAATAAGCACAAAATACATTTATATGCAGGAGTCGTCTTTAGAAACTTATCACTTTCATCACACCAAATCTGCTATTTTCAATATGTTAACCTTTGTAAAACATCTTCAACATTTACTGACATTAGTAGCAGCAAACGTATGAAGTAATGTGGGTTTCCAATGTGTTTTAAAATTTTACTGAACTGTATAAACAGGAGTTAAAATAAGGCAGGAGGCTGTTAGCTGTGGTTTAGCGCAGTTTCGCACGGTAGAATGAGGAAGCCGCGTGAGAGTTTGTTTACAGGGATTTCCTGCCTGAAGAAAGAAAGGAGGCACAGTCCACACTTCCGCCTCGTGGCGGACGCCAACATTAACACTCAAATGCAAAATTTTTCACAAAAAAATGAATTGGCCCTTATTTCTTAACACATAGTGTCATTTACAGAAACATATTAACATAAAGTGCCATGAGCAATTTAAACTCACTCATAAAATGTGACCACACATTTTGTGGGTGTCACACAATGAGCAGTTTCAGTGAAATTTAGCAAAGGAGATCTGGGGACTATAGTAGAGCGACAGAAGTGAAATCAAGACCAAATGTCAAAGGTGAAAATCATGGAGTCAAATAGATTTTTAAAAAATACATAAGAAACATATGTATCTTTGGAACCAAGACAGGGCATCAGGGCATCTCGTGGTGGTAACCCCCGAACCAAGTGGTGGACACCAGTGGTGAGGGGGGCTATCAAGCTAAAGAAGGAGTCCTATCAAGCTCGGTTGGCTTGTGGGGCTCCTGAAGCAGCTGAGGTGTACCGACAGGCCAAGCAGACTGCAGCTCGGGTAGTTGCTGAAGTAAAAACTCGGGTATGGGAGGAGTTCGGTGAGGCCATGGAACAAGACTTTCGATCGGCCTTGAAAAGATTCTGGCAAACTGTCCGGCGGCTCAGGAGGGGGAAGCAGTTCCTTGTCCACACTGTGTATGGTGCGGATGGGGCGCTGCTGACTTCGACTGGGGATATCGTCGGGCGGTGGAAGGAATACTTCGAGGATCTCCTCAATCCCACTGACACGCCTTCCACAGAGGAAGCAGGGCTTGTGGATGAGGGGGACGACTCGCCTATCATAGGGGCTGAGGTCGCCAAGGTGGTTAAAAACCTTTTTGGATGCCGGGCCCCGGGTGGACGAGATTCGCCCTGAGTACCTCAAGGCCCTGGATGTTGTAGGGCTGTCATGGTTGACACGCCTCTGCAGCATTGCGTGGAGGTCGGGGGCAGTGCCTTTAGCATGGCAAACTGGGGTGGTGGTTCTTCTCTTCAAAAAAGGGGACGGGAGGGTGTGCTCCAACTTAAGAGGGATCACACTTCTCAGCCTCCCTGGGAAGGTTTATACCAAGGTACTGGAGAGGACAGTCCGACCGTTGGTCGAACCTCGGATTCAGGATGAGCAATGTGGTTTTTGTCCTGGCCGTGGCACATCAGGACCAGCTCTTTACCCTCTTGAGAATCCTCGAGGGTTTGTGGGAGTTTGCCCAACCAGTTTACATGTGTTTTGTGGACTTGGAGAAGGCATTCGACTGTGTCCCTTGTGGTTTTTTGTGGGGGGTGCTTTGGGAGTATAGGGTATCGGGCTTGTTGTTATGAGCTATTCAGTCTCTGTATGACCATTGTGAGAGTTTGGTTTGTATTGCCAACACTCGATTGGACTCATTCCTAGTGAGAGTTGGACTCTGCCAGGGCTGCCCTTTGTCACCAATCGCAGTCAGGGAACGGAGGGTGTCATGCTTGGTGACCACAGGATCTCATCTCTGTTGTTTGCAAATGATGTTGTCCTACTGGCTTCATCTAGCAATGACCTACAGTTCTTACTGAGAGGGTTTGCCGCTGAGTGTGAAGCGGCTGGGATGAGAATCAGTACCTCCAAGTCCGAGTCCATGGTCCTCAGCCGGAAAAAGGTGGATTGTCCTCTCCGGGTTGGGGACAGGCTCCTGCCCCAAGTGGAGGAGTTTAAGTATCTTGGGGTCTTATTCATGAGTGAGGGGAGAATGGAGCGAGAGATTGACAGACGGATCAGAGCGGCATCTGCAGTGATGCAGACGTTGTACCGGTCTGTTGTGGTAAAGAGAGAGCTGAGCTCTAAGGGAAAGCTGTGGATTTACCAGTCAGTCTATGTTCCTACCCTCACCTATGGTCACAAACTTTGGGTAATGACCGAAAGAAAGAGATCGTGGATACAAGTGGCTGAAATGAGCTTTCTTTGTAGGATCGCTGGACTCACCCTCAGAGATAGGGTGAGGAACTCAGTCATCCGGGAGAGGCTCAGAGTAGAACCGCTGCTCCTCCACATTGAAAGGAGCCAGTTGAGGTAGTATGGGCATCTGATCAGGATGCCTCCTGGACTCCTCCCACTTGAGGTGTTTTGGGCATGTCCCACTGGGAGGAGACCTTGGGGCAGACCCAGGGCTCACTGGAGAGACTATGTCTCCTAGCTGGTCTGGGAACACCTTGGTATCCTCTCTGAAGAGCTGGAGCAGGTGGCTGGGGAGAGGGAAGTCTGGGCTTCTCTGCTTGAACTGCTGCCTCCGTGACCCGGACCTCTGGAAAAGTGGTAGAAGATGGATGGATGGATGGAAATAAGACAACGGGTGAGATGACCTTTGTACCACTTGAAAGCTTATGTATAATGCTCTCATTTTTAATTAGTTCTGTTCATTTTTCTCTTTATTGATATCTTCATAGAAAACAACTTACTTACTGAACTTAACCCTCGCCTGGCCACTTAAGTGACCATTGGGGCCAATCGTCTGAAGGCAGGGCGATCTTGGGCTAGGGCGATGAGGTCAGCCAAAGGTCTTATCATGGCAATTTGGGTTGTCCAGGACAGTCTGGGCAGACCTTGGGGGCGATGCCAGCCCTGGGGTGTTGGACGAGCGCTAGCGGAGAGGGCCTGCTTGGCTGGTGTCCCGTCTTCCAGCCTAGCCACATGACTGAGGAGCCACAGCCTCCCTCTTCTGATGATGGTGGAGATGGGGATCAGACAGACAGCCCTCCTGTAGACCTTATCGTTTGTGGTGTGGTGGAACCATCGGATGCCGAGGATGTTACAGAGGCAGGTCCGATGGAATGTATCCAGATGGTGGGTTGTTGTGGTGGAGAAGGTCCAGGTCTTGGACCCATAAAGGAGGACGGGGATCGTACAGGTGTTAAAGATTCACAACTCTGTGGTCCTGTGGATCTTCCCACTCTGCCAGACACTCTGGAGGTTGCTGAAAGCACTGCAAGACAGCTGCAGGTGGTGAATAATCTCTCGGTCTGATGAGCAGGAGCCGGTGATTTTAGATCCGAGGTAGACAAAGTCGTTGACAGTCTCAGCCGGCTCAGTTTTGATGGTGATGATTTGTGGTGGTGGTGGTGGTGGAAAAAAGTCTGACAGTGACTGGCTCTTTGTCTTTGCCCAGCTAATGGTCAGGCCTAGGGGTGATGCTTCCTCTGCAAGAAGCTCCAGTGCCTCAGTGATTATGTCCACTGTATATGCGTGGCAAAAAATATTGCATCGTCCGCATAGCACAGGTCTGTGAAGTGGGAGTGGAAGTCAACTCCGAGGTTGAGACAGCGTTCTGTTGCATTCTTGACCCAGTAGTCAACTGCAATATTGAAGAGGTTTGGTGCAGTGATGCATCCCTGCCGGACTCCAGAGGTGGTGACGAAAGAGTCTGACATATCACCCTCGGTGCGTACCTTGCATGTGGTGTTGGTGTAGAGATCCCGGAGAATGTTGGTGTCCTTGGGTGGGACTCCAATGCCATGGAGGAGTTGCCAGAGGGCGTTCCTGTCTAGTGAGTCGAAGGCAGCTTTGAAGTTGACGTAGGCCGCATATAGACGTTGGTGGTACTCCCTCCGTTGCTGTGCCAGGACATTCAAGGCAAGGATGCAGGCGAAGGGTGAAGCTGGCCTGCTGGCGGTGGCGGTTGGCGAGGAGCAGGAAGCGGATGCAGCTCAGGATGACAGTAGTGATTAGCTTGCCTGGGATTGACAGCATCGTGATGGGACGATAGCTGGCTGTGCTCTGACGGTCACCCTTGTTCTTATAGAAGGACAGAATGACCTCGTCCCTGCACTCCCCAGGGACACATTCTTCTACCCAGATGAAGCGGCACAGATGTTCCAGCCAAGGGATGACAGAGGTGAAGGAGGCTTTCATCATCTCTGCCGTAACTCCATCAGTGCTGGGGGCTCGCCCAGAGGGGAGCCTCTTGATGGTATCTGACAGCTCACTATAGTTTAACAGCTCACTTTAACTCCGCCATTGCCCTTTCCAAGCCTGGATGAGAAAGTGCAAAGGGTTGGGGGCAGGGTTAGCAGCTCTGCCCCGTCAAAACCCACCGCTACGAATGACAATCATAGAAAACAACAATGTCACTTTTTCTGAGTACAACAAGAAAAACAACCAATCATCAAAAAACATTAAGGTGATGATTATTAAATCATAACCCTTAAAAATTAACAACCAGTACCTTTAATGTGGTATTTCTTATGTATGGAAACCCAGAATGACCAACAGAGAGTTGAGCTGGTTCCGAACACAAACTTTATTATAACAGCCTAATAATATGCAGTGCAGCTGGTTATCACTATTTAAACGTCCTGAGAGAGCGAGTCGAGAGAGGCCTAAGATGGCCAACCCTTTCCTTTTAACCATCTGGCATGATGACATCACCCTCATGGCTGCGTCACCATGCCGGCGCTTGTTAACCCCTGTAGTGAGAGACTACATTCATCCCTCCCCCCCTTGGAAAAACAGAGAACATTATACACAGTCGAATCAACCCTCCCTAATTTGGTATTACAAAACACAAAACTAGCTAGGGCTAGCGGGCAGACCACTGCGTATCCCAGCGTTGCTGAGTGGATTATTCTGCCACTACTTGTTGGCAGCTGCGCCCCTAGCTAAACAGTCTTTCTTCCTTTTGCTTTTCCATGAGGAAGGCAGTCCACCTGGAGGGGCCTTATAGCGAACCCACGGTGGACGCGCCCCTGGCGGTGGGGGGCCCCCCGGACTGGGACCATCTCTCACAAAACTCCAGTCCAGGTCCCACACCGTGTGAGCTAACTCCTGTAAAGCCTCGTCATCCAGAGCTGTCTCTCAAACTCGATGGAGACGGTTGGTGTGCCACACCGAACCATCTGTCAACTGGAAGGTCGCTGCTCCCAGGTGCGTGGTGATCCTCATGGGTGTCAGCAGTGCTGGAGGCTGTGTTGTAGTTGACTGTGGGTCTGGTCGCTTGATTTTGTGCAGATAGCATTCTGTTCAGCTGCACATGCCACTGCGGTCGCAGTGATGCAGTTTCCACATTTGTTGTGGGGTGTCCGTCAGGTTGTAATGGTTCTGCTGTCACCTGGTGGGTCACAGATTCTTCATCCTGCACCACTGCAGCGGTTCCTGGAGGTCGATGCTGGTCGTGGATTTGGAAAACGTCCGGTGACTCTACTGTGTCTTGTATGATCATGGACTCTTCATCCAGTTGCTCAGCTGTGGCTCCTGTAGACTGCCGCTGTGCGAGGATTTGGAAGCAGTCCGGTCCCTTCTCTTCCTCACCTGGGAAGTGTGGTTGTTGCGATGCGTCAATATCATCGTTGTTAGGATCTACGCCGGGTTGCTGTTTCCCCATATACTCAGTAGGCACGGGCTCCCTCTCCTGCAAACTCCGCAGCGGCTCCCGTGGGTTCATGCTGGGCAAGGATCTGAGGCGAGTCCGGTCACTGCCCCTTCTGCGGGCAGTGTTCCTCCTGTGCGCACGGGACAGCTGCACTGTTGTCATCATCATCCTGTTGTGTCTCGTCCCACTCATCGTCATCGCCATCATGATATGTTGCATCCCAACCATCGTAATCAGTCAAAAGTAGTCCGTTACTGTCACGTATGGAGAAGCCCAGTTGGTAGAGCAGGTCACATCCTAGTATGTTGTCTCCATGTGTGGTCACTTGAAAAACAAAGTCAGTAACAACTCTTGACACGTAGCGGACCATTAGTGTGATGGTCCCTTCATTGCTAACTCGGTAGCCACCATACCCATATAGCACCATTGGGTTCTTGCCAATCGTGCGGTTGGGGAAAAACTTCTTCACCGTGGCCCAATTCAACATTGACCTCACTACAGCGGTGTCGAGCAGGAGTGGCAAGTTAATGTCGTCCAGCTCCACCATGCAAAATGCATACACTACACTTCCGGACCTCACCGTGTGAATGGTCGTCACAGGTGGGTGACGTTGTTTGGTCAGCGGTCTCGGCAGTGGTGCTGACTGGCAAACTTTGGTGAAGTGATTAAATTTTCCGCACTTCTTGCATCATTGCCCCCTTGCCAGGCAAAAGTGTGCTCTCTCTCGGTGCGTCGGGGAACCACAGCTGCTGTATGTGGAGCATTTCGTAGCGGTCCTCCGGTCCACGGTGTTTGCTTCAATTTCTTCTGCTGTGTCACCGGGTTCCTCCATGCTCACTGCGTATGCCAGCGGTGTGTGGCTTGGCTGCCGCTGCTGTTGCTGCACACCTAGCTCTGATGCTAACCTGTCGGCGGACTCTAGCTGAAACGCTAGCTAGATGGTACTAGCTAGCGTCATGTCGTTTGGCGCCATTAGCATCTTCATTTGTCACTGCGGGTTGCTAGTGTGCTTGGCCAACTGGTCCCGTACCATTTCGTCTTCCAACAAATCAAACCTGCACATGCTAGCTAGGTGGCAAAAGTTCACGATGAATTGTTGTGCCGTCTCTCCAATTTTCTGTCACTGTTGGCGGAACCTAATGTGCCGCACTGACACGTTGTCTGGTGTGGCGAAGTAGCTAGCTAGCAGCTCGACTGAATCAGCGAACGAGTCCATTAGTCCTAGTGTGTGAAAAATACGTTGTCCTTCTATGCCAGGTTGTGAATTAACAGAGCTTGCTTCTGTACGTTGTCCAATTTGCCCAGGTCCAACGCTGACACATATGTCTCAAAAACATCGAGCCAGTGCAGCCAGGGTACGGGTGGCTCACCGGGGTACTCTAGAAATGGTCTTAGTGGCCTCAGGCATGCTTCCATGGTTTTACTCTTATCGCCAAATGTTATGTCTGGAACTCCAGAATGACCAACGGAGAGTTGAGTTGGTTCAGAACACAAACTTTATTATAACAGACTAATAATATACAGTGCAGTTGGTTATCATTATTTGAACGTCCTGAGAGAGAGAGTCGAGAGAGGCCTAAGATAGCCGACCCTCTCCTTTTAACCATCCGGCGTGATGACGTCACCCTCAAGGCTGCCTCACCACGCCGGCACTCGTTAACAGTAAAGGTAAAACCAACTTTATTGTCATTCAATCATGTACAGGAGAATGAAATTACGTTTCTCTTATCTACAATGTTAATCACATCTAGAATCAGAGGGGTCACTGCCATGCAAGGCTCCGCCGCCACAAATTTCCCTCCATTATTGCTGAGCACCAAGCTGGATGGCAGGAAGTACCACTTTTATATGGTCTTCGGCATGACCCGGCCGGGATTTGAACCCAGGTCTCCCGGGTGTGGGGCGGATGCTGTACCAACTGATCCACCACTCCAGTAACCCCTGTAGTGCCACATTACAGTATTGATGAAAGATTGTTTATCTCTTCTGTTCTATCTTCATAGACAACAATGGGGTCAAATTTCCTGAGTACAAAAAAGAAAAAAAACCTTTCATCAGAAATTTTAATGCTATAATTGACAAAGAACTGAAATAACCTCTCAGGTATGTTATATTAGGTGATCTGAAAGGTGATCATAACCCAGAGACATCTCTGTCACTCAGTTTACACATTTAAGTCATCAACATAACAGGTGATCTGCTAACTGTTGTTAATCGGGTTGGATTGGTAGATTATGTAGGGCAATGGCTTTATTTTTGCAGATGTTAATACCTAACTCCGCCAAGGAGGTAATTAATCGGGGGTGGTTTGTCTGTCTATCTGTCTGTTTGTTAGCAGGATTATGCAAAAACTACTGTACGGATTTTGGTGAAAATGAGATAGCCTTTGAGCCAAGGATGAACCCATTAAATTTTGGTGATGATCTGAGAGTGCATACCTCCACCAAGGACCTTGTTTGTATTTGTGCAACAGGATTGCACAGAAACTACTGGATGGATTTGGATGAAATTTTCGCCAGAGGTGGTCCTTGGGCTAGAGAGGAACCCATTACATTTTGGTGATTATTTGAGAACATATACCTCTGCCAAGGCTCTTATCTTCTCACAGTGTCTTAGCAAGAATCTTCCAAAACTACAGGATAGACTATGATGCAATTTTCACCAGAACTGGCTTGTGGCTTACACACAAACCCATTACATTTTGGAGGTGATCCATGAGGAACAGAAGGAGCCTTGATGAAGGTATGCACTCTCGGGAGTTTTTTTCTGGTTTATCCTTGTGTTGATCAAGACTAATGTTCATAGATGCTAAAATGTGTATGATTTTAACTTATGTGTATAAAGAAAAATGATGTTGGTTATCAATGCTCAATGGAACAACAAATTGTGCTTCAATGTTTGATTTTCAGACTGTGACCAAAATGTATCATTTCTAGTTTTTCCAAAACCTAAAGCTTTATTTAAACCTTGTATGACAACAGGAATGTTTTACTTTAAGACGAGGATCAATAACCAGGTCACATGTTAGATTTGACTTTGACAGATCAGAAATGAAGGTCAAAGAAATAATTTGTATCATTCAATTTGTTCAAACTTTCTCAGATCACACCACAGATAACTTTCACACATTTCTTGTGTTGTTGTGAGGAACGTCACAACTGACTGAGAAAACAGTCCTAGTGAACATGCAAATTTTCCATTCCTGTCACTACATTCATAATGAGGGTCCAGCAAGGCAGGGGCAAAGACAACTGCTGCCTTTATAACTTTATAAGTGGCTTTGTGTTTAGAATATTTATTGCTGAAATTAATTGCTCAGTATCAGAATCTTGTCACAAACAGCAATTCTATATATAAATGTCAAGAAAAAGAATTTGTGTATTATGTTAAATTAAAGTAGATATGTAAAATAATCCAGCATGGTGGCCTAGTGGTAGAACATCCATCCCACAGCTGGGAGGTTTTGGGTTCAAGCCCCAGACCATAAAAATTGTACTCTCCACCTTCTAGCTTGGTGCTCAGCATAATAGAATGGGAAAAGGAAAGTTGGTTATCCAGCCACAGAGGGAAGCACAAGTCAGAGTACTCGTAGTGCTGGTCACAAGCTGGTGTGAATGGCGAGTGTTGCATCTGGTGTAAAAATCCTTCCCAAATCAAATATGTGGACCCATGATCCACTGTGGCGGCCCATAGGGAGCAGCCAGAAGACGTCATGTAAAACTAGAAAACACTCAGAGTAATCCTGCTAACACAGACAGACAGACATACAAACCACCCCGATTACATTACCTCCTTGGCGGAGGTAATGAACACAAAAAAATTATAAAAATGCTTATACAAGACAGAATAACTCAATTTTTGAAGTTCCTATCTAAATCTAAACCTTAGTAGTAAAGGTCATGGAGAGGGTTGGTGTTACAGAGGAAGAAGCAAGGGATAGGGTGAGATGGAGGCAGATGTGCCACTGTGGTAACCCCTGAAGGGAGCAACTGAAAGAAGAAGTAGTTATGAGAGAAGAGAGGCAACAGCAGAGCACCAACTGAGCTGCAAACAGGGGAAGACAAACCAACAAAAACTCTGAAAACTAAAGACAACCATGCATCGGGGTTATTTTTGTAGCATCAAAAATCACAAGAGTTTCTGCACCAGACATTGCTAAAGATAAAGATCCCCATGAGAGAAAAGATAGTGTCCAGAATAGAAAAAAAAACAAAAAAAAAAAAAAACCAAGGAAAAAAACTCAACAGGACTTAAGTGTGCAGCCAGTATATTTAGGGTTCCAAGCAACTATGCTGGGAAAACCTATTGTTTTTTGTTCTGATTTTTCTTCTTCTTTTTCTCTGCTAAAAGTGCATGGGGAGTATTATGTCTGGAACACAAACTTCATTACACACAAGCAATTTAGCAGCTACAGACTCTGGCGGGAAGGCTGAGCGCTATAGAGCCAAGGGAGAAAAAGAGACCATAAGATGGCTGACCCTCACATTATATGTGCTAGACATGGCAATGTCACCAAGCGGCTGAGTCACCATGCCAATGTCAACTAAACTTGTGGTTACATCACATCTTCCCCCCGCCCCCTTGGAAAAATAGAACAACATGCAACCAAATCGACTCTCCCCAATTTAGTACCATAAAAACCCCAAACTAGCTAGGGCCAGCGGGTAGACTATCATGTAGCCCAGCGCGGCTGAGTGGTTTATTTTGCCATTATGTTGGCATCCGCGCCCCTAGCTAAACACAGTCCTTCGTTTGCTTGAGGAAAGCAGCTCAGTTGGAGGGGCCCTGAGGCGAGCTCGTGGTGGACGCACCCCTGGAGGCGCCAACTGCAGCAGACCTGGGCACCATCCCACTGGAGCCAGAAGCACCCTTGTCAACAATGTTCCAGCCAGGATCCCACACCAGCTGGGTCGGCTCTAACGCTGCATCTTGAACCATGGCAGCTGCCCTTACTTTTGTTGCATGAGTCACTAAGGTTAACTTAATGTTACTGTATATATAAGGTCTAGATGAGTATTCAGTATTAAAATTGTGTGTATCTCCATGGGGACCGGTATCAAATATCACCCAGCATTCACTGGGCTAAAGCTCCCCCATTCCATTGGTTCCTCGCAGACAAAAGCCTGTTATTGGACTAAAGTTCATAAAACCCACCCACGAAGGAAGCCTATTGGCTGGGGGCTCCTGTCAATCCAGAAAAGCCCGCAAAAATTCTCCACAGATAAAAAGGGAATTGCGTCATCACCTCTCTCTCTTACTCTTTCGTCTTGCTGCTCTTTTACCCTCTTTGTCCCTTTGTTTTGTCTGTACAGCAGAGCATTAACTTTTCGGGAGAACAAAAAACTGCTGAACAAAGAAGGCTTCTCCCACGTGTTTTTTTCTACGATCACAGAGCAGATAACTTGTAACTTTGTGTTCTGTAAACTTTATGTACTTTAACGATTTTTTTCCTTTAAACGCCTGGGAATTAATTCTTTCTTTCTTGAGCGCAATTCTAATTAGGAGTTTAAAAACTTCAATCCTAGACGTCTCTATTCCTATAATTTTCTACCTGTTAAACTTTCTGTAAAACCACTGTTTCAATTTTTATTTAAGTTTTAATCTTGACTTTATTTTTATATTGTTTTTATTGACCATTCCCACACCAGAAGTTCTATTATCTAAAGTCCGAAACTCTGTTAATTTGATATCAGATTAGATATTGCAAAATATTTTCGAATTCCCTGGGAAGAACTTGCCAACGAAGAAGGAGGCGACACAGCGACATTACACAGCTGAAGAATTCGACAGGCCACGAGAAAGGAGACTCCATCACGCTGTACTTCATCGTACGACAATAGACTGGGAAAGATGTATCACCGAGTATTTGCGGGCCAAATATTCGGTTGACACTTATTTACATCGGAAGCTTCACGAGGATGACTAAAGAACCCTTCAACTTCAGCTTCAACAAGGAATCACCACGCAAGGAGTCACGTGAGCTGCAAATTTATTCATCTGCTGAATTAAACGTCTGAGGTTCGATAATAATTTAATATCTAATCAGATGCAAATTAAAGAGCGATTAACGTAACCTTTCTTTTCATTAAAATCTCGATTTTCATTTTCTTAAGAGTAATCCAGAATTTTCCATATAGTTTAATTTTCCCCATAAATTTGCGTTATTTTCCATAATCTGTTAACCTCAAACTGTCCTAAATTCAGCTTACCTTCTCACCTGGTTCTGCAAATGCTTACATTGTTACTCTATCATTTACAAGTTTAATTTAACGGTTAATAAATCATTGCAATATACTGTAATCATCATTTCATTTAATAAATAAGATAAAATGAGAGAAGTTGTTGGGAATTTATTTCATTCTGAGTCTGGTTCACAGTCCCCAGTATCGAATTCACTAAAATTTTGAGACTGATTATTAATAAATTTATTGAGTGATTAAACAGGTATAGGGCAGCGCAGTGGCGGAGTGGTTAGCACTGCGGCAGCACAGCAACTCACCCTTGGCCGGGGGATCCTGGGTTCGATCCCAGCCCCCGACCAACAGTGATCTGTGTGGAGTTTGCATGTTCTCCCCGTGTCTGCGTGGGTTTACTCCGGGATTTCTCCGGTTTCCTCCCACATGCCAAAAACATGCAAGTTAGGTTAACTGGCATCAAACTGGGGATTCTAAATTGTCCTTAGGTATGACTGTGAGAGTGAATGGTTGTCTGTCTCTCTGTGTTGGCCCTGCAATGGACTGGCAATCTGTCAAGGGTGTACCCTGCCTTTCGCCCAAAGATGCTGCGATAGGCTCCAGCCCCCCCCCCGCGACCCAAAAAGGATTAAGCGGAAGAAGATGAATGAATGAATGAATGAATAAACAGGTATAAAGTGAAATTAAAAAACTACAATTGCTCCTTATGAGAGGAGCTGGTGCCCCACGAGTGTTATTCATTTTTCCTGTGTGTGTATGGACCCAGAGATCATCTCAGGTCCCAATACATTAATATAAATTAAATAATTTTTATACCTGATCATAATTATTAATCACATATTGTTATACCATGTTGTCCTCCGACGAACCAAATTTGCACATGGTAGCTAGGCAGCGAAGGTCCGCGACGAATTGTTGTATCATCTCTCTGGGCCTCTGTCGCTGTTTGTGAAACCTCATGTGCCGCGACAACACGCTGCCACATTTGGTGAAGTGACTAGCTAGCAGCTTGACTGACTTATCAAACGTTTCTGTTGGTCCTAGTGTGTGGAAAATACGTTGGCCTTTTGTGCCCAGATTGTGAATCAGTATAGCTTGCTTCTGTACCTCGTCTAGTTTGTCCAGGTCCAACGTCGATATGTAGGTGTTGAAAGCATCGAACCAGTGTGGCCACGGTACGGGCAGCTCACCGGGGTTTTCCATAAATGGCTGTAGTGGCCTCACGCAGGCTTCCATGGTTTACTCTCATCACCAAATGTTATGTCTGAAAACCTGGAATGACTCATGGAGAGTAGTGTAAGTTTGGAACACAAACTTTATTACACACAAGCGCTTTAGCAGCTACAGACTCTGGTGGGAAGGCTGAGTGCTATAGAGCCAAGAGAGCCAAGGGAGAAAAGGAGACCTGCTTGGCGTGATGACATCACCAAGCGGTTGCATCACCACGTCAATGCCAACCAAACTTGTGGTTACACCACAGGGAAATTTTACAGTCTTATCAGAAACTCTCCCCACTGCTCAGAGACAAAAAAATCAAGGCACTGCGTACATAGGTGGCACTATAATAAACATTATGTTATATTACGTTTTTGATTTGATTTTTTTTTTTTGATTTTGTATACTTTATTGATCCCCAGAGGGGAAATTGAGGACATCCACCTGGATGGATGAAGCAGCCATGGTACGGCGCTATCCCTTAACCATTCACACACACATTCACACCTAGGGCCACTTTAGAGTCTCCAATTAACCAAACCTGCATGTTTTTGGCCTGTGGGAGGAAACCGGAGAAATCCCGGAGTAAACCCACGCAGATATGGGGAGAACATGCAAACTCCACACAGATCACTGTTGGTCAGGGGCTGAGATCGAACCAGGGATCCCATGGCCAAGGATGAGTTGCTGGGGGTTGCACTGCACCGCCCCCCACAAGTATCTTGCTAGTTTTTGCAAGTATCTTGAGAATGGCTGGGCTTAGACTAAAAATTCTGTCATCATTCTAATCTTGGAAACCATCCACAACTTTTCTTTAATGGTGGCAACCTTTAAAAATGAAGTTCTCTGCACCATATTTTCAAAAATATGCAGGTGAACTCAAAATGAACTTCTCATAATACATTCATCCAAATTGCTTGAAATTAAGCGGAGATCATCTACAGACATTGATAATGAAAAGTTGTCAAAATTATCCAAAAATGTCAATCTTATCTGCCAATCTTTGAGTTTCTAAATGGTAAATGATATTCACTTATGTATATAGCACTTTTTCTCATCTCTAAATGACCAAAGTGCTTTACAGATCCTGCTATCCACCCATTCACACACACATTCACACACTGATGGTGGTGGAGCTGCCATGCGCAGGCACTGGCCTGACCCACCAGATCAATTATGTTGTAGTTTTTTCTTTGGCATGGATCTTTGTGTTTAACTCTGGATATAGTGATTCAAATTTGATGAAACTCCAGACTCTCAATCACAACAGTATCCTTCTGCTAGCCACCAAATTTCATGTAATTCTGTTAATGTTAAAAAAGAAATCATGTTTATAAAATGCCTGTCAGCCATTTTGTCTTGTCAGTGCAATATTTTGTTAGTGTGTGAGGAAGTCAGTGTATAGATGAAAGCAGTAGTGTGATGTAGGGATTAAGATAATTGTCATGTGGGAGCCCTGGGTTCCATTCCTTCTAGTAACATGTTGTTCTTCTGAAGTGCAACATACCTCTTCTGTGCATTTTTTTGCAGTATTTTGCAGTGAGCTGGCGGCGCACCTAGACGCAGCGGCCCCTCTTGGCATCAGCGAGTGTGAGAGTTTTGATCATCCCAGACGTACATTCTGTAAAACCTACAACCGTGAGACCTTATTAAACATCAAGGTACTGCACACTGCAAGAATCGCGGTGCTCGGTTGTGACTTGGACATTCTACGCCAGCATGGAATTCTGGCGGAGTCCCCGCTGGAGGCTACCCGGGAGAGGAGGAAGCGGAAGCGGAGGGAACGCAAGCAAAAGCGTGGGAAAAGGGCCGGTATTCACGCTAGGCTAAAGGCTAACCCCTCCAGACCAGCAGTACCGTCGCTCCTTCTCTCTAACGTCCGCTCCCTCGACAACAAGCTGGACGAGCTGCGTCTGCTGAGAGAAACCCGGAGAGAGTGGAGGGACTGCTGTGTGCTTGCGTTCACGGAGACATGGCTCCACGACAACATCCCTGACGAGGCCATTCAACTGGAAGGTATGACGGTGTTCCGGGCAGACAGAGAAACGGTGAGCTCCGGTAAGAGCCGTGGGGATGGGCTATGCATCTATGTTAACAAGCACTGGTACATTAATGCCACGTTAGTATCTAAACACTGCTCTCCGTTGGCGGAATTCTTTATTGTAAATTGTCGGCCATATTATCTGCCGAGGGAATTCAGCAACGTGTTTGTAGTGGCTGTTTACGTAGCGCCGAGCGCTAACGCTAACGCTAATGCTAAGAAGGCACTCGGGGAACTGCACGATGCTATTAGTGAAATCCAAACTTCACACCCGGACAGTTTTGTGGTGGTTGCGGGGGATTTTAACCACACCAGCTTCAAGACTGTGCTCCCCAAGTTTAAACAATGTGTAGACTTTAAGACCAGAGGAGAGAATATGTTGGACTTAGTGTACACAAACACAGATGCATATAAGGCTATATCCCGCCCCCACCTCGGCCTTTCTGACCACATATCCGTGATGCTGGTGCCTGCCTACAAACCTCTACTGAAGCGCAGCAGGCCAGTAGTGAAACAAATCAGGATTTGGCCAGAGAGTGCAACCTCTGCACTGAAAGACTGTTTTCTACACACAGACTGGGAGGTCTTCAAAATAGCAGCCTCCCAGGAAGACAAGACAGATGTGGAGGAGTATGCTGAAATGGTCACCAGCTACATCGTGAAGTGCACCGAGGATGTCACTACAGTGAAGACCATCACTGTACGGGGAAATCATAAGCCCTGGATGACCGCAGAGGTGCGCTCACTGCTTACAGCCAGAGATGCAGCCTTCAGAGCGAAGGACAGGATCGCCCTCCGCTCAGCTAGGTCTGCGCTCTCAAAGGGAATTAAGGCGGAGAAGTGCGCCTATGCGGAGAAAATCCAGGGACACCTCTGTGACACTAGGAACACCAAGCAGATGTGACAGGGAGTTCGGACACTGACGGGCTATAAGTCTAGGCAGGGGGTCGATGATGACAATGCTTCGCTTCCAGATAGGCTCAACGACTTCTTTGCACGTTTTGAAGCATCACACCCAACAATCAGAGGGAGGGCTGGCCCATCCCCACCATCGGTCGGACCAGCTTTCACATCAACACAGCAGACACACGGAGGACCCTAACCAGGGTCAACCCACGTAAAGCTGCAGGTCCGGACAACATCCCGGGACGTGTGCGCCGAGACTGCG
Source organism: Pholidichthys leucotaenia (assembly GCA_020510985.1). Lineage (NCBI taxonomy): Eukaryota > Metazoa > Chordata > Actinopteri > Cichliformes > Pholidichthyidae > Pholidichthys > Pholidichthys leucotaenia. The sequence continues at coordinate 257,981,962 of CM035838.1, forward strand.
CGAGTGAGTTGGCGGATGTACTGACTGACATTTATAACATCTCCCTCAGTCAGTCCATCAATCCCAGATGCTTCAAGACCTCTATCATAGTATCGTTGGCAAAGAAACCAGTTGTGTCCTGTCTGAATGACTATCGTCCTGTTGCACTGACACCAATTGTGATGAAGTGTTTTGAACAGCTTGTCAAACCACACATTACAGCCTGCCTCCCTGCATCACATGACCCGCTCCAGTTTGCATATCGTTCAAACCGCTCCACGGAGGATGCTACAGTCACCACCCTGCACTCGGTCTTCATCCACCTGGATCAGAAAGACACCTACGCCAGACTCCTGTACATTGATTTCAGTTCAGCATTCAACACCATTACTCCCCAGAGACTGATGGAGAAATTACTCCTTCTTGGTCTGAACACTGCCACATGTCTCTGGATCCTGGATTTCCTGACTGAGAGACCTCAGTCTGTCCGGGTTGGAAACAACATCTCCAACTCTGTCACGCTGAGGACCGGCTCTCCTCAAGGCTGCGTACTCAGTCCACTGTTGTTTACACTTCTAACACACGACTGTGTATCCAGACACGAAGGGAACCAGATTATTAAGTTTGCAGACGACACCACAGTGGTGGGACTTATTCAGAGGGATGAGGAATCCATGTACAGGGAAGAAGTGAGAGACCTGGAGGACTGGTGCAGGAAGAACAATCTGGTGCTCAACGTGGACAAAACGAAGGAGATGATTATCGACTTCCGGCGGTCACAGCCTGAACACGTCCCCCTCAGCATCAGCAGCTGTTTAGTGGAGAGAGTGGAGAACATCAAGTTCCTCGGAGTGCAGATCTCGCAGAACCTGACCTGGAGCAAGAATTCCTTGGGGATCAGGAAGCGGGCCCAGCAGAGACTGCACTTCTTGAGGAAACTCAAACAGGCCTCTCTCCCCATCTGCATCCTCAGGACCTTCTACAGAGGTGTGGTGGAGAGTGTTCTGACGTACTGCATTGCTACATGGTACTCCAGCTGCAGTATGTCAGACAAAAAAGCCCTGCAGAGGATAGTCAAGGGAGCTGAGAGGGTAATTGGAGTCTCCCTCCCCTCTGTCCAAGAACTTTTCCAGAACCGTTGCAGGAGCAGGGCACTGAACATTGTCAAGGACTGTTCTCACCCTCTGCATAAACACTTTGAACTTCTGCCATCTGGCAAACGATTCCGGAGCATCAGAGGCAGAACCACCAGACTGATTAACAGCTTCCTTCTACAAGCTGTTAGGATGCTGAACAGTTGATCCGGAATCTCTCATACATACTACTGCACCTACGGACATTATGTATATTATTTGTGTATTATAGTTCTGTTGTTTTTTTTTTTCAAGTATGTCTCAGGGATGTGTGAATGGATGTGGTGGGGTGGGGGATGAGAATATGTGTGAGTGTGTCTTAAATCATGTTCTTTTACTTATATGGATGCCGAGAGAAATACAATTTCATCTTGCCTGCACTACAGTTGTATGTACAGCAATATGACAATAAAGGTTGATTTGATTTGATTTTTGATTTTGATTTGATTTGAAAACAATGAGTAGGGCAAAATGAGTTTTATTTCATTTCAGTGAACCTGTAACCATGTAACTATGATCTTCGGGACAGGCGCATTATACCGAATTAATCACACCTGTGGATGCACACCTTATATATACCCCTTGCATCCACCCATTCTTCCTCTTTCTATCCTCCTGGTCAGTAAGAGCTTATACCAGTCTGTTTAACATTGTGTTTTTTGTGCTGTTTGGGCTGCCTTACCCTGGGTACCCCATTGCTGTGTCATACAATTGTTGTGCTTTCTGCTGAATGAGAGAAGGTTTGCAGCGGCTGTGCAGCGTGATGTGCACTGTCCGTACCTGCTTGGAGGTATGAAATGTACACTTGCCTTCTTTCCAGCCGGAACTGATAACAGTTCAGCAGCGTGAGGTATGTCTACCCTTACCTGGTTAAGGTTTGTGATGTATTTTTGTGCCTTCTCTTTAGGCAGAAAAACTGTTTAACAGCTTAACAGCACGCGATATGCTTTATTTGCTTGGGGTATATGCTATATTTTGCCTTCGTCAAGCAGGAATTGCTTAACAATTTAACAGCATGGTGCAATATGCCGCTGATTCTGTATTGTTTTTCTTCTCGACTGACAGTCGTCCTCTTAAAAAAAGGGAGATGTCTTCTTTGTCTGGGTACTGAGCGCTCCTGTGCTTGGTGCACTCTCGCCACCTTTTGTGGGGGAGTGGTACTGCATACAGGTGGAAACTGAAATCTGATATTGCTATGTTGTCTTCTGACTAGTGCACTTGTACCTCATGGAACAGCCCTTTTGCCTGTTTTTAAAGACAATAACAATCATAATAATAATAATAATAATAATAACTGTCTTGGTTTTGCTCCTATTGTTCTCTTGGAAGAATAATGGCTTCTGTGAGGAGTGAAGGAGGGGAAAATAGCCCAGACACTAGTCTGCTACCAGCCCAGGGCTCCAGATTTAAGTGCTCCAGCTGGAACTGGGAAGGACAGCAGGAAGCAGAAGCGGATTGAAGGAAGCCAGCCATGCGATCCAGCGGGTGGATTTCATGCAGAGCCAATTGGAGGATGTGCATAAGACCATTGAACATATATCTGCAAATCACCGTCTGATGTATGCCACATCAGCCTCCCGTATATGCCCTGAGACCGCATTTTGATGCAATGTCTCTGATGGCCTCTGATAACTTGAGTCAGACCATCGGCTTTGGCTGTGGCACCACTGGGAGAGTGGATGTCTCTCTGAGGTTGATGATGAAGTCGAAGGTGACTCTCCAGTTGAGAAGATCTTCCTGAGCCCTATGATATATCTGTCAGGGCATGGCTCTGTCGGGCAGCATCAGCTGCTGGGCTTCCTCCCCCATCTTCTCCACCTAGGGCTTCAGCTTTGGGCAGAGGTCCTGCAACCCAGAGGCGGGTTCCCTTGTCAGTTTATCCTGACTGTGTGGAACATCGGCAGAAGTCGTGGGCCCGGCTAAGGAGGCTGCTGCTTCTCGTTCTAGACTCATTATTTTGAGTGGTGCTGCAGAGCAGTGCTTGGATGGCACATTGAAGGTGGGCTTTGCCTTTGCATTGCTGGCTGGACCTCCCTCCGCAGGCAGCAAATCTATATGCCACCCTAACAACAAGTGTCATGTCACTGTTGGGTTAGTGGCTAGCACCTACCAGTCTGTGGCTGTGGCCCCTAGGCTGGCAAATGCTCATACACTTTGTTTTAGTGTATTTAGAAGGTCTGATAAGGGACCTAGAGTCAAAAGCGGAACTGACCTTGTACCAGAGTTGGTAAGGATTGTGGACACTGTGATTCAAGGAGCTAACTTTCAGGCTGCAGCACTTGAGAATTCCTTGGCCAGCTGACCATGGCCGGCGGCATGTGTTTTGAGCCAGTCTGGATTGGCGGATATGGACAAGGCTGCTGTTTTGGAGGCTGCGGTAGTGCCTGGTGAGGTCTTTGGGCCCTCAGCAGAGGCGGTGTTGGACAAGGTGCAGAAGGTGAGACTGCGCATGCAGTCCTTTTATCGGCCAAGACCATCCAGGTCGAGTGTCTGGAGACCGCTTGAGAGGTGTGAGAACCCACAATGGTTTTGTTTCACAGAGCCAGGTTCCTTTCAGAGCTTGGGTCACCTGAGGCAGAGGGCCTCTCGGCAGCGGGTGCAGGTTCAGCAGCACTCACGTCCGTGATCTCAGGAGCGTGTAGGCTGTGGTCCTGCCAAGACCCGCCAGTGTCTCTGAGGGTATGCTTCTCCTTGCGTCAACCTTCTCCGCAGAGCACCTCATGAGTGGGCGTCAGTGCACTTCATGTCCATGGATGATCGATACACTGGCGTGTTGATACTCCCTACAATTCAGATCCCATTGCCCAACTTCAAGGGGTTTTGGAAGCAAAGGTAAGGAGGACTCTCTTTCAGCGGTTCCGGGTAGCGAGGTCTCTGCCCTGCTGGGAAAAAAGTAATATGGTCTCTGTCTCCAGGAGAAGAGAGGCGAGGCTTTTTACACTGCCTATTTCTTGTCTCCAAGCGAATTGGTGTGTAACTTACAGAGCTACCAGAGGACTGACCCCCCCTCCCCCCACTGTAGGTTTCACTACTTACAGTGGCTGTGTGGCTCAAAGTCAGAGAAATGGAGATGGGCACCGCCCTATACACCGTATGGTGTCCCACATGCTGTGGGAGGGAATTAACTAACTAACTATCTGAACAGGGGGTTTGCGTCCGGTTCTGGACCTGAGGTGGTTGAGCAGGTATCCCAAGGTGCTCCATTTTCTGGTGCTCAGGCTGGGGACATTATTCAGGCCATAGGGCCAGGCGATTGGTTCACAACAGTGGACCTTTGCGATGCTGATTTCCATATTCCCATAAATCCGGCCCACAGTAAGTTACTCAGGGTTCCTTCAGGACAAGCCTTCGGTTACAACATCCTGCCTTTCGGTCTGTCCCTGTCACCTTTGACGTTCACCAAGTGCATGGACGCTACACTCGCCCCACTGCGGCAGAAGGGCATTTGAGTTCAATTATCTGGACGATTGGCTGGTTTGTGCGCCATCAGAAGCCGTAGTGAGGACCCATATGGAGACCATATTGGCTCACCTGGCAGCACTTGGGTTGCATTTAAATGCGGTGAAAGGCCGCCTGGTTCCAACCAGGATTGCTGAGTACTTGGGGCTCACCCTGGATTCAGTTGCCATGAGGGCATCCCTGACTCCAAGAGAAGACATACCATTAGGGAATGCATCAAGAGCTGCATCTTACAAAGGACTGTATCAGTGCAGCAGTGCCAAAGGATCTTAGGTCTCTTTGCTGCAGCTGCCCAGGTGGTGCCACTGGGTCTTTTACACACTCGTCCCCTTCAACAGTGGTTCATGTTCAGAGGGTGTTTTTGCCCAGAGACAAAAGGAGGAGGCTAGTTCTTCAAAGGAGCCTCATGGTTCTCAGGTGGTGAAGACATTCTTCAACAGTCCAAGATGGAGTTCCCCTGGGCCAAGAGGGCTGCAGGATGACCATTACAACTGACGCCTCCCTAACAGGCTGGGGTGCAGTCTGGGAGGGCAGGTTTGTTTGGGGACATTGGGCTCCGGCTCAGCAGTCTTGGCATATCATCATCTTGAGATGGAGGTGACTGCATCCAGAGATAGTCAAGCAGATCTGGCTTCAGTTGGCCAGGCGGAAGCAGACCTGTTTGCGACGGCAGAGAACATGCAGTGTGCTCTCTGGGCCTCGATGTGTGGCCTGCCAGGTCCACTAGGTGCAGATGCTTTGAGTGTTGCCTGGCCTCCAGTGAAACTGTTTGCATTTACACTACTGCTTCTTCTGCCAGTTTTCCTCACGAAGGTGAGGCTACTGTCTGTTCAAGTATTTTGATGGCCCTGAGTTGGCCGCAAAGACCATGGATGGCGGAGATCCACGAGATGTTGGGGGGCCATCCTTGGCCTCTCCCAATCAGACGAGCTGCGCTCTCACAGGCGCAGGGCAGGATTTGGCATCTGGATTCCCAGCTCCTGAGGCTTCATGTATGGCCTTGAACAGGAGCAATTGTGTAACTTGGTTAGACAGGGTTAGACACTTTGCAGGCTTCACGGCCCGTCTACCCAGCTGCAGTGCATGTGGAGAGTGTTTTGAACTGGTGTTGGACCAAGGGTGAGAATCCCTTGACATGTCACATCTCTGTCATCTTGTTTGCTCTTCCAGTACCTCTTTGCCGAGGTTGGGTGGAGTCAGTTATCGGGGGCTACCTGGCAGCAGTGTCAACTGCCCATGAAGAATGTATGGCTTGTCGCCTGGGGCGCATTCCTTGGCTAAGCAATTTTTGAGAGACATGAGACAGAGCCGCCCATCCCGGCGTCCTTGCTGCCCACTTGGGTTCTCTGGACAGTTTTCAGGGCTCTATCCTTGCCCTTTTGAGTACCACTCTCCATTGCTGACTTTCATCTGATCTCTGGGAAGGCTGCTTTCTCTTGGCAGTTGTCTTGGCCAAGAGGGTCAGTGAATTGAATGCGGTCTCTGTGGATGCAGTATGTCTTAGGTTTGATAGTGATCGGGTGGCCCACCCGCGGCCCAACCCAGCTTTTCAACCCAAAGTGCTACTAGTGGGTTTGTTTTTCCACCCTCTCATACTTCAAGCCTTCTACCCTCCCCACACACTTCTTTGGAGGCTGAGACGCTCCTTAGTTGTGCCGGTAGGGCCTTTTAGGTTTATGTTGACCGTACGAGGTGTGTCGACTCTTCAGACAAGCTTTTTGTGTTTTATGGGGAGTTCACAATGGGCAGGCCTATCTCTAGCAGCGCCTGTCCCGTTGGATAGTCGCCATGATTGCCTTCGCGTATGTACAAGTTGGAGTGGAACCATCAGTTGGGCTGGTGGCTCACTCGACACAGGGATTGGCCACTGCATGGGTGTTGTTTAGGGGTGCACCCCTGGGGGATGTATGTGCAGCCACTGGCTCAGCTTCTTTCTCAACATGTTTCTGTTTCTATAGGCTCAACCTGGCCTCATCAGTTTTCCCCTCATCTGTTCTGAGGGTCGCAGCAGATTCTTAAGTTGCATCTTAGTTTTCCCTCATGTAAGCCGGCACGTGCACCTTGTGCTCGAAAGTTTTTGTTTCAGCTTCTGTTACATGGAGGAACTGGCTTAACTTGTACGCACTCAGTTAAGTACAGTAAAGGAGCCATACTCATCTGATTGTGTTTGTGCTTAGTGGCGTGATTGGGGTATGGTGCTCCTTTGGCCTGTGGGTGACGCCACCTCCATTCTCCTCAGGACTCATTTGGTATATGGTTGCCTCGTATTTACAGGTTCACTGAAATGAAATAAAACGTACATTTACAGATGTAAATGGGGCTTTATGAATGAAAGTGAACCCGTAACCATTCATTGTCCTTCGTCGGTGGAGGCAGGCTCCTCCCAGTTGTTAGAAAGAGGAAGAATGGGTGGATGCAAGGGGTATATATAAGGTGTGCATCCACAGGTGTGATTAATTTGGTATAATGCTCCTGTCCTGGGGATCATAGTCACGTGGTTACAGGTTTATTTTCATTCATAAAACCGCGTTTACATCCGTAAACGTACGTTTTAAATGCTGTGGGAAATCCTTTCAATTTATCTTTTGAGAAACTTAGAGTGCACATTAAAGCAGTTGTGTGGTGTTGTTGTTACGGTGACTGCTTAGAATGCAGGAGGTCCCAGGTTCAAATCTTACCAGGGAGGTCTTGTTCTTCTGAACAACTGAAATACAGCATGCCTCTCCTGTACTTTTTAAAGATAAACTATGTAAGATTTTCACCTCAAAATAATGTTTGCAAAATTATTTTGATGGTACACCAACATTTGAAGTGGGTCCACATTGCCTGGAACAGCTCTTTTTGTCATGATCTGGACAGGGTCACAGATACTGTCCATGCTTTGTGTTCTTTTAGGACTCTTTATAATTATTATTATCAGTGTCATTATTTTCATTCACTATTATCGTTTCTGTATGGACTCTTATTTTGACAGTACTCTTTGTTTACTTCCGTTTTAGCGTCATGCATTTTCCATTCTGTCCTTCTTACATTGTTAATCATTCACAGCTGCCCTTATTTTGCTAATCACTGCTTCCCTATATATGTAAGCCGTGGGCATTAATCCCCGCAGCGTCCTTATGTTATCACGATGTTATCTACACCCTCTTGTTGGAATTATTATTTGCTCCACCGTGTTTGGATTTCCATAGCCTGTGCTATCTGCCCTTGTTTGCTCACGTTTGAGTTTCTGGACCATGAGTGGAGTCTTACGCTCTTGTCAATAAACCTGCAACTGGTATCACAGCGTTTGGGTCCTCTCTTCTGCCCAGCCCAGGCACAAACCTTGACAGAAGGACACCACCAGTAAGGACCCAGTGGATATTAGTTTGCTCAGGCATGGCTGTCTGGTGCCTCAGTGAGGAGGAGCTGTGGGCCGCTGAGAGACTGTGGGATCTGGTTGTCGTAGCTCGCAATTGCTCTGATGGGGAGAGAACGTTTGACCTTTGGGGAGCTGCTATGCAGGTGCTGGAGCACATACCGGGCCTGCGGGTGCTCCTTTGAGTACAGGAACTGCCCATTTTTTCTTTCCTCCTCCGTCGCCTTCTCCCAGCAACCAGCCACTTCACCATCTCGGGCCGATGAGAAGAAGTGGAGGGAACGACGAAGGGACCAATATCAGCGCCATGCCTCTCGTCACACAGAGCCAGCCTTTTCCACACGAAAGCCAGCTGACTGGCCGCCTGTGTTTATTCTAACGGAATGGAGGGATTTTTTTTTACGGCTGTTGGTTGGCAGGCACCTAGGTGGAAGGAAGACTCTGGAAGATGCCGCCCCACTCGGTGCTCCGTTCCAGCCCCACCCCCGGCTGCTCTCCCGCCCGGCCCCACCGCTCCCCGGAGAGCTAGCGGCTGCACCTCCTTATCCCCGGAGAGTTCCAGCAGCTGCATCCCCTCCTCTCCAGAGAACTCCACCTGCTGCGTCTCCTCTGGCTGCCTCACCTGTGGACTGTTTTCCTGCCACTTCATCTGCTGCTCCTCTTCCGGTCACTTCACTAGCTGCTTTGCTCACGGCCGCCTCACCTTCTACTCCTCCCCTGACTGCCGCGCCTGCTGCCTCTCCCACAGCTCATCTGGCGGCTGTCACTCCTGCAGCTCGTCCTGAGGCCGCCGTTCCCACAGCTCATCCTGAGGCTATTGTTTCAGCAGCTCATTCTGAGGCAAATACCCCGGCAGCTCACCCTGATGCCGTCATCTCTATGCCAGCAACAGCTCCAGCAGCGATAGAGGGTGGAACAAGGCAAGTACCTTCATTTGTTTTAACACCTATTAATGAAATGTATTGTCTTGCTCCAAGTGAGGGTTCCCAGTCACAGCTGCCTGCTGTTTCTGGCCCCTCGCCACCAGTTAATGCTGCCACCTCCATTTTTTTGCCACCTCTCACCCCTGCTCTCCCTATTCATCATTTTGAGGTCATCTCCACCTTCACAGCCTCCACATCTGAGAGGGTGAGCGCTCCAGCAGTGACTGTTCCTCTCCACGTGCATGCCCCTGCAGTGACTGTTCCTCTCCACGTGCACGCCCCTGCAGAGACTGCTCCCCTCCACATGCATGCCACTGCAGAGACTGCTCCTTTCCACATGCACGCTTCTCTCAAGAGCATCACTCCAACATCAGCAGCACCGGGATCCTCACCAGTGGAACAGCAGGAGTTAAGGCAAGTCCTCTTCTTTGTTTTTTTTTTTAGCATCAATATAAAAGAGGTCTTGTGGGGAGACCCAGTTGCAGCCTTCATCTGCTTCTGAACTCTCCCCGCTGAGCTATTATTGTGTGGTTCCCACTCTAACCTATACCTCTTTCCCCTGTCCAAGGTGGCTGTGTCGGAGAGGGATTCCTGGGTATCTGGGGCGGATGCTCTTTAGCCCCAGTCACCGTCTCATCCTAAGGTCAGCGCGCCCCAACTGTCTCATCCTGAGGTCAGCGCACCCCAGCCATCTCATCCTGAGGTCAGCACACCTGTAGCACATCCTGAGGTTGTCACCCCGGCAGCAGGAGACCAGGAGTCAAGGCAAGCACCTTTTTCCTTATTTTCAACATCAATTTTAGAAAGGATTTACTTTGCTCCTAGTGAGGGGACCCAAGCGCAGATCCCACCCGCTATTGGGTCCTCCCTACCAGTCTCTGTTACTAATGACTGTTATATCATCTCACCATCCTCCTGTTCTCGTCTTTCATCCGAGGTGGCTACGTCGAGGTTGAAGCCGCTGGAGAACCACATTAACCTTCGGCTCCTGCACCCCAGGGGATCCAACCATTGCCTTCTGTGCCCCAGGGGGGTCCAACCATCACCTCCTGTGCCCCAGGAGGCCAAGCTTTCACCATCCATGTCACCGCAGGAGGTACGCACCCTACTATCTGCGCCCCATTAGGGTAGCATTGACGCTCCTACCACCAAGTTGCTGCCAGATCAGCCTCCTGGGGTAGCCACTGTGGTGGCCGGGTCGGCTCGAGACCTTGACCGGCCTCCTGACTGGTATTCATCAATCTGGTGGCCCACGGACCTTGGACGGCCACCAGACAAACTGTCATCCTTCACTGGGTGGTCTATGGACTCTGGCAGACCACCCGACAGACTTTCTCCCTTTGCTGGGTGGTCTGTGGACTTTGGCAGACCACCCAACAGACTGTTCCCCTTCATCAAGTGGTCCTGGGGTTGGCCACCCGATTAACTCTGTTCCCCATTATCCAGCCATGGACTGCATACCATTTGTGAAAAACAAGTGTGGAAAAAAGAGCTGCATAATTGTTTTGTGGTATTTGGTTGTGTTTCATTTTAGTTGTTACTATTTTGGGGTTAATCTTTTTTAGTGTTGGATTATTTTATTGCACCCCTTCCTGACCCCCCTTTCACTCTGGGTTGTGAGGTTCACCTTGAGAGGAGCTGCACTCCAGCCCACCTCCATGTCCTCCTCCTTTCCTTCTGTGGTCAGGAGGTTCACGTTGAGAGGGGTTGCGTTCCAACCCACCTCTGTGTCCTCTCTCCCTCCTCCCTTATCCCTTTCTTATTCGGGGTTGGGAGGTTCACATTAAGATGGGCTGCGTTCCAACCCACCTCCGTGTTCTCACACCCCCCTCCTTCATCCCCTTCCTTCTCTGGTTGGGAGTGCATGTTGAGGACGGCTATGTCCTAGCCCCCCTTCAGGTCCTCCCCGCTCCCACCGTAGTTGGAAGGTTCATGTTGAGGTCAGCTACGTTCTAGCCCCCTTCCATGACCTCCCCTCCTATTTTTTTCTCTCTCTTAAGATAAGATAAGATAAGATAAGCCTTTATTAGTCCCACAATGGGGAAATTCCAGGATTGCAACAGCACAGGGATAGCAACACTCAGAGCAACAATCAGAAGGCAAGAAAAAAACAAGAACAGCTAGTATACATATGTACATATTACTATAAATATATATATATATATATATAGACACAGTGCGGAGCATTGTGGTTGGTGAATGTGCAGCAGAAAGTCTAAGCTCTCTCTCCCTCCGCAGGTGCGTCGGGCCAGCTGGATGTCTTTGGGCATGATGGTGGTGACCCTCTTGGCGTGGATGGCGCACAGGTTGGTGTCCACGAAGAGATCCACCAGGTAGGCCTCGCTGGCCTCCCGCAGAGCCATGACGGCGGAGCTCAGGAAGCGCAGGTCGGTCTTGAAGTCCTGAGCGATCTCCCTCACCAGGCGCTGGAAGGGCAGCCTACAGATGAGCAGCTCCGTGGATTTCTGGTAGCGACGGATCTCCCTCAGAGCCACGGTACCGGGCCTGTAACAGTGAGGCTTCTTCACTCCGCCGGTGGCCGGAGCGCTTTTTTTTGAGCAGCCTTGGTGGCTAGCTGCTTCCTGGGGGGCTTTTTCCTCCAGTAGATTTACGGGCGGTCTGCTTGGTTCTTGCCATCGCTCTTTATTATTCTGTCTTATATTTCTTGCACGCCGCCTAAACTCCAGCCCGGCACCCGCGTCGTTTTCGCCACAGTTCCTCGGCATGTCGAGCTTCTCCGTTAGCACCGGGTGGCGGTTGGAGTTAGCTAGCCAGCTAGCTAGCTCTTCCCTGCTGTATCGTCCCCCGCTGCAAACAGTGGCTCCGTCCGCCGACTCGGGAGACCCTTGGGGCGATCTGTGTGTCGGTGATATATATATATATAGAGTGAAAGGTGTAGAAAGAAGAAGGAAGATAAGAAAAAGGCAGTTGCAAAGGGCAGCCAACTCGTGTGGCGCCGCCGGTTTGGCGGAACCGGAATCTACGGTCATCTGGCATCCGACCCTTAAAGGGGAGGTACTGTCATGATCTGGATAGGGTCACAGATCCTGTCCATGCTTTGTGTTCTTCTTATTTTCTTATTTGTGTTATTATTATTATCAGTGTCATTATTTTCATTCACTATTATCATTTCTGTATGGACTCTTATTTTGACAGTACTCTTTGTTTACTCCCGTTTTAGCATCATGCATTTTCCATTCTGCCCTTCTTACGTTGCTAATCATTCATAGCTGCCCTTGTTTTGCTAATCACTGTTTCCCTATATACAGTATGTTGGCCGTGGGCATTAATCCCCTTGGCGTCCTGATGTTACCATCACGTTATCTACACCCTCTTGTTGAAATCATTATTTGCTCCACTGTGTTTGGATTTCCACAGCCTGTGCTATCTGCCCTTGTTTGTTCACTTATGTGTTTCCGGCCCACGAGCGGAGTCTTATTTTCTTGTTAATAAATCCACAACTGGTATCACAGCTTTTGGGTCCTCTCTTCTGCCCAGCCTGGGCACAAACCTTGACAATTTTTGGTGTGATCATTGGGGGGACAGCAGCTGTGGCATCTGTGGCCTCAGTCCCTGCAGCGAATCACCCGGCACGACTTTAGTCACCAAAAACAAAAAGCCCATGTGGTTGGCTGTTGGGACTGGGGTCGTGGTCGCCGTGGTTATGGCCTTTTCAGTGTTCCTACAAGGAACAAGAAAGTTACATAGTGCTGCTTTAAAAAAAAAAAAAAACCCTAATGTTTAGCAGACCTCAGGTTTTAAATGCTGTTTCTAAGCAATAGAAGACCTTGAAGTCCACACCTGCTTGGAACCTGATGATCACTGCTTGTGGCTATATTTAGAATTGTCTTGCAATGTAATTTCTAAGCTCATCTGTGGAAAAAATATTAACATAAAGACTTTTTATGTATAACCACTCTGCCACCGGCAGCACGGTGGCGAAGTGGTTAGCACTGCGGCAGCACAGTAACTCGCCCTTGGCCGGGGGATCCTGGGTTCGATCCCAGCCCCCGGCCAACAGTGATTTGTGTGGAGTTTGCAAGTTCTCCCCGTGTCTGCGTGGGTTTACTCCGGGATTTCTCCGGTTTCCTCCCACACGCCAAAAACATGCAAGTTAGGTTAATTGGCATCAAGCTGGGGTTTCTAAATTGTCCTTAGGTATGCCTGTGAGAGTGAATGGTTGTCTGTCTCTCTGTGTTGGCCCTGCAATGGACTGGCGATCTGTCCAGGGTGTACCCTGCCTCTCGCCCAAAAAGATTCTGGGATAGGTTCCAGCCCCTTCGCGACCCAAAAAGGATTAAGCGGAAGAAGATGGATGGACTTTTTATAGAACCCAAACTTCTCACACTTGCTGCAACAGTGAACATTCATTTTTATGCATACAACAAAACAGAATTTTGTGTATGAATTAAGGTACTTAATTGCTTGCACTATTATGAAATCCTCTACCATAAAATCCTTGTATACAATTTATCTGTATGTGATTGTATGCCTTCACCACACCATTGTCATGAATTCAAGCAGTCACATTCTTTTCACAATGAGCAATCTGCCACTGCAGTTGTAGTATAGCTGTGCATTCCCCATAAAGCTGTGGTCTGTGGCACAACTGTGTCTCACAGTCTTCCAGAGACCACATGAACCCACGGTGCCTGGGGTTACAGTGGCACCACCCACTTCCTATAGGCCTGGGCAGCACAGAGCAGCCTTCTATTTATAACGTGTTATTATACAAATGAGCCTAAAAAGATAAGACAGCAGCAAGAAAAGGTCACAGGTTGGGAAGGTTTTTTTTTTTTTTTTTCAACAAAGTGGCTGTTAGACTCCCCATGTGCCACAAACCAATTACTGATAGAAAATCAGAAGAGAAGTTTTCCTTTCACACCTTTTTCAAACAGACATATGGGTGATTTTTTTAATAGATGGGTTTTAAAATAAAAAATATATATATATATCAGAAAAAATCAAAGATCTGCACAACAAGACGCTTCCATTAAATAATTTTATTGGCAGTAACATTTCAGGTCACCTGCCCCTGCTCAGACTGCAATCATAATAAAATAGAATTGTTGTCATTTTAAATACCTGCAAATCTGTTGTAATTATTCTATTTAAATCACCTCAAATGTTCACAGATTTTAAAAAAATTAATCATTATCTCAGAGAGGATAAAAAAGAAGCATTCAAAACAATATCCACAAATATGATATCCCCGACAAAACATTCAAGTTGTAACAACTTGAATCTTTATGGATGATAATTTTATATATACAGTGGTGTGACAAAGTGTTTACCCCATTCCTGATTTCTCATTTTTTTGCATGTTTGTCACGCTTAAATGTTTCAGATCATCAAACAAATTTAAATATTAAGACAAAGATAACACAAGTAAACACAAAATGAAGTTTTTAAATGAAGGTGTTTATTATTAAGGGGAAAAAAAAATCCAAACCTACATGGCCCTGTGTGAAAAAGTGACTGCCCCCTAAACCTAGTAACTGGTTGGGCCACCCATAGCAGCAGCAACTGCAATCAAGCGTTTGCAATAACTGGCAATGAGTCTTTTACAGCTCTGTGGAGGAATTTTGGCAAACTCATCTTTGCAGAATTGTTGTAATTCAGCCACATTGGAGAGTTTTCAAGCATGAACCACCTTTCAAAGGTCATGCCACAGCATCTTAATTGGATTCAGGTCAGAACTTTGACTAGGCCACTCCAAAGTCTTCATTTTGTTTTCTTAAGCCATTTAGAGGTGGACTTGCTGGTGTGTTTTGGATCATTGTCCTGCTGCAGAACCCTAGTGCACTTCAGCTTGAGGTCATGAACAGATGGTTGGAAATTCTCCTTCAGGATTTTTTGGTAGACAGTAGTATTCATGGTTCCATTTACCACAGCAAGTCTTCCAGGTCCTGAAGCAGCAAAACAGCCACAGACCATCACACTACCACCACCATATTTTACTGTTGGTATGATGTTCCTTTTCTGAAATGCTATGTTACTTTTACGCCAGATGTAATGGGACACACACCTTCCAAAAAGTTCAACTGTTGTCTCGTCAGTCCACAGAGTATTTTCCCAAACATCTTGGGGATCATCAAGATGTTTTTTGGCAAAACTGAAATGAGCCTTTATGTTCTTTTTGCTCAGCAGTGGTTTTCGTTTTGGAACTCTGCCATGCAGGCCATTTTCGCCCAGTCTCTTTCTTATGGTGGAATCATGAGCACTGACCTTAATTGAGGCAAGTGAGGTCTGCGGTTCTTTGGATGTTGTTGTGGGGTCTTTTATGACTTCTTGGATGAGTCATCGCTGCGCTCTTTGGGTAATTTTGGTCGGCCGGCCACTCCTGGGAGGGTTCACCAGTGTTCCATGTTTTTGCCATTTGTGGATAATGGCTCTCACTGTGGTTTGCTGGAGTCCCAAAGCTTTGGAAATGGCTTTATAACCTTTTCTAGACTGATAGATCTCAATTACTTTGTTTCTCATTTGTTCCTGAATTTCTGTGGATCGTAGCATGATGTCTAGCTTTTGAGGATCTTTTGGTCTACTTCACTTTATCAGGCAGGTCATATTTAAGTGATTTCTTGATTGAGAACAAGTGCGGCAGTAATCAGGCCTGGGTGTGGCTAGAGAAATTGAACTCAGCTTTCCAAAATTTGATAAACCACAGTTAATTTATGTTTTTTTGGGGGGGGACCCCTTTTTCACACAGGGCCATGTATTTTTTTTTTTTAATTTACCCTTAATAATAAATACCTTCATTTAAAAACTGCATTTTGTGTTTCTTTGTGTTATCTTTGTCTAATATTTAAATTTGTTTGATGATCTGAAACATTTAAGTGTGACAAACATACAAAAGAATGAGAACTCAACAAGGGGCAAATATATATATGTCATGATGCTGAGCATGGCGGGGGGGCGGGGGGCACCATGCTCATACTTTCTGTTGTCTGGCTATTTTCTGTATTTCTTCCTCTTTTCAGCGTTATTATTGATTTGTTTGGTTTTCTTTGTATTATGTTCTCTGAGATGCTAGTTGTCTCTGTTTGTTTAAAAGTTGTCCTGTATTCTTAGTTTTGTCATTATAGTCTGATTCTTTTAGTTTGTGTGTTCATGGTTATCCGGTTTTGTATTTTATATTTCTTCTTGTGTATGTTTAGGAGCCTCCCTCGTCATCACCTTAGTTTCCTTTTGTTTTACATTTAGTAGTCTTGTCATTTACTGCTATCTGGTCTTTATCTTTGTTCCATGAGTTATTATTGGTTGTTTTGTGTATCTTCTGTTTTTGGGTTTCCTTTTCCGGTATGTGCTTTTATGGTGACAGTGTGATCTGCTTACTTCCAGTATTTCAAGTTCTGCTCGTGGGCTGTCACACCTGTCAACGGTTTGTGTTGATTATCCTTGCTCATGCCACCCACACCTGGTTGTCATTTGTAATTATTCCCTGCTTGCCCTATTTAAGGATGGCTGCGTTGATTGCTCATCGCAGCGTCCTTCTCAGTGTTACTGTATGTTTCTATGGGTTTGGACGGGTGTGCTCCGTCTTGGCTCTCTTTTCCCTGGCGTTTCCGCACGCTACAGCCTGGCTCCTTCCAGGCTGTTCTTCCAATTACCTCCAGACATGAGCCCTGTCATCCTACACACCATTTGTGTAAGTGTTGTGTTTTTGTGTTGTTTTGTATTTTTGTGCTTTTTGATATTAAATGTTGCAAACTCACAGTTGGCGTTTGGGTCTTCCTGCCCTGGTATGGCAATTTATGACAGAAGGATGCTGCCAGTGTAGACACCAGCCGTTGTGAGCTTTGCGTTTTTTTCCTCCCGTATTTTTGTTAAAGTCCGTTTTTTGCAGGGATGTCAGTCTGCATGGGTTTTAGTGTTTTTGGGTTGGACAAGGTGGAGTGTTGGGCGGCAGAGTTAGTGGAGGACATTTTAGATAGATAGATAGATAGATAGATAGATGTACTTTATTGATCCCAAACTGGGAAATTGCAGTGTAACAGCAGCATGACAGTAGACAACCAAATGACAGAAACACACGCGTGACAGACAAAGGGATTACCCATGGAAAGTAAAACTAACACTACTATAAAAGCCTATATACATCATAGCTGTAGATGGTGACCCGTATAAACACATGAATCATACCCACTGCACAATGCAGGACTATCAGGAGCAGAGTGAAACGTGAGGTACCAGTTAGTCTGTAAGGTGCAGTGTGGCAGCATTGTTATGACCAGAATACAACATCATGGTGAGTTATTGTACAGTGAAATGGCATGCGGCAGGAAAGATTTCCTGTACCTAGCTGTTCAATAGCAAAGCTGTAGTAGTCTACTGGAGAAAGTGCTCCGCTGTCTGTCCAGTGTGTGGTGTAGGGGGTGATCAGGATAGTCCATGATGGATCGTAGTTTATTTAGTGTCCTCTTCTCCACCACTATCTCAAAGGTCTCCAGCCTGAGACCAATTACAGAGCCAGCCCTCTTGATCATCTTGTCAAGTCTGTTGGTGTCGCTGGCCCTGATATTGCTACCCCAACAGACAGCAGCAAAGAAGATGGTACTGACGACAGTGGTCTGGTAGAAAAGCTCCAGCATCCTGCTGCACATGTTGAAGGATCTCAGTTTCCTCAGGAAGTAGCGTCTGCTCATCCCCTTCTTGTGTGCAGCATTGGCGTTGGATGTCCAGTCCAGCCCGTTACTGATCCTGACACCCAGGTATCTGTAGTCCTCAACCACCCCCACATCCTCCCCCCTAATCTGCATGGCTGAGAAGGCATCCTCTTCTTCCTGAAGTCAGTCACCATCTCTCTGGTCTTGCTGACATTCAGCCTCAGGTGATTCTGCTCTATCCACTCCACAAATCTGTCTACCAGTGCCCTGTACTCCTCCTCCTCTTCCCCTCTTATACACCCCACAACAGCTGAGTCGTCAGAGAATTTCTGCAGGTGGCATGACTCAGTGTTGTACTGAAAGTCAGTGGTGTATAAGATGAAGAGAAAAGGAGAGAGCACAGTCCCCTGTGGAGCTCCCATATCACTAACCACCATGCCAGACAAGACACTACCCGGCCGAACAAACTGTGGCCTGCCTGTCAGGTAGTCAGTAATCCAGGAGATCATAGAGCTGTCGACCCCTATCATCCACAGCTTCTCACCCAGCAGCAGTGGCTGGATGGTGTTAAAGGCACTGGAGAAATCAAAAAATGTGATTCTCACAGTGTCTCCTCTGCCATCCAGGTGCAGATGGGCTTGTTGCAGCAGAGGGATGACAGTGTCTTCAACTCCTAAATGGGGCTGATATGCAAACTGCAGAGGGTCCAGCCATGTCTTCACCTGCAGCCTCAGGTGGGCTAAGACCAGTCTCTCCACGACCTTCATCACATGAGATGTGAGGGCAACTGGTTGATAGTCATTCAGGTCCGATGGAGATGACTTCTTGGGGACAGGAACCAGGCAGGATGTCTTCCACAGCACCGGTACTCCCTCCAGACTCAGGCTCAGGTTATACAGGTGTTTCAGTACCAGAGCTAGCTGGTTGGCACAGGTCCTCAGGATCCTGGTGGAGATTCCATCAGGGCCCGCCGCCTTCCGCTGACAGAGTCTCTCTAGCTGTTTCTTAACCTGGTCTGTAGTCACAGTGATGTGAGGGAGTTGGCTTGGTGTCCCCTGAGGAGGAGGAGGGGGGGTGGGGGGGAGATGGAGAGAGGTGCTGCACAGGAGGGTGTGTGTGTGTGGGGGGGGGGCGTCTGGCTGTTTGTTGGGATGACAGACTGTGACTTGAACCTACTTAAAAACAGATTCAGTTCATCAGCTCTCTCCTGGCTCCCACATGTCTGTCTGAGTCTCTCCTTGCACCCAGTCATTTGTTTCATTCCCATCCACACAACTTTAGTGTTGTTTTGCCTGAGTTTATTTTCAACTTCCTCCTAATAATTGCCCTTCAACTCCTCAGCATCTCTCTCGGCTCATGCTGCACTCCCCTCAGCTTCTCCTTGTCTCTGGACCTAAAAGCTCTCTTCTTTTTGTTCAGAAGTGCTTTCAGGTTATTTGTGACCCATGGTCTGTTGTTGGAGAAGCAGTGTACAGTCTGAGGTAGCATGGTTGTGTCTTCACAGAATCTGATGTATTCTGTGATGCAGTCGGTCATATTGTCTATGTCCACCCCATGTGGTTCACAAAGTATGCCCCAGTCAAAGCAGTCCTGCAGTGCATCAGCAGCCTCCTGTGTCCACCTCCTCACAGTCCATGTATAAGCAGGCTGCCTTTGCACAAGGGGAATGTACTTGGGTGATAACATGACCATGCAGTGATCCAATTTGCCAATGGGGGATAGAGCCATGGCACTATATGCATCTCTGACATTGGCATACAGTAAATCCAGTGTTTTACGTATTTTCTCTGGTGGGACAGTCAACAAACTGGTGAAAGTTTGGTATTGCTTTTCCCAGTGAGACATGATTAAAATCTTGGACTCTCACTCCTCCCACACTCCCGAGGCAGCTCTGCAATGTTGGGCTAGCACGGCACAGGTGATTGAGGCATACCCCAGCCTGTGGAGTTATGCGGAACTTGCAGTTCTCCTCACCTCTGTGTTCCATGCTCAACACCAGCTCTGCGGGCTGGGGGAAACTTCTTCCCCATCCGAACCTGTGCTGACAAAGAAGCATCCCCGGGTACGAAAGTCTTGAGCCCCTTCGCTGTCATTCAGCTGCAGCCTCATCTTATCCTCCCGAACAGTGGCCCGCACCATCTGCCATCACTCCGGCGCTGGAAGAGCCCACAGTTTGCCGGATTGGGTATACAGCCCTCATGTCCCCTGATGGTCCCGCTGATGAGGAGATGGAGGAGTGCCGGTGGGTTTTGGCGGTGGAAATGGAGTTGCTGCTGGATTGGAAACCATGGCTCCTTCCAGAATTAGCACCGCAACTGGTTGGAGGTTTTCTGGGTGGAGAGGAGTCTGAGCCGACGATGGAGTGTACCTTGACTCTGGTGCTCCACCCACCTCGTCAGACGACGTCCACAATCCACAGAAGGGATTTGTTGGGTTCTGCTGCAGCGACTACAGCAGCTTCCCAGGAATTAAGGCAAGTACCTTTTCATTTTTTAACACCAATGAATGGTCTTGCCTTATTCCCGGTGGTGAGGTTCAGCAGCAGCTATTCCCGTTAGCTGAGCCCTCACCACCTGCTGCTGCAATTATTTACTCATCCTCACCTGCTTCTCCCATGTCCCTCTCCACTTATCCTGAGTGTTCGCCGGTCCTGGGAGGAAGCCGCCAGATGACGGAGGGGCCTGTGGTCCCTAAGTATCCAGACCCGGTTCCGCAGTCACATCCAGACTGGGAGGAGAGTGCCCCCTGTGATCTGAAGCCTGAGCTGACAGGAGAGTGTCCCCTGGCTTCAACACTGCAGGATTTGGCGCCATTGGTGAGACAATCCCCAGCTCCAGCCGCTGCCTCTGGAGGTCCACCAGCATCAGCCACTCAGTCTGGGGTTCCATTTGCATCAGCTACCGCATCTGGGGTTCCGCCAGTGCTCACCACCATGCCTTGAATTCCACCAGCGTCAGCTGCCGCGCCTGGGGTTCCACCAGCTTCCCCTGCCATCAGCAGTTTATGCGTTGGGTTGGGATGCTTAATCCAGACCCGGTCCAACACATCAAGTCAATGGGCCTTTCCCTGTGCTTCCTGTCAAAAAGTCACTTCATTTTCTGCTGCTGGGCTACGACCCGATCTCGTGGGGATTCACAAAATCACAAAAGTCGGCCATTTTGGATCAAAATGGGCCAACACAGGAGGGGAGGTGAATTGGGACTTCAGCCTGGTGACCGCCACTGAGCAGGCCGGAGTCCACTGTCACGGCGCATCTTGCTTCAGAAGGGCTTGGAGGGGTTCGATAGTCTCTGAATAATTGGGAATGAAACATCTGTAGAAGTCCACCATGGCCAGGAATGAGGAGATTTGTGCAGGGGTCGTGGAGTTGGGGAGATGCAGGACTGCCTCAACGTTTGAGTGCAGGGGGCTCAGACCCTTGGCCGCCAGCCGAAATCCCACAAACTCAATGGAATCCGCCACAAAGATGCACTTTTCCCTGTTCAATGTGACCCTGTGCTCCAGCATCACCTCCATCACTCATCTCAAATGACTATTGTGTTTTCCCCACGACGTGCCGTGGCCCGCGATGTCATCCAGGTACACCACTACACCCCTGAGGCCAGCAAGAATTGTAGACATAATTTTCTGAAAACAAGTTGGTGCTAAGCTCAGACCAAAAGGCAAGCGGGTGTACCTGAAAACACCAATGTGGGTTATAAATGCTGTCAGGTCCCTGCTGGCTGGGTGGAGGGGCACCTGCAGATAACCCTGGCGGAGATCTAGCTTTGTGAACACCCTTAAGCCGCTGAACATTGCGATGAGTTCCTCCACCGTGGGGAGCGGGTATTTGTCCGGGATGATCGCTTTATTAACCATCCTGAGGTCAATGCACGGCCAAATGCCGCCTGTCTTCTTCTTGGCCACCACAATGTTTGAAATCCACGGTGAAGCATCCTTCCTCAATGATGCCAGCTTTAAGGAGTTCATTCAGTTCCACCGTGACGTTGTCGCACAGGGCAAGGGGGAGCCGCTGTAATTGTTGGATCTTGGGCGTCACGCCTGGGTCAATGAGCGGGCGGTGATTGAATGCTTTATTACATCCTAGGCCCACAAACAACACCGGCCAGCGGGTATGCCACTCAGGGGACACCATCAGCACCAATGAGCCCGCTGGGTCCGTGATGAAGAATCCTAACTCGTCCAGCAGATCAATTCACAACAAGTCGGCCCCCTGACATGAAACCTGGAAGGTAAATGTGGGAATAGTCCTTGACCCACATGTTACCGAGAAGCTGGCTGTGCCTGCTATGCCGATTTTAGCGTGACCATACCCATTTTCACCAACATTTTCACCGCCCCTGCCTTAATGGCTTTGCCCGGGAAAAGTCTTTTCATTGTGGCCATGCTCAGTATGGATTTACCAGCCCCTGAGTCCACCATAAGTGGCACATCGACCCAGTCAAGCTGCAAGATGTACCACTTTAATGGCCCCTTCTTAGAGCCTGCCACACACACACCGACGTTATGTCTTCGAGCTCCGAAGCTGTTCGTTTATTGGCGGTGGTGCAGACCCTGGCCCAGTGAGAACTTCTTCTTTAGCACTTCTTCCCTCTGGCGGGGCAAGTCAATCCGCCCAGTGATGAGGATAGCCACAGCCGCCACACAGTCCCCAAGCTCCCGCTCCTACCCGTGCCACAGTCTGCCACCTATTGGGGTTCTGCTCGAGGAATCAGCTGTGCTGCTACTGACCTGACATGGAGGAGAAGCTTGGGTGGCTAGGTTCTCTTTAACTAGTACTTGTAGATCTAGCTGGGTAGCGGACTCTATCTGGCTGGTCAATTCATTCACTTGCTTCAGCGTGAAGACATTCGTAGTTAGCATTAGCTTCTCTTTGAGCCACTTGTTGCTCATACTGTGTGCTAGCTTGTCACTGACTAGCTCTTCCTCAATAGGCTCAAAGGCGCACATGCTTGCTAGGCTACGGAGTTCCATTAGAAAACGTTGGATGGACTCACCAGCTTGTTGCTGGCGGTTGAAGAACCTATGTCTTCACGCCGTGATGTTGCACTGGTCAATTAAAAAATTGTCCATTATGTCCAAACACTCCTTCAATGAGCCTTTGCCACCCAGCACACAAAACATGCATTGGCCTTCCTCACTGAGGCAGTGAACAAGCAGCTCTTCCCTCTCTTTTCGTTGGGGCTGCCCAGGCCAGCTGCGGCGATGTATTCCTCCAACGCTTCCAACCAGTAGTGCCATGGTGTAGCTGGCACACCTGAAGACTCTCAAAACAGAGGTGGTAGTTGCACGCACGCTCCCACGGTTTAATCCGATGTCGCCAGATGTTATGTCTTAATAACGGGAGACATGAGCCATGTTATACTGAATAACGATCTGACCTTTATTAAGATGAACACAGAATATACATACCGGCCGTAGCTCACCTGACGTCACCACGTCGACTGCCGGGCGTCGGCTACGGCAAGCCCCAAGGGAAAAATTCCTAGATCACTCTGAGTTCTAAGGCAAAGCTGTCGCTTTACCGGTCGATCTACGTTCTTAGCCTTACCAATGATCATGACCTTTGGGTAATGACAGAAAGAACAAGATCGCAGAAACAAGCGGCTGAAATGAGCTTTCTCTGTAGGATTCCTGGACTCACCCTTAGAGATAGGTTGAGGAACACAGTCATCCGAGAGAGGCTCAGAGTAGAAACATTGCTCTTCCACATTGAAAGGAGCCAGTGGAGGTGGTTTGGGCATCTAATCAGGATGCCTTCTGGATGCCTCCCACTTCAGGTGTTTTGGGCACATCCCACTGGGAGGAGATCCCGGGGTAGACCCAGGACACGCTGTCCTGGGAACATCTTGGTATCTTCTCTGAAGAGTTGGGGCAGGTGGCTGGGGAGAGGGACGTCTGCTTGATTTGCTGCCTCCGTGACCTGGGCCTCCAAAAATGGATGGCAGTAAAAGATGGATGGATGGATGGCTGATGAAGAGCTGTGAGTGACATGCCGTGAACACGGGGCAGAGACCTTTTTTAAAAGCGGACATGTGTCATATTGACTGGACAATCAGCCTGCATGCAAAGTGCAATCACCAAAAGAACACGCACAAAGAACATTTGACCTTTTATTGACTTTACAAAAACTTGGGAGAAAAATCAGTCTCGCCAGAGGAGCAGCAAACCTGCAGAGGGTGAGACGAGACTGATCAATGAGGGATGGAGGGGAATAATGGAAATCTAATTTACAACAGCTGACCAGCAGGTGCATCTGATGAGGAGACAGGTGAAATGGGAAGGAGGGGGCGAGCGCTCACCAGAACATGACAGTGCCCCACCTCAAGGAACGCCTCCTGGCGGTCCCCCAGGCTTCTCCGGGTGGGCTCGGTGGTAGGCCGGAACCATACCTTTATCATGGAATCTTGATCAAGGGACCCATGATCGATGCTCCGGACCGTAGCCCTCCCAGTCGACCAGGTACTGGATCCCCCGGCCCTGACGGCGAACATCCAGGATCTCTTTGACAGTGTGGATAATGTGCCCATCGAGGATCCGAGGAGGAGGAGGTGGCTTTTTTTTTTGGGGGGGGGGGGTTAAAGATGGGGCTGGAGGAGAGAGGCTTGACCTTGGAGATGTGGAAAGTTGGGTGTCCGTGGAGCACCCGTGGGAGCTGAAGCCGGACAGCAGAGTCACCTACATTGTTGGTGACGGGGAAGGGGCCCACGAACCGGGGAGCGAGCTTCCGAGACTCAGATTTGAGCAGGACCTGATCCATGGCCATCCAGACCTGCTGTCCAGTCTTGTATTCCGGCACCAGGACCCTCTTGCGGTCAGCGCAGCGCGATTGCGCTCAGTGGAGCGAAGGAGGGCCACTCTGGTAGACCTCCAGGCCCAGCGGCAGAGACGAAAATGGGCCCCCATAGACGGCACCGCTACCTCTCTCTCCATCATAGATAGCAGAGGGGGGTTGTAACCCACGGAAGCTTCAAATGGTGATCACCCCGTGGCTGAAGAAACCATGGAATTCAACAAATACTCCGCAAAGGTCAGATGTGAGCTCCATGAGGAAGGGTCATCGGCTGCCACACAATGAAGGGCAGCCTCCAGGGACTGGTTGTCACGCTCAGCCTGCCCATTGCTCTGCGGGTGATAACCGGAGGTGAGGCTGACAGTGGTGCCAAGGCAGTGACAGAAGGACTTCCATACCCATGAGATGAACTGAGGACCCTGGTCAGACACAATGTCCATGGGAATACCATGCAGTCTGATAACGTGGTAGGACAGTAATTCAGCAGTCTTGGAGCCGGATGGCAGCTTGGGGAGAGGAACCAGATGCACAGCCTTGGAAAATCTGTCCATAATGGTCAATATGACGGTGTTACTGTGGGATGGGGGAAGACCAGTGACAAAGTCCATGGTGATGTGGGACCAGGGCCGGCTGGGGACAGGAGGGAGGTAAAGAAGACCAGCAGGGGGGTAGGGGGTGGGGGAGGATTTATTACTGGCACATGTTTGGCAAGCCTTCATGTACTCCTGCATGTCCTGCCGCAGTGTGGGCCACCAAAACACTCGCCTAATAATATCCACAGTATGCACCACCCCAGGGTGGCAGGCGAGACGTCCGGTGTGCCCCCACTGGATAACTTCGCTGCGGAGGGCGGCAGGGACATAAAAGCGATTAGGAGGACAACCCGCTGGTTTGGGCTCAGAGAACTGGGCCTGGTGGACTCTCCTCTTAATCTCCCAGGTAAGGGTTCCCAGGACGCACGAAGGCGGAAGAATGGGCTGGGAGTGGGAAGGGGGGTCAGCCAGGTCCTGACTGAACTGCCTGGAGAGAGCATCAGGCTTCCCGTTACGGGAGCCGGGCCTATAGGTGACAGTGAAATTAAAGCGCTAAAAAAATAGGGCCCAGCAAGCCTGCCTAGGATTCAGCCGGCGGGCTGACCGCAGATACTCCAGGTTCTTGTGGTCAGTCCACACGACTACAGGGTGAACATCTCCCTCCAGCCAATGTCTCCATTCCTCAAAAGCCAATTTAATGGCCAACAGCTCGCGATCCCCGACGTCGTAATTCCTCTCAGCTGGGGTGAGCCACCGAGAGAAATACGCGCACAGGCGGAGCTTCAAGTCCGGGGTGGAGCGCTGGGACAAAATTGCGCTCACCCCCATTTCTGAAGCATCCACCTCCAGGGTAAATTGGAGCTGTTGGTCGACCTGAGCCAAGATGGATTTATCTGCGAACAGGCCCTTTAATTTGACAAAGGCCTGTTCAGCTGCCTCGGTCGATAAAAATGGTACCTTAACAGAGGTCAGCTGTGTTAAAGGTTGTGCTACCCCACTGTAGTTACAAATAAACCTGCAATAGAAATTCGCGAACCCCAAGAAGCATTGCAGCTCCTTGTGGGAGTGGGGTGTTGGCCAATCTAGCACAGCCTTCACCTTGGCCGGGTTGGCTCTCAGCTCCCCCTCCGCTACAATAAAGCCAAGAAAAGAAGTGGAATTGATGGAAAATTCACACTTCTCAGCCTTGACATAAAGTTGGTTTTCTAAGAGCCCCTGTAACATGGCTCTAACATGGGTTTGGTGCTCCTCAGGTGTGTGAGAAAAAATCAGGATGTCATCAAGATAGACGAAAACAAACCGATTTAACTTGTCGCGGAGGACGTCATTAATTAAACGTTGGAAAACAGCGAGGGTGTTGGTTAACCCAAAAGGCATGACTAAGTACTCAAATTGCCCCAAGTGTGTCTTTAATGCTATTTTCCATTTGCCCCCCTCGCATATTCTGACTAGGTGGTAAGTGTTGCGTAAGTCGAGTTTGGAGAATACGCTTGAGCGCTACAGGAGCTCGAAGGTGGAGTTCATCAGGGGCAGAGGGTATTTATCTTTGACTGTTTTGGCATTAAGCTCACAGTAGTCAGTGCGTGGACGCAGAGACCCGTCCTTCTTGCCTACAAAGAAAAACCCCGCCCCGAGGGGAGCCGAGGATGGCTGAATGAGGCAGGCGTTCAGAGAATCGTTAATGTACCTCTCCGTCGCCTCCCTCTCAGGACCAGAAATATTATAGAGCTTGCTGGACGGCAGCCTTGCACCCAGAAGGAGGTTGATGGCACAGTCATACAAGCGATGCAGAGGAAGCACTAACGCTCGTGACTTGCTAAAGACCTCCCCGAGATCGTGATAAACCTTGGGCACGAGGCTGAGGTCCGGCAGCTCGACCTGAGAAGAGGAGACGGGGATAAATAGTGAACACTGGGTTGAATTTAGACATGTTGCCAAACAGTTAGGTCTCCAAGAGGTGATGGAATTTTGTGCTCAATTAAGAATTGGATTATGCCTCCGGAGCCAAGGACACCCTAGCACCACCACATGAGAGGCATGTGGAAACACATAAAAACTAAGCCTCTCGCCATCTAATGAGTCGAGGACGAAACCATCTGGCCAGAAAGGGTACGAACGGGATGAGGAACCGGCAGTTTAACCATCGGAATCCCCATCTTGTGAACCAACACGAAGGAGATGAAATTATCCTCTGCCCCAGAATCAATAAGGGCAGAGACCCTCTTCTCAACCCCTGGCAACTGAACCAGGGCTGAAATAGGGAAAATTACCAGGGGGATCAGATTGAGTCCCGCCCGCCAGACCACCACCACCCCCACGCGGCTACTGATGGGCCGTGTCTTTTGGGCCGTAGGTGGCCATGTGTCCCACTTGTGCTTCAAAGAACCACATTAGGCACACACCCCAATCTGCCGCCGCTGCTCAGCCTCTGCCCGCGGAAGCCGAGCAGAGCTGAGCTCCATAGCTTCGGTGGAAGATTCAGATTCACCTATGTCAGTAGGCGCCGGGAGCATGCATGTGGCGAACGGGCGAGAGGAGGTGCTGCGCTCCCTGGCGCGCTTGCGGTACCGGTTATCCAACCCGACCGCCTGATCTATAAGGCCATCCAAGGTGGGAGGAACGGTATCAACCGCCAGGTTGTTGCGAAGCTGAGGATTTAATCTGTGGAGGAACGCGCTGCGCAGTGCAACCTCGTTCCACCCCAAATCAGCTGCCTCGACTCAGAACTCCACCGAGAAGTCGGCCACTGACCAGCTGCCGTGGCGGAGTGACAATAGGCGACTCATGATATTCCCTTCACTCTCGGTATGGTCAAAAGTGTGGGAAAACTTGGTCACAAATTGGTCAAGCGTTGGTGGCGCGTCCCTTTGGCTATCGATTACAGCCTTGCCCAACTAAGAGTGTGGTCCCGAAGCAGAAGAGTGAACTGATGAATTTTGGAGACATCATCCGTGAACTCCCCCTTCACCTGCTCGAAGTAAAGCCAAATATGACACAAAAAATCTTTACATTTCCCCACCTCCCTCGTGTACGGGGCAGGAATGGAAATGGAAAGCGTTCGGCGGATAATTGTAGAAGGCAGAAGAGCAGGTGGAGGCGGAGCAGACGTGCGGCCCAGATGATCAGAAATGACACTCAGCTGCTGTGTAATAGTCTGCAGCAGCTGAGTGTGTTCAGCCACCTCCCTCTCTGTATCGTCGAGGCGGTGGAGTGTGGTGTGCTCTGTTGATAAGACACCTGCCAGGCTGTGACCCAGGCTGGCTTGTTCTGTCATACTGACCGGACAATCAGCCTGTGTGCAAAGTGCAATCACCAAAAGAACACACACAAGGAACGTTTGACCCTTTATTGAACTTCAAAACCGCAAACTTGGGAGAAAAATCAGTCACTTGCCAGAGGAGCAGCAAACCTGCAGAGGGTGAGACGAGGCTGATTAATGAGGGGTGGAGGGGAATAATGGAAATCTAATTTACACCACTTACATGGAAGGAGAGGAGTGACCGGCAGAGAACCCAGCGAAGGAGAGGAACCAGCAGGTTGGAACTTCTGGTAGGGGAATGAGGCGTGGAGTCTGGCCGGGTGGAGTAGATGAGCTGCGTCGTGGAAGAGCAACAGGCTGGCAAGCGCACCAAATCCCTGAAGACACACCGCGATGTTGGCAGCAACCTGGAAGAGAAGGGAAGGGAAACGTGTGTAAGGTAAGGTCACACACAACACAACCGCTTACTTGATGAACTAGTCTGCTTGATGCAGTATACCCAAACGAGCCAGCGTTGAATCACCAAAGAGTGCTTCCTTATAAACGCTAGCTCAGCAGGAAACAGCAGGTGCGTCTGATGAGGAGACAGGTGAAACGGGAAGGAGGGGGCAAGTGCTCGCCAGAACATGACAACATGCAGCTTTAACCCTGATGTTTTTTTGACCAAAGGGTGTCACAGACATTTCATTATCACCTCTGGAAACTTTGTCTAGATGTAGAAAAAGAACATACTAGAGACACATTAACAGCTGAACTCTGCAAGAATGCCGTTTTTTGTTCAATGAGTCCTTGAATTTTCGTTAGCTTTTTCTTTTGTGTGTGTGTGTGTGTGTGTGTGTGTGTGTGTGTGTGTGTGTGTGTGTGTACTGCTGGTTCGTTGCATAGGCCATATAGGCAGTTGCTTAGGGTGCCACCTGCTGAAGGGAGCGCAGCTGCAAAAGAAATGGGAATTCGGGATCAGGACTAACCCCTTCACCCTACACCGCTCTTCGTGTCTTAAAATGGGATATAAGAGGTTAACCACCCACACATTTTATCCCCACAATATTCACAGAGACGAGACAATGTCAACATGCATGGAATACACAATATCTACAGAAACAATTGTGTGATTGTGAGTCTTTCCCTTTGCCGCTTGTTATTATGGGCTTTTCAGCAGCTTAACTCTGTAACAGATGCTATTTACCTTGACTTTGTGTCCAAAATCAAAACCATTGATAGCTTTTTTTATGGAGATCTGTCCAACTGATTTTATCAAACTGACCAAACACAATTACTCACTATTTGGTGGTACTTACGTTTCTTGTATTGTGTTGGATTTCTTATGATGACATAATTCACTCACTATTTGTTCTTACTTAAGATTCTCGTTTTATGTCATAAATTCCTTAAATGCCCATTATTTCCATTCATATATTACTCAGTATCGACACTTTTTATTCTCTATAAAAGGCGGCTTATTAATCGGACCCTAAAAATGTATTAATAACCAAATAATTCATTCATATCATCTTAAAATGTAAATGATTAAAATATTCTCTGCATGTTCTTGATTTTTCAAAAAATGACAATAAAATCTCAAATTTCTGTTAAAAATTATAATTATCAAATTCTTAATTTCTGTAAAATTATAATTATGACAAGAAGACTTAATTCCACTAAATATTGCAGACAAACCTACAGAGATTTGTTTAAAAAGGTTCCCTGCTCACCTTGTTAATATGGACCGGCGCAGAGTTGTCTGCAATAGACAGATGAAAAGCTTTTCGTCCAGTCACTTCCGATGCCTGCCAACTGGCCAGTCACATCGGGGTCACCAGGTTGTAGAAACTCTTTTCCCTTCTCTCTGTAAAAATATGTTCAAGAATTGAACAGTTGGCACAAAACCATATGAAATGCATCAGAGATTTAAAAATCACATGAGAGATGCTATTTCACACTTACCTGTTTATTCTTTTTTTTTTTTGAATCATGCAGAGAATATCACGGCTGTGAGACTGTCTCAGCTCAACTTGCCGACAGCACCAAAAAACAATAGATTCAAGTACATATCTCTTCTGGTCTGGGGCGTTCCCCAGGCCCCAACAATAGTTCCCTTCTTCAGGAATGCTGACTCCATCAGTTGTCTTCTCCCCGAAGATCGCCTGGCCAGGTGCATCCTGCTGAATAATGGCTCTCTTCTTCAGGATCGCTGACTTCATTATTTGTAGTCGCAACCCTGAACTCAAGTTCACCTCCCCTCTTCTATGTGTGAGCAAAAGCAGCCCTTTGTTTGCTAAGTGGTAAGGGGTGTGTATGTGTGCATAGCTAACCCACATCTTTTATGTTCAGCGTGGAGCAGTGCAAGAGGCTTCATACAGCAAAAGCACATTTGTGTAAAAAATATTTAATATCCTAATCCTATCTTGTGGTGACCCAGCACACTGCGGATGGACACTATCTCACACTCATCAGGGCTGGAGGAAACGGAGGACAATTTACATATGGACAGAGAGTCCCAGGGGGCAATCAGATGGGACTGTTTTGTATGCGTCCTCGGAGACGACATCCGGGCCGGGCGCTAGCTGATGTCATGCTAATGATGTGTATTGACTGATGTGTATTAGATGACAATCACTATGCTAATGTGCCATGCATTCTCTCAGTCTGTATAACATATAAAAGAGCTTATTACACATGCCTAAGCAATGCAGTAGCTTACCGAGCTACAAAGCGTGTTTCAGTATGTTGGAGGAAATAAAATCTTGTACCCTTCCAGCTCGTTGCATCTCGCCTGATCTATTACCTCCACATTGGTGACCCTGGACGTGCATGGTGCGTTTCTCACCTGTTCTATTACCTCCACATTGGTAACCCTGGACGTGCATGGTGCATCTCTCGACAATGCCATTTTCTCCACACTGGTGACCTGACGAGAGAGAATGACCGTCTACTCCCTCTCACAACACCTGCATCCTCTTCATCCACCGGTCCGGTCTTCATCTCCGGTCCCAGCGCGCTCTCTGGAGCAGGCAGCGCTGGGACCGACACGCACTTTGAATAGCAACACGAGTGAACCGAAGGAAACAGCCTGAACAGGGAAGATCATTGGCGCCATCTGCGTTGATTTCCATTTAGCTCCCCGACCCTGACTCACCTCCCGACAGCAGACTTTCTGCGCACAGAAGCCCCGCGCGCACACCGCAGGATTACGAGGACAGCGCAACTTCCAGCTATCTGGTTACTGCGCCAGGCGCATGCCACGCACCAGGGACAAACCGGCTCCACAGACTTATACATCGTCCTCCGCCGCTGCACATGCCCGAGAAACACAGCCGATCGCCATCCTCGGAACCTTTAGGGCTGCTCACGCACCTGAAGCAGACATGCAGCCCGCACACGAGACTTTGTATGGGTTTCTCAGCCATGGCGCACAACGGGAATTTAACCAATTGCTTTCCCCGATGACTTTAGGGCTGCTCCCACACCTAAAACCAAACCGCCAAGTCCCTCACACAGCTTCAGTTTTTTTCACAGCCACTACACATCCTCGGGGAATTTGGCCGTTCGCCTTCCCCACATCCTCGGAGGACTGAGTTGCACGAGGAGTCAGAGAATTAATTTTTTTTTTTTGCACAGCCGCTGCGGATCACTGCCAGGTTTACTGGGAAAGTCCCTCACCATGGTGGATCCACACACAATTTTTGTGCGGCCCAGACACCTTTGACGTCCCAGGCCGGCACTCACTTATTCCCACCCCCTCCCCCTCCTCCTCCACATCGCTCTTCCTGCATCTCACTCCCTAAAGCCGGCAGATTGCCGGTGTGTTCTATCACGCACGACGTGCACCGGCCCCGTGCGCCCACGATCCACAGACGTTCAATGTGCTGGAACTCGGAGTGGAGCACACTGTCTTTTCCACTCCTCCCCCTTCCCCCCCACGGACTGACATGCCCTCCGACACTCCTCTACAGCAGGACAGTTCTACTGGAGCTGAAGCCCAAATGATCGGTGGGGGGGGGGGGGGTGTCACAGTCCCTTCTGAGTGTTCTGGGGGGAGCCGTGTGGTGACCCAGCACACTGTGGACGGACACTATCTCACACTCATCAGGGCTGGAGGAAACAGAGGACAATTTACATATGGACAGAGATCCCCAGGGGGCAATCAGACGGGACTGTTATGTATGCATCCTCGGAGAGGATGTCTGGGCCAGGCGCCAGCTGATGTCATGCTAATGATGTGTATTGACTGATGTGTATTAGATGACAATCACTATGCTAATGTGCCATGCATTCTCTCTGTCTGTATAACATATAAAAGAGCTTGTTACACATGCCTAAGCAACGCAGTAGCTTACCGAGCTACAAAGCGTGTTTCAATATGTTGGAGGAAATAAAACCTTGTACCCTTCCAGCTCGTTGCATCTCGCCTGATCTATTACCTTCACAATCTAAACATTTCTACCACACTATGCTACTTATCAAGATGCGCTACCACAGCCCGCACACACAGCACAGACAGCCACCAGCCGCCCTTAACTGACTCGGACTGAGAGAAGGCCCAACTACTGGTTGGGCAATACCAAGTCTGCAGCAGGGGGATACATTGTCTGATTATTAGAAATGTTACTTATTGTTGCTTGCAAATGAAAAAAACAACAACTTCTTCATACTCACTTGTAGATATTTTTTTTAATTAATTATAATAATATGATTATTGGGGGGGTTAACCTCTCCACCCCCACTTCCCTCCATAAATTACGCCTTTGCTTTCCCAGCTGTCGGTTACTGACTAAATCAAATTTGATATTCCTCATTCCTCATTACAGCAAAAACATTTATATTTTGTCTTCAGCAAAGCTCCTCATACCATTAGAGTCCTACGCCTCCCCTGACAGGTGTGTGCCGGTGTTGCTGTGTGCTGCTCTGCTGAGTTCTGGAGGGGGAGCGGTTCGCTTTGGTGTATGGTCAGTGTTGTGTATTGAAATACCTGGGTGAAGGATGAGGCAGGATGATGGTTGGCAAACACAGCTTTATTAAACTATGTACAAGAGTACAGCACACAGCAGGCACCGGCAAAGGCATCCGGCTAAGAGGCCCTAAGATGGACGTCCTGCAGTATTTATAGGGCGGTGCAGTGGCGGAACAGGTTGTGCCCACCACTAGACCACACTTCACAATAAGGTGCCGAATCCCAACACAACAGTCAGACTTGGCGCTTTCTTTGTATCCCAACTCGCGGGTGTGCTCTGACGATTTTGTAATAGGTTTGTAGAAATAATTGACTAATGGTATTGTTGAAGAGTCTGTGATGCTCTATGGACATTTTCACAGATTCACCTGCTCTCTGTTCTGATTAGCTCAGCTGCTGGCTGCAGCACACTCATAGAGAGCTAAACACACATTCTTGTTCATGTAACGGGAACTCTTGGGGACCTGTCAGAGCCAACTTAAGTGTAACACTTTCAAGCTACAGAATATTATAAAGATCCAAATTGCTGTTTAACCCTCCTTGCCATGTTTTTGCCTTTGATTGCAGTCTGTATCAGCTGTCCACACAAGCAAGACAGAAAATGACAGAGGTATGCTGTTCTGATAGGTATGCCAAAATGTCAGAACACCGACTAATTAGCCTTTGGCATTGAGGATTATTACAAGTAAATGGGAGTCTACAAATCAACTGCTTATTGTTAAAAATGAGGATAACAATTAGACACCAAGACAATGATGTCTAACTTCATCTAAAAGCACCTGGACAGGTGAATGTGCTGATGTTAGCCTTTAGCTAATGCTAATTCAGATTAGATCACATATCTGTCATGCGGTGGCCCTCGCGAGCCACCATAAGACGCCAAAAGACACCGGTGAAGTTTGCACAATTTATTGTTAACAAAAGAAACACAAAACAATGAGCCAC
The DNA here is from genome assembly GCA_020510985.1 of Pholidichthys leucotaenia. Classification (NCBI taxonomy): domain Eukaryota; kingdom Metazoa; phylum Chordata; class Actinopteri; order Cichliformes; family Pholidichthyidae; genus Pholidichthys; species Pholidichthys leucotaenia. Next base: position 258,015,901 of record CM035838.1, read on the forward strand.
GGTGGGCTAAAACATACAACACTACACACACGTGACCATGAGGCAAACAAGAAGCACACTTACGATCATAACCCAGGGATGATCGATACGTCAGACCATGAAGGAATAGTTGACATCTGAGCCGAGGAACGCTCGCTCAACATCTGGCAAGGAGAATTCTTTGACGAGACTACCGCATTATTCTGCTCCCAGAGCCCTCTTAAATGGAGGGCTGCTGATGAGCTGAAATGCAGCACAGCTGTCAGACTTGACAGCAGGAAGCCCCTCCGAGCGCTGTCACAATAAAGGCTCAGGGAGCTGGAAGGTACACACTGCTGTCAAACCTGGTGAAGATGATGCATGGCTCAAGTGCAGACGAGATCGGCACTTGAACCATGACAATATCAAAAAAAAACCCCAGCAAAAAGACAGAAAACTAAACAGGAGAAATTAAGTTGAGGGCTCTGTGAATAATTTATGGGCTGATATATGCATACACATGCATGATAAGAGAATATTTTACTATTTTTATAAATATTGCTCTGGTTTTTAAAACGATATTGACTAGCCTACAGGAGAATGAGTCTAATTTTAATTTGTTTTTCTCAATTTTTACATGTTTAACATTTTAAAAAAAACCCACAACAGGTGCTTAGGCCCTAGTTTTATAGCCTTTAACTATTTTGTGTAAAGCTTTATGTGATATCCTACCGTGTAGCAATGATCACACTTGAGTTATTTCTTTGGCTAACTCTGCCGTTTATTCTGCAACACAAATAATAGACTGAACATGGATTCTGCGCGGGGTTTTCACACTCTTGTTCTAATGTGTCCCCTTCATAGTAGTGCTGAACAATACAGGTAGTTCCCCCTAGAGGCATGTGCCAGTAATGTTCTATTTTAGACTTGCAGTCTACCACATCCCTCCCCTCTAGATTAAACTACTCTTACTTACACTAGCCAATTACTAGACATCCTGGAACTCCCATTTAACCCTGAACTATCACAGTTACTTTTTAATTTCTTAAACACATGTGTCATACACATAATTTCTTTCTTTCTTTTTTTTTTTTTTTTTTTTTTTTCACATGTATAACACACATAACAGTCTAACTGGGGAATTGGTTTGACTACCGCATCCCAGTGAGGTTCCAGGACGCATTCTTGTCCTGTGGCTGGGGAACTCACTACTGACTAAGTATAGTCCTTCAAGTAGTCTGGAGCTCTCCTAGCTCGCTGAGATCTTCTCACGGCGGGTGAGCCAACTGCAGGTGAAGACTCAGACTGCTCCACTGTTTCGGCTGCTGCAGTGCTGCCCGTAGAATCTGCAGAGACGGTTACCTCAGGTTTCACCTGAAGTGGTGGTTCGTTGATGCTCTCCTCAGGATGGGTGTCAGACAACACCTCTGGTGCCATCGGCAGGGGAATGGAGCTCCTACCATGAACTTGGTCGATGTGTCGCCTCACCACTTGTCCATGACCTAATGTCACCTTGAATGACACAGGGCCTGTTTTTTCTGTTATTTCTCCTGGTACCCAGGCTGGTCCTGAGCCAAAGTTGCGGGTGTAGACCACGTCTCCTTCTCTCAGTATTCTCTCTCTAGCATGCATGTCATGATAACCTTTTTGTTTCTCTTGTTTATCATGCACTTTGTTTCTGAAGTCTGGATGTATTAAGTCAAATGTTGACCTCAACTTTCTTCCCATCCATGGACCTGCGTAGTCAATGTGAATTCTTCTCCATGGTTTATCTGGAACTTCCCAGGGATGTAGTGGGGCTGCTGGAGGACTGTTCCTGTTCTCCTGGCATGCCGCACATGACTTCACAAGCGCCTCCACCTCTGCATCCATGTTGGGCCACCACATGTAGCTCCTCGCCAACGCTTTCATGCGAGTGATGCCAGGGTGTGCTTGGTGTAGTTGTTGCAGTAAGGCATTCCTACCAGGTGGTGGAACAACCACGCGTCCTCCCCACAGGATACAACCTTCCTGGTTGCTGAGCTCATCCTGTCGTCGGGCATAGGGAATGAACTCAGGACTGTTCATCTTCGGCCATCCTCGCAAGATGTATTCTCGCACTCTTGCTAGAACAGGGTCTTTGTCTGTCCACTTCTTTATTTGTTGTGCGTTCACCAGGGGCACGCCGATATCTTCAAACAATAGCACTCTCTCCTCCTCCTCAGGCGTGCTGTCTCTTCCTCCATCCAAGGGTAGCCTACTCATCGCGTCAGCATTCGTATGGTCCCGTCCGGCTTTGTAAACGATGGTGTACTCATACGCTGCTAATGTAACGGCCCATCTCTGAATTCTCTGAGATGTCATCTGGGGTATGGCTCTCATTTCACTGAACAGTGAAATTAGTGGCTTGTGGTCAGTCACTATAACGAACTGTCTCCCGTACAGGTATTTGTGGAATTTTTTTACACCAAATACTACTGCAAGGCCCTCCTTGTCTAGCTGGGAGTAGTTTTTCTCAGCTGCACTAAGAGTTCTTGAGACGAACCCTATGGGTCTCTCTGAGCCATCCTCCATACGATGAGAGAGTACAGCACCCACACCGTAGGGTGATGCGTCACACGCCAGGATGAGTGGTTTGTTTGAATCATAGTGCACTAACACACTACAGGACTGAAGTAGCGCTTTGGACTCTTCAAACGCCTTCTGCTGCTTGACCCCCCATGACCATTTTTCTTCCTTCTTAAGTAAGGTATGTAGTGGTGCCAGCAGCGTGGAGAGCTTTGGGCGGAACCTATGGTAATAGTTCAACAAGCCCAGGTAGGCTTTTAACTCAGTAACATTTTGTGGCTCAGGCGCCTCCGCAATGGCTTCCACTTTGTCTGTTAGAGGGTGTAGACCACTGGCGTTGATCTTGTGGCCTAGGAACACCACCTCTTTTCCCATGAACTCACACTTGCTTCTTTTCAACCTCAGACCGCTTTTCTCCAACCGTTGAAGCACTTCCTCCAGCGTTTTCAGATGTTCTTGTTCATTTGGTCCTGTACAAAGGATGTCATCCAAATAAATGGCAACATTCGGAATTCCACCTAGGATGCCCTCCATAGTTCTCTGGAATATAGCAGGACTGGAAGCTACTCCAAATGGTAAGCGTGTGTAGGTATATAAGCCTTTGAGTGTATTGATGGTTACATACTTTCTTGATTCTTCTTCCAGGACTACTTGTTGGTAGGCGTGACTCATGTCTAATTTCGTGAAGTGTCGGCCGCCGTTCAGCTGTGCGAAGAGGTCCTCCACTTTAGGAATTGGATACTGATCCACCCGTGATGCTCGATTGACAGTGAGTTTGTAATCTCCACATATTCTAATGGAGCCATCCGGCTTTCTCACTGGGACTATGGGCGCCGCCCATTCTGCAACCTGCACTGGCTCAATGATCTTGTCATCCAGCAGCCTCTGTAGCTCGCTTTCAACCAGTGGCTTGACTGCATAGGGCACCGGTCGGGGTTTGCAGAATCGTGGTTGGGCCTCCTTGTCCACATTAATCTTTGCAGTGACACCTTTTAGCTGTCCTAAGCCTTCTTTGAACACCTCAGCGTGTCTTTCGAGGATCTCCTCCAGCTGCAATTTGGGCTGAGATTCCACTTTATTCACCAACTGATCAATCATGGCCAGTTCTTGTAGCCAACTTCGCCCTAGTAGATTTGGTCCTTCGCTCCCAACTACTACTACAGGTAAGTCCTTTTCTTTGTTTTCGTGTTGCACCTTCACTTGTGCCATGCCTAGCACGTCTAGCTTCTCTCCTGTGTATGTTTTTAATTTTAATGAACAGGGATTTAATTCTGCTGTGTCTGTTTTCTTCCACAGTTGTGTATATTGCTGTTTACTTAATATGGTTACTCCACAGCCTGTATCAACTTCAAATGTTACTTTCATTCCATTAACATTCATGGTACGCGTGATGGGCGCTACCTTGGTCAGCTCCTCTGACGTGTTGTAAATTGTGTGAAAACCCATGTCTTCTGTATCACTTTCTCCCTCCCCTCTCAGTTGATTCGCTCGCTGTTCCTTTCCTGGGCCCTTGTTTTCATACTTTTGCCCATTAACTGTCGCTTTCAGCACCTGTGCGCTGTCCACCTTTATTCTACATGCTTTCTTAATGTGCCCTCGCTTGCCACAATTATGACACAGCTCAGTGGCAAATTTGCACTCGGCGGCATTGTGCTGGCCTTTGCAGCGATAACAACTGGGGAATTTGTGCTGAGTTTTGTCAGTCGACACTTTGTGGACACCTACTTGGGTCTTAGGCACACGAACATGCGTTGCTGTGTCCTCTGCTAGTTTCCTTTGCATTTCTCTCACATCTTTAGATGCTGTTTCCATCGCTTGGCATAATTCCAAAGCCTTTGCAAAAGTGAGTTTTGTTTCAAATAAAAGTTGCCGTTGCATTCGGTCATCATTCACTCCACACACAAGTCTGTCTCTTAACATTTCTTCCAATGAGTCTTTGTAATCACAGTGCAGTGTTAATTTCCTCAATTCTGCCACATACTCTGCTATGGACTCAGTGTTTCTCCTTATGCGTGAATTAAATTTGAATCGTTGCACGATTTCACTCGGTTTGGGGCTGAAGTGCTTCTGAAGCTCAGCAGTAAGCTGGTCGTACGTTTTATCTTTCGGTAATGCAGGGCTTATTAAATTTCTCAACAAGCTGTAAGTAGTTGCACCAACTCCACTCAACAGTACAGCCTTCCTTTTGTCTGGCTCCTCAATGTCATTAGCTTGGAAGAAAAAGTCCAACATTTCACTATATTCTTCCCATGACTGAGTCGAGTTATCAAAAGGGGTTACCGTTCCGATTACAGCCGCCATTGCTCGTCGTGGTGGGGAAACCTCGTTTTTCCTCCTCTGAACTTGCACTCGAACTACTGGAGTCACTTGAGTTCGCCACACTTGCAATGTTCTCTGTTTCTCGCCGCTGATTTTTTTCTTTTAATCCTCGTCGCCAATTGTGTGATATCCTACCGTGTAGCAATGATCACACTTGAGTTATTTCTTTGGCTAACTCTGCCGTTTATTCTGCAACACAAATAATAGACTGAACATGGATTCTGCGCGGGGTTTTCACACTCTTGTTCTAATGTGTCCCCTTCATAGTAGTGCTGAACAATACAGGTAGTTCCCCCTAGAGGCATGTGCCAGTAATGTTCTATTTTAGACTTGCAGTCTACCACACTTTACAAAATATTTGCAAGTGAATGATCCAATTTTTTTCCTACTTTTTCACTCCCCAAAAATCAAATGTTTTGTTTACCTTGGCTACGGGCACACAAAGGTTGTTGATTTCACACACTGCCATGTCTAAGATCCAGCCGCCTACAAAATGGTTGTTAGCTTCTAGACCTTTGTAGGATCTTAGATGTTTCAGAGTGTAAGCATTGGTACTGTACAGTAATAAACTAAAGGTGTCTAGACAGGTGATGCTAGCCCACTTCTCCATGTCTTTTGATCAGTTTTGCTTTGGAATGAGATAGGGGGCCTGCTTCTCTGAGTTGTTTTTTAACTGTTTTGATAATTTCTGAGAAATGATCAGCTTTTCTCTCTCAAGCAAATTTGGTCTTTATGTTGTGTTACTCACAAACCTGTCCTTAGTTCATCTGCTTGGTGAGAAATGGCTATTGAGTGAAATGGGGATATGATATATTAATGAATAAATATTAGTCCTGTCAGAATAAATGTGTTAATCACCACAACTGCAATAATAACAAAATAAAATAAGTTAAGAATAACAGTGGTTCATCACAGGTGACCTGATTAAGCTTCAACCACACTCAGCGACCGCATTAACTTCAGTTGATGCTGCTAAGAGAGAAGGATGGGAAAAAACACTTTACATCTTTCCGTTTTTTTGATGTGGGAAAAATTTAGCATGAATTATAGCCTGCAAAACTGTGAGTGAAGTACCTCTTTTAAACCGTTTGAACAATAACTGAGCTTATTTTATATCAGGAGCATGAATGAACAAAGAGGGAGGGAGAGAGAGACAGCATTGATGACTACCTCTATCTCGCTTGTCACTGGCTTTCCCATTGTAGCATCAGCTTCTCCTCAGGCTAATTCATGAAATCACTCTTAATCTTAAAGAAACTCTTACTCGAGGTCTGGTCAAAAATTGCTATTTTCCTTACTCTAAGGACCTTCGGTAAAAACACATCCCATGGAGAGTGGTACGATAAGAATTGCTTTTAAAGGATTAAGTGCACCATAAAAATTCTGGAGTTTCCTCCAGTCAGACAGTTCATGCTGATAGCATCCGTTTGTACCAGGAACTGATACTCTTAAAAGTCATAAACTCCCCAAAGTTTACTCCTTAAGTTGACAGGTATTTGGTTGACTCCTTTTTGGGGACATATCGCAGAAACCCCATAAAACTCCCTAGGTCGCCCCCTCTTCATATACCAAGACCTAAAAATTATCTACAGCTCAACTGTACCTCCTAGTGGACATCTACGGAATATGTTTATTACAATCTGGAACTTTGTTACTCTGAACATTAACTCTTTTTCAAGTTTACATTGCTCAGGATAACTCTGGACACTGTGAAGATAATTTCAGTTGTGATGGACAATAATGGTTTGCAATAATTCATTAATCCTTGATTTAAATGTGATTGCATATCTTAGGAATGTTTGTTTTTACATGAATGTTATTCAAATGAATGTTAAACTTATTAGTAGCAGTATAAATGCATAGTCACTGAATATTAGTCTTGAATCACTGAAGCTAGTTAGATTTAACATTGAGTATATACTGAATTTCACTAAAAAATTGCACTTAAAGGCTTTTTAGCGCAAACTGGAGAGGCCACTCCAGCGGTGTCGCAAGATTCCGGCACAACACGGGACGAGGCAGTTACCGGTTATAAGCTCCAACCAATTGGCGTAGGGAGGAGCGCCAGGGGTCTCGTCCGATGGTGGGAGAAGCCTTCGCACCTTCATTAGGTAGCTACCGCCCGCCTCAAGCAGGGCAGCCCCCAGCCAGTAAGGTGCTGCCCCGCCATGGCTTGCCTGCTCTACTGGGTATGTAGAACTTAGGGGTCTCTCCCGACAAGCAAGCGTCAATCTGCACCAGGCATTCAAAAGGAGAAACATGCAAAGACTCCAGCTCTTTGATTTGCAAGCTGAAACATTTGCACCATGTGCCCCAGACTTACCGCTGATCTCCAACAAATGGATGACTCTTGCAAGACCGCCATCATCAATAAGGAACTGGCACGACTTAACATCAATGTTGTCTGCCTTCGGGAAACCCGCCTGGCCGAGAGCGGCTCTCTTAGAGAATCAGACTACACCTTTTATTGGCAGGGCCTGTCCCAGGACGAGTCCAGGCAGGTGTAGGTTTTGCGGTGAGGAATCCGCTGATCACCACCACAGAAACTCCTACATGAGGGTCCGAAAGAATCCTTGCCTTCCACATGAAGACATCGTCAGGCTTTGTAAACATCCTTTCTGTGTATGCCCCGACCCTCACGTCCACTCCAGAAGCCAAAGATCAGGTCTACAAGGCTCTAGAGGAAGTGCTATCTAGAATCCCCCGCTCTGAAGGCTTTTTTTGCTAGGCGACTTCAACGCTCGCGTCGGAGCAGACTGGCAAGTGTGGCCATCCTGTCTTGGCCACTTTGGCATAGGCAGGATGAACGAGAGCGGACAGAGGCTGTTGGGATTCTATCGTCATCACGGCATTACAAACTCACTTCAAGTGTAAAGAGCTGTGGAAAGTGTCTTGGAGACACCCCCGGTCCCGTCACTGGCACCAGCTAGAGCTTGTCATCACCAGAAGAGCAGACCTCAGCAGTGGTCTTCACACGAGAAGCTATCACAGCACTGACTGTGATACAGATCATTCCCTTGTTGCCAGTAAGGTCAGACTGAAGCCAAGGAAGATCCACCATGCCAAGACTAAGGGTCACCCCTGCATCAACACTTGCGGAATTTCCGATCCGATCAAGGCGCAGACCTTCACTGACAGCTTTCAGAGGAAACTTGAAGCTCACCTCCAGTCTGATATCCCAGGCGATGTGGACGCCAAATGGAACCACCTTCACGACGCCATCTACAACTCAGCCATGACCGCATTCAGAAAGAAAGAACGCAAGAATGCTGACTGGTTTGAGGCTCACTGGGACGAAATGCAGCCAGTCACAGAAGCCAAAAGATAAGCACTGCTGGCTCACAAGCAGAACCCTTGCCCTGGCACACGCAACGCCGTTCGAGCAGCAAAGAGCAAGGCCCAGCAGATTGCCCGCCGTTGCACCAATGAGTACTGGCAGAACCTGTGCACCAACATCCAGGTAGCTGCCGATGGTGGATACACCAAAGGAATGTATGAGGGCATCAAAACAGCTATCGGCCCCACAAGCATCAAAACAGCACCGCTCAAAGCTAAGACAGGCGAAGCCATCACCGACAAGAGCAAGCAACTCCAGTGTTGGGTTGAGCATTATCTTGAATTGTACTCGACCCAGAACATCATGACAGATGTTGCCCTCGACGCCTTGCCTGGCCTACCAGTCATGGAGAAGCATGACGAAATGCCCATGCTGGAAGAGCTCAGCAAAGCCATAGACTGCCTCACCTGTGGCAAGGTTCCAGGGATAGACGGTATCCCCCCAGAAGTTCTGAAACACGGAAAAACAGTCATCTTACAACCACTATATGATCTCCTCTGCCTTTGCTGGGAGCAAGGTCACATTCCCCAAGATATGAGAGATGCCAACACAGTCACGATGTATAAGAACAAAGGCGACTGCAGTGACTGCAACAATTACCGTGGCATCTCTCTTCTGAGCATAGTTGGCAAAGTCTTCGCCTGGGTCACCCTGTTCCGCCTGTAGAGCCCCGCTTCGTGAGTCTATCCTGAGTCCCAGTGTGGCTTCAGAGCCGGAAGGTCCACAGTGGATATGATCTTCTCCCTCCATCAGCTGCAGGAGAAGTGTCGAGAGCAGCAGCAGCCATTGTTCCTTGCGTTTGTGGACCTGACCAAAGCCTTTGACTTAATTAGTCGAAGCGGGCTCTTCCAGATCCTGCAAAAGATCGGTTGTCCCCCAAAGCTCCTTGCAATCACCTCCTCCTTCCACATGGACATGCATAGCACTGTTTGCTTTGATGGAACCACCTCAGATGCCTTCCCAGTCAGCAGTGGAGTGAAGCAGGGTTGCGATCTAGCACCGACTCTCTTTGGGATTTTTTTCTCAATGCTCCTCCACTATGCCTTCGCCAACTGTCCTGAAGGTGTCTACGTCTGCACGAGATCAGATGGAAAACTCCTCAACATCGCAAGACTTCGTGCTAAAACCAAAGTCTACGAGGTCCTCATACGTGAGCTACTGTTTGCAGACGATGCTGCTCTAGCATCGCACAGCAAGGAGGGCCTGCAGCACCTGGTCGACAAACTGTCCCACACCTGCAAGGAGTTTGGGCTCATGATCAGCCTTAAGAAAACCAACATCATGGCACAAGATGCTGTCTCCTGTCCTGTCATTACCATTGACAATACACAGCTGGAGGTTGTGGACACTTTCACCTACCTAGGGTCCACTGCTTCAAACATGCTCTCGCTGGACACCGAGATCAGCTCCAGAATTGCCAAAGCAGCTGCTGTCATGGCCAAACTCAACAAGCATGTGTGGAACAACAATCTGCTGAGTTTGAAGACCAAGCTACTCGTATACCAAGCTTGCATCCTGTCCACTGTCCTGTATGGCAGCGAGTCCTGGACAGCCTATGCCAGGCAGGAGAAGAGGTTAAATGGGTTCCACCTCTGCTGTCTTAGGCACCTTACGCACATCAAGTGGCAGGACAGAGTCCCCAACACCGAGGTCCTTGAGCGTGCTGACTTGCCAAGCATCTCTGCATTTATCAGCCAGAGATGACTCCGGTGGCTCGGCCACGTGCACTGCATGGAGCCTGACTGTCTGCCAAGAGAAATCCTTTACGGAGAATTGCGGGTGGGCGTCCGCCATGTGGGCCAACCGCTGTTGCATTTTAAAGATGTCTGCAAACGCAACATGCGGTGTGTGCAGATCAACACCAATAACTGGGAGGTTATTGCCAAAGATCGAGCCACCTGGCGCCACAGTGTCAAAGAGGGTGTTCTCAAGATGGAAGCGAACACGAGAGTCCAGATGGTGTCGAAGCGTGCGGTGAGGAAAGAACGTGCAGCATCAGCACGTGCACCATCAATCTTCATCTGCGCCAACTGCTCTAAAGACTGCCACTCAAGGATTGGGCTGTATAGTCATTCCATGCGCTACTCCAACCCTTGATGCGCTAACCATCGCCTCTTCGAGACGAGGATGCCAGAGAGATGTACAGAATACATGTATGTATTTAGGCATACATTAAGCTCTGTTACTCTTCCATATAAATTTGTAATGAATAGATAATGTTTAATGTAAAAGGGTAGTCAAACTAAGCTATAGCTTCAGTCTACACCTTTTCGGTCCTGTTTCATTTACCTGTATTTTTTTTTTTTTTTTTTGCTGTTGTTGTTTATCTGGTTTAAATCCCAGGAAGGCATAACTTTGTTTTGTGTATCCACCTTATTCCTAGCCCCCGCGATGCCTTGCGTGAATTATGGGCGCAACTTCTGGCACTAGTTTAGAAAGTGGGGTTGTCATGGAAATGGGACACTTTTCCTTGTTAAAAAACAATGGCTTCAGCATTAAAACATGTGGGAACACGGCCTTTTGCACCTCAAGAAGAGTAATACAATCATACCACTTCCCATGACTACTGAGGGATGAGAAGATGAACTTAAAAAGTGGCCTCACAGACAGTAGCTCCGTTAGTTAGCTCCGCTGCTAAGATGCTAACGCTGTAAGCAAATAAAAGCTCTGAGATACAGCAATGTTTCCACCGCCATAAAGTCGGTTGCATTTTATTAAAATATGTTGGACATAATCAAATTTACCTCAGAGCAGACGTAGAATCTAGTCAGAGCCTCAAAGAACCACAACACCGTGCTTAGGTGTTTTAATATCGGGGTAAATATAAACAGCTGCAGCAGTTTGTTTTACCCTGAAATTAGAATGCTCATGCTGTTGCCATGCTGTGAATGCTTGTTATTTAACTTAACACATACAGACCTTTTCTGACAGCTGTTCAAAATTTTATTGATCTATACTTTGTGATAATTTAAAAATTCATGCATGCTGAAACTGGGGCAGCGCGGTGGCGGAGTGGTTAGCACTGCAGCAGCACAGCAACTCACCCTTGGCCGGGGGATCCTGGGCTCGATCCCAGCCTCTGACCAACAGTGATCTGTGTGGAGTTTGCATGTTCTCCCCGTGTCTGCGTGGGTTTACACCGGGATTTCTCCAGTTTCCTCCCACATGCCAAAAACATGCAAGTTAGATTAATTGGCATCAAACTGGGGATTCTAAATTGTCCTTAGGTATGACTGTGAGAGTGAATGGTTGTCTCTCTGTGTTGGCCCTATGATGGACTGGCGATCAGTCCAGGGTGTACCCTGCCTTTCGCCCAAAAGATGCTGGGATAGGCTCCAGCCCCCCCGCAACCCAAAAAGGATTAAGCGGAAGAAGATGGATGGATGGATGCTGAAACTGCTAATATCAAGTCCATATCGTTCCAATGCAGTGCAACGAATGCAAAAACACATCTATTTGATATCTTTCTTAAATCGTTAAGCCTTAGGAAGCAAACTGTTACTATTTTTTTTATTTATTATTTTACTTCATGCAGTCTTGCATTTGGTGACATATGTAAACGTCAGATCTGTGACATTCATAAAAGTGAAAACATACCTGGTGCTGTTGTGTCTGTCCTGTGTCTGTAGCACCGATCACATGAACAATCCTTTAGTTTTTGGTGCATGATCTACACATTGCTGTTGAAGACACAAATTTAGCTGAGGTTTAGGAGCCTCACATCATGAACAGCAGCAAGTACCAAAACCATGCAAAAACATTCAAAAATACAAAAACTACAAGTGCTGAAATTATCTGCCACTTGTATGGTGTGTAGGTATGAGGACTATACATTAAAACAAATTTAAAACACTTTTTAAAACGCTATTTTAAAAGCCCTACTGCTCTACTCTTGCTAAATGACTTAACACTACTTCAGCTGAAACCGGAAGTTGCACCCATAATCGTTTCTACAGCAGCGCCCTCAGGAATAAGGTGGATTGTTTTTACTAGTTTTCTTCTAAGCTAGAATATGACTGAAATAGACTAACTAACTAAAGCTAAATTGTTTGCATGTTTTAGATAAACTTTTTTTGAATTAAACTGAAAAAAATTCACTCTCATGTTGGATTTGAATTAGAAACCACTATTGCACTGATTGCTTAAAGGTATGCGGTCCCTTTAAGAACTTCAAAACAATTACTTCCGGGATACTGGCAAGTATCAGCTATCGGGAAGCCGTCCGCGTTATAAATACACGTTTTTAGATAACTAAAAAGCTGAGTTTATAAAAACACAGCGGTTGTTTTTAATTCCGGGAGCTGTTCAATATACGATGAACTTAGTAATGGCGGGGAGAAAACGAAAGCTGCTCGCACCTGAACGTGTGTCCTCCTTAATCCAAAATGTAAACAGGACAAAGAGACGGGTTGAGTGTGCAAACGATCAAAGTGTGGAGACGGGGCGAAGCCAATATTTCGGCGACAATGACCTAGAGCACAGACTGGGAGAAGACTTCTTCAATCAGTCCTGCATCCCTTTGGCTAAAGCATTTCTCGGCAAGGTATGGCACTCCTATTTTAACCTCCTCCTACATCCATTTTTTTGTGCAGTACGGTATGTTTAATACATCATTTTCTATAGACAGTGGCTACAGATACGGAACCATACCCGTAGAATGCTTGCTACAGATACAGCTCGAATCTGATTGGCCAGTACGTTCTATTAATGAATGAATGAATGAATGAATTTATTCGGTAATAATAATAATAAACACATACAGTACAATAAGAACACACAAAAGAACAACCGAAAGGGTGTAGGCTGAAGCTAGTGCTTATATAGTGGCTACCCCATTACAATTTTAAACTTAATAACATAAAAATTTAAGTCTTACCCAAAATCAACAAAGAAAATCAAATAGAACAAGTAGACAAAAAAAAAAAAAACACCTTTAAGTTATTACAAATTTATCTCCCAGCATTTACAGTGAGATACTGGGAGATTTTCTCATCTTTGTACAATTTTTTGAATTGGTTCAGAGTTGAACATGTTTTAATATTTTCAGAGCAACAGTTCCACAGTTTAACTCCAGTGACAGACATGCAATGATACTTTGTATTTGTTCTAACCTTTGGCTTATTAAAAACAGAGTTGCCTCTTAGCTCATATTTGCTGTCCCTTTTTTTAAAGTCTCTGAGTATTTACAGGTAATTGGTTATTATTTGCTTTGTACATGATTTGAATGACATTATAATCTACCAGATCTCTAAATTTAAGAGTATGTAATTGAATGAATATTGGATTTGTTGGTTCACAGTAAGGTTTCTTTGATACAATGCCTACGACTTTTTTCTGTAGTAAAATGATTAAGTTTGTGTTTGTTTTATATGTGTTTCCCCAGATCTCCACACAGTATGTCAAAAAAGGAACTATCAGTGAATTATATAAAATGCAAAGAGATTTCCGACACAGGAGATCCTTAACTTTATACAGTACAGCAATGGATTTAGACATTTTAGTTTTGACATAATTTATGTGTGATTTCCAGTTTAGTTTGTTATCAACAATGACCCCAAGGAACTTGGTTTCGAAAACTGTGTCAATTTCAACATTGTTTATTTTAATTTTTCTGTGATTATATAATTTGCAGTTTCCCAATATTATACATTTTGTTTTTCCAAGGTGAATAGATAATTTATCGGCAGTGAACCATTGATTGATTTGTTTAAGTTCATTTTCTACTGAATCCAGAAGCTGCTTAAGATTTTCTCCACTACAAAAAAAAAGTTGTCATCTGCAAATAAAATACACTTGAGCAATTTAGACACAGAACATAAACTAGAAAAGCACTCGGAGAGTGCAGACCTCCGCCAAGCACCACAGTTCCCCCCATACAGTGTTTGTGTGTACATCTTCAGATTCCTTGACCATGAAAACATATGACTAGCAATTGGATTGACAATGATAGGATTAGTGGTTCAGTAGTTATTCACGAAAATGGCATTTTCCGTAATGGTGGTTTTCTTCTGGACGGTGATCCGGATCACCACCAAAATGTAATCATCTGTAGGATACCCCATTTCTGACAATCTGTGAAAATTTCATGAAAATCCATCCATAAGTTTTTGAGTTATCTTGCTAACAAACAAACAGACAAACAAACAAACAGACAGACAGACAAACCAACGCCGATAATCACATAACCTCCTTGGCCGAGGTAATCATTAATATACAAAATAAACAGCAATGGACCAAGCATAGAACCCTGTGGTACCCCACACGTCATCTTCAGCAACTCAGAGTCTGTATTATTCACATGAACATATTGATGCAGTGGGGCAAAAAAGTATTTAGTCAGCCACCAATTGTGCAAGTTCTCCCACTTAAAAGATGAGAGAGGTCTCCAATTTTCATCATAGGTATACCTCAACTATGAGAGACAAAATGAGAAAAAAAAATCCAGAAAATCACATTGAAGGATTTTTAATGAATTAATTGGTAAATTCCTCGGTAAAATAAGTATTTGGTCAATAACAAAAGTTTATCTCAATACTTTGTTATATACCCTTTGTTGGCAATGACAGAGGTCAAACGTTTTCTGTAAGTCTTCACAAGGTTTTCACACTTGTTGCTGGTATTTTGGCCCATTCCTCCATGCAGATCTCCTCTAGAGTAGTGATGTTTTGGGGCTGTCGCTGGGCAACATGGATTTTCAACTCCCTCCAAAGATTTTCTATGGGGTTGAGATCTGGAGACTGGCTAGGCCACTCCAGGACCTTGAAATGCTTCTTACGAAGCCACTCCTTCGTTGCCTGGGTGGTGTGTTTGGGATCATTGTCATGCTGAAAGACCCAGCCACGTTTCCTCTTCAATGCCCTTGCTGATGGAAGGAGGTTTTCACTCAAAATCTCACAATTTTTGCTCACCGTTCTCGTGATCATTTTGACCTCACAGGGTGAGATCTTGCGTGGAGCCCCAGATCGAGGGAGATTATCAGTGGTCTCGTATGCCTTCCATTTTCTAATAATTGCTCCCACAGTTGATTTCTTCACACCAAGCTGCTAACCTATTGCAGATTCAGTCTTCCCAGCCTGGTGCAGGTCTACAATTTTGTTTCTGGTGTCCTTTGACAGCTCTTTGGTCTTGGCCATAGTGGAGTTTGGAGTCTGACTGTTTGAGGTTGTGGACAGGTGTCTTTTATACTGATAACGAGTTCAAACAGGTGCCATTAATACAGGTAACGAGTGAAGGACAGAGGAGCCTCTTAAAGAAGAAGTTACAGGTCTGTGAGAGCCAGAAATCTTGCTTGTTTGTAGGTGACCAAATACTTATTTTACCGAGGAATTTACCAATTAATTCATTAAAAATCCTTCAATGTGATTTTCTGGATTTTTTTTCTCATTTTGTGAGAGTGAATGGTTGTCTGTCTCTCTGTGTTGGCCCTGCGATGGACTGGCGATCTGTTCAGGGTGTACCCTGCCTCTCGCCCAAAGATGCTGGGATAGGCTCCAGCCCCCCCGTGACCCGAAAAGGATTAAGCGGAAGAAGATGGATGGCTGGATGGATGGATTTTGTCTCTCATAGTTGATGTATACCTATGATGAAAATTGGAGACCTCTCTCATCTTTTAAGTGGGAGAACTTGCACAACTGGTGGCTGACTAAATACTTTTTTGCCCCACTGTATCTGTCTCCTAAATAGCTGTGTAACCAGTCAAAAGCAATTCCTCTGATGCCATACTTATGTAATTTACTGAGGAGTAATTTATGGTCAACTGTATCAAATGCCTTTTGTAAGTTCAGAAATATTCCAACAGTGTATTCTCTTCTATCTGTTGCATCTGTAATCTGTTGAACAAAGTCCATGAGTGCCAGTGAGGTGGTCCGGTTCTTCCTGAATCCATACTGTTGTTCAGAGTATATTGTGCTTATCAATGAAATCATTTAGTCTCTTAACAAATATTTTTTTTCCAGTATTTTGGAGAACTGAGGTAACAAAGAGATGGGTCTGTAGTTTGACAGTAAGTGTGTCACCAGTCTTATACAGAGGAACGACTCTTGCTATTTTCATTTTCTTTGGAAATTTACCAGCAGTAAGTGACATGTTGCATATGAAAGTGAAGTGTTTAACAATACAATTGTGGCACATATGTTTGGTTCATATTTCCCACAAGAGTGTGGCACATATGTCTGATTCATATCTCCCACAAATGTATGGCTTATGTGGATTGGGGCTTCACGTCTGGAGGAACAAAGAGTCTGGATCGACGGGGGCCGACAGGAGATGTCAAGGAGGTGTGAAATCGGACCCTTGTCCCAGAGAGGAGGCCCTGGGGAGATCCCCGGAACAGCAGAGAATAGAGACAATGGTGAATCTTCAGAGACTTGCATTGTGATTAAATGTTTGCAGAAGCACCATGTGACTTGAGTTCTTAATCCCCCGGAGGTATAAGAATGTGATGTAACATGATTCTGCCTCTTCTTGCTTTTTGAGAATGTTGGATGATTGTGTTCTGCAATAAAGCCGAACCTGAGAAATAAACTCAAGTCTCGTCATTGAACACAACTTCCACACTGGTGACCCACGACAAAGAATGAGCACAGAGAATTCTCCCGAGCGGAGCTCATCAGAGGCCAGCCTGATGGCTGCCTCCACGCTCCGGCTGCCCGATTTCTGGCAGCACAGCCCGCGCTCCTGGTTTAGCGCGGTCGAGGCGCAGTACAACCTCCGGAGAATCTCAAAGGATGAAACGAGGTTCTACCATGTGGTAGCGAAGCTGGACAGTCACACGGTCCAGAGGGTGGAAGACCTGGTTAACCACCCACCGGACACCGACAAGTATGGCGCATTGAAGGAAGCGCTGATCAGCCATTTCACCCCCTCGGTACAACAGCGAGCAGAGGGGCTCCTAGCGCTGACGGAGTCGGAGAACGACAGACCGGTGGACCTGATGGTGAAGATGCTGAGACTGAACGACTCCGAGGATGGCGAATTTATTTTCGCCCACCTTTTCCTCCGAACTCTGCCGCCAGCAGTGAGAGTGACCCTGGCAGACTCACCCCGATTGGTCAAGCGGGACTACCATGGCCTCGGCAAGGAGGCGCAGCGACTCGTCGACGCCCACAAGCAGAGCGCGGTTTCGGCCGCGGCGGCTGAGCAGAGGGCGGCGCCCGGAGATGGTTTGGAGCCAGTGGTGGCGGCGCCAGACGAACCGACGACGGCAGCGACAGGCGTCAGGCGACGCGGAGCTGAAGACGGCCTGTGCTTCTACCACCGCCGTTTTGCGGAGAGGGCACACAGATGTCTCCCACCGTGCCGCTTCAAGCGTCAGGGAAACGCCAAGACCGGGGGCCGGTAGCAGCTGCATCCCTCGGAGAAGAAAACAAGCTGCTTTACCTGACAGATGCACACTCGGGGAAACAACTCCTCGTGGACACGGGCTCCCAGCTGAGTTTCGTCACGCCTACCTACGCGGAACGGCTGATGCCGTCTAAAGCTCCCTGGGTGTCAGTATCAGCAGCGAATGGCTCAGCGATTAAGACATTTGGTGAGAGGACTATGTTTCTGTCCTTACAGGGCCGTTCATTTGAGTGGACCTTTATTGTAGCAGCAGTCAGTTTCAACATGTTAGGGGCTGATTTTTTGTGCTCACATGGTTTATTGGTTGATCTTGCTAATAGACGTCTGGTTAATGCACTGTCTTTTCATTCTATCCCCTGCACAGCTCGGGTGGCCCCGCCGACTGCACACGCCAACGTCACAGCTGTGGGTGGTAAGTTTCATGCTCTGCTCACTCACTTTCCAGCACTCACAGTCCCAAAATTTTCGGCGACAGTGGCCAAACACGGGGTGGAGCATTTTATCACCACCACTGGGTCGCCCGTTTTTGCAAAAGCCCGGCGCTTGGACTCAGCTAAACTGGCAATAGCGCGCGAGGAATTTGCCAACCTGGAAAAACTGGGCATAATTAGACGCTCGGACAGCCCCTGGGCTTCCGCGTTACACATGGTCCCAAAGGCTGATGGCTCGTGGCGACCCTGTGGCGATTTCCGCAGGTTGAACAACATCTCGGCACACGACCGCTACCCGATTCCGCACATCCAGGATTTCTCAGTTCATTTGGCGGGGGCGCGCATTTTTTCTAAAATAGACTTGGTGCGCGGCTACCATCAAGTCCCCGTGCGCGCGCAGGATATTCCCAAAACCGCGGTAATAACTCCGTTTGGGCTTTTTGAGTTTTTGCGCATGCCGTTTGGGTTAAAGGGCGCCGCGCAAACTTTCCAGCGCATGATGGATGCAGTTTTACGCGACCTGCCTTTCGTGTTCGTCTATTTAGACGACATATTGGTAGCCAGCACGTCCGAAGACGAACACGAAAACCACCTCACAGCGGTTTTTCGGAGACTGGCAGAGCACGGGTTGATAATTAACCCAGCGAAGTGCCAGTTCGGGGAGGCGCAAATCGATTTTTTGGGGCATCGCGTTTCACCGGAAGGAGCGGTTCCCCTGCCTGAGAAAGTGCGCGCAATAACAGATTTCCCCCGACCTCAAACGATAAAAGCGCTGCAGGAGTTTCTAGGAATGGTTAATTTTTACAACCGGTTCCTTCCGAGCGCAGCGCGGCTTATGCAGCCACTGTACGCGGCACTAAAAAAACAAAAACCCACTAATAAGTTTGAATGGTCTCTGGAGCGGGAGCGCGCTTTCTCCCAGGTCAAATCAGCCCTTGCAAGCGCCGTTTTGTTAGCGCACCCGGTTCCAACAGCCCGTTTGGCGCTCACCACCAACGCTTCTGATCTAGCGGTGGGGGCAGTCATTGAGCAGTGTGTGGCAGGGACCTGGCAGCCGCTCGCTTTCTTTAGCAAATCCTTGCGCGATAACGAGCGGAAATACAGCGCGTTTGACAGGGAGCTTTTAGCCCTACACTTGGCCATCCGCCATTTCCAGTTCTGGCTGGAAGGGCGTCGTTTCACTGCTTTCGTGGACCACAAACCGTTAACTTTTGCGATGGCCAAGATCTCAGAACCTTGGTCAGGCCGACAGCAAAGACAGCTAGCCGCAATATTGGAGTTCACCACCGATATCCAGCATGTTGCAGGCAAACACAATGTAGTGGCAGACTGTCTCTCACGTGCTGTGGCAACGCCAGGCCATGTAGGGGCAGACTCGGTGGCTGTGGGCCAGGGCAGTGACGCGGGAGCGCGCGCAGCCCCAGTCCACGTAGGTTTGGGTTATGCAGACATGGCTGCAGAGCAGGTTGGTGACGCGGGTGTGTGCGCGCTCCAGTCTGGACCAACAGGGTTAAGGCTGGAGCACAGGGTGCAGCAAGTAGGTATGCCCCCCTTAATATGCGATGTCTCCACGGGACGGCCTCGTCCCATGGTTCCAGCCGCGTGGCGCCGCCGCGTTTTTGACTCGGTCCATTCGCTGGCGCACCCGGGGGTACGCGCATCGATCAAGATGGTGGGGGAGAAATTTGTCTGGCCAGGGTTGCGCAGACAGGTCAAGGAATGGGCAGCAGCTTGTGTAGCGTGCCAGAGGGCTAAGATACACAAGCACACGAGGGCCCCTTTGGAGCCTTTTCACATCCCGGCTAAGCGGTTCGATCATGTGCATGTTGATCTGGTGGGCCTGCTTCCCTCGTCTCAGGGGCACACACACCTTTTGACGATGGTGGACCGCACCACGCGTTGGCCAGAAGTGGTACCTCTGGCGTCAACAACGGCGGAGGAGGTTGCGCGCGCGTTTTTAACAACTTGGGTCGCGCGTTTTGGAGTCCCGTCGGACATAACGTCCGACAGAGGCCCTCAATTTGTTTCCAAACTGTGGTCGTCTATGGCCCGCAGCTTAGGGGTGAAGGTAAACCGCACTACCGCGTATAACCCGCAGGCCAACGGTTTATGTGAACGTTTTCATAGGTCATTGAAAGCAGCCCTCAGAGCATCGCTCACGGATACAAATTGGGTGGACAAACTGCCATGGGTTTTATTGGGGTTGCGTTCTGCACCTAAGGAGGATTTGCAGGCCTCCCCAGCGGAGTTAGTGTTCGCACGACCTCTCCGTTTGCCGGGGGAATTTCTTCCGGAAA
The DNA here is from genome assembly GCA_020510985.1 of Pholidichthys leucotaenia. NCBI lineage: Eukaryota > Metazoa > Chordata > Actinopteri > Cichliformes > Pholidichthyidae > Pholidichthys > Pholidichthys leucotaenia. The sequence continues at coordinate 258,036,132 of CM035838.1, forward strand.
ATCCTGCGCCAAATTGCCCCCCCGCTCAGCTGTTGCAGAGCGGCACAGGATCAAACACGCTGCCTGGCCCAGTACATCACAGTTTTCCACGCGTTTTTGTGCCAGAGGCTTTAAAAAACGCAGAGTTTGTTTTTGTTAGACATGATGCACAACGCCCAGGGCTGCGTCCGCCTTATGATGGACCGTTCCGGGTGCTGGAAAAAAATGAGAAGCATTTCTTGCTAGATTTGGGGGGCAGAAGGGAGCTAATTTGCATAAACAGACTCAAGCCCGCTTTTGTTCTGGCTGATGAACACGTGCAGTTGGCGAAAGCCCCCTGCCGGGGCAGGCCACCGAGAAGGCATGCTCCAGAGCTCCCACAGAGATGTGCTAACAAATCTAATCCCCAGGTGCGAGGAGACGCTGCAGACGCAGTGAAGCCGGCCTACAGCAGTTTCGGCAGGAAGTTAAGACCTAAGAGATTGGGGGATTGATTGTTGGTTATGTGGTAATGTCTTTTATGTTATGCATTTATTTGTCCCATGCAGACGTTTGGGGGGGGGGTCATGTGGCGCATATGTTTGGTTCATATTTCCCACAAGAGTGTGGCACATATGTCTGGTTCATATCTCCCACAAATGTATGGCTTATGTGGATTGGGGCTTCACGTCTGGAGGAACAAAGAGTCTGGATCGACGGGGGCCGACAGGAGATATCGAGGAGGTGTGAAGTCGGACCCTTGTCCCAGAGAGGAGGCCCTGGGGGGATCCCCGGAACAGCAGAGAATAGAGACAATGGTGAATCTTCAGAGACTTGCATTGTGATTAAATGTTTGCAGAAGCACCATGTGACTTGAGTTCTTAATCCCCCGGAGGTATAAGAATGTGATGTAACATGATTCTGCCTCTTCTTGCTTTTTGAGAATGTTGGATGATTGTGTTCTGCAATAAAGCCGAACCTGAGAAATAAACTCAAGTCTCGTCATTGAACACAACTTCCACACAATCAATAATACATTTAACCAATAACATACTGAAGTCATTACAATCAGTTGATTTCTTTCTCTTTGAATTTGTTAACAATGTCAAGAATTTCTTTTTCATCTGTTTCTTTCATAAACATTGAGTAAGCGTTTATGTTGACGACACTGTCAGCACCACTTGTATTTGCTGATGATACAGTGGAGTTGGCGATCTTTTTTCCTATATTAACAAAATATTCATTAAACGTGTTGGAGATCAAGCTATTTTCATTGATTATTCCATTATCTGAATTTAAATAAGAGATGTGGTTGGAATTTAGTTTTCCTCTCTTTGTTATATTATTTAACACCTTCCATATATTACATGTATTAGTTTTATTTTCCAATAATTTACTGTAATATATTATTTTACTCGATCTTAAAATACTAATGAGTTTATTTTTACAAGTCTTGTATTTCTTTTCTGCTTCCACAGTTCTTAATTTCAGAAATGTTTTCTATAACAAGTTTTTCTTTTTACAAGCATTTTGCAGGCCCTTGGTGATCCAAGGCTTATCTCTGTATTTAACTTTAGTTTCCTTTACCACTAGAGGGCAATGTTTATTACATAGTTGTGATAAAATAGAGACAAATTCTCCATATGCTGTATCAATGTCGTCAACATAAACACCGCTCCAGTCTTGTATTTTTAGATCATTTCTAAGATTGTTGATTGCGGTTTCTGTTACAAGTCGTTTAAAAACCTGATCTATTTCAATGTGTTATGTGTTACACCAGTGTGTGAAGAAACAAAAACAGGCAGATGGTCTGTCACATCATTGACAATAAGGCCAGCAGTTACATTCCCCTCAGTGACATTTGCGAAAATGTTATCAATAAGCATTGCTGAATGTGTTGTTATTCTAGTGGGGTATGTTATTGAAGGGTAGAAACCCATACAAAACATGGAATTTATGAATTCACTTATTTGGATATGGTCATTTGGATTTAATAAGTCAATATTGAAGACTCCACAAATAAATACCAGCTTCTTATTACTTACTGCACTGAAAAGCTCAGACAATTTTTCTTAGAAAATGTCAATATCGGTACCCGGTGCTGTATAAATGCAACTTATGATTTTTTTGTAGTTGTAATTAATTCCACAGTTACACACTCCATGATGTTTTCCATTTCAAAAGACATATTATCTACAACTTGGCTTTGGTAGCAGGACCTGATATATAAAGCAACACCACCACCCCTTTTTTTTGACCTGCTTGTGGTATACAGTATAAATCATAGCCTCTCATTTGCACTGTATGAAGTTGGTCGTTTTTTAGCCAAGTCTCAGAAATTGCAACAGCAGAAAAATTTGTGTTACATTGCAACAAACTGTCCTGGATTTTGGAAAAATTCATGTTGAGACTTCTACTATTAAATCAAATCAAATCAAAATCAAATCAAATCAAACTTTATTGTCATATTGCTGTACATACAACTGTAGTGCAGGCAAGATGAAATTGCGTTTCTTTCGGTATCCATATAAGAAGCAGCATGATTAAGACACACTCCCACATAGCTCCCACCCCCCCATCCATTCACACATCCCTGAGACATACTTGGGGAAAAAGAATAACTATAATATACAAAATGTCCATAGGTGCAGTAGTGTGTATGTGAGATTCCGGGTCAGCTGTTCAGCATCCTGACAGCTTGTGGGAGGAAGCTGTTGATCAGTCTGGTGGTTCTGCCTCTGATGCTCCGGAATCGTTTACCAGATGGAAGAAGTTCAAAGTGTTTATGCAGAGGGTGAGAACGGTCCTTGACAATGTTCAGTGCCCTGCTCCTACAACGGTTCTGAAAAAGTTCTTGGACAGAGGGGAGGGAGACTCCAATTACCCTCTCCGCCCCCTTGACTATCCTCTGCAGCGCTTTTTTGTCTGACATACTGCAGCTGGAGTACCATGTAGCAATGCAATACGTCAGAACACTCTCCACCACACCTCTGTAGAAGGTCCTGAGGATGCAGATGGGGAGAGAGGCCTGTTTGAGTTTCCTCAAGAAGTGTAGTCTCTGCTGAGCTCGCTTCCTGATCTCCAAGGAATTCTTGCTCCAGGTCAGGTCCTGAGAGATCTGCACTCCGAGGAACTTGATGTTCTCTACTCTCTCCACTAAACGGCCGCCGATGCTGAGGGGGACGTGCTCAGGCTGTGACCGCCGGAAGTCGATAATCATCTCCTTTGTTTTGTCCACGTTGAGCACCAGATTGTTCTCCCTGCACCAGCCCTCCAGGTCTCTCACTTCTTCCCTGTACATTGATTCCTCATCCCTCTGAATAAGTCCCACCACCGTGGTGTCATCTGCAAACTTAATAATCTGGTTCCCCTCGTGTTTGGATACACAGTCATGTGTTAGAAGTGTAAACAACAGTGGACTGAGTACACAGCCTTGAGGGGTTCCGGTACTCAGCGTGACAGAGTTGGAGATGTTGTTTCCAACCCGGACAGACTGAGGTCTCTCAGTCAGGAAATCCAGGATCCAGAGACATGTGGCGGTGTTCAGACAGAGAAGGAGTAATTTCTCTATCAGTCTCTGGGGAATAATGGTGTTGAATGCTGAACTGAAATCAATGTACAGGAGTCTGGCGTAGGTGTCTTTCTGGTCCAGGTGGGTGATGACAGAGTGTAGGGTGGTGACTATAGCATCCTCCGTGGAGCGGTTTGAACGATATGCAAACTGGAGCGGGTCGTGTGATGCAGGGAGGCAGGCTGTGATGTGTGGTTTGACAAGCCGTTCAAAACACTTCATCACAATTGGTGTAAGTGCAACAGGACGATAGTCATTCAAACATGACACCACTGGTTTCTTTGCCACCGGTACAATGATAGAGGTCTTGAAGCATCTGGGAACGATGGCCTGACTCAGGGAGATGTTATAAATGTCAGTCAGGACATCCGCCAACTCGCTCGCGCAGTCTCGGAGCACACGTCCCGGAATGTTGTCTGGACCTGCAGCTTTGCGTGGGTTGATTCTGGATAGGGTCCTCCGTGTGTCCGCTGTGTTAATGGTAAAAGCTGGTCCAACCGATGGTGGGAGTGGGCCGGCCCTCCCTCTGATTGTCGAGTTTGATGCTTCAAAACGTGCAAAGAAGTCGTTAAGCCTGTCTGGAAGCGAAGCGTCGTCATCATCGACCCCCTGCCTAGACTTAAAGCCCGTCAGTGTCCGAACTCCCTGCCACATCTGCTTGGTGTTCCTAGTGTCACAGAGGTGTCCCTGGATTTTCTCCGCATAGGCGCACTTTGCCACCTTAATTCCCTTTGAAAGCGTAGACCTGGCTGAGCGGAGGGCAATCCTGTCCTTCGCTCTGAACGCTGCATCTCTGGCTTTAAGCAGCGAGCGCACCTCTGCAGTCATCCAGGGCTTATGATTACCCTGCATAGTGATGGTCTTCACTGTAGTGACATCCTCTGTGCACTTCGCGATGTAGCTGGTGACCGAATCAGCATACTCCTCCACATCTGTCCTGTCTTCCTGGGAGGCTGCTATTTTGAAGATCCTCCAGTCTGTGTGATGAAAACAGTCTTGCAGTGCAGAGGTTGCACTCTCTGGCAAGATCCTGATTTGTTTCACTGCTGGCCTGCTGCGCTTCAATAAAGGTTTGTAGGCAGGAACCAGCATCACGGACATGTGATCAGAACGGCCGAGATGGGGGCGGGGTAACGCTTTATATGCATCTGTGTTTGTGTACACTAAGTCCAACATATTCTCTCCTCTGGTCTTAAAGTCTACACATTGTTTAAACTTGGGGAGCACAGTCTTTAAGCTGGTGTGGTTAAAATCCCCCGCAACCACTATTAAAGTGTATCATTGACAATGATTGGTCAGAAATTGTATTTTTTAGTTGGTCTGAGCTAAAGTATTTACACTGATGTTTTATACTGTTGAAAAAGTGATTTTCAGGATCGGTTTCATATTTAACACTGTGTGGCTTATGCTCAGTATATTCGTACCCTTTAAAAATGAGGTTGTTTCCTATAAAAGTTTGCATCTTAATTATTCCAGTCAATGGAAACAAATGCACAGTTTATATCTCTGAGTTGATAATGAAATGCCAATCATTTCTGGTTGATTTTTGGCTCCATTGACTTTGGTGTACTGTTACGGGGATGGCGTGGGTGAATAATGAGTCTTGTCATACCTTAAGTAGGCTATGTCCCCCCGTGCTCTTGCAGCTTTCAGCTCTGGCATTAATTCTTTTCTCTTAATGCTGTATCCATAATTTTTAAAATTAATATCTATTTATTACCTTTTTTAACCTTATCATTTCCCAAATCCTAAGGCTAACCTCTTAATTAAAAAAAAAAAAAAAATTAAATTCCATCTCATGTCAAATAAGAGCAGGAAGCAAACCACTGACCTTGTGATCAGAGGTCGGCCTCACCTGCCAAAGCAACACTGATCTATATTAAAAAAAAAAAAGGACAGCGCATGCCCCATTAGTGAGTACAGAGCTGAGTGAAGCCACCTGGCCGCCATATTAGTACACCCAAAACACTCAGCGAGTCAATGGACCTTTTTGCAAATACTGCCATCTTTGACACATGCAAAGCAGTATGGGATTGTTTGGGGGCATCGGAAGTTGGCTTGTGCTTGCCTATAGTGGATATTTCATTTTTAGAAATTATTTGTAAATATTTAAGCATTTCCAGTAGACAAGAAGACTGATTGTTGCAAAGAAATAAGAGAAGAAAAAAAAATGTGTGGCAGCCTCAAAAGTCACATTTATTTCTAAAGAACCATGTTTTGGAGGAGACAGGTGCTGCACAACACCTTTGGTTTCACCAGCTGATCACCATCTGAGGATTAATAAAAATAATAAAGTACTGTGTGCCGGCATTAAAACTGTCCTTAAAGGCAGAAGACAGTGGGAATGAAATCCATGATGCACAACATTGGGGTGAACTCAGGCTAATGGAAATAATTTAAATTTATACAGCCATGATATACGATGTAAATGAGCTCATTGGTTTGATTACAGGCATTGGTGAAATAAGTGTTAGTTGCCTGGTCATTTTAAAAGTATACATGTCAAACATAAGAATTTATACTTACATTTTAGAAGAGAGGAAATAATATCTCCCCCTCCTCCCCTTCCCTCAGCTGGAGTGAAAAGACTTTCATGACTTGCTCAGTCATACAGGTAAAGTTATTTATTTATTTAACCTGATATGGTGGCTGTATACAGTCACTGCAGCTGTGCTGTGAGGGCTGTGCCACTGAGCCTGATGCATTAGTTTACCAGTGGAGTTAACCAGAAAATCCATGATGGATACCGGTTATTAATTAGTAACACCAGACTTAGGGTGCTTTCAGTGTTTCCTGGCGGGGGGGGGGGGGGTTACACATACCGGAATATGTTAATTTTATACTGTTTATTTCTTTTTAAAATTTTACACAGTAACGTTGCATATGGAACTTACCATTTAAAGTATTGTACAACCGAGGCTTGAATAATGGGCCAGTTGGGGTCCCACCCAGACATCCTGTGTTTAGACTTTTTAGTGGTGTTATCTTCCTCGCCTTCTTCTGCCTGAACACTTCCCTCTCCTTGGCTCCTCTCTTCTGTCTCATCTTGTCCTCTCTGAGCTCTGTTTAATTCAGGTTTTCTCTCTGTCTATGGTGGTATACAAACAGGTTAGAAAATATCAAGTATCATGTTTTGTCCTGCAGGATTTTTTTGTCATGGTTTACATAAAGGTCTATGCCAAGGTACTGGAGAGGAGAGTCCGGCCGTTGGTCGAACCTTGGATTCAGGAGCAGCAATGTGGTTTTCGTCCTGGCTGTGGCACATCGGACCAGCTCTTTACCCTCTCGAGAATTCTTGAGGGTTCGTGGGAGTTTGCCCAACCAGTTTACATGTGTTTTGTGGACTTGGAGAAGGCATTTGACCGCGTCCCTCGTGGTTTTTTGTGGGGGGTGCTTCGGGAGTATGGGGTATCGGGCTTGTTGTTACGAGCTATTCGGTCTCTGTACGACCGTTGTGAGAGTTTGGTTCGTATTGCCAACACTCGTTCGGAGTCATTCCCAGTGAGAGTTGGACTCTGCCAGGGCTGCCCTTTGTCACCGATCCTGTTCATAATTTTTATGGACAGGATTTCTAGGCACAGCCAGGGAATGGAGGGTGTCATGCTTGGTGACCACAGGATCTCATCTCTGTTGTTTGCAGATGATGTTGTCCTGCTGGCTTCATCCAGCAATGACCTACAGCTCTTGTTGGGACGGTTTGCCGCTGAGTGTGAAGCGGCTGGGATGAGAATCAGCACCTCCAAGTCCGAGTCCATTGTACTCAGCCAGAAAAAGGTGGATTGTCCTCTCTGGGTTGGGGACAGGCTCCTGCCCCAAGTGGAGGACTTTAAGTATCTTGGAGTCTTGTTCACGAGTGAGGGGAAAATGGAGCGAGAGATTGACAGACGGATCGGAGCAGCATCTGCAGTGATGCGGACGTTGTACCGGTCTGTTGTGGTGAAGAGGGAGCTTAGTTCTAAGGCAAAGCTGTCGATTTACAAGTCAATCTACGTTCCTACTCTCACCTATGGTCACGAGCTTTGGGTAATGACCGAAAGAACAAGATCGCAGATACAAGCGGCTGAAATGAGCTTTCTCCGTAGGATTGCTGGACTCACCCTCAGAGATAGGGTGAGGAGCTCAGTCATCCGGGAGAGGCTCAGAGTAGAACCGCTGCTCCTCCACATTGAAAGGAGTCAGTTGAGGTGGTATGGGCATCTGATTAGGATGCCTCCTGGACGCCTCCCACTTGAGGTGTTTCAGGCACATCCCTCTGGGAGGAGACCCCGGGGCAGACCCAGGACTCGGTGGAGAGACTGTGTCTCCCAGCTGGTCTGGGAACGCCTTGGTATCCTCTCTGAAGAGCTGGAGCAGGTGGCTGGGGAGAGAGAAGTCTGGGCTTCTCTGCTTGAACTGCTGCCTCCACGACCCGGACCTCTGGAAAAGCGGTAGAAGATGGATGGATGGATGGGTTTACATAAATGACAAAAATATGTGTTTTTTGTATTTTTATTCTAGTGTTTCTTTTTTTCCACATTGAGAGAGTAGGGAAGGGAAAGGAACATTCATAATAGTAATGTACTCATGCATACTTGAATTATATGATCAGGTGGGTATAGTAACCAGAAATTCTACTCATGTAAAAGCAGTGCTTTGAAATTAATAATTAAAAGTAGACAACCAAAAATTTCTAGTTGAGGGTACAAACCTTCAAGACTGAAGTCTTGAAGGTTTGAGGTTTTTCTCAAAAATTTATAACAATTTTCTTATAGTTAACTACTTTTCTCTGTAAATCAAATCAAATCAAATCAAACTTTATTGTCATATTGCTGTACATACAACTGTAGTGCAGGCAAGATGAAATTGCGTTTCTCTCGGCATCCATATAAATAGAAGCAGCAAGATTTAAGACACACTCCCACATAGCTCCACCCCCCCCCCCCCCCATCCATTCACACATCCCTGAGACATACTTGGGGGAAAAAAACAAAAAAAAACTAACTATAATATACAAATAATATACAAAATGTCCGTAGGTGCAGTAGTGTGTATGAGAGATTCCGGGTCAACTGTTCAGCATCCTGACAGCTTGTGGAAGGAAGCTGTTGATCAGTCTGGTGGTTCTGCCTCTGATGCTCCGGAATCGTTTACCAGATGGAAGAAGTTCAAAGTGTTTATGCAGAGGGTGAGAACGGTCCTTGACAATATTCAGTGCCCTGTTCCTACAACGGTTCTGAAAAGGTTCTTAGATAGAGGGGAGGGAGACTCCAATTACCCTCTCAGCCCCCTTGACTATCCTCTGCAGGGCTTTTTTGTCTGACATACTGCAGCTGGAGTACCATGTAGCAATGCAGTACGTCAGAACACTCTCCACCACACCTCTGTAGAAGGTCCTGAGGATGCAGATGGGGAGAGAGGCCTGTTTGAGTTTCCTCAAGAAGTGCAGTCTCTGCTGAGCCCGCTTCCTGATCTCCAAGGAGTTCTTGCTCCAGGTCAGGTCCTGCAAGATCTGCACTCCAAGGAACTTGATGTTCTCTACTCTCTCCACTAAACGGCCGCCGATGCTGAGGGGGACGTGCTCAGGCTGTGACCACCGGAAGTCGATAATCATCTCCTTCGTTTTGTCCACGTTGAGCACCAGATTGTTCTCCCTGCACCAGCCCTCCAGGTCTCTCACTTCTTCCCTGTACATTGATTCCTCATCCCTCTGAATAAGTCCCACCACCGTGGTGTCGTCTGCAAACTTAATAATCTGGTTCCCCTCGTGTCTGGAGACACAGTCATGTGTTAGAAGTGTAAACAACAGTGGACTGAGTACACAGCCTTGAGGGGATCCGGTGCTCAGCGTGACAGAGTTGGAGATGTTGTTTCCAACCCGGACAGACTGAGGTCTCTCAGTCAGGAAATTCAGGATCCAGAGACATGTGGCGGTGTTCAGACCGAGAAGGAGTAATTTCTCCATCAGTCTCTGGGGAATAATGGTGTTGAATGCTGAACTGAAATCAATGTACAGGAGTCTGGCGTAGGTGTCTTTCTGATCCAGGTGGGTGATGACAGAGTGTAGGGTGGTGACTATAGCATCCTCCGTGGAGCGGTTTGAACGATATGCAAACTGGAGCGGGTCATGTGATGCAGGGAGGCAGGCTGTAATGTGTGGTTTGACAAGCCGTTCAAAACACTTCATCACAATTGGTGTCAGTTCAACGGGACGATAGTCATTCAAACAGGACACAACTGGTTTCTTTACCACCGGTACAATGATAGAGGTCTTGAAGCATATGGGAACGATGGCCTGACTCAGGGAGATGTTATAAATGTCAGTCAGGACATCCGCCAACTCGCTCGCGCAGTCTCAGAGCACACGTCCCGGGATGTTGTCCGGACCTGCAGCTTTGCGTGGGTTGACTCTGGTTAGGGTCCTCCGTGTGTCCGCTGTGTTGATGGTAAAAGCTGGTCCGACCGATGGTGGGGGTGGGCCAGCCCTCCCTCTGATTGTCGAGTTTGATGCTTCAAAACGTGCAAAGAAGTCGTTAAGCCTGTCTGGAAGCGAAGCGTCGTCATCATCGACCCCCTGCCTAGACTTATAGCCCGTCAGTGTCCAAACTCCCTGCCACATCTGCTTGGTATTCCTAGTGTCACAGAGGTGTCCCTGGATTTTCTCCGCATAGGCGCGCTTTGCCGCCTTAATTCCCTTTGAGAGCGCAGACCTGGCTGAGCGGAGGGCGATCCTGTCCTTCGCTCTGAAGGCTGCATCTCTGGCTGTAAGCAGTGAGCGCACCTCTGCAGTCATCCAGGGCTTATGATTACCCCGCATAGTGATGGTCTTCACTGTAGTGACATCCTCTGTGCACTTCGCGATGTAGCTGGTGACTGTATCAGCATACTCCTCCACATCTGTCTTGTCTTCCTGGGAGGCTGCTATTTTGAAGACCTCCCAGTCTGTGTGCAGAAAACAGTCTTTCAGTGCAGAGGTTGCACTCTCTGGCCAAATCATGATTTGTTTCACTGCTGGCCTGCTGCACTTCAATAAAGGTTTGTAGGCAGGCAGCAGCATCACGGACATGTGATCAGAACGGCCGAGATGGGGGCGGGGTATCGCCTTGTATGCATCTGTGTTTGTGTACACTAAGTCCAACATATTCTCTCCTCTGGTCTTAAAGTCTACACGTTGTTTAAACTTGGGGAGCACAGTCTTTAGGCTGGTGTGGTTAAAATCCCCCGCAACCACCACAAAACTGTCCGGGTGTGAAGTTTGGATTTCACTAATCACATTGTGCAGTACCCAGAGTGCCTTCTTAGCATTAGCTTTAGCATTAGCGCTCAGCGCTATGTAAACACCAGCTACATACACGTTGCTGAATTCCCTCGGCAAATAATGTGGCCGACAATTTACAATAAGGAACTCCACCAACGGAGAGCAGTGTTTAGACACTAACGTGGCATTGATGCACCAGTTCTTGTTAACATAGATGCATAGCCCACCCCTCCGGCTCTTACCAGAGCTCGCCGTTTCCCTGTCGGCACGGAACATCGCCATATCTTCCAGTTGAATGGCCTCGTCAGGAATGTTGCCGTGGAGCCATGTCTCGGTGAAAACAAACACACAGCAGTCTCTCCACTCTCTCCGGGTTTCTCTCAGCAGACGCAGCTCATCCACCTTGTTTTCGAGGGAGCGGACGTTAGAGAGAAGAAGCGATGGTACCGCTGGTCTGGAGGGGTTAGCCTTTAGCCTAGCATGGATCCCGGCCCTTCTATCTATCTAATCTATCTAAATCTATCTAAAGTTGAAACCATGTTCCTCAAATTTGTAATTTCCTCTTGTAAAATTGATTTTTCTTGTACATTTGAAACTTTATTATAAATTTGTGGATTATTTTATGACTAATTTTGGCTGTTTTTTAAAATAAAATTACTGTTTTTTTTTTTTAAGATAAATTTGAAACAGACTGTGGTAATTTTTTTACTTTTTCCTTATAACAATTTACATTTTTGACCATAATTTTGCAGTCAGACCAGAACAATAATTTAACTCTGATTACACAGAAAAAATATTCATAAAATTGTATTTAATGAAATAAATTAACTTAAATGACCAAGGATGCCGTTATTTCTGTTATATTTCTTTATATTTATAGTTTCATTTTGTTTTTTCAGAAATTTCCTCACTGCCCAGACAGCAGGAAAAACCTCCCTTATTTTGAAATCAAATGTTGACACGTTTAGTTTGTCTGAAGGCTGCTGACAGATTAAAGTCATTGACTTCATGAATTTCGGTCATCTTAACCTGCCAGGTACATAATAGGGAACTGTAGCGGACTCTAAAGACATAATTCACCACAATATGTGTTCATGTACAGAATGATCTGTTTAGACAGTTATAGTTGTGCTTTCAGGCTTTCTCATCAGGCACCTCTCTAGGCAGCCGCTGAAGGACCTCAGTTTAGAGTGAAAGAGCTAGCGTTTTTAGCTGTTGCTTTTTGTCACTGCCGCTGGAGAATAAAAACACCATGCTTGCTTGTGCGAGAAAAGAGAGAGATTGCCAATCTCTTCATTCCTGCAATTCCTACAGAACATAATATTGTAGTGGCTGGTGAAATATATCTTCAGCAATTCATCAGTCCCCCTTGCCTTTCCCTTCATATGAAGCCAGCTGCATAGGAATTCTAACCACATCTCTTAGCTAAGCGACTCTTCCATTATTGCTCCTGTTTCCAGTGGGTTAAAACCATGATAAACGCCTGCAGTGCTTACATACCTCTTCTGATTTTTTTCCACGTTTAAAGTACTTTAATAAACTCATGTTTCTGTCGGACAGTCACACTTAGCGAGACACTGCCTGCTGACTGACTGGAAAACTCACGTGGGCGGGGTGCTTCTAAACTCCGCGCGGATGACGGCCACCCATGTTGTTTGTGTGCGCGCTTGCAGAAAGTCATTGCTTCGTATATTTTTCTTAATAAATTCATATCTCCTTGGCGTGGTGGTAAAATTTCTGGCGAGGCGGCCCGCTACCGAGAAATGTTACCAGAGAACCCTGGTGCTTTCACACCTACAGGCTTTAGTTCATTTCAATCAAACTCGACTTTTTCTCCATTAGTGCGGTTCATTTTGTCTGGTGAGAACATGGTAATTGCACTCAGATGCGCACCAAACCAATCGAATCAAATGGCAAACTCTGGTGTGGTCCTGCAGGTGAGAAAGCAACCGTACTAAAACAGGACCAGCAGTGAATGGTAAAACATTTTATGTCACTGTACATACCTGATAGAGCTTCAAAAATATCTGTGGCTGAGCATGTCACGGTTCTGGAGGATTAATGAATGCTAACATGTTACTTCCCATCTGTAGTCACACTTCATTTTCAAACTGTATGATTTGCCGAAAGTGGTATATGCACGTATGTAATAAACAATAACCAGGGCGATGAAAACCCCCCTACGATTTGTATTTTCTCCCCAGAGATGCATAAATACACAGTAGTCATCCTACTTCCTGTATTTACCTTTCCTGTTCTCGCAGCAAAAAAATCTGACCAATCAGAACAGAGGACGTTCTGATGTAAATCTCACGGGATTTAACGTGAGTTTGGTCTGCTTGAATTTTTGCCTGTGTGAAAGGGGACTGAACCAAGGAGAAAATGATACAAAGTAACAAACTTGTCAACTGATTTGGATCAAATAAAAATGAATTTAGGTGTGAAAGCACCCTTAGTCAAAGAAATATCTTCTTAGAATAGGCAAATTTACCACAATTTATCTTTGTAGAATTAATTTACCACAGTACCGACACTGGGTATGGTGACGCTCTGCACTCCAGTGTGCAAAAAAGAAAAAAAAAAAAGATGAAAACTACTTTCTTTAAAAGCTCTGGGCCCAATCACAACTGTATGAAAAATATTTAAAATTTCAAAAGCTAAAAGTGTAATTCATGTTTCTGCGTCCCATCAATTAGATTTTAGATTTTCTGCTTAAATCCGTTGTTTTGGTTGCAGTGATATAAATGTGTATGGAACATTTATAACTACTAAAAGCTGCCTCTTTAATCTTTAGAGTAAATCGTTAAAACACTCATCTAACACAAGGCAAACTGATAACTGCTCAATATAACCTGAGGATATATTGATCAATATAACCTCAATATAAGGACGCACTGCTCGATATAACCTGATATGATCTGCTTTCTGGTGTCATCCAGTATCTTCTTGTGTTGGGCTGGAGTCACTTTTAAAGTCAACCCAAGTGTGGCAGCAGCATAACACATCCTGATCAACTCATCCTTGCCTTGGTTAGACAATGGAATATCTCGATCTGAGAGATATTTCTTCAATTCTGGCACTTTTCCCCCTCAAAATCCATGATTGTAGCTGCTGCTAACAAAGAATGTCAAGCTAACATCCACCTTGTTTGCCCCCAGACGATCCCAGAATGCTTTGCGACACACATTACGAGCAGCCACCATCATGTAGTTGCGAAAAGGTCCATGGAGAGAGAATGGGTTTAGTAGTTAATGGTGCCACTTTTACCTCAATAACTTCACAAAAAGTAACAGATTTTGAACTTCTTGGCATGGAGACACAGCTTATAATCTTGTGCAACTGGTGAACTATAGAAATCGAGTTGACATTATGTTTAGCAGCCGTGGGAAGGCTGGATAATCGGAAAAGTCAAGCCAAGGTGAATAGGCCTGTGAGTAATGCATGCAATAAGTGTGTTTAGTCATGTCGTCATAATAATAGTCCTATATGAGTAAATTAAAATATCATGCAATGCTTTAATCTTGCTATTAAGTGCCCAGACCTAATCTAATTTGCAAAAATATGCGATCACAACCTTTTCACAAAGGTCCTATTTAAATATAATTATCTTAATCAATTTTAGGATTCTGATCCAAAACATGACACCTTACCTCCTGCTTACACATCCTGGACTTGGGATCAGGCAATGGTGCAGTTAAAGGTGAATGGTAATCAACAAAAATCGGCATGCAGAATTGATCCAGTGTTGATTGGTAATCAGTAGTTGACGGCCAGCATCAGGAATAATTTAGCACAGATATATACACTGTCAGATGATCAGGAAACAGAGGTCCTCCTTAGGTGTTCTTGGTGATCACTATTCCTGGTAAGTATATTATAAATAATTCAGTCATCATACGTGTACCACCATCATGACCATCATGCATTGATGACGAGCATCACAATTAAATTAAGAGTTAATAGATATTTCCACTGTATGATGACCTGCATTGTGAATAAATTAAGAGTTCACAGGTATTTCCACTGTATGATGACCAGCATTGTGAATAAATAAAGAGTTCACGGATATTTACACTGCATAATGACCAGCATCCTCATTAAATTATTATGCCTCGGCGAAACAGAGAAGCATACAGTAATCACTTAATGGGTCTGTGGCTGTATCTGTCTGCCTCTCTGTTTCAGCTCGGTCGGTCGAAATTAAGTGCAACTAAAGGCTTGTATCATTGTATCGCCATATTTTCTTGACTTTTAATTTGCCAGAATTCCGAGCTAAAGCTTTTTCAAAATAAACACAAATTTAACTCACCTGGTACCATCCAAACTACAAGACCAAACATTCCTCGCCCGCAAATGGTTGCAATGAATTGCGCATGCGCCCAAAAACTCCCGCCAGAGGGAAGTACTGAGCAATTCGCCAATACTGGGTGAACACGTCTGTCTTTTTGCCCGTTTTCTTCCTCTGCCACTAAACAGCAAAAACTACTGTTTGTCTTGATTGTAATTGGATTCCTCTGCTTACATGACAGATTGAGTAATCAGGTAACTCCAGAAAGCTGATTATAATTGGTTTACTCATGACCATGCAAACAATGGATGAGATTTGCCTTGAGTACCTCAAGGCCCTGGATATTGTGGGGCTGTCATGGTTGACATGCCTCTGCAGCATTGCGTGGAGGTCGGGGACAGTCCCTTTGGCATGGCAAACCGGAGTGGTGGTTCTTCTCTTCAAGAAAGGGGACTGTAGGGTGTGCTCCAACTTTAGAGGTATCACACTCCTCAGCCTCCCATGGAAGGTCTATGCCAAGATACTGGGGAGGAGAGTCCGGGCGTTGGTCGACCCTCGGATTCAGGAGGAGCAATGTGGTTTTCGTCCTGGCCATGGCACATCGGACCATCTCTTTACCCTCTCAAGAATCCTCGAGAGCTTGTGGGAGTTTGCCTAACCAGTTGACATGTATTTTGTGGATGTATTTTGTGGACTTGGAGAAAGCATTCGACTGTGTCCCTCATGGTTTTTTGTGTGGGGTGCTTTGGGAGTATGGGGTATCGGGCTTGTTGTTAGAGCTAGCAGTTAGAGTTGGACTCCGCCAGGGCTGCCCTTTGTCACCAATCCTATTCATAATTTTTATGGACAGGATTTCTAGGCACAGCCAGAGAATGGAGGGTATAATGCTTGGTGACCACAGGGTCTCATCTCTGGTTTTTGCAGGTGATTGTTGTCCTGTTGGCTTCATCCAGCAATGACCTACAGGTCTTACTCGTACAGTTTTGCTGCTGAGTGTGAAGCGGCTGGGATGAGAATCAGCACCTCCAAGTCCGAGTCTATGGTCCTCAGCCGGAAAAAGGTGGATTGTCATCTCTGGGTTGGGGACAAGCTCCTGCCCCAAGTGGAGGAATTTAAGTATCTCGGGGTCTTATTCACGAGTGAGGGGAGAATGGAGCTTGACAGACGAATCGGAGCAGCATCTGCAGCGATGCAGACATTGTACCGATCCGTTGTGGTGAAGAGGGAGCTAAGCTCTAAGGCAAAGCTGTCGATTTACCGATTAGTCTATGTTCCTATCATCACCTGTGGTCATGAGCTTTGGGTAATGACCAAAAGAATGAGACTGTGGATACAAGCAGCTGAAATGAGCTTTATTCGTAGGATTTCTGGACTCATCCTTAGAGAGAGGGTGAGAAGCTCAATCATTCAGGAGAGGCTCAGAGTAGAACCGCTGCTGCTCCACATTGAAAAGAGCCAGTTGAGGTGGTTTGGACATCTGATCAGGATGCCTCCTGGACACCTCCCACTTGAGGTGTTTCAGGCACGTACCACTGGGAGGAGACCCTGGGGCAGACCCAGGACTCGCTGGAGAGAGTACGCCTCAAAGTTGGTCTGGGAACACCTTGGTATCCTCTCTGAAGAGCTGGAGCAGGTGGCTGGGGACAGGGAAGTCTGGGCTTCTCTGCTTGAACTGTTGCCTCCGTGACCCGGACCTCCAGAAAAGCGGTCGAAGATGAATAGATGGATGGAGACTCAAGTTTACAAGAAAAATAGCAAATTTATTTAGAAAATATAAAAAAGGTTTACATGGAAAAAACCCTCCAAATTTGTGAGAAAAGCCACATTTCTGGGGGAAAAAAGAGGAGAAACACTGTATAAAATATTAAGATATTTCTTCTGGATTGCTGTCCAATATTTGAAGAAGTGGAAAAAACAGTATTTAGGACAGGCCTAAATTTACCCCAGAAATATAATGTTGCACACTTACAAATAATCATATTTAAAAAGATATTACTATGATTGTGCCTTATTTATTTAGTGCCTTGAGATGACTTTATAGTGATTACGTGCTATATACATAAAGTTGAATTGATTATTTATAGTCAATTAGAAAACTGTTAAATTTTCAAAGGAAAAAAGATAAACACAGAACTAGTTTAAGGAGAATTTTAAAAAATGACAGAAGAGTTGCTTATTGAAGAAAAAGAATCAAAAACCTAATCTTTATTTTTATAACTATGCAATTTCATCTACATTTTATAAAAGCTTAATAACTGCTGTATAATTTACAAGACCTTTCAGATTTTTTGGTTGGAGATGGGGGGAGCTCAAAAATGGTTGGGTCTGTAGTAAATGTTGCAGATACATGACCTAGGGAATTTTTTTGCTTTACTGACTGACAGAACACTTAGTTTTGAATCTAGCGGTCTTCTATTAACTGATGAGTATGATGTAATGTAGAGGCACAACAGAATAAATGCCCCACATCCTTACAGGTGCTGGTGCGCAGGTGTGCAGATGGTACAGAGCTGCGAGGGAGAATAGTGGAGACTGAAGCCTACCTCGGAGGGGAGGACAAGGCTTCACACTCAGCAGGAGGCAAACGCACGGAAAGAAACATGGCCATGTTTATGAAGCCAGGCACGATCTATGTGTATCCAATATACGGCATCTACCTCTGCATGAACGTGTCCAGCGAAGGTAAAATCACTACATACCAAAAAAAAAAGACTTGTGTATATTATGACATTTATAAATGGACATATTCATAAGCAACGTGTGTACCAATGCATGTAAACACACAGAAAATACATCAAAGTCTGTGTTGGTTGAGGTGTTTATTTTTAATCCAGCGTTAACCCTTATAATGTGTTCTTTCATCACTGAATAAAGGGCAAAAGGAAGGAGACAAACTGGAGCCATGCTGACTAATGCATATTGTGTTTTTCTCAGGGGAGGGTGCCGCTGTGCTGCTGCGCTCGCTCGAGCCCCTGCAAGGACAGCCCACCATGAGACAGCTGAGAGAAGCCAGACGCAAAGAGGGAGCCCGTCAACTGAAGGACAAAGAGCTCTGCAACGGGCCCTCGAAGCTGTGCCAGGCTCTAAATATACCCCGCTATTTTGACCGGCGAGACTTGGCCACAGACCCAGAGGTGTGGCTGGAGACGGATCCAGATAGGAGCCCAGCCGAAGCCCAGGATATCGTATCAGCGTCGCGCATTGGAATCGAGTCCCACGGGGAGTGGGCCATGAAGCCGTGGCGGTTTTATCTGCGCGGTCACCCCTGTGTTAGTGTTGTGAATAAAGAAGCAGAGAGACAGTCTCCATCTGGAAAAGTAATGAATGAGTTGGGCTCCTCTGATGTGCAGCCCAACATGGGACAGCATGATGTCCAAAGGACTTAGCTGGAATAGTTCTGAAACTATTCTGTCATCACAGGCGGCGTAAAAACGTCTGTCTAATCCATCTGAAATAACTGCATTATATTTAAAAAATGTAATTCTGTGAAAGTCAAGATGAAGTCCATGAACCATTAAAAAGCTACACCAGACTATATTTTTCTAATCAATGTATCACAGTAAATTAAATAGTACTTTTTACACACTCTTTGTTTCATTTCCTCTGTGTTTTTAATAAACATTCACCATTTGGATATTATTTCTCTCAATGATTTCACAGATGTTTGGAACGCTCCGTTTCCCTTAGAGCAGCAACAGCCCATCTGATGCTTAGACTTTTCTCTTTCTCGCAGTCTTTCTATTTCCACCTCTGGGATTCCTCTGCAGAGGTAGCTTGAGGTCTGGAATGAGCATCACTCTTTGTGCCCCTGTGAGGCTGCCACTCATCTAACACATCTGGCGAAGGAAGATTTAGCCCCCCCCCCCAAAAAAAACAAAAAACAAAAAAAAACTACACCAATCACCCCAATATTCACAATGAATCCTTGAGGCATGTCTGGTATGTACAAAATAATTTAATATTGTAAACAAACATTTGGCTCAAAGTTTTACATCTGCACACATGAATGCAGCTGCAGCAGTTTTGTGTTAAGACACCTTTAAACAAGAGCACTTAGCTGTGAGCACAGTGGGCCAGCTACCTGCTGTCAAACTGACACATGTCCCAGTCTGTGAGCGCAGAAGCGTCCCTGGTGCCACTACTCCATGGGAGACTGAAAGATGGAAATAATGGGATCCTCGTGGTTAGTCACCACAAGGACACTGCGGAACTTGTCAAAGAGCGTCTTGAGCTGTGAGCGTCTCATGTTCTCGTTGTACATAATCTCTTCCAGGTGGTGGTGTCCCCTGAAATAGTGCAGCAGCCTGGAAGTAGTCAACATAACAGGAAGTAATGAGATAAAAGCTTCAGTCGTGCTCAATTGGCAGCAAAGTAAATCAATCATGAGACAGGACTGATGGCATTTTTAAACACTGTACAGGAGGCACCATGGAAACGGGTGAGAAACTGTGTACACACACACACACACCCCTCACAAAAAGTTAGGGATATTCGGCTTTCGGGTGAAATTTCAGGATGCACCTAAAATGCACTATAATCTTTACAGGTGAACTTAATTTGACCTTCTCTAACCTTTTGAATATATATTCAAAGAATCAAAGATTTTATTTGTCAATACTACTATACGTACAGGAGAATTAAAATGACATTTCTCTCTCTCATCAGTGGTGTGCACAATATATAAAAAAAGGAATAAAGCTGGAAAAACAGCAGTCTGTACAGTAATGCTACCTGTAGTGCAAATGGCAACAAAAGATAGACCCAGACCTCCCATAGTGCAAATAAAGATAAACGATGAAACCCAGCGATCCTATATACAGAAAAGTAGAGCAGTAATACTCGTAGTTGCAGTTCAATGCTGTAGTGTAGGTGCAGACAGTGACAGATTGGAATGCACATGATCAGTATTGCGGTGATAGCAGCAGGTATGGCATTTGTGCAAATGACTGCAGTAAAGTGCAGAGACATACAGCAGCAAATATATTACTGTTGGTATACCAGTCTTTCTGTGCCAACAGCTGAGGTACAGTGGTGTGAAAAAGTGTTTGCCCCCTTCCTGATTTCTCATTTTTTTGTATGTTTGTCACACTTAAATGTTTCAGATCATAAAACAAATTTAAATATTAGACAGAAATAGCACAAGTAAACACAAAATGCAGTTTTTAAACGAAGGTGCTTATTATTAAGAATAAAAAAAAAATCCAAACCTACATGGCCCTGTGTGAAAAAGTGATTGTCCCCCTGTTAAAACATAAATTAACTGTGGTTTATCACATCTTTGGAAAGCTGAGTTCAATTTCTCCAGCCACAACCAGGCCTGATTACTGCCACACCTGTCCTCAATCAAGAAATCACTTAAATAGGACCTGCCTGACAAAGTGAAGTAGACCAAAATATCCTCAAAATCTAGACATCATGCTGCAATCCAAAGAAATTCAGAAACAAATGAGAAACGAAGTAATTGAGATCTATCAATCTGGAAAAGGTTATAAAGCCATTTCTAAAGCTTTGGGACCCCAGCAAACCACAGTGAGAGCCATTATCCACAAATGGTGAAAACATGGAACAGTGGTGAACCTTCCCAAGAGTGGTCGGCCGACAAAAATTACCCCAAAAGCACAGCGACGACTCACCCAAGAGGTCACAAAAGACCCCACAACAACATCCAAAGAACTGCAGGCCTCACTTGCCTTAAGATCTGTGTTCATGACTCCACCATAAGAAAGAGACTGGGCAAAAATGACCTGCATGGCAGAGTTCCAAGACGAAAACCACTGCTGAGGAAAAAGAACATAAAGGCTTGTCTCAGTTTTGCCAGATAACATCTTGATGATCCCCAAGACTTTTGGGAAAATACTCTGGACTGACGAGTCAAAAGTTGAACTTTTTGGAAGGTGTGTGTCCCATTACATCCGGCGTAAAAGTAACAGCATTTCAGAAAAAGAACATCATACCAACAGTAAAATATGGTGGTGGTAGTGTGACCACCTGTGGCGGTTTTGCTGCTTCAGGACCTGGAAGACTTGCTGTGGTAAATGGAACCATGAATTCTGCTGTCTACCAAACAATCCTGAAGGAGAATGTCCGGCCATCTGTTTGTGACCTCAAGCTGAAGCGCACTTGGGTTCTACAGCAGGACAATGACCCAAAACACACCAGCAAGTCCACCTCTGAATGGCTTAAGAAAAACAAAATGAAGACTTCAGAGTGGCCTAGTCAAAGTCCTGACCTGAATCTGACTGAGATGCTGTGGCATGACCTTAAAAAGGCGGTTCATGTTCAAAAACCCTCCAATGTAGCTGAATTACAACAATTCTGCAAAGGTGAGTGGGCCAAAATTCCTCGACAGCGCTGTAAAAGACTCACTGCCGTTATTAGGTTTTGGGGGCAATCACTTTTTCACACAGGGTCATGTGGGTTTGGATTTTTTTTTTTACCCTTAATCATAAACATCATTTAAAAACTGCATTTTGTGTTTACTTGTGTTACCTTTGTCTAAAATTTAAATTTGTTTGATTATCTGAAACATTTAAGTGTGACAAACATATATAAAAATGAGAAATCATGAAGGGGGCAAACACTTTTTCACACCACTGTAGTTACTGTGTGAGTGAGTGCATTACGGTCCCGGGGGGAGGGAGGGGGGCAGAGTTCAGGGTCCTGTTGGCCTGATGAACAGAGTTGTTTAGCAGTCTTATGGAGCAGGCCCGGAGGCTCTGGTACCTTTTTCCCGAGGGCAGGGGGCTGAAGAGGGAGTGTGAGGGGTGGGAGGTGTCACCTGCACTACTGATGGCTCTGCGGGTGAGGCGGGTGAGGTAGATGTCCAAGAGGGGGGGCAGAGGGGCCCCGATGATCTTGCTGGCAGCTTTCACTGTGCATTGTAGAGTCTTCTGGCAGGAGGCGGTGCAGCTTCCATACCACACCATGATGCAGCTGGTGAGGATGCTCTCAGTGGTGCTCCAGTAGAATGAACACATGATGGGGGTGGGACTCATGCTGTCCTCAGTTTGCGGAGGAAATGGAGGTGAGTTTGAGCCTTCTTGGCCAGTGATGTGATGTTGTTTGACCAGGAAAGGTCCTCAGAGATGTGCACCCCCAGGAACTTGGTGCTGCTCACCCTCTCCACAGCTGCGCCATTGATGATCAGAGGGGGATGCTGTGTGTGTCCCCTCCTGAAGTCAACCACAGTTTCCTTGGTTTTTCCCATGTTCAGCAAGAGGTTATTGTCTTTACACCACTGGACCAGTTGGCTCACCTCATTTCTGCAGTTGGCCTCCTCGTTGTTGGTGATGAGGCCCACCACCGTCGTGTCAGCCGCAAGCTTGATGATGTGGTTGGTGTTGTAGGCTGGTACACAGTCATGGGTCAGCAGGATGAAGAGCAGTGAGCTGAACACGCACCCTTGTGAGGCCCCTGTGTTCAGTGTGATGGTCTGGTAGGTGCTGCTGCCAACCCACACATTCTGTGGCCTCCCTGTGAGAAAGTCCAGCAGCCAGTTACAGAGAGAGGTTTTGAGTCACACGTGTCTGAGTTTTTGTATCAGGTGCTGGGGGATGATTGTGTTGAATGCTGAACTGAAGTTCAAGAACAGCATTCGCACGTAGGAGTTCTTTGAGTCCAGGTGGGTGAGGGCTGGATGGAGAGCAGCAGCGATGGCGTCTTCTGTGGATCCGTTTGACCTGTATGCAAACTGAGATGGGTCATGGGAGAGAAGGAGAATGAACATGATGTTCTGCAAGACCAGCCGCTCGAAGCACTTCATTATGATGGGGGTCAGTGCATTGTAGCTGGATGGGACAGGCTTCTTTGGGACTGGTATTATGGTGGCAGTTTTGAAACATGTGAGGGCAACAGTTTGAGACATGTTGAAGATGTCGGCCAGGACATTCTTGAGCTCCTCTGCACAGTCCTTCAGGACGTGACCCAGTATGTTGTCTGGTCCAGCTGCCTTGTGTGGGTTGATCCTGCAGAGGGTCCTCTTCACGCTAGCCGAATCCAGACTTATGGCCTGCTCGTCTGGAGGAGGAGTGGTGTTCCGTGGTGATGTGCTGTTTTGTGCTTCAAAGCAGCCAAAGAAGTCATTTAGGTTGTTGAGCAGTGTGATGTCACTCGCACAGGTCTGAGGTGGAGGTTTGTAGTTGGTGAGGGTCTGTGTGCTGCACCAGAGGGAACGTGCATCTCTGGTGTTGCTGAAGTGGCCGGATATTTTCTTGTTGTACTGTCGTTTTGCCTCCTTGATGCCACGGGACAGGTTGGCCCTAGCTGTTGTTAATCCTGCAGTGTCGCCGGTCCTAAAGACTGCATCCCGAGCCCTCAGGAGCCTGTGGACCTCTGCTGTCATCCATGGCTTTTGGTTGGCACGGACAGTGATGGTTTTGCAATGAGTGACATCATCAATGCATTTACACACGTTGACAAAATTGTTGGTACCCCTCTGTTAATGAAAGAAAAACCCACAATGGTCACAGAAATAACTTGAATCTGACAAAAGTGGTAATAAATAAAAAGTCTATGAAAATTAACCAATGAAAATCAGACAATGCTTTTGAATTGTGGTTCAACAGAATTACAGTGGGGGAAAAAAAGTATTTAGTCAGCCACCAATTGTGCAAGTTCTCCCACTTAAAAGATGAGAGAGGTCTCCAATTTTCATTGTAGGTATACCTCAACTATGAGAGACAAAATGAGAAAAAAAAAAAATCCAGAAAATCACACTGAAGGATTTTTAATGAATTAATTGGTAAATTCCTCGGTAAAATAAGTATTTGGTCACCTACAAACAAGCAAGATTTCTGGCTCTCACAGACCTGTAACTTCTTCTTTAAGAGGCTCCTCTGTCCTCCGCTCGTTACCTGTATTAATGGCACCTGTTTGAACTCTTTATCAGTATAAAAGACACCTGTCCACAACCTCAAACAGTCAGACTCCAAACTCCACTATGGTCAAGACCAAAGAGCTGTCAAAGGACACCAGAAACAAAATTGTAGACCTGCACCAGACTGGGAAGACTGAATCTGCAATAGGTAAGCAGCTTGGTGTGAAGAAATCAACTGTGGGAGCAATTATTAGAAAATGGAAGACATACAAGACCACTGATAATCTCCCTCGATCTGGGGCTCCACGCAAGATCTCACCCCGTGGGGTCAAAATGATCACGAGAACGGTGAGCAAAAATCCCAGAACCACACGGGGGGACCTAGTGAATGACCTGCAGAGAGCTGGGACCAAAGTAAAAAAGGCTACCATCAGTAACACACTACGCCGCCAGGGACTCAAATCCTGCAGTGCCAGACGTGTCCCCCTGCTTAACCCCTTAACGCCTGAATTTATTTCCAATTATGAAAAAAAAAAATTTCACTTGTGTTTTTGCTCTCAAGTAGATGCTAAATTAAGTTGAGAAAGTTAATTTGACTATAGCACATAAAATAGATATAATTTTAGGTATGATGCAAATTAGCGAAAACAGGCATCTATGGTAAAAAAAAAAGGTAAAAAAGCACCTGTTCCCTTCTCAAGTATGAAGAATCTTTTATTTATGCAACAAAGTTATTTTCAGTATTTTCAACTCTCATGACTGCCAAACTATCACCCTAAGCCTAAGCCTAACCCTAACCCAAACCCTAACCCTAGCAATCAGGAAATGGGTGGTGCGCCGTCTCTTGACCGTTCCTACGAGAAACTAATGCTTGCAAAAGGTTCCTAGGTATGTTTTGGAAGTGCTCCAGCCGGAAGTGGAGGAGTACAGACGGTATTTTGGTTGCATTTGGAGCGGAAGCGGTTTGATGTGAATTCGCGACAACAGGCGTCAAGGGGTTAAGCCAGTACATGTCCAGGCCCGTCTGAAGTTTGCTAGAGAGCATTTGGATGATCCAGAAGAGGATTGGGAGAATGTCATATGGTCAGATGAAACCAAAATAGAACTTGATTGTAAAAACTCAACTTATCGTGTTTGGAGGAGAAAGAACACCATACCTACTGTGAAGCATGGGGGTGGAAACATCATGCTTTGGGGCTGTTTATCTGCAAAGGGACCAGGACAACTGATCCATGTAAAGGAAAGAATGAATGGGGCCATGGATCGTGAGATTTTGAGTGAAAACCTCCTTCCATCAGCAAGGGCACTGAAGATGAAACGTGGCTGGGTCTTTCAGCATGACAATGATCCCAAACACACCGCCCGGGCAACGAAAGAGTGGCTTCGTAAGAAGCATTTCAAGGTCCTGGAGTAGCCTAGCCAGTCTCCAGATCTCAACCCCATAGAAAATCTCTGGAGGGAGTTGAAAGTCTGTGCTGCCCAGCGACAGCCCCAAAACATCACTGCTCTAGAGGAGATCTGTATGGAGGAATGGGCCAAAATACCAGCAACAGTGTGTGAAAACCTTGTGAAGACTTACAGAAAACGTTTGACCTCTGTCATTGCCAACAAAGGGTATATAACAAAGTATTGAGATGAACTTTTGTTATTGACCAAATACTTATTACCAAATACTTATTTTTTTTTTGCTGGTCATTAACATCTGTTTGTTCTCTCCCATAGATTGAGTCCCCATCGTGCTGTTTGCTCTCTACATGTCTGTTCTTTTCATCTTCTCTGTCCCCTCACCCCCCAGCCAGTCGCAGCAGATGACTGCCCCTCCCTGAGCCTGGTTCTGCTGGAGGTTTCTTCCTGTTAAAAGGGAGTTTTTCCTCTCCACCGTCGCCAAGTGCTTGCTCACAGGGGATCGCGTGATTGCTGGGGTCTTTCTGCAACTGTGGGGGTTCCCCCTACAGTTGATAGTGCTATGAGATGACTGTTGTTGTGAAATGGCGCTATATAAATAAAGTTGAATTGAATTGAATTGAATTATTTTACCGAGGAATTTACCAATTAATTCATTAAAAATCCTTCAATGTGATTTTCTGGATTTTTTTTTTCTCATTTTGTCTCTCATAGTTGAGGTATACCTATGATGAAAATTGGAGACCTCTCTCATCTTTTAAGTGGGAGAACTTGCACAATCGGTGGCTGACTAAATACTTTTTTGCCCAACTGTATTTTAAAAAACAAACTCATGAAACAGGCCTGGACAAAAATGATGGTACCCTTAACCTGTTGAACTCTGTTCAACTTCCCTAAAAACGCCTAAAAATAACATGCCCAAAGTAAATCAAAAGCTGTTCTTCAACCCTTTGCAACATCTTCATGGGGTTAGTCTCATTTAAAAGAAAACACTCTGAATTTTTTGGCAAAACAGTCATAATCTCTCTAAGTGCTTCTGCCACTGAGTAACAAGAAAATTCGCCTGGGTGTTTTTTTTAGATACAAATGCTTGCAAATAACATACAGCTGTCAGATACTGGCTGGAAAACACAACAGAAATGTAGAACCAAGTGTTTTCAAGCTCAGGTCAAAATTTTGTAAAAATACCACAAAAAATGAATATATTACACAGCTTTTTTCTCAGGTTGTGACAAGGCTGTGTCTGTACTGGAAGACCGGAAATACAGCTTTTTTTTTTTCAGTGCGCACTGAGACGCACTAAGATGCAGAGATGTGACCGCCCGCGGAATTCACAGAGTTCAAGGGGTTAACTTATTTTGTTGCACAACCTTTTGAGGCAATCACTGCAATCAAACGATTTCTGTAACTGTCAATGAGACTTCTGCACCTCTCAGCAGGTATTCTGGCCCACTCCTCATGAGCAAACTGCTCCAGTTGTCTCAGGTTTGAAGGGTGCCTTCTCCAGACGGCATGTTTCAGCTCCTTCCACAGATGTTCAATAGCATTTAGATCAGGGCTCATAGAAGGCCACTTTAGAATAGTCCAATGTTTCGCTCTTAGCCATTCTTGGGTGTTTTTAGCTGTGTGTTTTGGGTCATTATCCTGTTGCAAGACCCATGACCTGCGACTGAGACCAAGCTGTCTGACACTGGGCAGCACATTTCTCTCTAGAATACCTTGATAGTCTTGAGACTTCATTGTACCTTGCACAGATTCAAGACACCCTGTGCCAGATGCAGCAAAGCAGCCCCAGAACATAACAGAACCTCCTCCATGTTTCACAGTAGGGACTGTTCTTTTCTTGGTATGCTTCATTTTTGCGTCTGTGAACATAGAGTTGATGTGCCTTGCCAAAAAGTTCCAGTTTTGTCTCCTCTGTCCATAGGACATTCTCCCAGAAGCTTTGTGGCTTGTCAACATGCAGTTTGGCAAATTCCAGTCTGGCTTTTTTATGATTTGTTTTCAACAGTGGTGTCCTCCTTGGTCGCCTCCCATGAAGTCCACTTTGGCTCAAACAACGACAGATGGTGCGATCTGACACTGATGTACCTTGACCTTGGAGTTCACCATGAATGTGTTTAGAGGTTGTTCTGGGCTCTTTTGTTACCATTCGTATTATCCGTCTCTTCCATTTTTCATCAAGTTTCCTCCTGTGGCCACGTCCAGGGAGGTTGGCTACAGTCCCGTGGATCTTAAATTTCTGAATAATATGTGCAACTGTAGTCACAGGAACATCAAGCTGCTTGGAGATGGTCTTATAGCTTTACCTTTAACATACTTGTCTATAATTTTCTTTCTAATCTCCTGAGACAACTCTCTCCTTTGCTTCCTCTGGTCCATGTTTAGTGTGGTACACACCATGCCACCAAACAGCACAGTGACTACTTGTCACCCTTTAAATAGGCCGACTGACTGATTACAAGTTTGTAGACACCTGTGATGTTAATTAGAGGACACATCTTGGTTGAACATGTCCCTATGGTCACATTATTACCTCCGCCAAGGAGGTAATGTTTTTACCGGGGTTTGTCTGTCTGTCTGTCTGTCTGTCTGTTACCACCATAACTCAAAAAGTTATGAACGGATTTTGACGAAATTTTCAGGAAAGGTGTGTAATGGCACGGGGAACAGATGATTAGATTTTGGTGATGATCTGAGAGTGCATACCTCCACCAAGGGCTTTGTTTGTATTTGTGCAGCAGGATTACACAAAAACTACCAGATGAATTTGGATGAAATTTTCACCTGAGGTGGTTCTTGGGCTAGACAGGAACCCATTATATTTTGGTGATGATCTGAGAATGCATACCTCAGCCAAGGCTCTTATCTTCTCACAGTGTGTTAGCAACAATACTCCAAAACTGATGGACAGACTTTGATGCAATTTTCACCACAAGTGGCTATAGGCCTACACACAAACCCATTACATTTTGGAGGTGATCCATGACAAACAGAACAAGCCTTGGCAGAGGTATGCACTCTATGAGTGCTTTTCTAGTTTTCAATCTTTTCTAGGGGTACCATCATTTTTGTCCAGGCCTGTTTCACGAGTTTGTTTTTGAAAGTAATTCTGTTGAACCACCGTTCAAAAGCATTGTCTGATTTTCATTGGTTAATTTTCATAGAATTTTTACTTATTACCACTTTTGTCAGATTCAAGTTATTTCTGTGACCATTGTGGGTTTTTCTTTCATTAACAGAGGGGTACCAACAATTTTATCCACGTGTGTAGCTATGAATGCTACAACAACCTCAGTGTACTCCTCTAGGTTTGTGTGCCCATTGTGAGTGGCTGCGTGCTTGAAAGTGTCCCAGTCTGTAGTGCTGAAGCAGTCTTTCAGAGCATCAGAGGCCCCCTCTGGCCACACACATACATGATTTTTTGTTGGTCTGATTCTTTTCACTCTGGGTTTGTATGCCGGCCTTAACATGTCCAACTATTCAGTGTTTCAGTACTTTTTGCATAACTTGCTGTTCTCTAACAAGGTGCTTAAAGGCAAAATTCACAACAGGTGTTTGATCCATGAATTGACCAATACAATTTCTGGTTCAATTAGAACTGGTATTTAAACAGTCCTCTTCATCATGCTGTTCACATTTTGACATCATGAGACCAAGACGACACCTAACAATTGATCAACAGTACCTCACCATTGCGAGGCTTCAAACAGGATGTTGTCAGAGGGAAGTGGCCACTGAGCTTAGAGTGTCACAGAGTGTCATCAGCAGGTTACAACAGAGATACAGAAAGACTGGAAGAGTCACAGAAAGGCATAGAAGTGGATGCCCTTTGGCCACATCCCATGCTGATGACCTCTTCATTGTGAACAGTACCCTGCGGAACTGAATGATAAATACTAATCAACTCCAGGCACATTTAAGGGAGGTGAGAGGCACCCAAGTGTCACGTCAGACCATTCAGAACTGTTTACATCAGCGTGGCCTGCGTGCTACACGACCTGCAAGGGTACCTGACCACACCATCAGGCACAGGCACCATCATCTTGCATGGGCCAAGGAGCATTTACGCTGGACAAGGGACCAGTGGGCCTCATTGCTGTTCTCTGAAGAAAGTCGATTCAGGTTGAGCAAAAATGATGGCCGCCAATGATGTTGGAGACGTCAAGGAGAGTGCTATGCATCAGTCACTCTTTATTTTGAATATACACACATTTACAAACACAAAACCAGCTACTTATTAACCCAAGTTCTCAGAAATCAAATAATTGAATGAGTGGATTTTTTTAACTCAAGCCACTGCACAAGTATCTTTTTATTCCCTTAAAGCATTAAAAGAATTTCATGGTGATGTGCAATGAAACAGAAGACATCTGTTAAGGGGTTTTGACAAACCACAAATATGGGATTATATGGTGTTTTTACATAATACAAAAAAACTGCAAAAAACTGGCCTAATATAATCTTGGTTGTGATTACTGGAAGACTATGAGAGTAAATACACTTTGTCCACCTATACAGCTCTTACATTTTAAAATGCAGCAAAATAACACCAGACCATCTGGTGAACAATGTGGTGAGTCGTTGTAGAAGCACAGACTATGCTTTAATTGGCTGTTAAGGACAGATGTTTTTTACCTGGCAAACATTCGTAGATCTTCAGGATTCTGTGCAGCAGGGATGTTCAGAATAACCTGCCTCTCGTGCTCTGACAGGCTGGCGAGCAGCGTCTCTGTCATCCTCTTGCTGAGCGGGGAGTCTCCACCAGGCAGCAGCTCTGCACTGGAGTTGTCCATGCTGGGACTGGTCAGGGTCATGTCATCACTGCTGGCTGCACACGAGGAAGAGAGAAGTAGTCATAGACCATTTTATCTGTTAGAATCAAAGGGACAGAAGAAAGCAGAGGAACGACCTACTTGGTGAGCCAAAGCTGAGAGCACTGGGAGTACTGAGGCTGCGGCCTCCTACTCGGGCAGCCAGTGGAGGCTCTTCATCCCTCAGCCCAGGCTCATCCTCACAGGGAGGTACCAGCAGGCAGACGTAGGTGTGCAGCTGGATCAGCAGGCGGTGCTGCAGCATCCAAACCACCATCTGGATCAGCTGGGCCTGATCAGGGAGCAGAGCAGCAAACTGCATCACAGATGTGCATGAGATAAACAACGGACAAGTGAAACTCAAAATGCTCTCACAATCAGGTTGAAAATCTTTCAAAACCAGAGCTGCAAGAAAGAACCAAAGCTCTGATGTTGTTCTCATGAAATATAAAAGGACACACACACTGGTTGATGTTCTTTACCCATTTATAACTCATCAGCAAGAGCTCTGCCAAAATGAAAACGGCTGGAGAAGAACACCAGATCATCTGCATCTTACAATTCTGCTTTAAAGGAGGGATCTGTAGTTTTTCTACTTTAAATTATTATCTATAATTTAAATTGGAGTGTTATGAGAAAATACTAGATGCCAATATACTACATTAAAGAGATCTGTGCTGAAATTGGTTCAGGACCAGATGTCCGATAATTTTTTTTTGTATTTTGTATACTTTATCAATCCCAGAGGGAAATTCAGGGCATTCACCCAGTTGGATGAGGCAACCACAGTACAGCGCCAATCCCTTCACCATTCACACACACATTCACACCTAGGGCTACTTTAGTGTCTCCATTTAACCTAACTTGCATGTTTTTGGCCTGCGGGAGGAAACCGGAGTACCCGGGGTAAACCCACGCAGACACAGGGAGAACGTGCAAACTCCACACACAAGGGTCACCGATGCGCAGAAGTGGAGTCGATCCTGTGGCCTTCTTACTGTGCTGCCGCAGTGCTAACCACTGCTTCACCGAGCTGCCAATACCAGATAATACCAGTGTTTCTCCTGCAGTTAGAGTCATGACTGTCACAGACGTCAGCGGCGTTCTGCTCAGGCACTTTTTGGTACAGTGCAGCCACTTTGTTTGATGGTTGGATTTAAATGAAAAGTACAAATATCTCCTTGAAAGCAGCACTATTTAAATTTCTGGTAGGAACATTTGAAAACACTAAATTGGCATGTTTTACACCACCTTATCGTGGTGGTGGTGGTGGTGGGGGGGGTGCCCTAATGATCCAGGGAGTTATGTTACCAGGGGCAACTTGCTCCTGATAAGGTCTCCCAAGACAAACTGGTCCTGGAAGGCCCAGACCAAGAGCAGTCAAGTGGATCCCTTATGAAAAAAGGTACAAGGACCCAGTGTACCCAAAGAAGCCACATGGGTACGCTCTCCAGTGGGCTCACCACCTGCAGGAGGGATCATGGGCATCATGGTGCTACGTGAACTGTGACCCAGACCCTCAGATACAGTGGGGCAACAAAGTATTTAGTCAGCCACCAATTGTGCAAGTTCTCCCACTTAAAAAGATGAGAGAGGTCTCCAATTTTCATCATAGGTATACCTCAACTATGAGAGACAAAATGAGGAAAAAAAAATCCAGAAAATTACATTGAAGGATTTTTAATGAATTAATTGGTAAATTCCTCGGTAAAATAAGTATTTGGTCAATAACAAAAGTTCATCTCAGTACTCTGTTATATATCCTTTGTTGGCAATGACAGAAGTCAAACGTTTTCTGTAAGTCTTCACAAGGTTTTCACACACTGTTGCTGGTATTTTGGCCCATTCCTCCATGCAGATCTCCTCTAGAGCAGTGATGTTTTGGGGCTGTCGCTGGGCAACACGGACTTTCAACTCCCTCCAAAGATTTTCTATGGGGTTGAGATCTGGAGACTGGCTAGGCCACTCCAGGACCTTGAAATGCTTCTTACGAAGCCACTCCTTCGTTGCCCGGGCGGTGTGTTTGGGATCATTGTCATGCTGAAAGACCCAGCCACGTTTCATCTTCAATGCCCTTGCTGATGGAAGGAGGTTTTCACTCAAAATCTCACAATATATGGCCCCATTCATTCTTTCCTTTACACGGATCAGTCGTCCTGGTCCCTTCGCAGAAAAACAGCCCCAAAGCATGATGTTTCCACCCACATGCTTCACAGTAGGTATGGTGTTCTTTGGATGCAACTCAGCATTCTTTCTCCTTCAAACACGACAAGTTGAATTTTTACCAAAAAGTTCTATTTTGGTTTCATCTGACCATATGACATTCTCCCAGTCCTCTTCTGGATCATCCAAATGCTCTCTAGCAAACTTCAGACGGGCCTGGACATGTACTGGCTTAAGCAGGGGGACACGTCTGGCACTGCAGGATTTGAGTCCCTGGCGGCGTAGTGTGTTACTGATGGTAGCCTTTGTTACTTTGGTCCCAGCTCTCTGCAGCTCATTCACTAGGTCCCCCCATGTGGTTCTGGGATTTTTGCTCACCATTCTCGTGATCATTTTGACCCCATGGGGTGAGATCTTGCGTGGAGCCCCAGATCGAGGGAGATAATCAGTGGTCTTGTATGTCTTCCATTTTCTAATAATTGCTCCCACAGTTGATTTCTTCACACCAAACTGCTTACCTATTGTAGATTCAGTCTTCCCAGCCTGGTGCAGGTCTACAATTTTGTTTCTGGTGTCCTTTGACAGCTCTTTGGTCTTGGCCATAGTGGAGTTTGGAGTCTGACTGTTTGAGGTTGTGGACAGGTGTCTTTTATACTGATAACGAGTTCAAACAGGTGCCATTAATACAGGTAACGAGTGGAGGACAGAAGAGCCTCTTAAAGAAGAAATTACAGGTCTGTGAGAGCCAGAAATCTTGCTTGTTTGTAGGTGACCAAATACTTATTTTACCGAGGAATTTACCAATTAATTCATTAAAAATCCTTCCATGTGATTTTCTGGATTTTTTTTTTTCTCATTTTGTCCCTCATAGTTGAGGTATACCTATGATGAAAATTGGAGACTTCTCTCATCTTTTAAGTGGGAGAACTTGCACAATTGGTGGCTGACTAAATACTTTCTTGCCCCACTGTAAGTGGTAGAGGGAGAGAGGATGGATGGAGCGTTTTATGGCCTGAATCACAATAGCCAATTGTGGGATGCTTTGTTAGTTGGTGACAAGTTAATTTCCAGATCCGTGTGAAGTCGTTAGATGAGGCATTATACTGTATAATCATAATTATATTATCATATAATAATGATTGTTGTTTTTTGTTTGCATGTCTGAATATTACATTTGTGTTAATTAAAACAAATAAAACATTTTTTCATTCCAGAACTAAGTACTTTCCAAGCAAATGTAAGTAGTTTTCATCCTTTCTGAACCCAGGAGTAAACTTTAAGCAGTAGCAGAGACTTCCTGACTGCTCACCTCCTGTGCAGGAGTTTCCAGGGGGTTTCTGAACTCAGCAAGTGAGACTGGCAGAGAGAACTTGGCCAACATAGAAGGCAGATCATGACCAGAAAACTGCTGGGAGAACTGTTCTGCCAACTTGGAGTATCTGGAGAGAAAAGGCACATGTGAAATTAATTTTTAAGAAGTTGATCTAATAAATCACTTTAAATTCAGTCCATGAAAACCACTGTAAATATCTGAACTGTACTATGAGATGGCATTAAAGGTAAAGATTTTAAAAATCAGTTTTTAACAAATTTATGGATTTGCTTCATAAATCTTTCTGGATGAGCACTTAGTGATATTTTGATTCATTAGCTCTGCAGTAAACGGTGCAGCCATCCTGGTTAAATCACAAGACTGATACTCACAGGCAGATGTTGGCATGAGGAGACAGCATGTAGACATTGTTCTCACACAGAGGGAAGATGATGATTGCCTTGCCCCAGTAAACCAAGTGAGCTGCAATCTGAAAGATCTGAGTGAAGAACATTTGGATTTTATATAACGTCCACTAGATGGCAGTAAGACACCATCAACATAGTAGAGCTACTTCTAAGCAGGGATATGAATGAATGAATGAATGAATGAATGAATGAATGAATGAATTTATTTATTTCGGATAGTACATTACAGGTTAAAAGAAACTGTATAATATAACAACAAGGTCAAATTAGACAAAGACTCCTTCTACTATACAATTCCACGTGAGTTATCCGAAATGGGTGATGGCTGAAGCCGCAGCTTATATTGCCCACCCATATTCCATCCAAGAATTCAAAGGAGAAAAAAGAGAAAACAAGACAAGAGCGATTACAATTTAAAACAAGGCTAAGACAAAATATGACTGAGAGAAAAAGAAAACTGAGCTAGTCTAAGTTAAGCGGTTACTATTCAAAAACAAATCTAAGACATAGTGTCACAGAGAAAAAAGAAAAACTAAGCTATAACACAACACAGGCTGGAAATGTCAATCCTTATGTGAGTTTACATGTCGTCTTGTAAATATGTTTGGAGTATTTCTTCCTTTAGTTTTTGTTTAAATTGTCCAAGCTTTGTACATGATTTTAATTCAGGTCCAA
Source organism: Pholidichthys leucotaenia (assembly GCA_020510985.1). NCBI lineage: Eukaryota > Metazoa > Chordata > Actinopteri > Cichliformes > Pholidichthyidae > Pholidichthys > Pholidichthys leucotaenia. Next base: position 258,070,794 of record CM035838.1, read on the forward strand.
AATCGTTCCATAATCTGACACCTTGCACTGAAATACAGTGTTGCTTGGTAGTTGTTCTCACTGTAGGCTTTTGAAATATACATGTTCCTCTGAAGTGATATCGTTTCTCCCTTGTTTGGAACAACTTTTGGATATTTGCGGGCAGTGATAGATTCTTCACTTTGAACATTATTATTGCGGTTTTAAAGTCGATCAGATCTTTCAACTTGAGAGTTTTTTGTTTAAGAAAAAGTGGGTTTGTTGGTTCCCTGTAAGCTGCTTTGTTGATTATTCTAATAGCTCTCTTTTGAAGCATAAAGAGTGGATATATGTTTGTTTTATATGTATTTCCCCATACTTCATTACAATATGTCATGTATGGGAGTATTAATGAATGATACAAGGTGTATAGTGTGGGTTGATTCAGCAAATTTTTCACTCTGTGTAATATTGCAATTGATTTGGATACTTTACCTTTTATATAATTAATATGTGGCTTCCAACACAGTTTGTTATCAATTATTACTCCAAGGAATTTAGTTTCGGATACCCTTTCAATCTCTACACCATTTACACTGAGTTTGGGTACTGGGTAGTTGTGATGGTTGTTAAAGACTATAAATTTTGTCTTGCTTAAATTGAGCATTAATTTGTTTGAATCAAACCACAGTTTCAGCTTTCCTAATTCCTTTCCGAGTGTATCCAGAAGTTGTTCCAAATTGTTTCCACTGCATAGCAGGTTAGTGTCATCAGCAAACAATATTAAGTCCATTTTTTCTGAAACTTTACATATATCATTTATATACATATTGAATAATAATGGTCCCAAAACTGAACCCTGTGGGACTCCACAGGTGACCTTCAGTAGCTCTGAGTTTTTGTTGTTAACACATACAAACTGATATCTATTCTTTAAGTAACTTCTTAACCAGGACAGTGCTACCCCTCTAATACCACAATTTTGTAGTTTCTTTAATAATAGATTGTGATCTACTGTATCAAATGCTTTTTTAAGGTCCAGGAATACTCCAACTGAATACTCTTTATTTTCAATGGCTGTTGATATTTTTTCTGTAAATTCCATTAAGGCATATGCTGTTGTCCTTTTGTGTCTGAACCCATATTGCTGCTCACACAATAAATCATTCTTCAGTATGAAGTTGTCAATTCTCTCATAGAATATTTTTTCAAGTATCTTGGAAAATTGCGGTAATAGTGAAATTGGTCTGTAGTTGGAGAGTTCCCCTCTGTCGCCTGTCTTGTAAATCGGAATTACTTTAGCTATTTTCATTGCATTGGGAAATATACCTGATTGGAGAGACAGGTTACAGATATACGTCAGTGGTTTCACTATGCATTCGATAACAGTTTTGACTAGTAGCATATCAATACCATCGCAGTCAGTAGATGTTTTACTTTTGAACGATTTAACAATTTCAATGACCTCTCTTTCGTCTGTGTTCTTTATGAAGATGGTGTCTTTTACAGCAGTGTTATTGCATATTGAATCACCTGTTGGCACCGTAGTGGGTATTTCTCGGGCCAGTTTAGGTCCAATGTTAACAAAAAAATTATTAAATTCATCTGCAGGTGAAGCTATATTCACATTCGGAGTCGATTTATTATTTTTTGGAATGCTAGTTGGGTAGCTGGTATTTCTGCTTTTATTTCCAAGGATACTGTTGATTATTGTCCATGTATTTTTAATATTGTCTTTGTTTTTTTCCAGTTCTTTACTGTAATAGTCTCTTTTACTACATCTTATTATATATGTTAACTTATTTTTGTATGTTTTATACCGCTGCTCTGCTTCTTTTGTCCTTTTCCTTATGAAAGCTTTATATAATAAATTTTTCTTTTTACACGCCTTTTGTAGTCCTTTGGTTAGCCATGGTTTGTCAGTAAATTTGTGTTTAAGCTTTTTTTTAACTAATGGGCAGTTTTTTTCATAAAGAGTGGTTACAATGTTTGTAAATGTGTCATAGGCTTCATTTACATCTGATACATAGACTTCTGTCCAGTCTTGCTTCAGCAAGGCCTCTTTAAAAGAACTGATTGCGTTTGGTGATTTGTGTCTGAACGATTTTGAGATTTTTTCTGGGTTGGGCCCCGTGTGGCCATGGATAAGTGCAAAGATTGGCAAGTGGTCGCTTATATCATTTATCAATAATCCACTTTCTATTTTCTTGTCGAGAACATTGACAAACAGGTTGTCAATAAGTGTAGCAGAGTGAGCTGTGATTCTACTGGGATGTGTTATTGTGGGATATAGACTCATGCTGTACATAGAGTTCATGAACTCTGTAACTACATTTTGTTGATGTGGATTAAGTAGATCAATATTGAAATCTCCACAAATTGCTACCATTTTCTTACTAGTAATATTATTGTACAGCTCGACTAATTTATCTCTGAATGTCTCAATGCAAGTTCCCGGCGTTCTGTATATGCAGCTTATGATTAGATTTTTTGTTTTGTCTAGGTCAATCTCAACAGTAACACATTCCAAAATCCCTGGTAGTGCTGAGGACATTTCATTTACAAGCTTACATCTATATAGGTCATCAATATACAGTGCAACACCACCACCCTTTTTTTGAGATCTGTTAATGTTAAACATCTGATATCCCTCTATTGCCATCAGGGGAGCCTGGTCTGCATTAAGCCAGGTTTCAGAGACTGCTATAGCTGTGAATTTTCTGTTTAGCTGTTTTAAATAGTCCTGAATAAATTTGTTTAGCTGTTTTAAATAGTCCTTGATATCAAACGCCTTGTCCACATATACAAGGGTATTTTTAAAAATGCAGCTTTTCTTTCTATGTGGTTTGACCTTTCATCCATGTGCATAGTTTTAAGGCACTAAAAATCAGCTTTTTAAAAAATCCTCCCAGGGTGAAGGTTTTCACTGACTCTGATGGCAACATTTCTGTGCAAACTAGAAAACTGTAGGTTTTGACTTGTAAACATCAGTGTGTGCCACTATCACCCTGGTTTAACATCATAAAAATGCACCATTAACTTATTCGTTTCCATGTTTTTTTCCATGTTTGCACATAAATGTACAGTTATGCACCAATTGTATTTCTCACTGGCCAGTATGGCTTTAGGGCTGGGATTATATCGCCACCTTTTGGTTTGGCATGTTCCTTACGGTGGTTTGATTGTATTTGTACATTTTCATGTGGAATTTTTTAGCAGTGCTGTGTAGATGCAGTTTTTTGTCTGTTTTTAAACCCCATTTTTAAAAATAGCTGTGTATGCGTTCACGACACTAAACTCAAAGACGAGCTAAAGTTAAAAACTCTGTGTAAATTGAGGGCCTAACAGGTTACTTTTATTAAAAAAAAACAGCATTAAAGTGACCACATTTTAGACATTAAATACAGTGCATCCTGAAAGTATTCACAGCGCTTCACTTTTTCCACATTTTATGTTACAGCCTTATTCCAAAAGAGATTAAGTTCATTTTTTTCCTCAAAATTCTACAGACAATACCCCATAATGACAATGTGAAAAAAGTATTTTTTTTTTTTAGATTTTTGCAAATTTATTAAAAATAAAAAACTAAGAAATCACACTTAAGTATTCACAGTCTGCTCAATACTTTGTTGATGCACCTTGGCAGCAATTACAGCCTTGAGTCTTTTTGAATATGATGCCACAAGCTTGGCACACCTATCTTTGAAAAGTATGGCCCATTCCTCTTTGCAGCACCTCTCAAGCTCCATCAGGACGGATGGGAAGCGTCGGTGCACAGCCATTTTCAGATCTCTCCAGAGATGTTCAATTGGATTCAACTCTGGGCTCTGGCTGGGCCACTCAAGGCCATTCACAGAGTTGTCATGAAGCCACTCCTTTGATATTTTGGCTGTGTGCTTAGGGCTGTTGTCCTGCTGAAGGATGAACCATCGCCCCAGTCTGAGGTCAAGAGCGCTCTGGAGCAGGTTTTAAACCAGGATGTCTTTGTACATTGCTGCATTCATTTTTCCCTTTATCCTGACTAGTCTCCCAGTTCCTGCTGCTGAAAAACATCCTCACAGCATGATGCTGCCACCACCATTGCCATGGTTATGAGCGGTGCCTGGTTTCCTCCAAACATGATGCCTGGCATTCATGCCAAAGAGTTCAATCTTCGTCTCATCAGACCAGAGAATTTTGTTTCTCATGGTCTGAGAGTCCTTCAGGTGCCTTTTGACAAACTCCAGGCAGGCTGCCATGTGCCTTTTACTAAGGAGTGGCTTCCGTCTGGCCACTCTATCATACAGGCCTGATTGGTGGATTGCTGCTGAGATGGTTGTCCTTCTGGAAGATTCTCCTCTCTCCACAGAGGAACACTGGAGCTCTGACAGAGTGACCATTAGGTTCTTGGTCACCTCCTTGACTAAGGCCCTTCTCCCCCAATCGCTCAGTTTAGATGGCCAGCCAGCTCTAGGAAAAGTCCTGGTGGTTCCAAACTTCTTCCATTCACGGATGATGGAGGCCACTGTGCTCATTGGGACCTTCAAAGCAGCAGAATTTTTTCTGCACCCTTCTCCAGATTTGGGCCTCAAGACAATTCTGTCTCAGAGGTCTACAGACAATTCCTTTGACTTCATGCTTGGTTTGTGCTCTGACATGCACTGTCAACTGTGGGACCTTATATAGACAAGTGTGTGCCTTTCCAAATCATGTCCTATCAACTGAATTTACCACAGGTGGACTCCAATTAAGCTGCAGAAACATCTCAAGGATGATCAGCGGAAACAGGATGCACCTGTGCTCAATTTTGAGCTTCATGGCAAAGGCTGTGAATACTTATGTACATGTGATTTCTTAGTGTTTTACTTTTAATAAATTTGCAAAAATCTCAACAAAACTTTTTCACGTTGTCATCATGGGCTGTTGTGTGTAGAATTTTAAGGAAAAAAATTAATTTAATCCATTTTGGAATAAGTCTGTAACATAACAAAATGTGGAAAAATTGAAGCACTGTGAATACTTTCCAGATGCACTGTACAACAATAATAGGAACATAAATGCTCAATGAAACATCTTACCCATGTAGAAAAAAATGAAACAGAACCAATCCAACTTTATTTATAAAGCACTTTATAAATGACAGCTGACACAAAGTGCTGTACATCAACAACTAGAAAAGCACTCATAGAGCGCATCCCTCTGCCAAGGCTCGTTCTGTTTGTCATGGATCACCTCCAAAATGTAATGGGTTTGTGTATAGGCCTATAGCCACTTGTGGTGAAAATGACATCAAAGTCTGTCCATCAGTTTTGGAGTATTGTTTGCTAACACACTGTGAGAAGATAAGAGCCTTGGCTGAGGTATGCATTCTCAGATCATCACCAAAATATAATGGGTTCCTCTCTAGCCCAAGAACCACCTCTGGTGAAAATTTCATCCAAATCCATCCAGTAGTTTTTGTGAAATCCTGCTGCACAAATACAAGCAAAGCCCTTGGTGGAGGTATGCACCCTCAGATCATCACCAAAATCTAATCATCTGTTCCCCGTGCCATTACACACCTTTCCTGAAAATTTCGTCCAAATCCGTTCATAACTTTTTGAGTTATGTTGGTAACAGACAAACAGACAAACCCCGGTAAAAACATTACCTCCTTGCGGAGGTAAAAATCAATGTCTCAAACTGGGTCAGAAGCCAGAGAATAAAAACGGGTTTTAAGATGAGTTTTAAAACTGGACAGTGAAGAGGGTTGTCTGATGGACAAAGGCAGATTACGGCTGCGTATCCACCAAACGTGTTTTTTGTTGCCTGACTGCCCTGAGCATTTTTTTTTTCAGCGTTTGTGCGCGGTGCTCTGGAAAAAAAAAGTCTATGCCCTGCATCCCAGCAACAGCTTGTCACTCTCAGCTCAGCACTTCTGCTTTTCCTATGGTCAGACTTTCTACTGATTTTTTAATAGCAGTCTCTAAATAACAATGGACAGGAAACGTTTCCTAGCAGCTCTGGATGTAAAATATGATGACACGGAAAGCAGGAGTCTGAGTACAGACTAGTACTGGCGTCCTATGTTCCGCCCACGTAGCAGTTCTGATTGGCTGCAAGGCCTGACATTGACGAGCTCAGCTGCAGTCTCTGAAAAGTTGGACTTTTTTCAGCTCTGAGCGCCCTGAGCACCGCGACAAAAAATGGCCACCGCCGTGAGTGCTTCAGCGCCAAGGGCGTTCAGTGCTGTAAACGCTGGACTACATAGAGAATGAATGGAAAATAGTCACCCAGAACGGGAAAAAAATGCGTTTAGTGGACACACAGCCTATTCCACAATTTAGGAGCAGCAACAGAAAAAGCTCTGTCCCCTCTGAGCTTCCTCTTTGATTTCAGTATCTCCAAAAGCAGCTGATCAGCTGACCTGAGAGACTGAGTAGAAGTGTACGGGAGAAGCAGCTCAGAGAGAGCTCAAGGCCATTTAACAATTTAAAAACAAATAAAAGAATTTTTAAATGAACCCTAAAGTGCACAGGCAGCGAGTGAAGGGAAGCTAAAATGGGTGTAATGTGGTCCCTCTTACATGTTCCAGTTAAAAGATGTGCAGCTGCATTTTGAACCAACTGGAGACATGAGAGGGAAGACTGGCTGACTCCAAAATAAAGTGCATTACAGTAATCCAGCTGAGACGTAATGAAGGTATGGATTAGGATTACTGTTTCAAAGTGCCACTTTGAAAGGATTGGTTTAACCTTTGCCAGCTGCCTTAGATGAAAAAGCTGGACTTCACTACTGCACTGATTTGAGGATCTAATTTAAAATCACTGTCCAGCTTAAAATGGTAAATGGTGTTCACTTATATAGCGCTTTTCTTCTCATCTAGGATGACCAAAGCGCTTTACAGATATTGCAATCCACCCATTCACACACACATTCACAGACTGATGGCGGCAAAGCTGCCATACACACAGGTGCTAACCAGGCCACCAGGAGCAACTGGGGGTTCAGTGTCTTGCTCAAGGACACTTCGACAAGTGGACAGCAGACAGAGCGGGAATCGGACCCATGACCCTCCAATCAGTAGTCGGTCACACTACACCTGCGCCACCGCCGCCCCAACTTAAAACCCAAATTAGTAACAGTTGGCTTAACAAACCGTGCCAAGGGGCCCAAGTCAACAGGTGGGGACTCACTAGAGCCATTGGGTCCAAACACCATCACTTCAGTCTTATTTTCATTAAAATTTATGAAGTTTAAAGCCATCCAATCTTTAATGTTATCAAGACATGCAAGGAGTGATTTTAATGAAAAGGCCTCCTTCCGCTTTAATGGTACATACATGTATATCTGAGTGTCATCAGCGTAACAGTGGAAGGAGATACCATGCTTTCTAAGAATGGAACCCAGTGGAAGCAGATAAAGGGAGAAAGGCAGGAGCCCTAAAATGGAACCTTGTGGAACCCCACATGACAGGAAAGCAGTGGAAGATTCAAAACCAGCAAGGCTTGCACACATGATTCTATCTGTCAAGTAGGACCTGAACCATTCCAGAGCAGTACCACACACCCACAAGATGCTGTAGACGATATAGTAAAAGATCATGGCCCATTGTATCAAAGCCGGCGGTTAGGTCAAGCAGGATGAGAATCACAAAATCATCAGAATCAGATGCCAGGAAGATGTCATTAAAGACCCTTATCAAAGCTGACTCTGTGCTATGGAGGGTTTTCGATCCAGACTGGAACACCTCCAGTACATCATTCTCATACAGAAAGGCCTTTAACTGTGAATAAACTATTTTCTCCAATATTTTTGAAAGAAAAAGCAGCTTTGAAATAGGCCTAAAATTAGCCAACACAGTCTGATCAAGACCAGGTTTCTTTATCAAAGGTTTCACTACTGTATAAAATTTGCAGGAACCACATCAGAAGACAAACTGTTGTTTAAAACTGTTAAAACCAACTAACCTATACTAGACAAAACCTCTAAAAAAGTGAGGAGGGACAGCATCACAAGGGGAACCTGAAAGCTTTATATGATCAACCACATCATCTAATTGCAACAGGGTTACAGGCTCAAACTGATTAAAGACAGCAGAGGACAGAGACAGAGGGATCAAAGGCAGGAGCTGGGATGAGAGCCCTAATGGTGGCGACCTTATCAATAAAAAAAAATGTTAAAAAAAAAAAATCATTGCACATTTCAGATGATGTTTCCATGATGACAGTCAGTGAGGCATTACAGAGCCAGTGGTCTTAAATAACACACATGGATTATGACAAGTTTGATGCAATAATATTAGACAAATGTTCCCTTTTAGCCTCTTTAACAGTGCTCTGATAATGATGCCAGTTAAGTTAATCCCTTCCACAGCATGTGGGACACCATGTGGTGTATGGGGCGGCGCCTATCTCCGTTTCACTGACCCTAGGCCACACAGCTACTGTAAGTAGTATAAGCTACAGTGGGGGGGTCAGTCCTCTGGTAGCTCTGTGCGTTAACTTTCCTTTCCCCATTCTATTACGCTGAGCGCCAAGCTAGAAGATGGAAAGTACCATTTTTATATAGTCTTTGGTATGACCTGGCCAGGATTTGAACCCACGACCTCCCGGTTGTGGGGCGGATGCTCTATCAACTAGGCCACCACTCCAGCAATGATGCCAGCAGTCCTTTAAAATCTGAAGAGATACCTGCAGCTTGTCCTTCTTCCACCTGCGCTCAGCTTTGCGGAACTCCCTTCTGACTACCCGAGTTCTGTCATTGAACCAAGGCTTGAGTTTGGCTCTGGGCTGCTTAATTTTTAATGGAGCCACAGACTCTAGGATGGCTTGGCAGGAGGAATAAAACCAGGAATTAAGCTCCATATCAGACCATCAATGACGGAGTAGCTCATTCCTTCCTGATGAAATCCCCCTGGGAGTGCTCAGATCTCCTGACCACTGACCTTGATCTTCAGCACAGCCTAGATGCAGACCCATCTAGGATGTGTTAAAGGTCAGTGGACTAGGAAGAGTAAAACTAGGAAGAGTAATGTTTTTCATTACTCTTCCTAGCTCACAGGGGACAGATCTTTTTCTGTCACTACTCCTAAACTGTGGAACAGTCTCCCTTTGCCTATTAGGCAGGCTCCTTCATGGTCCATTTTTAAAACTCATCTTAAAACTCATTTTTACTCCTTGGCCTTCAACACAGCATGAGACTTTCATCTCGTTTTATTGTTTTTATTATATGACTGTCACTTTTACCTGTCTTGTTTTATACTTTTTCAGTTGTATTTTATTGTCTTTTGTTTCCTTTTATGTCTTATATGTAGTGGTGTTGGGACGATTAAAAGTTTTAATCGCGATTAATCTTTTGGAATGTTGAGTTAATCACGATTAATAATGCGTTAATCATGTGTTTTTCCATACAGATACAGTGTACCTTAAGTTGGTAATTTTTCAAGTTTGTCATACTGTTATGAACATGAGGGTGGACAAATATGCTTGCTGTCTTCACCTGCAGGTTTATTAAAGCTCTCAACATATCCAAAAAGACAAAAACTATCCAGAATATTCTCCAGAAAATTCTCAAAAGTAGACTGCATTTGCAAACAACGGAATGCCAGGGCTCATTAACTCAGCATCCAACCAGTCAGCAGCCACAAATGGAGCTTGCTCTTTCTCCCACAGCAAACATCCACAACTTTTAAGCAGATCAACACAAAACCATGGACCTCATGTGTCACAACAGACACAATTTCCCTTTTAGCAGAAAAACTGCAAACATAAACAAACAACTATCTTGCCCGTGATGACACCCCACCGTGCCACAAAAACGGCGAAGGAGTGAATGGACATTACGAACACAGCTTGAGAATTTTTTAGACTGGTGCTCACCAACAGTTGGACCCAAAGCTATGAGAATGAAACCAGGCGAATTTCTGTCTGTGTCAGCTGCTGGAGGTCAGCTACATCCTAGCATGTAGCTACTAGCCAGCTAGCCAGCTTCCACAGAAGAACATTTCCATGGCTGTAATCCAGCTTGTTTGACTTCGCAATGTCTGCATGGTGCGCACAGTGTCTGTGGCCAGAGTGGCTTTGGTATGGAGAGCTGCTAAGCCAAAAAGTACTGTTTGCGCTTTCCACTGTTAGCTGCCATTAATCGCTATCACAAAATTTGTCACCGTTAACACAGGCAAAGCGTTAACGGGCGATTAATGCAATAACAATGTCTTTCAAATTTTATTTATTCTTGATGTACAGCACTTTGTGTCAGCTGTAGTTGTTTTTAAAGTGCTTTAGAAATAAAGTTGGATTGGATTCATGAAATCATAAATGCCCAGATCGTCTGATCTTTGACAATGACCTTGACCTCATCTTGGATGCAGACCTTCCTGAGGGTCTCTGAGAGTGAATTTGTTGAAAATCAAAGTAAACCGGAGTGGTGGCCCCAACCTCCTGGTTGGGGGTTCAAGTCCCGGCTGGGTCATACCAAAGACCATATAAAAATGGTACTTCCCACCTTCTAGCTTAGTGCTCAGCATAAATAGAATGGGGGAAGGAGAAGTTGTTTGTGGCGGCACCTTGCATGGCAGCAATCCCTGATTCTACATGTGATTAACATTGTAGATAGGAGAAACGCAATTTAGTTCTACTGTACATGACTGAATGACATTAGAGATGGCTGCTTCTTTTTCTTCTAATTGGGCAGCATGGTGGTGCAGTGGTTAGCACTGTTGCCTTACAGCTAGAAGGTTCCTGGTTCGAATCCCCAGGTTGGCAGGGGTTGGAACCTTTCTGTGTGGAGTTTGCATGTTCTCCCTGTGCTGCGTGGGTTTACTCCGGGGGCTCCGGTTTCCTCCCACAATCCAAAGACATGCAAGTTAGGTTAATTGGCTGTTCTAAATTGTCCCTAGATATCTGTTTCCTATAGACCCTTAGAATAGAGGGTTAGTATTAGTGAAAGCGCTTTGAGTGGTCTTTGTGACTAGAAAAGCGCTATATAAGTGCAGGTTAGTTAGTAATTGCCTAGGAGGAGTTGTGATTTTTCTAAAATCATGTAAGTGCCCAGATCTCCTGACCTTTGACCTTGACATTGAGTACAACTTGGATGCAGACCCTCCTGAAGATCATTGTGACCGAGTTTGGTAAGCATTGGGGCAAATGCCTAGAAGAAGTAGCGATTTCCATGAAATGTGGATGGACGGAAGGACGACGGATGCTACATCACTGCATTAGCTCCTTTTGACTTTGCTGGAATGAACTAAAAGTTATAATTATTTTTAAAAAAGACAGCATTAATATTTTTTCCTGATTCAGACATTTTACTCAGTCTTTTCCAATGGAAAGGTTTTCATCCATTAAAAAAACCAGACAAAAAATAACTTTTCTCTATAAACATGTAATAAAAAAAATCTCATAACCAGTGCCAACCAAATGATGAAAATGTATAACTACATCAAACACAACAGTTTACCTTGAGATTACAGGGAGAAGTTGAAAGGAAAACTCTTCAAGTTTACCATTTATGTTTTTTAAAAAAGATCCTTCTTCCTGTTTAAAAGCTTTTGTTTTTCCGAGTTTACTTTTTGTTTGATGATTATTTTCACCAGGTAAGCTTAAAGTTCAATAAACGTGTCTAATGTAGGTCAAGATCAAGATCAAGGTAAACTTTATTATCCCCAATGGGCAATTTGCTCTACAGCACCAACAGTTTAAAAAACAAATAAAAACATACATTCAAGCTCCACATACCGAAGACAGGCGTTACATAGGAGTTACATATTGCTATTCAGGAAGCCAATGGTAGCAGGGACAAATGAATTTTGAAATTTATTTGTTCTGCATTTAGGCAGAGCATATCGTCTACCTGATGGCAGCATCTTCTACTCTGCCCTTAAAGGGTGAATGCTGTCAGCCAAAATAGGCTGCGCTTTCTTCATGGCTCTATCACCGTATAAGGGACCAAGTGTGAGTAGATCTGTGCCAGCAATTGTGTTGCACATTTTCATAATATGTTCCAACCTCTTCTTGTTCCTCAGTGTAAGTAACCCAAACCAGCTAATAAAAGAGAAGGTTAAAACAAATTCAATAAAACAAGAATAGAACATTTTCATAAAAAAAAAATATCAACATTAAAACTCCTAAATTTACGATAAAAATACATGCGCTGGTGGGCCTTTACACAAATAGCATTGACATTGTGGTCAAAAGAAAATTTGTTGTCAATTAATGTTCTCAGATATTTGTACTGATTCACCACTTCAACAATCTGACCATGGATACCAACAAGATGGAGAGGTGAAGGGTTTCTTCGAAAATCAATAATCATTTCTTTAGTTTTTGACACATTAATGTCCAAAAAGGAAAGTTTTAACCACTCAATAAAATCATCCACCACTGGACCAGGGACAAGAGCTTCATCATTAAGCAAGGACACTATTACAGAATCATCTGCAAACTTAATGATGGATCTGCCCTCATGTTGACTTTGGCACTCATTTGTGTATAAAACAAATAAAAGCGGTGGAAGAACACATCCTTGGGGGGAGCCAGTGGAAGATAAAAGAACATAGGATAAAACTCCATTGACTCTCACCTTCTGGGACCTAACAGTTAAAAAAAATCAGTGAGCCAACAAACTAAACCAGGATTAATGTTATAAAAATAAGTAAGTCGATCTGTTAAAATATGAGGTTGGATACAATTAAAAGCAGAAGAAAAGTCAAAAAATAAATCTCTGGAAGATAATATTTTGGATTTGGAATCTCGGTCGAGACAGAATAATTTGAGGCTGGTGGGTCTTCCAGAGGAATCAGAAGGTCGGGACGTATGTTCCTTTCTGGAAAAGTGGATTCCGGAGGTGCTGGGCAGCGAGGAGTTGCAATCAGCAGTGATTCTGGAAAAAGCACATCGTATTGGCCCACGGAGAGATAAGGGACCGCCGAGGACCTTAATTATGAAGTTTCTTAGCAACAGAGACAGGATGAAGATCTTCAACGCTGCACGAGCTAAAAAAGGAGAGATTAAACACCAGGACCAGCAGGTGCGGTTCTACCCAGATTTGGCCACAGGAATCCAGCAATTGAGGAAGCAGTTTGATCCCATACGTAAGGAGCTGCGCAACCTTGGGATTCGTCATGGTGTAATCTATCCTGCGAGACTGCTGACCACGTATGAGGGCAGAACCCACATCTTCAAGACCCCAGAGGAGGCGCAGGAGTTCATCAAGAAGATCAAAGAAGAAGAAGAGACTGGTGGGAGCTAAGCATGAACAAAATATAAGGTAGAATAATTAAGCATTTGCACAGGCATCTGACTGACTTGAAGTAAATAGTAAGTTTACAAAATATAGATTGTATTATATATTAAAAAAACAAAAAAACAAAACAAACAAAAAAAAAAAACTATGATGTACAAAGTTGTTAAAAATTTTGGAGTTAAGTTGGAAAACTACAGAGGAGAGTTAATGTTACGTCATTAAAAGCAGTAGAGTTAGGGTGATTGGGAGGATGAAGAAGGAGTGGCTTAGGCTGTTCCCCGTGGGTGTGGAACGGTCGATGGCTATATCGGGAGACAGAATTTTTCTTTTGATTTTGGGGGGTTTGCCACAAGTGTGGGAAGGGGAAATTTGTTTGTGTGTAGTTTGTAGGATGAATGTTCAACCACTCATGTTTTTGCTTCTCTGTATGAGCATGTTTACACTGCAAGGTAATCCCAAACTCTCTATTGATCATGGACCAAAGTGTTAATCTTAATTTAACTTCATGGAATTGCAGAGGTCTACAAAATTTAAAAAAACTTAAACAAGTTATGAATAAAATAAAGGACATGGGTTCAAGAATTGTGTTTTTACAAGAAACTCATCTGATAGAGGAGGATGTTAAAAGAATTAGGAGTAGATGGCAGGGAAGTGTATTCACCTCTTCATTTTCATCCCGAGCCAGGGGAGTTATGACTCTCATACATAAATCAGTTCCTTTTCAAGTGAAAAATGTAATTGGAGACAAATTTGGAAGATATGTAATCATTCAAGGTTCTTTGCTATTAGAAAATATAAATCTTGTGAACTTATATGGTCCCAATATAGATGATCAGAAGTTCTTTGCTAATTTATTTCTCATCTTATCATCACTTACAGGGCAACATATAATAGCAGGGGATTTTAATTGTACATTGAATCCAGGTGTGGATAGATCAACAGGACTGGATTGTACGCACATTGGATGTAGGATGACAATTAATCATTTTATGAAAGAATTGAGATTGTTAGATATATGGAGAGAAATGAAACCACAAGTTAAAGTTTATTCTTGTTATTCCAGTACCTACAAGACATTCTCACGTATTGATTATTTTTTGATTTCCACAGAATTAAGGTCCAAGATTCAAAACTGCTTTTATGATAACATTGTGATCTCTGATCATGCACCCTGTTGTCTAATATATGTAGATAAAAAACTGACAAAGGAATCAGGTAGATGGCAATTTCAGCATAAATGGCTTCAGGATGAGGAATTTGTCAAGTATATAGAAAAACAGATAGACGAGTTCTTTGACATCAATACTACACAAACATCAGCATGTGTAAAGTGGGAGGCTTTCAAAGCTTTTATTAGGGGACATATTATTAGTTATACAGGATCAAAATCTAAGAAGACTCGAGAGGAGAGAGCTAAATTGGAACATAAAATAAAAAGTCTTCAGGAAAAAGTGTATGCAGGAAGTGACCCAAGGTTGGAGAATGAATTACTGATTTTGAGAGCTGAATACGACAAAAAATCAGCGAATAGAGCTGCCTCGAGTCTTCTAAGATTGAAACAATCTTTTTATGAACAAGGTGAAAAATCAGGAAAATTATTAGCATGGCAGATTAAACAATTGGAAATTAAAACACCAATTACCAGTATTATAAGTAACGGACAGGTAGTTATAGATCCTTTAGAAATTAATAGAGCCTTTAGAGATTACTATGAAAAATTATATGATACCAAAAATGAACCTGATTTAACAAAACTAAATGGGTTTTTGAACGAACTATCTATACCGTGTATTCCAAATGAAAACAGGGAGATATTGGAGTCTAAAATTAGTCAAGAAGAAGTTGGGCTAGCCATTGATAATATGAAATCAGGAAAAAGTGCAGGACCAGATGGTCTTCCAGTTGACCTTTATAAAAAATTTAAGAATAAATTAATAAAACCTTTTTTGGAAATGGTTTTAGAAGCATTTCAAAATAATAATTTACCATCATACATAAATAATGCCTTAATTATACTGCTGCCAAAACCAGGTAAGCCCTCTAATAAATGTGAAAATATGAGACCAATAAGCCTATTAAACGCCGACCTTAAGATAATCTGTAAAATTTTAGCAAGACGAATACAAGAAATTTTACCAAATATTATTAATCGAGATCAGAATGGCTTTATAAAGGGTAGACAAGGCTTCCATAATGTAAGAAGACTATTTAATATTATTTATTTTAATAAAGAAGCACCGGATACAGCTCTCCTATCATTGGACGCCGAAAAGGCCTTTGATAGAGTTGAATGGCCCTTTCTTTTTGAAGTCCTACAAAGGTTTGGACTTGGAAATAATTTCATAAAATGGGTTCAAATAATATACAATAATGCTACAGCAGAAATCCTAACAAATAACAATATTTCAAAACCAATAAAAATCAATAGAGGATGTCGACAAGGCTGTCCACTTTCACCTTTACTGTTTACTATGGCAATTGAACCTTTAGCGATAGCGATACGTTTACATTCACAAATATATGGAATTAAAGTTGGACCAACAGAACATAAAATCTCCCTGTACGCCGATGATATAATTTTGTTTATGTCGAATCTAAAAAAATCAATTCCAACCTTGTTGAATTTAATAAAGAATTTTGGGGAAATATCAGGATATAAAATAAATAAAACTAAATCTTCAATATTAATGCTAAATGAGACCCAGAGAAATTACCCAGCCCCTGAGGTAAATCAATTCAATGTTGTAAATCAGTTTAAATATTTAGGAATCCAAATTATGCCTAAGCTAGAATCAGTCGCCAGCGTCAACTATGAAGCCTTAATGTCAGATATCAATGAGTTAACTCAGAGATGGATGTCACTACCAATGTCGATGATCGGGAGAATCAATATACTTAAAAGTAATATTTTACCTAAAATACTTTATTTATTTCAATACATTCCCTTATCACCACCTTTAGATCTATTCTCAAGAATAAAAAAAAAAGTTAGTGGAATTTATATTGAACAACAGGAGGGCTAGATTACGTTTGTCTTTATTATATTTACCATTTGATCGTGGAGGTCTGAAATGTCCAAATTTTATGTTGTATTATTGGTCGGCACAACTGAGGTCTATGACATATTATTTTTCATCAAATGATCTCCCTCACTGGACTGAAATGGAATCATACAATTTACCTTTACCTCTTCCCATATTCATATACACAGATTCGGCAAAAAAATTACAAAAACAAGTTAAAAATCCATTTGTAAAGCATATGATCAAAATATGGTGTGAAGCTAAAAACTATTTAAAAGAACCACAGTTATTGTCACAATTTAGTCCAATATGGGGTAATCAATATTTTAAACCAGGGAGAGCGGACGCTGTATTTAAAGTATGGAATTTAAAAGGGATACAAAAGATTCAGGATTTATATTTGCCATGTGCAGACAACATAATGTCTTTTGAAGAGCTGAGGATCAAATTTAATCTCAATAGAACACATTTTTTTAAATATCTTCAACTTAGAAACTTTATTCGATCAAATCAAAATAAAGCTCTCACTCGACCTATTTATTCATCCTTGGAAAAAATGATGATGAAAGATAGTAAAAGAAAGGGTATTATTTCAGAGTTTTATAACTCATTGACACTATCTTCAAGTGAAAATTCACTGAAAAGATTAAACTACTGGAAAGAAGATCTGCAAATTGAAATTTCAGAGGAACAATGGGAATTGGCTTGTACAGAAGCTCAAACCAAATCAATAAATGCACGCCTTAAATTGATACATTTCAAATGGTTAATGCGGATGTATGTTACACCGGAGGAGTTAAATAGATATAACAAAAATATACCAGATACATGCACAAAATGCATGGAAAGTAAAGGAACCCTATTTCATTGTTTATGGGAATGTAGATTAATAAGAATGTTTTGGGAAGAGGTGAGGGTAACAATTGAAAAAATAATCTCAAAACAAATCATACTGAATCCTAAACTGTTTTTGTTGGGTCTGTACCCAGAAAAGCATAATTTTAATAAAAGTGAAAGAACATTCATAGACCTCAGTTTGCTTAATGCCAAAAAATGTATTGCACTATTATGGAAAAAGACTCATAGACCAGATGTGACTCAGTGGTTAAGACAGATGTTAACAAACCTTCCATTAGAAAGAATAACATATATACTGAAATCAAAGGAAATTGTGTTTGAGAATATATGGAGACCTTTTATTGATTATGTAAAAAATTTAAACATAACTCTTGAAGAAGAAGGTGAATGATGTGTGTGGACCTTGTAAATTCCAAACTGGTGAACATAATATGTATACTTAAGTATTGGATTGTCTAGACTAAACAGAGGAGCATTGTTGAAGACTTGATTTTGTTGGTGGTTGTTGGTGTTTTTAGTGCATTTTTTTTTTTTGTAGTACTTTAGTGTTAGTGTTTGATTGTTTGTATCATGTTTGTTAAAAAAAAAAAAAAAGGTTCAATAAAGATATTGTGGAAAAAAAAAAAAAAAAAAAGCAGAAGAAAAGTCAATAAAAAGCAGTCATACAAACAATGTCAGATCGCACCATCCGTCATTGTTTGAGCCAAAGTGGACTTCATGGGAGACGACCAAGGAGGACACCACTGTTGAAAACAAATCATAAAAAAGCCAGACTGGAATTTGCCAAACTGCATGTTGACAAGCCACAAAGCTTCTGGGAGAATGTCCTATGGACAGACGAGACAAAACTGGAACTTTTTAGCAAGGCACATCAGCTCTATGTTCAGACGCAAAAATGAAGCATACCAAGAAAAGAACACTGTCCCTACTGTGAAACATGGAGGAGGTTGTGTTACGTTCTGGGGCTGCTTTGCTGCATCTGGCACAGGGTGTCTTGAATCTGTGCAGGGTACAATGAAATATCAAGACTATCAAGAGAGAAAAGTGCTGCCCAGTGTCAGACAGCTTGTTCTCAGTCACAGGTCATGGGTCTTGCAACATGATAATGACCCAAAACACACAGCTAAAAACACCCAAGAATGGCTAAGAGCGAAACATTGGACTATTCTAAAGTGGCCTTCTATGAGCCCTGATCTAAATCCTATTGAGCATCTGTGGAAGCAGCTGAAACATGCCGTCTGGAGAAGGCACCCTTCAAACCTGAGACAACTGGAGTAGTTTGCTCATGAGAAGTGGGCCAAAATACCTGCTGAGAGGTGCAGAAGTCTCATTGACAGTTACAGAAATCGTTTGATTGCAGTGATTGCCTCAAAAGGTTGTGCAACAAAATATTATACCATTATTATACAATAACATACCATCATTTTTGTCCAGGCCTGTTTCATGAGTTTGTTTTTTAAAATAATTCTGTTGAACCACAATTCAAAAGCACTGTCAGATTTTCACTGGTTAATTACATCAATCGAGTGTTGGAAGGCGAGGACTTCAATAAGGCTTCGCTTGGCTGCAGATAGGCCTTCAATGCTTAGTTGTAGTATGCGAAGGGCAGGTCCTACCGCAAGGTGCTCTCGGGGCTGTTTGCTTTCGGCTTTGGGACTGTGACTAGGATTCTTCTTTGACTTGGCACTGAGGCGTCGTCTCTTCGAATTTAGCCTGCTGGTAGCATCATTAGCTTCCCTGGGCAAGCCCGGGTACTGGCGGAGGGTGCGACGAGAACGCTGATCCATTGTCCTCACTTACCAATCCATACAGATATCTACACCCCACCCACTGCCCGACTTCCATCCAGACGGCCGATTTGGAATAACCCTCCCCCAGCTGATTTCACCATCCAGACAGCTTGGCAAGAGGAATGGGAGACCAAGGAGGTCCCAAACAAACACCTGGTGACAAACCCCAACCAACAGGTCCCGGGCACCAACCTCCCAAGGAGACAGTGGTCTACACTCAATCGCTTCAGGACTGGACATGGCCCCTGCTTGGCCAGCCTTCACAGATGGGGCTGTAGCCCTAGCCCACCGTGCGCATGTGGAGAGGAGCAAACAATGGAACACATCATAGAGGCTTGCCCGCTCCAAAGACTGGAAGGAGGATTACACACCCTCCATACAGCAAACCAGGAGGCAACTGCTTGGCTTGAGGACTTTGCATTCGCTAAATAAATAAAATACTGGTTAATTTTCATAGACTTTTTATTTATTACCACTTTTGTCAGATTCAAGTTATTTCTGTGACCATTGTGGGTTTTTCTTTCATTAACAGAGGGGTACCAACAATTTTGTCCACGTGTGTATGCCGAATTATCCTTTAGATCTAGGCAATCATGGCAATTTTATAGTATACATTTTTTAAGCATTAAATCTTCAGTATTATCTTTTTCTAGTCAAATTTATTTTTTCACTTTCTTGTGTCCAGGAAACACTGTGGTGACTGACAGGTCGTGATGCCGCGTATTGTCCAATGAGCACGGAGTCAATCCGAAACCAAACCCCGCTCATACTTCTTAAAGCCAGGACACAGAGAGTGGTCACAGAGCGGTGGCTAAAACTTTTATTGATAAAAATTGCATTTTTTACCCTTGAAAGCGAAACTACTCCAACAACTAGTCGGTGGGCTAATATGACATTTAAAATCTGGAAATCAGAGATAAGAAAACTAAAACTCCAGGAAGAAATTAAATTGCTCAGATGGCCAGCATATGATCCTGACTTTCTGCCCGCCTCACATGATTTTAGATTTAGACAGTGGACATTCAGGGGCCTTACTGCAGCATGTACAATGTATGAGAAATCAAACCTAATGTCATTCGATACTCTACGCAGGAAGTACAATCTGGAGAAGCAAGATTTTTTTAGATACTTGCAGCTTCGCAACTTCATTAATAAAAGGGTACAAAGCAGTAATATCAAAGAGTCTTCATTATTTCTTAATATTTTTATTAATGCATATAAGTCAACAAGTCTTAAAAACCTTATAAGTAAGTTATACCGCAGTTTAATGACACTTAAAACAGACTCAACAATATATATAAAGCAAAAGTGGGAAAAGGAAATGAATACTGTAATAACTGATGACATGTGGTCAAGGGTTTGGGAGGTGCAATCCTCATCCACCAACTCTGGCACCTGGAGGGACTTTTGCTGGAAGACTCTTATTCGTTTTTTCATAACACCCAATCAAAAATCCAAGTACAGTGGAGTTCCTGCACATTGCTGGAGAGAATGTGGGGAAACAACAGCAGACCATGGGCACATATTCTGGTCTTGCCCACACATTCAGCCTTTTTGGATAGATGTAGCAAATGTCATTTCTGAGGCACTGGACTTTAATATCAGCTGCTCTTTTATTTTGTTATTCCTTGGATGTTTCCCTGACAAGTTGACTGCAGATGATATTTATCTCCTGAAAATCTTTTTGGCATCGGCCAAAAAGGCTATAACAAAGTGCTGGTTACAAAAACAGCCCCCCACACTGAACCTTTTCACCTCTATAATAGACAATATAAGGTCCACGGAACGCATGACCTATACCCTGCGACTCCAAGAGGAGCTAGGAAAAAGACGTTGGAAAAAATGGTTGGACTTCATAGGATGTGACAGTACTTATTAATATGCGGATTCGGAATTGTACATTTTTATTGTATCTGATTTGTACCATATTAATCATCCCATGACCTCATATGTTTGTGTTTTTATAATTGAAAAACGTTCATAAATAAAAAGTTTCAAAAAAAAAAAATTACATTTTTTGACAGAGCGACTTCACATTCGGGGATGCACACCCTCATAACCTCAGGAAACCACATTTAAAATGCGAGGCCAGTCTGACAAACGGTTCAAGAGATATGTGTGGAACAGACACACACACACACACACACACAAACACACGGACAGAGATTTGCTGAATTTATAGATAGTTGATTTTAGCAAGTTTAACTTTTTACTTGCTTTTGCAACTCCCTGCTACGAGTGATGTCGCCCTGGTTAAAAGCAATGCTCCGCTGGTTGATGATGCTCTTCAGAGATTTAGTCACCCATGGTTTGTTGTTGGGATAGATATGAATTATTTCCCTCAAAATAACCACATCCTCACAAAATTTAATGTATGTAGTGACAGTCTTGGTCAGATCATCTAAGTCAGAGCAAACATCTTTAAATAAATCCCAGTTGGTGCATGTAAAACAATCCTGGAGGTGCTGGTCAGACTCTGCTGACCATACTGGAACCAAATAATGCTTTCGCTTTGTTTCCTTCAGGACTGGTTTATAGGTAGGAACCAAATAAAGAACGTTATGGTCAGATGAACCAAGAGGAGCTCTACAGAGTGATTTATAAGTCCCTCTGATGCACACTGACTGATGAATGAGTCATTAAAATAGGGAGGAGGGTGGAGTTTGACACTGGCTGATCCAGTGCATTTTGGGGTTTGCTTTATATGTGGTGTGCATGTTATAAAATGGACCTGTTATTACAGATATCAGCTTTTATTGTGTTGGCAATAAAATCTGGTCAAAATGTGGCCCACCGGCCTTAAGTTTGACATGTATGGTCTATGGTTTTAAATACTTTCTGACTTGTAATGTGATTGTAATCTGACTGTGGAACTCACAACACCCGATTCAGTATTTTTTAATTATATATTACACTAATAGATTTTTGTGAACCGTCTCAAAAAAAAAAAAATCAGAAAGTTTAAAAGTCCTTCAAAATGCAAAATAAATAAGTTTATAATTATAACTTTTGCTGAACTTTAAAATGCTAACATCCTGTGATTTAAAGCTTCAGCCAGTAGGGTAATAGTTCAGTACCTGAAGTAAGGCCAGGTCAGCGTCCTGGGCCAGCTGCTGCAGGTTCTTCACTGCTGAGCAGGTTTTAATCAGGCGGACCATAGCCGGTGAGCAGTCCAGGGGAAGCTGACTGAGCAGTACCTTCTCATCGTCCAGCAATAGCAGGGCATGGTAGGGTCTGCATGACATCAGCCACAACAAAACAGTCTGTTTTCATCCATATGCAAATGTACCACAAACTAAACTGTACATCTGTTTGGTACTTGGAAAAATCTAACTGTAACCTTCATACAGTCAGACACAGATGTGTGTTCGTGTCATTAGGGGGTAGTGTCCGGCCACAGGAAACTGTGCGCTGTTTCTTGTGCTAAGTAAATAAACTCAGAAAATGCAGATGCCCAGCCTTTAGACTGGGTGATTTTGAATATGTGTGTTGGTATAGAACATGTTTGTCTCCACTTGTTTAAAGATACACTCTAAACACATTTACACAGCAATTACTATCCTGTTGTTTTTTATTATCTGCATTTACGACGTAAGAGGCTTCATGTAAGCCCCTTAAGGGTTTTATCTCTCCCTGCACTGTTTATTATGTCATACTTGTTTGCATATCCATCCATCTTCTACCGCTTATCTGGGGGTCTGGATCGTGGGGGCTGCAGTCTTAAGCAGAGAAACCCTAGTTCACACAGCACCATGATCCCCAAGATCCCTCATGCAGGTGGTGAGCCCACTAGAGCAGTGGTTCTCAACTGGTCTGGCTTTGGGACCCACCATCACCCCTCGATGACAAGCCGCGACCCAAATCAAAGATTTTCAAATTCTCAAATTTACTGAATGTAAAGATTGTGCATTTTGAACCTGAGGTAGAAGAACAGAATATCACAGTATACAAACACAAAACAAATTTAATGATTAACCAAAATGACCAGTAAGTGGCAATACAACAGAGGGAACAATTCCCTTTAAATTAGCTGCATTTTAAATTAAAAATTAAACAAAAAGTGCAATTCAAAAGAATTCAAGTCTCAAAATTGACTTTTCTTCTGATTGTTTTTTCAGTATTTACCTACTGATAAGGTTATGTGCTTTGAAGAAAATGAAGGAACACTCACTAAAACCTGTAACAGTGACATCATAGACCTGAGTCTGGAGGAATTAATGGGAGAACTGGGGATGTTTTTTGTTCTTGACAAGAGTCTCAATGTCTGGAGTTATATTAGACAAAGCGACTCTAAGGTCATGCTCAATGTCCAGTCTGTTTCTCTGTTTTGTCTTCAACTGAACCAGAGCTGAGAAGCCACACTCACAGAGGTAGGTAGTGCTGAAAGGTAGGAGGGTTTTTACTGCTCGAATGGCAAGAGAAGGATACTCGCTCATCACAGTGCTGCACGAGAATTGCGAGAGGCTTACCTCCGTGAACCTCTTTTTCAGCGTGCGGTCACATGATAGCTCCACCAGCTGACTCTCTTCGTTGCTTGGCAACGTAACGCTTTCCATGTCGATTCCAAAGGGATCGCGTATCCCAGGGGTCCCCAAACTTTTTCCTGTGAGGGCCACATAACTTTTGCCTTCTCTGATGGGGGCCGGGGTCAGTTTGTAACAGAAAAAGTGTGACGATCGCAGGGGTGCCTAAACGTAAACATTTATTGTTTTCCAGAAAGCCACAAATGACCAAATATTAATAACCCTTTCTGGGATCTTCACAGGAAAAAAAGTCAGAAAATAAATAATAACACTATTAATGAAATAAATAATAACCAAATAACCCTCTCTGGGTTCTTCACAGAAAAAAGTCCATGGAACATTAACTTTGTGTTGTGCCGTGCACAATCTGAACAGGTAAAAGTTCAGCTTAGTTGTCAGAGCAGAATCTCTTCCTTAAATGACTCATATGAGCAGTCTCTCAAAGTTCTTGTGTTTCTTCCTTATAATCCTTTTGTAGGTTCCAGCAGGCTTGTAGACACCGCTGCTGAACAGCCTTTTCTTTGCATTGAACAAAAAAAATAATTGTTTGTCCACTGCAGGTTAAATACCCTGCATTCTGAATCAATTTTTCTCTTAGCTAACCTTTTCACCGTTATTCCATTTTATTTGACAGGGGTGAGTCTAGGATTTACTTATTTTTTTTTTCTGAGGGGGGGGGGGGGGGGGTTCAGATAGGGGCACAGACAGAATGTCACATTCTATGCGTGTATTAGTCTCGATCGCGTGGCCAGACTGAAAAAAAAAAAAAAATCATCACGCTTACCAGTGAGGAGGAAAAATCAGTGCAGGCGGACACAGCAAGCCGAAGTTTAAAGGTGTTTTATTCCTCCATCACGAGGCTCAGCCAGCGCTCTGTGAGAGAGCTCTGAGCAGATGTCTAAGAACGAATTCTAAGTGCGATAGTGAGGCATGAACAGTCAGCTCTTTATACAGTGATACAGAGAATCCATGGCACAGAATGCATAGCTGAGCACACGCTCAGCAGGGGAACGAGACGGTGCTCGGCCGACTTGGAAGCGAGGTGCGGGAGGGAGTGGAGGGGGTAAGCGTCTGATATTGTTCAGGGGGCCGGGCCAAATGCGGAGGCGGCGCGGGCCGTAGTTTGGGGACCACTGGCGTATCCAGTCCGT
Organism: Pholidichthys leucotaenia; assembly: GCA_020510985.1. Lineage (NCBI taxonomy): Eukaryota > Metazoa > Chordata > Actinopteri > Cichliformes > Pholidichthyidae > Pholidichthys > Pholidichthys leucotaenia. The sequence goes on from CM035838.1 coordinate 258,095,300, forward strand.
TTTGCCATGCTCAATTAGCATATACAAACAAACGGTGCGAGTCTTCTTCTATGGTGCGAAATATGGTGTCGCCCACCACCTACTGCCATCTACTGTTAAGGAGTGTGAATGACACTATGTTGATTTATTTCTTGATATTTTATTTGCCCAGGCAAAGGCCCGCGACCCACTGAAAACAGGTCCGCGACCCACTTTTGGGTCGCGACCCACCAGTTGAGAATCACTGCACTAGAGGGCGAACCCATGTGGTTCGCTCGGGCTGAGCCCAGCTGGGCCCTATGCACTGAAGCCTGGTCACCAAGCACTTGCCCTCAAGCCCTGATAACCCCAAATCAGGTGGGGTACACTGGATCCTTGTTTTAACTTCTTCTTGGGAAACTACTGGACCACTCTTGGTCTGGCCCTTCACCCAGGACCAGTTTGCCTTGGGAGACCCTACCAGGGGCAAGTTGCCCCCGACAACATAGCTCTTGGGATCAGTGGGGCACACAAACCCCTCCACCACGATAAGGTCACGATCCACAAAGGGGATATTTGATTGTTTTTATAGTAATTTTAAAACTGTGTAAATTAAACAGACAGAACTTCTATAACTTCTCTGACATAAACAGATGGGACAAATTCAAAGTTCAAACAATTTTAACAAGGTATGATGACCTAAGAACACACATCTAACTGACATCTAGTGATCTACAGTCTCTGTGATCAACATCTGTATCCATGTATGTCTGTTTTAGGATTATAAGATTATCTCTTACCATAAATCTTTACTTTTCCACATCATTTGAGGATATTAAACCCCTCAAAATGTGAGCTGATTGTGTCCTAGTCCCAAATGATGATAATATTAAAAATAAATGTGACAGATTAAACAAAATTAATACACCCGTGAAGGAAAATTGGCGGTAATAAATGTATGTTATCTTCAAAATATTTGATATTTGTAACTAAACTGAAAATAGCTAGTATGTATAAAGATAGATAATAATATTTAATATACTTTATGTAAGTTGTGCAACTTATGTTGTATAAAAAAGATATGTTTTGAGGAGGGGGCTGCTGGGTGGAGTATCTGTTTGTTTGCCATTTTTAGCAACACCACCCACAACTGCTGACCGGGGGTGTTGCCAGATATTTTGTTTTTGCACAGAGAGCAGAAAAGCAAGCCTTCCTGTAATGTAGAGTAATTTACTGTAAGCCAGTTACTTCTATTGCACTAAAAGAAATTATGAGATATCAAAGAGAAAAACAAACATACTCTGTGTGTATAAAAAAACACAGACATGCCTTATAGCCTTGAGGCTGCGTTCTAAGGCCTCTGGGGGGATGTAGGTGCCACCGATCCTGTGGATCTTATGCGGTAAACAGAAGCTGACCTCCAGCCATTTGTTGATGTGAAGTCGCACCACACCAGTCGTACAGAGGCTAAAAAAGGAAAAACAAATGCACATCATCATCAGAATAAGCAAGAACAATACACAAATGCAGAGTTAAAACTAAATAAACAAACATGGACATATTTATTCACACACACACCTGTCGTAAGCCTCCTTCAGGTCTCTGGCCAGCTTACATTTTGGAAGAATTTGTCTGAAAGGGGACTGGGGGCTTCCATCTGCTGACATCAGAAAGAACAAAGAACAGCATCAAAGGTATGACCTACACTATATCATGCCAATGCTGTTATACTACTCTCTTATATAAGTAATATGGCAAAAAAAAACTCAATGAATTCCATGAAATCGATTGTGTGCATCTCACTCTCAGTCATGGTGGTGATCTCCTCCTGGACCGTCAGCATAAGTGTAGCCTCCTGGGTCAGGTACTGGCAGCGCCGCTCCTCGTGCTGCAGGGCTATGGCGATGCGGCGTGACAGGTTGTGCATGCAGTTGATGACGGATGGGTCAGCGTTGGCCTGTGGGCGCCAGCAGTGAGGGAAAATAATTTAGCTAAAGCATACCGGATGTGCATTTACGACATTCAAGTTTTAATTAGCAGGTCAGTTTCAGACAGACAAGTTTTAAAATCGTTGTTCTTCTATTTTGGTTCTGGAAATATTTAATTTTGATTTTTTTTTTTTTTTTTTAATTTATATGATATGATCCCCTCCGTGGATTCCCACCTTATTGTGGTGGTTGGGGCAACTTGCCCCTGGTAGAATCTCCCAAGACAAAGAGGTCCTTGGTGAAGGGAAACCAAGAGCAGTGCAGTGGATCCCATGAAAAAAGTTACATCAAGGATCTGATGTACCAAAAGCAGCCACATGGGTCTGCCCTTGAGTGGGGTCACTACCTGCAGGAGGGATCATGGGGATCATGGTGCTGTGAACCAGGTGACAGTCTGGACTACCCTGTTTGGACTGCTGCCCCTGTGACCCAGACCCCCAGATAAGCAGTAGAAGATGGATGAATGGATGGATGATATGATTTGGATTATAGTAGAAGGAACGCATGCTTATAGTTGATAAAAGTTACAAATCTATGAAAAATGTGAAGAAATGAAAAAAAATACAAATCTTAATTTAAAACGTCTAAAGTTTATCAGAAAAAGTCATAAATTTATAAGAAAAATAGGAAAGAATAAAAAGTAGGGTGAGGAAAAATTAGGAAAAACTGATCATTTATGAAAAAAGTTAAATTTTCGAGAAAAATATCTCAAATTCTGAAGAAAATCAACACAAATTTATGGTAAAAAAAAAAGTCTTAAATTACTAATTTCCATACAAAATCCTTCAAATATATGACAAAAAAAAAATTAGGAAATTCAAGAGAAAAGCCTCACTGTTGAGAGTAAAGTCATTATCAACTACTGAAGTAACCTTTTTAGTAGATAGGCTACTTTCTTACGCTTATTCAAGTAATTCTTTGGTGATTTTTTTTCAGTACAGTAAATAATACTGTAAGGTAATGCTATACAGTACAATTTCTGGTTATTAGTTACCTCATATCTGCTGCAATTTAGCTTTGAATCTAACTGACATTATACATTATCACACTTCTGTTACTTTTCTTTAAAAGGAGAATGGATAAAACAGAAAATAAATTCAATGTTCTGTCAGAATTATTATAAAAGTAAACATAATAACTATAGGAATAATCTAAAAGACAGTACGTGGAACAAAAAAAACGTTTACACGTTATACAAAAATAACCAAATGAGACTTTTTTTTTGTAAAGATTTCCACAGTACCTCAGTTGCTATGCAGATACCACTGACAAAACATGACCGAGCACTTTTAGCCCCAGTTACTGCTAAGCTGGGAACAGTGACTCAGCATTTGCTGGGAGGGGCTGCACCTTGTTGGTCACCATGACTAAGCAGCTTTGAGTGACCCCCTCCACCCCTGAGATCCCATGCTCTCACAGATAGGGTATCTTGGAATATTATCACTCACACACGTTCCTCCCATTCATTGAAGGGGCAGATTAACGTGGCACACCCAACACCAGAATTTTTTAGTTAAACAGATTAAACTGCAAATATTAAATTTTGACAATATTTAACATTGACATCTGCACACAGATCACAGTCATATAGTCACCTACCCTCAGTGCAAACACGACATTAAATAGGATCATTGTAGGCATTTCTCTCTGAGGTGAAGGGTCTGTTTTAGAAACCTGCACAGAGAGAAAAAAAAATATTTACAAGGAAAAAATAAATGAGTTTTTACATGGCTACATGGAGGTCTACTCACAATTATTTACAGCCTGCACAATAGAATATTTAAAGTAATTGTAAAGAGTCCATTAGCTGCGATAACAGCAGTATTATTAAGCAATGTTGCACGAGAGAGAGTGATGCATCAATGAATAGATCCCTGCAGTGATATATTCATTGATACAACATAACCATGAATGAAATATTTCAACAAGAACAATTTATTAATTGTTAGCAAAAGATTATGATGTTTGTTTAACCCGCTACTTTGCTCCGCCGAGAAAAATAGTTCCACCTGACTGCACCCAGTTAACTGCTGCTAAGAGCATAATACATAATAGAACAGCCTCTTTGTCATTAAACACACAAGTACAATGAAATTTGACATTTTTCGGAGTGGTGGCCCAGTTGATAGAGCATCTGCCCCACAACCGGAAGGTTGGGGGTTCAAGTCCCGGCCGGGTCATACCAAAGACCACATAAAAATGGTACTTCCCGCCTTCTAGCTTGGTGCTCAGCATAATAGAATGGGGGAAGGAGAAGTTGTTTGTGGCGGCGCCTTGCATGGCAGCAACCCCTCTGATTTTACATGTGATTAACATTGTAGATAGGAGAAACGTAATTTCGCTCTACTGTACATGATTGGCTGTATGGACTGAATGACAACAGATATGGCTTCTTCTTCTTGGCTTCTTCAGTGCAGAAGTCATTATTTATATACATATCTGGTCCTCATGAGCTGGTTTTGTGGGTCATGTCACCCATGCTATCTTGATGGATGCTAGTTAAGATTCAAGATTCAAAGATTTTATTTGTCAATACTACTCTACGTACAGGACATACTGGAGAAATGAAATGGTGTTTCTCTCTTCAGTGGTGTGCACAATATAAAAAAAGAAAAAGGAATAAGGCTGGAAAAACAACAACAGCAGTCTATGTACAGTAATGCTACCCATAGTGCAAATGGCGACAAAAGATAGACCCAGACTTCCCATAGCACAAATAAAGAAAAATGATGATGAAACCCAGCAATCCTATATAGAGAAAAGTAGAGCTGTAATACCCATAGTTGCAAGTTCAATGTGGTAGTGTAGGTGCAGACAGTTGCCACGGTTACATGGGCAAAATTTCTTCAATCTGATTACAATTCAGATCAGAACTTTACTGTTTACATGGATCCTGAAAAAGCTGATCCGATTAGGACATGCATTTCCATGTGTGACACGTTTGAACGGAATAAATCATTTTGACATGCACACGCCGACATTTCGACATTTCGACATTCCGACAACAGTAGAAGAAGCAACTTCCGGTGTTAGCAAGCCCTGCTTCGTGTCTTTCTCTTTTTGAAATGGACCTGTATTCAGACTGTACTTTTGCTTCTGCTGGTCTCCGTAATGAAGCTACAAGCCCAGCAGTGTACTTCTGCATATGACGAACAGAGGGAGACAGCAGGGCGATACAGAACCAGATTTGTTTTACTCCCGCCATGTCTTCCACTAGATGCTGTAAAGGCGGAAATACATCACATCGACATGTGGCTGACGTACAGACATGCACAGTAAACATATTTTCTGCCCAACCTTCGGAATAAGTGTTTTCATGCGCACCATTCAGATTAACAGCATAACCCACCCGTCTCAATCAGAATGAAATTTTGATCCGAATGAGTGTGAACGGGTCAGAATATTCAGATTGGTGTGTTTACACGTAGCATTTTTATTCTGATCAGGCTTTTAATCCGGTTACTTGTGTCCATGTAAACATGGTCAGTGATAGATTGGACTGCACATGATCAGTACTGCAATGACAGAAAGCAGCAGATCTGGCATTTGTGCAAATGGCTGCAGTAAAATGCGGAGACATACAGCTGCAAATGTATTACTGTTAGTGTACCAGTCTTTCTGTGCCAACAGCTGAGGTAATTATTGTGCGGGTGAGTGCATTACGGTCCGGGGGGGGAGGGGGGAGTGGACAGAGTTTAGGGTCCTGATGGCCTGATGAACAAAGTTGTTTAGCAGTCTTGTGGAGTTGGCCCAGAGGCTCCAGTACCTTTTCCACGAGGGCAGGGGACTGAAGAGGGAGTGTGAGGGGTGGGAAGTGTCGCCTACAAAGTTGATGGCTCTGCGGGTGAGGTAGATGTCCGAGAGAGGGGGCAGAGGGGCACCGATGATCTTGCTGGCTGCTTTCAGTGTGCTTTGTAGTGTCTTTCGACAGGAGGTGGTGCAGCTTCCATACCACACTGTGATGCAGCTGGTGAGGATGCTCTCAGTGGTTAGCTTAATAAACTTAGCTGCATTGAGGATGAAGCCACTAACATGCTATCACCACATAGGTATCACAAGTGGCTGATTGAGGTGGTACATATGACCTCAGCTCATCCATTTTGTAGTGAATGAGTTGACACAATTTGCGGTTAGTGGCTAACGGTGATTTAGTTTTGATCCATTTCTGTATTGGTGTCTTCTTCTTTCGGCTGCTCCCTTTAGGGGTCGCCACAGTAGATCATCTGCCTCCATCTCACCCTATGCCTTGCATCTTCCTCTGTAACACCAACCCTTTCCATGTCCTCCTTCACTACATCCATGAATCTTCTCTGTGGTCTTCCTCTTTTCTTCCTGCCTTGCAGCTTCATCTTCAACATCCGTTGTCCAATATATCCACTATTCCTCCTCTGCACATGTCCAAACCATCTCAGTCTTGTCTCTCTTACTTTTGTCTCCAAACTGCTCAACCTAAGCTGACCCTCTGATATACTCATTTCTAAACCTGTCCCTCCTAGTCACTCCCAATGAAAATCTTAGCATTTTCAACTCTGCCACCTCCAGCTCTGCCTCTGTTTTTTTTTGTCAGCGCCACCACCTCCAAACCATACATCATAGAAGATCTCACTGCCGTCTTTAAAATATTCCCTTTCACTCTATCTGCCATCATTCTGTCACAGATCACCCCTGACACTCGTCTTCACTCACTCCACACTGCCTGCACTCTCTTCTTCACCTCTCTTGTGCATTTTCCATTGTTTGGATGGTTGACCCCAGGTATTTAAACTCCTCTACCTTCACTACCTCTACTCCTTGCATCTTCACTGTTATACCTGCCTCCCTCTCATTCACACTCATGTATTCTGTCTTGCTTCTACTGACTTTCATTCCTCTTCTCTCAACAGCATATCTCCACCTATCCAGGTTCTCTTTCACCTGCTCTCTCCTCTCACTAGAGATCACAATGTTGTCTGCAAACATCATGGTCCACGGAGACTCCTGCCTGACTTCGTCTGTCAGCCTGCCCATTACTATGGCAAACAAGAAGGGGCTCAGAGCTGATCCCCGATGTAATCCCACCCCCACCTTGACTTCATCTGTCACTCCTACAGCACACCTCAGCACCGTCTCACTGTCCTCATACATGTACTGCACCACCCTCACATACTTCTTTGCCACTCCCGACTTTTTCATACAGTACCACACATCCTCTCTTGGCACCCTATCATATGCTTTCTCTAGATCCACAAAGACACAGTGTAACTCCTTCTGACCTTCTCTCAGCACTCTTACAGCAAAAATTGCATTTGTAGTACTCTTTCTTGGCATGAAACCATACTGCTGTTCACTGACTGTCACCTCTCCTCTTAATCTGGCTTCAACAACTCTTTCCCATATCTTCATAGTGTGGCTGATCAACTTTATGCCTCTGTAGTTACTACAGCTCTGTGCATCACCCTTGTTCTTGAAAATTGGTACCAAAACACTTCTCCACTCCTCAGGCATCCTCTCACTCTCCAAGATTGTGTTAAACAATCTGGTTAAAAAGTCCACTGCCATCTTTCCTAAACATCTCCATACCTCCACAGGTATGTCATCTGGACCAACCGCCTTTCCATTCTTCATCCTCTTCAAAGCTGCCCTTACTTCTGCCTTGCTAATCCTTGGGACTTCCTTGTTCACCATCTTTCCTTCAACCATTCTCCTCTCTCTCTCTCTCTCTCTCTCTCTCTCTGAGTGGGTGTGGTCGTGAGTGCGAGCTGAGAGCGTGTGACAGCGTGAGTGAATTATCTCAAACTTTTCTCTATCTTTTGGTGTTTAAGGTGTTTTTTTGTTAAATAATCTTAATTTTTGTTGTCTTCTGTAGCTGGGGTGGGGTAGGCGTTTTGGGAGGGGGGTTTCTGCTGCCAGCTCTGCTGGTCAGCATGGTTTTGGAGCGAGGCTCCGGTTTTGAGCAGCTGACACGCCGCCATGCTGTCAAACTGACACCGGCTGTCAGCTGCTCAGTGGAGGAATGTAGTCTGGCTGTGGGGGAGCTGGTCGGTTATGAAAGTGTTAGATCAGCTTCTAGAATGAATAGTGCCGTGGTGATTTTCCTCGATAGTGTGGAAAAAGTTAACCGGGTAGTGGAGAGCGGGGTTGTGATTAAAGACACACTGGTTCCTGTTCTGTCTCTGGTGAATCCCGCGAAGAGAATTACCATCTCAAATGTCCCACCATTTTTAAAGAACGAGCTGTTGGAGAAGGAGCTGTCGAGACACGGGCAGCTTTTGTCCCCGATTAAGCACATCCCTCTCGGTTGTAAGTCCCCGCGTTTAAAGCATGTCATGTCTTTTAGGCGACAGGTGCTCATGATTTTAAAGAATAGCGAGGAAAGCCTCAACCTCGTGTTTAAATACCGGATTGACGGCTTTGATTATACCATCCACGTCACCTCCGATAATATGAAGTGTTTCGGCTGCGGAATGGAGGGACACTTGATTCGATCATGCCCTCAGGGAGTGGGGGGTGATCACTCGGGGGGGGGCCGCTAGTGCGGCCTCGGGGCTGTCTGGCGGCGGAGCGGCTTTGCCGCCCTCCGAGGCTGACGGCGCGGTAGCGCCGTCGGGCGTTTCGGCCGGAGCCGCAGGGCCGTCTGGCGGCGGCGCTTCGGCCGAGGCCGCGAGGGTGTCTGGCGGCGGGGCGGCTTCGCTGCCCTCCGCAGCCGGCCTGTCGATCATAACTGAAACGGCAACAACAGTTAAAGCACATCGCGGGGCTGCTGCACAGACCAACATTGCAGACAAGGGTGATATTACCGAGAGGGATCACGCTGAGGGTCAGACAGAGGAGCCGAATGAGGCCCAGATAGATGGTGGGACCAGAAAGATAAATATAAAAGCACAGCACAGGGTGAGCGAAAGACAGGAAGAGACAGCTACCAGGGTGGCTGAGTCAGTGTTGGAGGATGAGGATGACATCGAATTAGATGAAGAGTTATGTAAAACCTCCATCAAGCGGAAGAATTTGGAAACCAAACAGCAGAGGAGCAAAGTAAAAAGGGTTGTCAAAGACAGTTCTGAGGTTTCTCTATCTCAGCCAGATTCTTATGCTGGGTCTGAGATAGAGAGTGATGGTGAAAGCAGTGATGATGTGGCCAGTGGAGGCGGTTACCCCTTCACAAAAATACAGAAGTTTTTGCAGGACACTAAGGGGGTCAGAATGGTTAAAGTTGAAAGCTTCTTCCCTGATCTAAAACGCTTTGTTGACTCTGCTCGGGCCTACATGAAAAATAGGGGAGAGCTTGAGCAGGAAAGTTTCACTGATCAGGAGATCTACAGACTAAAAAAGCTTGTACTAAAAGTTAAGAACCAAATTGCCCAGGATGATTAGTCTTTTATCGCTCATTCTTTCTTTTCTGTTTTTATATTGGCTTTGCCCTCTTATATACATGTGTAGTTTTAATTTTGGCACACTCAACATCAATGGGGCAAGAGAAATGTCCAAGCGAGCGTGTGTTTTTACTCTTGCAGAATGCAAGAAAATTAATGTTCTGTTTGTTCAGGAGACTCATAGTTCTGAGGACAATGCTGCTGACTGGAGGAGGGAATTTCAGGGTGAAATTATTTTTAGTCATAGAAGCAGCAAATGTGGTGGGGTGGGTATTTTATTTTCTCGAGATTTTATTCCACTTTCTTATGACATTGATGAGATAATTGCAGGCCACATTTTAAAAGTTCGAGCTGTTTTTGAGAATGTGAAAGTTGTTTTTATAAATGTGTATGCTCCAACCGTAGGCACAGAAAGATTGGCCTTTTTAAATATTTTAGATGATACGATCAAAAATTGCAGTAATGATGACTTTTTATTTGTGGGAGGTGATTTTAATTGTACAGAAAATCCTCTTATGGATAGGAATCACCCAGAGCCACATGCTGCATCCAAAAGAGTTTTAAAAGGTTTCATAGAAGCTCATGATCTGTGTGATGTGTGGAGAAATTTTCATGGCAAGGCTAGACAGTACACGTGGAGCCATAGAAAGGACAATATTTTGTCCTTAGCTAGACTGGATAGGGTTTACAGTTTTAAGCACCATTTTAGCATTTTTAAAAGTGCTTTTATAGTCCCTGTTGGCTTCACAGATCATTCCCTGGTTCAGTGTTGTGTTTTTATCAAGAATATAAAGTGCAGTAGTGCATACTGGCATTTTAACACGTCACTTTTATCGGATAACAGTTTTAAAACTGCTTTTATGTTTTTTTGGAGTAATTTTAAATTGACAAAATCTAATTTTAGTTCTTTGCAGCAGTGGTGGGATGTAGGGAAGAGCCAAATAAAGAATCTGTGCATACAGTATACTCGCAATGTCTCTGGAGACTTGGCCAGGTCTGTCAGGGACCTGGAGAGAGAAGTAGTGGAGCTGCAGTCTTTGGCAGGCTCCACAGGAGAAAGAGGACATTTTGAGGCCCTCAATGGCAAAAAGTCTGTTCTAACTGACCTACTGGGTGTGGCTGCCAGGGGCGCTGTGGTACGCAGTAGGTTCCAGAACATCGCACTAATGGACGCTCCATCTCATTTTTTCTTTGGTCTGGAGAGGAAGAATGGTCAGAGGAGGATGATCCACTCTCTCAGCTCCGAGGACGGGCGGCCGATCCATGAGTCTGCGGAGATCCGTCGCTTTGCAGTTGCTTTCTACAAGGATCTCTTTAAGAAAGAATTTGTTGAGAATCCACATGCACTGAGTCATTTTTTGACGGACTTGCCAAAAGTGATGGCTGGCGTGAATGCGGAGCTGGAGAGCGGGATCACTCTGCAAGAACTGGCAGTGGCTGTCCAGTCTCTTCAGTGTGGAAAAGCCCCAGGGATAGATGGCCTACCAGCGGAGTTCTACGAGGCGTTCTGGTCTGAGATCTGTGAGGACTTGCTGGAAGTACTGTCTGACAGTCTGCGGAAGGGTCACCTGCCCCTAAGTTGTAGGAGAGCAGTCCTCACCCTCCTTCCAAAAAAAGGTGACTTGAAAGACATTAAGAATTGGCGTCCGGTGGCCCTCCTCTGTACTGACTACAAAATTCTCTCCAAAGTGTTGGCTACCAGACTGAGGAAGGCGATGGAGCAGGTCATCCATGTAGACCAGACCTACTGTGTACCTGGTAGGTTGGTTACAGACAACATTTTTTTAATTCGTGATGTTTTGGACCTCTCCAGCTCATTGGTCAAAGAACTTGGTCTTATTTCAATAGACCAAGAAAAGGCGTTTGACCGAGTTGAACATCCATACCTTTGGCAGACATTAGAGGCCTTTGGTTTCAGCTCAGGGTTCATCGCCATGATCCAGGCTTTGTATAGAGACATTGAGAGTATTCTTAAGATTAATGGTGGTTTGAGTGCTCCTTTCAAAGTTGAGAGGGGTGTCCGACAGGGCTGCCCCCTCTCAGGTATGCTGTACTCTCTTGCCATTGAGCCCCTCCTTTGTAAACTAAGGCAAGGCCTCACTGGTTTTAAAGTCCCCAACTCTGACTCTGTTTTTAAAGTGTCTGCCTATGCTGATGACGTTGTTGTTTTTACAAGAAATCAAAACGATGTAGACTACCTTTTAAGAACTGTTAATCTTTTTGGTGAGTGCTCCTCAGCGAGAGTGAATTGGGGTAAGAGTGAAGCTGTTGTGGTGGGGGGGAGACCACAAAAAATTGCCCTACCTGGTGGCCTCTCGTGGACACAAGGTGGTTTTAAATATCTTGGTGTGTTTTTAGGAAATCAGACTTTTACTGAGAAAAATTGGGAGTGTTTTTTAGAAAAAACTGAAGGAAGACTAAAAAAATGGAAATGGATTCTGCCAAACTTGTCCTTCAGAGGTCGTGTTTTAATTATCAACAACTTGATTGCTTCAATGCTGTGGCATCGACTGTCTTGTCTGGACCCTCCACCCAATTTGCTGGCCAGAGTACAATCTATAGTCGTGGACTTTTTCTGGGACCGTCTTCACTGGGTTCCACAGAGTATCCTGTTTTTACCGAGGGAAGAAGGTGGTCAAGGGCTCATCCATCTGGCCAGCAGGGGGGCTGTCTTTCGCCTGCAGTTCATTCAGCGACTGCTGAGTGGCCCCCTTGACCTTGTGTGGAGACCTATTGCCAGGGCTGTCCTGGCTCGCTGTGGAGGGCTTGGACTAGAGGAGTCGCTGCTTTTAATGGATTTAAGGGGCCAAAAACTCCCAGAACTTCCCCAGTTTTACCAAAGTGCTTTTAAAATCTGGGGACTTTTTAAAAAGAACTCTCCCCAGGCTTCCTTGTCGCCTTTCTGGCTTTTAAAGGAACCACTTGTGTTCGGGACCCGTTTTGATGTGGGCAATGTTTTAGGACCTTCTGTTTTAAAAAAGTTTATTTTTGCAAAGGTTACAACGCTGGGACATTTGGTGAATTTATGTGGTCCTAACTTGGACAATGCTGTTGCCCTGTGCTCGGCTCTTGGCGTCTCTTCAGTCAGAGTTATAATGAACTTGTTGAAAGATTGGAGAGACTGCCTGTCTGCAGAAGAACACTCTGCTATTGTTTTACACTGCGAAAACTCTGTACAAACTGCTGATGAACCTTTTCCTTTTAGTATTTTATCTCCTGATTTTAAAGATGGCACTGGTGTGTTTTTAAACTCTGAGCACATTAACATTTGTGACTCTCCTGGTAAAAAAATGTATGGACTTTTGGTGAAAATTCTAAATGTGAATAAGTTAAAAGGTCGAGCTGATACACCATGGAGGAAACACTTGGGTCTGGGTCCTGAGGTGAGGCCTGCCTGGAGAGCACTCTATAAACCACCATTAACTAAGAAGGTTGGAGACCTACAATGGCGCGTTTTACATGGTGCTGTGGCTGTAAATGCTTTTATCTCTCTTTTAAACCCAAATGTTGTTGAGGTTTGTCCATTTTGTCCTCAGAAAGAAACTGTGTTCCATTGTTTTCTGGACTGTAACAGACTGCAATTGTTGTTTGTTTTTTTGGGGAAGCTGTTTTATCTGTTTGGAGAAGTCTTTTCCCAGCAGATTTTTATCTTGGGCTTTCCATATAGACAGAGGACTAAGAAAAAGAGTGAACTCTTAAATTTCATCCTGGGTCAGGCTAAAATGGCTATTTATGTTAGTAGGAAAAGAAAAATTGAACAACTGCTGGATTGTAATGTAAAAGACATGCTGGTTGGCATGATTAAGGCTCGAATAGTGATTGATTACAATTACTATCATCTGATGCAGAATGTTGAAACCTTTGAGGCTATGTGGTGCTTTAAGCACATCCTGTGTTGTGTTAAGGAGGGGAAAATTATCTATGGTATAATCCTGATGTAAGAAGCAAGTTTTTTGTTTTAGTTTTCCTTGTTTGGTTACTTGTGTCTTTGATTTCTTGTCAGTGAGACATTTTTCTTTTCCATTGCTTCTTTTAGTTGTTTTAGTTGTTGTGTTTTTCTGTTGAATTTGTGACAATAAAGGTGTGTTGAAAAATCAAAATCTCTCTCTCTCTCTCTCTCTCTCTCTCTCGTGCGCATGCGTGGGCGTTTGTGGGAGCAGGGGTGTGGAGTGGTGTCGAGTGAGTACTTTAAACTTTGTATTTTCTAACTTTTTCTCTATCTTGTGTGTTTGAGGTGTGTGTGTTTAATATAGTGGGTTGAGTGTGGGTGTGCTGGGGGTGTGAGTGTTGGAGTGAGTGTGTTGGGGAACGGTAGCTTCTGCTGCCGGTTTTTCCCGGCCGGCATCATGCCGGTGATTGATGGTGGTGTGGAGTTTGAGCGCTTAACCCGGCGTCATGGTGTGAGAATCCTCCCGACAGTTCCCTGTTCTGTGGAGGAGGCCAGCCTCGCTGTAGGACAGGTGGTTGGGCATGGCAGCATAAAATCAGCATCGAGGATGAACAGCGCAATTGTGATCTTTCTGGATTCGACTGAAAAAGCTGATCAGGTGGTGGCACAGGGAGTGGTCCTAGGTGACACTTTTACTCCCGTTTTACCGCTGGCGAATCCGTCTAGGAGGATCACCATCTCAAACGCTCCTCCTTTCGTTAAAAATGATCAGCTGATTAGAGAGTTGTCCCGTTTTGGCCAGGTTGTGTCCCCTATCAGAATGGTCTCTCTGGGTAGTAAATCACCCCTGCTGAAGCATGTTGTATGTCATAGGAGGCAGTGTTTCATGGTGTTGAAAGACAGCTCTGCTGAACTGAATGCGTCTTTTAATTTCAGGATTGACGGCTTTAGCTACTTGGTGTTTGCAACATCTGAAACCATGAAGTGTTTTGCGTGTGGCGCAGAAGGCCATCTTATTAGGTCATGTCCTGAAAAGGCGAACACAAAGAGCACTGGCGGTAAGAAAGGTGACGCCGCTGTTTCTGGTGGTCCGGAGGGTAGCGCTACATGTGGTGCGGCAGATGCCGCTGCGGCGCCCGCTTCTGCTGGGGCGGTCGCGGGTCCGCGTCCGCTTCTACTTCTGCGGGGGCGGGGGCGTCCGCATCCGCGTCCGCTTGTGCTGGGGCGGCCGCGGCCGCCTCTGCTGGGGTGGCCGCGGCGGGCGCGGTAGTTGCCCCCCCAAACAGTGATGGTGGGGAATTTCTGTCTGGCGGCAGCTCTGATCATTGTGACGAGCCTGTCGCCCGGGGTAAAGAGGTGGAGGGTGTAAGTAAAAGTGCAGTTAAACGAAGGAACGTGAATGAACAGACTTTGCAGGCGGGGGAGGAGCGGTTTGAGGCTGTAGGGGACACACAGAGCAAACACTGCATGACAAACTTTGCAGTTCATGAAGAAATGCAGGAATGTAGTTTTGCTGAAGAGGATCCTTTTAAAGCTGCACAAAAAAGAAAAAGTGCTGAAAACTTACAGAGCTCTGCTAAATCTAGTAGGGTTGGGAAGTTAGATTTACTAGATGAGAGCGTCTCTGACGAAAGTGGAGCTGAGTCTGAAATGATGCAGACGCAGACGCAGGAGGAGCAAAGCTCCTATTGTTTTTCCAAAATTAGGCAATTTCTCCAGGTGACCAAGGGGAGCAGAGCTGTGAAAGTGGAAAATTACTTTCCAGATCTGGAGTTATTTGTGGCATCAGCTCGCAAGCTGATGAAACTGAATGATGGGAATGAGACTTTTACTGATCAGGAAATTTTTCGTTTAAAGAAACTGGTTGTCAAACTGAAATCACAAATTACTAACAGTCATGTTGACTCTTAGTTTGTTTCTTCCCTTTTATGCTATGTGTGTGTTTTTTTACTGTACCCTATTTTTATCCTTTTTAATGCCCCACCTTAGAATTGGCACTCTCAATATTAATGGGGCCAGGGATGATGTAAAAAGGGCCTCTTTATACAAGCTTTTTAATTTAAAGAAACTTGACGTGCTGATGGTCCAGGAGACTCACAGCACTGTGGACATTGAGAGCCATTGGAGAAAAGAGTGGGATGGCTGCATTTTTTTTAGCCACAAATCCAGTAGCAGTGGCGGGGTGGCTGTACTTTTCTCTAGGGGTTGTGTGCCTGTCTCTTATGAGGTAGAAGAGGTGGTGAGAGGTCATTTCCTCTTATTAAAGGTACAGTTTGAAAACGTGAACTTCGTTTTTATAAACGTGTATGTGCCAACACAGAGAGCAGAGAGGATCAGGGTCTTTGACGTGCTTTCGGATACAGTTAAGTCCTGTGATCCAAATAGTTTTTTATTTCTGGGGGGTGATTTTAACTGTACATTAAACCACAGACTAGACAGGAACCATCAGGAGCCTCACCCTGCTTCTGCCAATAGGCTGAGAGAACTGGTGAAAACACATGAAATGGCCGATGTGTGGAGATCACATCATGGGGACCAGAGGCAGTACACCTGGAGCCATGTCAAAGATAACCTTTTATCTATGGCTAGGTTAGACCGTTTTTATGGTTTTAAACATCAAATGAGTGTTTTTAAAAATAGTTGTATCTGTCCTGTTGGTTTCACTGATCACTGCCTGCTGTTTTGTTCTGTGTTTATTGAAAATGTAAAGTGTAAGAGTGCTTTTTGGCATTTTAACAATACACTTTTAAATGATGTGTTTTTTAAAGAGGTTTTTCATGATGTTTGGAAGTCACACAGGGAACAAAAACCCTCTTTTAGTTCTCTCCAATTGTGGTGGGATTTTGGTAAGGCCCAGATAAAACAACTCTGCCAACAGTACACTCAAAATGTCACTCGTAGCTTGACCCAATCCTTGAAAGTTCTGGAGACTGAGGTGGTAGAACTAGAGGAGTTGCTCAGTTCTACAGGAAAACAGGAGCACTTAGAGGCTCTCAAGTCAAAAAGGTCAGCCTTGGCTAGCTTGCTAGGGGTCACCGCACAGGGTGCTCTGGTCCGCTCACGCTACATGGATGTAGCTCTGATGGACTCGCCCTCCCAGTACTTTTTTGGACTGGAGGGGGAAAATGGACAGAGAAAGCTCATTCACTCCTTGTTGGGCGATGACGGGAGAACAATCTCCACAGCAGCAGAGATCAGGAAACACGCTGCTAGCTTTTACAGTGAATTGTTTAGAGCAGAGTGGAGGGAGGACACGGCACTGGGCCAGGTTTTCCTTGATGGTCTTCCAGTGCTCTCAGAGGACCTTGTTGCCGGCTTGGATGCTCCACTGTCTCTGTCTGAGCTGCATACGGCGCTAATGAGCCTCCAGAATGGAAAATCACCAGGCATAGATGGTCTCTCTGTGGACTTTTTTAAGGAATTCTGGCCCCTGCTTGGTCCAGACCTGCTGGAGGTTCTCCAAGATAGCTTGGAAAGGGGGACCCTACCCACGACCTGCAGGAGGGCCATCATCACACTGTTGCCGAAAAAGGGGGACCTCCAGAGCCTAAAGAACTGGAGGCCAGTCTCTCTGCTCTGCACAGACTACAAGATTCTCTCAAAAGCTCTGGCCCGAAGACTGAGAAAGGTGATGAGCGAGCTCATTCATGTAGACCAGACTTACTGTGTGCCTGGCAGGCTGATTAGTGACAACGTCACTTTAATTCGGGATATTTTGGAGGTCTCTGGTTCATTGGCGGTAGAAACTGGTTTGATTTCAATTGACCAGGAAAAGGCGTTTGATCGGGTTGAACACCAATATTTATGGACAGTTTTAACAGCTTTTGGGTTCAGCCCAGGCTTCATAGCCAGGATACGGGTCTTGTACAGTGACATTGAGAGTGTGCTGAAGATAAATGGGGGCCTGTCTGCCCCTTTAAAAGTCCAGAGGGGGGTTCGGCAGGGCTGCCCTCTCTCAGGGATGCTGTACTCCCTCGCCATAGAGCCTTTGCTTCACTGCCTGAGAAGGGATCTATCAGGAGTTACTTTTCCTGGCTGTGACACCACGTTCAAGCTGTCGGCCTATGCAGATGATGTAGTCATTCTGCTAAACAAGCAGAGTGACATTGACGTTCTGGTTAGGAGTGTCAATCTTTTTGGCCAACTTTCCTCTGCAAAGATAAACTGGGGAAAAAGCGAGGCTCTGATGGTGGGGGAGAAACTAGAAAATCAGCTTACGCTGCCGGGTGGGTTGATTTGGAAAAAAGGAGGTTTTAAGTATCTTGGCGTCTTTATTGGAAATCAGCAGTTTGAGCAAAAAAATTGGGATGGGGTCATAGAGAAGATTAACGGGAGACTAAACAAGTGGAAGTGGCTAATGCCAAGAATATCTTTTAGAGGAAGAGTGCTCATTTTAAATAATCTTGTTTCCTCATCCCTGTGGCACCGCCTCATGTGCATGGACCCCCCTGCTGGTTTGTTGTCCAAAATTCAGTCTGTTTTGGTGGACTTTTTTGGGGGGGGTGGACTCCACTGGGTTCCTCAAGCCCTGTTATTTCTTCCCAAAGAGGAGGGGGGGCAAGGAGTGATTCATTTAGCTAGTAGAGGTGCTGCTTTTAGACTGACTTTCATACAGAGATTGCTGACGGGCCCCCAGGACCTGGTATGGAGGCCTTTGGCCTGTGTTATTTTACAGAGAGTCCTTGGGCTTGGGCTAGACCTCCCTGTGTTTTTAATGGATTTTAAGAACTCTAATGCACTGTCTTTACCCAGTTTTTACCGCAGTCTCTTTTCAGTGTGGACTCTTTTTAAAAAACAAAGAGGGCCATGCGATTCCCTCTACTGGTTGTTGAGGGAGCCGCTGGTTTTTGGTGGTCGCCTTGGTGTCCTGCCGGGAGTTGGAAGGACCTTCCTTGATAGGCTGTGTTCCAGGAACATTCTCACTCTGAAGCAAGTGGTGGAACTGGCTGGTCCTGGCCTCAACAACGCCTCAGCTTTAGCAGCTCATCTTGGTGTCAGGTCGATTCGTTTCATCGATGGTCTTCTTGCACACTGGAAACAGGAGCTTCATGGACTTGAGCACTCCCTACTCTTGGACTTTAGCAATGGCACGCTGCAGCCAGAAAGCACTGACCCCTTTCCCTCTCTCACGCTCTATATGGACTTTGACGTCGCTCCTTGCTCCTTACTGGCATTCTGTGCTCCCACTGGTGTGGACTTTGGAGGAGCCAGTGGTAAGGCACTCTACAGACTGGTGGTGATGGCACTCAACAAGGACCGATTGAACACCTGTGTGGACACTCCTTGGAGAGCCTATTTTAAACTAGGAAAAGGGCATCGGCCTGCCTGGAGGGCTCTTTACAAAGCCCCTCTCCCTAAGAGACATGGAGACTTACAGTGGAGGGTCCTGCATGGTATTATAGCTATCAATGCTTTTGTTTCTGTGATTAACAGCAGTGTCAGTGATCAGTGTGTTTTTTGTTCCTCTAGGGAGACTGTTTTTCATTGTTTTATTGAATGTCAGCGCCTGAGTGGCCTCTTTGAACTTCTCACAAAACTTTTTCATATTTTTAAGGAAGTTTTCTCTAAGCAGGTTTTCATTTGTGGTTTTATGTACAATCGTCGTTTTAAGCAGAAGTGTCAACTACTGAACTTTGTTTTAGGACAGGCAAAGTTGGCTATCTATGTAAGCCGGAGAAGAAAACTTGAAAATGTTGAGAATGATGTTGATGTCAAAATTTTATTTGTGAGGCTACTTAAAGCCAGAATCAGGCTGGACTTTCAGTTTTTTATGGGGAATGGGGATGTGGAAGGTTTCAGGACCCTCTGGTCCCTGGAGAATGTCCTCTGTTCAGTTCATGATGGACAGCTTTTTTTTGGGCGTTTTTTGGGGGATTAATTTTCTGTGTAACATAGCATGATATAGAAATTGTATTGACTGATGGACAAGTGTGTTTATTAAAGATCTTTTAAAAATTAAAAATCAAAAATATCTCTCTCTCTCTCTCTCTCTCTCATGTTCTTCATTCATCAGCTCCTCAAAGTACTCCTTCCATCTTCTCAACACACTCTTATCACTTGTTAGTACATTACCATTTCTGTCCTTAATCAACCTAACTTGCTGCACATCCTTTCCAGCTGGATCTCTCTGTCTAGCCAGTTGATACAGGTCCTTTTCTCCTTCCTTAGTGTCCAGCCTCTCATACAACTCACTATAGGCCTTTTCCTTTGCCACCTCTCTCTTTGCCATGCACCTAGATTCCAAATACTCCTGTCTACTTTCTTCATCTTGTTAACTATCCCACTTTTTTCTTTGCTAACCTTTGCTAAACTCTTCCTTTGAATACTTTCCTGTAGCTCCTCATTCCACCACCAAGTCTCCCTGTCTTCCTTCCTGTATCCAGAGGATGTACCACATACCTTTCTACCCATTTCCCTCAATTCTTTTGCTGTACTTTCCCAGTCATCTGGTAATTCTTTCCTACCACCCAGAGCCTGTGTCAACTCCTTCCTGAACTCTGTGCAACCTTCGTCATTCTGCAACTTCCCCCACTTAATCTTTGGCTCTGCCTTCACTCTCTTCCTCTTCTTGCTCTCCAAAGTCATCCTACAGACTACCATCTGATGCTATCTAGCTACATTCTCCCCTGCCACGTCCTTGCAGTCTCCTATCTCTTTCAGATTTCTGCTTTTGCATAAGATGTAGTCCACTTGTGTGCACCTTCTTCCACTCTTGTAAGTCACCCTATGTTCCTCTCTCTTCTTGAAGGATGTGCTCACCACAGTCATTTCCATCCTTTTAGCAAAATCCACAACCATCTGCCCTTCCACATTTCTCTCCTTAAAACCATACCTACCCAGAACCTCCTGATCATCTCTGTTCCCTTCACCTACATGTCCATTAAAGTCTGCTCCAATCACCACTCTCTCCCCCTTGAGAACACACTCTACCACTTCATCCAACTTACTCCAGAATTCGTCTCTCTCTTCTACCTGACATTCAACTTGTGGGGCATACACACTGACAACATTCAGCATTACACCTTTGACTTCTAGCTTCAAATGTTCATGATTCTGTCTGACTCCCTCTCTACCTCCTAAACTCTCTTCACATACTCTTCCTTAAAAGATTACTCCTACTCCATTTCTCTTCCAATCTACACCATAGTAGAACAGTTTAAATCCACCTCCAATGCTGATAGCCTTGCTTCTCTTCCATCTGTTTTTTTTTGAACACACAGTACAAATGGGGGGAGGGGGGTATTTCTCAACCACAGGGATCCAAGCACTATAACACCAATGGAAAAAGTGTGTGGACTGAAGGGGAGATTATGTTGAAAAATAAATTACATTTGACTGAATTTGATCACTATGAACTTTTCAGTCCTCCTTGTATAGCTACCTTTCTTCTCTCCATCATATCAGCCAACTCTGCCTTTACCAGTCATAGTCCCTACATTTAACATCCCTACTCTCACCTCCACACTTCTACCTTTCCTTTTCTCTCTCTCCCTCCAAACACGCCTTCCCCCTCTTCCTTTTGGCATCTTCAGATGAAATAAAGAGTATATCAGCACTTACGTATTACACTTGGTTAATTGGGATGATAAACCCAACAACCTCATCTAAACTCCTTAAAAAAAATTTGGAAACATTATTTCCGTCAGTTAATAATGTTGGTACCAACTGGTATTGTATTTTATATCATTGGAAAGCCTAATTAGTCACCTTTACAGCTTGTAAGGATCATGCATTTGTGGAGTGAGCAACACAGGTAAATGTGTGAGTAGTGCCCCCCAAAAATGTGCCAAAATCCCTGCCATATTCTCCTCTTGGTATTCACTCGTTTTGAGTTGCTTGGTGGATTGGATGATTGCATTCTCCCACAGTAATAAGGGAAAAAAATAAATTTATTTTCCATTTTTACACTTTATTCATTTTACACTGTCAGGGACCTCAGTATCGTTTGGAAGATCCAAAGGTAGCCACAACAGCTTGGTACCTACTCCTCATGCTAGTCACATTTTGCTGTGGGATGCCATTGGATGAAGGTTAACCAAGGTGGTTGTGTTGATCACTCTGGCACATAAAGCATGTCCAAGCTGATTCCACAAGTGTTTGATTACACCAGTGACTGGCACACACCTGGCAGCACTTAAAGCTCAAAACAAGAATGATTAACACCAGGAGCCTATTGCAGGGGATTTTGGCAATTGTTGGAGGGCACTACCCACATGTTTACATGTGTTGCTCATTCCACGAATGCACGATCCTTATAAGTTGTACCTCACTGAAAAGGTGACTAATCAGGCTTTCCAATGATATAAAATACAATATCAACTGGTATTATTAAAGGGGAAAAATCAGTGACTGAAAACATTTTTCCAAACTTTTTTGAGGAGTTTATTTTGTTGGGGAACAGACATGAAATTTGGAAATATGGAGCAAATATATCAGTTTTTGTAAAACCTGGATGGGTCGCCGATCAGGGTGGAAATCATTAGAGGCCACACGATATGATACTATCAAGATACTTGGGCCACAGTGTGATACTATCATGATCTTGCGATATGCCTAGTATTGCAATATCATATATTGCGATTTCCATCCTGATCTTTGTCTTGTTCAACTCTCGGTTAGATCTCAGAAGTCACTCCTTTGCTGCGCTGACCTAACCAGATAGTGAGACTTTTGCACCATCTAGTGGACAGAAAAACTGATGGGTTTTTATTACTCTGGTATCTATAAAGGTAAGTTTGTATTTGCAACATTTATTAATAATTCTCCCAGCCCCCGACCAACAGTGATCTGTGTGGAGTTTGCATGTTCTCCCCGTGTCTGCGTGGGTTTACTCCGGGATTTCTCCGGTTTCCTCCCACATGCCAAAAACATGCAAGTTAGGTTAACTGGCATCAAAACTGGGGATTCTAAATTGTCCTTAGGTATGACTGTGAGAGTGAATGGTTGTCTGTCTCTCTGTGTTGGCCCTCCGATGGACTGGTGATCTGTCCAGGGTGAACCGTGCCTCTCGCCCAAAGATGCTGGGATAGGCTCCTGCCCCACCACGACCCGAAAAGGATTAAGCAGAAGAAGATGAATGAATGAATAAAGTATCACAATACTAGTGTCTGAATTGACACAGTATCCCCATCACAAAGTCTAGCAATATTATGATGATTGATCTCTTCCCCCACCCCTAGTTGCAGAGGTGTGGATTTTGAGGATGGTCTCCTTTCAAACACTGTCACTTTTGAAATTACTCTAAGACAACACAAATCAAATCAAGATTATTGTCATATGCACAGTAAGGAAACATGTTTCTCAAAACAATGAAAATCTTCCTTTGCTTTCTACTGCAAATGCCACACAATATAAAAAACATTACAATTCTCACATATTAGGAGAAGCCATTAACAGTTACTACAATTTAAAGATTAAGACGGTAGTGAGACCTGCTATGATGTATGGTTTTGAAACAGTGGCGCTGACAAAAAGACAGGTGGTGGAGCTGGAGGTGGCAGAGTTAAAGATGCTAAGATTTTCATCGGGAGTGACTAGGATGGACAAGTTTAGAAATGAGTATATCAGAGGGACAGCTCACACTGAGCGGTTTGGAGACAAAGTAAGAAATACAAGGCTGAGATTTTGGACATGTACAGAGGAGGGATAGTGGATATATTGGACAAAGGATGTTGAAGATGGAGCTTCCAGGCAGGAGGAAAAGAGGAAGACCACAGAGAAGATTCATGGATGTAGTGAAGGAGGACATGGAGAGGGTTGGTGTTACAGAGGAAGATGCAAGGGATAGGGTGAGATGGAGGCAGATGACTGGCGCCTAGCGGCTGCCCCGGCCTTGGATGCGCTCTGCAGAGCGTGCCCAAATGCCAAGTCACGTTTCGTTACCTTGTATTCATACATGTGTAATGACAATAAAGTTGAATCTCATCTCATCTCATCTCAGATGATCCGCTGTCGCAACCCCTAAAGGGAGCAGCCGAAAGAAGAAGACACCAATACAGAAATGGATCAAAGCTAAATCACCATTAGCCACTAACCGCAAATTGCGTCAGCTCATTCACTACAAAATGGATGAGCTGAGGTCATATTTACCATACAGAGGAGCATGCAAGGGACAGGGTGAGATGGAGGCAGATGATCCGCTGTGGCGACCCCTAAAGGGAGCAGCCAGAAGAAGGGATAAGGGATAAGGATAAGGACCTGTACTTATATAGCGCTTGTCTAGTCTCAAAGACCACTCAAAGCGCTTCACTAGCACTAGCCCTCTATTCTAAGGGCCTATAGGAGACAGATATCTAAGAACAATTTAGAACAACCAATTAACCTAACATGCATGTCTTTGGATTGTAGGAGGAAACCGGAGCCCCCGGAGTAAACCCACGCAGCACAGGGAGAACATGCAAACTCCACACAGAAAGGTTCCTACCCCTGCCAGCCTGGGGATTCGAACCTGGAACCTTCCAGCTGTAAGGCAACAGTGCTAACCACTGCACCACCGTGCTGCCCATAGATAGATAGATAGATACTTTATTTTGAACAAAAAAGTATAACAAAAACAAAACAAATGACAAATGCAATAAAGTAACAGTATACAGCGTTCGAAAGGGAGAAGGAAGAAGTGAACACTTATTAATTCCATCTCCTCTTTTCCATAAATACACCCATGTGAATTATATACAAATTACCACCTTTAAGACCCCAAGTAAACAGTTTACTGTATTTTTACATATCAACATTAACACCCATCCATCCTAACATACATTGATGTCCATACATCAAAACCAGCCTCAAAAAACACAGATATACACAGTGCTGTCCCACCCACCATTCCATAGTGTCCCATAATGTCCCAGAGTGAGCATAGTGAATCGTACATATAAATACTACCCTTCTAACATATATCCTTTCATCAAATAATGTTTATACCTCTTTTTGAATTGAATTCTGTTTGTACATAGTTTCAGTTCCGGCTCCAGACTGTTCCACAAATCCACCCCACAGACAGATATGCACATACTTTTCTTGGTTGTTCGTATCTTGGGTTTTGTAAAGTTTAAGTCTCCTCTCAAATTATGATCATTGTCTCTTTTTTTAAAATATTTTTTGTATATTAGTTGGGAGTTGATTATTAATTGCCCTGTACATTACTTGTGCTGTCTTAAATTTAACTAAATCGATGAACTTTATGACATGTGACTTTAAAAACAACGAATTGGTATGGTCTCTATATCCTACATTATTTATTATCCTTATAGCTCTTTTTTGTAGTGTGCATATTGACTGTAGGTTGGTCTTGTAGGTGTTTCCCCAGACTTCTACACAGTAGTTAAGATAAGGTAGAAACAGTGAATTGTATAGTAAGACCAATGATTTATAGTCCAAGATGTGTCTTGTCTTCCCCAGTATGCCTATACATTTTGCTAACTTGGCCCGGATGTGACTGATGTGAGGTTTCCAGCAGATTTTATTGTCTAGCGTCACCCCCAGAAACTTATTTTCCTGTACTGTTTCTATTCTGGTATCATCTATCGTTACCATTATTTCATGATTTATTTTATAATTTCCAAACAATATAATCTTTGTTTTTTTTAGATTTAGAGATAATTTATTTTTGTTGAACCACTGCGTTAACTTTTTCATTTCAGTTGTGACCACCTCTAAAACCTGCTGCAAATTCTCACCAGTGCAAAGGATATTTGTGTCATCCGCAAACAAAATAAATTTCAGAATTTTTGATACTGGGCATATGTCATTTATATACAAAATAAAGAGTTTGGGTCCCAAAACTGACCCCTGGGGCACACCACAAGTGATGTCCATGAAGGGTGATTTGTGCTCACCAATTTGTACAAATTGTTGTCTGTTACTTAAATAACTTTCCACCCAACTCAGTCCGACCCCTCTTATCCCATACCTTTCCAGTTTCCTTAGTAGTATTCTGTGGTCAATGGTGTCAAAAGCTTTCTTTAAATCTATAAATACTCCTACAGCAACCTTTTTTTTATCTATACAACTAGTAATTTCTTCTATAAGTTCGATCAGTGCCAAAGATGTAGATTTATCTGCTCTAAAACCATACCGGCTGTCTGTAAGGGGGTTGTGTTTTTCAATGAAATCATCCAGTCTCTTAGTGAAGATTTTTTCAAGTATTTTGGAGAACTGTGAGAGTAAAGAGACTGGCCTGTAATTTGTGAAACAATGACTGTCTCCTGTTTTGTATAGAGGTATTACTTTTGCTATTTTCATTTTGTCTGGAAATTTACCAGTTTGAAATGACAGGTTACAGATGTGGGTGAGTGGCTTAACCCCTTGCACTCCGGGCAATTTTCCTAAAAACGCCAAAAAATAATGTGCCCAAAGTAAATCGAAAGCTGTTCTTCAACCTTTTGCAGCATCTTCATGGGGTTGGTCTCATTTAAAAGAAAACACTTTGAATTTTTTGGCAAAAAAACCATAATCTCTCTACGTGCTCCGGCCACTGAGTTACAGTCATCTAAACATACTGAACTTGAAGAAAATAAATTTGGCCACGGTGTTTTTTTGGATACAAATGCTTGCAAATAACACACAGCTGTCCGATCCGGCTGGAAAATGCAACAGAAATGTAGAACCACGTGTTATCCAGCTGAGGTCCAAATTTTGTAACAATACCACAAAAAATGAATATTTTACACAGCTTTGTTCTCAGGCTGTTCCCAGGCGTTTTGGAACTGTGCCAAATTGTGCCAAATGGCACAGTTTGGAAAAACGTCTGTAACTTTTGAATAATTCAATGTAGAATCTTCATTTTGGGCTCTAATGAAAGGTCACATTCAGGGCTGTGTCTGTGTGTGTGTGGGGGGGGGGGGTTGTCCCCCCCCCCGCTACAAAGGACGGAGTTCGGCCCTCGCTACATGACGGATTACACTCGTTGCATGTTTCCACAGCAACGCTGTCACAGCGGCTCCCCCCCCCCCTCGCTACTGTGTGTGTGTGTGTGTGTGTGGGTTGTCCCCCCCTCGTTACAGAGGACGGCCATCGCTACATGACGGAATAGACTCATATGGCTATGTGGCGACCGCGGCTTCCCCCCGCGGACCGGGGGCGTTCGTACCGTGAACGCCACCCCCCCACCCGCTCCTCTTCTGCAGCGGGGGGGGGGGGGGGCGTTCACGGTCCGAACATGGCAAATGAACCGTTTATAGCGGCGCACGCACTTCGTACTTCGTGCGCCGTACAGTTGTAATTTACCGATCGGTCAAAACTCATTTTTGGATTACAGTTTTCAGGGAGAAATAATAATTTAGCTTATAACACCTTACCTCTTAACAGCAGCAGAGTCCTGGTGAACTTCTCTTCCTCATTGTCAGACGAACGCGACGCTGGTCCGCTCGTGGATCCCGGTCAAAACATAATTCCAATGTTGCGGTTTTGGTGAATGATTTACGACCTTTGTCGTCGGCCTCCGTCGGTCTATGATGACGGAAGAGAATCCTAAACGTCTATTCTGCTGGAATGAGTGCAGGTCCCACTTGTGGGTGTTCTCCATGTTGCTGGGTCTGTAGCAGGTTCGTCCAGCGTCCTTTTTTTTCTCCATCAGCTGCAACAGTAAATCTCTCTTCACCCAGCCTGAACTTCTGTGCTTCAATTGTCTCCTGCATTCACAGTAGGCGGGTCCTCCTTCCTAGGTTTTCATTCATTGGTTCTTCAAGGTTTCAGAAACCCAATTCAAGGCTCTTATTAGTCGAATGAGCGGTCAATCAGATGAACTAATCTGTTCGCGGCTGTGTCTGCAGCTTTTTTTTTTCAGTGGCGCTTGGAGGCCACACCACCTACATCACCACCATCAGTATCTCTATCATGCGTCATGAGTCCGAGCGCGCACGAGTGCGCTCTCGTGCGCCCTAGGACGCAGAGACTTGCCCGCCCGCGGAACAACGGAGTGCAAGAGGTTAACAATTCCTTCAATTACTTTTTTCACTATTGTCATGTCAATTTCATTCCAGTCCGTTGATTTTTTTGTTCTTAAATTTACTCACAGTCTCGATAATTTCCTTTTCAGTAACTGCACCCAAAAAGATTGTGTTTGGATTTCTATCTTCTGTTTCATTTACAGAACCACTGTTGTTTGTTTCTGGTGTCACTATTGATTTTGCTAATTCAGGACCAACGTTTACAAAAAATTTATTGAAACCACTGACCACATCCTCCATATTATTTATCAAATTGCCATTTTCAATAAAATATTCTGGATAATTAGCATTCTTAGGTCGATTACTAATAATCCCATTGAGTACTTGCCATATTCCTCTTAAGTTATTTTTGTTATCCTCCAATATTCTGTTGTAATATTCTTTCTTACAGGTCCTCATTATATTAGTAAGCTTATTTTTATATCTTTTATATTTGATCTCAGCCTCCACTGTTCTGCACTTAATGAATTGTTTATATAATGTATTCTTCTTTTTACATGCATTTATTAACCCCTTGGTGACCCAAGGAATATTTTTTGTTGTTGTCTGTCACTGTATTATAGGACAGTTTTTATTGTACAATGATTGAAATATTTGTAAAAATTTATCATATGCTTTATTTATATCATTTTCATCATAAACTATCTTCCAATCTTGTATTAATAATTCCTTTGTCAGTAAATACATAGATTCTTCGGTTCTTATTCTTTTATATTTAATATTTTTGGTATACTATTTCTTCCTATAATCACATTGATAGACAACAAAAATAGGCAGGTGGTCACTGATATCATTCAATAAAAGCCCACTCCTGATACTATTTTCCATAATGTTTGTGAATATGTTATCTATTAGTGTGGCACTGTGTGACGTGATTCTGCTAGGTCCGGTAATTGTTGGATGTAAGCCCATACTGTACATTGTGTTGATAAATTCTTCTGTCAAACTATGTTGTTTTGAGTTCATCAGATCTATACTGAAATCCCCACAGATGAACATAACTTTATGAGTTAGTTTTGCATACATTTTTTCCATCCAGTCCTTAAATAAGTCAATGTTTGATCCAGGTGTTCTATATACACAGCTCACTACTACATTCTTCACATTGTCCAGACAGATTTCTATTGTAATACATTCAAATAAATCATCCACAGTTACTGACAGATTTTCAACAACCTTGTATTTCAAGCTCTTGTCAACATAAATTGCAACTCCTCCTCCTTTTTTCACTTTTCTATTTATATAATTTAATTCATAGCCATCCATGGTAAAATCCACTCCTTTCTCTTCACTGAGCCACGTCTCTGATATTGCCACAATATTGAATGGCTCTTTAAACTGATGTAAATAATCTTTAATGTTATTAAAGTTGGCATAGAGATTTCTGCTGTTGAAGTGGATCATAGAAATATTGAAATCAGATGTGACCATTGTGTTAAACTGTTCATCCGTGTAGTAACTACAGTTATTATTGATGGAGCTAAATAAATTATTATCAGGGTCTATGTTATATTCTACGTCCTGTGGGTTGTGATCTGTATATTCAAAAACTTTCAGTTCCTGTTGTTCCTGTTTGTTAATCTTTTGTTTCACGTTGTTAAATGTCTTGTAGCAGATGAGTACAATCCTTCAGTGTCCTACAATTGTCTGTTGTTGCTGTCGACTCCAGTTCATAATGTTCATTGATATTTGTCCAGTTCCATAATATTACGGATATTAATGACCTTGGCTTCTTCAGGTGATCTGTTTAATTTGATGTATATTTTACAGTTTGATGTCCAGGTGTTTTGAATCTGTTTCTGCTTTCTCATGTATCTTGCTTTTCTGGCTATTTCCCATCAATCACTTTAAAGTATTTCAGTTCAATTATTTATTTAAATAATGCATATTTGCTTCACTGGCATTAAAAGGGGAAAAAACAACAACAAAAACAAGAGACACAATTATTTTAAACATCAGTATCGACCCAAAATGCCACAATTGGTCCACCCCCAGTAACTACAGTAATTAATATGTAATATAATAAAACAAGAGCAGTGACAGCATCTTTTATGTTCAAACAGCAGAGCAAAATCCAAAGATATTTATCAAAGAAAAGCAGCAATTCCTCTTAAAGTATATGCAAAGAAAATATTTAACATATTTTCACTCTTTATGCTTGTAAAATGACAATCTACAATATAATAATTTGAATATTCAATTATTACAATGATAAAATTTCAATAATGCAGTGAAAACAATTTAAGTTGTACATGAACATTGTTGTGAAATGATAGAGAACAATTTTGTAGTTAACAATTCTGGACTGAAAAATTCAGTTCAGACTTAAAGAGTAAATGCAAAATGCCCCTTGGTTTTTAATGTAGAACTGGCTGTAACATAAGCTATTTTTGTTGTTTCTGAATATTAAATTATCTTTTCAGCTTGTCATCATCCCCACCTCCAAGGAAATAACATTATCTTTGTCACACATGCAGCAAGTCTTGAAAAAAACTGTCTTTAGGGGGCACTGCTGTAGGTCACATGTATTTAAACTGCCTGGGACAGCTCACTGGAAAAAATGGTTTCATGAAAGTAAAAAAGGCAAAAAACAACAACATAATAACAATAATATACATAGAATCTACTGTATGTTAGTATTTAGTTTTAACCATATTATCAAATGTGGCTTCCAAACTTAGGGTAACAATTTATATACACATCACAAATGTTTGTACTCACAATGCAAAACTTCCTAAAGAAGTAACTTATCTAATTTAGCTATGCTCAATTA
The DNA here is from genome assembly GCA_020510985.1 of Pholidichthys leucotaenia. Lineage (NCBI taxonomy): Eukaryota > Metazoa > Chordata > Actinopteri > Cichliformes > Pholidichthyidae > Pholidichthys > Pholidichthys leucotaenia. The sequence continues at coordinate 258,125,206 of CM035838.1, forward strand.
AATTATGCAGGATCAGTTTAATCCGCAATAATGTTTGTTTTTCACCAGATGGGGAGGAAGTATAATATGCTACAAGTGTAAAAGTGGCAACATCTGGTTTAATACCCTTAGATCTCAAAGAGAGACTACTAACTTGCACATGCAGTCTTGAAAATTGAATGTTTCCTTAGTAGGTATTTAAATGTGATTTACTAAGGACATCTTCATGTTTGACAACAGGTGCAAACAGATAGAAGCGGCAGTTTTTAAATGAGACTTATCATGTTTCAATGCATCCCCATCGAGAGTTTGGAGACTGACCTGTGCAAACACAAAAGGAATTAAAGTTGTTAGAAAAGAAGCCACATTAGTTGGTTGGTTTAGGGCGCTCGCGCACGCAGCGACCAGCAGCCGGTGGCTTGTCACCAGACTGCAAACCAAATCTACCTACGGGTACAAATAAGTAACAAAAAAAAAAAAAAAAAAAAAAAAAAATTAAGGGGCTTCTGTCTGCATTGCTCTGGAGTCTGTGGATATCTTGGGAAGTGGACAGCTTTGCAACTTGAGAAGAGCTCCATCCTGAGAAAAGCAGACACCCCCTGGCCTACCAAGTTGCCAGGGAGCTGTTGGAGGGTCTGGTAACCTTCCACGCACCCCTTGGTATGCACCTCTCCTCGCTGTTCGGGTGGGAGAGTGGTAGGGTCTAAAGCAACACTATGTAATATGTGTCCCTTAAAGGTCTGATGACACGTTTTTGACTTCATCTAATTTTTCAACACATAATACAATATGACAAAATAGGTTGGTCTGTGCAGTTCTAAGTCAAATAGGCTTTTTTTCACGCGAATATCCGATGTTTTCATGAGCACCACGTCACCAATTGCATCAGTGGCTGGAAAACCCCCTGGCCATGTTGTAACGTCATCGACAGAACACAGCGTCTGGCTGCCCATTGTACACACAGGATGGAAGTGGTAGAAAATATCAACGATGGTTCCAGCACATGTAGTCTGGAATTGGTTTGTGTTGTCCAATCTTCAGACGATTATTGTTCCGAAGAATGGGATGACAATGAAGAATCTGGGGGCATCAGACCGTATAGGTTTGAGCCGTGCCAAGCAGGCATTGTGCCAAGCGAGTCAGACGCAGAGAGTGACAGTGGAGAGGCACACATGGCCGGCGCAGCAGCAGCAACAAACACACGGCAGGGGAACACCGAGTGTTATCCTTTTGTTACAGATATTGCAACAAATAATTTGTTCATAAATATAATTTATTTAAACCCGATTTTTCAATAAAATCATAGCAGTGTATTCTCTGTGGCTCAGACATCGGGTTTATTATGCATTATCTTTACAGTGGGGAAAAAAAGTATTTAGTCAGCCACCAATTGTGCAAGTTTTCCCACTTAAAAGATGAGAGAGGTCTCCAATTTTCATCATAGGTATACCTCAACTATTAGAGACAAAATGAGAAAAAAAAATCCAGAAAATCACATTGAAGGATTTTTAATGAATTAATGGGTAAATTCCTCGGTAAAATAAGTATTTGGTCAATAACAAAAGTTCATCTCAATACTTTGTTATATACCCTTTGCTGGCAATGACAGAGGTCAAACGTTTTCTGTAAGTCTTCACAAGGTTTTCGCACACTGTTGCCGGTATTTTGGCCCATTCCTCCATGCAGATCTCCTCTAGAGCAGTGATGTTTTGGGGCTGTCGCTGGGCATCACGGACTTTCAACTCCTTCCAAAGATTTTCTATGGGGTTGAGATCTGGAGACTGGCTAGGCCACTCCAGGACCTTGAAATGCTTCTTACGAAGCCACTCCTTCGTTGCCCGGGCGGTGTGCTTGGGATCATTGTCATGCTGAAAGACCCAGCCATGTTTCATCTTCGATGCCCTTGCTGATGGAAGGAGGTTTTCACTCAAAATCTCACGATACATGGCCCCATTCATTCTTTCCTTTACATGGATCAGTCGTCCTGGTCCCTTTGCAGAAAAACAGCCCCAAAGCATGATGTTTCCACCCCCATGCTTCACAGTAGGTATGGTGTTCTTTCTCCTCCAAACACGACAAGTTGAGTTTTTACAATAAAGTTCTATTTTGGTTTCATCTGACCATATGACATTCTCCCAATCCTCTTCTGGATCATCCAAATGCTCTCTAGCAAACTTCAGATGGGCCTGGACATGTACTGGCTTAAGCAGGGGGACACGTCTGGCACTGCAGGATTTGAGTCCCTGGCGGCGTAGAGTGTTATTGAAGGTAGCCTTTGTTACTTTGGTCCCAGCTCTCTGCAGGTCATTCACTAGGTCCCCCCGTGTGGTTCTGGGATTTTTGCTCACCGTTCTCGTGATCATTTTGACCCCACGGGGTGAGATCTTGCGTGGAGCCCCAGATCGAGGGAAATTATCTGTGGTCTTGTATGTCTTCCATTTTCTAATAATTGCTCCCACAGTTGATTTCTTCACACCAAGCTGCTTACCTATTGCAGATTCAGTCTTCCCAGCCTGGTGCAGGTCTACAATTTTGTTTCTGGTGTCCTTTGACAGCTCTTTGGTCTTGGCCATAGTGGAGTTTGGAGTCTGACTGTTTGAGGTTGTGGACAGGTGTCTTTTATACTGATAAAGAGTTAAAACAGGTGCCATTAATACAGGTAATGAGTGGAGGACAGAGGAGCCTCTTAAAGAAGAAGTTACAGGTCTGTAAGAGCCAGAAACCTTGCTTGTTTGTAGGTGACCAAATACTTATTTTACCGAGGAATTTATCAATTAATTCATTAAAAATCCTTCAATGTGATTTTCTGGATTTTTTTTTCTCATTTTGTCTCTCATAGTTGAGGTATACCTATGATGAAAATTGGAGACCTCTCTCATCTTTTAAGTGGGAGAACTTGCACAATTGGTGGCTGACTAAATACTTTTTTTTCCCCACTGTATGTATTTATGTATTCTGTATTATCCTGGTGAATCCTGCGTGTAAATCTATTCATCATGACCCTCTGTGCGCTCTTACACAGGACACGGAGAAGGAGGATGAAATAACGAGGATTTACGTGCAGGGTTCACCATAGCACATTTAATACAGAAAGACAATTCCCAAAAAGGTGAAGATGTACAAAAAACACAAACACACTTACTGATGGTGTTCGGGAGCTGGCATCGCCCAGAGAACGAATGAGAGGAGACAAAGCCACAGGTGCGCCCCAGAGCCGACATCACTTCAAGGACGCATGAGAACCACGGCGAACATGGAGTGACTAACACGTCGTGAGAGTGCTGTAAATACTGACAGACTAACAGCCCACATGACAATACTATGGACCAGCAGTGCGTGACTGGCAAACGGCCGCTAAGTACACGCACTGCTGGTGATGGTGTGATGAGAAGCACCTGGGTGAGGACCGGGAAAGATGATCAGTGGGAGTTTGAATCAGCTGATGATAATGAGAGAGGGGACGTGGCCGGATTGGCGAGCGTCAGGATGCGATCACAGAAAGTAGGTCAAAGCTGCGCGTAAATCCATTAATCCTTCCCCTCCTCGTGCGCTCCTCCTGCGTAAAAGCACACGAGGAGCGCATGAGGAGGCTTATGACAGTTGGAGCTGAAGCGTGTGATGTGGTCTTTCACGGCCTGCTGTTTATCTAAGCCTGTGACACAACGTGAAGGCATAGCTGTAAAATTAAAACAAGAAACCAGAGAAACTGTGAGCTACAAAGCTGCTGTCATTCCAGTCAACAACACCGGCATCCATTCTGTTGCTTACGTCATGGTGGTGCCACCCTTCATTCGGTGGGCGGCACCACAGTTCAGTCAGCGGCTGCGGTTTTTTGATGATAACTAGTTTATGCAGGCACGGTTGTAAATATTATATTGATCATCGACAATGACTTTTGGATTTACACAACATGCTAAAAAATGTCAAAATTGTGTCATCAGGCCTTTAAAATAATGATAATAATAATAGATACAGTAGCTCACAAAAGTGAGTACACCCCTCACATTTTTGTAAATATTTTATTATATTTTTTTCATGGGACAACACTGAAGATATGACACTTTGATACAATGTAAAGTAGTCAGTGTCTCTCTCTCTCTCTCTCTCTGGCATCCTTGTCTCGAAGAGGCGATGGTTAGTGCGTCAAGGGTTGGAGCAGCACCTGGAATGATTATACAGCACAATCCTTGAGTGGCAGTCTTTGGAGCAGTTGGCGCAGATGAAGATTGATGGTGCACATGCTGATGCTGTGCGTTCTTTCCTCGCCGCATGCATCGTCGCCATCTGGACTCTTGTGTTCGCTTCCATCTTGAGAACACCCTCTTTGACACTGTGGCGCCAGGTGGCCCGATCTTTGGCAATAACCTCCCAGTTATTGGCGTTGATCTGCACACACCGCATGTCGCGTTTGCAGACATCTTTAAAATGCAACAGCGGTCGGCCCACACGGCGGACGCCCACCTGCAGTTCTCCGTAAAGGATTTCTCTCGGCAGACAGTCAGGCTCCATGCGGTGCACGTGGCCGAGCCACCGGAGTCGTCTCTGACTGAGAAATGCAGGGATGCTTGGCAAGTCAGCACGCTCAAGGACCTCGGGTTGGGGACTCTGTCCTGCCACTTAATGTGCATAAGGCATCGAAGACAGTGGAGGTGGAACCCGTTTAACCGCTTCTCCTGCTTGGCATAGGCTGTCCAGGACTCGCTGCTGTACAGGAGAGTGGACAGGACGCAAGCTTGGTATACGAGTAACTTGGTCTTCAAACTCAGCAGATTGTTGCTCCACACACGCTTGTTGAGTTTGGCCATGACAGCAGCTGCTTTGGCAATTCTGGAGCTGATCTTGGTGTCCAGCGTGAGCGTGTTTGAAACGGTGGACCCTAGGTAGGTGAAGGTGTCCACAACCTCCAGCTGTGTATTGTCAATGGTAATGACAGGACAGGAGACGGCATCTTGCGCCATGATGTTGGTTTTCTTAAGGCTGATCATGAGCCCAAACTCCTTGCAGGTGTGGGACAGTTTGTCAACCAGGTGCTGCAGGCCCTCCTCGCTGTGCGATGCTAGAGCAGCGTTGTCTGCAAACAGCAGCTCACGTATGAGGACCTTGTAGACTTTGGTTTTAGCACGAAGTCTTGCGATGTTGAGGAGTTTTACATCTGATCCCTTGTGGATGTAGACACCTTCAGGACAGTTGGCGAAGGCGTAGTGGAGGAGCATTGAGAAAAAAATCCCAAAGAGAGTCGGTGCTAGATCGCAACCCTGCTTCACTTCACTGCTGACTGGGAAGGCATCTAAGGTGGCTCCATCAAAGCAAACAGTACTATGCATGTCCATGTGGAAGGAGAAGATGATTGCAAGGAGCTTTGGGGGACAACTGATCTTTCGCAGGATCTGGAAGAGCCCACTTCGACTAAGTCAAAGGCTTTGGTCAGGTCCACGAAAGCAAGGAACAATGACTGCTGCTGCTCTCGACACTTCTCTTGCAGCTGACGGAGGGAGAAGATCATATCCACTGTGGACCTTCTGGCTCTGAAGCCACACTGGGAATCAGGATAGACTCGCAAAGCGAGGCTCTGCAGGCGGAACAGGGTGACCCGGGTGAAGACTTTGCCAACTATGCTCAGAAGAGAGATGCCGCGGTAATTGTTGCAGTCACTGCGGTCGCCTTTGTTCTTATACAGTGTGACTATGTTGGCATCTCTCATATCTTGGGGAATGTGACCTTGCTCCCAGCAAAGGCAGAGGAGATCATATAGTGGTTGTAAGATGGCTGTTTTCCCATGTTTCAGAACTTCTGGGGGGATACCGTCTATCCCTGGAGCCTTGCCACAGGCGAGGCAGTCTATGGCTTTGCTGAGCTCTTCTAGCATGGGCATTTCATCAAGCTCTTCCATGACTGGTAGGCCAGGCAAGGCGTCGAAGGCAACGTCTGTCACGATGTTCTATTCAAGATAATGCTCGACCCAGTGCTAGAGTTGCTTGCTCTTGTCGGTGATGGCTTCACCTGTCTTAGCTCTGAACGGTGTTATTTTGATGCTTGTGGGGCCGATAGCTGTTTTGATGCCCCCATACATTCCTTTGGCGTATTCACAACCGGCAGCTACCGGGATGTTGGTGCACAGGTTCTGCCAGTACTCATTGGCGCAACAGCGGGCAATCTGCTGTGCCTTGCTCTTTGCTGCTCAAAGGGCGTCGCGTGTGCCAGGGCAAGGGTTCTGCTTGTGAGTCAGCACTGCTTCTCTTTTGGCCTCTGTGACTGGCTGCAGTTTGTCCCAGTGAACCTCAAACCAGTCAGCATTCTTGCGTTCTTTCTTTCCGAATGCAGTCATGGCTTAGTCGTAGACGGCATCACGAAGGTGGTTCCATTTGGCGTCCACGTTGCCTGGGATATCGGACTGGAGGGGAGCTTCAAGTTTCCTCTGAAAGCTGTCAGCGAAGGTCTGAGCCTTGATCGGAAATTCCGCAGGTGTTGATGCGGGAGCGACCCTTAGTCTTGGCATGGTGGATCTTCCTTGGCTTCAGTCTGACCTTACTGGTAACAAGGGAATGATCTGTATCACAATCAGCGCTGTGATAGCTTCTCATGTGAAGAACACTGCTGAGGTCTGCTCTTCTGGTAATGACAAGATCTAGCTGGTGCCAGTGATGGGACCGGGGGTGTCTCCAAGACACTTTCCGCAGCTCTTTACACTTGAAGTAGGAGTTTGTAATGCAGAGGCCGTGATGACAACAGAATTCCAACAGCCTCTGTCTGCTCTCGTTCATCCTGCCTATGCCAACGTGGCCAAGACAGGATGGCCACACTTGCCAGTCTGCGTCGACGCGAGCATTGAAGTCGCCTAGCAAAAATAAGCTTTCAGAGCGGGGGATTCTAGATAACACGTCCTCTAGAGCCTTGTAGACCTGATCTTTGGCTTCTGGAGTGGACGTGAGGGTCGGGGCATACACAGAAAGGATGTTCACAAAGCCCGACGATGTCTTCATGCGGAGGGCGAGGATTCTTTCGGACCCTCCTGTAGGGGTTTCTGTGGTGGCGATCAACGAGTTCCTCACTCCAAAACCTACACTATGCTGCCTAGACTCGTCCTGGGACAGGCCTTGCCAATAAAAGGTGTAGTCTAATTCTCTAAGAGAGCCGCTGTTGGCCAGGCGGGTTTCCTGAAGGGAAGCAACATCAATGTTAAGTCGTGTCAGTTCCTTATTGATGATGGCGGTCTTGCGAGAGTCATCCATTTGTTGGAGATCAGCGGTAAGTCCAGGGCACATGGTGCGAATGTTCCAGCTTGCAAATCGAAGAGCTGGAGTCTTCGTATGTTTCTCCTTTTGACTACCTGGTGCAGATTGACGCTTGCTTGTCAGGAGAGACCCCTAAGCTCTACGCACCCAGTAGAGCAGGCAAGCCATGGCGGGGCGGCACCTTACTGGCTGGGGGCTGCCCAGCTTGAGGCGGGTGGTAGCTGCCCAATGAAGCTGCAAAGGCTTCTCCCACCGTTGGACGAGACCCCTGGCACTCCTCCCTACGCCAATCGGTTGGAGCTTATAACCAGTAACTGCCTCGTCCCGTGTTGTGTCGGAATCTTGCAACGCCGCTGGAGTGGCCTCTCCAGTTTGCGCTAAAAAGCCTGGGCGGGGTAGTATGGAGGCACTAGGCTGCCCATACATCAGTGTCCCCCTCTCGGTGTCACTGGCTGAGTCCAAAGGAAAGGATGATCCAATACAGTATGGGACCAGTTCCACTGCAGGAGTTGCTGGAAGTAGTGCTAAGCACCTGCCAACCGCCTTAGGGCTCCACTCCGGATTTATCCTCAAGGTTTACTCCTGAAGCCTTTCCTGTAATCAGGTATAGCCGCAAGGCAGCGGAGGTTTGGAATCAGAGTTTACCTTCTCCTAGGTAGTTTGCTGGCCAAGGCTAACGGGCACCACCTGCCCGGATTTGAAATCAGAGTGGTCCTTCTCCTAGGTGGACTGACACCCAAGTCTGACGAGTCCAGGGTTTCCTCTGGCAACATTTCTCCGTGGCGGCCCGCCTCGCCAGAAATCGTACTGCCACGCCAAGCCGATATGATTTTATTAATAAAAATATATGAAGCAATGACTTTCCGCAAACGCGCACATGAACAACACGCGTGGCCGTCATCCGCGCAGAGTTTAGAAGCGTCCCGCTCACATGAGTTTTCCAGTCAGTCCGCAGTGTGTCGCTAAGTGTGACTGTCCGACAGAAACATGATTTTATTAAAGTACTTTAAATGCAGAAAAAAATCATAAGAGGTATGTAAGCACTGGTGTTTATCATGGTTTTAACCCGCTGGAAACGGGAGCCATAATGGAAGAGTCGCTTAGCTAAGAGATGTGGTTATAATTCAAATGCAGCCGGCTTCATATGACGGGAAAGGCAGGGGGACTGATGAATTGCTGAGGATATATTTCACCAGCCACTACAATATTAAGTTATGAGACTGGCAATTTCTCTCTTTTCTCGCACGAGCAGGCGTGCCGTTTTTATTCTCCAGCGGCAGTGACAAAGCAACAACTAAAAACACTAGCTCTAAACTGAGGTCCTTCAGCGGCCGCCTAGAGAGGTGCCTGATGAGAAAGCCTGAGCGCACAACTATAACAGCTGTTGCTAAACGACCAGGAGCCGGCCATTTATGTCTGAGGAGCCACTTAGTGAATGAAAAACCCACGTGCAGGAGTGGTTTCATGCGTTGTATTGAACAAAACCCCAAAACATGTTAATGGGAATGAATGAAGTGTGTATGTGTATGTGTGTGAAACACCCGAGCTGCCGAGTGCCCGAGTTGTCAGGGAGCGAAGGACCCAAAGGGCTCCCTGACGCGCCTGATGGAAAATAAATAAATATGTGCACTTTTTAAAATATTCTTTAACCAAATAGCCAAATTAGGTGGTATTTACTTGTATTATTAGCAAATTTGTAATTTGTGTGTATTTTCTACTATTGAATAAAAAAAAAAGAATCGAATCGTGGGCACTTCCCGGCCAGATATTGTGATACTAGGAGATCGGCTCCCGGCCGTGTAGTCTCTTCGCAACTATAACTGCCTAAACAGATCATTCTGTACATGAACACATATTATGGTAAATTATGTCTTTAGAGTCCACTACAGTTCCCTATTATGTACCTGGCAGGTTAAGATGACCGAAATTCACAAAGTCAGTGACTTTAATCTGTCAGCAGCCTTCAGACAAACTAAACGTGTCAACATTTGATTTCAAAATAAGGGAGGTTTTTCCTGCTGTCTGGGTGGTGAGGAGATTTCTGAAAAAACAAAAAACAAACTATAAATATAAAGAAATATTATAACAGAAATAATGGCATCCTTGGTCATTTAAGTTAATTTATTTCATTAAAGTAGAACTGAACTGAACGGCATTGAACAGCACTGGGTGATAGTACATACAATTATAAAGATAATTTATCATTGGCACCCCCTCCACAAATCCCGGAATCTTGGAGAAAATCGCGATTTTGAATTTCCCGCCCTGAAAAATCAGACAAATCCGCCGAAGCGCAGCCGGAGTTCCGCGTGATGTCACGAGTGTGACACAGTCCTCCATGTTTACCACTGCGAGCACGTCGACACTGGTTGTTTTTGGTGCATTTTGTCGTGATAGTCGACTACAAAACACTTCCAACACCTGGGAAGATCTGTTCAGTGGCCAAGGAAAGCTGTCATGGCGACGAAAGAAAAGAAAGGGGGAGGAAAAGCGACCGGGAAGCGATACGTTTCTAGATATACAGTGATCCCTCACTTATCGCGTTTAATGGGGACCAGAACCGACCGCGAAAAGTGAAAAACCGCGAAGTAGCGTCACCCCCCCCCCCCCCAAGGGCGTCACAAGCACTATTTTGCACAAAAAGGCACAAGAGAACAGCGAAAAGTGCCACTAAGCAACACGAGCGATAAAGAACAATGAATGCGGTCTTCCTTCGCTGGGTAAAACGTCTCGGCCAATCAGCTTGCGAGGTAAAACGTCTCGGCCAATCAGCTTGCGAGATTCCCGAGCGGTGAAGAGGTGGGCGGAGAGGAGTGGAGCGGTGGTCAGAGAGGTAGATTTTCAGTTGTGCGGGCTCTCCGTGTTGATACCTGATGTTCTACATTAGAACATCAGGTATCAACAGGAATCAACAGGAATCTTGCAAGCTGATTGGCCGAGACGTTTTACCCAGCTTCGCTCCCTGCCGAGCGCCTATACCCAGCGAAGGAAGACCGCATTCATTGTTCTTTATCGCTCGTGTTGCTTAGTGGCACTTTTCGCTGTTCTCTTGTGCCTTTTTGTGCAAAATAGTGCTTGTGACGCCCTTGGGGGGGGGGGGGGTGACGCTACTTCGCGGTTTTTCACTTTTCGCGGTCGGTTCTGGTCCCCATTAAACGCGATAAGTGAGGGATCACTGTAATAAGTTGGAAAAATGCTGATGGTTTTTTTTTCCCCTTTCTTTTTTATTGTTAATTTTCCTTATCCTGACACCCCTAACATGCCAAAGACTCACCATTCTGTATTCAATAAGCGACTCTCCTCCCCATCACTGCTGCGGTCTGAGTCGGTGCCGGAATCCCCCGAAAATTCTGGCTCTAATCTGTACGGTTCGATGCCTCCCTCGCTCTCTTCCTGTTCACTTGACACTCCTGCATCCTCCTCTGACTTGTCACTGATCCTGAATGCCTCTTCACTCTGAAAACTCTGGTGTTCTTGACTGCTGGAACTGCTATCATCTGCCATTGTTGTTTTGATAAGGGTCACACTCGTGACGTCACGCAGCGTCGTCTGCACTACTTCTGGTTTGTTTGGCACTGACAGCCAGAGGCAAAAGTTTATCGGCTTATAGCTTGGCCATCGCACGGCCTAAAAATTTCTTTTATGTGTTGAAAAATACAATAGGTAATAAGGAATTAATCTGCTATTCTACTTTTTTGGCAAAAAGGTGAGTTCAGTTCTACTTTAAATACAATTTTATTAATATTTTTTCTTTGTAATTAGAGTTAAATTATTGTTCTGTTCTGACTGCAAAATTATGGTCAAAAATGTAAAATGTTATAAAGAAAAAGTAAAAAAAAATTACCACAGTCTTTTTCAAATGTATCTAAAAAACAAAAACAAAAAACAGTAATTTTATTTTAAAAAAACAGACAAAAATTAGTCATAAAATAATCCATAAATTTATAATAAAGTTTCAAATGTACAAGAAAAGTCCATTTTACAAGAGGAAATTACAAATTTGAGGAACATGGTTTCAACTTTAGATTTACAGAGAAAAGTAGAAAACGATAAGAAAATTGTTCTAAATTTTGGAGAAAAACCTCAAACCTTCAAGACTGAAGTCATTACTCAAGTTTTTAAGTGGGCGCTCTTTGAACCCTTAACTCAATTAGAAATTTTTGGTTGCCTACTTTTAATTATTAATTTCAAAGCACTGCTTTTACATGAGTAGAATTTCTGGTTACTATACCCACCTGATCATATACAGTAATTTAAGTATGCTTGAGTACATTACTATTATGAATGTTTCTTTCCCTTCACTACTCTCTCAATGGAAAAAAGAAACACTAGAATAAAAATACAAAAAATACACATATTTTTGTCATTTATGTAAACCATGACAAAAAAATCCTGCAGGACAAAACATGACACTTGATATTTTCTAACTTGTTTGTATACTACCATAGACAGAGAGAGAATCTGAATTAGACAGAGCTCAGAGAGGGCAAGATGAGACAGAAGAGAGGAGCCAAGGAGAGGGAAGTGTTCAGGCAAAGGAAGGAGAGAAGGATAACACCACTAAAAAGTCTAAACACAGGATGTCTGGGTGGGACCCCAACTGGCCCAATATTCAAGCCTCGGTTGTACAATACTTCAAAATGGTAAGTTCCATATGCAACGTTACAGGGTAAAATTTTAAAAAGAAATAAAAAGTATAAAATTAACATATTCCGGTATGTTTACCCCCCCACCCCCACCCACCCCGGGGAAAAATATGTTGCCACCACGCCAAGGTCTTTAAGCCAGAGGAAACACTGCGAGCCCCACCTACCCGGAAGTAGGTAATGTGTACAGTGTACTACAGGCCATACTCTGTCGTCAGTGTACAGCCTGTATAACAGTGTAAATTTGCTGTCCCCTTAAAATAACTCAACACACAGCCATGAATGTTTAAACTGCTGGCAACAAAAGTGAGTACACCCCTAAGAGAAAATGTTCAAATTGTGCCCAAACTGGTAATATTTTGTGTGGCCACCATTATTTTCCAGCACTGCCTTAACTCTGTTGGGCACGGAGTTCACTAGAGCTTCACGGGTTGCCACTGGAATCCTCTTCCACTCCTCTATGATGACATCACGGAGCTGATGGATGTTAGAGACCTTGTGCTGCTCCACCTTCTGTTTGAGGATGCCCCACAGATGCTCAATAGGGTTTAGGTCTGGAGACATGCTTGACCAGTCCATCACCTTTACCCGCAGTTTCTTTAGCAACGCAGAGGTCGTCTTGGAGGTGTGTTTGGGGTAGTAGTAGTAGTAGTAGATTAGTTTATTTGACAGGGACAGTGCAATAAACATAGACAATTAATCAAAGACAATCAATCTGATGTGTTGCACATAGAGTGTATAGCTATTAGCTAATTTGCAACTCTTGTCCCTGGATGGGCTTTAGAAAAAAGAATCAAGATAAAAAATATACACAATAACCACATACATCAATGCAGAAAAATTATAAATACACAATTATAAATATTATAAATATTATAAATACACAAATATAACAGCCTGACTCACATTTAACACATATAACATAACTCACATTTGCCTATTTCAGGCCTTCCTCCCTCCGTCACTCACTATAAACAAACACATTTATTCCTTCCCTTCATTCACTCTCACTTTGCAGACAAATAATTCATACATGAGTACATTCTTGTTTATTTTTCAGCCAGTTTTTAACATTTTTAGTGAATGTTTTAAAGTCCGTTATTATTTTAATTTCATTTGGCATTGTGTTCCAGATGTGACTGCCCTTTATAGAGAAAGCTGTTTGTCCAAATGTGGTTCTGCGGTGGAATATTTTACAGTTATTGTTAACAGAACTCCTGGTGGCTCTGCTGCTGTCCTGTCTTTGGACGAAACCAGCAAGTGGCTCGGGTGCTGATTTATGGAAACATTTGAACGTTAATTTCAGAAGACAGAGGTCAATGAAGCTCTCAAAACTCAATAGGTTGTATTTTTTTAAAACATTACAGTGATGCCACCTAATGGGCTTTTTGTCCAAGATTTTTAGGGTTTGATTATATAATGAACCTATATGTCTTATTGTGGAAGGGGCTGCTTGAGCCCAGACTGTCAAACAGTATGATATATGAGAAAAAACCATAGAATGCATATACAGTGCAGCTGCTTCGTAAGGTATGTAATATCTAATTAATTTAAAGCAGTTCAGATTTTTTTTTACTGTTTTTGAAATTTTCTTTATATGAAGATTAAATTTGAGTTGAGGATCTAGTACAATGCCAAGGTATTTGAATTCTGTAGCTAAACTGATGTCATGATCATGTATATTAACTTTAAAATGTTGCAGGTTACATTTTTTGATTGAAAAGCACATTGAGACTGTTTTCTGAAGGTTCAGCAATAGATGGTTCTTGAGGAGCCACTCTTGGACATAAACCATACTTGTAGACAGTACATCTGCAGCCTGTGCTGGAGTCTTGGCAGCTGTGTAAATAACTGCATCATCTGCATAAAGTTGGCATGTTGCAGCTGAGCAGTGTAACGGCAAGTCATTAATAAAAATGCTGAAAAGTAAAGGACCAAGAATGGACCCTTGTGGGATACCCATGCGGTTGTTTAAAAATGAGGATTTATCCTGGTGAACTTTTACACACTGTTCTCTATTCTGGAGATAAGATGCAAACCATTCTAATGTATTTGGGGAGAAGTTAAAAGATACCATTTTGGATAAAAGCAAACTGTGGTTTACAGTATCGAAAGCCTTTTTGAGATCTAGAAAAACAGCTCCTACCACATTACCCCTGTCCAAGGACTGTTTGACGTTTTCAATAAGGCAACAATTTGCTGTTTCTGTTGAGTATCCTGGTCTAAAACCAAATTGATGTGGATGAAGAAGTTGACTGTCTTGTAAGTAGTCTATCAGCTGTGTAGCTACAACTTTTTCAAGAACCTTAGATAGGACTGGTAAGATAGAGATTGGGCGGTAATTGCATATATCGTCTTTACTGCCTGATTTATGAACTGGTATGACGACAGCTTTTTTCCAGCCAGATGGAAATGTACTAGACCTAATGGAGAGATTAATGAGATGAGTCAGTGGTTTGATTAATATTTTGCTGTGCATTTTGAGAAAGGAGGTGCTCATATTGTAGATATCATTAGTTTTTGAGTTTGACAGTGTTTTAACAATACCAGCAATTAACTTCTCATTTACCTCATCGATGTGAAAAGTATCTGTTGGAAGTATGGAATTTGTGTTGTTGAGCACATTTGGCAGCACAAAAATTTTTGTTAAGTCTTCCACAGAGCCCACAAAGTGTGAATTAAATTCATTTGCCAAAGTAGCCTTGTCACTGACGGTCTTGCCATTGATTCTAAGTTCCTTTACCCCCTTCTGATCGTTTTTTTTATTAGTTAAGTTATTTAAATGCCTCCATAGGGAACTGTTGTTACCCTTTGCATGATCTATCAGTTTATTGTAATAAGATATTTTTGATTTTCGCAGCTCATGTACCACTTTATTTCTTAAACTTTTGTACACAAGGTGATCATTTTGTAGTTTGGAGGTTAGTGATGTTTTCAGTGCATAGTCTCGCCTCTTCATAAGTTTTCTTATTTCATTATTTAACCATGGTAGGCTAATCTTCTGTTGTCTACTTTTAATTTGCTTTGAAAATTTTTCTATAGACTTTGTGATTGTTGCAGTTATAAAATTACAACAATCATCAACTTCACATGTTGCCATGAGCTGCTCCCAATTTTGATTCTCTAAGTAATGTTCAAACTCCTCATTTTTTGATTTGGGGATAATAAAATTTGATTTGTCAATATCGACTCCCCCAAAATACTGTAGTCGCTTTTTAGTAGGTTTCCTGACAGCAAGAACCATGTTATGATCTGAGAGACCAGTTACAAGATTATAGGTTCTGGTTATTCGTTCTGGTTTATTAGTAAATACCATGTCAATAAGTGTTCTGGATTGTTTGGTTATCCTGGTGGGTCCTTTGATGATTTGCTGGTAATTAAATTTAGTCATGAGGCTTTTCAGTTTTTGTTTGTCTTTTTTATCAGACCAGTTGATATTAAAGTCACCATGAATTATTGTTTCTCTGTTCTTCTCAAGTTGTTTAACCAGATCACTTAATTCATTATAAAAGGAAGAGTTGTGTGACGGTGGGTTGTACACTACTGCAATGTTGAAATTCATTACCGGAGAGAGACATACATTAACAGCTAAACATTCAAGTGAAGTATTCAAATCAACCAGTTGACATTTATATTTCTCTTTGATGTAAATTAAAACACCTCCTCCCCTCCCTACCTGCCTGTCTTTTCTAAAACACTGGTAGCCCACAATATCGATCATATTAGTGTCTATGTTACTGTGTAGCCAGCTTTCTGAGAGACAAAGGTAGTCCAGATTTGAATCCAACAGCAACACCGAAATCTCATCTCTTTTGGGGATTATGCTCCGTATGTTTAAATGACCGCCGAGGATCCCCTTTGGTTTAGCCTTGGTGTCCCAAAGAACTCGTGCATGATTAACAGTTTGGAAAAATAAATGTTGTTTTTGCTTTTGTACAGCTCGGTTTTGTGCTAACCCAGTGGTCTGCTGTTTAATAGTGGCAGGTCCAGGGTTAAGGTGAATATCTCCTGCCAGAAGTAGCAGAACTAACAGAACTTTAACTGTATATCCTCTGCCATATTGTGATTTTTGCTTAACAGCCATGTTTGCCTTAATTTGGAAGTTTTTGCTCAGGGCTTTTAAAGACCACATAGAGTGTAGGGTGAGATGTCCAAGCCCAAATCCATACAGATAAAACTTTTTAACTTCACCTTTGGTTGAGTTTGTCGGAAAATCCTTCTTGTTGCAGGTCCAGACACACAAAGACAAAACGAAGAGGAAGTAGAGAAGTAGAGAAGGCTTATTAGTGGTGCCCATCAGCCCACTTTTTAATCCGGTGGCAGCCATCTTCAGTCTTTCTTGGAAAGAAGGAAAAGGAAAATCTGTGGATAGTAAAATAAATTCTGCTTATATCGCCAGAATCTGATCCGATCGTCCTCAAATCCAGCTGGGCCTCAGCTAGCCAACTAGCCCCTTCCGTTGCTGGTCTCGTTGCTCATAGTCGCCGTAACTGGTCTCCCGTCCCGCTCCTCCAACCGAGTCTCGTCACACACCGCCGCTGCCACCGAGCTCCGCTGAGGTCACGGTAAATCCTCCGCTAGGCATTATCATGTTGGTCATTATCATGTTGGAATACTGAACTGCGGCCCAGTTTCCGAAGGGAGGGGATCATGCTCTGCTTCAGTATGTCACAGTACATGTTGGCATTCATGGTTCCCTCAATTAACTGTAGCTCCCCAGTGCCGGCAGCACTCATGCAGCCCCAAACCATGGATAACATGGATAATGCAGCATGTGTGTCTGAGTCTGTGCCGCAACTGCTGGACTTTATTTTAAGAGATTTTCATGGACACAGTGATGAAAAGAGAGACAGGAGGAGGAAACGCGGAAAGCGTGGAGGCGTAAGATTAAACCTGAGGAGGCGTCAGTTTAACAGCATTCCTCTTCCTTCCACTATTATGGGGAATGTACAATCCCTCAGAAATAAAGTGGATGAAATTCAAGGGAATGTATGATATCAGAAGGACTTCAAGAACTGCTGTGTCATGGCTTACACGAAGACGTGGCTTACGGCGCATGACCGGGATGCGGACCTGTGGATTGATGGCTTTGGAGCCCCACTTCGCTCGGATCGGCAGGAAGAGGTAACGGGGAAACGTCAGGGGGGGCGGCGTATGTTTGTATATTAATAAACAGTACTGCACATCTGTCACGGTCAGAGAGCGCATCTGTACACCAGATGTGGAGCTTCTGTCCGTGTCACTACGCCCCTTTTATCTGCCCCGCGGGTTCCCCCAACTTTTCATAACGACTGTGTACATTCACCCGAGGGCAGATGCTGACTCCACCTCCAGCACCGTCTTTGATGTGGTACAGCGGTTGCAGTCAATTTCCCTAGAGGCTCCAAACTTTATCCTTGGGGATTTTAACCATGTTTCTTTAAAGAAGACACTTAAAAACTTTTATCAGTATGTCTCCTGCCCAACCAGGCGAAAAAAGACATTGGACCTGTGCTACGGCTCCATAGAGAGGGCCTATAAATCACTTCCCCTTCCTCCTTTAGGATCCTCAGATCACAACTGTGTACATTTGCTGCCCACATATAAAACTGCCCTCAGAAGAGGCAAAGTGAAGACCAGAGACATAGACGTGTGGACAGAGGATTCAGTGCACTGCCTCCAGGAATGCCTTAACTGTACGGACTGGGAGGTATTCACACTGGCCTGCGGGGATGATTTGGACTCTTTGGTGGACGTCACATGCTCATACATGGCTTTCTGCAGAGATATGATTGTTCCACGTAAACGTGTCAAAATATATCCCAACAACAAGCCATGGGTTACAAAATCAGTTAAATCCTGCTTACAGCGGAAAGCACTTGCCTTTAAACAGGGGGTTGTTTCTGAGCTGCAGGTTGCCACAAAAGAGCTGAAGGCCAAAATTTTAAGAGCAAAACAGAATTATAAATCAGAGTTGGAAAGCAAGATGGCAACAAAGAAACTCGGTTCAGCCTGGGCCAGTATGAAAACTATTGCAGGCCTTCAGAGCACAAAGCGCAGAAATCATGTGTTTTTAGGTGGTTTTAATTCAGACACAGAGCTGGCTAATACTCTTAATTGTTTTTATGGTCGTTCTGATTCCTTTGATTTTAGCACAGAAACCCAAGATTTGAAACAGAAACTCAGAGACAATCAGCACTTTAATATTGAGGTGCAGGATATTAAAAGGGTGTTTTGTGCTGTAAAAGTGAACAAAAGTCAGGGCCCTGATAATATATGTGGGTGATTGGTAAAGTCCTGTGCACATGAATTGAGTCCTGTATTTCACTACATTTTCAATAAGTCCTTACAGACACAACATGTGCCTAAGATCTGGAAAGATGTCGTGGTTGTCCCCGTTCCAAAATCCAGCTGTCCTAAAACGGTAAACGACTTTAGACCAGTTGCTTTGACTTCAATTTTAATGAAAATTTTTGAAAAATTGGTCAGATTTGAGGTCCTAAAGCAGACTGAGCATGCATTGGATCCTTTGCAGTTTGCCTATAGGCCTCACAGAGGAGTGGAGGATGCCACTGTCACTCTGTTTAACATGCTTTTTAAACATCTGGATTTTAATGGGACACACGCCAGGCTTTTATTTGTGGACTTTTCTTCTGCCTTTAATACAATCCAACCTCATATTTTAGTTGAAAGGCTCCTGCAACAATTTGATTTGAGTAATAATCTGGTGGGTTGGATTCTGGATTTTTTAACCAACAGGACACAGAGAGTAAGGGTCAATGGTACATTGTCTGACCAAAAGTGTTCTTCTACTGGCTCTCCTCAGGGGTGTGTGTTGTCACCACTACTCTTCATCCTGTACACAAACATGTGTCGGAGCAGACATGACAACAGACACATTATAAAGTATGCTGATGATTCAGTTGTTGTCAGTCTCCTCCAGGATGGTGACAGTGGCCACGGCCCAGTAGTTGATGATTTTGTTCACTGGTGTGAGGATTCCTACCTGCAGCTGAATACGACAAAAACTAAAGATATGATTATTGACTTTAGGAGGAAAACTCCCAGGCACAAAGTCACTGTACTAAAAGGCCAGACCACTGAATGTGTACAATTCTACAAATATCTTGGGACGATTATTGATAGTAATTTAAACTTTGAAGAGAACTGCGAAAGGGTGTGCAAAAAGGGTCAGCAACATCTGCATTGTTTAAGGAAACTTGCACGCTTCCAAATTGACCGAACCATAATGACAATGTTTTATCGGGCTTTTATTGAATCTGTTTTATCCTTTTCTTTAGTGTCATGGTTTGGTCAGATAAAACTGAAACAGAGGAAATCCTTGGATCAGGTAGTTAGATGGTCCAGTCGTTTGCTTGGTGAGTCACAGCTGAGCCTGACATCCCTGTACACCAGACAGGTAGAGAGGATGGCTACCTCCATTTTAAATGATGACTCCCACCCTTTGCACTGCCACTTTCAGCTTCTTCCCTTCAGACGGAGGTTTGCTATCCCAAAAAGTAAAACCCAGCACTACAAAAACAGCTTTGTTCCTGCTGCTGTCAAAGAGTTGAACAAGTTGTAACAATATATTGCACATAATTTAGTTACCTATTTATTAATTTCATTTTATATTTACTTATTTTTGTAGGTTTTTTATATTTGGGTTCTAAATCCTTTATTGGGTTTTAGACTTTTGAGTTTTTAACCTCTTTGACTAGTCTTTAACTTTTTAATATGACCCTTCTCTCTTATCTCTTTGTTTTTTCTCTTATCTCTTTGTCCTATGTCCTGATTGATGGAGCCTTGAGCACTTTTATCATGTTTATAGTCAGCTTCATGTGTGCCTGTGTTTGTGTTCATGTTGAATGTAATTGTGGTTTGTAAATATGGATGTCACCTGACTGCAAAACAAAATCTACCTACGGGTACAAATAAAGGAACCTGAACCTGAACCATGTCACTCCCACCACCATGCTTGACTGTAGGCAAGACACACTTGTCTTTGTACTCCTCACCTGGTTGCCACCACACACGCTTGACACCATCTGAATCAAATAAGTTTATCTTGGTCTCATCAGACCACAGGACATGGTTCCAGTAATCCATGTCCTTAGTCTGCTTGTCTTCAGCAAACTGTTTGCGGGCTTTCTTGTGCATCGTCCTTAAAAGGGACTTCCTTCTGGGATGAAAGCCATGCAGACCAATTTGATGCAGTGTGCAGCGTATGGTCTGAGTACTGACAGGCTGACCCCCCACCCTTTCAACCTCTGCAGCAATGCTGGCAGCATTCATACATCTATTTTCAAAAGACAACTTCTGAATATGACGCTGAGCACGTGCACTCAACTTCTTTGGTCGACCATAGTGAGGCCTGTTCTGAGTGGAATCTGTCCTGTTAAACCACTGTATGGTCTTGGCTACCCTGCTGCAGCTCAGTTTCAGGGTGTTGGCAATTTTATTATAGCCTAGGCCATCTTTATGTAGAGCAACAATTCTTTTTTTCAGATCCTCAGGGAGTTTTTTGCCATGAGGTGCCATGTTGAACGGAATTCCAGTGACCAGTATGAGAGAGTGGGAGAGCGATAACACCAAATTTAACACACTTGCTCCCCATTCACACCTGAGACCTTGTAACACTAACGAGTCACATGACACCAGGGAGGGATAATGGCTAATTGGGCACAATTTAGACATTTTCACTTAGGGGTGTACTCACTTTTGTTGCCAGTGATTTAAACATTAATAGCTGTGTGTTGAGTTATTTTGAGGGGACAGCAGATTTACAGTTATACAAGCTGTACACTGACTACTTTACATTGTATCAAAGTGTCATATCTTCAGTGTTGTCCCATGAAAAGATATAATAAAATATTTACAAAAATGTGAGGGGTGTACTCACTTTTGTGAAATATTGTATAATAATTATTATTCTGATGGTACATCAACCTCTGACCAGGAGAATGTCACTTTCCCTATAATCTAAGTTCGCCTACATTGCCGTCAACAGCTCAGTTCTTAGTAGGAACACTGAAAGGACTGCAACTGAGTCTCAACAGCCAATCAAAGGGCACAACTTTAGCCACCAACAACTAAGCACCCTGTGACTGGCTGTTGAAGCTGAGGTCATAATCTCCATAGTAGTCCTTTCAGTGCTCCTACCCAGAACAAGAAAAATACAGAGTGCTGCTTTAATGTCTCTGAACAGCAGTGCATTACACTCAGAGCCGTCACACACAACTAGTAAACACACCTTCTTTACTCATTCTTTAATTTCTCTTTTGAATCCTCCTTTTATGTGGAGACCTCACTTTGTTAGCAGTTTGCACACAGTTAAATTTCCTCCTTATTGCACTGCATATATATACTGTAATTTTACACATTCCTGCAGAAATGCTCCACTTTGAATATTATATAGGGCAAGGGCACAAAATCACAGCAAGTGCATTTTGCTCAGTATGCCTCAAATCTCAATGTGTGGTCTTAATAAATGAGTTTACTCTGTTTTTTAGGATTTCTGTCAACTTTGCACATGTTTTAGTACCTGCAAACCTTTAGTAAAGCAGGCCCCTAATGTTTATTTTTTAAGCATCTTTTCCCTTTGTCCTACCTGAATGATGGGAGGATGCTGAAGGAGGGTCGGGTGGCCCACGAATCGAACATTGTCTATCTTCAGTTCAAACTTCTTCCCACACATATCAGACTTGGTAGCCAAGATGGTGGCCAGGATGATGTCAGAGAACCTAAACCAGGGACAAACCGACCCAGTGAGAGCATGTGTGTCTACGTGCAGAGGTACAACGATACTACTGCACAAAAAAAAGCAAAGACAAGAGAGAAAATTTAAATTAGCTCAATTTGCTCCTGCCTGTGAGGGCTGCATTAATTAGATGTAATGAATGCAATGTAAATTCAGTAATAAAACATAAAAAAGCTTGTGTGGCTACTGGAGAGGAGAAGCAGGGAAAAAGCCTCCTTGCAGAAAAATGAAGTCGCTGTTTGTATAAAGAATGTGAAGACTCATGCTGGTTTCACTCGAGTAACTCATGCTACAATCATGAAGGTGTTAACTCCCAGAAAAAAGAAAACACCCCACGGATTTATTCCACCACTACAAGTTATTCAGAAGTCGCTTTATTGTGTTTGATTAAACTGAGTTTTGTGCTGCTCAGTCTACATGCTGGAGATAATGTGATCAAAGTGAATGAAAGCTTTAAGAACAGTTTTAAACAGATATTTTAAACCCAAGCACCAATCAAAGATTAGAGTTGGAGATCCATACAGGACACAAAATAGGAGAGAAGGGGACAAAAAGACAGGGAAGATCTAAGTGAAGGAAATGTGGTTTAGAATGATTCAGTCTTACCCTGCTACCAACTGTTCGTCAGTTAGTGGAGATTGCTCTCTGAAATGGGAATTGGGGCCACAAAAAAGAAGAAAAAAGCAAACAAAAGGGAAAATGCAACACACAGTTGGGCTAAATGCATAAAATGGGCATCAAAACAAACAAATGTGACACTTGTGGTGTTAGAAAAGTGGTCTGCTTGTGGATTTAAGCAAATTATTAAAATATGTTGATTAAAAGATAAAGTCAGTGATGTTGATAGGCTTTTATCTAACAGGACATCTGCACCTTTAAGCATGTTAAATCTAAAATGTTTTAAGACCCTTTTCAAGGCTACCTAATCAAATTTAAGACCTTAAAGTCCAAAACCACTAAGGCTGGTCCATTTATTTATGAGAATAGATAGATGTACTTTATTGATCCCAAACTGGGAAATTACAGACATGACTGACAGAAATTACAGAACTGACATGACTACAATTTTGGGTCATCAGTCCAGCTCATATTAAATGTCCACTTCCTCGGGATCAATGTTGGAACTCAATAATAATTTATTCAAGTAAAATACCTGAAATTGGCACATAATCCCACACCAGAAAACTTGCAACTTAACAGGAAAAAAGTCACAAATTAATGAGAAAAAATGTACAAAATTACTGCAAAAAAGTTGAATGTTTACAAGAAAAAAAAACTGCAAATTTATGAGAAAAAGAGTTACAATTCTATGAGAAAAAAATGTAAAAATTTATGAAAAAAGTCACAAATTTATGAGAAGAAAGTTGCACATTTAAAAAGATTATTGGACATTTACAAAAAAAGAACTCCAAACTTAGGAGAACAAAGCTGCAAATTTATGAGAAAAGAGTTTCACATTTACAAAACACTGTTGTAAATTTACGAGAAAAAAATTTACAGTTCTATGACAAAAAATTGCAAATTTACAGCAATCACAGCTGACCATTCCGCTCATTTCATATTCCATTATGTTAAAAATCAAAAACTGCAAATTCACAAAACCGAATTTTAGGATTTCATCTCAAAGTGTTTACTTTGTTGTTTTTTAAGGACCTTTGAAAGGAAGATTTAAGGATTAAGAGTTATTTTTAATGACAATTAAGGCCTTAATTTTGGATACACAATTTTAAGACCTCTTAAGGTTCCATGGACACCCAGTCTAAGGACACGTTACATATGTGAGCTTAAATGGCAATTAAAATGGCCAATTTTTATGGCTCTGCTTTTAAGGCTCAGCAGAACTGCCTTATATTATACAGCAGTTTTTTCCCCCTAAAAGTTAAATATGAAAACAAAAAGTTGCACTTGATGTCAAGTAGATCAGCATAGATAAAGAAAAAAATCACTGTAAATATCTTGAGCTGGTTTGTTTAATTTTGTTTGTTTGTTTTCTGTGTAAAGTCTATTAATGCTTAAACCTCACTTGTAGCTGCTTTTTAAACCCTATTGGTGAAAGTCAGCCAACTAAAGAGTGACCAGCATGTGGCAGCAAAATAAAACATCCAGACAAACAACAGGTAAGGCTGAAAAGTTTGTTGTAAGGGCATTTGAGTATTTTTAGTACCGAGTATTTGAAAAACAAAACCACAAAAATAAGTAGTCTCTAGAGTTTTTTCTTTAAAAAAAAATTCCTTAAAAATCTGCAATTTTTCACTTAAACTTTTTCTCATAAATTCTAAAATTTTCTCGTCAGTTTGCAACTATTTTTGCATAAATTTCTAACTTAGTTCTCGCACATTTAGGATTTTTGCATAAGGAACTACAGTTAAGAAAAAAAAAATTAAGCACATAGCAATAAAAAGATGTGTTCAGACTTGTATTATTACAATTCATCAAGCGGTCATAGTGCTTGCATACATCGGCTTATATAAGCGCTTGCCACCTTCATAGTTGTATAAAAATATAGCTTTTTGCAGGAGAACACAGAAAAACAAGGGGCAGAAATACAAAATGAGCAGGAGATGCTCATTTGGATCTCAGAATTGTGCGTAAATATTACATAAAGGAAAAAAATACCTTGAATCACCATCCTGATCATCAAGCCCGTCCCCGGTGGTGTTCAGCACATAAGGACTCCGTTGTTTTGCTTGTGGACAAACATCAAATTTAATGTCAGATAATATACATATTAAACATTAAATATTTATCAAACAGAATTATACTGATATATTCATCCATCCATCAAAATTCATCTTTTACTGCAGCTTCACAAATCTGTAGAGCTACAATACTGCTCATTCACCCTGAAGAAACTCAAAAACTGTTTGAATTGATTCCATTTTGACAATATTCCCCTGATTTTATGATCTAATCTTTACATATTTTCAAAAGTATTTGACATGTTTTAATTATCCCAATAGCTCACCTGTCTTTGCACTCCACACTTTCATGTATACTGACCCATCCGTGAAATCACTACTGTGTATGCTTTCCATAATCCTTGGGTCATTTTACTTAATTGTGTGTTCTGCACTTCGCACTCTAAAGTACACAGTTCCATCCGTGAAGCTACTACCGTACCTGTGTATATATCAATGAACTATTTTTATTTTTATTTCAATCATATGTTTAATCATGTGTTCTGTAACTGTGTTTTATTCAAATTCTTCTCTTTTACTTTATTGCGCAGTAGCCTGGTGGAGCACCCACAATTTTGCTGTACTGTACAACTGTACAATGACAATAAAGGCTATTCTATTCTATGAATGCCATTTACATACCTTCATGTTTTCAGTAAATATTGCCCACAGTAATGTGTATTATTGTTCGCCTGACTAGAGAGTATGAAGATATATAAACTTTAATAATCAAATGTTGATGAATTCCAAAGATTACTAGATAATATTCAATATGTTGGACAATAATTTCATCAAGTGTCTATATGATTGTTCCAAATATTTAATGAAACACTTCTAATTATGTAAAATGTTGTTTGACTTTCTATCTATCTATATTTTTCAGAGCTCACAAATAACACATCATTGGTTTATAACAATTTGATCCACCTCAGATACAATTAATAACTTTAATGGCTAGTTAGTATAATATTATTTTTTATTTAGCAAGTTGGTGTGACTGCTTGATATCGGTGTTTACAGCAGGAGCAAGATAACAAATGACAAAAATTATTGTCAATAAATCTTAAACATCAAATTCATCAGTATGTGCAACACGACACAAATTCAGAAAAAGGCAAGAGGAATAGTAGATACGAGCTTAAGTCGTGGAACACTCATTTAGAAGAAAATATAGCTTTTATTGGACTGGGTTATAGTGAGAGGTGTTTGTTGTATAATATACGCGTTGCTGATGTGAAATGATTCCATAAAGGCAGCAGGCGTGTCAGTGAAGTGAAGCTGTGTCTCGGCTAATGCTACGCCTACCTGACAGAGATGAGGGACATTCAGCGACTCTTTGGAAAGGATACCGAAATAGGAGTCTGTTTCCCCGGCTGCCATTGCTAACCAGTATGACGCTGATGGGGCTTGTTTTGTCTCCGCTTTTGTAGGCGCCGCTCTGAGGCTGACTGTACAAGGAGGACTTTCGGTCATCGGGCTGACCGGCTGAAGGGTTTAGCATCATGTTAGCATCCTAGCTCACTCAGCATCTGATGCAAGTAAACGGAGGATGTCAGCTAACTTTTTACAATTTATGCTTTCCATACAAATACACAGAGCAACTAAGACGCGCTACCTGAGCTAACTTTAAGGCCTAGCTATGTTAAAGCCTTCCAAAATGCGGAAACAGCCATCCATCCAGCCACAGCTGCTGAGATTGTTTTGCGTCACCTTATAAAGTGACCGACTGGAACAAAAGAAACGGCTATACCATTCCCCCTTCAACAGCAGTTATTTTTGGTCCCACTTTGCCCCCTTTTTTTAAACAAATTGGTGTAAAATGCCTAAATATTTTTCGTGAACACAAAATAAATATTTGAAACAAAATTTTGCTCCTTTATTTAAAAGAAAATCTGTCTGAGAGCACTTTGCCCCTTGACAGGGTGGTCCACCTGACAGGTTTGACATATTTTGATTGCAAGAGCTCAGTCACACAAATTTTACCTATGAATACTTTCACCTGCCTGAGATATAGGATACAGGTGGGTGGAGGTGGTGATGCATAAATGTCAGTATATACAAGCGGACGGGAGGATTAAGGAGGGTGCAAAGAACAATTTTGAACCCACTTCAAATGAAATATGATGGACATGTGGCACACATATATGCACATATGTTGGTTTCAGATGCTCCACAGATATATCACTGTATGCTTATTGTATACTTCACGTCTCAGGGGAACAAAGGGACTGAGCCTTCCAGAGGTAACGGGAGGGTGTGAGATCTGGCCTTTTGTTTCAAGGAGATGGCCTTGAGAGATTTCCTGACCACCGGAGACTAGGAGGTGGATGGTGTTAAGATCGGGGGAAGTTACATTGTGACTGGGATTAAGTACCATGTGACTGTATGTTTGATGTCCTGGTATAAAAGGACGGATGAGAGAAGATTCATCCTCTTTTTCTGCTTTTGAATGTTGGAGAATGTCATTGTGAATAAAGCTGAACCTGAGGAATACACTCAGTCTCGTCCTTCACAACTCTCCACAGACAGTGGCTAAATGAGCACTACACATAACAACCTCAAGTTCAGTGACATGCACAGACATTTCAGGGGGCAGGTGCTCAACCAAAAAAAAAAAAAAGAAGCGAGCACTCCTAAAAAATAAAGTTACAAGCAGTAGCTCAAATTTTACTGTACTTACTTGGTATATCAATTTTATTTTTTATACCTACACACTCATGGAGCTATTTAATGCCCCATAGATTTCTACAAAACTATCAACTCACACAGAGACCATCATTAATTATATATTTACAGGACAAAAATGGGCAGCATCCATTGAAAAAATAAATATCTGTTTGAAATAAATAAATCTTTGCAAAAATCTGAAAAAAGGCTTTTCTTTCAATTAAGGAAATCTTTAACCTCCATTCAAATAAATAAATCTCTGCAAAAAAAAAAAAAATCAAAAGGCTATTCCCCTTTGTGATGTATGACATTGGGTATATCTGGGAGTGGTGCGTGTTCTATGGGTGACATCACCACGCCGTATATATTTTGGGCAGCCCGCCATCTCAGGTAGTCAGTTGTATGGCAGTTGGTTGGTGTATAGGTATTGGTATGACAGGTGGTTGGCAGCCGGCTCCATTACACACGTTTCTGTATTCTTATACTGTAGGGAATCCACGCTGAGATAATTGTTTTTTTTTTTGATTTTGTATACTTTATTGATCCCCAGAGGGGAAATTGAGGGCATCCACCTGGATGGATGAAGCAGCCACGGTACGGCGCTATCCCTTAACCATTCACACACACATTCACACCTAGGGCCACTTAAGAGTCTCCAATTAACCTAACCTGCATGTTTTTGGCCTGTGGGAGGAAACCGGAGAAATCCCGGAGTAAACCCACTCAAACACGGGGAGAACATGCAAACTCTACACAGATCACTGTTGGTCGGGAGCTGGGATCGAACCCAGAACTGGGTCCGGACGGGGTTCATGCTGAGGTGACTTGGCGATGTGACGACGACTTCTCCCAGGGGACGAAGCGAGGGGGGAACCCAGGAATCGCCGCTCCTGGTCAGAGACCGAGGCGAGGAAGGCATTGAGCTTGGGAAAGCTTCGTTGCTCTGGAGTCCTCTCCACTAATCTCACTGCCGCTGCCACGTGCCTGCAGATGGTGAATGGATACACAGCGGGAATCGCGTCAGCCGCTCGGTCCCAGACGTAACTGCTGTCAGCTGCGGCTCTATGGGGGGAATCCCGAGTGACGTAATGCAGAACGGGGAAAGCCCTCTGGGTAGCGCGAACTCCCGGGCTGGAATGGCAGCAGGAACGGGGTCCCGAAGCGGGGGGCAACGTCATCCACTTCGGCGTCCTGCCGAAGTTTCCATCCAACCCGCGGAGCTTCTCTCGCTGTGTGACCATGGCATCAATCCTGGCACTGACCTCGAGATGGAACAAAGAAAGAGGGTGACAGTCCAGGAGATCCTCAGCACGGCCCGGATGCCAGCGTCTCGAATTGGAGGCGTCGTGCAGGGTGAAGAGCGTCCTGTCGACAGCCCCCGAGATGGACCTCAGCTCGTCGCCCTGGCGTCGGGAGTGACTCCTGGGAAACGGCATGCTAATGGCGCTAACACCCGGACAAGGAAGGTACAGTTCCACAAACTCACGGCCGCCGGCAAACTCGTCTGGCTGCGACATACTGTCACACGTGGCTCTAGAGAGCCACGCAATAAGAGAGCCAAGGGCGAGCCAGTAAGTTGTGATGTTTATTGGTGACAGGGGTAAGGGATGAGGAAAGCACAGATGCTCATACACAGTTACACTCATGGGCAGTATAGCAACAGAGTTAACAGTCAACAAGGTGGCGCTCCCAAGTGATTCGCTAAGACAAGTAGAGGGCTTGCGCCAGACATGGGGGCACAGAGGCACAAATACTTCTTACAGGAAAACACTTACGAGAGATGCTGGAAGAAGAGACAAGGGCTGGCACCAGACGAAGGGGCTCCAGCCTAGCAGTGCTTATGTCGCAGCGCCGAATGATCATGGCTGCTCCTCTTTATACTCATTAGCAGCGCCCCAGCTGATGAGGATTAATTGGCCCCAGCCGTCCCATGACACTGACAGCTGAGAGCCAGCTGAGGTGCTGCCCAATGAGAGGCAGGGATAAAAGGAGCATGGGCTGAGCGCCGAGCCGGCGTCTCACCCCATGGTGACAGACATAACATTTGACGACGAGAGATTAAACCATGGAGGTGCGCTTACAACCACTACGACCCTTTCTCAAGTCCCCATGGGAACCAGCAGTCCTCTGGCCACGTTGGCTGGACACATTCGAGATCTATCTCGTAGCGCTGGACCTGGGTAAACTTGGTAAAATAAGGAAAAGTGCACTCCTTGTCCACAAACTCGGCATAGAAGACCAAAGGTTTTTCCACACGTTAGGACCAACGGACTCGTATGCGGATGCCGTCAAGCTCCTTGCTAGCTACTTTGCTACTCCTGACAATGTGATAGCATGACGAATCCGTTTTTGCCAGAGATGACAGTGAGTCAGTGAGTTAGTTCAGCAATTTGTCACTGACCAAAGACATTTGGCTAGCAAGTGCTAGCCAAATGAACTGTTGAACTGTTGAACTGTTGGAAGATGAAATGGTGTGGAACCAGTTAGCCAAGCACACGTGCAATGCTAGGCTATGAGCTAAGATGCTAATGGCGCCAAATGACATGACACTAGCTAACACAATTGAGCTAGCATTCCAGCTAGAGGCAGCAGAGAAGTTAGCCTCAGAGCTAAATGTGTGTCAAACACAGAAGCTACCCAGACACACAACGCTAGCGAGCTCGGTGGGCAGGGAGGAAGAAGAGGGCACAGCAGAAGAATATGAGACAAACGCGATTAGCCGAAGGTCCACTCCAAGAAGCCACGTCTGTGGGAGCTGTGGGTACCCGACGCACCAAGAGAGAGCACGTTTTTGCCTGGCAAGAGGACAATGGTGTATCAAGTGTGGGCGCCTAAACTATTTCGCCAGAGTGTGCCGGTCACAGGCACAGTGGGGCCCACCAAGTAAGCCAGCCCACCCACCGACAACGACCATTCATACGGTAAGCCCCGACATCAATGTTTATTCATACGGCATGGTTGAATTAGACAGAGTAGCCGTACCACTCCTGCTCGACATGGTGGCGGTGCGGTCAATGTTAAACTGGGGCACAGTGAAGAAGTTTTTCCCCAACCACAAAATCAACAAGAACCCAATGCCGCTGTATGGATACGGTGGTCACAGACTGTGCAATGTCAGAACAGTAGAACTGACTGTTTACTACAAGTCCAAAATTGTGTATGACTTCACGTTCCATGTGGCAGCGCACAGTGACAACATTATGGGATGTGACTTGTTCTACAGACTGGGCTTCGCCATCAGAGACAGCGCTGGGTTTGAATGGTCCAGATATGGCAGTTGGAGCACAGTGGACCTCGATGACGATGACATGGTGTGGGCCGAGATAATTAAGAATGGCACCAACACCAATGCGTCCATCCCGTGCTCCCAGGAGGAGAGCTGCCTTGGAGGGGGGCAGCTGGACTCGCCTACGTCCCTTGCTCAGCCAGAACTAGAACCGAAGGGAAGTGAGCCCGAGCATGCAGAGAACCCTGAAACACAGCAGCAGCAACCGGGCATAAACACAACTCCTGACACGGCACAGTAGAGCACTTCAGATGGGAGAGAGGAGGAACCAGACTACTTCCGTACCCTTGCTCAACAAGCTATGGAGGTTACGACCGAGCTGACGGGTGAAGAGTTCGCCCCAACAAGCAACACCGGAGAGGCACCGGACACCTTCCGTACCCACGACGAGCCTCAACTGACGACGGAGACAACAGGTGAAGGGTCCGCAATGAACACGGTGACTACGGAACCGCCGCAGCACAACGTAGGTTCCAAGTCGAACGAGCAAGCAGAGCCACTGGGAGCACAACAACAATGCATAAAACCAAGTAAGGCGCCGCTCTAAGTCATGGACTGGGTTCGGGTTCACACCGGCGAGAGACCAGGACGGCGACTGACTGGGCCACAGCCAGCAAAACAATGGGCACCGCCGAGGATCATGGCGAAGCTGGGAACAGCATGCTTTTGACTGACGGATGGTTCGGTTCGGCACGCAAACCAAGTATAGCATGTCCAGGTAGCTGTTCCAGACAGCGAGGCTTCGCAGGAGTCAGCTACCACAGTGTGGGACTTGGACCACAGCATCATGAAGATTGGCCCTGGCCCCGGGGGTCTGACAGCCCCAGGAAGGCGGTCGCAACAGCCCCGCCACAAAGCCCCTCACGCAGAACTGTTCTCCCCGTGGAAGACTGTCAGAAAAAAAGAAAGTGACTGTTCAGGTAGGAGTGCAGCTGACACAGTGGCAGAATAACCCACCCAGCTGCGTTGGGTCCCGCGATGGTCTACCCGCTGACCTTAGCCAATAGGTTTGGTGTGATCTAAAAAAAAAAACTAACAAGAGTGTTCTCTAATAAAAAGTGTGTGTTTTTTAAAAGTGTTCTTTATAATAATTAATAAGTGTTCTTGATAGTTCATATACACAGAATATAAGTTTGTTGAAATATAGTAATAACCACATATATTACCTGAACAGTGAAGTTAATTGTGTGATCTGCTAATGTTGAATAAGAATGTTTCATGTGTTTCAAATATGTGAGTGTTCAAGTAATGTGTGTGTTTGAGTAGTAATCATAAGTAATTGCTAAGTGAAAATTTGGTTATTAAATTGGGGAGGGCTGTCTGCTAAAACTAATTATATATTTTCTATTTTTGCCAGGGGGAAAAATGTGATGTATGATATTGGGTAGATCTGGCAGTGGTGCGTGTCCCGTGGGTGACGCTGTGGGGGCATGGCGTGGGGATTCTCCACCCAGAGTGGGCAGCTGGGGGGAAGAGGGGACAAAGCGCTGAAGGAGGAAGAGCTACCGGGGGATCTCAGATGGGACAGAAAAGACTATTCACTCCCCAGGGAGTTCGAGAAGTGCTAGAGCCACCAGAGGGGGAGAAGGTGTGAGGAGCGGTTCTGGCGCTTTGTGTTGTTAATGTGACACACATGTCTTTGTTCCACACATTGTATGATTGTCACGATTCCTGGGTCTTAATGCACATAATTAAAGGTTATAAAAGGGAGGTGCATGAAGACCCGGGGGTTTTGACTGTACTGAATGCTGGAGAAGGAATAAAGTTTGTGTGTTGTCCAGCTTGTTGCCTCGCCTGCTTCCTTTCTTCACATTGGTGACCCCAAGACGTGCCATGGTGTCATGATTACTCCTTCGGGGCAGAGAGAGAAAGGCACCACACGCCAGCCGTGAGTATGCAACATTTATTGGACAAACATAAAGAGATATATAATGCTAATGAACAAGGATTGCAGGTCGGCAAAAAATAGTTAAAGCTAAGGTGAGCATAATCACCGGCTAACCTGGGGCAAACACAAAGGAACAGGCAGCAAAAATAGCCAAACTAAGGCAAGCATAATCGCCAGCCAACCTGCAAATTACCAGAAGTACATGCAGTGAGAAACTGAGCACTTACATGTAGGACAACGGCTTGAGAGTGAGTTGAGAGTCCATTGAGAGTGGACTTGACCATAGGAGGCTACACCAGACAATGGTGCAGCCTCCTTAAAATAGGCAGCAGCACAATTAATACAATCAATACCAGATGTGAGTACCTGAGCGAGGAGGAGAAGGTGACCTAATTAGACAATCACCCACAGCTGAGAACTAGGGAGCAGACTGTGGGTGAAAGGGGAGTGACAGAGAAATGAGGAAGGAGGCTCTGAAAGAAAACAACCAAAAAATAGAAAAACAAACAAGAAAATAATAACAGACATGAAATACTCAAAAATACCTAAAGTGTCTAAGCACTGGCTCAGACACGTGACAGAGCCCCCCTCCCAAGGGGTGGAACCCAGACACCCCCAGGTAACATCAAAAGGAGCCCCCCCTAACTCCAGGAGAAGGAAGCAACAAAAAACTACCCCAGGTGGGAGGTGGGGGGAAAACAGGCAGGAGGGACAGAAACAAACCCCGCTCAGGACCCACATTAGTCAAAATAATAGTGAATTAGACCCTCTCAGCCCCGAGGAGCTAAATAGTTCATGGGGCTGACCAAAGTCCCAGGCCTGGCGGATGGCGAGGAGGAACGGGTCGGGTGGCCTACCGGGAAACAGGCCACCCAACCCAACGGCTCAGTCCGTCAGGTCGTCGACCAGAGCTTTTTAGCCACCTGAATAGAAAAGGTGGCCTGGGGGGTGGCTCCCCCACAGGGGGGCTAAACAGAGGAATGAAGGCCCGAAGGAACGGGACCACGATGGTGTTTGGTGGAGGAAAAGGAGAGGCAATGCCCTCGGTGGTCTTGGGCAGGAGGACGGTAGCACCCACGATGGCTCCAGGTTGGAGCTTAGCAGTACCCATGGTGGCTCCGGGCTGGAGCTTTGCAGCACCCACCGTGGCTCCGGGCTGGAGCTTTGCAGCACCCATGGTGGCTCCGGGCTGGAGCTTTGCAGCACCCACGATGGCTCCGGGCTGGAGCTCTGTAGCACCCACGGTGGGCTCCGGCTGTGCCAATGCTGCACCCATGGTGAACAGGCCAACCCACAAGAGCACCAGGCCGAGGAGGCGGTCTATCAGAAGGACCCCAGGCGAGGGTGGAGAAGGAAGGTCCCTGACAACCTTGGCGGGGGGAGCTGGACCCACGATGTCATCAGATGGTAGGCCTGGATCCACGGAGGCATCAGGTGGTGATGGTTCTTCCCGATCGACCCTAGAAGAAGGCTCAGTAGAGACAGGGAAGAGAACGTGGTTACGGTAGCCGGCAGCAGCGGAGCCCGGCGAGGTGAGCTCAGGTGCAGCTGAGGGCTGCACCCAACTTTTCTCACCAAGACGCAGACAAGATCTCTCCAATATAAACATGAGAAAAACAAAAGAGATCACTTGCCTGAGCTCGAGCTCCACCGCCATCCAGGACTCCGTCAATCCTAGCGAAGATGATGCCTCAGGCCTGGCCTCTAGGAGGTCCAGCTCCGGTCCTGCTGTGGCAGCCCCCACAGCAGGTGTGGTGATTATTGGAGATCCCTGATCTCCAGGTGAAGCACCTGATGCTGATGGTACCTTTGGCGTGGCAGCTGGAGGCCGCCTCGCCGCTGACGCTAACATGTCCAGAACCCCAGGATGCAGGACCTGGAACCCCCTCACTGATGGTGCTGGGTCCCGAATCACCAAAATCAGGGGACGTTCTTTTGTCAGTTCTGGCTTTGGGGCACCGGAGGCAGCCCTCTGCTTGGCTAAACCAGTCCTCTCCATAGTCCGGCGGCTCCCTCCCTGGACCGGTAGATGCTTAGAGGAGTTGGAGATGGAAACAGGAGAAGCAGGTGAGGGCGGAGAACCAACAGCAGATGGTGAATGGTCAGCCAGCTTGGGCCGCTGCTGCTGAGCCTCACCACCGGGATTAAGGCAAGATAGTTGATAATTTGATAAAGATAAATGAAAAGGTACTCACCTTAAATCCTGGGACTTGGTGGTAGCTGCTGCTGGAGGTCCAGACGATATTCCTTTGAGAACTGCGGAGGTTGTCTGGTGTGGGGGCGGAGACATGAGCGGAGGTTTGGATGGTTTCTCTCTCTGCCAGTGGAGCATAGATTGTTGGTTAATTATGAAGAGGAGAAGGTCTGAGAGTTTGGCTGCACAGGGTGGAGCATGCTTCCAGCACTTGTGCAGCTCCAATCCAGCACTCCTGTTCCACCTCGGGAGTGTGGAAGGCACGAGCTGCCGATAAGATGTTATTTATCAAGTTCAGAGCGAAACACTCCTCCTCACTGAGCCCCCATAGATTATAATCTAGATGTGCAGCCATGCCAGCGGTAAAACAGGTTTAAACAAAAATGAACGGGAGGGAAGAAAAAAAAGCAATACTCACGGCTGCTGGTGCTCACAATATTAGCCTCCTTCTGTCATGATTACCCCTTCGGGGCAGAGAGAGAAAGGCACCACACGCCGGCCGTGAGTTTGCAACATTTATTGGACAAACATAAAGACATACACAATGCTAATGAAAACGGATTGCAGGTCGGCAAAAAATAGTTAAAGCTAAGGTGAGCATAATCACCGGCTAACCTGGGGCAAACACAAAGGAACAGGCAGCAAAAATAGCCAAACTAAGGCAAGCATAATCGCCAGCCAACCTGCAAATTACCAGAAGTACATGCAGTGAGAAACTGAGCACTTACATGTAGGACAACGGCTTGAGAGTGAGTTGAGGGTCCATTGAGAGTGGACTTGACTGTAGGAGGCTACACCAGACAATGGTGCAACCTCCTTAAAATAGGCAGCAGCACAATTAACACAATCAATACCAGATGTGAGGACCTGAGCGAGCAGGAGAAGGTGACCTGATTAGACAATCACCCACAGCTGAGAACTAGGGAGCAGACTGTGGGTGAAAGGGGGGTGACAGAGAAATGAGGAAGGAGGCTCTGAAAGAAAACAACCAAAATAACAGAAAAACAAACAAGAAAATAATAACAGACATGAAATACTCAAAAATACCTAAAGTGTCTGAGCACTGGCTCAGACACATGACACATGGAGAGTGAGCCGAGCACTGCACCGGAGACTACATGGAGGGAAAGCACCAGCACCACATGCACTGTCTCAGTCAAGCTCCCAGACTTTTGGCTTCACAACCCAGCTGCATGGTTTCTGCATATAGAAGCCCAGTTCGCACTTTGCAGGATAACAACGGATGACACAAAGTATTACTACGTGGTCGCTGCACTGGATGCGCATGCTATGCAGCAGGTGACAAGCCTGCTCCAGGAGCCGTCGGCCCAGGGGAAATATAAAGCGCTCAAGAGGATGCTGCTCCAGCGCTACACTCTTTCTGACAGTGAGAGGACAGAGAGACTCCTAATATGTTCAGAGGTTAGGGGATAGATCAGCCGTGGAGCTCATGGAGACCATGTTGGCGCTGATGGGGAAGAACGACGAATCTTTCCTGTTCGCTCACTTGTTCTTGAGGAACCTACTGGCTGCAGCAAGGGTAATCCTGGCCAACTCACCGCTGCTGGTGACCAAGGACTACTGCACACTGACGTAGGAAGCGGATTGCATCATTTTAGCGACCAGAAGTCTTAGAGTCAATGCAGCGGCACTGGTGTCAATGAGGGGCTCCAGCGAGGTCGAGGAGCCGTTGGTGGTAGCCGGAGCAGATGTCAGGAGACGCAGGAATGGGGTGCTCTGTTTCTATCATCGCCACTTCAGTTCAAATGCCCAAAGCTGCCTGCCGCCATGCCAATTCAAGAAGCCGGGAAGACGGCTCGTTTGGAATTCAGTAGCAGCTGCGGCTGCTGGCGACAGGAACAAGCTGCTTTATGTCACGGACACACGTTCGGGGAGACAGTTTTTGGTGGACTCCGGCTTTCAGAAGAGCCTCATCCTGCTGGTCAATGCAGGCAGGGTGGCAGGAGGCAGCGGCCCCGAGCTCACGGCCACCAACGGATCTACCATCAGGACTTTTGACAAACGGACGCTAACAATATGCTTGCACGGATGCAATTTTCAGTTGGACTTTGTGGTAGCTGCATTTTCTGTCCCCATTTTAGGTGCAGATTTTTGATGTGCTTATGGGTTGTTAGTCGATGTTGCTAATAGGTGATTAGTGGATGCTGTCGCTTTTACCTCACTGCCCTGTACAGCTTGGGGAGCTGGGTCAACAACACTGGTTAACATTATAGCTCCAGGGGGTAAGTACCAACATTTACTCACACGGTTACCAGCACTCACGGTCCCGACTTTTTCGGCTACAATAATGAAACACAGGGTCGAACATTTTATAAGTACAAAAGGCCCACCAGCGTTCGCGCAACCTCGGCACCTGGCGCGGCTAAACTGGCCAGCGCGCGCTAGGAGTTTACCAACTTAGAGCAGTTGGGCACCGTCAGGCGCTCCAACAGCGCATGGGCATCCCCGCTTCACATGGTGCCTAAGGCCGATGGGTCATGGCGACCGTGCAGTGATTTATGGCGCTTGAACAATGCCACGGAACACGATCAGTATCCTATCCCGCACATCCAGGATTTTTCTGTGCACCTGGCAGGGGCACGTGTTTTTTCCAAAGTGGATCTGGTCCACGGTTACCACCAAGTCCTGGTGCGCACGGAAGATGTTCCGAAAACAGTGGTAATAACTCCTTTTGGCCTTTTTGAGTTTTATGCATGCCGTTCGGATAAAAAGGCGCGGTGCAGATTTTCCAGAGGATGATGGACGCAGTGCTTTTGTCATGGTCCGAGCGCTGGGTTGTCCGGTAGTTCCCCGTTCTCTTCTCAGGTGCACCATATGGCCTCCAGGCTTTTATTGTGACAGCATCTCGGCAGGGCTTCCGGCTGTCAGAGCCGAGCTCCGCAGGGACGGCTGGAATCCAATCAGCTGATGACGTTCTCACCAGCTGATTAATCTGTCAGCCCTATTTAAGGGAGCAGCTTGGTTTACTCCGGGCTGCGACTTCGTCAAAAATTCCTTCACTAAAACTCCTTCTCTGATTCCTGACACTTCCCACTCTCAGTAAGTGTATTTCCTCGTAGTCTGTGTCTTACTCCCATTTGTATATTTTGTGTTTTTGCCCCTCGTGGCTCATTACTTTGTCATTTGTCTTTTGTTAATAAATTATGCAAACTCATCGGCTGGCTTTCGGCGTCTCATTGATGGCTCGTGAGGGCCATCGTTGACAGTAGGTCGCAGCCACAACGAGACGCCGGTGACCGTGAGTTTGCACTGTTTGGGCTTGTAGTTGTTCCTTTTGCGCGTACCAGTGTGCTGGGAGATGGCGTCACCACCCAAGGGCTATGCCATGAGTTTAGGCTACGAGCTAGTCATGGCTCTCATCGAGATTGATGGGATCCTCTCCAACGCTCGTAGTCACCCTGTCCCCAGTGGCTTGCGCTGGTACCTGGACCTCGCTGAGGCAATGATTAACCGCCATCCTCGCTATGCCGACCACCCTGAAATCATGGCAAGGATGGCGGACATCTCTGCTCACCGGGAGAAGCTCCGTGGGCTGGAGAGAAACTCTGGCAGGAAGCTGAAGAGGAGGCATCCTCACTCCTCGCCTCGGGATCCCATTCCTGTCCCTCGTCCATTCCAGGAGTTCGCACCATCCAGGGGTCATCCCCAGCGGAGAGAGAGGTCAGCTGGGATTCCCTCAGAGGACACGCAGTGGACAGCTGTGATCCTGCAGGACCGTGTGGCTGCAGCTCGCTCTGCCTCCCATCCATCGGAAATCATAAAGCATGTGACGGCGGCAGTTAGGCTGGTGGAGCTCACCCCAGAGCTCCATAATTTTCCCGAATACGCCGAATTGCTGGCTTCTGTTTCTGCGCAGCAGCGGCGGTTCCCTGACCTCACCTTCACCTCACCCTCTGCCAGTAAACATCATCACAAAGCCCATGTTAAACATCAGCGAGAACCCCGTCTGGACCCAGTTCCGGGTCGCTGTAGGAACTCTGTCTCCCAGCCAGCTGTTACTCCTGCGTCACGACAGGAGGAAAATCCAGCAGCCTCTGCCTCCGGGTCATCTGTCCCTGCTGTTCCGTCAGTTCCTCGTTCCCGGATCGCCTCGGCTGTTTCTCCCTCCTCCTCGACGCTCTCTCCAGCTGTTGTGAGCTCCATGAGTCCTGCCCCGGTGATGCCCATCATCGATCCTGTGCGAACGGCTGCTCCTCATCTTCCCAGGGGGCCCTCCGTCACCATCCAGCAGGGAAAGGGTAGAACCAAGCCCACCGCAGCAGCTTCCATCGGCCCTCAGTGGATCAGGCAAGTGCCTTTTCATTCTCTTCCTTCACTGGATGAATTGCCTTGTTTGATCCCTGGGGGTGGAATTTGGGGTTCACAGTCCCCTAAGCTCCCTCCACCTGCTGCAGTGATTAATTATGAACCTGTTACCTTTGTGTCTCCTTCCCCTGAGCGTTCTTTGGCGCCAGGTCTACGCTGTCGGACGAGGAGGGAGCCTGTGGCCCTGAAGTACCTGGTTCCAGCCCTGTAGCCACGTCATGGGCAAAGGAGGAGGGCGGACTGCAATTTGGAGCCTGCGCCAATGAGCAAGCATCCCCGGGCCTCCACGGAGGGACAGTCCAACCCAGCAGGTCACGGATCCCCTGCCACCACGACGTGTGGGCCCTCGGCATGGATGTCAGTGTCAGGGAATCCCCGGACTGTGGACACCATCATGCCGGCTGTGGAGCCCGCCGTAGCCGAGTGGGAACCAGAGGAGGACCTTCTACCTGCTGTACCCGGATCACCGAAGTCCTGGACAGCGGCAGAACTCGAGATCAGGCAAGTGCTCTATTTTGTCTTTCTCCTGTCTATTCTGGAGCATTTTTGCCTGTCTCTCGGGGAGATGAGCCGGGTGCAGCCATCCGCTGCATCCGAGCTTGTCTCGCTGGGCTCTGTCGCTGCCGGTGATCCTGATCCCGGTTCTCTTTCTTCTCCTGAGCCTTCTCTCAGGGTCACTGGTGTTGAGTCGATTCCAGTTGCTGTTCTGGAGGTTCCAGGTTCGGGTTTGGAGGCCGTCCCTGGTACTGCGCCTGCCCAGTCAGGGTCCATCGTGGGTGCAGCTCTGACCCAATCGGGATCCGTCGTGGGTGTGGTTCCGGCCCAGTCGGGGTCCGTCATGGGTGCGGCTCCGACCCAATCGGGGTCTGTCGTGGGTGCAGTTCCGGCCCAGTCGGGGTCCGTCGTGGATGCTACATTGACCCAATCGGGGTCCGTTGTGGGTGTGGTTCCGGCCCATCGGGGTCCGTCGTGGGTGCAGCACGGTCCCGCTTGGGATCCAACAAAAGCGCAGCGCCAGTCCGTGTGGAGTTCGGAGAAGGAACTGCAGATCCTCCGCTGATCGACGCCGGGCTAGCCCCTCATTTTTTCCCCAATCCCTTTTCTTCTCCACCTGGTGTCATTGGGATTTCCCTTACTCGACCCGGCTCTCCCTCATTATCCCGTTCGGTAGGGAGACCGCCTCCGAGCTCTTCCCTTTGGTCCTGGTGGCCTTTTGATACGGGTCGGCCACCTGGGAGACTCCTTCACTGGTTTGGCGTTCTGGGTGGGCCACCCGACAAACTGAACTCTCTGTTCGGTGACCTGGTCCGGCTGTTAGGCCGCCTGAACTCATCCTTGTTCCCCTGCCTGCGATCTGGACGCTAGATGCGGGTAGACTGCCTGATCTATTATTTTTTCCTTATTCCATTGTGCTCTGCCTGCCGTCATCCCTGTGTTTTTTTTTCTCCTCTTCCCTCTCCCTGGAAATATTTGGGATGCGCTTGTGTTTTGGTTTATGAACTATATTGAACTGTGTATTTCGCCGCTCTTTAGCATGTGTTTTTTTTCTCTCCTCTGTAGTCTGAGGGTTGTTTCTTTGTTGCCCATGCCCGTTATCTGGACTATATTGAACTGTATTTATCGCCGCTCTGTAGCATGAGGTTTTTTTTTCTTCTCCCTGGTATTATGGGGTAAGCTGCATTTTTGTGCCTGTACTTGAGTTTCCTGTTTTCTCTGTGGGTTGCGAAGATGTTTTTTTTTTTTTTTTTTCCGGTGACTCTATTGGACTGATTATGGTGTTCTGTTTGTAGCCATTTGAGTTTTTTCTCTGCCTTCTCCTCATGGGTTTTCTTTGGGTGCAGCGTATGTGCCTGTATTTTTTGGCCCCTGTATTCCCTACAATGTTCTGATTGTTGTAGTCTGTTTTTTTTTCTCTCTCTCTTGATGATGAGGTTTGGTTCTTGCCCTCCTGGCCTTTCCCCCTCCTCCCTTCCTGGGGCAGTCCTGTTGACCTTCTGGGTGTGTGTGTGTGTGTGTGGGGGGGGGGGGCTTTGATGTTACACAGCGCCTGGAATTCGCCTCGTGAATGGGGGCAATTGTCATGGTCCGAGCGCGGACAGAGTCAGCGCTCGGGTTGTCCAGTATTTCCCCGTTCTCTTCTCAGGCGCACCATATGGCTTCCAGGCTTTTATTGTGACAGCGTCTTGGCGGGGCTTCCGGCTGTCAGAGCCGAGCTCCACAGGGACGGCTGGAATCCAATCAGCTGATGACGTTCTCATCAGCTGATTAATCTGTCAGCCCTATTTAAGGAAGCAGCTCGGTTTACTCTGGGCTGCAACCTCGTCAAACATTCCTTCGTTAAAACTCCGTCTCTGATTCCTGACACTTCCCACTCTCAGTAAGTGTATTTCCTTGTAGTCTGTGTCTTACTCCCATGTGTATATTTTGTGTTTTTGCCCCTCGTGGCTCATTATTTTGTCATTTGTCTTTTGTTAATAAATTATGCAAACTCATCGGCTGGCTTTCGGCGTCTCATTGACGGCTCGTGAGGGCCATCGTTGACAGCTTTGTGACTTGTCCTTTGTTTTTGTCTACTTAGATGACATTCCGGTAGCTAGCACATCCGAGGAGGAGCACATCGCCCATCACAAGATGGTTTTCCAGAGGTTGGAAGCACACAGGCTGATAGTTAACCCGGCAAAGTGCCAGTGATTGACTTTTTTGGGCCACTGCATTTTGCCAGAGGGCACGATTCTGTTACCGGATAAGGTGCGCGCTGTGTAGGACTTTCCGCGTCCGCAGACCATGAGAGCACTACAGGAGTTTTTGGGAATGGTTAATTTTTATAACCGTTTCCTTCCCCAGGCAGCCCAACTGACGCAGCCATTGTATGCTGCGCTTAAAAAAAAGAAACCAGTGGAAACCATCGACTTGAGTCCCAAGCAAGTCCAGGCTTTCACAAATGCCAAAACAGCGCTGGCGGGTGCCACGTTGCTAGCCCACCCGGAGCCGTCTACACGGATAGCGCTCACTACAGATGCGTCTGATGTTGCCATAGGGGCAGTGGTGGAGCAGTATGTCTCAGGTTCGTGGCAGCCACTTGCATTTTTCAGTCGAACTTTGCGTGACAATGAACGCAAATACAGCACGTTCGACAGAGAATTGCTGGCTCTCCACCTGACGACGTGCCAATTCCAGTTTTGGCTAGAGGGGCGCGAGTTCACCGCGTTCGTGGACCATAAGCCACTGATGTACGCAATGTCCAAGGTCTCGGAGCTGTGGTCAGCCCGGCAGCAACGGCATTTGGCCGCGATTCTGGAGTTTACTACCAATATTCAACACATTGCTGGTAAGCTCAACATTGTGGCCAACTGCCTGTCGCGCGCATTAGTCTCCCTGGTCTACATGGGAATAGATTTCCCTGCCATGGCTGTGGAGCAAGCTGATGACGCGGACATTTACGCACTCCAGTCGCTACCTACCGGGTTAAGGCTGGAGAGCAGGGTGGTGCAACAAGGGTGCCCCCCTTGCTCTGTGATGTCTCCACCGGCTGCCAGCGCCCGGTGGTCCCAATCTCTTGGCACCACCGCATTTTTGAATCAGTCCACTCAAATTTGCATCCAGGTGTGCGCGCTTCGGTTAAACTAGTGGGGGCAAAATTCGTCTGGCTGCGCTTGTGCAAGGACGTGAAAGAGTGGGCTGCAGCTTGTGTCGCGTGCCAGCAGGCCAAAGTGCACAAGCACGCCAGAGCCTCCCTCGAGCCGTTCCAAATCCCGGCTAGGAGGTTCGACCACATCCATGTGGATTTGCCTGCACGCTATTTACAGTATTTATAATGATAAGTGAAAGTGAGAAAATTAATTTATTGACAAGAAAGCACCAGGGAATGGGCAAGCTCCATACTGGAGCTGAGACCAGAATGCGGAAGTAGTATGTCACACTACAATGTGAAAAATGTGCTTGGATTTGTACATGAGGCCCCAGGTAAGAATAGTCAAAATTTGATTGTTTACCAGTGCTGAACAAATAATAGGCATTAAGTAGTCCCGCTGCTTCATAGTTGCATAAATGAACTATTACAAGGCTGAAGATATATTTGGTAAATGGTGGTGTGGCTGCCAAATCGGTACGCGGAATAAAATCGGAACCCCGCATGCGCAAAAGTACTTCACTCGATGTACACACA
The DNA here is from genome assembly GCA_020510985.1 of Pholidichthys leucotaenia. Taxonomy (NCBI): domain Eukaryota; kingdom Metazoa; phylum Chordata; class Actinopteri; order Cichliformes; family Pholidichthyidae; genus Pholidichthys; species Pholidichthys leucotaenia. Next base: position 258,168,006 of record CM035838.1, read on the forward strand.
TGCGTAACGCCTTTACACCGTGACAAATGTATTTAATTTACAACTGAATATGGGTTTGAATAACTTGCAGATTTTGATTAAGTACTTGATCACTTCTTCAGTATACAAATGTATAATTTTTTAAACAATATTCTGTCTTTGATGCTGGGTACCGATCTTGCTCTGGGTACTGAGAAGGCAGCCAAAGATGGAAATACTTTTTACAACTGTTACTGATATGGGAATACTAAAATAAAGAGGTACATTAGCCTTTTCCTTTTATCAAAGTTAATGATTTTGCACTCTTTTCCCACACCAGGACCCCCCCCCTTTTAAAACAAAGTTATGCCCTTGCATTAGCATCAGAGTTTAAATCACTGTCAATGGATCAGTTGCAAAGGAGCAAAAAAAAAAAAAAAGCTGTGAATACTTGAGATGATGAAAATTTTGCAAATTTACTTGGAGAAAGTCACAATTTTGGGGAAGAATAACATTTAAAAAAAAAAAGTAAATTATAAGCCCCACAAATTTAGTAAAATTGGAAATTCTGGAGAGGAAAAAGTTGTAAATTTATAAGGCAAACTTATTAAATTGATGCAAAAAATGTCACAGATTTATACGCATAAAGTCTTAGATATACTAGAAAAAAGTCATTTTTTTAATCAAAAGTATGCAAATTTATGAGAACATCTTCAAATTTTGGGGTAAAAAGTTGTAAACCTGTGCTGGGAAAAAAAAAAAAAAGGAACTTTATCCAAAATCTCACTGTGACTTTTGGTGAATACTCTTGCTTGTACTTGAATAATAAATATCATAGCACCACAATTTCAGGACCCACCTCTATACAAATGACACAAGACATGAAGTTTGACTTATTTGCTTTTTATTTGGTGCGTTTGCATCGGACAGCTTCCACACAAACAGGGAAAACTCCTGCACTTTTTTAGAAACTGTGGGTGTGAAGTGGCGACCTCAGTGGTACTGTCTCATCAGGGCAGAGACCACCACAGCCAGGAACTTCTGCCAGGCCTCCTGGACCTGAGGGGTGAACACCTGGGGTCCAAATTTGGCAGCCACGCAAATACTGATGCAGTCTGCCAGATTCTAAAAATTAAAGAACATTTGGAGATTTGTATTGGCTCTTGATTGCTTTTGAAGAAAGTGAGCGTTAAACTATAAGGTGAGGTCATACCCTGAAGTTGTCTGGGTCCACATGGAGCTTCTCAGAGTGCATCACGCTCAGTTTGGAGTAGGTGTTCTTGATGTTGTCCATGTTCTTCACGGCGTTCTCCAGCCCACCCATCACGGTCTGTCCGTGCTTGGCGACCTTTGCGTTTCCCATAATGGCGGCGCAGGTGGACAGGTCACCAAATGAGCCAAAGTACCTCTGGCCCCATGGGTACACAACCAGAAGCCTAAAAAATAGAGTGAAACAGAGAAAAACACATGTCAAACTACAATTATACTGTTATACAACAAATCTGTGAATAACCAAGTAGACAAAATTTACCTGACAAGAGCCTGGGGGCCAATTTCAGCCACGTTGATCTTCCCCCACAGGCTGGTGATGGCGCTGCGCTCACTGTCTGACCACTCAACCATGGTGACAAACTTAAGGTTTTCTTGAGATGATTTGAAGTCTCTGGTTACAAACCTTTGGCCAAATTCCGTCCTTCGCAGGGTTTTTATTTGTGGCGCACTGCCCCACCTTTTTTCTCAGGGGAGCATCCCATTGGACCAGAGCCTGCAGGGACTGAAGGGCTGGTGTAGTTTTAATCAGATGGGATCTTTGCCAGTAGAGAAGGAAAAACTGTTAGGGTACCAGATAAAGTTAAAGTAATTACATAATAAAATTAATACATGGTAAAGTAATGTTTTGGAGCTACGTGTAAAAAACCTCACAAATTTCCATAAATGCCTGCATATGATGAATGGGATAACTGTACTATTAGAATTTATTTGTACAAATAGATACTTTTTTTTTTTAAGTTAAAAGCTGCTATTATTGCTTTTTGGTAGACTGTGTAGAAACTGGGATTCATACATTAAAAATTGTTTTGTGCTTTTATCCAACTTGAAATGTGTGTTTTTAATGATTGTTCTTAATTTATTACTCGATCAGATGCAGTTTGATCTGTGACAATTATTTGTTGTAGTTTTGTGTTCTTATTGTTAATATGCTTTTGTTTTAATCAGGGCACCAATGGAAATGAGCGCTTGCCCCCAATGACCTCCTTGTATAAATAAAGGTTATGTATGGGATTTCTGTGTCTGATTTTTGTTGGGGGGGTTTTGCTCATATTTTCCTTTCTATATTTCCTCTTTACCACTTTTACTTTGCTTTTATTCGTTGACCTTTCCCTTCTACCCGTTATTTTTTCATGTTATATTTTTGTGCAAATAAATTTGTTTGTCAAATGTTTCTCAATTTTTGGCATAAATGTTTTGATTACCTATAGGCCATGCTATTAAAAAAACAAGTCATGTCTATCCAATATTCTCTCTAAGTTCCAGCTAAGTGTTGGATGTTTTATAATTCATTCATTGACAAAAAAATGTGTCTATTTATTATTTATTTATTTATGATTGTAGCGTCCTTTCATCAGAAATGTGAACTTTCTATATGAGAAAAATATTTCTGCGTAAAAACACAGAATCTACATAATATCTATTTAGACATTCGTTATCTAACTGAATTCTGAACATTTTTAATATAAATATGAAATGATCATGTACTGGTGAAATTAAAAAAAAGGCGTGACACCCCCTTATCTCACAGAACCGATGCGGCAGCTCCTGGAAATCTCTCACATTGAGGTGTGGTTTTTATTTGGTGCTGGGCGTGGGGTGATATGGTTTTAATATAAAAGGGATAAGTGCGAGTCAGCAACATATCTGAGTGCTTTCTCTCAGTTCAGGAAAGAAAGTGAAGAAAAAGCAGGCATGAGTCTCTCTGGAAAGGACAAGTCCGTCGTCAGGTCCTTCTGGGAAAAAATATCTCCCAGGGCGTCTGATATTGGAGGCGAAGCTCTGGGCAGGTTGTTTAAATATACCTACAGGGCTATTTTACTTTTCCTTGTTAGTTTGTGCATGCTTTTTTTAATTCCTGTAATTCTTGTCCTGGCAGGATGCTGACTGCGTACCCCCAGACCAAGACCTACTTCTCCCACTGGTCTGACCTGTCCGCAAGCTCTGCTCAGGTGAAGAAGCATGGAGCCACCATCATGGCAGCCGTTGGAGAAGCCGTGGACAAGATCGACGACCTAGTCGGTGGCCTGTCCAAACTGAGCGAGCTGCACGCCTACAAGCTCAGGGTGGACCCTGCCAACTTCAAGGTAAGCCGCCCGGGCAGTGGTCACCACATTTTAGCCCGAACTTAAGCAGATAGTCCACACGTTTCTACAGATTTTGTTCTTTGATGCGCATTGTGCTTTACGCACACTAGATCCTCTCCCACAACATCGCCCTGGTGGTGGCCATGTACTTCCCCGGAGATTTCACTCCTGAGGTCCACCTCTCCTTCGACAAGTTCCTGCAGAACGTGGGTCTGGCTCTGTCCGAGAGGTACCGCTAGATCCCGGAGACCCAAGACCACGGACGGCGTGCAGAGAGTCGGCTGAGACACTGTCGACACTCCTTAACAAATGAGACGTCTCTCCAAATAAATATAGCCTAATAAATGTGAATTTGTCTCTCTTTCTTTGATTTCCTCTTCAATTCCATGGAGAAAATTTAATGGGTTTTATAAGAAATAAATACAAGTTAAACACTAAAAGCCCCTATTATGGTCTCATTTGAAATAATGATTAGACTTTGTGATTTGGGGGAAAAGGAGACCTTCCCATTGTGTCATGTTGTTAGTGTAATGATTTTAATTTGTTTGGGATACAGTCAGCTGGATCAATGCACCAACTGTTCTGTTTTTGGGTGCAAATAGGGTAAACAAGTTTTAAAAGCAGACTTCCCCTGGAAATTTTTAATGACTGTCAGTATTTGCATTTTTCAACTTGCCCCAGCTGCAGTGTGTAATATTCAGCACAATCTAGCAGTCAAATTTAAAAATGCAACTAATTTACATATTATCAGCCATCACCCTTCCAAAGCATTGGAAACCTGCAGAAGTCATTTGTGTAATTCAAGTTTGACATAAAAACTTCCTAAGACATCACAGGGTGGTACATGGAGAAGGACCCTCGTCCTAGTTATTAAAAAAAAAATATCTTGAGGTACAGAAAATGCTACAACTTTTGCTTGAGTGTTTATATAACTTTGAACAAAAATTAAGATACTATAATGCATTAAATTTCAAAATTCAGATTACTCCAAAACTTCATACAGTGTATCTTTAAATAAGGGTGATCAGGATCAATGGATAATCACAGTGTTGCACTTTGGCTGGTAGACATACAAACCTAACACCAAAATGTCAAGTCCCAAATTTAGAGCTGATGTAAATGATGCAGTAAAACACCTTACACCCATGCAGACACGTCATTATGTTTACAATAGCCACTATGCATTAATGCATGTTTAATCTTTCAATTTTTTTTTTTATTCATTCATCTTCTTCTGCTTAATCTTGGGTCGTGGGAGGCTGGAGCCTATCCCAGCATCTTTGGGCAAGAGGCAGGTACACCCTGACAGAGAGACAGACAACCATTCACTCTCACATTCATATCTAAGGACAGTTTAGAATCCCCAGCATGTCTTTGGCCTGTGGGAGGAAACTGGAGTACCCAGAAAAAACATGCAAATTCCGCAAAGAAGGGTTAGCAATGGTGTGGGGGTGGGATCGAACCCACAATGGTCGGAGAGGGGAGGATCGAACCCATGACCTTCTTGCTGTGCTGCAGCAGTGCTGACCATTGTGCCACAGAGCTGCCAGTCAATAAAAAACACAGTCTGAGCCTCATGAACTTAATGTCTGTTGTCAAAGATTGCACACTTCAGTGGCGTAGCCAGGAATTTGTGAGGGGGGGGCTGAACCCTAACCACCACCACCATTCTGAACGCCCAGGGCGAAGCTTTAGCTTTAGCCCCCTGTCAACTACAGATTTTTTAACATTTTCAATGCAAGCTACTCAAAACCTGCTCTTTATTTACATTTTTCTTTTCTATTTGATCCTTTTTTTGGGGGGGGGGGGGGGGGGGGTTGCAGCCCCCTCACCCCCCCCCCCCCCCCCCCGGCTACACCCCTGCACTTTTCAGCTGCCTGCTGCTTTCATGATACAGAATTTTTAATGCATTGCTATCATTTTCTGATTGCCCCACCCATTTATATCAAACTGCAGAAATTGAAATAACAGCAGTTGCAAAAATTAAAGACAATCAGTAGCAAATAATCTATAATATGTAAGTTGTGCCAAAAATGCTGTACACCATATGCATGTGTTTAAATTATTTAATCTGCAATTTATAAAACCCATTTGTTCACTCTGGAATTCATTAATGAACCCCTCCCCCCAACTCCATTTAGAGTCTATATTTATAGTCTTGTGCACAAGTTTTGCGAAAAGGTGATTTAGATTGAGAGGAGACTCACTTTTGATAGTTTATTTAACAAACTATAATGGCATTTACTATTTTAATTGGTTATTCACTATTTTTCACTGGCTTGTGAAATGCCAAAAATGGGTTAGGAAATTAATAACCCTATTTAGTAAATCAATGTTATTTTTTATACAATATTTATGACTTTGTTTATTATTTAAAATAATAAAAAGAGGGTGTGTTTTTGAAAGTCACAGTAAGCTAAATTTAAATTTAAGTTTAATGTTTATTTGAAAGGGACATTACATACTAACGAATATTAATACAAATGTAAGTATGCCAGATTTAGCAATACTGCTAATTTGCATCTGTAGTCCCCCGGCGGGTCACAAAAACACACAAACAAACAATCATACATGAGAAAAACAACTGCAATAAAACTGTACAAGATGGATATGCTAAAGTGCAAAAGTTAAGGTGCTACAAAACAATACATTCAAATGTCACACGAGTGTAGTGCTGTGTATGTGTACACACACACATGCACCCAGGCACCACACAGCAACAACAGACAGTAGCAAGAAAGAGGCGGGGCATATGTATGTGACTCACGGGCACATACTGTATCAATCAGATTTTGAACTTTTAATTTAATAAAATAAGTTTTTATACCCAGAGCAGAGCATTAGGTCTATATTTTATTCAGTAACTCAACGATACAGAATGTTTGCTATCGTGATGGACAGGCTGACAGACAAGGTCAGGCAGGAGTCTCTGTGAGCCATGATGTTTGCAGATAACATTGTGATTGGTAGTGAACGTAACAGGAAACAGGTGGAAAAGAACCTGGAGAGGTGGAGGGATGCACTGGAGAGAAGAGGAATGAAAGTCAGTAGAAGGAAGACAGAATATGTGTGTGAATGAGAGGGAGGCAGGTGTAATGGTGAAGATGCAAGGAGTAGAGATAGTAAAGGTAGATGAGTTTAAATACCTGCAGTCAACCGTCCAATGCAAGAGGCAGTGCACAAGAGAGGTGAAGAAGAGAGTGCAGGCAGGGTGGAATGGGTGGAGACGAGTGTTGGAGGAGATTTGTGACAGACGGGTAGAAGCTATGGTGAAAGGGAAGATTTATGAGATGGTTGTGAGACCTGCTATGATGTATGGTTTGTCAGTTTCACTGACAAAAAAACAAGAGGTGGAGCTGGAGGTGGCAGAGATGAAGATGCTAAGATTCTTGGGGGAGACCAGGAGGGACCGGATTAGAAATGAATATATAAGAGGGACAGCTCACATTGAGCGGTTTGGAGACAAAGTAAGAGAGGCAAGGCTGAGATGGTTTGGACATGTGCAGAGGAGGGACAGTGGATATACTGGATAAAGGATGTTGAAGATGGAGCTGCCAAGCAGGAGGAGAAGAGGAAGACCACAGAGAAGATTCATGGATGTAGTGAAGGAGGACATGGAGAGGGTTGGTGTTACAGAGGAAGATGCAAGGAATAGGCTGAGCTGGAGGCAGACGATCCGCTGTGGTAACCCCTAAAGGGAGCAGCCAAAGGAGGAAGAAGAAGAAGAAGAAGAAGAAGAAGAAGAAGAAGAAGAAGAAGAAGAAGAAGAAGAAGAAGAAGAAGAAGTCAACAATACAGTAGGTAAGTTTTAGGTCTTAAAACACTCTGCTGCAACCATTTCCACCAACTCTTCTGAACTCCCAGCTTTATTACTGTGTTTTTGTCATGTTTTATAGTGGGTTTGCTACAGTTTTCAGTGCTCCATTTGCAGTTCTGTTATGAAAATGTTACACATCTGAGGTAAAGTGTAAGTTTATCCCCACAACCAATAGTTTAATAGCAAATAATGTGGAGTTTGGGGAATAGAACTAATACAGTAAGATAGCTGAGAAGGTATTTTGTTATTCTGGTTCTTTTGTGTGTTTATAAGCAGTGATACCACTCAGCATATTTCCAAGTGCCCTCTACTAACTGTTTATTAGTTTTACAGGAACAGATGATCTGCATGTGATGTCAGGATATATATGGTGACTTCTGATATTCAGGATGAGCCATTTGGAGCAAATGAGAGTTTGGACTTCAGTGTTGGGTTAGTCGTATAAGGTAATTTGGGACATCAGTTAAAATGGGACAAAAAAGGAGTTATTTTTTGTTTCTTCAAACAACCAACCACTAGACATGTTAACATGTTACTGCTTTGTTACTTTTGCCAAGGAGGTAGTGTGCTGGGGGCATTTTGTTTGTCTGTTTGTGTGTTAGTATTAAAAAAAAACCTACTAGATGGATTTTGATGAAATAGTCACCAGAGGTGGTCCTTGGGCTACAGATGAACCCATCAGATTTTGAAGGTGATTCCATGTGCACATACCTCCACCAAGGCCCTATCTCGCAATGTTAAAGATGGAAACTACCGGATAGATGGATACCGGATAGCGATGAAAAGAGAGACAAGTGGAGGAAACACGGAAAGCGTAGAGGCGTAAAATTAAATCTGAGAAGGCATCAGTTTAACAGCATTCCTCTTCCTTCCATGATTTTGGGGAACGTACAATCCCTGAGGAACAAAGTAGATGAAATTCAAAGGAATGTACACTACCAGAAGGACTTCAAGAACTGCTGTGTCATGGCTTACACGGAGACGTGGCTTACAGCGCATGACCAGGACGCGGAGCTGTGGATTGACAGCTTTGGAGCCCCACTTCGCTCGGATCGGCAGGAAGAGGTAATGGGGAAACGTCAGGGGGGCGGTGTATGTTTATATATTAATAAACAGTACTGCACATCTGTCACGGTCAGAGAGCACATCTGTACACCCGATGTGGAGCTTCTGTCCATATCGCTACGCCCCTTTTATCTGCCCCGCGAGTTCCCCCAACTTTTCATCACGAGTGTGTACATTCACCCGAGGGCAGACGCTGACTCCGCCTCCAGTACCGTCTTTGATGTGGTACAGTGGTTGCAGTCAATTTCACCAGAGGCTCCAAATTTTATTCTTGGGGATTTTAACCATGTTTCTTTAAAGAAGACACTTAAAAACTTTTATCAGTATGTCTCCTGCCCAACCAGGTGAAAAAAAACATCGGACCTGTGCTATGGATCCATAGAGAGGGCCTATAAATCACTTCCCCTTCCTCCTTTAGGATCCTCAGATCACAACTGTGTACATTTGCTGCCCACATATAAAACTGCTCTCAGAAGAGGCAAGGTGAAGACCAGAGACATTGATGTGTGGACAGAGGATTCAGTGCACTGCCTCCAGGAATGCTTTAACTGTACAGACTGGGAGATTTTCACACTGGCCCGCAGGGATGATTTGGACTCTTTGGTAGACATCACATGCTCATACATGGCTTTCTGTAAAAATATGATCATTCCACGTAAACGTGTCAAAATATATCCCAACAACAAGCCATGGGTTACAAAATCAGTTAAATCCTGCTTACAAAGGAAAGCACTTGCCTTTAAACAGGGGTCTGTTTCTGAGCTACAGGTTGCCACAAAAGAGCTGAAGTCCGAAATTTTAAGAGCAAAACAGAATTATAAAACAGAATTGGAAAGCAAGATGGCAACAAAGAAACTTGGTTCAGCCTGGGCCATGAAAACTATTGCAGGCCTTCAGAGAACAGAGCACAGTAATCGTGTGTTTTTAGATGGTTTTAATTCAGACACAGAGCTGGCTAATACTCTTAATTGTTTTTATGGTCGTTTTGATTCCTCTGATTTTAGCACAGAAACCCAAGATTTGAAACAGAAACTCAAAGACAATCAGCACTTTAATATCGAGGTGCAGGATATTAAAAGGGAGTTCTGTGCTGTAGGAGTGAACAAAAGTCAGGGCCCTGATAATATATGTGGGCGCTTGGTAAAGTCCTGTGCACATGAACTGAGTCCTGTATTTCATTACATTTTCAACTAGAAAAACACTCGGAGAGCGCAGACCTCCGCCAAGCGCCACAGTTCCCCCCATACAGTGTTTGTGTGTACGTTTTCAGATTCCTTGACCATGAAAACATATGACAAGCAATTGGATTGACAATGATAGGATTAGTGGTTTAGTAGTTATTCACGAAAATGTCATTTTCCATAATGGCGGTTTTCTTGTGGACGGTGATCTGGATCACCACCAAAATCTAACCATCTGTAGGATACCCCATTTCTGACAATCTGTGAAAATTTCATGAAAATCCGTCCATAACTTTTTGAGTTATCTTGCTAACAAATAAACAAACAGACAGACAGGCAGACAAACAAACAGACAAACCAACGCCGATGATCACATAACCTCCTTGGCGGAGGTAATAAGTCCTTACAGACACAACATGTGCCTAAGATCTGGAAAGATGCCGTGGTTGTTCTCGTTCCAAAATCCAGTTGTCCTAAAACGGTAAACGACTTTAGACCAGTTGCTTTGACTTCAATTTTAATGAAAATTTTTGAAAAAAACTGGTCAGATCTGAGGTCCTAAAGCAGACTGAACATGCATTGGCTCCTTTGCAGTTTGCATATAGGCCTCACAAAGAATTCAATTCAATTCAATTCAATTCAACTTTATTTATATAGCGCCATTTCACAACAACAGTCATCTCATAGCACTATCAACTGTAGGGGGAACCCCCACAGTTGCAGAAAGACCCCAGCAATCAGGCGATCCCCTGTGAGCAAGCACTTGGTGGCGGTGGAGAGGAAAAACTCGCTCTTAACAGGAAGAAACCTCCAGCAGAACCAGGCTCAGGGAGGGGCAGTCATCTGCTGAGACTGGCTGGGGGGTGAGGGGATAGAGAAGAAGAAAAGAACAGACATGTAGAGAGCAAACAGCACGATGGGGACTCAATCTATGGGAGAGAACAAACAAATGTTAATGACCAGCAAAAAAAAATATTTCATTGAGAGTGAAGAAAGGAGTGAGGCCCAGTGCATTACTGGAGGTCCCCCGGCTGACTAAACCTATTAGCAGCATAACTAAGGGAGGGTTCAGAAACACATGATCCCTCCCTAATTGTAGGCTATATCAAAAAGGTAGGTTTTAGCCCTATTCTTAAAAACAGAGATCGAGTCTGAAGTGGAGGACGCCACTGTCACTCTGTTTAACATGCTTTTTAAACATCTGGATTTTAATGGGACACACGCCAGGCTTTTATTTGTGGACTTTTCCTCTGCCTTTAATACAATCCAACCTCATATTTTAGTTGAAAGGCTCCTGCAACAATTTGATTTGAGTAATAATCTGATGGGTTGGATTCTGGATTTCTTAACCAACAGGACACAGAGAGTAAGGGTCAATGGTACATTGTCTGACCAAAAGTGCTCTTCTACTGGCTCTCGTCAGGGGTGTGTGTTGTCACCACTACTCTTCATCCTGTACACAAACATGTGTTGGAGCAGACATGACAACAGACACATTATAAAGTATGCTGATGATTCAGTTATTGTCAGTCTCCTCCAGGATGGTGAGAGTGGCCACGGCCCAGTAGTTGATGATTTTGTTCACTGGTGTGAGGATTCCTACCTGCAGCTGAATACGACAAAAACTAAAGATATGATTATTGACTTTAAGAGGAAAACTCCCAGGCACAAAGTCACCGTACTAAAAGGCCAGAACACTAAATGTGTACAATCCTACAAATATCTTGGGACGATTATTGATAGTAATTTAAAGTTTGAAGAGAACTGTGAAAGGGTGTGCAAAAAGGGTCAGCAACATTTGCATTGTTTAAGGAAACTTGCACGCTTCCAAATTGACTGAACCATAATGACAATGTTTTATCGGGCTTTTATTGAATCTGTTTTATCCTTTTCTTTAGTGTCATGGTTTGGTCAGATAAAACTGAAACAGAGGAAATCCTTGGATCAGGTAGTTAGATGGTCCAGTCGTTTGCTTGGTGAGTCACAGCTGAGCCTGACATCCCTGTACACCAGACAAGTACAGAGGATGGCTACCTCCATTTTAAATGATGACTCCCACCCTTTGCACTGCAACTTTCAGCTTCTTCCCTCAAGACGGAGGTTTGCTGTCCCAAAAAGTAAAACCCAGCACTACAAAAACAGCTTTGTTCCTGCTGCTGTCAAAGAACTGAACAAGTTGTAACAATATATTGCACATAATTTAGTTACCTATTTCTTAACTCCATTTTATATTTACTTATTTTCGTAGGATTTTTATTTGGGTTCTAAATCTTTTATTGGGTTTTAGACTTTTGAGTTTTTAACCTCTTTGACTAGTCTTTTTTTTAATATGACCCTTCTCTCGTATCTCTGGTTTTTCTCTCATCTCTTTGTCTTTATACCCTGATTGATGGAGCCTTGAGTATTTTTTATCATGTCTATAGTCAGCTTCATTTGTGCCTGTGTTTGTGTTCATGTTGAATGTAATTGTGGCTTGTAAATATGGATGTCACCAGACTGCAAAACAAATCTACCTACGGGTACAAATAAAGGGACCTGAACCTGAACCTAGATTTTGATTAAATTTTCACCAGAGGTGGTCCTTGAACCATGGATGAATTCAGTACATTTTGGAGGTGAGCCATGACTACATACTTCCACTAAGGCCCAATTTTCTGTCTGTCAACTTTTGCAAAACCTGAAGCAATTCGGAGGTACGAACAAAGGTACGGACAGAGGTACAGACAGATAGAGGTATGGAGGGACAGAGGTATGGATGGACGAATGGATGGGCGGAGAGGTGGAGGGATGGACAGAGAGAGGGAGCAACAGATGGACGAATGGAGCCTTGGCAGAGGTATGCGTTCTCTGAGTGCCCACTAGTTGCTCTTTTTTTTAAAATATGAAACAATCATTTTGACAGGTTAGAAAGGAATTTACAAGCCTGTGGAAACCTTATTTTCAGTTTTGGTATTGAGAGTATTGTTGCTAAAATAACTATATAACTTCAAAATTGGGTCTCAGATTTTTTTTTAAAAAATTGTCTTATTTTTTTATCTAAATATTTTCACACAACATTTTATTTCTTATTGGAAAGGGATTTAAGTGCATTTAGCTAAAATGGGACAGTATTTTCAGTAAAAAAGAATGGATGACATCTTTCTGAAGTAAAAACCGCATCTTTCTTGACAAAGGGCGTTATAAAAATCACTCATTTTCAATATCAATTTATATTTTCACTGAAAAAACTAGAAAACCACTCAGAGAGCACATATCTCCACCAAGGCTCCTTTCATTCCTCATGGATCACCTCCAAAATGTAATGTGTTTGTGTGTAGGCCTAGAGCCAGTTCTGGTGAAAATTGCGCCAAAGTCTGTCCAAAGTCTGTTTTGGAGTATTGTTGCTAACACTCTGTGAGAAGATAAGAGCCTTGGCTGAGATATGCATTCTCAGATTATCACCAAAATGTCCAGGTCATCTTACACACACCATGTAGACACCCAGCTCAACTCAACCATGAGAACTATAACTGGAACAATCCGCTCAACACCACTCCCCTGGCTCTCTGTACTGTCAAACATAGCCCCTCCACACATCCGGCGAGCAGCATTAACTCAAAGGATGCTCAAAAAAGTTAAAGATTTTCCTCACTTGCCAATCCATGCAGATAACTACACCCCACCCACTGCCCGACTTTCATCCAGACGGCCGATTTGGAAAAACCCTCCCCCAGCTGACTTTACCATCCAGACAGCTTGGCAAGAGGAATGGGAGACCAAGGAGGTCCCAAACAAACAGCTGGTGATAAACCCCAACCAACAGGTCCCGGGCACCAACCTCCCAAGGAGACAGTGGTCTACACTCAATCGCTTCAGGACTGGACATGGCCCCTGCTTGGCCAGCCTTCACAGATGGGGCAGTAGCCCTAGCCCACTGTGCGCATGTGGAGAGGAGCAAACAATGGAACACATCATAGAGGTTTGCCCGCTCCAAAGACTGGAAGGAGGATTACACACCCTCCATACAGCAAACCAGGAGGCAACGGCTTGGCTTCAGGACTTTGCATTCGCTAAATAAATAAATAAAAACCAAAATGTAATGGCTTCCTCTGTAGCCCAAGAACCACCTCTGGTGACAATCTCATCCAAATCCATTCAGTAGTTTTGGAGTATTGTTGCTAACACTCTGTGAGAAGATAAGACCCTTGTCAGAGGTATGCATGTGTATCAAACATTTACATACCATTGCTATGTTTGTGCATGTGAATGTCCCATTTTACCTGAACATGTTAAAATGGGACAGCTGATGTTTTGTGTCATTGTCAATATTTTAAAAAGATATTTTAATAGGTGACATTCCACGTACCAAAAGCCAGTTTAGAAAGCTTAGGATCAGTCCGCCAAGGTCTCTGCCCTCAGAGATAGGGTGAGGAGCTCAGTCATCCAGGAGAGGGTCAGAGTAGAACCACTGCTCCTCCACATTGAAAGGAGTCAGCTGAGGTGGTATGGGCATCTGATTAGGATGCCTCCTGGACACCTCCCACTTGAGGTGTTTCAGGCACGTCCCACTGGGAGGAGACCCCGGGGCATACCCAGGACTCGCTGGAGAGACTATGTCTCCCAGCTGGTCTGGGAACGCCTTGGTATCCTCTCTGAAGAGCTGGAGCAGGTGGCTGGGGAGAGGGAAATCTGGGCTTCTCTGCTTGAACTGCTGCCTCCGCGACCCGGACCTCCGGAAAAGCGATAGAAGATGGATGGATGGATGGATTTTAATAGGTTATACAAATATTTTCTTCATAGAAATGGAGTTAAGATCCATAATACGGTTGTGTGAAAAAGTGTTTGCCCCCTTCCTGATTTCTCATTTTTTTTGTATGTTTGTCACTCTTAAATGTTTCAGATCATCAAACAAATTTAAATATTAGACAAAGATAACACAAGTAAACACAAAATGTAGTTTTTAAATGAAGGTGTTTATTATTAAGGGGGAAAAAATCCAAACCTGTGTGAAAAAGTGATTGCCCCCTAAACCTAATAACTGGTTGGGCCACCCTTAGCAGCAACAACTGCAATCAAGCGTTTGCAGTAACTGGCGATGAGTCTTTTACAGCACTGTGAAGGAATTTTAGCCCACTCACTTTGCAGAATTGTTGTAATTTAGCCATATTGGAGGGTTTTTGAGCATGAACCGCCTTTTTAAGGTCATGCCACAGCATTTCAATTGGATTCAGATCAGGACTTTATTGAGGCCACTCCACTCCTCTTTTTGTTAAGCCATTCAGAGGTGGACTTGCTGGTGTATTTTGGATCATTGTCCTGCTGCAGAACCAAAGTGTGCTTCAGCTTGAGGTCACGAACAGATGGCTGGACATTCTCCTTCAGGATTTTTTGGTAGACAGCAGAATTCATGGTTCCATTTGCCACAGCAAGTCTCCCAGGTCCTCAAGCAGCAAAACAACCCCGAACCATCACACTACCACCACCATATTTTACTGGTAGTATGATGTTTCTTTTCAGAAATGCTGTGTTACTTTTACGCTGGATGTAATGGGACACACACCTTGCACAAAGTTCAACTTTTGTCTCGTCAGTCCACAGAGTATTTTCCTAAAAGTCTTGGGGATCATCAAGATGTTTTCTGGCAAAACTGAGATGAGTCTTTATGTTCTTTTTGCTCAGCAGTGGTTTTTGTCTTGGAACTCTATCATGCAGGCCATTTTTGCCCAATCTCTTTCTTATGGTGGAGTCATAAACGCTGACCTTAACTGAGGCAAGTGAGGCCTGCAGTTCTTTGGATGTTGTTGTGGGGTCTTTTGTGACCTCTTGGATGAGTCATTGCTGCGGTCTTGGGGTAATTTTGGTCGGCCAGCCACTCCTGGGAAGGTTCACCACTGTTCCATATTTGCGCCATTTGTGGATAATGGCTCTCACTGTGGTTCACTGGAGTCCCAAAGCTTTAGAAGTGGTTTTATATCCTTTTCCAGATTGATAGATCTCAATTTGTTTCTCATTTGTTCCTGAATTTCTTTGGATCGCAGCATGATGTCTAGCTTTTGAGAATCTTTTAGTCTACTTCACTTTGTCAGGCAGGTTCTATTTAAGTAATTTCTTGATTGAGAACAGGTGTGGCAGTAATCAGGCCTGGGTGTGGCTAGAGAAATTGAACTCAGCTTTCCAAAGATGTGATAAATCATAATTAATTTGTGGTTGTTTTTTTTTTTTTTTTTGTGGGGGGGGGGGTACTTTTTCACACAGGGCTGTGTAGGTTTGGATTTTTTTTTACCCTTAATAATAAACACCTTCATTTAAAAACTGCATTTTGTGTTTACTTGTGTTATCTTTGTCTAATATTTAAATTTGTTTGACGTTCTGAAACATTTAAGTGTGACAAACATACAAAAAATGAGAAATCAGGAAGGGGGCAAACACTTTTTCACACCACCGTATATTATAACACTGAAGTTGGCAATAGAAAGTTAATGTGCTTTTGGTAATCTACTAAAATGTGGCTCAAATTACCTGACTTCACTTTAGCTTTGTCCACTGAAAATGAAGTGGAACCTTATGTTCACTATATTCCTTTCTGGGAAACGATGAATGAGCTGCACTTTCCAGTTAGTGGCTAAGGGTGTCACCAAAACCCAAGTTTATAATGGCACAACACCTGTAAGCAATCAAATTTTACAAGCTCCTCTTTGAGCTGCAATAGAAATATTTGACTGCCCATCAAGGGAGGTCTTAGACCTTTGAGAGGGTTGAAGAAGCAAAAAGGGCCCCACCCACTGCACCATACCGGGCTCCACCAGCATGTAAAAATCTATGCATCATGCTTTATATTAAAATGAAACTGAAAAAAGTGGTATTATTAATATTAGGTGGTATTCATTCAAAATCCTTTTTAGTGATTTCATTTTTAAAAAACTAAGAATTTATAGAGGCTTGTGATACAGTGGGGTAAAAAAGTATTTAGTCAGCCACCAATTGTGCAAGTTCTCCCACTTAAAAGATGAGAGAGGTCTCCAATTTTCATCATAGGTATACCTCAAATATGAGAGACAAAATAAGAAAAAAAAAATCCAGAAAATCACATTGAATGATTTTTAATGGATTAATTGGTAAATTCCTCGGTAAAATAAGTATTTGGTCAATAACAAAAGTTCATCTCAATACTTTGTTATATACCCTTTGTTGGCAATGACAGAGGTAAAACATTTTCTGTAAGTTTTCACAAGGTTTTCACACACTGTTGCTGGTATTTTGGGCCATTCCTCCATGCAAATCTCCTCTAGAGCAATGATGTTTTGGGGCTGTTGCTGCGCAACACAGACTTTCAACTCCCTCCAAAGATTTTCTATGGGGTTGAGATCTGGAGACTGACTAGGCCACTCCAGGACCTTGAAATGCTTCTTACGAAGCCACTCCTTCGTTGCCCGGGTGGTTTTTTTGGGATCATTGTCATGCTGAAAGACCCATCCACGTTTCATCTTCAATGCCCTTGCTGGTGGAAGGAGGTTTTCACTCAAAATCTCACGATACATGGCCCCATTCATTCTTTCCTTTACACGGATCAGTCGTCCTGGTCCCTTTGCAGAAAAACAGCCCCAAAGTATGATGTTTCCACCCCCATGCTTCACAGTAGGTATGGTGTTCTTTCTCCTCCAAACACGTGTTACCAACCCGATGTTCTGCCGGCCGCCGAACCGTAGTTGAGCAGCCCCGGGTAGCGCTAGCCCGTTTATTCTAGCGCGGCTCGTTAGTGGTAACAGCCAATACACAGTCCAACAAACCTTTCAAGTGGGAAGAACGAAGCACTTTATTTAGATTGCAGCAACTGTCCACACTTACTGCTCGTCCAGAGGACACTGGCTTCTTACACTCTTCGTATCATTACGTACAGCTCGTTATACCTCCAACGCTACTCCCGTCTCAGCCACAACAACGCCGCCATGGGCCCCCTTACGTCCCTTCTCCTCCACACATACACACACTCACACACACATACACACCGCAACCTGTCCAGGTTAAAGGAGGGCAGGCTTGGCCTGCAACATTACCCCCACTCTGGATGATGATCAATCTTTGACATCACTCCAGCACACGTCATTACATATCATGGCGAGAGAAATACAGTCATCGTACAACTGAACATTTCCAACAGTCCACAAATGAGTCCTCCACCGGTAAAAGGTGACTGAAGGCAAAGGGGAAAGAAATGTCCAAAGAATGTCTGTTAATGCCTACTGCATGTCCTCACACTAATGTAACACAAAAATCATTCATTCACATTGCGGTGACATCAAAATATGTGTAATAAAACCTTCGTTCTCTGCACAAGAGTTCGTAGGAGGAGAAACGAACTTAGACATCTATAAACATCTTAAACCAAAGACTTCAGCTTACCCCTAGGGTTCTACATGCAAAAGTGCTAATATCATAAGATGCGGCCACAACGACTGAGATATCAAATGCCAACTGTCACATACACATAGTGGTTAAAGCATCTTCAGTGTGCTCCAAAGTCTGTACAGCCCCTCAAACAGCCTGCTGCTAAGTGCAACTACAAAAATAGAACTCTTATTTCTTACAAAGTGAACTCTTAGAAACGTAATTCCCCCTTTTTTTTTTAACTGAAACTAGGGAGTTCCGGGTAGACTACCATTACTCCCGATGAGATCAGGGCGCATTCTTGCCCTCACCTGAAACAATGATCTCACCACTAAATAACTAAGGCAAGTCTATTCAATTCTTAATGTTCAGTGTGCAACCCAGTCACCAAACCTGTCAGGAGCCCCGCGGGTCCTCTGTGGCCTCTGAAGTGGTGCGGCAACAGGAAGACGACATCGGTCGCGTCCCCCACTTGAATCCTTAGCTCCGGCCTCATCCAGCCGAGGGCGAGAAGAACTCTCAGAAGGATGGTCGCAGTCTGGTCGAATTGTCTGTGAAGAGTGGGGGCCCCTGCCGCAGCAGCCTCCATCTCTGGCGAGTTGTCCCACAGGTCCAGAGGGCCGATGTCTGCGTTGTCTGCACCGTCGTCCTACACCGGCGGAGGAACCTTCACCACTGACCATTCTTTGGCGCCCTGGAACGCCCAGCTGTTGTCCAGAGGGGTTCTGGAGTAGTAAGGTTTGAGTTTGTCATGGTGCACCACCTTGACTTTAGCCCTTTGGCTTTTCTGGATAGGGTAAACCATGTTGTCCAGCTGGCCCACGACGATATAGGGACCCTCGTAGGAGGGCAAAAACTTCCGTATTTTATTTTTCACCCTCTTGGTGCCCTTGACCAAGTGCCATACTGCATCTCCAACCTTGTAGTGGATTTGGTGAATGTTTTTATCATACTGCCGTTTTGCACGCTCAGCAGCTCTCCCTAAAGTTTCCCGTGCCAGCCGGTGGGAAAGCTCCAGTCGTTCTCTGAGCTGCATCACATATAAGGGAAGTGAGCTGCTATGGATGTAGTCGGGAGGCATACCAGCCACCAAGTCAACTGGTTCCGTGACCTCTCGACCATAAAGCATCATGTTGGGTTACAACCCTGTGGAACTGTGCTTAGTTGCCCTATAAGCCATCAGTGCATAAGGAATCATCACATCCCAATCCCAGTGACATCTCTCAGCAGTTGTAGCCAGGACCTTTTGCAGGGTGGCATTAAACCGCTCCACCTGGCCGTCGGACTGGGGGTGAAATGGGGTGGTACGGGTCTTTTCAATTCCCAGTAAGGCACACATTCCCTGAAACACAGCTGACTCAAAGTTTGTGCCCTGATCACTGTGGAAGGAGTGGGGCGCTCCGTGCCTACACACCCACTCCGAGGCAATCTTCTCAGCTACTGTCGTCGCTTGCTCATCAGGAACTGGATAAGCTTCGACCCACTTGCTAAAATAGTCCTGAACAACCACTATATAGCGATTGCGCCGCTCAGTCTCGTTCAACGGACCCATGAGATCAGCAGCAATCCGTTCCATGGGGCTGCCTACTTTTACAGAGCCCATGGCCGCCTGTGGAGTTTTCTTGGGGCGAGCCTTGGCTGCGCAGCTGGTGCAGGTGCGGCACCAAAGGGTGACATCAGTTTTCATATCGTACCAAAAGTACCGGGTCTTAAGACGAGAAAGGGTCTTCTCTGCACCAAAATGGCCCCCCACCGGCCCCTCATGCATCTGTGCCATTACAGATGTGCGGTACGAGCTCGGCAGGAGAATCTGGGGGTAAAACACCTTTCCCTCTGTGCAGTAAAACTTTCTGAATACAACCCCATCCCTCTGATAGAGTCGCTTCCACTGTGCCCAGTAGGCTTTGGTGGCGGGACTGCATGATGCCACATCAGCCCACGCAGGCCGTCCCTCCCCCTTCTCAAACCACATGCACAAAGGTGCTATGTCCATGTCAGTCATTTGTGCTCCTTTTAACTGCTCCTGGGTCCAACCCCTGAACAGCTCAGTCTGAGATGGCTCGCTCACCCTGGTGATATCTGGATGAGAGAGAGGATGGTCACCGCTATTGTTGGTAACATTGACTACCCCCACTAGAGCTTGCTCAGGGGATGCTGCTAGCGGAGCATCTTCCAAGAAACTGTTGGCGAGTCTGCACTGCACCCCCTTGCTTTGACCCAGGCTGCCGCTAGAGTCCGGCTCGGGTATGGTGCAGGGACAGGAGCTTCTACACGGCCTCCTGGACAAAGTGTTGGCGTTTTGGTGGAACTTTCCCCCCCGGTGGATCACCTGGAAGTCATATTCGGCTAGTTTCTCCAACAAGCGAGCAAGTTGTCCCTCTGGCTGTCTCAGCTTGGTTAGCCAGCGCAGGCTGCTGTGATCGGTTCGGACAACGAAGGGCCCCCTGAGCAGGTATTGTCTAAAATGGGAGGTGAACTCCACCACTGCTAGGAGTTCTCGCCTAGTGGTACAGTAGTTTTGCTCCGTGGAGGAAAGTCTCCTGCTTCCGTATGCCAGCACTCTCTCCTCACCTCCTTGCATTTGGGAGAGGACTGCTCCAATTCCTCAGTCACTAGCATCCGTGTCCAGGAAGAGGTCACCATCATCAAGAGGGTAGGAGAGCACAGGTGCTGACGTCAACCGGACTTTCAGTTCCTCAAATGCCTCCTGGCAGTCAGCTGTCCAATTAAAACGTGCATACTTCTTTGTGAGTTCATGAAGCGGTTTGGCGATTGAGGCGAAATCTTCAACAAACCACCGATAATATGACGCCAAGCCCACAAACTGGCGCACCTCTGAGACATTGCGGGGGATGGGCCATTCCACCACTTTTTTTATTTTCTCGGGGTCGGTAGCAACACCTTTGGCTGAGACAATATGCCCCAGGTAGGGGACCTGCTCCTGGAACAAACAGCACTTGGATGGTTTCAGTTTGAGGTTGGCTTCACGCAGCCTAGTGAACACTTGGCCAAGCCGCTCCGACATTTGGGTGGTGTCCCGCCCCAGGACTATGGGGCGGGACACCACCGCCCCATAAGCATGTGATCACTAAGCATCACATGCTTAGTGATGGTCTACACTAAGCATGTCTCCCACTGCAGACCGACTAGAACACGGTCCATGAGCCGCTGGAACGTTGCAGGTGCGTTGCAGAGTCCGAAAGGCATCACTCTCCACTCAAAAAGCCCCTTCCGAGTGCAGAAAGCAGCAGCCTTGCGGGCTCTTGGGGTGATTTCCACCTGCCAGTAGCCAGATGTCAAATCCAGTGTGCTAAAGCACGTGGCAGAAGAAGGTGTGTCCAAAGTATCCTGAATATGGGGCAGGGGATAGGCATCTTTAATAGTTCGTTCATTTAAGGGGCGATAATCTACACAAAGGCACAGGCTCTGGTCCTTCTTTCTCGCCATCACAATTGGTGTAGCCCAACTGCTGTTACTGGGCTGAGCTACGCCCATCTCCAGGCTCTGCCGCACCTGCTGGTCAGCTGCAATCTGCTTATCCTTAGCCATTCTGTGGGGTGGCTGTTTAACAGGCGGCCCAGGAGTAGTTAGAATGTCATGTTGCACAAGGCTGGTGCGGCCAAGGTCGGTGGGCCCCATGGAGAACACATCACTGTAGGACTGCAATAGGCCAGCCAGCCTACTATGGCCGTGCTCCGGTAGGTTGGTGCAGCTCTCTGCATACAAGACCTGCAGGTGGGGGGGCACAGGAGTAGTGGCCTGGTCAACACGCTCAGGGACAGTCGAGACATCACGAGACTGAAGTTCCGCCTCTCCCAGCACTACGGCTGACTGGAGCACTCCCACCACCGCTCCCTTCTTCAAGGTGACAGGAGCTGCACCAGGGTTAAAAACTCTGATGGGGATATCGGTGGAATGTGGCGTTCGCACAACAATCCGCGCCACTAGGACTCGGTGTCTCTCGACGAAGCATTTGGTGGGGCTTAACAGCAGGTCTCCATCAACAGCAGGTTGGCGGCGTACAGTGCCAGGCACTATGTACTCGCAGCCTGGCCTCAGCACGGTGCAACGAGCCACCCTGACAAGGTGCACCACTGGCCCTGAGTCTGTATTGCAGCGGGGCACCTTTTCGCCAAAGAAGGTTATCTCTCCCCGGCCGTAGTCCAAAAAAGCTCGTGCTTTTAGCAGAAAAGGGTGTCCCAAGATGACCTCAGTGTTCTCAATGATGTCTGCCACAACAAAGTTCACACTGCAGACACGGCCCCCAATGTGCAGTGGGACGTCAACCTCCCCTAGAACTGGTAAACTATCTGGTCCGACGTCCAGCAATGTTCTGGCAATGGATGGCTGTATGGGAGGTCTGGCTTGGGCAGGAATAGCATTGTAGTGGTGGAGGGGTAGTACACTCCGGCGGGCACCAGAGTCCAACAGAGCACGAATCTCCAGGCCGTGCATCGTCACCTGTACACATGACTCGTCCTCCAGACCCTTAGTTCTTCACTTCCGCCCTCCCAAGAGAGTAGACGCTTTTTTCTTCTCTCCTGCTCTGACTTTTTCCTCCCCTCCTAACTACTGGATCCCAGCTTGCTGTTGTCTGTCTGCGTCCAACTGCGACCGCCGAAAAGAAATTATGGAGTTAATAAGCTGGGCTTTGAACACAATTGACACTATTTTTTCAACAAGGAAAAGTGCTCCGGGGGAAGCTGTCTGCCCCGCTGAAACGGCTCCAGCGGGCTATTTACGTGACACAGGTAATTGGAAAATGCTGTGTCTCTCTAATCTCTCTATCGAAGATATTGAAGATTGGTTTATCTTCGTAATATTGGTGATCGGGATTTTTCTGATTGGGACTGGAATCGTCCTAGTTTACTGCAAATTGCTGAAGATGGATTCAACCTATCAAAATGCTGACCAGGCAAGGTGCATCCATCAAATTGAAAAACTGGAGAAGACCCTGATAGCGACTACTGGAGAACTGTCTCGTAAGGTGGATTACATCATGATTTCGCTCAGGTCTTTCCACGACGAATTCAAAGCTGCGCAATGAAGGATTAATGTACTGAATCTACAGAAGAAATACAAGTCTTCTCTGTGATCAGTCCTATTTGGCATTATTATTCCCCATGAAAATTCCTCCTGGCTGTCTGCAGACTGTGTTTTTTCAAAATCATGAGCACAAGGCCTTGGACAGCCAGCTGCAGCGCCAGATAAGACTGGCGCCAGACAGACAAAACATCTTCTGCCAAGGGTCCTTGGGTCTCTCTTATTATCATTAACACTGCTCAACACCGCACACACATTGATCCATGAACTGAATAAAGATAACACTGCTCTCTTGTGTCCTGTGAATTCTGTGTGTAGCGAATATATGTGCATTGAGCTTTTTTTTCCCTTGAACTCTTAATATTGATTAAGTATGTAACCAGTATTTTGAATCAATGATTTTTTTGCTCCTTCCTATTGTATCATCTTTATGCGACCTGTACCCTCCTGCTGACAGGCGCGTTGCAGATGCGCCGCGGCACGGAAATGCAGGTTCATTACTGTGTCAAGTCAAATTCTCTCGTATGTTATCAGTGATCTGTTAATGTACTTGGCAATAGATCTTTTTCTGATTCTGATTCTGATTCTGAGATGACCACTGTGCCAGGGCCCATTGTTGCTGTCTGCGCCGTACTTGTGGCACGTGGCTTCAGAGAACGGGGGGAGGGGCAGTTCCGCTGAATATGTCCAACGCCCAAGCAATTGTGGCAGACCAGCTCCCTGAAGCTCCTCTTCCTCGGTCCATTATCTCCCTTGGGCTGCCAACGCTGATGGAGCTTCGGCTCTCCCTCTGGTGCACTGACAGGCCTCACAGCTAATGCTGTTGGCTCCAACCCGGTGCTGTCCCGCACTGCGGCTGCTCTAGCTCTCCTCTCCCCTGTACTGAGCACACCTGCCTGCATCAGTCGTGTAACAGTCTTTGCAGCCCTTTTTGTTGTCTCATACCTGTGAGCGATGTTATAGGCGCTGGCCAGTGTGCGTGGCTTCTCCTCTAAGAGTCTTTGCACCACCTCTGCATCAGCTAGGGCGTTAGTAAAAGTCTCTACTCTGATAGCATCTTGCTCTCGCTCTGTACGGTCGGCATACACGATAGAAACCTTCTCATAGATGTCGTCCCTCAGAGAATGCAAGGTTTCACCGGGCCGCCTGACTCTTTGTCTCAGTTCAATCCCCACAGCTGCTGCGTGCTCGGAGCATGGCCCATAGGCAGCCTCTATCTCATCCACGATCTGCTGATAGCTCCACCTGCCAGATCTTGGATTCTTATGGACGATTGCCCCCGCTGCTCCAGTCAAACTGAACCTGAGCTGCACTGCCATTGTTCTCTCTGACCAGCAGTTAGCTTGTGCACAGTTTTCAAAATGATATAGGAAATCCTTCCATGCACCAGATCCGTCAAACTGACCTGGCTGCAGTGTAGGAATCCTCTCCTGTCGTCCACGAGGTTCATCGTCACTGTCATCTGCAGCACCATCGTAGTGTACTAGATGTGATGAGCAGCTACGTGGTGTACAACCAGCCTTCCTCTGGTTATACTGGTGGCAGCCACACGGTTGAGTTTTTGTATTCCATGATGGTGACATAGGACTCGGGATGATGTAGTTGCAGCCCAGGGCCTGCATTTCCGGACTCCGTCCCACATGCTGGGGTCTGTGTGGGGTAAATGGTGACACTGTGCATGGTTGGAGTGGTGTCTGGATCAGGGCAGCTGGGGTGCTAGTGTCGCAGCTGTTATAGTTCATGTTCATGGAAGTGGCTGAGTTAACCAGCCCATCACCAGCAGTGAAAACAGTGGTTGGGCCCATATCATTTCTGTTATTATGTGGTTGTAATGAGCCACTATAGACAGCTGTGCTTCTGGTGGTATCATAGTTCAGGTTTGATGAGGTCACAAACTCACCACATACCGCTGCATGCTGAGCTGGAGATGAAATAAAAGGGTTGGTGGACAGCGAGGGTGGTGGAGCAGGCGGCTGTGCCACATTTGGTTGAAGCAGCGTATTACTAACCGCCATTTTGTGTGCAGCTAATGTTAGTTCCATGCTATTGACAAGGGGATTTGCGCTACATCCGTCGTAGGCGCACATACCGTCCTGTTCTTCAAAACAGTCTGTGGTAACTCCAAAGTCCTCTGTTACATCATTCACAAAGGGGTTTTTACTCACATTTGAGCTTGTCACATCAGCATACCTCTGGTCCGCACTGGCGCCGCGGCAGCCGCATGCCGCCATTATCACCGGCTCCGCCGCTGCAGATTTACAATTTCGTCGCAGCATTAAACGTGCCTGTTGTGTCTCCCACTTAAAAAGTCTTTTTGATCCTGGACGAGCCCCCAGTGTTACCAACCCGATGTTCTGCAGGCCGCCGAACCGTAGTTGAGCAGCCCCGGGTAGCGCTAGCCCATTTATTCTAGCGCGGCTCGTTAGTGGTAACAGCCAATACACAGCCCAACAAACCTTTCAAGTGGGAAGAACGAGGCACTTTATTTAGACTGCAGCAACTGTCCACACTTACTGCTCGTCCGGAGCACACTGGCTTCTTACACTCTTCGTATCATTACGTACAGCTCGTCATACCTCCAACGCTACTCCCGTCTCAGCCACAACAACGCCGCCATGGGCCCCCTTACGTCCCTTCTCCTCCACACATACACACACACACACACACGCACATACACACCGCAACCTGTCCAGGTTAAAGGAGGGCAGGCTTGGCCTGCAACACACGACAAGTTGAGTTTTTACCAAAAAGTTCTATTTTGGTTTCATCTGACCATATGACATTCTCCCAATCTTCTTCTGGATCATCCAAATGCTCTCTAGCAAACTTCAGACGGGCCTGGACATGTACTGGCTTAAGCAGGGGGACACGTCTGGCACTGCAGGATTTGAGTCCCTGGCGGTGTAGAGTGTTTCTGATGTAGCCTTTGTTACTTTGGTCCCAGCTCTCTGCAGGTCATTCACTAGGTCCCCCCATGTGGTTCTGGGATTTTTGCTCACCGTTCTCGTGATAATTTTGACCCCACGGGGTGAGATCTTGCGTGGAGCCCCAGATCGAGGGAGATTATTAGTGGTCTTGTATGTCTTCCATTTTCTAATAATTGCTCCCACAGTTGATTTCTTCACACCAAGCTGCTTACCTATTGCAGATTCAGTCTTCCCAGCCTGGTGCAGGTCTACAATTTTGTTTCTGGTGTCCTTTGACAGCTCTTTGGTCTTGGCCATAGTGGAGTTTGGAGTCTGACTGTTTGAGGTTGTGGACAGGTGTCTTTTATACTGATAACGAGTTCAAACAGGTGCCATTAATACAGGTAACGAGTGGAGGACAGAGGAGCCTCTTAAAGAAGAAGTTACAGGTCTGTGAGAGCCAGAAATCTTGCTTGTTTGTAGGTGACCAAATACTTATTTTACCAAGGAATTTACCAATTAATTCATTAAAAATCCTTCAATGTGATTTTCTGGATTTTTTTTTTCTCATTTTGTCTCACATAGTTGAGGTATACCTATGACGAAAATTGGAGACCTCTCTCATCTTTTAAGTGGGAGAACTTGCACAATTGGTGGCTGACTAAATACTTTTTTGCCCCACTGTAACTACGGTATATGAACAACAGGTCTACCAGCTTCATACCTTGCGGCAACCATCCCAGTGATGTCAGTTTATCTTTGAACTGTTAAAACATCTTGATTATGCTGAGAGATTGACAGATACTGTATAACTGGAGACGTTTGTCATTTGACAGAGTGCAGTTCTGCAGGTGTAAGAACTGCCTTGTCATATATAGTTTTTAACTTTTATGTAATAAAAAAAGTGGTCAAAATTCTGGTGCCAAAATATTTTCTTCTCCCAACAAAAAGCATTTACAAAGAAAAGACTGCAAGAAATAATGGACTACAATTTTCTTCTTCTGGCTGCTCCTTTTAGGGGTCGCCACAGTGGATCAGCTGCCTCCATCTCACCCCTTGCATCTTCCTCTGAAACACCCACACTTTCCTTCACTATCCACAAATCTTCTCTGTGGTCTTCCTCTTTTCCTTCTGCTAGGCAGATCTTCAACATCCTTTGTCCAAGATCTCCACCATCCCTCCTCTCCACATGTCCAAACCATCTCAGTCTTGCCTCTCTTACTTTGTCTCCAAACCGCTCAACCTGAGCTGTCCCTCTGATATACTCATTTCTAAGGGACTACAAGCAGTTTAAAAAGATTTCTGTGTAGCCATTACAGTGATTTATGAGGATGTTAAAGAAAATTAGATACGATTTAAAAAATGAATAAGCAAAATGAATTGAAGCTAAATAAATGAATGGATGAACAAACAAGTGGATAAATGACTGACTCACTGAATGAATAACACATTGTATTTTTCAATTCAATGGCAATTTTGTGAGATAATTAACCTATGACATTAAAAGATTGTAGCAGATACTGTAGATAATGTAGCTATTCCAGAAACCAAAATTTTGCAGAATGTTACAAAATGTTCCACTACATAGAATAAAAACTTAACCAGCATCTAGAATATGACTGTTCCAAATCTGCAGGAAAAAATAGCAAATTTACAAGAATAAAGTTGAATATTTATGATGAAAAGGTAGTGAATTTATGAGAAAAAGTTGCAAATTGAGGCATTATGAGGCATTAAGCTTTCTATGTAATGTCTCCAAATCTAATAAATTAAATGTAGTCGGTCAACACCTTCTAATTTAGTACCTTTACATAGCATGCCATTGTGGTGCATGTGTAGAATGTTGGACTCTGGTACTGAAGGATGTGGGTGTGAGTCTTTGTTTATCGCGATTTCGCAGTGTCATCAGTATTAAGTTTTTGCTGTCTGTTTCAACTATGGACCTTGAGTTAATGGTGAAAAAGACTTATGGCCATTTTTAACAGCAGGAAATATATATAAATATACACACACCAAAAACTACAGACACATTCCAGCACACACAATGAGAGGCTGAGATTGTGTGCTACAGACTGATCTTTTTTCATGTTCACTCCATGGTTCTTTTTTGGTGTGTGTCTATTTATATATATTTTATGCTGTTAAAAATTACTCACCTGCATAATCTGTGCTCTGTGAGAGCGTATTCTCAAAAGCTGCTGAAATAATAATAAAAAAAATCACCTTAGTCCAAAGACTGTTGAAAAGTTATTATTTCTTAATAAAAAGTGATAAGTAACACAAGCACACCAAGTAACACAAGCACTTTCCTGTAACACAAGCACACTAACACAAGCACATTCACTGTAGTCACCCCAGTTTATTATTTCTTTTTTCTCCTTATGAACATTGACATTTCTTAAAGGACAGTACTTTTATTGAAATGAAAAAATACTCATAAAGCCAATAATGCCCTTGTAAAAATCTGTATGTTGTATACTTTTTGTCCAGTAGATGGCATAGTAGAGCAAATGAAGTTTCACATGACGCTTCATCTATATGAACCAATTTGATGAAAGGTTTCAAGGCTTCAAGAAAGCCTCCTCTGGCCATCACACAGCAGAGATGCCCACAATATACTGTAATGAATAGTGAGCTTCAGGCATTGACGAGGTAATTATTGCTCAGTCAGCGTTTATTTTTTAACTTCCTCAAAACACCACAGTGGCTGAAGCCACGAAACTGACCAGCTCCCTCAGTCATGATTTCCACAGAGAACAATGCACAAACACTAACATTTAACACCACTACTATTACAAAAACACAAGTAAAGAACACAGACCATAACCCAGAACCCACATTAAATCCCCTCAAAACGTCCCCCACAATCCAGTCCCTGCCTCATTAGCAGGCTCCCTCTATTTTGGCCAATCATGTCCCAGAGGCTGCCCAGGATGCCACAATACTGTAATGTTACGGTTGTGGAGTGTGTAAATGACGAGGCAGATTTGACTCAGACAGTTTATTACATATTCTCACACCGAAGCATAGTCAGAAAGAGAGCATCTCAGACAAGACTCATCTCTTAAATACCCAGGCTTCCCTTCAGAAGCTTCTACACATAAAAAGTCACATTGCATTCACTTCCTTAATCCTTTAACATCCTCCTAGCAGTCTCTGATACACAAAAGGTCACCTGCATTCATCCTTCACACCTCCCTGTTATCTCCAAGGGAAACTCTGCTCTTTGTTCTAGTCTAAGATGCTATGCCATTATTCACTCCCCAAACGACCCCCCCCCCCCAAGCGTCTTGGATAGAACAATAGAATGACAGTCCATATGCTGTAGTAAAATCATTAAACATCAATCCACATGCTGCTTGGGCTTCAGTCTTCTCCCATATCTGCTGTAACCAGGATTCTCCGCCTCCGCAGCGCTGTCATGCTGGGGGGCTGATGAATGCTGGGGAGTTGATGATTGAGGGGTAAAAGTCTGTGCATGTGGGTGCTCTGGGGAATCTTTTCTCTGGGAAGCTCCCCGCGGGGGTCTTCCACACCGAGGGGCCCTCGCCAACAGCACTTGCTCGTCCGCCACAACAAAAGCTGGTTTGAGTCTGTCTATGCCAATCCTGTCCCTCCTACCCCCCAAATCTAGCAAAAAATGCTTGTCCCCTGTTTCCAGCACTCTGAACGGTCCATCATAAGGTGGGCGCAGCGGATGGCAATGGGCATCATGTCTGACAAAAACAAACTCCGCGTTTTTCAAAGTTTTAGGCACAAAAATGCACGGAAAACTGTGGTGAACGGGGCCCGGCAGCGTGCTTGTGTCTATGCTACGATGCAACAGCTGAGACGGGGAGCTGCCCGGCGCGGGATTATCTGGGAGAAACTCCCCGGGCAGCCAAAGTGGCTGCGCAAAAACGAGTTCAGCCGGGGAAGCTTCCAAATCCTCTTTAGGCGCAGAACGTAACCCCAATAAAACCCACGGTAGCTTGTCTACCCAATTTGCATCCTTCAGTGACGCCCTGAGAGCCGCCTTCAATGACCTATGAAAACGTTTGCATAACCCATTAGCCTGTGGATTGTACGCGGTTGTGCGGTGAATTGTGATACCCAGGCTGCAGGCCATTGTTGACCAGAGTTCGGAAACAAATTGAGGGCCTCTGTCGGACGTAATATCCGACGGGACTCCAAAACGCGCCACCCATGCTGTTAAAAACGCGCGCGCCACCTCCTCGGCTGTGGTTGCCGCCAGTGGAACCACTTCCTGCCAGCGCGTGGTGCCGTCCACCATTGTCAGAAGGTGCGTGCACCCCTGTGATGGCGGGAGGGGGCCCACGAGGTACACGTGAACATGGTTGAACCTCTTAGCCGGGATGCAAAACGGCTCCAAGGGAGCTTTCGTGTGTCTGTGTACCTTGGCTCGTTGGCACGCCATGCAGGCTGCCGTCCACTCTTTCACTTGTTTGCGAAGGCTCGGCCACACAAATTTCTCTCCTACCATTTTGACTGACGCGCGCACTCCCAGGTGCGCCAAAGAATGAATCGAGTCAAAAACGTGGCGGTGCCACGCGGCCGGTACCATGGGATGCGGTCGCCCCGTGGAGACATCACAGATTAGGGGGGGCATACCGTCTTGCAGCACCCTGCTCTCCAGCCTTAACTCTGTTGGTCCAGACTGGAGCACGCGCACATCCATGTCACTAACCTGCTCCGCAGCCATGGCTGTGTAATCTATCCCCACGCGGACTGGGGCAGCCACGGCGCGCGAGAGGCAGTCTGCCACTACATTCAGTTTACCCGAGACATGCTGAATATCGGTAGTAAACTCTGAGATCGCGGCCAGCTGTCTCTACTGCCGGCCCGACCACGGTTCTGAAACCTTGGCCATCGCGAATATTACTTGTGGTCAACGAACGCGGTGAAACAGCGCCCTTCCAGCCAGAACTGGAAGTGGCGAATGGCCAAGTGGAGAGCCAGCAACTCCCTGTCGAACGTGCTGTATTTATGTTCACTATCGTGCAAAGTCCTGCTGAAAAAGGCGAGCGGCTGCCAAGCCCCGGCTACATGCTGCTCCACGACCGCCCCTATGGCCACATCTGATGCGTCAGTAGTGAGCGCTATGTGGGCCGTTGGGTCTGGATGTGCCAGCAACGCAGCGTTTGCCAGGGCTGCTTTGACTTCCGAGAATGCTCGCTCTCGCTCCGGGGACCATTCGATCTTATTCGCAGGTTTCTGTTTTTTGAGCGCGGCATACAGCGGTTGCATGAGCTGCGCTGCGCGGGGAAGGAAACGGTTATAAAAATTCACCATTCCCAAAAACTCCTGTAACGCCCTGACTGTTTGCGGTCGGGGAAAATGTGCTACCGCGCGCACTTTGTCAGGCAGCGGAACCGCTCCTTCGGGAGAGACGCGGTGCCCCAAAAAATCAATCTGCGTCACCCCGAACTGACACTTCGCTGGGTTGATTATTAAACCGTGCTCTTCCAACCTCCGGAAAACCGCTGTGAGGTGGGTTTCGTGTTCGTCTTCGGACGCGCTGGCTACCAAGATATCGTCCAAGTAGACGAATACGAAAGGGAGATCGCGCAGCACTGCATCCATCATGCATTGGAACGTCTGTGCAGCCCCTTTAAGCCCAAATGGCATGCGCAAAAACTCGAATAAACCAAACGGAGTTATCACCGCTGTTTTGGGTATGTCCTCAGCGCGCACTGGGACTTGGTGGTAACCGCGGACCAGGTCTATTTTAGAAAAAAACGCGCGCTCCTGCCAGGTGAACGGAAAAATCCTGAATGTGAGGAATTGGGTAGCGGTCGTGCACTGTAGCGTTGTTCAACCTGCGGAAATCCCCGCAAGGTCACCACGAACCCTCAGCTTTAGGGACCATGTGTAGCGGGGAAGCCCATGGGCTGTTTGAACTCCTGATGATGCCCAACCTCTCCAGGTTGGCGAACTCCTCGCGCGCTATGGCCAGTTTAGCTGTGTCCAAGCGCCGAGGTTTTGCAAAAACGGGCGGCCCGGTGGTGGTGATAAAATGCTCCACCCCGTGTTTAGCGATGGCTGCCGAAAATGTCGGGACAGTGAGTGCTGGGAACTGAGTGAGAAGTGTGTGGAACTTACCGCAAGCAGCTGTGACGTTGGCTTGTGCTGTTGGCCGGGACGCTCAAGCTGTACAGGGGATAGAATCAAAGGACAGTGCATTAACCAGGCGCCTGTTAGCGACATCAACCAACAAACCATGTGTGCACAAAAAATCAGCCCCCAGTATATTGGAATTCAATGCTGCTATGACAAAAGTCCACTCAAATGCACGGCTGTGTAGAGACAGAAGTAGAGTCCTCTCACCAAAGGTCTTAATCTCCGAGCCGTTTGCTGCTGCCATCTCGGGGCCGCTAGATCCTGCCAGCCGGTCAGCGTAGGTTGGCATGATGAAACTCTTCTGGGTGCCGGTGTCCACGAGGAAATGTCTCCCCGAGCGTGCGTCCGTCAAGTAGAGCAGCTTGTTCTCTTCCCCGAGGGTCGCAGCTGCTGCCGACCCCCGGTCTTGGCGCTTCCTGAGTCGCTTGAATTGGCACGGTGGTATACATTTGCGTGCACTCTCTGCGAAGCAGCGGTGGTAGAAGCAAGACCTGTCTCCCTCGCGGTCCTTGGCCCCCGCTGCTGCTGCCGTTGGTGGCTCTGCTGTTGCTGTCGGTGGCTCCTCGCCTCCTCCGGCCGTTGCGCCGAGCTCCGTCGTTGCCGCAATGATCGTGAACTCCCTGCTGGCGACGATGATCCAGTTTGCTTCCCAGGCTAGCGCACGATAGTCCCGCTCGACCAGCCACGGCGAATTGGCCAGGGTCGCTCTTGCCGCTGACGGAAGGTTCTGGAGGAAGAGGTGGGTAAAAATGAAATGGTCGTCGTCCGTGCCCTTTAACCTCAGCATCTTCTCCATCAGGTCTATGGCCGACCCATCTCCCAACCCGGTCCGAGTTAGGAGTCTCTCTGCTCTCTCACCATCCGAGAGTGTGAAGTGCTGGATGAGTGCAGCCTTCAGCGTGCCGTACTTGTCGTCGGTGGGTGGCTGATCGAGCAGGCTCTCCACGTGCTCAGCTGTGCGGGCGTCGAGCGCTGCAACCACATAGTGGAATTTTGTGTCATCCACCGATATCCCCCGGAGGGCGAACTGCGCCTCGACTAGGTGGAACCAGGAGCGCAGGCTGTGCTGCCAAAAATCCGGTAGCTGGATAGCAACAGCACCTGCGTGGCTGGGGGCTCCCGTCGAGGTTGGCTCCGGGGATCTTTCGTTGTGTTCCATGATTCGTCTTGGGTCACCAGTGTGGAGTGTGTAAATGATGAGGCGGATTTGACTCAGACAGTTTATTACACATTCTCACACAGAAGCATAGTCAGAAAGAGAGCATCTCAGACAAGACTCATCTCTTAAATATCCAGGCTTCCCTTCAGAAGTTTCTACACATAAAAAGTCACATTGCATTCACTTCCTTAATCCTTTAACATCCTCCTAGCAGTCTCTGATACACAAAAGGTCACCTGCATTCATCCTTCACACCTCCCTGTTATCTCCAAGGGAAACTCTGCTCTTTGTTCTAGTCTAAGATGCTATGCCATTATTCACTCCCCAAACGGTATTCATACTGTTACCTACATATTCACAGCCTATTACAGTAAAATTAAAATGCAGTACATTTCTGTGACTACTATAATGCACAGTAACATTCTGGGGTTACTTTAAATTTTCATTGTTTACTGTAGACAGGCATAATACAGTGAATCAGTTTAGCAGTTTAGATCATCCAAAATTCTAATATTTAATGCAGTTAAGATTAGCATTGTTCTGTGGGCTCCAGACAGGTCGGTCTTTCTTTCTTTCTTTCTTTCTTTCTTTCTTTCTTTCTTTCTTTCTTTCTTTCTTTCTTTCTTTAATATGGACATAACAAATTACATTAGTACAATCACAAGGAGAGACCAGATGTTTTGCATAGGTGTATATAGCACAAGTGCTAATTCTCAACACCAGTCCATAGGTGGCTTATATAGGTCATAAATTAGGCTGTACATACAAAATTTACAAGCTAATTAAAATTACAAATACATTACAAATTATAAATAGAGCAAGAGATCCATGATCACAACAAACACAATTCAGACTAGACATGCACACATTGCTGGTGCGATTTTAGCCAATCTTTAACGCCTCTGTTGAAGAGGTTGGTATTTGTCTCCAATTTTAAGTGAGTTGGCAGAGTTCCATAAGTTTGCCCCTTTTATGGAGAAAGCAGACTGACCAAATGAAGTTCTAGACATGGTGACAATGCAGTCACCGTTGATGGAAGCTCGTGTGCATGCTCTGCTAGAGCTCGAGCATCTAGCCACCAAACCAGAGAAAGGAGGTGAAACAAGATTGTATAGACATTTAAAAACCAGTCTGATATTACAGAAGATAATAAAATTTTCAAAAGTAAGAAGATTGTGCTTGACTAAAATACCACAGTGATGCCACCGCATTGGTTTGCGGTCCAAGATTTTTATAGCCTGTTTATACATTATATTGCAGTTATGGGTTTTAGTGTAATTTGAGATGTTTGTGACCAAGATGTGATACAGTATGACAGATGTGAAAGAATCATCGCGTGCATATATGTATGAGCAGTTCTGAATGACAAATCCCTTCTAATGAGACGGAAGCAATTTAAATTGGGTTTGACCTTCTTACAAATGTAATGCACCTGCTTGTCGAATCGCAGGTTCCTGTCTAGAATGATCCCTAAATACTTGACCTCATTCACTTCAGTATGCACCTCATTTCCAATTTTAACATCAAAAACATCATTCATGGGCCTGTTTCTAATAGAGATACACATAGCAACAGTTTTTTTGACATTCAAGGTTAAATGCGACAACACAAGCCATTTAGAGATGTTCTGTAAAACCTGGGTCAGGTGCTCAGCTGCCATGCTAGCCGTTTTGGCAGACAGATAGATTACGGTGTCATCAGCATACATCTGGCAGTTGGCACCTGAGCAACTATCGGCCAAGTCGTTGATGTATATTGTGAACAACAGTGGCCCTAGTATAGATCCTTGTGGTACTCCCATGTTATTTGTGAGCAACCCAGATTTCTCCCCATTGACCTTGACACATTGTTCTCTCTCCTCCAGGTATGACCTAAACCACTGTATTGCCTTAGTTGAAATCTTGAGGTCTTTTAACTTCGACAATAGGACAGTGTGGTTTACCGTGTCAAAGGCCTTTTTTAGATCCAGAAACACGGTCCCCACAACATGCCCCTTAACCAATAAAGCCTTGACCTTCTCAATAAAATAACAGTAAGCTGTTTCTGTGGAATACTTAGGTCTAAACCCAAATTGCAGTGAATAAAGTAATTGGTTGGACTCTAAATGTTCTATCAATTGCTCAGCAACAATCTTCTCCAAAATTTTTGAGACTACGGGCAATATGGCAATCGGCCTGTAGTTGCTTGCTAAGTCCTTGTCTCCCGACTTATAGACTGGGGTAATTACTGCTGTCTTCCAATTCTCTGGAAAGGTATTTGTCCTTATTGACAAGTTAACTAAATGAGTAATAGGCTCCAACAGACTATTCTGGTGTTTCTTAATTAAGGTAGCATTTAAGTTATCAACATCCTTTGCCATACAGTTATTCATTTTCCTAATAATCTCTTTAACTGCATCACTGGATACCTCTTTAATGCGAAAACTGTTCAAACCTGCTAAATAATTAACAGCTTACAAAGAGATTAAATTTAATGTTTTTTTTTCTGTACATGGTCCCTGACAAATAAACCAATAAAGTAAACTAAACTAAATGACACAAATGTTTACTTAAGCAGGCAGTATCAACATGAATACTGCTACTGTAAAAAAAAATAATAATAATAATAGTAATTATTAAAAAATACAAACTGTTAGATGTCCCAAATACATGGGGGGCTGAAAAGTTCATAGTGGTCAAATTTGACCAAATGTGGTTTATTTTTCAATCATAAGGATCCAAGCACTGCAACACCAATAGAAGAAGTGTGTGGACTGAAGGCGAGACGATGTTGAAAAATAAACCATATATGGTCAAATTTGACCACTATGAACTTTTCAGCCTATGAACTTTTTAGCCCCCCATACACAAGCTAAAGAGATTCTTGAAAAAAAAAAAACAGTTGCAGTGGCAATAGACTAAAATTTTGCATGTCAGAGAACTTACCAAACATGAAAACACAACCAAAGTTGTAACTGCTTCAGTACTATTGTCTGTCAAAGAGAGACAATCACCACCTTGCTGGTCATTGTTTCTCTCCCTGGCTTTATTCCAGTGTTGCCACTTTAAAATGTTTTTCTGTTTTTCTTTTAAAATCTTCTTGCCTGCCTCAGGAACTACAGATGGAAATAATGTGGTACAGAGCTTCTTTACCCTGAGTTTAATGTTTTTTCTGTACATGGTCCCTGACAAACCAATAAACTATAAATAACAACAAACTAATCAAAATAACTTAGGGGTGTACAATAACAATACATGCTTATGAACTTGATGATATCAAAGTCTCTTATGGTTTGCCAGAAGAAGAAGAAGCCAACTTTATTGTCATTCAGTCCATCATGTACAGAATAGTAGTAGAACGAAATTACGTTTCTCCTATTTACAACATTAATCACATCTAGAATCAGAGGGGCCTCTGCCATGCAAGGTGCCACCACAAACAGCGTTTCCTTTCCCCATTCTATTACGCTGAGCACCAAGCTAGAAGTATCATTTTTTATATGATCTTTTGGTATGACCCGGCCAGGACTTGAATCCCCAGCCTTCCGGTTTTGGGGTGGATGCTCTATCAACTAGGCCACCACTCCAGAACAACATGGAGTTAAAAGCAAGACACAAGAGAGAGCTCACTGACCTTTCAAACATATATTTTTGGTAATACTCTACTGCCAAAGAACTAAAGATTAGCAACTTTTTAATTACCTTGCTATCTGTATATGCAGTGGGGGGAAAAAGTATTTAGTCAGCCACCAATTGTGCAAATTCTCCCACTTAAAAGATGAGAGAGGTCTCCAATTTTCATCATAGGTATACCTCAACTATGAGAGACAAAATGAGAAAAAAAAATCCAGAAAATCACATTGAAGGATTTTTAATGAATTAATTGGTAAATTCCTCGGTAAAATAAGTATTTGGTCAATAACAAAAGTTCATCTCAGTACTTTGTTATATACCCTTTGTTGGCAATGACAGAGGTCAAACGTTTTCTGTAAGTCTTCACAAGGTTTTCACACACTGTTGCTGGTATTTTGGCCCATTCCTCCATACAGATCTCCTCTGGAGCAGTGATGTTTTGGGGCTGTCTCTGGGCAACACGGACTTTCAACTCCCTCCAAAGATTTTCTATGGGGTTGAGATCTGGAGACTGGCTAGGCCACTCCAGGACCTTGAAATGCTTCTTACGAAGCCACTCCTTCATTGCCTGGGCAGTGTGTTTGGGATCATTGTCAGGCTGAAAGACCCAGCCACGTTTCATCTTCAATGCCCTTGCGGATGGAAGGAGGTTTTCACTCAAAATCTCACGATTCATGGCCCCATTCATTCTTTCCTTTACACGGATCAGTCGACCTGGTCTCTTTGCAGAAAAACAGCCCCAAAGTATGATGTTTTCACCCCCATGCTTCACAGTAGGTGTAGGATGAAGAGCCTATAAAATTATTTGTCATAAGGTACAGGAATTATTTATTTTATTTAATAGTGGGTGTGAAAGGGGCGGAGTTGAACCATAACTTCTACACCCGCTAAATTAAATAAAAGCACTCGTAAAAGGGGCACCAGTCCTAACGGACAATAAGATTAACTTTAATTTTAATTAATTTTGTACCTTAAATTACTTAATGAATCAGTCTCAAAGTTTCAGTGAGTTTTTGTCCTGCCGTGATTAGGAAACCTGTATATGCGAAAGGAAAACGCTTCAACTGCTCTTATTCACTCGTTTATTAAAATCATTCAGGTTACATGACATGGCGTTCAAATGATGAATAAACAGATTCAGATGATGACAGCGTAAAATATCACATCAACTGATATTGAGTTCCTGAACATAAAATCCAGCATTACACCTCTGCAGAACCAAGGAGAAACTAGACTTATGTTTCAAAGGTAAGTGAGGCTGGAATGTTTTAACAAAACAACGCAATTTTATGGGGAAAATTCATAAGCTAATTATCTAAAAATGACTCTTGAATTAATCTACAAAATTTTAAGGGCAGTTACTTAAAAATGACTGAAAGTTTTCGTTCAGTTTACAGTCCTATCCTGTGGCTGAGACTAATTGAGCCCTGAAATACGGGCGATATTCAATTGTAATTTAATTGTTAGGACATCACGTTTTAACCCAGAAATAGGAGGAATAAGTCTCACTCACACACGGCCGTTGGTCCAAGTTCCGCGGGTCGGTACCGCTGGGTTTTGAAGTTAGGACGTCGGAGGAAGCTGCTGCAAGATGCCTCCTCACAGCTTTGGAGGTGATAACTCAGCTGGGGGCTCTCCAGACCATGGCAGCAGTGGGTGGTCTGTCACAGAGCGGCGTGAAAAGTCCTTTGAAAAAGAGTCCAAATTTGGGGTCTCTTGTAGTGGGATCGACCCGAAAACTGAAGAAAAATCTTCTCAGTCTCTGTTCTCTTTAACTAGGCAAATTAAAGGTCCACTTTAATGGCGTGAAAAGTCATTAAAAAAAAAGTGTTAGAAAAACATTTACTAGGATAAGAATGGCTTCTGAGGTGAAGGAAAAAGTTTGAGAATTTGATTCTCTAAAAAGGGACGAGCTCTAAAGAAAAATGGTTTCTCCTCAGTTTCCAGAATATAAGAAAAGATTTGACAAACACACAGAATAAAATAAAACTTCACAGGGCCTTGAAACGGTGGAATAAAATCTTCTTCTGAGATCTAGATTACTATTCTGCTTCTTTAATCTGAATTTAGTTCCTAATCTTTCTCAAAATCTCTTTCTTCTTTCTGTGTTTCTAATTCTTAATTCTATTTCTAGCTAATCTTCCTGCCTGTTGTCTGATCTCTGACTTTTTTTAAACTCTTAACTGTGCTGTGACTCAACTGTTAACCCTGTTTTCCCGTTTCCTCTCTTCCTCTCCTCAAATCTAACTTCTGTCTTTTAAAGTTACCTCGCCAGGTCGTAAAACTGATGAGGTCAGTCGTCAAACGACCAATCTACTCTTTCAGAATCAGTTTGAAATGGCTGTTATCCAATGTGAAAACATTTCTTTGTTTGAGAGCAGCCAACCAAATGGAGACACCATCCCATGAATTTTCAGAGGGAAAAATCAACACTCAGTCAGTTCTTATAAGATAAATGCTCAATATAAAATCTAACTAAATTAAATGACTTGGCTAATATATGGTGGTCATGCATTTATACCATTACTCCAATAACACTCATGAATATAACATTTCTTATACATAATTATAATACATGCATTCACATTTAGATCAAGATTAGAACAGCAGAACATGCAGCAAACCATGGTTGGTGATAAGGGGGATGATTTTCAGTGTCCTTAGGATCCAGGATAAGCTGAAAGAAACTTAATATTTAGAACAAATTAAAAGTCATCCTACGTACTGAAAACACATTCCGTAGGTATCCGCTAGGAGGTACTGTTGAGCTGTAGATGATTTCCTTAGTATCTGGCGAAGGCCTGGACAGCATAGGCTATAAAACCGTCAGATTAAGTGGTTTATGACTCTTTTAAAAACATTGGTTTCCTGTGAAAAGGTACGTTATCAAATGCAGTGTTCATGTTGAGAGGTCTGGTCTCCTGAGTTTTATGTTCCTTTGAGCCTTTAAAAGCAAACTCTGATCCTTACAATCTCTGCAAGCGGCAATTGTTTACATTGGGGTCCTGGGAAAGCAAGCATCTTTGGTCAGGTCTGGAAGAAGCCTGCATGAGTCAGCAAAAAGCCAGTGATATTCCTGAGAAGGCAGAAAGGTGATATTCCTGTGTAATGAATAAATTGAAATTCCTGTAAACTGGAGAGAAGTGATCTTGTCTTGGTTTTGAGGAGGACGATGATGCTACATAGGTATGGTGTTCTTTCTCCTCCAAACACGACAAGTTGAGTTTTTACCAAAAAGTTCTATTTTGGTTTCATCTGACCATATGACATTCTCCCAATCCTCTTCTGGATCATCCAAATGCTCTCTAGCAAATTTCAGACGGGCCTGGACATGTACTGGCTTAAGCAGGGGGACACGTCTGGCACTGCAGGATTTGAGTCCCTGGCGGCGTAGTGTGTTTCTGATGTAGCCTTTGTTACTTTGGTCCCAGCTCTCTGCAGGTCATTCACTAGGTCCCCCCGTGTGGTTCTGGGATTTTTGCTCACCGTTCTCGTTGTGGCGGTTCGTTTTAACCCCACAACAGACTAAGGACACTCAGCCCTCTTTTCTCTGTTTTTCTGCTGCATTAC
Organism: Pholidichthys leucotaenia; assembly: GCA_020510985.1. Taxonomy (NCBI): domain Eukaryota; kingdom Metazoa; phylum Chordata; class Actinopteri; order Cichliformes; family Pholidichthyidae; genus Pholidichthys; species Pholidichthys leucotaenia. Next base: position 258,208,156 of record CM035838.1, read on the forward strand.
TGAGAAGCAATGTGCCATTCATGTATTTGTGATGCAAACTTGCATGTGTTGTGATGTAATGCGCCATTCGGTATAGTGTGCATATGACTTGTCCTTACTGTGCTTTTTCTGAGCATCTTAGATGTGCTTTGGTGTATTAATGTCTACAGGTAGACGAGTTTCTTCTGTCTCACCTATGTGATGTTAATCGATGCCTTTCATCCTTTGTACTCATGCGTCCTGTCCTTACTGTGACCTAGAGACTCAGATCAATATGTAGATGTGCTTGTTAGCCTCTTTGTCTTGCACTTAGAGCGAGGTCTAGCTAATCTGCCCATTGTGATGTATGGCTTACAAATGCAAATACCTCCTGCCTGTTCTGTTGTCCCTTTGATCATTCTAGACTGTGGGGTATGTCTTTTTGATGTATTGTTATGATCAAGTATTTAAGGTGCATCTCTGTAACGCAATCTTTCTCTCTCATTCTCTCACTCTGATCCTGCAACTGGTAGACACACACGTGTCCGCCTCTCCTTCTCTGAGAGCCTAGGGATCCCGCTCCGGGCTGCTCCACTATGCACCGGAGAGGGGATCCCGTGAAGGTGGTATGATTTAATAAAACCTGCTTAAAACCACAGCACTGCTGCTTATTTTTTCATGCCGCCTCACTGGTGACCCCTCGAACACGCACACGTTTTGTGCGAAAGCAACCTTCCGAGCTGGACAACCACACAGCTGCGTTGGTGGCCCCTTGAAGACGCACACGTTTTGTGCAACGCAGCCTTCTGTTTTGGATGGCCACGCTGGCGAACCGACGCTGAAAAAAACGAGCGGCCAGCGAACGCAACACCCGGGCATGAATGCTCCGTCGCAGCGGCCTACTGGTTCCCCCTCCCTGCGGCTTCAGGGAGACTTCGACGCGGAGCCAACACAGGCGAGCCGTTCTCCGGACATCACCCACGACCGGGTAAACTGCAGAAAACGTCATGGCGCGACCCTCGCCTGAGATCTGCACAACCACGCTGGACCGGCCGCTCTCACAGAGAGCGCACGCACCTCGTCCTCTCCCCAGACGGCAACCTCCAGGGCCGACGGGGAGCGCAGCGCGTGGAACTGAACGCACCATGGCCGCACGAGCGACAATGATCGTCTCCTCCCTCTCACCGCTCCAAAGCAGCTGCACGAGCCCGGGGCACAAAGATCGTCTATTGCCTCGCACCGCTCCAACGCGCCTCCACGAGCCCGAGGGACGGAGATCGTCTACTTCCTCACACCGCTCCAACGCAGCTGCATGAGCCTGAGGAACAAAAGATCGTCTATTCCCTCCCGCCGCTCCAACGCCTCTGCACGGGCCTGAGGGACTAAAGATCGTCTATTTCCTCTCACCGCTCCAACGCACCATGGCCAATCTACAGCCACAGCTCAACCTGGATTTTACCGGCGCCGTCTGCGCCGTTCTCCACCAAGTTTCTGCACCCTGACTCACCACTCCAGCGGCCCACCCACGCACTGAACCCCCGCGCACGCATCGGGGAGTTACAAGGACGGCGCATCACGCACGGGACAAGTAACGGCTCCACAGACTGCCTTCCTCCTTCGCCGCTGCCTTTCAGGGCTGCTCGCTCACCTGAGGCACGCATGCAGCATACTGGAAGGATTTGTTAACAGTCTCAGCCATGCCACAGACCGCCATCGTCCTCCACCGCTGCCCACAGAACCTTCAGGGTTGCTCGTTCACCTGAAGCAAGCACGCAGCTCGCCACTGGATTTTTTAATGGTCTTAGCCACGGCACAACGGGATTTCAGCCGTCAGCTGTTCCCAGGAGCTTTGGGGTTGCTTCAGCACCCAAAGCCAACAGTCCCTATGCTTTGTTTACTTTTTCTCTTACAGCCGCTCCTGCTTTTCTTCATGGCCACAAGAGGAGTCAGAGACTAATTTTTCTTCTTGTGATCTCCGCACGTGCAACGGGACAAACCCTCGACGTCACGGAGCAGCAAGCAATTTTTGCACGGCTCAGGACGATTTCACAGCTCCTGCCGGCACTTACTACCCCTCCCCTCCCTCCCCCTCCGCCTGCAGCGAGCTTCTCCCACAGCTCGCTCACACAGATGGATTATCGAGGTCGCGACCCCCTGCCGCGTCCTCTGGGGGGGAGCGTGTGTGGCGGTTCGTTTTAACCCCACAACAGACTAAGGACACTCAGCCCTCTTTTCTCTGTTTTTCTGCTGCATTACTGAGAAGCAATGTGCCATTCATGTATTTGTGATGCAAACATGCATGTGTTGTGATGTAATGCGCCATTCGGTATAGTGTGCATATGGCTTGTCCTTACTGTGCTTTTTCTGAGCATCTTAGATGTGCTTTGGTGTATTAATGTCTACAGGTAGACGAGTTTCTTCTGTCTCACCTATGTGATGTTAATCGATGCCTTTCATCCTTTGTACTCATGCGTCCTGTCCTTACTGTGACCTAGAGACTCAGATCAATATGTAGATGTGCTTGTTAGCCTCTTTGTCTTGCACTTAGAGCGAGGTCTAGCTAATCTGCCCATTGTGATGTATGGCTTACAAATGCAAATACCTCCTGCCTGTTCTGTTGTCCCTTTGATCATTCTAGACTGTGGGGTATGTCTTTTTGATGTATTGTTATGATCAAGTATTTAAGGTGCAACTCTGTAACGCAATCTTTCTCTCTCATTCTCTCACTCTGATCCTGCAACTGGTAGACACACACGTGTCCGCCTCTCCTTCTCTGAGAGCCTAGGGATCCCGCTCCGGGCTGCTCCACTATGCACCGGAGAGGGGATCCCGTGAAGGTGGTATGATTTAATAAAACCTGCTTAAAACCACAGCACTGCTGCTTATTTTTTCATGCCGCCTCATCGTGATCATTTTGACCTCACTGGGTGAGATCTTGCGTGGAGCCCCAGATCGAGGGAGATTATCAGTGATCTTGTATGTCTTCCATTTTCTAATAATTGCTCCCACAGTTGATTTCTTCACACCAAGCTGCTTACCTATTGCAGATTCAGTCTTCCCAGCCTGGTGCAGGTCTACAATTTTGTTTCTGGTGTCCTTTGACAGCTCTTTGGTCTTGGCCATAGTGGAGTTTGGAGTCTGACTGTTTGAGGTTGTGGACAGGTGTCTTTTATACTGATAACGAGTTCAAACAGGTGCCATTAATACAGGCAACGAGTGGAGGACAGAGGAGCCTCTTAAAGAAGAAGATACAGGTCTGTGAGATCCAGAAATCTTGCTTGTTGGTAGGTGACCAAATACTTATTTTACCAAGGAATTTACCAATTAATTCATTAAAAATCTTTCAATGTGATTTTCTGGATTTTTTTTTTTCTAATTTTTTCTCTCATAGTTGAGGTATACCTATGATGAAAATTGGAGACCTCTCTCATCTTTTAAGTAGGAGAACTTGCACAATTGGTGGCTGACTACATACTTTTTTGTCCCACTGTATATATATTTGTATATATACAGTATATACTGTATATGTTCTATGAGTTTGCCCCTTTTTTGTGTTTATGTTTTTCTTAGTACTATATTAGGTCTGCCTATTTTGACACAAATATTGTTCCTTTAACAAAAATATTTCAATACATGAGATACCACCATGGAATTCACTGTATCACACAACCAGAGTTTTATTTTAATATGATATTTTATTTAACTTCAGAGCGGCGGTGACTGTCCCATGTTGCCTTTTTCATCTCTTCATATTTGCAGTTTATCGGTATTTCTCAGACAGAGCACGAGCCACAGCAGCCAGGAACTTGTCTATGGCCACGTGGACCTCAGGGGTGAAGTCTTTGGGGAACTTGATGGACAAGACCACGAGGAGGTTGTGGGCCAGAATCTGTGGGAAGATGAATTTGTAATCATATAAATGCCATGCTTAAATCAATTATTAAACAAATGAGTATATTTTGTTGCAAACACCGAAAGGTCAACAAACTGTAGAAAACAGAGAACTCTGAATTCCTTGTCAGTGCAATACAGAGCAAACGCAAAACTATCTTTAGGAGAACCTTCATGATGTTTTTACCTTGAAGTTACCAGGATCCACTCTCAGCTTGTAGGCGTGCAACTCACTGAGACTCAGAAGACCTGCTGTCAGATCATCGATTTTGGTCACAGCATCAGCAACTGCAGCTATCACGGTCTTTCCATGCTTCTGCACCTGGGCTGAGCCAGGACTCAAGTCCTTCCAGTGGGAGAAATAAGTTTTGGTCTGTGGGTACACCACCAGCATCCTAGGCGAGAATCATAATAAGTTAATAAAACAGAGCTATAAACTTCAGCAACATCTGAAGCAAATCATTGATATTTTAATTTTTACCTGGAGAAAGCATCACTGCCGATCTTGTCCTCCTTCCCAGACACTTTAGCCCAGAAGGCCCTGACTCTGTCCTTGTCCTTAGCAGAGAGACTCGTCATCTTGTTTGTTGAGTTTGTGGTTCCATCAGGTCAGACTGTGGGGCTTTTATACATGAAACAGGAAGTGGACACACCCAGTCCACCTCAGAGATAATCAGTGAGTTTGGAGGAGGAGAAATGACAAAGCAAAGATGTCAAGGTGGTGATGAGACCATGAGTCAGTTATAAATAAACACTTTTAAATAGGCTTCAATTAATAAGATTGATATTGTCATGGTTAATTTCATTAGATCTTATTGTTAAGAATATTAAATTCACAGTAGCTGGGAATGAAAGCAAATTGATATTGGGATCAATATAGTGTTACTATAAAAAATTATTCCAATCACAACAAAGTATGGATTATTCATTTAGTCATTCAAAGTTTTCCCAAGCTGCTAATATACCACTGCAGTCAGATCCTTAAAGGTTACATTTTAAATTGTTTTTAGAAATCTCAATGAATAGACAACTTTTTATTCTCAGAAATTAGGCTATAGGGCTTCAGCCCTTCCTCCATGTACTCATTTTTCACCCAATTCTAATGTTATCATTTAGCCTATGTACCATAATACAGATACAATGATTCAGGCCCAGGGAAACATACATTCCTGACATATCTTCATGCAAGCTGGCCTTTTTTTTGTTCCGTGTTTCAACTAAAAAACATGCTGAGTAAGGTCATCCATGATGACATCAATGGACAACACATGCAGTCTTATCTAAACTTCAGCAGGTGTATGTGCTGACCACCTGTGCTCTTTCAAGAGTTCACAAATTATTTTCACAACAAATCTATATGAGTACAAACTACAGGTACTGTGAATTAAGTTAAAATATTTCATACTGTACTTAAGTACACCACATATGTTAATGAATTCAACCATGTTTAGGTAGATAGTTATTGTACATGCAAAATATTTTGGGCTTTATTTTTGTTGAAAGCATCAAATTATTTATTAATGCTTAAAGGCAGTTAATAGACCAGGATACAGAGACTAATGAAGATGTAGCTTTTTAATGAAATACCAAAATAATTACATATAGTGATAAGCCTTTATAAGACTATGGATATCAGTTATCTTTTTAATACAATTAAACAGAACATGGTAGATTGTTGAAGAACAATTTGTCAATAAATACCAGTCAACAAAGAAATTATCTAAAATGTTGAGTGCAGTGATCAGTTATGCAGATGACTGTTGACTCTTCTTATAATAAATTCACATTAAAGCACAAACACAGAAAGTAAAAATAAATTTTAAAAAATCTTAAGCTAATTTAAACAAATATGACTTAAAGAGCGAATGTGCCAAAAATTATCCACACATACTAAAAATCAAATTCATTCTTTAATGTGAGAATTTAAAACATAGTTTTTACCAACCCACTGTCCAGCTCCTCCCACCTTCCTTATCTTTGGGTGGAGCAACAATGCTTCCTTTAAAAGTTGCATGTAATGACCAGTTGACCAACGCGGGACAAGCAAAACAAACCAAAAAGTCAAAATGGTTGTGTGGACAGACTTTGAGCGTTCTACCATTGAGAACATCTTCTCCAAGATCAACTATGAGGTGGTGGGTCCGGCAGCTATTTCCAGGTGAGACATCATTAAAAAGAAGAGTGAACACAAGTTTGTCACATTTGTACATTAGCATACTCATCAATAATATTTTGACAGCGGTGAGTAATGCAACGTTTCACATGTTCCTCAGGTGTCTGATCGTCTACCCCTGGACTCAGAGGTATTTTGGTGGTTTTGGAAACCTCTACAATGCTGCTGCCATCATAGACAATCCAAAGGTTGCAGCTCATGGACTAGTTGTCCTTAAAGGTCTGGAATTAGCTCAGAAGAACATGGACAACATCAAGGCCACATTTGCAGACCTGAGCAAGCTGCACTCTGAGAAGCTGCTGGTGGACCCTGATAATTTCAAGGTAAGACTAAAAAGCCGAGTTCTGTAGTCAAAACTGCACTTCTTTGTGATGCTGAATCCTAATGGATGCTGTTTTGTGCTGCAGCTACTGACCGACTGTCTGGCCATTGTGGTGGCTGCTGAGTTGGGTGAAGATTTCACTGCTGAGGTGCATGCAGTTTTCCAGAAGTTCCTGGCTGTGGTGGTGGCCTCCCTGAGGAAACAGTACTACTAGAGAGCAGCAGAGGATCAACATCTGCTGTGTCTGAAATAATATCTTAATGAACATCAATAAAAAGGAAATATTTTATGGTTTCATTTCAAATATGGTTTAATTTTTCCTGTTTATGTGCATATCAGGACTAGTGGCCTACATATGAGGTAGCCTTATTTGAATTATTTAATGTAAAAAAAAAAAGCCTTTCTTAATATCAACTTTAGTTTCAAAATTGAAAATAAGATAACACCCCTGTCTTCTCTTCTGCTGAGGGTGGCCATAAACTGTTCAACTCTATTTATGTGGATGTACTAGCAATATATTTGAAGGACAAATGTTTCTTTGAGCTCAAACATTTTTAGCTGCATGAGATTAAAATAGGTGACTGGTCCTCTTTATGCTGATACAGTTTGTCTGATGTGAAGCAGAAGAACCTGAGACTGGTGAAAATGTTGTGGCTGCAGGAAACTAACTGGTTCCTGGTTATTATGAGTTATGACAAAAACACTGCGAGAAAAAACTCAAGACATTTCCCAACTGAACAATTATAGGTCCATATTTAATTTACCATTTTTAAGTAAAATTTTAGAGAAGATTGTTTCTAGTCAGTTACATGACTTTTTAATTTCTCGCAATATATGTGAGCAATATCAGTTTGGTTTTCGGGCTTACCACAGTATAGAGACTGCATTAGTCAAGCTTTTAAATGATCTCAGATCCAATATGGATCAGAATAAGCCTTCAGTTTTAGTGCTACTTGACTTAACTGCAGTTTTTGATACTGTGGATCACTCAGTTATTTTAAGTAGACCATTTTATTGGCCTTTCTGGTTCAGTTTTAAAATGGCTTCAATCATATCTCACTAACAGAGAGTTTTTTGAAAATATTGATGGTCAGTCATCTAAAAGCTATAAGATAAATTACGGCATTCTGCAAGGTTCAGTTTTAGGTCCATCACTTTTTAATCTCTATATGTTGCCACTGGGTGAGGCCATCAAGAGGCACGGCATAAATTTCCATAGTTATGCTGATGACACCCAGCTGTATATGGCCGTGTCTCCTGATGATCCTGGACCTGTCATGCGCTGGCCCTCACGAGCCAGCATAAGACGCACAGAGTCACCAGTGAGTTTTTCAGTGAGTTTATTACGGTGAGAAGTGAACAACACAAGATGCAGGGGCAATGACACATAAGTCCATACACATCCGGAGGCGTAAGGCTAGACAGCTCTCTTACGGGTCCTTAAGAGGAGACGGTCATACACAGGCAAAGGTTGTTTAAGTAATTGGCTACACAAGCTGCTGAGGCAGAGACACACAAAGGTCTACTTTCACCGGAAGGGGTAAGGCTAACAGCTCACTTACAGGTGCCGGAGAAGTGACGGTCAACCACGAGCAGTCAAGGTAGATGATAGTCCAAGTCATCCGTATCTCAGACGTAGAACGACTGACACTGCTGCGTCTTACCGTCGCCAGTGCTGGGCTTAAATGGCGAAACACAAACGACGGTAATGACACTCAGCTGGCCGACCGTTGACAGGCGGAAACCCCACCGAGCACCTTCACAATAAGAGCCCGGTGAGGCCAGAATACAGCCCGCAGCTGTCAAGGCCGGCAGCGAGACATAACTTAGCCCGAGCGCGATCAGAACCGGCCCTCGGGTCATAACAGTACCTATTGATTCTCTTTCAAACTGTATTTATGATATTAAACAGTGAATGGCAGACAACTTTTTACAGCTAAGCCAGGACAAAACAGAAGTTTTAGTTATTGGGACAGAAGCTCAGAAAGAGAAGCTGTCAGCACATTTACAGATACTGGCAACAAAGTCCTCCAAAACTGAAAAATTTGGGAGTGATCTTTGACCAGGATCTTAGTTTTAAACAACATATTAGAAATGTAACTAAGGCTGTTTTTTATCATCTAAAGAATATCTCCAGAGTGCGGTAGTTTCTCTCTCAAGCTGAAGCAGAGACACTCTTACATGCTTTTATTTCTCCTAGAATAGATTATTGCAGTGCTCTTCTTTCTGGTCTTCCTAAAAAGACTATAGCCCCTCTACAACTACTCCAGAACTCAGTTGCCCAGGTTCTGACCAAGACAAGTAAGAGCACACATAACACCCATTTTAAAGTCTCTGCATTGGCTTCCTGCCAGCTTCAGAATAGATTTTAAGGTTCTTTAATTGGTTTTTAAGGTTCTTAATGGTCTTAGCCCTGATTATTTATTAGAATTGCTTTTACATTATGAGCCTTCAAGAACCCTCAGATCTTCAGGTCAAGGTTTTTTTAATCATTCCTAAAGTCAGAACTAAAGCTCATGGTGAGACAGCTTTCTGTCATTATGGTCCGTGTCTGTGGAGCAGCCTTCCTGAAGACCTGAGGGCAGCAGAGAATGGTGATACTTTTAAAACCAAACTAAAGACCCACCTTTTTGACCTGGCTTTTATTTAAATTTATTTTTGCTTTTCCCCACTTTCACCTTTTCTTACACCTTTTTATCCTGTTTTAACTATTTTTTTTATCCTGTTTTTATTTGCATTTATCCTGTTTTAACTTTTTTAACTTTTGATTGCTTGGTTTTATGTCTTATTACCTCTGGTTTTTCCTCACTGACAGCGCTTCCTCAGTTCAGTTTTAATGTTTTATGTTTTTTTTTAAACATGGTTTTATATGGTAGGCCAATTAGTTGGTGTGTTGTGAGTGTATGTGTGGGTGGGTGTGTGCGACTATGTTTTGGCTTTTGGTGTATGTTCTTCATTATTTTATACAACACTTTGAGCTGCTACACTGTATGAAAAGTGCTTTATAAATAAAGTCTGATTGATTGATGACAAAAATACAAAGCTTTATTAAGCATGCTGATGCACAAAAAGTAGTCAGATCTTTTAGTTAAGGATAAATAGGATTAGTACAATGTGGAAAATAAATAAATAAAATTTAAAACAATTGTCTTGAAAAAAGATAATGGATTAAATAAATTAAAATATTCCTTACACATCTATTTGGGCTCAATCATTGTTTTATTCTTAAATATTACAACTGTGCTATTAAATTGTGCTGTAGTCTACATATATTCCAGAAGATGATTGAGGTGGTTTGTATTATTTACTAGATTTTAAAGCCTTAATGCAAGAGTAACATATTCTACTCTGAAATATTCTAAAGGACAATATAGTATATTGTTACTGTGGAATTATGTAGGAATGGCACAGCACGTCTTCAGGGTCTTTATAACTTTACCCTTGATTTGATTTTAATTAATTTGATATTTTTTTTTTAACATATTTGCCTTTTGGCTAATGTTCTGATAGTCTATAGTGTTTCCCTGAAAATATTATACCGTTTTGAGAAAAATAAGACCCTATAACAAGAATCTAAAATGTTAAATACATTTTAATCTCTGAAATCAAAATTTTAAACCTTTCCAGTATAAAAGGTTTATTTGATGTTAAATTTATTGGAGCAGTTTGGATCCATGTAATCATGCAGGTCACAAATGTGTTAATGCAGTATTTATTCAGGTAATCAGAGAGTGACACTGTATGGCTCACATCATGTTTATTACTGAATGTTTTTACATGCGAGTAATAAAAATAGTTTCAGGTGCTTCAATTTCTTTCACTGCGCTGTTTATTTATGACTTTTATTTAAAAGTTGACCCATAAATTAAAACCCTCAGAACATAGTGGCTACTCAGAAATAATAAATTCACTGCACCACACAATGTTTTATTTGATCTTTTATTAAAATTCAGGTCATCAGTGAATAACATCCCATTTTGTTGTCTTGTGTCATCTCTTCATGTTGGCAGTTTATCGGTATTTCTCAGACAGAGCACGAGCCACAGCAGCCAGGAACTTGTCCATGGCCACGTGGACCTCAGGGGTGAAGTCTTTGGGGAACTTGATGGACAAGACCACGAGGAGGTTGTGTGCCAGAATCTGTGGAAAGATGAATGTTAAATTAGATACATCCAAACGTCTTTAATCAGTTATCATCTATCAGCGGCAATCAGCTACATTAAAAAGGTCAAAAACTCCAGAAAACAGAGAACTCTGAATTCCTTGTCAGTGCAATACAGACCAAACACAAAACTATCTTTAGGAGAACCTTCATGATATTTTTACCTTGAAGTTACCAGGATCCACTCTCAGCTTGTAGGCGTGCAGCTCACTGAGACTCAGAAGACCTGCTGTCAGATCATCGATTTTGGTCACAGCATCAGCAACTGCAGTTATGATGGTCTTTCCATGCTTCTGTACCTGGGCTGAGCCAGGACTCAAGTCCTTCCAGTGGGAGAAATAAGTCTTGGTCTGTGGGTACACCACCAGCATCCTAGGCGAGAATCATAATAAGTTAATAAAACAGAGCTATAAACTTCAGCAACATCTGAAGCAAATCATTAATGTTTTAACTTCTACCTGGAGAAAGCATCACTGCCGATCTCGTCCTCCTTCCCAGACACTTTAGCCCAGAAGGCCCTGACTCTGTCCTTGTCCTTAGCAGAGAGACTCGTCATCTTGTTTGTTGAGTTTGTGGTTCCATCAGGTCAGACTGTGGGGCTTTTATACATGAAACAGGAAGTGGACACACCCAGTCCACCTCAGAGATAATCAGTGAGTTTGGAGGAGGAGAAATGACAAAGCAAAGATGTCAAGGTGGTGCTGAGACCATGAGTCAGTTATAAATAAACATTTTTAAATAGGCTTCAATTAATAAGATTGGTATTGTCTTGGTTAATTTCGTTAGAACATATTGTTAAGAATATTAAATTCTCAGTAGTTGGGAATGAAAGCAAATTGATATTGGGATCAATGTAGTGTTACTATAAAGAAAATTATTCCAATCACAACAGAAAGTATGGGTTTTTCACTTAGTCATTCAAAGTTTTCCCAATCTTTGAGTATACCACTGCAGCAACATCCTTAAAGGTTGCATTTTTAAACTTTTAGGAATCACAACAAATATGCACATTTCTATTTAAACTTTGTTTTTACCAACTCTTCACTCTCAGAAAATTAGGCTCTCGGGCTTCATCCCTTTCTCCACATAACTCATTGTTCACCCAGTTCTAATGTTATCAAAATGTCAGTCAGTTAGCCTATGTACAGACACAGTGATTCAGGCCCAGGTAAATATACATTTCTGAAATATCTTTATGCAAGTTGGGCATTTTTTTTTATTCCACATGGTAAGCAATTACTGATAATTTATGGCCAATTTCCAACAGTAATATACTGTATTAATGTAATACAGTTCATTCATTCATTCATTCATTCATCTTCTTCCACTTAATCCTTTTCGGGTCGCGGGGGGGCTGGAGCCTATCCCAGCATCTTTGGGCGAGAGGCAGGGTACACCCTGGACAGATCAGTTTTGTACTGCAATTTGCAATGCATTGTGGGCTGTTCAACATGAAGCAACACTACACAGGCCATCAACAGTATGCTAATGTTTTAAAATACAGTAAACTACAGTTTTAGAATGGTGTGGCAAACTAACAAGGGAAAATTTGGAAAGTCTTTCAGAGCATTGGGACATGTGCTGCTTCTCATGAACAAGAAATGCTTCTTTATCTGCATCACCTGGATTGTGCATCTACAAATAACAAAATAATTAAAAACCATCCATCCATCTTCTACCGCTTAATCCTTTTCGGGTTGCGGGGGTTTGGAGCCTATCCCAGCATCTTTGGGCAAGAGGCAGGGTACACCCTGGACAGATCACTAGTCCATTGCAGGGCCAACACAGAGAGACAGACAACCATTCACTCTCACAGTCATACCTAAGGATAATTAGAATCCTCAGTTGATGCCAATTGACCTAACGTGCATGTCTTTGGTCTGTGGGAGGAAACTGAAGCACCCGGAGTAAACCCACGCAGACATGGGAAGAACATGCAAACTCCACACAGAAGGGTCACCGATGGTCAGGGTGTGGGATCAAACCCGTGACCTTCTTGCTGTGCTGCCACAGGGCTAATCACTGCTCCACCAAGTTGCCAGTTAAAAACTAACTTATCTTCATTTCTTTGCCAGTAGACTATTATGAAAAATTATGTTTGAAAAGGTCAGTGAGCTCTCTCTTAACTCCACATGTTGTTCTGACAAACCATAAGAGACTTTGATATGATCAACTTCATAAGCATGTAATGCTATTGTATACCCCTAAGTTATTTAGATTATTTTGTTTGTTTATGTTAGAATGGCAACACTGGAATAAAGCCAGGGAGAGAAACAATGACCAGAAAGGTGGTGATTGTCTCCCTTTGACAGACAATAGTGTTGAAGCAGTTACAACTTTGGTTGTGTTTTCATGTTTGGTAAGTTCTCTGACATGCAGAATTTTAGTTTATTGCAACAGTTTTTTTCCCGAATCTCTTTGGCTTGTGTATTTGGGACATCTTACAGTTTGTGGGGTTTTTTTATAATTACTGTTATTGTGTTGTTGTTGTTTTTTTTACAGTAGCAATATTCATTTTGATACTGCCTGTTTAAATAAACATTTGTGCCATTAAATCCCTTTGGAAGTTGTTTATTATTTAGCAGATATAAACACCTGTCTGGAGCCCACAGAACAATGCTAATTTTAATTGCGTCAAATACTGGGATTTTAGATGTTCTCAACTGCTAAACTGTCACTGTATTATGCCTGTCTACAGTAAACAGTGAAAATTTAAAGTAACCACAGAATGTTACTGTAAATTAAAATAGCCACAGAAATACACTGCATTTATGTTTTACTGTAATAGCCTGTGAATATGTAGGTAACAGCACAACGCTGGCAACTCTGCTGCCAACATTTTACAGAAAAAAATCTTTACAGTGCGCTTCAACTAAAAACATGCTGAGTAAGGTCATCCACGATGACGTCAGTGGTCAACACATGCAGTCTTATCTAAACTTCAGCAGGTGCATGTGCTGACCATCTGTGCTCTTTCAAGAGTTCACACGTGCTGCAGATCTGACAGGATGAAGTGTAACCGTGTGTCAATATCAGGTGGTAAAATGTGACATAGCAAGATAATGAGGCACAGAAACAGATCAGAGGAGAGGCCAGATGAGACAGAAGATTTCATTAATGGTTGACAAGTGTAGAACGCCCTTCAAGGTGCGGCGGTAGGGTTTCTCCTGTCAAATTTGTTATTGAGAGAGGCGACTCTATGGCAAGAACTGCCGGGGTCCATTACAATATGCAGCTATTATACCCTCAAAAGTGAGGGTGAGAAAAGTGAGAAATTGGTAAAAATAAATAATTCTTCTGTAAATATTTACTGTTTATTAATAACAAGATGATAAAAATATAGTGAATTATAACAGAAATAAGGATGAGATGATATTTGAGGTTGAACTTATTTTCACAACAAATCTATATGAGTACAAACTACAGGTACTGTGAATTAAGTTAAAATATTTCATGCTGTACTTAAGTGCACCACATATGTTAATGAATTCACCATGTTTAGGTAGATAGTTATTGTACATGCAAAATATTTTGGGCTTTATCTTTGTTGAAAGCATCAAATTATTTATTAATGCTTAAAGGCAGTTAATAGACCAGGATACAGAGACTAATGAAGATGTAGATTTTTCATGAAATACCAAAATAATTACATATAGTGATAAGCCTTTATAAGACTGTGGATATCAATTATCTTTTTAATGCAGTTAAACAGAACATGGTAGATTGTTGAAGAACAGTTTGTCAATAAATGACAAGTCAACAAAGAAATTATCCAAAATGTTGAGTGCGGTGATCAGTTATGCAGATGACTGTTGACTCTTCTTATAATAAATTCACATAAAAGCACAAACACAGAAAGTTAAAAAAAATCAAAAATTAAAAATCTTAAACTAATTTAAACAAATATGACTTAAAGAGCGAATGTGCCAAGAATTATCCAAACATACTAAAAATCAAATTCATTCTTTAATGTGAGAATTTAAAACATAGTTTTTACCAACCCACTGTCCAGCTCCTCCCACCTTCCTTATCTTTGGGTGGAGCGTTGACGATGTTTCCTTTAAAAGTTGCATGTAATGACCAGTTGACCAATGCAGGACAAGCGAAAGAAACCAAGAAGCCAAAATGGTTGTGTGGACAGACTTTGAGCGTTCTACCATTGAGAACATCTTCTCCAAGATCAACTATGAGGTGGTGGGTCCGGCAGCTATTTCCAGGTGAGACATCATTAAAAAGAAGAGTGAACACAAGTTTGTCACATTTGTACATTAGAATACTCATCAATAATATTTTGACAACAGTGAGTAATGCAACGTTTCACATGTTCCTCAGGTGTCTGATCGTCTACCCCTGGACTCAGAGGTATTTTGGTGGTTTTGGAAACCTCTACAATGCTGCTGCCATCATAGACAATCCAAAGGTTGCAGCTCATGGACTAGTTGTCCTTAAAGGTCTGGAATTAGCTCAGAAGAACATGGACAACATCAAGGCCACATTTGCAGACCTGAGCAAGCTGCACTCTGAGAAGCTGCTGGTGGACCCTGATAATTTCAAGGTAAGACTAAAAAGCCGAGTTCTGTAGTCAAAACTGCACTTCTTTGTGATGCTGAATCCTAATGGATGCTGTTTTGTGCTGCAGCTACTGACCGACTGTCTGGCCATTGTGGTTGCTGCTGAGTTGGGTGAAGATTTCACTGCTGAGGTGCATGCAGTTTTCCAGAAGTTTCTGGCTGTGGTGGTGGCCTCCCTGAGGAAACAGTACTACTAGAGAGCTGCAGAGGATCAACATCTGTTCCGTTTGAAATAACTTTTCTCTGAGTTTAAAATGAATTGATGAATAAACAGTTGCTTCATTCCAGTAATCACACTGACAGTTATCACTTTGAAATCCCTTTTCACATCAGTTGCTTTTACTGCAGTGTAATCTGTCATCCTTCATGCATTCTTTTTTATTATATTGTGGTGACCCACCACAATCTACATGGACATTCAGCCTTCACACTCAGCTAGGTGGCAGGAAGCAGAACAATTTGCATAGGGACAGAGAACTCCTAGGAGACAATCAGAACAATGGCTATTGTTATACATCCCTAGATTAAGGAGAGGAAGTCCGGGCCCAGTTAATCACGCGATTGATATGTATTGACTGATATGTATATCAATATGCAAATGTGCCATGCATTCTCTGTCTGTATAAAAGAGCTTACTATACATGCCACAGACACACACACACACACAGAGCACAGACACACAAGAGACAGAACGCACACACATAGCACAGCACAGCACAAGACAGCACACACGACACACACAGCACACACAGCACAGCGC
This sequence comes from Pholidichthys leucotaenia, assembly GCA_020510985.1. Lineage (NCBI taxonomy): Eukaryota > Metazoa > Chordata > Actinopteri > Cichliformes > Pholidichthyidae > Pholidichthys > Pholidichthys leucotaenia. The sequence continues at coordinate 258,223,993 of CM035838.1, forward strand.
ACAGTGCTACAGTGTGTCTCATGATGATCGAGGAATAAAACTCTGAAACCTTCCAGCTCGTTGCATCTCGCCTGAACTTATTTGTTCCTCCACAATATAGGCAATATAAGCTGCGGCTTCAGCCATCACCTATTTCGGATAACTCACGTGGAATTGTTTAGTAGAAGGAGTCTTTGTCTAATTTGACCTTGTTGTTATATTATACAGTTTCTTTTAACCTGTACTGTATTATCCGAAAATAAATAAAATAAATAAATAAAAGTCTAATGCTAAACATGCAGAACAATATTTAGTAATGCAAATTTTGCTTGAAACTGAGTTTGGTTGTTATATTGTATATTATTCATCTAGATCTTTGCAGCTGTGGATATAGGTGGCTGAAACAAAGCTAATAGAAAATATTCCACCTAATAATTATATTTTGTAGAAAAAAGGAAGTACAAAATGAGGAAATAAAGTTTTTGTTGTTGAGATAGCTCTTTCAGCAGGGCCATTTCCTGGTTTTTGGGGGCCTTATGCAAGATTGTTTGCCCCCCACCAACACACACACACACACACACACAAATTTGTTGGCACCTTCCCACAAGAACAAAAAGCCCCCCCCCCCAAAAAAAAAAACAACAAAACGCAGCACTAAAATAACTTGAAACTGACAAAAGTTTAATGGTATTCCTTATTGTCTGTATGGTATTTAAGACAAATCAGACTTTGCTTTTATTGACTCAGTTGAATAGTTTCTGTAATTAAATTAAAATGTCATGGACAAAAAAGATGGTATCTTTAAGTGAATATTTTGTGGCACCATTTTTTGCAGCAGTCACTGCCAACAAGCGATTTCTGTACATCACAATGAGACGTCTGTTTGCCAGCAGGTTGTCTCCCTCTTCCCGCACAAACTGCTCACACTGTCCCAGGTTTGAAGGGTGGTGTCTCCACACTGCAATTTTCAGATCTTTCCATAGATGTTCAATCGAATTCAGGTCTGTGCTCATAGAGGGCCATTTAAGAATAGTCCAATTTTTTTCCACCTCCGCCATTCTAGAGTGCCTTTAGCTGCATGTTTTGGGTCATTATCCTGTTGGAGGACCCGTGACCTGTGACTGAGGCTGAGCTTTCTGACACAGGGCAGTATATTTTGCTTCAGGATGCTTGATAGTCTTGAGATTTCATTGTGCTCTGCACAGAATCAAGGTTCCCCGTGCCAGATGCAACAAAGCAGCCCCTAAGCAAAACCAAGCCCCCTCCATGTTTCACAGTAGGCATGGTGTTCATTTTCTTTAAAGCTTCATTTTACCTTCTGTAAACATAGAGCTGATGAAAATGGCCAAAAAGCTCCAGTTTTCTCTCAACAGTCCAAAGGACATTCTCCCAGAAACTTTGGTGTTTGTCAGAGTGTTTTGGCTGACTTTATTTCACTGTCAGTAGTGGAGCCCTCTTGGTCTTCTTTCGCGGAGCCTAATATTGTTCAAAATGTGACAGACGGTGCAGTCATAAAGTTATGTAGTTCAGCTTGAATGATTTTGGATGGTTTCCTGGGTTCTTTTTCTACAATATGCATTATTCTTCTGATCAACCTGGGGTTGCATTTCCTCTTGCATCCATGTCCTGGGAGGCTGGCTACAGTCCCATGAACCTTATACTTTTTAATAATATTGGCATGTGGTAACAGGAACATGAAACTGCTTGGAGAGGGTCTTTTAGCCTTTACCTTCAACATGCTTATCTGCAATCTTCTTTCTGAGTTCCTCAAACAGATCCTTTGCTTTCTCTGGCCCATGTTCAGTGTGGTATACAAAATGATAAAAAAAAAAACAAACTACACAATATGTTTTTTCCCCTTTAAATAGGATGATGATGAAAAGCTTGAAAGAGCTAGAAGGTGCCTGTGACACTAATTAAGATAACTTTTTGGCAGTGATTGCTGCAAAAGGTGGTGTCATAAAATTTTAAACATAAGGGTACCATCTTTTTTGTCCTTGTCTTTTTTTCTTTCAGCTGCTCCCTGTCGGGGTCACCTCAGCATATCATCACCTTATATCACAATGATGTGTGTGTGTGTGTGTGTGTGTGTGTGTGTGTGTGTGTGTGTGTGTGTGTGTGATATACTTGTTACTTTTTCTCAAATAGCTGTATTTTTTTTCCTAATTTCGATTTATTATTTGTACTTTCTCATGGGAAAAAATACGAGAAAAAAGTCTGAAATATAATTTTCACTTTTCCTAATTTTTCCCTTTAAATTTGCAACTGACTATGACTTTTTCATGCAAATTTGTATTTTTTTTTTTACTATTAATTTGTATTTTTGGGACACATAAATGATTCACTCTTTGAGCATAATATTTTCAACATTTTCCTTGTAAAACTCCTACTTTGAGTTCTTATTGTAAAATTTTCTCAAACATTAATTGTTCATATCAAGATTTCAAGCATTTCTTACTAATGTTCTCTCTGTGCAACATTTTCATGAATAACCATGGTAACCATCAGGTTAACCAAAAATGATGGCTATCCGAAATGAAAATTATGTCTAATAACAATCTGATTGTAGATTTCTGAAATGAGAGTTTCTCCTGATAAGAATTATATTTCAGATATCTAGAATGGCCATTGTACAGTTTCTCAGTTATTTCCATGGCAACAGCTGATGCAGCAAAGATTGTGATGTTTTAACTTTGTTAACAGGACTTTTTACATGTTTACATATATTGATGCATCGCAGTAGTCTATGTTAGAATATCGTAATTAAAAAAAGGCTAAAGAATTTCTGCAATATAATTCAAAAAGAACTTTGGTGTATTCAATATTGATTACACACACAGATATTTCAAGCTTTTTTCAGTTTTGATTATGATATTAGTTTGTGAAATTTAATTACAAATCATGACAGTGTAGAGAAAGGAAGCAGATGAGGCAACGAGCTAGACAACAAACAAATTTAATTCCTTCTCCAACAAGTACAGTTAACTCTGCCTGGGTCACTGTGCATCGTCTTTTTACAACCTTTAATTCCATGCATTGAGACCCAGGAATCCTGACCATAATACATTGTGTGGAACAAAGACATGCATGGCACATTAACATCACATAGCACCAGTACCATTTCTCACACCCTTTCCTCCTCCAACAGCTCTGGTGCTTCCTCAACTCCCAGGGGGGCAAATAGTCCTTACTGACCCATCTGAGACCCCCCCCCCCCCCGTAACACTTCCTCCTTCAGCCCATTGTTTCCTCTTCCCCCAGCTGCCGTCTCTGGGTGGAGAATCCTCCACCTGTGCCACCACACAGCACCCCCCAACACCCAGAAAGGGCACTAACCCCCCGTCCTTTGGGCTTGAGCCAGCGCCCATAGCGGCTGTAGCAGGGGGCCGCCAATCTAGTCGAAAACCCCCTGCTGGCAAAGTGTACAGGAGGGCACATCTGTCTGTGGAGGGAAGAAGGGTGGGGGTGGGGGACACGTTAGCTTGGCGTGCGCAGGTCTCCACCGAGGGAACACCAACTTGCAGAGCCACCGACAGTGGGCGTCCGCGCCGGGGAGCTTGGGCCAACACCACCTGCTGGTCTGCCAACACAAAAGCGGGACTCAGCCTGTCAATGCAGATGGTCTCCCTATGCCCCCCCCCCCCCAAGTCTAACACAAACCGCTTTGCCCCAGGTTCCAGCACCCTGAACAGTTTGTCGTACGGTGGGTGCAGCTGGGTCCAGTGCGCATCATGCCTAACAAAAACAAAACTTGTTTTCTGTAAGCTCTTGGGGATGAAAGTGCGGGGAAAACAATGGTGGGTCGGGCCCAGCACATTAAAAACCTCTGTACTGTGCAAAAATTGCACTGGTGGATTGGCCCCGGGCGAAGGGTTTCCCGATAAAAATTCCCCGGGGATCCACAGCGGCTGAGAAAAAACGAATTCTGCTGGGGATGCTGCCAGATCCTCTTAAGGTGTGGCGCGCAACCCTAAAAGAACCCAGGGCAGGCGGTCAACCCAATTTGTATCTGTGAGCAAAGCTCTGAGCGCTGCCTTAAGCAACCTATGAAAATACTCACAAAACCCGTTAGCCTGGGGGTTGCATGCAGTAGTATGGTGAATTTTGACCCCCAGGCTCTGGGCCATCGCGGACCAGAGCTCCGAAACACATTGTGGACCCCTGTCGGAAGTGATGGCCGACGGGGATCCGAACTGTGCAACCAAAGCCGACAAAAAAGCGTGAGCCACTTCCGCAGACGTGGTAGAAGCCAGAGGGACCACTTCAGGCCAGCACATGGTGCGGTGCACGATTGTCAAAAGATGCATGAAACCTTGTGACGGCGGGAGGGGTCCCACCAGATCCATGTGGACATGGTCGAACCTCCTGGTCGGGATTTGGAACAGCTCGAGAGGGGCTCTGGTGTGCTTGTGCACTTTGGCCTGCTGGCACACAATGCACGCTGCAGCCCACTCTCACATCCTTGCGCAAGCGCAGCCAGACGAATTTTACCCCCACTAGTTTAACTGAAGCGCGCACGCCTGAATGCAAAAGGGAGTGGACTGACTCAAAAATGCGGCTGTGCCAAGAGCTCAGAAACACCGGGCATGGGCGACCAGTGGAGACGTCACAGAGCAAGGGAGGGCACCCTTCTTGCACCACCCTGCTTTCCAGCCTTAACCCAGTAGGCACAGACTGGAGCGCACAAATGTCCGTGTCCCCGGCTTGCTCCGCGGCCATCGTAGGGAAATCTATTCTCATGTAGACCGGGGAGACTAACGCACGTGACAGGTAATCGGCCACAACGTTGAGCTTACCGGCAACGTGTTGAATGTCGGTCGTAAACTCTGAGATCGCGGCCAAATGCCGTTGCTGCCAGGCTGACCACATCATGTACATCAGCGACTTATGGTCGACGAATGCGGTGAATTCGCACCCCTCTAGTCAAAACTGGAAATGGCGCATAGCCAGGTGGAGAGCCAACAATTCCTTGCCGAATGTGCTGTATTTGCATTCGTTGTCGCACAAAGTTCGACTGAAAAATCTGAGCGGCTGCCACAAACCTGAGACGTACTGCTCCACCATTTCCCCTATGGCAACATTAGAGGCATCCGTAGTGAGCGCTATCCATGCAGACGGATCCGGGTGGGCTAGCAAAGCAGCATCCGTAAGTGTTGTTTTGGTGTCTGTGAAAGCCTGGACTCCCTCGGGAGTCTGGTCGATGTTTTCCGTGGTCTTTTTTTTCCCTAAGTGTCGCATACAATGGCTGGTTCAGCTGGGCTGCCCGGAGGAGGAAACGGTGATAAAAATGAACTATTCCCAAAAACTCCTGTAGTGCCCTCACGGTCTGCAGACATGGAAAGTCCGACACAGCGCGCACCTTATCCGGTAGCGGAATCACGCCCTCTGGTGAAATACAGTGGCCCAAAAAATCAATCACTGGCACCATGAACTGGCACTTCACCGGGTTCACGATAAGGCCATGCACTTCCAACCTCTGGAAAACTGTCTTGAGATGGGCGATGTGCCCCTCCTCGGACACGCTAGCCACCAGAATGTCGTCTAAGTAGACAAAAACAAAGGACAAGTCACGAATTACTGTGTCCATCATCCTCTGCGCTGCGCCTTTAATCTGAACGACATGCAAATAAACTCAAAAAGGCCAAAAGGAGTTATTACTGCCGTTTTAGGAACGTCTTCCGTGCACACTGGGACCTGGTGGTAACCGCGGACCAGATCCACTTTCGAAAAAACGCACGTCCCGGCCAGGTGCATGGAAAAATCCTGGATGTGTGGAATGGGATACTGATCATGGTCTGTGGCATTGTTCAAATGCCGTAAATCGCCGCACGGTCACCACGACCCGTCGGCCTTAGGCACCATGTGAAGCAGGGATGCCCACGGGCTGATGGAGCGCCTGACAATGCCCAACTGCTCTAAGTTGGCAAACTCCTCACATGCGCTGGCCAGTTTAGCCGCATCCAGGTGCCGAGGTCGCACAAACACCGGCAGGCCTTTTGTCGTTATAAAGTGTTTGACCCCGTGTTTTGTTACTGTAGCCAAAAAAGTCGGGGCCGTGAGTGCTGGGAACTGTGCAAGTAGTTGTTGATACTTACCCCTTGGAGCTATAACATTAGCCAGTGTTGTTGACACAGGTCCCCGAGCTGTGCAAGACAGGGAGGTAAAAGAGACAGCATCCACTAAATGTCTGTTGGCAACATCGACTAATAACCCATAAACACATAAAAAAATCTGTGCCTAAAATGGGGGCAGAACATGCACCTACCACAAAGTCCCACTGGAAATTGCGTCCATGCAAGCATATTGTCAGCATCCGTTTGCCAAACGTCCTGATGGTGGATCCGTTGGCGGCCGTGAGCTCGGGACCGCTGCATCCTCCCAACCTGTCTAAGCTGACCAGCAGGATGAGGCTCTTCTGGGAGCCAGAGTCCACCAAAAACCGTCTCCCATGTGTCTGTGACGTGTGTCCATGAAATAAAGCGGCTTGTTCCCGTCACCAGCGGTTGCAGCTGCTAGTGAATGCCGAATGTGCCATCTTCCTAACTTCTTGAATTGGCATGGTGATAAGCAGCTTTGGGCATTAGAGCCAAAACGGCAGTGGTAGAAACAGAGCTCCCTGTTCCTTGGTCTCCTGGTGTCTGTCCCAGCTACCACCAACGGCTCCTCCACCTCGCTGGAGTCCCTCATGGATGTCAGTGCCACTGCCTGCACGCTGAGAGTTCTGGTTACCAAAATGATTCAATCCGCTTCCTGCACCAGGGTGCGGTAGTCCTTGGCAACGAGCTGCGGCGAGTTGGCCAGGATCGCCCTCACTGTAGCCGATAGGTTCCTGAGGAACAAGTGGGTGAATAGGAAAGATTCATCATCCTTCCCCCTCAGCGCCAACATGCTCTCTATGAGCTCCACTGCTGATCTGTCACCTAACTCTGAACATGTTAGGAATCTCTCTGCCCTCTCACTGTCAGACAAGGTATAGGGCTGGATTAGCATCTGCTTGAGCGCTTCATATTTCCCTTGGGCCAGTGGTTCCTGAAGTAGGCTTGTCACTTGCTGCGTGGCGCGCGCATCCAGTGCAGCGACCGCATAGTAATATTTTGTGTCATCCATTGTTATCCCGCGGAGTACGAACTGGTCTTCTATATGCAGGAATCACACGGTCGGGTTGTGAAGCCAGAAGTCTGGGAGCTTGACTGAGACAGTGCACGCGGTGCTGGTGCTCTCCCTCCGGGTAGTCTCCAGGGCGGTGTTCAGCTCATTCTCCATGGCACGTCTCAGGGTCATCAATGTGGAGAAAGGAAGCAGATGAGGCAGCGAGCTAGACAACACACAAACTTTATTCCTTCTCCAACATTAAGTACTGTTAACTCTGCCTGGGTCTCTGTGCACCCTCTTTTTATAACCTTTAATTCCATGGATTGAGACCCAGGAATCCTGACCATAATACATTGTGTGGAACAAGGACATACGTGGCACATTAACATCACATAGCACCAGTACCGCTTCTCACAACCTTTCCTCCTCCAGCGGCTCTGGTGCTTTCTCAACTCCCCGGGGGGCGAAGCCCAGACTTCCCTCTCCCCAGCCACCTCCTCCAGCTCTTCAGAGAGGACACCAAGACGTTCCCAGACCAGCTGGGAGACATAGTCTCTCTAAAGTGTCCTGGGTCTGCCCCGGGGTCTCCTCCTTCCTCCCACAACACACACATAAAAAGTAATTCCATTTCTGTACCTGGTCTTTCCTTCACCTACAGTATATTGTCATTCACATTATGTAGACCAAGCAAACTCATTGCAGCACTGCTGTAGTCCTAAAACTGTCTAGTAGTTCACACACTGTCATGTTTTAATGCTGTTAGTCTGTGATGACACTTTCTTAGAGACTGGCCTTTTTCACATTAACAAATTGTACCTGACTATAGTAAAAAAGGTCAACACTGACTATAGGGACAACAAAAGCTTTCCAGAGAGTCCTAATCCTGATTTAATTAATTTCTCTATTGCTCTCCCAGGTCTGCCCCATGGACCCTGCATCTGGACTGTTTATTTTTTAATAAATATTTTCCCCCAAATAAATTACTGTTTGTTATATGCTGACTGACTTGATTTAAAGTTGATTTTCTTTTACATTCTACTCATTCTGTCACGAGCTGAGCACTGGACGTTTCCACCGTACTCAGTCTTGTGGCTTTTTCTCTGTATTTATATATTTGTTGTATTTTTGTGCCTTTTGTTTTTTGTTATCCCTGCAATGTTTTGTTTTTTGTTTTTTTTCCCTGTATATGTCTTAGCCTGGGATCAGTCCACCAAGGTTTCCGCCTTTGACCGCCACCTAATCCACATAGCACCAGACCCCCATGATCCCTCCTGCAGGTGATGAGCCCACTGGAGGGTGGACCCATGTGACTCCTTCGTGCTGAGCCCAGCTGGGTCCCATGGGTGGAAACCTGGCCACCAGATGCTAGCCATCGAGCCTCACCAGGTCCCACCCTGGAGCACTGAATCCTTGATCTAAAATTTATCATGAGAGTCTGTTGGATCGTTCTTAGTCTGGCCCTTCACCCAGGACCAGTTTGTCTTGGGTGACCCTATCAGAGGCAAATTACCCCGGACAACATAGCTCCTGGGATCACTGGGGCACGCAAACCCCCCACCACGATAAGGTGACGATCCATGAGGGGCTGACACGTCTCTGCAACATTGCGTGGAGGTTGGGGGCAGTGCCTTTTGGCATGGCAAACCGGGGTGGTGGTTCCTCTTTTCAAAAAAGGGGACCAGAGGGTGTGCTCCAACTTTAGAGGGATCACGCTCCTCAGCCTCCCTGGGAAGGTCTATGCCAAGGCACTGGAGAGGAGAGCCCAGCCGCTGGTCTAACCTCGGATTCAGGAGGAGCAATGTGGTTTTCGTCCTGGCCGTGGCACATCGGACCAGCTCTTTACCCTTTCCAGAATTCTCGAGGGTTCGTGGGAGTTTGCCCAACCAGTTTACATGTGTTTTGTGGACTTGGAGAAGGCATTCAACTGCGTCCCTCGTGGTTTTTTGTGGGGGGTACTTCGGGAGTATGGGGTATCGGGCTTGTTGTTACAAGCTATTCGGTCTCTGTACGACCGTTGTGAGAGTTTGGTTCGTATTGCCAACACTCGGTTGGACTCATTCCCAGTGAGAGTTGGACTCTGCCAGGTTCATAATTCATAATTTTTATGGATAGTATTTCTAGGCGCAGCCAGGGAATGGATGATGTCATGCTTGGTGACCACAGGATCTCATCTCTGTTGTTTGCAGATGATGTTGTCCTGTTGGCTTCATCCAGCAATGACCTACAGCTCTTGCTGGGACGGTTTGCCGCTGAGTGTGAAGCGGCTGGGATGAGAATCAGCACCTCCAAGTCCGAGTCCATGGTCCTCAGCCGGAAAAAGGTGGATTGTCCTCTCCGGGTTGGGGACAGGCTCCTGCCCCAAGTGGAGGAGTTTAAGTATCTTGGGGTCTTATTCCCAAGTGAGGGGAGAATGGAGCGAGAGATTGACAGACGGATCGGAGCAGCATCTGCAGTGATGCGGATGTTGTACCAGTCTGTTGTGGTGAAGAGGGAGCTGAGTTCTAAGGCAAAGCTGTCGATTTACCAGTCAGTCTACGTTCCTACTCTCACCTATGGTCACGAGCTTTGGGTAATGACCGAAAGAATGAGATTGCGGATACAAGCGGCTGAAATGAGCTTTCTCCATACGATTGCTGGACTTACCCTCAGAGACAGGGTGAGGAGCTCAGTCATCCGGGATAGGCTCAGAGTAGAACAGAGGGAAGTCTGGACTTCTCTGCTTCAACTGCTGCCTCCGCGACCCGGACCTCCGGAAAAGCGGTAGAAGATGGATGGATGGATGGATGTATATGTCTTAGTTTTACTATGTTCTGATTCTGTATCAATTGGTATCTATTTCTCAGTTTGTACTTGTTTATATTTTATTCTTCTAGTTCCTTGTTGTTGTGGCTGACAGCTATCAGGGCATTTCCTGGTTGGTGCTCCGTGTGGGCGTAGCCCTGTCAGCTGTCAGCCGGTCGTTCTCCTCTCATTACTTCCAGCTGATCCAAATTATCAATCATTGCAACCTTCTGCCCCCTCATGTGACCCCAGACCTGGCATTACTTGTGTTATTTGTTCTGACCCTGTTTAAGGACAGAATTTTCATTTCATGTCGCCGCTGTCTTGAGTAAGTCTCACCAGAGTTTCTCCTCATCTCCACCAGAGATCACTTCCGCCCTCCCAAGAGAGCAGACGCTTTTTTCTTCTCTCCTGCTGATTTTTTCCTCCCCTCCTACTGGATCCCAGCTTGCTGTTGTCTGTCTGCGTCTGACTGCGACCGCCGAAAAGAAATTATGGAGTTAATAAGCTGGGCTTTGAACACAATTGACACTATTTTTTCAACAAGGAAAAGTGCTCTGGGGGAAGCTGTTTGCCCCGCTGGAACGGCTCCAGTGGGCTATCTATGTGACACAGGTATTTGGAAAATGCTGTGTCTCTCTAATCTCTCTATCGAAGATATTGAAGATTTGTTTATCTTCGTAATCTTGGTGATTGGGATAATTCTGATTGGGACGGGAATTGTCTTGGTTTACCGCAAATTGCTGAAGATGGATTCAACCTATCAAAATGCTGGCCAGGCGAGGTGCATCCAACAAATTGAGAAACTGGAGAAGACCCTGATAGCGACTACTGGAGAACTGTCTCGTAAGGTGGATTACATCATGGGTTCGCTCAGGTCTTTCCACGACGAGTTCAAAGCTGCGCAATGAAGGATTAATGTACTGAATCTACAGAAGAAATACAAGTCTTCTCTGTGATCAGTCCTATTTGGCATTATTATTCCCCATGAAAATTCCTCCTGGCTGTCTGCAGACTGTGTTTTTTTTTCAAATCATGAGCACAAGGCCTTGGACAGCCAGCTGCAGCGCCAGATAAGACTGGGCGCCAGACAGACAAAACATCTTCTGCCAAGGGTCCTTGGGTCTCTCTTATTATCATCAACACTGCTCAACACCGCACACACATTGATTCATGAACTGATTAAAGATATACTGTACACTGCTCTCTTGTGTCTCGTGAATTCTGAGTTGTTGCTCTGTGCTATTGAGAGATTTTTTTTCATTGTAATCACAATCTGCTTAAAAATAAGCTGTATTTTGATAACGAAGTTTTTTTTCTCCTCCCCCCTTGTGTCGTTCCCTCCCTTCCCCTCCCTTTCTTATCTATCTCTGTTTGATGAGGCGCCTTTATGGCTGCCGTGTCGTTGTGTCGCGCGCATGCGCACCAATGTCAAGTCAAGTTCCTCGTGTGTTTTTTTACATGCTTGGCAATAAAGTTTATTCTGATTCTGATTCTGATTCTGATTCTATCCTCACTCTGGTGCGTAATTTGTAAGTTACTCTCTCTTGTTGGAATTTTGTGTTTGAGCACCGTTTGGGACTTTATGTTTTTGTTATTTTCAATACATCTCACAACTCACAGTTCAGCACGTGGGTCTTTCTCTCTGCTCCGAGGGGCCATTCATGACAAATTTACCTCCAAAAGTTGAATATAGTGGTGAATTTATTTTTAGAAATAACTCAAATCTAAAAAGTAAAACTTTCATATTTTACAATAATCCCACATAAATTTAGCCATTTTAAGATTTTTTTTTAATTAAATTTTTTTTTTTAAATTTGGATTAATATGTCTGTTATTTGATATAGGTCTGAATGGTGATGTGCTCATTTTTGGAAATGCAATTCTGTTTTAACACAATATTATTGAAAAAAGATTATTATTCCACCATAAATTATTTCCAACTTCACTGAGGATTATTGATTAGAACGTTATGTATATATCAAATATGTACATGTGGGCGACACACATTGTGGGCTCACGTTTCCACAGAGACAGGACTGCATGTGTATTGAGGGTGTCACCTCTGCAAGGACAAAGGACTTGAATCTGCAGAAGATAACAAGGAGGTGTGAGATTTGTCTCTTTGTCCCACAGAAGATGCCCCAGAGAGATTTCCTGTTCATCAGGAAATGAGAGACAATGGTGAAGATTCAAAGGGATGCTTTGTGACTGTATGTTTACTGAAAACACCATGTGACTTGAATTCTGATGCTGGAAACATATAAAAGGGTGATGAGATATGATTCTTCCTCTTTCCTGCTTTGAGAATGCTAGAAGCTGTGTTCTGTCAATAAAGCTGGTTTACGACTAAACTCAGCCTCATCATTTGAGCACATCTTCTACATACAGTGCATTTTAGGTTCTTGTTTATCACTACATTTTAAAAGGGTTGAAAATACTTTAGTTTTGCAGAGGAAAGGTAAACCATTACTTTGTGAACTGAATAAACAATAGATTTCATCTTCTACAGTAACTGAAAGGGCACAAATGAATTCAGGCATCCAACGTTTCACAACATTTATTTATATATTTTAAAACAATAAAAACAAAGCACATTTACAACCTAAAATTAACTGGAACTGACATAAATAACTGCTGGAGCTTAATAACTACAGCCGTTTTTTTTTTTTTTTTTTTTTTCAGCATGCATAGCTAAAACAGATTAACTTAAACAGGCCATAAAAGTGTGAGTCAGCATAGTTACAAAAACCACAGAACAACTAACAGCAGTCAAAGTCCTTACAATCTGATCTAAAGTGTCATAATTACACTGTCAAAACTAGAGAGCAATTGGGTTTGATCACTGCTGTGCTACATTAGAATTATTGTCAATAACACTATTGTGGGGGCATGCTGTGGGACTTCTCCACCCAGAGAGAAGGGAGCTGGGGAAGGGGGGAACAATGGACTGAAAGAGGAGGTGTCATCCGGGTCTCAATGCATGGTATTAAAGATATAAAAGAGAAATGCTCAGAGACCCGGGATCTCTTTTGCTGTACATTATGTTGGAGAAAGAATAAAGTTTCTGTGTTGTCTAGCTCGTTGCCTCGCCTGCTTCCTTTCTCCACATTGGTGACCCTAAGACATGCCATGGAAAGCGAGCCAAGCACCGCCCTGGAGACTACTTGGAGGGACAGTACCAGCGCCGCGTGTACTGTTTCAGTCAACCTCCCAGACTTCTGGCTTCACAACCCGACCGACCAACCGACCGCCCGCACCCAGTGGTTCTGAGCTCTTGGCGCCATCGCGTTTTTGAGTCGGTCCACTCCCTGGCGCATCCGGGAATGTGTGCTTCGGTGATGCTAGTGGGGGCAAAATTCGTCTGGCTGCGCTTGCGCAAGGATGTGAAAGAGTGGGCTGCAGCTTGTGTCGAGTGCCAGCGAGCCAAAGTGCATAAGCACACCAGAGTCCCCCTCGAGCTGTTCCAAATCCTGGCCAGGAGGTTCAACCATGTCCACGTGGATTTGGTGGGACCCCTCCCGCTGTCGCAAGGTTTCACGTACCTTTTAACAATCGTGGACCACACCATGCGCTGACCTGAAGTGGTCCCGCTGGATTCTACCATGTCCGCAGAAGTGGCTCGTGTTTTTTGTCGGCTTGAGTTGCACGGTTCGGATCCCTGTCGGACATCACTTCTGACAGGGGTCCGCAATTCATTTCAGAACTCTGGTCCGCGATGGCCCAGAGCCTGGGGGTCAAAATTCACCATACTATCGCATACAACCCCCAGGCTAATGGGTTTTGCGAGTGTTTTCATAGGTTGCTTAAAGTAGCGCTCAGAGCTTCACTCACGGATGCAAATTGGGTCGACCGCCTGCCCTGGGTTCTTTTAGAGTTGCGCTCCGCACCTAAGGAGGATTTGGCAACCTCCCTGGCAGAACTCGTTTTTTTCTCAGCCGCTGTGTATCCCCGGAGAGTTTTTACTGGAAAACCCCACACTCAAGGCTGATCCACCCGCGCAATTTTTCCCAGTACGGAGGCTTTTAACCAGGCCTGACCCACCATTGTTTTCCCTGCACCTTTGTCCCAAAAAGCTTGCAGAACGCCAGTTTTGTTTTTGTCAGGCACGATGTGCACCGGGCCCAGCTGCGCCCACCGTACGACGGACCATTCAGGGTGTTGGAACCTGGGGCGAAACTTTTTGTGTTAGACTTGGGGGGACGCAGGGAGACCGTCTGCATTGACAGGCTGAAGCCCACTTTTGTGTTGGCAGATGAGCAGATGGTGTTTTCCCAAGCTCCCCGGCACGGATGCCCACCGTTGGTGGCTCCACAAGTTGGTGAATCCCTCGGCAGGGACCTGCGCTCGAGAAGCTGATGTGTTTTCTCCCCCTTCTTTTTTCCCTCCACAGACTGACGTGCCTTCCTGTACACCCTGCCAATAGGGCTGTTCAACTGGATTGGCGACCCCCTGCTACAGCTGCTATGGGTGCCAGCTCAAGCCCAAAGGACAGGTGGGTTAGCGTCCTTTCTGGGTGTTTGGGGGGGGGGGACTGTGTGGGGGCATGGTGTGGCACTTCTCCACCCAGAGAGACAGCAGTTGGGGAAGGGGGAACAATGGACCGAAAGAGGACGTGTCACTGGGGAGTCTCAGACGGGACAGTAAGGACTATGTGCCCCCCGGAGAGAGGAGTAAATGCCGGAGCCACTGGAAGAAGGGTGTGAGAGCAGCACCAGCGTTATGTCTGTTAATGTGCCACACAGGCTTTGTTCTAAACACAGTGTATGATGGTCGGAAGTTCCGGGTCTCAATGCATGGAATTAAAGATATAAAAGAGGAATGCACAGAGACCCGGGAGCTCTTTTGCTGTGCGCTATGTTGAAGAAAGAATAAAGTTTCTGTGTCGTCCAGCTCCTTGCCTCGCCTGTTTCCTTTCTCCAAACTATACCATTTTGTTATTTAAAAAAGGTTTACTGGAGCGCGTCAGAGAGGGATTATGTTAAATTCATGATTCTATACCACAAGAGTTCTCGCTTGACATTGCTGTCTGGCTCAAAATAACCAAAGGCCTGAGATGTTAGCAGTCTGCAGTATATTGTTTTTTTTGGTTTGTTTTGTTTTTTTGCAGCGGCAATATGGCCGTGATTCATTTATTTAAATTATTATTTTAATAAAAAAAAACTTACATTTAAATCTCAGAAATTCACATGACAAGCCATTGACTCAAACAGGCAATGCAACAAACAATAGCAGCATACAAGAAGAAAAAATAAATAAAATAAGACCCAAAAATACTTCAAATATCTTGCAGTGGGAATCTTCTTCCCCAGTTTATAAAGAAATAAATAGGTAGGTAGCAATCTAAATAAACATGTCAAGTTCTTGCAAGATTTGATATGTTTTTATAGCTTTCTGGTTACTCGAACCAGCAATAGTTTTAACATAAGTATTAAAATCTAATACAAACATTTTAAATAAAAGTTTTTTTATCGCCAAATTTACATTTATGAATAAAAAATTTACTGTTAAAAAGAAGTAACTTCAAAATATAAAAAAATCTCTCTGTGTACCAATATTATCTGTATAACCAAATAAAACATTTTCAAAATATAAGTTATAATCTAAACTAATTTTGTTATCTATATATTAGCACAGATCTAACCAGAAAGCTTTCACATAAACACATTTCCAAAACAAGTGGCATAAATCTTCTGGATATAAACAACAAAATGAACACATTATATCAACATCAGAGTTAAATCGTGTTAAAAAAACCCCCACTTTGGTCAGATAATATCTATGAATTATTTTAAATTATATTTTTTTAACTTTATTTCTTAAAATAAACATTAATGAAACCCCAGATTTGTGTCCACCTTAAACCACTAATATGACTATTCCAAAAATAAATTGCAGTGGGATTAGATGTGACTATGGCTGTGTTGTGAGACATGTATATGTTGGACACTGCATATGTGATTTAACCACGATGAAGGAGAGCCAGCCCCCTGCGGTGCGGAGCCACAGAGCCTGGACCCCCTGCGGAGGACAGGGGACAGAAGACTTCCTGACCACTGAGGCTCGGGAAGAGAGAAGGGGGAGTTTTGTAAATAAAAGGCTAATGAATGTGAATAAAGAGATTTTGAGAGAGATGTGTGATTTCCCCCGCGAGGGAAATGGTTTGATGTCAGAATGTTTAAATGAGAGAACTTTGGTGTGTTCACTCTCTTTGTTCGCTGCTCAAGAATGAGAGCAGACAGTGGAATGATTACTTGAATAAACTGGAATGAAAGACAATTCGGTTTCGTTATTCAAGTCTCCCCACAGTGACCTCCCTTTGAAATAAGGCTTTAATATTTCGGTTATTTGTTTGTAAATTGGGAGGGAAACAAACTTTTCTCACCACAGTATGAGGAGGGTCCAGACAGGGTTCTCTGGTAAATGTGATCTAGTTGTGAAAAGCCTGATTACCCCATCAGGAATCGCATACTTATCAAGATCAAATTCTCTGAGCACGGAAGGTTGAAGGTAGACACAAATTCTTCATATGACAACGTACCATCTAAATTAAACAATTGTCTAACTGTCAAGATCTTATCAAACCAAGTTTTTTAAAATAAGTGTCATGTTCTGGTGAGCGCACGCCCCCTCTTTCCCATTCTCTCCTCTGGCAATCAACTCACCTGGGAGATGAGACACACCTGCTGTCTCTAATCAGCCAGCGCTTACAAGGATCTGCTCTTCAGTGCCTCAAAAGAAGCAAGCATAACTTTATTTGTGTAGGTGTAGTCCTCACACTCACCTTTTCCTCTTCTGCTTTATTCTCAGGTTATTGCCTCCTGAGTAGGTTTGTCTTCGGGGATTGTGTGTGCTCACCTGTCCCATCATCCTCACCACGACTGTATTCCTTCTCTACCCGGTCAGGCACCACCAGTCTGGTTTCTCATCATCCCACAGCCAGCTTTATCCTGCTGGTTCGTCTCTCCCCACTGGGGTTCCCTGTCGGATTACCTGTTCAGCCCAAGTAGGTGGTAATTTGTTTATTCCACTTCCCTGTCTTCATTTCTCCACAGCTTTCGTCTCTCTTCCCACAGGCCACTTCTGTCATGAGCGGGGGTTTTGGATTTCCTTTTCCAGGCCCTGCTTCATGACGTGGCTGTCCTTGTTTTATTATTTTCTTTGTCTGTTTATTAGTTTGTGTCTTTATTTGTTGTCAGGCACGTCCTGGGCTCCTCTGGGGCTGCCCTGCTCTCTGACAGCTGACTGCCATGCCTCTTTCTCCTGTCAGTGTACAGCTACTTGTCATTTGTCTTTTCATTCTGCTCACTTACACACCTGCATTCATTTAATTCATCTACATTTTCTCATGCACACACACACACACACATACACACATACATACATACATACATACATACATCTTTCAGCACACGCACTCATCTGTCCTCACTCTCCTCACACCGGTAATCACTTTAGTTCATTATGTTGGAAGTATTTACATCCTGTTAATTCTCCTGTTACCCACCGGCTCATTGGATGTCATTCCCACTCTTGAATAGGCTACTCAGTGGAGTCATCTGTAAGTACTCTGCCCACCGCGCTACTGGGGGCATTTCCTCATTTCCATTTGCCCTTTTTCTCCACTACCCAGTCCTAACCTGGGAGCGCATTGGGCCAGCTTTCCTTCCTCCATTTTATCCAATGAACCGAAGGGTGAGTTGAGTAGTCCTGTGTGTTCCCCTATGTGTTCTTTGGACCCTTATTTCATTTTTTTCTTCGGATGCAAATAAATTACACTGAACACTTTCCTGCGTTGGATTTTTATCTCTTTTCTCTACATGCATTGCATTTTACGCATGCATATGACAGAATGAACCGGCCCAAGTAAGAAGTTCCGCGGAAGGGTTGAGTGTTGTCTCGTTTTCATCATATTGTCTGTGCTTTCTCTTCCATCGGAACTTGTCATGGACTACTGGAGCGAGGCGGAGCGGTGTGCACTGAGCCGTCTGGAGGACGCCTTCTTCAGGATGCAGGGGCAGTGTTCCCCTGGGGAGGTTCGTGCGGCCCGGGACACCGCTGCACAGGTACTGGAGTCATGTCCCGACCTCGTTTTTCCCCAGAGCCAGCCAGCATCCTTCAGTCCATCTTGGTTCTGCCACATGAGGAGCCCGGGAGGGATTCCCCGACGCTGAAGCCACCACTGTCACGTAGGAAGCGCTCACCGCGGAGGGGGTTCTCTTCCCCCCGCAGCTTTCCCGCTCCAGCCCCGCCTCTGTTTCCTGGCCCTGAGTCCGTTCTACTCTCAGAGGGATGCAGACTGGCTATATTGGCAGATATAGATCACCTCATGGAAGAGGAACGAGAAAGCCCATCTAGTGACGGACCCATTTTCTCCACAGGAGCCTGGGAGGAACAGAGACTGGTATTATTGGCTGATATCGATTGCCTTGAGGAAGATGAACGAGAAGGCCGATTTAATGATGGGCCAGTTTCCTCTGCGGGAGACTGGGGAGGAACGTAGACGGACGTGGCTGGCGGAGATTGATAACTGTTTGGTGGAGGAAAAGCTTGTAGTGGAGTCGTCTTTTCCTTCTGCTGCCTCGCCAGCGTCACCGCATTCTCTATTTTTACATCCACCAAGGTGGAGAGCGTAGGCCTCTTCCCGACTTCACCTGTATCCGTGCCCAATGGGGAGCCATTTCTGCAGTCAACTAAGGGCCCCAGGACCGCTGTGGACACGGAGTCGGATGAGAGTGGTATTGACGCCGCTGGAGACAACATGGACCGGGTGAACAGGCAAGTTCCCTCTCATATTATTTTTTTCAAATAATGATCAGTCTTGCCTGATCCCTGGTCTAGAGACTCAGGTCTTGCAGTCCCCTGAGCTCTCTCCACCAGCGACATATGACAACCCCCTCACCCGTTCCCTCCATGTCTTTGTGTGCTTCTCTGAGCCTGCTGGTTTCTGAACAAAGTCGCCTGAGGGAGGAGGAGCCTGCGGAGGGTCCTACCCCAGGGTCGGGGTGAGGCAGCTCCTAGCCGCCATGCCGGAGGAGTCACTGGTGTGGGATATCTCACCCGGGGGTTTGAGGACGGCTTCGACCATCATGCCTGCTGTGGAGGCTGCGGCAATGGAGTCGGAAACTGAGCCCGGAACTTCATCTTCGCCTGGATTGTCTGAGTCCTGGACAGCGGTGGAGCTTGAGCTCAGGCAAGTGCTCTATGTTGTTTCTCCTTTCTGTATTAGAGCAGTCTTGCCTGACTCTTGGTGAGGAGAGCCAGGTGCAGCCACCCGCTGCATCTGAGCTCATCCGGCCGGGCTCCACCGCTCCCGGTGACCCTGATCCCTTCTCTTCCTATTTCTGAGCTTGATTCCAGTGTCACCGGAGAGGTTCCAGATGAGCCAGAGGTTTCCATGAGTTCGGGCTCTCCATCTATGGCAGCTGGGGGTCCAGCCTCCGCGGAGGAGATGGTGGGTGCCACTCACCCGCTGCCTGAGGCCATCATCTGGGTTCCTCCTCAGCCCAAGCCTCCATGGGTGCTGTGTCCCGGCCGGGGACCATCGTGGGTGCTACGCCCCGGCGTCGGTCCCACTGCGGGTGCAGCAGGGGCCCAGCTGAGGTCCATCAAGGGTGCAACCATGGCTTGGTCAGGGTCCACCGTGGGTGCAGTAGGGGTCCAGCTGGACTCCACCGTGGGTGCAACCATGGCTCAGTCAGGGTCCACTGTGGGTGCAACACAGGCCCAGTCGGGGCTCACCGCAGAAGCAATGAGGCCCCGGGAAGGGGTCGCTGCAGGTGCTGCTGCCCTCCAGTTCCCTACCACTGGGAGCATAATGTTTCTTCCCCAGTAAGCAGGGGGTCTCCCTGTGGGGAGGCTACCGCCTGGTCCGCTTCTCCCGAACTGGTGGCTGAAGTATCCTGGTCAGCCGCCTGATGTTCTGTGCCATTGGGTTAGGTGGCCAAATTTTCCTGGCAGACCACCTGACCTGTTTCTCCGGATGGTTCGGCCAGTCGGGGATGCTGGTAGGCCACCTGAATGGCCCCATTATCTGGACCAGGGGGTCTGGGACTTTGGTCGACCCCCTGAACTTTGAACTCTTTAGTCATGGGGGGGGGGGGCTTGCCTTGGTTCTGGGGTTCGAGATTCATTGTATTATGTGTTGTTGTATGTTTGTTGTTTCCCTCCTGGCCTGTTCCCCCACCACCTGCCCTGGGAGGTTTGGTGTGCCACCACAGGGGGAGGGAGGGTTCCTTTTTTTGTTGTTGTACTGTGGTGTCTTCTCGGGTGTCTGGATTCCACCCGTTAAGGTGGGGGGCTCTGTCATGAGCGGGGGTTTTGGATTTCCTTTTTCAGGCCCCGCTTCATGATGTGGCTGTCCTTGCTTTATTATTTTCTTTGTCTGTTTATTAGTTTGTCTTTATTTGTTGTCAGGCACGCCCTGGGCTCCTCTGGGGCTGCCCTGCTCTCTGACAGCTGACTGCCATGCCTCTTCCTCCTGTCAGTGAACAGCTGCTTGTCATTTGTCTTTTCACTCTGCCCACTTACAGACCTGCATTCATTTAATTCATCTACATTTTCTCATGCACACATACACACACATTTACATGCATCTTTCAGCACACGCACTCATCTGTCCTCACTCTCCTCACACCGGTAATCACTTTAGTTCATTATGTTGGAAGTATTTATATCCTGTTAGTTCTCCTGTTACCCGCCGGTTCATTGGATGTCATTCCCACTCCTGAGTAGACTACTCAGTGGAGTCATCATCTGTAAGTACTCTGCCCACCGCGCTACCGGGCACATTTCCTCATTTCCATTTGCCCTTTTTCTCCGCTACCCAGTCCCAACCTGGGAGCATGTTGGGCCAGCTTTCCTTCCTCCATTTTATCCAATGAACCGAAGGGTGAGTTGAGTAGTCCTGTGTTCCCCTATGTGTTCTTTGGGCCCTTATGTCATTTTTTTCTTAGTGTGCAAATAAATTACACTCAACACTTTCCTGCGTTGGATTTTTATCTCCTTTCTCTACATGCGTTGAGTTTTACGCACGCATATGACAACTTCCTCTGGCGAGTGACGTTTTCTGTAGCTGTGCTCCATCTGTTTTGAAATTTAATAAATTTACAAACTTGGGTTTTGTGTCCTGTGTGTTTCCTTGCTGCTGTATTCTGCACGTGAGCTGTCTTATAAAAATAAATCCTTATTGTCATGATTTAATTTATAAGTTTTATTGTGGTTATTCCAAATGAAATAGTTATGGGGAGAGAAATTATGTTTGTAATAAGAGACCAAGATAATAACAACTGTTTATGAAACTGAGATAGTTTGAAGGGAAGTTTTTCTGGTTTGTATGGACACAATAACACAAACTTTAGACCACCCACTTGAGAAAAAAATATAATTAGGGACATGATTCCAGAATGACGCAGGATTCTGCAAAAACTGTTTTATACAGTTAATTTTAAAGGTATTAAGAGTCTCAATATAGAAAATTTAATCTACCCTTACCATAGCTGTTTATTAGCACAGATTTTTTGTTTAGTGTAATGAGTTTTATTTTTCCCACAAAAAAATTAAGTAGCATTGTGTCTATTAATTTACTAATGTTCTTATTTACGTGAATGGAGAAAGTTGTATAAATCAGTCTAGAAAGTCCTTCTGTTTTACACAGTAGAACTTGACCTCTTTGAAGCCACTGGTTCAATCTATTTTGTCTTTTCAATAAGTGGCTGAAAATCAGCCTTACATCTTCATTTTTAATAATGTAACATCGGGGCCATGTTAAGGGGGGCAGGGGTTTCCCAGCATGCTTGGACAATTGAAACGTTACTGTGTGTGTGTAGTAAATGTTATTACTGAGCTATTCTACTGCTGTGTAATTATAACTGCGTTATAATGACCCAGCAGTATTTCATAGGCAAGATTTATTATGTGTGTGTAACCGTGATTTAAACGGAGGTCTGGGAGAATGACCTCCCCTCCTGCCTGTGCTCAGAGTGTGTGTGAATAAAGTCCATTGATCACAACCATCTTGCTCCTCTTCTTTGTGTGAACCCTGCATACGTCACACTGGTGTCAGAAGTGGGCATGGAGCAAATGGAAGCCAGGATCAGAATGGAGATCCAGCAGCTGGAGCAGTTCATTGCTCAGCTGATGATGGACGATGGGACCGTGACACCACCCCCGGGAGCCGGGAGCCGGGACGAACGAAGCGGCGGCGGACCTGACGGGGCCAGCGCACCCCGCCTTCTGTCTTTTTCAAGACAGGGCGGGCAGAGCAGAGCAAACCAGCCCTGCATTCCGCCCTTTTCAGGACAGGACGGGCTGGCGATCCCACGGCGATCAGGAGTGACGATCGATCAGGAGGCGGCCATCCCATCTGTTCGGCAGCGGGCCAAGATTCCCCGCTTCAACGGCGAGGCCACATTGGTTGACTACCTGACCCAGGTCGAGCTGGCCGCTGCGCTGAACGGCTGGTCACCAGAGGAAACCGCTGTGCAGGTCGCGCTGGCCTTGGAAGGGAGAGCTCTCTGCACGCTCTCTGATCTCCTGCCTGAGGAGCGCTACAGCTGGCCAGCGCTACAAGGGGCGCTCCGGAGACGATTTGGAAGAACGGCGGACGCTGAGCACGCCGAGGAACAGCTGACCCGCCGCCGTCGAAGCAACCAGGAAAGCCTAGGAGCCTATGCTGCAGACATACGGCTGCTAATCCGGCGCAGCTACCCAAATTTCGCACCGGAGGCGGTAGAGAAGCTCGCCCTCCGGAGCTTCATCCAAGGTCTCCGCCCGGCCCAGCTCCAGAGCCACGTACAGATCCACGCCGCGAGCGATTGGGAGACTGCAGTGGCAGAAGCAGAATGGGTGGAGCCGCTGATGAATCGCACGATTGAAGCACCAACGCACAGACAGAGAACCTTCCAAGCCACGATGGAGAGCGAGGAGGAAGAGGAGGAATTACAGCAGACCACGGCGGCGCGTCCCCGGAGAAGAACGCCCCTCGCCGGCGTTAAACTAGAGCGAGGTGGCGTGAACGGGGACAGGCCGCCTCCCGCAGATGTTTCCCCCGAGGAGCCGGCACCACGCGTGGGCCGAATTGGACACTCGCCAGGGATGTATCTACAGTGCAGCTTGGGGAAGACGTCGATCCGGGCCCTGATTGACACCGGCTCTACAATCTCCCTGGTTCGACCCGGTGTGCTGCCGGGCACGAACAAGACGGCCCCACGGGGGTGGGAACCAACCAAGCGCTGCGTCACCACGGCTACCGGTGAGCGCGCCAGACTGAGGGGGCGGAGAGTTCTGGTGGTGGGGGTGGCCGGTCAGAACACAAGACACCCGTTCTGGCTGGCTTACATCCAAGACCCCTGTATTATTGGACTAGACCTGCTCACAGCCTGGAACGCCAAGATCGACAACGTGGGACCGTCCCTCCAGCTGGGAAACCGGACCATCACACTCCACAGCAGAACCCAGGGAAGGAACACGGGGGCCTGCGCGATCGAGAGATCGCCAAGACAGACCGGACCAGGCGGGCCACCACGAGGACCGGACACGATGACATCACCAGCGCAGACAGAGGGAACACGAACGCACACAAGGACAGCAAGGGGAGGGGTCAGCGTGTCAGCAGAGACGCAGCAGGTGGTGGAGGAATTATTTAAGCGGAGCTGCAGCGGGCTGGACCCGGAACAGAGACGCCAGCTGCGGGAGCTATTGGACTATTACATGGGTGTTTTCACCGCGAAGGATGAGGAATGCGGCTGGACCGGGTTGGTGCAGCACGAGATCGACACCGGTGAGGCCAGGCCGATTCGACTCCACCCACGCCGGCTGCCCTTTTCAAGGCGGGCAGCAGCAGAACAAAAAGTGCGAGAAATGCTGGAGGCAGATGTTATTGAGCCCTCCAGCAGCCCCTGGGCGGCGCCTGTGGTGCTGGTCAAAAAGAAGGACGGGTCGTGGCGGTTCTGTGTGGATTACCGGCACCTGAACGACGCCACCAGGAAAGATTCCTACCCCCTGCCCTGCATCGATGACGGACTGGACCACATCGTCGGCTCCAGCTGGTTCAGCTCGCTGGATCTACGCAGCGGCTATTGGCAGGTAGAGCTGTCACCTGAGGCCCGTCAGAAAACAGCCTTCTCCATCGGGCAGGGACTGTACCAGTTTAAAGTGATGCCGTTTGGACTCTGCAACGCCACGGCCACCTTTGAGCGCTTGATGGAGCGAGTGCTGGCTCACGTGCCCCGGAGTCGCTGTGTTGTTTACCTGGATGACCTGCTGATGCATGCAGCTGATTTTGACAGCGCCCTGTCAAATCTCCGAGAGGTGCTGGGAGCCATCCAACAGGTGGAGCTACGGTTACACCCTAAGAAATGCCACCTGTTCCGGCGGGAGACCACCTTTTTGGGCCACGTCGTCAGCGCAGCGGGGGTCGCCACCGACCCGGAAAAAGTGGCAACAGTGAGAGACTGGCCAGTGCCGCGGAACGTCGGAGAACTGAGAAGTTTTCTTGGATTGGCCTCCTATTATAGGAGGTAAGACTTCGCCACCATCGCCAGCCCGCTGCATCAGCTGACGCAGAAAGGACGCACGTTTCAGTGGAGTGACAGCTGTGCTGCTGCTTTCTCCCAGCTCCGCCCGGCGCTTATCGGAGCCCCCGTCCTGCAGTATCCTGACCCGAACCGCCCTTTCATCGTGGACACGGACGCCAGCAACCAGGGCATCGGGGCGGTGCTATCCCAGGAGGGAGAGCAGGGAGAGCAGGCAGTCACTTTTTTCAGCCGCACTCTCAGCAGAGCCGAGAGAAATTACTGTGTGACTCGCAGAGAGCTGTTGGCTGTCATTCAAGGACTGCGTCATTTCCGCCCGTATGTGTACGGGGGGAGGTTCCAGCTCAGGACGGATCACGCTTCCCTGACCTGGTTGTTAAATTTCAAAGAACCGGATGGACAGTTGGCGAGATGGCTGGAGGCACTGCAGGATTATAATTTCCAGATTGTGCATCGGGCAGGCCACCTCCATGCCAACGCTGACGCGTTGTCTCGGCGCCCCTGTGTGAGAGAGGAGTGTCGGCACTGCCAACGGGCTGAAGATCGGGACCAAGCCGTCCCACGGGCTGCTGCTCTCCGAGCCGCTGCGAGCAGGAATCACGCAGCGACGCACAGCCCCTCAGAGGATCAGGCAGTTCTCCTCAGCGATGACGTCACAGAGGCCCTTGGCACGCAGCAGCTGCAGAGCGAGCAGGACAGAGACACGGTCATTTCGCGGGTTCGGCAGTGGCTGGACGCAGGACAGCGGCCCGCCTGGGAGGTTGTGTCACCGCTGGACCCAGAGACTAAGGCCCTGCACTCCCAGTGGGCCAACCTCCGCTGCCACGAGGGCGTGGTGTATTGACAGTGGCAGACTCCAGCTGGGCAGCGGCACGTCTGGCAGCTGCTGGTTCCTCGTCGACTCCGGCCCAAAGTACTCCAGCTGGTTCATGGGGCGGTTATTTATTTATTTAGCGAATGCAAAGTCCTTAAGCCAAGCAGTTGCCTCCTGGTTTGCTGTATGGAGGGTGTGTAATCCTCCTTCCAGTCTTTGGAGTGGGCAAGCCTCTATGATGTGTTCCACTGTTTGCTCCTCTCCACATGCGCACAGTGGGCTAGGGCTACTGCCCCATCTGTGAAGGCTGGCCAAGCAGGGACCATGTCCAGTCCTGAAGCGATTGAGTGTAGACCACTGTCTCCTTGGGAGGTTGGTGCCCGGGACCTGTTGGTTGGGGTTTATCACCAGGTGTTTGTTTGGGACCTCCTTGGTCTCCCATTCCTCTTGCCAAGCTGTCTGGATGGTAAAGTCAGCTGGGGGAGGGTTTTTCCAAATCGGCCGTCTGGATGAAAGTCGGGCAGTGGGTGGGGTGTAGATATCTGCACGGATTGGTAAGTGAGGAGAATCTTTAACTTTTTGGAGCATCCTTTGAGTTAATGCTGCTCGCCGGATGTGTGTGGGGGGGCTATGTTTGACAGTACAGAGAGCCAGGGGAGTGGTGTTGAGCGGATTGTTCCAGTTATAGTTCTCATGGTTGTGTTGAGCTGGGTGTCTACATGGTGTGTGTAAGATGACCTGGACCAGACAGGGGCACAATATTCTGCTACAGAGTATGAAAGGGCCAGTGCTGAGGTGCGCAGGGTGGAGACTGCCGCCCCCCCATTTTGCACCAGCGAGCTTGCAGAGCAGGTTGTTTCGTACCTTCACCTTAGCAGCCGTCCCCTTTAGATGTTCCTTGAAGGATAAGGTCCTATCAAGGGTCACTCCAAGATAAGTTGGATTTGGGGCATGCTTAAGCTTGAGTCCGCTCAGGTGGATGTTTAGTTCTCTGGCAGCTTTTGCATTGTGGAGATGGAATACACTGGAGACGGTTTTTGCTGGGCTTGGTTTTAGGCGCCAGATTTTGCAGAACTGGTCCAGTTTGGCAAGATCTTCCGTGAGCACTCGTTCCAGTGGTTCAAAGTCTGGTGCTTGGAATGCCAAACAGATGTCGTCTGCATAGATGAATTTGCGGGATTTTGTAGTAGGCAGGTCGTTTATGTAGAGATTGAACAGAGTTGGAGCTAGAACTGAGCCTTGTGGGAGTCCGTTTTTCTGCATTCTCCATGCACTTGTGTTCTGACTGAGGTGGACTCTGAACCTTCGGTTGGTCAGCAGGGTTTTTATAATTGCTGTTGCCCAAGCAGGGATCGCCTTTATAAGTTTCAGGAGGAGGCCTTTGTGCCAGACCGTATCATAGGCGGCTGTAAGATCGAGAAACACAGCCCCTGTCTTCAGTCTGCTCTCGAAGCCATTTTCGATGAAGGTGGTTAGGGCCAGTACTTGTTCTCCTGTACTGCGGTCCTTGCGGAAACCTGCTTGATCCGCACTTAGAATATCCTCTATTTCTGGGGAAATGCGTTGCAGTATTAGGCGCTCCATGATTTTGTAAGAAACGCTGAGTAGGGAGATTGGGTGGTAGCTTGCTGGTAGTTTGTGGTCTTTGCCAGGTTTTGGGATGGCAATGACCTTTGCTGTCCGCCATTTCTTTGGGATCGAGTTTGTTTGTGTGATCCTTGTGTAGAATTGTGTCAACCAGGTTAGGGCTCGGGGGCCAAGATTTTTCATGAATTCTGGGAAGATGTTATTGTATCCTGCTGCCTTTCCACATTTCAGGCCCTGTAGGACTTTCTCCAGTTCAGCAGCCTCGAAGGGTTCAGGGTTCGTTTCCTCTACAGGCATTTTTTGGTGTTTTTTTAGCTCAGTTGTAACTGCTCTTCTGGTTTCTTTGTCTTGGGGTGCTTTGGCGATAGTCAGTAGGTGGGATGCAACTTGGTTGGGTGTGACGGATGCTCGGCTTTGGCTAGGGGGCTTCTGTGCAGCTCCTAGGCGACGGATGAGGCTCCAACATTTCCTGCTAGAGTGGGTAAAGCTCCGGTCAGCAACTGTCTCCTCCCATTTCTTTCACCGGGCTGTATTTAGCGATTCAATGAGATGGTCTACTATCTCTGGGTCCCCTGATGTTTGATAGGATTGTAGGAGGGCAGCACTTTCTCCGTCCAAACATGGGACATAGAGGGGTCGGTAGCCTCGTGGGATTGCAGTATGGGCAGCCTTGAAGATTGCGCTGCAGAAGCGGTTGTATGCTTCATCTACAGTGATGGTGTGGAGTGGGATGGTAACAACGCTCCGGTCCAGAGTTTCACTGAATTTCTTCCAGTTGGCTTTGCGGAAGTTCCAGCGCATCTTCCTTGGGCTGTATATGACTGGAAGTTGTAGGCCAATGTGTACAAGCAGGGGCCGGTGTTGGCTGTGTGGAAAATCATCAAGAATGAGGATCTGTGTAGGATATGGCGTCCCATTCAAAGAGCTGACCCAACACAGGTCAGGAGAATAGTCCTTCTTCCACCTAGCAGAGTGGAAGGTTCCTCTTTGTTTGGGGTCGTATATCAAAGCGAGGTCATTTCTGGATGCCCAGTCTGAAAGTGCCTCCCCATCACTGTCCACTGCTGGGTACCCCCAGTCAGGGTGATGGCTGTTAAAGTCCCCCACATAGATGGCAGGGTGGGGCAGGGTGGGGTAGGGTGGGTAAGACCTGCAGATCCCAGTTGGCATTAGGGGGCTTGTACACATTGACAATATGGAAGCCACCAATGATTATGGTGTCTGAGAAATGTGTTGTTATCAGGTGATTTGCTTCAACTATGTCAGAACGCACATAGGTGGCACGTCCATGTTTAGCATGTAGAACATAGCACAGGAGGTCAAAGCCTTTGATGGTGAAGCGGCCAGCTTCCTCTGTGCCAATATGAGTCTCTTGGAGGCAGATTACATCAATCGAATGTTGGAAGGCGAGGACTTCGATAAGGCTTCGCTTGGCTGCAGATAGGCCTTCAACGTTTAGTTGTAATATGCGAAGGGCAGGTCCTACCACAAAGTGCTCTTGGGGCTGTTTGCTTTCGGCTTTAGGACTGTGACTAGGATTCTTCTTTGACTTGGCACAGAGGCGTCGTCTCTTCGAATTTAGTCTGCTGGTAGGATCATTAGCTTCCCCAGGCGAGCCCGGGTACTGGCGGAGGGCGCAACGAGAACGCTGATCCATTGCCCCTGTGGGACGGTAGGAGCGGGCCACTTCGGAGTGACAAAGACGCTGCAGCACCTTCGGGCCCGGTTCTACTGGCCCGGTTATCATCAGGACGTGGAGCTCCACGTTCACCGCTGCGACACGTGCACAGCTCAGAAAGGACCAACTCAGGGATCCCACGCTCCCCTGCAGCAGTACCGGGTGGGAGCACCAATGGAGCGAGTGGGAGTGGACATCCTGGGCCCTTTTCCGACCACGGACCGGGGGAACCGCTACGTGCTGGTCGCGATGGATTATTTCACTAAGTGGCCAGAGGCGTACGCGGTCCCGGACCAAAGCGCCACAATGACGGCATCAAAGCTGGTGGACGAAATGTTCTGTCGGTTCGGCGCACCGGAGGAGCTGCACAGCGATCAGGGTCGGAACTTCGAGGCGGAGGTCTTCGGGGAGGTCTGCAAGCGGCTGGGCATCCGGAAGACCCGGACCACCCCGCTGCATCCACAGCGCGACGGCCTGGTCGAACGATTCAACCGGACCCTCACCACCCAGCTCGCTATCCTAGTGGACCAGCGACAGCGAGACTGGGAACTGCATCTGCCTTTTGTTTTGTGGGCGTACTGGACGGCAGCTCAGGGATCTACCCGGTGCACCCCTGCGGCGCTCATGTTTGGATGCGAGCTGCGCACACCGGTGGATTTGGTGTTCAGTCCCCCCCCCCCCTGAGCCGGAGGTGGAGGGAAAACCCGGATTGGATTATTTTTTTTGTTTGAAAGAACGTCTCCACACGGTGCACGAGCTGGCTCGAGAGGCCCTGGCAGCGGCAGGGGGTTGGCAGAAGCGAGCGTATGACTCCCGCTGCCAGGGGAGGGACTTTGCACCAGGAGATCGAGTCTGGGTTTTCTGCCCTGAGAGAAGGAGAGGACGATCACCGAAGCTGGCGAGCCATTGGTCGGGACCGTGCGTGGTTCTGCAGAGACTGTCAGATGTGGTGTACAGGGTGAGGCTTAGAAAAAGGGACCGGGTTGTGGTCCTTCAGTGTGACCGTCTCGCCCCGTATCGGCCATCTGCACCGCTGGTGGACGAACCGGAGCCTTCATCCCGGCCCGATACCCCGACCGAGACCCAGATGACACTAGGGGGCCTGTACGTGTTGGCCGCCGGCGCCGAAGACCGCCCCGACACCTGGATGAGTTTGTATTGGACTTTTAAATTGGACTTTAATTTTTCTGGGGACAGAAACCAGTCCGGGGGGGGGGGGGGCAGTGTAACGTCGGGGCCATGTTAAGGGGGGCAGGGGTTTCCCAGCATGCTTGGACAATTGAAACGTTACTGTGTGTGTGTAGTAAATGTTATTACTGAGCTATTCTGCTGCTGTGTAATTATAACTGCGTTATAATGACCCAGCAGTATTTCATAGGCAAAATTTATTATGTGTGTGTAACCGTGATTTAAACGGAGGTCTGGGAGAATGACCTCCCCTCCTGCCTGTGCTCAGAGTGTGTGTGAATAAAGCCCGTTGATCACAACCATCTTGCTCCTCTTCTTTGTGTGAACCCTGCATACGTCACAATAACATTAACTCCCAGACAGGTGACAGAATCTTTCACTGGAATATTACTGGTTGAAACAGAATTAAAGGCTTTAAGAGACAGCAACTCACATTTGTGGACATTTAAAGTGAGTTCTGAAACTTTAGAAAACAGAAATAATATTTAAAACCAGTGGGATCTCTGAAGCATCTTTTAAAAACAAAGTATCATCCGCAACCTGGCTAATCAAAAAAAAAAATATATATATAATTTGCAGAAGAGATCCCTTCTAAAGGGCTAGATTTAATAAAAATCTGCAAGCAGCTGTGCACATAACAGGAAGAGGTAAGGGGAGACTGGACAACCTGGTCTCACCCCCCTATTCACCTCAAATCTTGTGAGGTTCCCCACTTCAGTTTAATAAAACTGTTAGCATTTTTACAAAGTGCTTTGATGGCATTACGGAAAAAAGGTCCAAAACCAAATTTATCAAGAGCCGAAAAAATAAAATGATGCTCAATAGTGTCAAAAACTTTATAAAAATCTAAAAATAAAATATAACTGTCACTTGTGATACAATGAGAGTATCAATAAGATCTAATACTAATCTAATATTGGCAGAAATATGTCAACCCTTCATGAAGCCTGTCTGGGTTTCATCAATTATAAAAGGTAAAACTGTTCTCATTCTATTAGCACATATTTGGGACAGTGTTTTATCATATGTATTGAGAAAACAGATGGGATGCCAGTTATCAGTTTGCAGTTTATCTTTTTTAGGTTTAAGTGTAATAAGGCCCTGTGAAAGGGTGGCAGGTAAACTTTCTTGTTCAATACATTGCATATATAATTTATGTTAAAAAGGAGTCAGCACACCAGAAAATATCTTATAAAACTTGGCACTTAAGCCATCCACACCAGGGACTTATTTTTTAAATTTGTAATCGCTGTTTTGACTTCAGCCAGATTAAGAGAAGCATCACACCTGTTCTGCTCAGAAGATAAATTATTGCCTTCTTCAATGCCATCCATAAAAGAGTGAGTAGATATTTCTGAATAGTTTGATCTATACAGGTTACCATAAAAGGTAGAACAAAAATTTGCAATTAATTTGGGATCTTCTGTAATGACAGTATTCACAGCTTATGAATAGAATTAAACTGTGCCTGTTGTTTTTCCAAACGGAAAAAATAAGCTGTGCTTTGCTCCCTCTCCTCTAACCACTGTCTTCTGGACCTTACATATGCTCCTTTAGCCTTAGTAATATAAAAATCATTAGCCATGTTTACATGGACACAAGTAACCGGATTAAAAGCCTGATCAGAATAAAAATGCTTCATGTAAACACGCCAATCTGAATATTCTGACCCGATCACACTCATTTAGCATATCCACTTCTTCTTTTTCCTTTACAGAAATATCATTGGGAAGCAAATCACACAAGTATTCAATTCTAGAAATCAAAGTTTGTTCCTCCATTTTTCTCGCTTTTACTAAATTACTACAATAATATCTAAGAAATTTGGAGGACTCAAATTTAAAGTCCCCAATAAAAGACAAAGTTATTTTCCACAGTGGCCTTGGGAAAAAAATACGAAATTAGTTTTTCTATATGAGAAATAACAGCATTATGCTCCAAAACAGAATGATTAAGTTTCCAGTAAGCTTTCAGCCTACAGTCAGGGGTAGATGACCTAATCTGGATAGATATTGCTTTGTGGTCTGTTAATGGGGAGGGATAAAAATCAAACTTAGCATCATTGTTCTTCAGTAAATCAGAAATCAACCAATAATCTAATCTAGACATATAAGTTTTAGATTTGTGCATCCAGGTGTAGTTTCTCATATCAGAAAAAAAAAAATTCCCTCCACCCATCAATTAAACTAATATAACTAGTATATTGATGTTTGCCTACAGGAAGTGCTGTTTATCTCTACCTGGCAACCGGTACAAGATTAACGTGAGTCAACAGTGCATCCGACACCTACTGACCAAGAGGTCAGAATCTTTTCTATTGCACTTTTAAAGGTCTGATGGCACGTTTTTGACTTCATCAAATTTTTCAACACATAACACAATATGATGAAATAGGTTGGTCTGTGCAGTTCTAAGTCAAACAGGCTTTTTTTTCACTTGAATAGCCGACATTTTCATGAGCTCCACGTCACCAATTGCGTCAGTGGCTGGAAAACCCCCCAGCCATGTTGTAACGTCAGCGACAGAACACAGCGCTTGGCTGCCCATTGTACACAGCAGGATGGAAGCAGTAGAAAACATTGACGATGGTTCCAGCACATGTAATCTGGAATTGGTTTGTGTTGTCCAATCTTCAGACGATTATAGTTCAGAAGAATAGGATGACAATGAAGGGGGCATCAGACCTTATAGGTTTGAGCCGTGCCAAGTGGGCATCGTGCCTAGCGAGTCAGACGCAGAGAGTGACAGTGGAGAGGCACCCATGCCCGCCGCAGCAGCAGCGACAAACACACGGCAGGGGAACACCGAATGTTATGCTTTTGTTACAGATAATGCAACAAATTACTTGTTCATAAATATAATTTATTTAAACCCGACTTTTCAATAAAATCATAGCAGTGTATTCTCTGTGGCTCAGGCATCGGGTTTATTATGTATTACATTTTGAGTTCTTGTTGTTTTTGTTTTGTACATGTGTTTTATTTGCGTTTTGACCCACTTTCAGGTGAGCACTGTCCAAGGTTTGCCGGTCCAACCACACCCCCTCTCTCTTTGACAGTCAGCTGTTCATGTTTTGTGTGCATCATCTGTCGTGTTGTCAGACAGCCAATTTTGCCAACACTATCATGGCGTGTTAGTCACTCCACACAGCCATAGTTCTGTTGCGCTCCTTGAAGCGATGTCGGCTCTGGGGCGCAACCGTGGTTAACATGTTTCCTCTCCATACATTCGCTGGGCGATGTCAGCCCTGAACACCAACTGTAAGTGTTTCTGTATATTTTTGTAAGTCTTCACCTTTTTGGGAACTGTTGTCATCATTCTTGTTCAATACATGTGCTGTGGTGAATTCTGCACATAAATCCATTCATCATGACCCTCCGTGCGCTCTTACACAGGGCACGGAGAGGGAGGATGAAATAACGAGGATTTACGTGCAGGATTCACCACAACACATTTAATACAGAAAGACAGACAATTCCCAAAAAGGTGAAGACGTACAAAAAACACAAACACACTTACTGATGGTGTTCAGGGGCCGGCATCGCCCAGAGAACGAATGAGAGGAGACGTGTTAGCTACAGGTGCACCCCAGAGCCGACATCGC
Organism: Pholidichthys leucotaenia; assembly: GCA_020510985.1. Taxonomy (NCBI): domain Eukaryota; kingdom Metazoa; phylum Chordata; class Actinopteri; order Cichliformes; family Pholidichthyidae; genus Pholidichthys; species Pholidichthys leucotaenia. The sequence continues at coordinate 258,257,250 of CM035838.1, forward strand.
TTCAAGGACGCACGAGAACCACAGTGAACACATTGTGAGAGTGCTGAAAATACTGGCAGACTAACAGCACAGATGACAATACTATGGACCAGCAGTGCGTGACTGGCAAACGGCCACTAAGTACACGCACTGCTGGTGATGGTGTGATGAGAAGCACCTGGGCGAGGACTGGGAAAGATGATCAGCAGGAGTTTGAATCAGCTGGTGATAATGAGAGAGGGGACGTGGCCGGACCGGTGAGCGTCAGCGTACGCTCACAGAAAGTAGGTCAAAGCTATGCATAAATTCATTAATCCCTCCCCTCCTTGTGCACTCCTCCTCCATAAAAGCACACAAGGAGTGCACGAGGAGGCTTAGTTGGAGCTGAAGTGTGTGATGTGGTCTTTCACGGCCTGCTGTTTATCTAAGCCTGCGACACAACACGAAGGCACAGCCGTAAAATTAAACAAGAAACCAGAGAAACTGTGAGCTACAAAGCTGCTGTCATTCCAGTCAACAGCACTGGCATCTGTTCTGTCGCTTACGTCATGGTGGTGCCACCCTTCATTCGGTGGGCGGCACCACAGTCCAGTCAGCGGCTGCGGTTTTTTGATGATAACTAGTTTATGCAGGCGTGGTTGTAAATATTCTCTTGATCATCGACAATGACTTTTGGGTTTACACAACATGCTAAAAAATGTCAAAATCGTGTCGTCAGACCTTTAACAGTGCTGTGTGGATGCTACTTGTTTCAAAGCAACACTATGTAAGAGTTTCACCTTAAGGTAAAATATTTCCAAAATTATTCTGATGGTAGGCTATATCAACCACTGAATGTCACTTCTGTTCTTGGTAGAAACACTGAAAAGACTACAACTATGGTTAGTATGACCTCAGTCCCAATAGGACAGAGCTGCAGCCACCCACCACAAAGCACCCCGTGATTGGCTGCTGGGATTGAGGTCATAGTCACCATAGTTGTAGTCTTTTCAGTATTCCTACCCAGAACAAGGAAGTTACACAGTGCTGCTTTAATAGGCTGAATCTGTAGTGTTGTTTGTAAAAAAAAAAAAAAAAAGTATCGATGTATGTGTGGACTCGGCCTCAGTCTGCTGGTCTGTCTTTTTAATTTGCTAATCACCCGCCTGCTGGTTGTATAGACAGGGAATGCGTAACCTTAATGGTCAGTGGGAAAAGCAAAAACTATGAGCAAAATTAAACCTTAAAAGTGCATGCAAACATCAATAAATAAAAACAATAGCTAGAACATGCAATAAAACTGAAACATGCACTGTCCTACTTTCCAACCCGATCACATTATCTGTTGACATGTTAAGACAAATCAAAGGTCTGATTATGAGGATGGCCCGTATTGGCAACTTAATATGGTTATTTGCACCAGCCAATATGCTAGCTAGGAAGTTCTCCCAGTGTTCTGACAATGTTAAGATCAAGTTCAATAAGGAAAGAACCCACAAGCTCCAGGTTGCTTCTCAAGACTGTTGGCGTGTTTTGCTTAATAACCCTATGGTGTAGTGCCAGAGAGAGAGAGAGAGAGCTGTTCTGTTCCCTGGAGATTCAAGCATTTGATACACTTTTGAGAAATGTATCTGTAGACAGAAATGTTGCAGATGTCCAACACTAGACTCAGTATTCATCTATGTCAGGGGTGTCCAATCATGTGCCATGGAGGGCCAAGACCTGCAGGCTTTACCTCCAACCAGTGTCTTCAGCAGCAGATTCCACTGGGTTTCTTCCCACTGATATGCTGATAAGTGAAAACACCTGCTGAAGAGACTGGGTAGAAGAGAAAACCTGCAGGGTCTTGGCCCTCCATGGCACATGATTGGACACCCCTGCTCTATGTGAAAACACTGAACTCTCTTTTTATAATGTGTGCATGTTTTTACTGTGTTGTGTCTTTTTTTGTGAATCTACTCTAAGCTTTTGAATAAACGTGATGATGACAAAGGCAACAAAACAACCACACCACTTTAACTGCCGTGGGACTTCTATTTTATTTCAGGCTGACAGTGAGCTGAAGTTCATCTGCTGCCCTGTCATCTGCTCCCTCTTCGCTCCTTATCGGTACTTCTCGGCCAGGGCACGAGCCAGAGCAGCCAGGAACTTGTCCATGGCCACGTGGACGCTGGGGGTGAAGTCATCGGGGAAGTTGATGGCCAGGACCACGAGGATGTTGTGAGCGAAAATCTGGAGAAAGATTAAAATGAAAGTTGGATTTTGGGACATTGCTTGTGTGCCAAATCCTTTTTTTGTTTCTTTTTAAAGTTTGAAGTAATAAAGATTACATGCCACCTGGTTGCATAGCCAAGCTGGTGAGTGAACTGTTGTTTTACTACAAGACACCTTAATCACTGTCACTTTTTTTTTTTCAAATTTTCCCAAAAGGCATGGCCAACATGAAGTAATATTGCACCAGTGAAAGGTCTGTCCATTTTACATAAAAAGGCTTCTTTTTGTACACATTTCACATTTTCTAACGGTGGTGGGTAAGCCTCACAGTTATGAGGCTGGGCTGGAAATTGCAGCCGTGTGAAGTTAAAGAAAGAGGCATTCTGAGCATTTTTTTGGTTAAAAAAAATCTTGCTTGGAATTGCAAAATATGTTTGAGTCTTGAATTTAAAAAGCCTAGTAAGACTATTACAAAAATATTTTTTATTGTGAAATTTATGAGCTTTCTTTTTATTTTTGGGCAGTGAAATTCACCAATTTTTAAATTATTCTTTTATTATTATTATTATTATTATTATTACATCATGTGACATACACTACACAAAGAGAACAGATAAACAAACCTATCATCTGCTCAGTCACTGCAACAGGTACTGGAGTCAGTTTGTCTTGGCCTGTCCTTGCCACTGATAATACCTCTATCTGCCAAGAATGTGCCGCTAGTCCAGCAAAAGCTAGCAGTACTCAAATACTTTGCAAGCAGTTTCATGAAATGGTCAGTCAGAAAGCAACTCATACCGGCTCGGACGTCGCCCGGGTGAACAAGGTCAGGAGTTCCTGGCAGCGGAAGGCGAAGGACAGAGCTGCGTGGAGGAATCTGATCAGACCTAAATGAAAGTCATTGTCGCCCCCAACAGACTGCTATGATGATGATGACAATTTATTTTTCTAATACATTTATGATGTCTGTCATAAATGTTGTTCTTTTTGGTCTCGTAAATTTAATAACTTTTTTTCAACTTTTTGTAAATTTGCAGCTTTTATCTGATAATATTGCACCTTTTTTCTTGCAACTTTCCAAATGTTGTCGGCTAAAATTTTTTCTTTGTCTATAAAACCACTTGTTATGGCCCTGGGCCGCAGGTTGTGGACTTCTGCAGTAAAATCAAGGAAATTTTTGCAAGGGGTTTTCGTCTCTTCAGCACCATGGACAGCGGACCGCCTAAAGTTTGCAGCAAACTCTTTTTAGTAGTAGTATAAGTGTATAAAACTGGAGTGGTGGCCTACTTGGTAGAGCATCTGCCCCATAACCAGGAAGTCATGGGTTCAAATCCCAGCCAGGTCATACCAAAGATCATATAAAAATGGTACTTTGTGCTTTCTAGCTTGATGCTCAGCATAATGGAAAGGAAAGCTAAAGCCCTGCGGCTGTGTGGCTGAGGGTCAGTGAAACGGAGATAGGTGCCACCACATGGTGTGCAAAGGATTAACGTATAAAGGAGCCATCTTAACACGTTTAAGTTAAATTATCCTTAATTTTGGCTTAAAACTTTAACGTATTAATTTGTGATGATCTGGATGGATCTGGATGGAAGAAACAGATCTAAAACCCTGCTCTGATCCAGAGATATACCTTGAAGTTGGCAGGATCCACCCGCAGGGTGAAGGCGTGCAGCTCACTGAGGCTCAGAAGACCTCCTGTCAGATCGTCGATTTTGCCCACAGCATCAGACACTCCATTCATGATGGTGGCACCGTGCTTCTTCACAGGGGCTGAGCCGGGGCTCAAGTCCTTCCAGTGGGAGAAATAAGTCTTGGTCTGTGGGTACACCACCAGCAGCCTGGGTGGGGGGGAAATAAAGTGGACAACAGAAGTTAGTAACAGATTCAAACACATGTTAGCGGTTCTATAGGTTAGTTTGAGGTTTTACTATCATTGTTGTTGTTATTATTATTATTATTATTATTATATACCTTGCGAGAGCATCACTGCCCAACTCTGCAGCACTGCCACCGACTTTAGCCCAGAAGGCTTTGACCACCTCTTTGTCCTTAGCAGTAAGACTTGTCATCTTGCCAGCTGATTTCTTTTTTGAATACCACCGTGGGCACAGAGGGCGAGGGGGTTTTATACAACAACCAGAGCCCCGTCACGCCCTGACCACCTCAGAGATAGGCCGCCTGCTTCTGGGCTGGTTCCAAGTGATATGTAGGCAGCGAGGGGGAGATAAGCCCACAGACAAAGTGGATCTGTGAGGGAGGACAAGAAAACAATACAGCAGTGCAGGGCAGAAGTGGTACTCGGGTTGAAGTAGACTTACTTGATCCTATTCATTTTTCAAGCATTAATAGGAATGCTCGGGTATATACTGAAAGGTAATGAGTGAGGACTCTCACCAGTATAGCTTTTTCTACTAAATTTGCATCATTTTTGTTGTAAATATACTACAGTTTCCTTGGAAATTCTAAAAAAGTTTTCATATGAATCTGCAGCTTTTTTGTAATAATTTTTAGAGATTTTGCTTGTAAATGTATGTCTTTTTTATTAAATGTATTGCTTTTTTCTTATAAATTTGTATTTACTGTGATGCATTTGAGACATATTTCTAAAGAAATTAACTAGTTATTCTTCCTCAAAAATCTTTTTTTTCTTGTGATTTTTTTTTCACTTTAGACACTTGATTCACACAAATTTGTATTTTTTCTGATAAATCTGACATTTTGCTTGCAAATTTATGATTTTTTAACTAAATGTATTGCTTTTTGTCTTAAAATTGGACTTTTTTGTGATTATTTGAAATGTTTTTTCCAAATTAGCAACTATTCTTTCCAAAAAATTGATTTTTTTCTTGTAATTTGTGATTTTTTTCTTGCTCTTTTGATTCTTTATTCAAAATTTTTTTCTCTTAATTTTGAGAAATTTTGATTGTAAATGTATTACTTTTTTACAAAATGCATTTTTTTTCTTCTTATAAATTTGCATTTTTGGGGGATAAATTTGAGATTCTTATTTCCCCCACATTAATTTTCAGCTTTTTTTCCCATGAATTTGGGAGATTTTGATTATAAAACTATGACTTTTAAACTGTATTTATTATCACTTATTTCTTAAAAACTTGCAATTTTGGGGATAAATTTGAGTCTTTTTTCAAATAAATTAGCAACTTATTTGTCATAAATTTGTGTTGTTGTTTTTTTTTCTTGCACGTTTGACACTTTAGTTTCATAAATTTGTATGTTTTTTCTCATACATTTAAAAAAATTTTGGTTGTAAATTTATGACTTTTTTTAACTAAATGTAGTGATTTTCATTTTAGAAATTTATGAATTTTGTGACAAACTTAAGGCCTTTTTCCAAATCGATTAGCACCACTCTTTCCTTACATTTGTGATTTTTTTGCGTTTGCACTTTTAACACTTTAATGGCATAAAATTATGTATTTTAAAATAAATTAGAGACTTCACTTGTAAATGGAAGACTTTCTAATGAAATTTTATGCTTTTTTTTTTTTTAAAATGCAATTTTTTGATGAATATGAAATTTTTTTTCCAAATAAATTTGCAGCTTTTTTGTAATAATTTTTTTTTTTGCTTGCAAATTTGCGGGGTTTTTTTTGTTTTTTTTTTTTGCACTTTTGATGCTTTTATTCAGTTTTTTCTCATAACTTTGGGAGATTTTGCTAAAGTTATGATTAAGTGTAAAGTTATGATTTTTTTAATTAGCGTTTTAAAACTTGCTTTTCTTCTTATAAAGTTGTGATTTTTGTGATAAAATTTTCCTAGCAATAGTTAATTTAATATTAATCCAGATCATATTAATAATTGAAAATTTATTTTAAGAATTACAAAAAAAGATTGCAAAAATGAAGAAAGTAGCAAATGTGAAAAAAAGTTGCAAATTCACCCAAAAAAAAAAAGTCCTAAATTTATCAGGGGAAAAAAAAATCAAAATTCATGAGAAACTTGAAAATTCACAAGAGACAAAATTTACCGAAAAACTGCATATTTAAGACAAAAAAAGCTACAAATTTACAAGAAACAGGAGCAAATTTGTGAGAAAAAAGTTGCTACTGTTTGAGGAAAAAAGTCAGGTTTGAAAAGAAAAAGTTACAAATATCCAAGGAAAAAAAGTTGGAAAAGTTGTGAGAGCAAAGTTGCAAATTTAACCACCAATAAAAGGTGATTTTTATTCTTACCCCAAACATGTTGAGGGTGAACTTGTAGTTTGGGGCCCCAGAATGACATTTGCAGACTTTATAGACAGAAATGACTCTTTGCAGTATATAGTGGCCCACAGTAATCTGAACAGTCATTTAAAGCCAATAAATGAATACGAAACACCCACAATTAAATCTGTAGCCGTGACTCAGCCATAGATACTTTGATTTGAAATCTTTGGCAGTTTATTAATATTTGGCCGGGCTATCAGATGTAAACACCACAACTGATGTCACTGAGGGGGAAATTTGCTGCCAGCACACAATTTGTTTGCTTAAGGCTTATCTGGACTTGTAGTGGGGTGGATCCACTGACAGAACAAGATATGACAGCAGCAGCCTCTAGTTAAAGCTGGTTTTATGTATTTGTCCTCAACAACTCCCACTTTTTTGTTGTAAATAAGTCACATTTTCCTCCTAAACTTAATGCTTTTTCTTGTACATTTTTATTTATACATACCCCATTTTTTCATTTATATTTGTCAAAACCAAGCAGACTACAGGATCCAAAAGCAGTCACACAGAAATGCAAGTAGTAGTAGATTAGTTTATTTGACAGGGACAGTGCAATAAACATAGACAATTAATCAAAGACAATCAATCTGATGTGTTGCACATAGAGTGTATAGCTATCAGCTAATTTGCAACTCTTGTCCCTGGATGGGCTTTAGAAAAAAGAATTAAGATAAAAAATATACACAATATACACAAAAGTGCTGCAGCTTTGAGCAACTTTTAGGACTCTTAGTGAAACTCTTAGTGAAAAAGTACAAAATGAAGGCAGTCACAAGTTTAGAACTCAGAAATTCGCAAGAAACAGAAAAGGTGGCCAAGTTCAAATTGAAAAGTACTGCATATTTACAAGAAAAAAAAGCTGCAAATAAGAGGGAAAAACTCAGAAATTTATGAGAGAAAAATAACTTTTTGAGGAAATTTTTGCAACTTTTCAAGATATAGTACAGAACAAGTTTCAAATGAAAAAATAGTGACAGTAATGTGAAAGGAGTTATAACTTTTCAAGAAAACAGCTGCAAATTCATGAAAAAAGTTGAACATTTATGAGAAAAAAAAATCTAATTTACACAAAGATACATGGAAAAAGTTGCCAGTATTCAAGAAAGGAACTGTAAATAACAACAAAACAAGTGTGTAAGAAAAAAGTCAATCGTGAGAGAAAATGACAATTTAAAAGAAAGAAATTGCTAATTTATGGAAAAAAAAATTCAGAAAGAACAATGCTGCAGCTTTACAAAAATTGCTGAAAATAAAAGTGGAAAAACTCAGATTTATAAAAAAAAATGTATCAAAAATAATTTATCATAATCATTGCCATTATATGCATAATCATATTACATAAACAGCTGAGCAGCATACAACCACAGAGACACTTAATAAACTTAAATCATGGCATAATAAAACTACAGTAACATGCTACAAAGGGATATGCACAAATGAGAGTGATGTCAATCTAACAGATTCAAATATTTCATACAGTACTGTACTATAAAGAAGTAATACAATGGACGGTATTGTAGAAGTATAGTGATGTTATGATCTGGACATTCTTGTTATTTTTGAAATGTTTGCATAATTCTGTTATCATTAGTTTGTTGGGTTCTTTGTTCAGTTTTGTCTTCTCCCTGATTTGCTTTAGTTTTGATTATGTCATGTGCACTGCGTTCTTGCGCAACGCACAAATGAATGCATACGAGCCCAACCGCTGGTGAAGTGAACGTGTTTATTGAACAGAAAAACATACATACAAAGTGTCCATTTAAACAGTCCAAAATGAGTAATAATGATGAGATGACAGGTTACAAACTCTGCTGGTTGGAGGTGAGATGCCCCATACGCTCCCAGGCGGGCCTTGAGCAGAGAGGAAGGGCAGTAATTAATAATGAGAGGAGGAGGACTTACATGCGTGTCGGAGCCCAGCTGGACTCTGGAAACAACAACGCCACTAGTCCAAAAAGAGAAAAAACAAGAAGAAGAAGCCTGGACATCGAATGTAGACTAATGCGCCACACAGAATGCTCAGACTTTCAGTCATAAATACCCTGAGTACCAATGAGTGACAAGTGAATGTAGGTGTGTGGCAGCAGCCGGTGGGACTAATGAGAGTGCGTGAGTGTATGTGTATGTGTGATAGCGTGCCTTTGTGTGTGTGTGCAGAATGATGCGTGTGAGTGCATGTATGTGTGTGTGTATGTAAGTGAGAATGAATATATGTGTGTGTGCATTTATGTGTATGTGTGGAACACAAAAGGTGATGGCAAACAGCTGGTGAATGCCTGGCAGGGACCAGAGGAGGTGTGGCTGTAGACTGGCAGGGAGCCCAGGCTCAGAGGCTCCAATAACCTGCCAGGTGGGAATAATTAACAACAATCAGGAAACTACAGCCACAGATCATGGAACGGGGTTGAGACATCAACCCCGTCCATGACAGATTATTGTTTGCATTAATTGTCCTCTGTGTTTCCTCAGTGTCCATTGTCTGCACAGCCCCACCCGTCCTGTTTGTAGCTGCTCCCCTGTTATCTCCTATTTAGTCCCAGCTGTCCTATGTTAGTTCATTATCAGTTCCCTATATATATGTCAGTCTGAGTTTGTGTTGGTGTGGTGTCATTTGTTGATTTACCCTCTTCATTGTTTTCTTGTGTTTAGTGTTATCTGCACAGTTGGTGATGAACAGCCCCTGAACTGCTTTTTGTTTGGGTTTTTTTGTTAATAAATCATTGTTGCACTAAGTCCTGCCTGCTACCTTGGGTCCCACTTTAAAGACACGCCTGCCTTCCAAAGCAATTAGTTGACAAGTGACACTGTAAAAGGTCTATGACATGCAACATATTGTACATACAATACCATAAACAGATAAAAACAGACACCTCAGATACTCATTATAATCTGGCCTTTAAAGGTCCCATTCACTGAAAAATGGTTTTTGTAGTTTTAATTTTCTGAAATATGTCTATTGGTCACATGACCAACATGAAAAAATATGAAACAACATGAAAAACATCAAAACGTTCACTTGTTTTAAAACTAAGTCCAGCCTTGATACGTGCTCCCACTCTATTATTGGCAAGCATAGCTGTCTGTCTGCAAACACAGATGAGCAGGGAGGCCAGCCAAGGAATTAGCTTCAGAGCTAACACTGCTATAGGAAGCCGACTTATCAAAGGTGGCTTATACTGTTATTTTCTTTACATTTCAGTCAGTCTAATAGACATCCCTGTTTCCACCTGGTTCTCTAAGCCACAGTCGATAATATAGCTGACGTCATTCTGGCTAGTTATTTTGCTATATATTTGCTGTGATGGCACATCGATCCATTAGCATTAGTTTGGCTAGGCAGTCAGCATTGTCAGTAGCTGCATTACAAGCGCACCTTGGTGGAGAGGAGGTGATGGACAGGCTGCCTGGCCTTAACTTCACTGTTGATTTGGTCCATTTTGATTGCTATTTTCTATAACTTCTGTTCACCCCCATTAGAATCCTTGTTCATCTGCAACACTTGACCATATATGCTGTTCTTAGATGCTATTTTAGCTTATTTTCTTGTAATATTATTGCTAACCAGAACTGAGGGTGGCTAGCTGAAGCTAGCAGTTTAGCCACTCATTCAGAAATATTTGTTTATTGTACTCCAGGAACCAGTTATATCGATCACTGAAACCACACACCCCTGTCCGCCAGTGATGCATTTTTTTCATTCCTTCTTTAAAATAAACTTACATTATTTGGCTCAGGCGCACTTTGTAGCTAGGAGTGAGCCAGCCAAGACTGGCATCAATGACAAAAGAGGGAGAGTGGAGTTACTGTAGATGCACCTCTTAGGGAATTTAAAGAGACGTGCACTGAATTGAGCCATTCTCAGTAAGGCTGCAAAAGATGATTCACAACGATGCTGCAACAATTAAATATTTAAAGACACTTTGACCAAAAATGTCACAAACATTTCATTAAGACCTATGGGAGCTGTCAACCTGTGGGAAAAGTGCAGTGAGTGGGGCCTTTAAAATAAATGTCAAAAGATGGATACGGATAACACACACACACACACACACACACGCACACACACAGAGGCTAACGGGGAAAAAACACTTGGAGCCCAGCGGACACAGAACCTTTAGTGTTCTGTTCTTATCTTTGAAGATACTGTGTGTGATGTTCAGCACAATCTAGCACAATCTAGCAGTGACATTTCAGAATGCATCAGATTCATAATTTATCATTCATCTCCCTCTTCCAAAACATACAGAAGAACCTGCAGAAGTCATTTGTGTAATAAAAGTTTGACATAACAACTTGGCAGACTTGGGCAGACTTTATGCTAGTTCAAGATGGCCGCCTGCATGGAGAAGGACACTCTTCCTGTTTAAAATATTTCTCTTAAGGTACAGAAAATGCAACAACTTCTGCCTGAGAGAGATTATATAACAATGAAAACAAAATTAAGAGTTTTTGCTGTAGTTCAGATAACCATTTTTTTGTTTTTTTACACACAGTAGCTTTAAATGCTCAGTGCGTTGGTGTGTTATGGTGTATGACATGACTGTTGTAATGAATATATAAATGGATATAAAAATGACTTGTAATTATAAGTAAAGGAGGCAAGTTACAGCAGAAACTGCTGAAATCCACGGGAACTGTCAAAGGTTCTCTAGTTCATGTTGGTGGATCGACAGTGACCTCTGCTGGCAATGAGAGGGGATGATAGTCCTTAATGCTTAATTTGTGAACCATTTCTCATAAATTTGTGACATTTCCTTGTAGATTTATGAAATTTGGTGTCCCCCCCCCTCATCATTTTTAGCTTTTTAAAAAAAAAATATATTCAATACTTTCCCCATTAAAGCAGCATGTGTGATAAATTGTGACTTTCTGGGATAAATTTGCAACCTTTTCTCTTGCACATAGGTGACCTTAAACCCATCAATTTGTGAGATTTTTCCTGTCCACGTGTAACATCAACATCAATCAATAACCATGATAGAGATAAGAGTTTAATTAAACTACACAAAGCCAGTTTTCAGTTTTACTTCAGAAAGATCAAAATAACTCAAAGAATAAGGCCAAACGTTGTTGCGTAAAATTACAGATTTTTAAATAAATGTCCTGTAGTAAAAGTGAAAGTTGTCCTACTATAAAGGTACTCCTTAAAGTCCTACATTTTTAGTTACTTAAGTAGACGTAACTTGTTACTACCCACCTCTGCTTAGTACATCACAAAATACATGACTAGCACATTAGGGATTGTGTTCAGTGGAAAGAGGAATCAAAGTTATTAAAAGTGAGTGAAAATAAAGTGAAAATAAACCAATGAATTAGATTAACGTTTCATACAATGTTAAGGTGAAAATACAGCATTATGATATGTGATAATCCATTTTAATACTAGAAAAGCACTCGGAGAGCACAGACCTCCGCCAAGCGCCACAGTTCCCCCCATACAGTGTTTGTGTGTACGTTTTCAGATTCCTTGACCATGAAAACATATGACTAGCAATTGGATTCACAATGATAGGATTAGTGGTTCAGTAGTTATTCACGAAAATCGCATTTTCCGTAATGGCGGTTTTCTTGTGGACGGTGATCCGGATCACCACCAAAATCTAATCATCTGTAGGATACCCCATTTCTGACAATCTCTGAAAATTTCATGAAAATCCGTCCATAACGTTTTGAGTTATCTTGCTAACAAACAAACAAACAAACAGACAGACAGACAAACCAACGCCGATGAAAACATAACCTCCTTGGCGGAAGTAATAAAGTGTGCTCATACTTCTATTACAATTTAGACATTTTGTTTTATTGGTAAAATGAATATAGTACTTAATGATTGTTTAGTTTCATCCTAATTATTTTTTTTTTAAAAAACAACTTCTTCCTTTTTTTTTCTCTTTGCAAAGAACATTTTGATTAAGTGTGCCACAGAATAGCAACTTGCATATTGTGACATATTTAATATTAAACCCAGAGATGTGACCTAGTTGTAGAGCACCTGCCCCACAGCCAGGAGATTGTGGGTACAAACCCCAGCCGGGTGATACCAAAGACCTGATAAAAATGGCACTTTCCACCTTCTAGCTTGGTGCTCAGCATAAATAGAATGGAAAAAAGAAAGTTGGTTGCCCAGCCAGAGGGGGAAGCACAAAAACTAGTGTAGTCCTTGTGCCGGTCCAGGGTAAATGGGGAGGGTTGCGACAGGAAGGGCATCACGTGTAAAGACCTTGCCAAATCAATATGCAGACTTATGATCCACTGTGGTGAATCTAAACAAGAAGCAGTCAATTGTGTGTGTTGAAATCACAGATTTTCTGTCTTGCTGAGGAAATATTTTTTTACATTTCTTCATGTGATAATATTGAGGGAAAACTCCATTAACTGGCAATAGTAGATTCACAAATTTAGAAGAAATAAAAAAATAGCAAATTTACAAATAAAAAATTGCAAATTTGTGAACAAAATGTTTCACATTTTTGAGTAAAATGTTGCAAAATTACATGAAAAAAGTCAATTATTACAAATTTACAGGGGAAAATGTACATTAAAAAAACAAAAACAGTTTGTGAGAAAAATCATAAATGAAAAGTGTATTAGAAACCAGAGTTTGGGCTAGACTTTCTCATTATCTGTCATTATGAGAGACAGGGTTGTAAAAATTCTGCAGTCATCTGTTATTATTCGTTATTTTAATTTTCATATAATAACACACCAAACAGCTGTTGGTTTTGTTCACATGTGCAGTTTTGAACATAAACCTACAGGATACAACATGCAGACTCTGCATTTATTTATTTACTAAATTAACTGATGAACAAAGACTGGTGACACAGTTCTAGAAAATCATTATTTAAAGCAACAGTATGTAAGGTTTTCACCTCAAAATAATGTTTCAAAAATGATTTTGATGGTAAATCAACCTTTAACCAGGTGACTGTCACTTCTCCCATCCAGTGTATATAAAGAGTCTACACGCCCCTGTTCAAATGCCAGGTTTTTGTGATGTAAAAATGAGACCAAGATAAATCATTTCAAAACGTTTTCCCCCATTAATGTGACCTATAACTTGTACAACCCAATTGAAAAACAAACTGAAATCTTTAAGGGGAAAAATAAAAAACTTACAATAACCTGGTTGCATAAATATGCACACCCTTAAACTAATACTTTGTTGCAGCACCTTTGGCTTTTATTACAGCACTCAGTCTTTTTGGGTAGGAGTCTATCAGCGTGGCACATCTTGATGTGGCAATATTTGCCCACTCTTCTTTGCAAAAATGCTCCAAATCTGTCAGATTGTGAGGTCATCGCCTGTGCACAGCCCTCTTCAGATCACTCCACAGATGTTCAATCGGATTCAGGTCTGGACTCTGGCTAGGCCATTCCAAAACCTCAATCTTCTTCTGGGGAAGCCATTCTTTTGTTGATTTGTATGTGTGCTTTGGGTCATTGTTGTGTTGAAAGATGAAGTTCCTCTTCATCTTCAGCTTTCTAGCTGAAGCCTGAAGGTTTTGTGCCAACACTGAATGGTATTTGGAACTGTTCATAATTCCCTCCACGTTAACTAAGGCCCCAGTTCCAGCTGAAGAAAAAAGCCCCAAAGCATGATGCTGCCACCGCCATGCTTCACTGTTGGTATGTTGTTCTTTTGGTGATGAGCAGAGTTGTGTTTGTGCCAAATATACCTTTTGGAATTATGGCCAAAAAGTTCAACCTTGGTTTCATCAGAACATAACACATTTCCCCACATGCGTTTGAGAGATTTCAAATGTGTTTTTGCAAAATGTAGGTGGGCTTGGATGTTTTTCTTCGTAAGATAAGGCTTCCGTCTTGCCACCCTACTCCATAGCTCAGACATATGAAGAAGATAGGAGATTGCTGTCACATGTACTAAATAGCCAGTACTTGTCAGAAATTCCTACAGCTCCTTCAGTGTTGCTGTCGGCCTCTTGGCAGCCTCCCTGACCAGATTTCATCTTGTCTTTTCATCAATTTTGGAGGGACATCCAATTCTTGGTAATGTCACTGTTGTGCCATATTTTTTCCACTTGATGATGACTGTCTTCACTGTGTTCCATGGTAAATTTGATGCCTTGGGAATTCTTTTGTACCTTTCTCCTGATTGATACCTTTGAACAATGAGATCCCTCTGATGCTTTGAAAGCTCTCTGCAGACCATGGCTTGTGCTGTAAGATGTGTCTACAAAAATGTCAGGAAAAGCCTACTAGAACAGCTGAACTTTATTTGGGGTTAATCAGAGGCACTTTAAATGGTGTCAGGTGTGTGCTGACTCCCATTTAACATGAGTTTGAATGTGATTGGTTAATTCTGAACACAGCCACACCCCCAGTTATCAGAGGGTGTGCATATTTATGAAACCAGGTTATTGTAAGTTTTTTATTTTTTAATTTTTATTTCAGTTTGTTTTTCAAATGGGTTGTACAGGTTATAGGTCACATTAATGGTGGAAAAAGTTTTGAAATGATTTCTCTTGATCTCATTTTTTTGCATCACAAAAACCTGGCATTTGAACAGGGGTGTGTAGACTTTTTATATCCACTGTAGCCTGAGTGGACCTGCACTGCATGAAACAGCTCTGTTATTGGTAAGAACACTGAAAAAACTACAACTATGGTGAATATGACCTCAGTCAAAACAGCCAATGACAGGGCATAGCTGCAGACACCAACAACTACACACCCTGTGATTGATTGTTGGGACTGAGGTCATAGTCGCCATGACTGTAGTCTTTTCAGTGTTCCTACCACGAACAAGAAAGTGACATAGTGCTGCTTTAATATGCACTTTAAAATAGACAGGTGGGAATTAGAAGTAAAAGTTACAATAGATCACCCTCAGTCGGTGTAGGGGAAATGGGCGGGGGAGGCATTCACTGGCCATGCCCCCCCCCCCCCCCAACAAAAAAATCAGTTGCTTGGCTAAATAACATGATCTTGGTCTTGACTTAGTCTTGGCCTCAGTGTGTGGTACTAACTACAACTCTTCCCATCTTTGGTCATCATAACTCATAAAATCCTTCTGTATGTGTGTTTAAATTGAGTTCTCTGTTCTCCACTTCAGTAGTACTGAGCGCACATGGCATCCACCACTGCTTGGAGAAACTTCTGCCAGGTCGCCTGGACTTGAGGGTTCATCTCTGCTCGGAGTTTACAGGCCACAGATATAGTTATGCAGTCAGCCAGTAACTGAAACAGAAAGAAAACACGATAAACCTGAATAAATCAGAATAACGTGTCATCCACTAGGGGGACTCAAGTTACAGCTTTATCCTCAACATTAAACGTGCAACTGTTTTCAACTGTTTTCTTAATTTTCAAATTTTTGTTGTTAATTCGTGACCTTTTTCTTGTAAATTCACAACTTTTTTGTACATTGCAAGTTTGCAACTTTTTGTGATAAATTTTCATCTTTCTGGCTTTTGGGATGCGAAACGTCACCTTTCTGGTGGGGAAGGAGCTTGAGCTGGTGCACAAGATTGAAAGATACCGGCTAGATGTAGTTGGGCTCACCTCAACACACAGTGTAATGGTGTGGAGTAGACTGGACCCAATCGCTGGACGTAAGTTTTTAACAATTTTATTGAGAGCTGGTCACCCAGACACAGCTCAAGGGCTAAACAGAAATTAATACTGCGGCTTGGAAGCAACAACAAAAGACTAAGGCAAAAAACAGAACAGATCAGACAGAAGCGTGTTGGTCACCCAGCATGACAAAAGAACCCGAGCAGAACAGAAGTGGAACAGAACTTAAATAATCGAGGGGACAATTAAGACAACACGGCACAGGTTGCGAGACCAATAATGCCTGACAGCTGACACATGAGGCAAACAGAGATGACAGGATGGGCGGGACTGCACACACACAATCACAAACAGAGGGAGACACAGAACATGAGCAGGGGATCAGGGGAGACAAGACCATCACGATCAAAATACAAATAAAGACTAAACAGAATCATAATAATCATATTAATAATACTCAGGACTGAGAACAGAATTATGAATCTAATAAATGATAATAAATGCAGAAAATTCAACGAAGTAAACTCAAGGCGAGGACGTGGATTGGATTCCATGCTCTAAAGAAAATACAAACTATAGATCAAGATGAAGACATGGGACCCAACACACGTCCCTGACACACAGTTCTAGTTCTGGAACCAGTCTCCTGGAGAGGGGCTGAAGCTTGATTTACTCTGGAGTTTCCCTAGGCGAAAGGCGGCGAGCAGGAGTGGGTATTCTTGTATCCCCCTGCCTTGCTGCCTCAACATTGGCATTTGTCCGGTGGACGAAAGGGTTGTTTCCCTGCACCTTCAGATTGGGAAATGGGTCCTGACTATCATTTGTGCCTATGCACCAAATTATGGTTCAGAGTACCCATTCTTTTTGGAGTCTCTGACTGGGGTGCTGGAAAGTGCTCCTCTTGAAGACTCCATTGTCCTACTGGGGGACTTAAGTGCGCACGTGGGCAACGACCGTGAAACCTGGAGGGGCATGATTGGAAGGAACTGCCTACCCGATATGAATCCAAGTGGTGTTCAGCTTTTGGACTTCTGTGCCAATCACAGTTTGTCCATAATGAACACCATGTTCAAGCATGAACATGTTCACCATGTTGTCAACTGATCACCACCTGGTAGCAAGTTGGATCCAATGGCAGGGGTGGATGCCATGTAGACCTGGTAGACCCAAACGTATAGTGAGGGTGTGCTAGGAATGTATGGCTGAGGCCTCTGTCCGAGAGGCCTTCAACTCCCACCTCCGGAAGAACTTTGACCACATACCAAGGGACTCTGGAGACATGGAGTCTGAATGGGCTATATTCTCCACCTCCATTGTTGGAACAGCTGCACAGAGCTGTGGCTGCAATGTTGTTGGTGCATCTCATGGTAACAACCCCTGAACCAAGTGGTGGACACCAGTAGTTAGGGCAGCCATCAAGCTAAAGGAGTCCTATTGAGCTTGGTTGGCTCGTGGGACTCCCAAAGCAGCTGAGGTGTACTGAGAGGCTGAAACAAAAACTTGGGTGTGGGAGAAGTTTGGTGAGGCCATGGAACAAGACTTTCAGTCAGTCTCAAAGAGATTCTCGCAAACTGTCCGGCAACTCAGGAAGGGGAAACAGCTCCCTGTCCACATTGTGTACGGTGCGGATGGGGCACTGCTGACTTCAACTGGGGCCGTTGTCGGGTGGTGGAAGGAATCTCCTCGAGCCCACTGATCCACCTTCCACAGAGGAAGCAGAGCTTGAGGATGAGGGGGCCAAGTCGCTCATCACAGGGGCTGAGGTCGCTGAAATGGTTAAAAAAAACTCTTTGGTGGCCGAGCCCCGGGAATGGATGAGATTTGCCCTGAGCACCTCAAAGCCCTAGATATTGTAGGGCTGTCATCATTGACACACCTCTGCAACATTGCGTGGAGGTTGGGGACAGTGCCTTTGGCATGACAAACTGGGGTGGTGGTTCCTCTTTTTAAGAAAGGGGACTGGAGAGTGTGTTCCAACTTTAGGGGATCGCACTTCTCAGCCTCTCTGGGAAGATCTATGTCAGGGTACTGGAGAGGAGAGTCCAGCCATTGGTTGAACCTCAGATTCAGGATCACTAGGTGGCATGTGAACACACAGCGGCCTCCCTTGTCTCTTTGTGTTTCTTGCTGTTTAGTGTGTTTAAATTACACTTAAGTGTATATTCTTGTGTTTAATGTCCACAAGTTACAGTCACCACAGCCTTCTGGAGATAAGGAATATGACCAAACATTACGTTCTGGACTGTTACAGAGGAACTCCATGGCCTAGCACTTCTCTGCCAGACCTCCATACCCCCGGCCTTGACTACTGTGTCTCATCCCAAATGGAGATGCCGCAGACGGTGTGAAAGAAGACGAAAGAGAGGTAAATATGGAGGTATCCAAATGAAGTTAGTCGCTAGCCCACACAGCCTACTGATTCCTTCCCTCATTATAGCCAATGTACGCTCACTAGACAA
This sequence comes from Pholidichthys leucotaenia, assembly GCA_020510985.1. Lineage (NCBI taxonomy): Eukaryota > Metazoa > Chordata > Actinopteri > Cichliformes > Pholidichthyidae > Pholidichthys > Pholidichthys leucotaenia. Next base: position 258,275,650 of record CM035838.1, read on the forward strand.
CAAAATAAACCAGATACAGCTCCTGAGATCTACACAACGTGATGCGCAGAACTGCTGTGTTTTTATCATTACAGAAACGTGGCTAAATGACAATATCCCGGACTCTGTTATTCAGTTAGTGGGGCTAACTTGCTATCATGCTGATCGGGTGACAGACTGGGACACTTTCAAGCATGCGGCCACTGACAGTGGACACACAAACACAGAGGAGTACACTGAGGTTGTTGTACTGTACATAGCTAAATGCATTGATGATGTCACTGACTGCAAAACTGTCATTGTTTGTGCTAACCAGAAGCCATGGATGACAGCAGAGGTCCACAGGCTCCTGAGGGCTCGGGACGCAGCCTTCAGGGTTGGGGACATTGCAAGACTAACAACAGCTAGGGCCAACCTGTCCCATGGCATGAAGGAGGCAAAACAACAGTACAGCAAGAAAATATCCGGCCACTTCAGCAACACAAGAGATGCACGTTCCCTCTGGCGTCGCATATACTGTAGACCCTCACCAACTACAGACCTCCACCTCAGACCTGTGCAAGTGACATCACACTGCTTAACAACCTAAATGACTTCTTCGGCCACTTTGAAGCACAAAAGAGCACATCAGCACAGAAGACCACTCCTCCCCCAGACGAACAGGCTATAAGTCTGGATCCGGCTGGTGTGAAGAGGACCCTCTCCAGGATCAACCCACGCAAGGCAGCTGGACCATACAACATATGAGGTCGCATTCTGAAGGGCTGTGCGGAGGAGCTCAAGAATGTCTTGGCCAACATCTTCAACATCTCCCTGAGACAAGCTGTTGTTCCCACATGTTTCAAAACTACTGCCATAATACCTGTCCCAAAGAAGACCGTCCCATCCAGCTACAATGATTACCAGCCCGTAGCACTGACCTCCATCATAATGAAGTGCTTCGAGCAACTGGTCATGCAGAACATCAAGTCCACCCTCCCTCCTTCCCGCGACCCATCTCAGTTTGCATACAAGTCAAACAGATCCACAGAAGAAGCCATCTCTGCTGCTCTCCATAAAGCTCTCACCCACCTGGGCTCAAAGAACGATGAGTGAGTGCTGTTCTTGGACTTCAGTTCATCATTCAACACAGTCATCCCCCAGCACTTAATACAAAAACTCAGACACTTGGGACTCAAAACTTCTCTCTGTAACTGGATGCTGGACTTTTTCACAGGGAGGCCACAGAATGTGCGGGTCAGCAACAACACCTCCAAGACCATCACACTGAGCACAGGGGCCCCACAAGGGTGTGTGCTCATCCCACTGCTCTTCACCCTGCTGACCCATGACTGCGTACCAGCCTACAGCACCAACCACATCATCAAGTTTGCGGATGACACAATGGTGGTGGGCATCATCACCAACAATGAAGAGGCCAACTACAAAAATGAGGTGAACCAACTGGTCCAGTGATGTAAAGTTTTTTTTTAATTTAACCTTTATTTATAAGGGTAGTTCCATTGAGAGTCAGCCTCTCTTTTTCAAGGATGCCCTGTTCACACTCACACATTCACACCAGGAACCTGCCCAGTACAACCACAGACTGACCTGTGGCCACTGAGCAACTCCACTGGAGCAATTGGGGTTAAGGGCCTTGCTCAAGGGCACCACAGTGGTGTTAAGGAGGGTGGGGCAAACACTGCTATGTTATCTGTCCCACCCAGATCTGATTCTGCCGGTCCATGGATTGAACCTGCGACCCTCCGCTCACCAGTTCACATCCCTAACCATTAGGCCACCACAAAAAAGACAGTAATCGCTTCCTGAATGTGAGAAAAACCAAGGAGATTGTGGTTGACTTCAGGAGAGGACGCACACAGCATCCCCCTCTGATCATCGATGGAGCAGCTGTGTAGAGGGTGAGCAGCACCAAGTTCCTGGGGGTGCACATCTCTGAGGACCTCTCCTGGTCCAACAACACCACATCACTGACCAAGAAGGCTCAAACTCACCTCTCTTTCCTCCGCAAACTGAGGAGAGCATGAGTCCCACCCCCCATCATGTGCTCATCCTACCGGTGCACCATTGAGAGCATCCTCACCAGCTACATTACAGTATGGTACGGAAGCTGCACCGCCTCCTGCTGAAAGACACTACAACACACAATGAAAGCAGCCAGCAAGATCATCAGTGCCCCTCTGCCCCCCTCTCGGACATCTACCACATCCGCCTCACCCGCAGAGCCATCAACATTGCAGGCGACACCTCCCACCCTTCACACTCCCTCTTCAGCCTTCTGCCCTCAGGGAAAAGGTACCAGAGCCTCCGGGCTCACTCCACAAGATTGCTAAACAACTTTGTTCACCAGGCCATGAGGACCCTGAACTCTGCCCACTTCCTCCCCCCACCCCTGGACTGTAACACACTCACCCACACAATAACTACCTCATGCTGTTTGCACAGAAAGACTTGGCACACCAACAGTAATTTCATCTGCTGCTGTATGCCTGCACCTTACTGCAACCATTTGCACAGATGTTATACCTGCTGCTGTCTGTCTGTACTGCAAAATTGATCATGTGCAGTCCAATCTGTCACTCTCTGCACCTACACTACCGCATTGAACTTGCAATTATGGGTATTACGGCTCCACTTTTTCTGTATATAGAATTGCTGGGTTTTATCTTTCATCTTCATTTGCACTATGGGTAGCATTACTCAGAATCAGAATCAGAATCAGAATCAGAATCAGGTTTATTGCCATTGTTCATGTAGTACACAAACTAGGAATTTGTCTCGGTACAATGCTGCAACATTAAACATGATAAGATAAAAGAAATAAACTATACATGTAATAAAGTGTAGGATAAGATTAAGTGATACTGGTCAACAGTTAAAATATATTAGCCAGCAGCAGATACTGTGGAGAACTATATAGTGCAGTTGGTAATGCAGGAAGAAAACAGTGATGATTGACATGGGTCTGGTTGAGCTGCTGTACATAGTGCACGAGAGTCAATAAGTCACTTAGTGTTCAGCAGTCTGATGGCAGAGGGGAAGAAGCTGTTCATGTGACGGGAAGTTTTAGTCTGGATGGACCGAAGTCTTCTACCAGAGGGGAGGGGGGCAAACAGTACATGACCAGGGTGTGAGGGATCGGCTATGATCCGGCCAGCACGCCTCCGGGTCCTGGAGATGTACAGATCCAGGAGAGATGGGAGCTTGCAGCCGAACTTGCAGCCTACTGTTCATAACTAGACTGCTGCTGTTGTTTTTCATCCTTATTCCTTCTTTTCTTATTGTGCACACCACTAAGAAGAGAAAAACGGCATTTCAATTCTCCTGTATGTCCTGTACGTATAGAAGTTTTGACAAATAAAAATCTTTGAATCTTTGAGGAGCAATGTGGTTTTCGTCCTGGCTGTGGCACGTCAGACTAGCTCTTTACCCTCTCGAGAATCCTTGAGGGTTCATGGGAGTTTGCCCAACCAATCCACATGTGTTTTGTGGACTTGGAGAAAGCATTCAACCACATCCCTTGTGGTCTCTTGTGGGGGGGGGGGGGGGGGGTGCTGCGGGAATGTGGGGTATCGGACTTGTTGCTACGAGCTATCTGGTCTATACGACCATTGCAAGAGTTTGTTTTGTATTGCCAGCACCCAGTCAAACTTGTTTCCAGTGAGAGTTGGACTCCTCCAGGGCTGCCCTTTGTCACTGATCCTGTTCATAATTTTTATGAACAGGACATCTAGGTGCAGCCAAGGAACGGAGGGTGTCATGTTTGGTAACCACAGGATCTCATCTCTGCTGTTTGCAGATGATGTTGTCCTGTTGGCTTCATCGAGCAATGACCTACAGGTCTTACTGAGTGTTACTGAGTGTGAAGAGGCTGAGATGAGAATCAGCACCTCCAAGTCTGAGTCCATGGTGACATGGCTACGTGACCCAGTGACAAGACACAGACTCAGAATTGATACAATTAAGTTTATTAACAACAAGTATGGTGTTGGTGCGTGTGAGTGTTGGCTGGAACTGCCGGAGACAGAGCGGGACACCGTACGGCCTGGCAACCCTAGGAACGCACAGAGAAATGGGATTACTGGAAGTCACGGCTGGAAGTAAACAGTTACACTGTGCTTACTGTGGGAGCAGATGGTAGCGGCTCAGGTTCAGTGTGGTGACCTCCGTGGAGGAGGAGGATTCCGCCACTACGGATTCCACCTGTGCACAGGGGATCTGAAGACAAAGGTGAGTAGGAATTGGTGAGCTTACGTGGCCAACTGGAAGGATTCTCCGCCGACGATGAAGCAGGCTTTGGCTGGAACTTCGGTAGACAGGAGAAATTGGCGATGAGCTCGTCAGGAATGCTGAGAGACATCTCCGCACCGCCGTGACGGGCAGCGCAGAAGATATAGGCCAGGCGTAATGAGGACCAGGTGTGCACGCAGCTGGGAATGACGAGCAGACCAGACCATGACAGTACTCCCTCCCAATGAGCACCTCTTGGCGATCGTCCCAGCCTACCTGGATGCGTCCAATGGAACTCCCTGATGAGGTCTTTATCAAGCACCAGGGCAGGACGCACCCAGGACCTGGACTCCGGCCCATAGTCCTCCCAATCCACCAGGTATTGCAGACCGCGGCCCCGGCGGTGGACGTCCAGGATAGCAGTCACTCCCCACGCCAGGCTGCTGTCGATCATCCTCGGAGGGGGTGGAGACCTGGGAGGAGGACACAGGGGGCTGGAAAACACAGGCTTAATTTGAGAGACATGAAACGTGGGACATATGCGGAGGGAGGGGGGGAGATCAAGCCGCACAGATTCAGGGTTGATGATGCGGGAGACAGAAAAAGGGCCAATAAAACACTGCGTCATCTTCCTGCGCTCACCCTTCACATTGATGTTCTTAGTAGAAAGCCAAACCTGCTGGCCCACCTGGTATGACGGGGCTGGGGTCCGGTGGCGGTTGGCCACTGAAGTGTTGCGTTCAGCCGTGAGAAGCAGCACGGTCCGGGTTGCCCTCCACAGAAGTCGACAGCATGTCAGATGCGCCCGGACTGATGGTATGGCGATGTCACCCTCTTCTTCAGGAAATAAAGGGGGAGAGTACCCAAGTGAAGCCTGAAAAGGGGACATACCTATGGCAGAGGACACAGTCGAGTTATGGGCATACTCAATCCAGGGCAGGTATGAGCTCCAGGAGGCCGAGCTGGTTGAAACCACGCACCGCACCGCCGCCTCCAACTCCTGGTTGGCCCGTTCACACTGACCATTAGACTGCGGGTGGTACCCGCTTGACAGGCTGACAGTGGCCCCAAGGGCATGACAAAATGACCTCCAGACCTGAGAGATAAATTGAGGACCCTGATCGGAGACGATGTCCACGGGGATCCCGTGTAGCCTCACCACGTGTTGGACCAATAGGTCAGCTGTCTCCTTAGCAGTAGGCAGCCCCAGAAGGGGAACAAAATGGGCCACTTTAGAGAACCTGTCCACCAAGGTGAGCACTACCGTATGGTTGTTGGAAGGAGGGAGGCCGGTGACGAAGTCCAAGGCCACATGAGACCAGGGCCTGCCAGGAACCGGTAGGGGGTGGAGCAGCCCAGCTGGCGGGGACAATGGGGACTTACCGGTGGCACACTGGGGACAGGCACGGACGTATTCCCCGACGTCCTTCTGCAGAGAGGGCCACCAAAAAGAACGCTGCAACAGCTCCTCCGTGTGTCGCCTCCCTGGGTGGCAGGCGAACTTGGAGGAGTGAGCCCAGTGAATGACGTCACCCCGGACAGCCGATGGAACGAACATCTTACCCGCTGGCCCCCCACCCGGTTCCACCTTCATCTCTTGAGCCCTCCTAACCTTTTCCTTAATCCCCCACGAGAGGGCGCCCACGACAAAGGAGGCAGGAAGGACGGGATGATCTTCAGGCTCTACAGGATCCATGGCAAATTGCCTGGAGAGGGCGTCCAGCTTGGTATTTTTGGACCCAGGACGGTACGTGATGGTGAAGTCAAACCAACCAAAAAACAAGGACCAGCGGGCCTGGCGGGCATTCAAGCACTTGGCCGTCCGGAGGTACTCCAAGTTCCTATGATCCGTCCAAACCACGAACAGCTGTGAGGACCTCTCCAGCCAATGGCGCTACTCCTCCAGGGCCAGTTTAACCGCCAGCAGCTCCCTGTCACTGATGGTATAATTCCATTCCACAGGGGACAGCTGCCGAGAGTAGAAAGCACATGGTTGGACCTTGCCGTCCGCCGGGGAACGCTGAGACAGGACGGACCCCACACCAGAATCCGAAGCGTCCACCTCCACCAGACATTGCAGATTAGGATCCACCTGCACCAAGATGGGAGACTCGGAGAACTGCTTCTTAAGATCTGTAAAGGCTGCAGCCACCTCCTCAGTCCACCGGAAAGGGACCTTCGTAGATGTGAGACGCGTCAAGGGGACAGCCAAACTGCTGTAGTTCCTGATGAACCGGCGGTAGAAATTAGCAAACCCCAGGAACTGCTGGAGCTGTTTCCTGGAGGATGGAACTGGCCATTCCACCACCGCCTTTATCTTGCCAGGGTCCGGGATAATTTCCTTATGCGAGATAATGAAACCCAAAAAAGACGTTTTGGAAGCGTGAAACTCACATTTCTCCACCTTGACAAACAGCTGGTTCTCCAATAGCCGCTGCAACACACGTCTGACATGCACCCGGTGTTCCTCTAGAGATTGGGAAAAGATCAAGATGTCATCCAGGTACACAAACATGAATACCCCCAGAAAGTCTCTCAGAACATCATTGATCAATCGTTGGAACGCAGCGGGTGCATTGGTTAATCCGAAAGGCATTACCAGGTACTCAAAATGACCACTGGGAGTGCGAAAACCTGTCTTCCATTCGTCACCCTCGCGGATCCGCACCAGATGGTAGGCATTGCGCAGATCCAGCTTCGTGAACCATGATGCCCCCTGGAGAGAGTCAAATGCAGAATTAAACAAGGGGAGCGAGTATTTGTCCTTGATGGTGATATTGTTTAATTCCCTGAAATCACTGCATGGTCTTAGCGAACCGTCCTTCTTGGCCACAAAAAAAAAAAAAAACAGCCCCCACCTCCGTGGAGGACGGGCGGATGATGCCCGAACTCAGAGATTCCTTGATGTAGGCCTCAATAGCTGCCCGCTCCAGCGGCGACAGGCTATATAGCCAGCTAGATGGAAGTGGAGCCCCCGGGCGGAGATTTATGGCACAGTCATACGGACGGTGGGGGGCGGGGGAGAGATAGGGCCTGGGCCTTACTAAAAACAGCTCCAATGTCATGATATTCAGGGGGAACTTTAGCCAGGTTGAGGGGCGGGGCGGAGGGAACCCCCAGGGGCAAGGATGGCGAGCATGCGGCTGACTGGAGACAGGCATAGGAATTTCAGTGTGTTTATATATGAACCGGATAGGGAGAAGAAGTCTGCATAGGGGATTAGGCTGAGGTGAGTCCATGATTCCCCCTACTGTGATGCACGGACTCCCCCTTTTGGCCGAAGCTGACAACACGAGACCTCGTACTCCTCGCTCCCGCAATAAAGGCACAATCCCAGTTCACAGCAGCACTGTTTCTCTGCCGCAGACAACCTGGACTGCCCTACACTCATGGATTCTGAGGTAACAGAGGTGTCAGAAGATCGTAGAGCCAATAGGGAGACTTGAAGAGTGGGGCGAAGCTGATTCCCTGAGCGACCATAGGCCCTACGTTCAGCCGCCCGCTCTCTCAGTCTATTATCTAGGCTAATGGCAAGTGAAATTAACTCAGAGAGCCTAGACGGCTTCACTAGAGGGGCTAGCTCATCCCGAAGGCTAGGGTTAAGGCTCCTAATGAAAATGCTACAGAGGGCAGCATCTTCCCACCCCACTTCAGTAGTCGCTACCTGGAAATCCACAGCATAATCTGCCACAGCCTTAGTCCCCTGTCTCAAGTTCAATAACCGAGTGGTGAGAAAGCTATCTCAGTCTGAGTGATCAAACACTTCGCTAAATTCCTGGATAAACTGGCAAAAGGTCAGACGAGCATAATTAGCTCTAGCCATAACTGCATATGCCCATGCTAGCGCTCTTCCCTCCAACAGGTTGATAACATACCCAATCTTACTGTGGTCCGAGGAAAAGTCCTCAGGTACCCGCTGGAACACTACCTCGCACTGCATGACGAACCCCCGGACCTCTCCAAGTTTCCCGCTAAAATGGTTGGGAGTAGGAACAGGAGTAAGGCGAGCTAGAGGTTCTAGCCTGGGCTGGTTAGCTGGAGAGCTAGCGGGAGCTGAGGAGCTGCTGAGAGAAGGTAAAGGCTGGGAGCTAGTTAGCCGGTCTAACCGGTCTGTGACTCAGGCTAATTGGGTGAGAATGGACTGCTGCTGATAAGCTAATTGATCATTTCTGATCTCCATGTTGTTGACACGGCGCACCAAAGCGCTGTCAGCTGGGTCGTTCTGGCAGAGATGTACTGACATGGTTACGTGACCCAGTGACAAGACACGGACTCAGAATTGATACAATTAAGTTTATTAACCTCTTGCACTCTGTTGTACCGCGGACGGGCAAGTCTCTGCATCCTAGAGCGCACGAGAGCGCCCTCGTGCGCTCTAGGACGCATAATGGAGATGTTGATGTAGGTGGTGATGGCGTCCAAGCGCGCACTGAAAATAAAAGCTGCAGACACAGCCGCGAACAGATTAGTTCATCTAAGTGACCTCTCATTCGACTAATAAGAGCCTTGAATTGGGTTTCTGAAACCTTGAAGAACCAATGACTGAAAACTTAGCAAGAAGGACCCGCCTACCAACGCAGTGAGCCAATTGAAGCACAGAAGTTCGCTGAGCTGTTTTGTCTAAAGCTGGGTGAAGAGAGACTGCTTCAGCAGCCACAGGCAGTGCTTTATTTTTTTTTTTTAATTCCAGCAGAGTGTTTAGGATTCTCTTATATGGTCATCATAGACCGATGGAGGCCGACGACGAAGGTCGTAAATCATTCGCCAAAACCGCAATCATGGAATTATGTTTTGACCGGGTCGCGAGACCAGAACCACGAGCGGACCAGCGTCGCGTTCGTCTGACAATGAGGAAGAGAAGTTGGCCAGGACAATGTGGCTGTGAAGAGGTAAGGTGTTATAAGCCAAATTATTTTTTATCCCTGAAAATTGTAATCAAAAATGACTTTTGACCGATCGGTAAATTACAACTGTGCGGCGCACGATGTCCGAAGTGCATGCGCCGCGGTACACGGTTCGTTCACCGCCTCCGGACCATAAACGCCTCCCCCCCGCCACTACTATTCTGTAGCGAGGGGGGGGAGAGCTGCGGTGACAGCGCTGCTGTGGCCACATCGCCACATCCGAGTGTAATCCGTCATGTAGCGATGGCCGATCTCCGTCCTCTGTAGCGAGGGGGGGGGGACAACTCCCCCCACACACACACACAGACACAGCCCTGAGTGTGACCTTTCATTAGAGCCCAAAATGAAGCTTCTACATTGAATCATTCAAATGTTACAGACGTTTTTTCAAACTGTGCCATTTGGCACAATTTGGCACAGTTCCAAAACGCCTGGGATCTACCTGAGAACAAAGCTGTGTAATATATTCATTTTTTGTGGCATTGTTACAAAATTTGGACCTCAGCTGGATAACACTTGGTTCTACATTTCTGTTGCATTTTCCAGCCCGGATCTGAAGCTGTGTGTTATTTGCAAGCATTTGTATCCAAAAAAACACCCAGGCCAAATTTATTTTCTTCAAGTTCAGTATGTTTAGATGACTGTAACTCAGTGGCCGGAGCACTTAGAGAGATTATGACTGTTTTGCCAAAAAATTCAAAGTGTTTTCTTTTAAATGAGACCAACCCCATGAAGATGCTGCAAAGGGTTGAAGAACAGCTTTCGATTTACTTTGGGCACATTATTTTTTGGCGTTTTTAGGAAAATTGACCGGAGTGCAAGGGGTTAACAACAAGTATGGTGTTGGTGCGTGTGAGTGTTGGCTGGAACTGCCGGAGACAGAGCGGGACACAGTATGGCATGGCAACCCTAGGAACACACAGAGAAAGGGGATTACTGGAAGTCACGGCTGGAAGTAAACAGTTACACTGTGCTTACTGTGGGAGCAGATGGTAGCGGCTCAGGTTCAGTGTGGTGACTGCAGCCAGGGAGACAGTGCCCTTCCGTGGGTGGTGCGACTCTGGTAGGTGAGTGTCCAAGTGGAGTTGGTGAGGAGGGAGTGTGGGGGAAATCCCCCGCCGGGAGGATAGGAGGAGGATTCCGCCGCCACGGACTCTGCCTGTGCACAGGGGATCTGAAGACAAAGGTGAGTAGGAATTGGTGAGCTTACGTGGCCAGCTGGAGGGATTCTCTGGCGACGATGAAGCAAGCTTTGGCTGGAACTTCGGTAGACAGGAGGAAATGGCGATGAGCTTGTCAGGAGCACTGAGAGACATCTCCACACCGCCGTGATGGGCAGCGCGGAAGATATAGGCCAGGCGTAATGAGGACCAAGTGTGCGCGCAGCTGGGAATGACGAGCAGACCAGCCCATGACACATGGTCATCAGCCGGAAAAGGGTGCATTGTCCTCTCCGGGTTGGAGATGAGTTCATGCCCCAAGTGGAGGAGTTTCAGTATCTCGGGGTCTTATTCATGAGCAGTGTTACTGTAATGCCACTACTTTTGCAGTAACATGCTGTGTAACGAAATTACTGTTTACAAATTCAGTAATGCGTTACAGTTACTGAAATATGATCAGATGCATTACTCACGTTACTCGCTTTATTAATATGGATAGATATTTTTAGCGCAAATAAATACAAAGCGACCCTAGGTAGCTAACGCAGCCATCAGTCAACATAACCTGTTGCAAAGAGCTTGTTCACTGCTGCAGCTAGCAGCCACAAATAGAGCTTGCTCCTGCTGGGAAAAGATGAAGCTCCTTTGTTTTTGTGGAAATAGATTATTTTTCCTTTGTCACAGTTAAGGACAAAAGCATATTGTGGGCTGCAAACTAAAGTGCGGTTGAGACCAACTGCAATCTTTAGAAGCGCCTGAGAACAGCAACAAGATCCAACAAAGCTAGTGCTATGCTACGCTAACAACACCATGTAGTGGATCTACATTATCTGAACACCCATGGCTGGATTTCAAGCATAGGTATGCATCTGGACAGTTTGTAACCCAGCAAGAATTAAACCAACTGATTGCCAGATATGTCGTTACAGAATGAAGATCTGATAACAGTCATTTTCCATCAGACAGCTGAGACTGTGATCCACTGAAGTTTAAATACTTACTTGCTACCTAGATAAAGATTATTCAAAAATGAGGTTTGGTCTCCAAAAGGAATTTAAGGGACTGGATTATGTCTCTGTCACAGCAGACATTTGGCCTGTGGATAATGGACATTTTCTTTGGATCACTGCACATCGGATTAAATACATAATATAAAGGTAAGAAACGTTGACAGCTTTATGCAGTGTTGCCAACTCACTCTTTTGGAGTGATTCTCACTCTTTTTTCCCCCTCTCACTCCACAAATGCTATTTCTCACTCCAAAATGAGGAAATTACTGGCAATTTTGTGTTGATTTTCTTCAGATTTTTCCCACAATAAAAGCTCTCAAGGCAGGATAAAGCAGACTGAACATGTTCTTGACATATTTATTGGCCCAGGAAACACGTACGCAGACTCAGGTAAGATTCAATAGCTTTATTCAACAGCAAGGGTGTTTGGGTGCGTGTATGTGATATGTTTATGGGCTGTGGGTGGACGAAGAGAGTCGGGAACAGAGCAGCACACCGTGCAGCCAGGCAACCCTATGGGAAGAGAGGAGACAGGAATATGAGCTGGGCTTAACCAAAAGGAGAGATATGCTGAATATGGCTTACTTGCAGATGGGACGGTGGCTGGCGTTGGCTAAGGATCTTTGGCCTGGAAGACAGCGTTCTGCTGCGCACACGACGAGGCGTGGAGAGGAGAGGAAAGGAGATGGTGATGACGGGAGAATCCGCCGCCAGGGAATCCACCTGTGCACAGGGGAGAGGCTGGTAGACAGGTAAGTGATTAATCAGCTTACGTGCTGTAGAGAAGGTCGGCAGGATGGGAAGAGACAATCCTGCTGAGGGCTTGAGCGCGTAGAAACACAGACGGCTCCAGACCGATGCTCTGGGCCGAGTGGGCTAAATAGCCCGTTCCTGACGAGGCGCAGGTGTGCGCGCAGCTGAGGTGGATGACCGGGAGCGGCGAGTTATAACAGTACTCCCCACCTTAGCAGCGCCTCCTGGCGCTGGTTTATCCGGGTGCGCCCGGTGGAACTCCGTGATGAGATCTTTGTCCAGCACAAAAGAAGAGCGCACCCAGGATCTCCACTCTGGGCCATATCCCTCCCAATCCACCAAGTACTGCAGCCCACGACCTCGACGCCGGGAGTCCAGGATGGAAGCAACTCCCCACGCCGGGTGGCCGTCGATCATCATGGGCGCGGGCGGCGCCCTAGGAGGAGGACAGAGTGGGTCGGAGATCACGGGCTTGACCTTAGACACATGAAAAGTGGGACACACACGGAGGGAGGGGAGGAGGGCCAAACGCACAGCCACCGGGTTGATAATTTTGGAGACAGTGAAGGGACCGATGAAGCGTGGAGCCAGCTTCCTCTTCTCGGCCTTAAGATTAATGTCCCGAGATGACAACCAGACCCACTGGCCCACCTGGTAACTGGGGGCCGGCTTCTTGTGGCGATTAGCCGAGGTGCTGTTGCGCGCCGCCGTCCGTAAAAGCGCCTCGCGCGCCCTGGTCCACAAGCTCCGGCAGTGTCTCAGATGCGCCTGGATGGATGGAACGGCCAACTCACTCTCCTGCTCGGGAAACAAGGGGGGGTTGTAGCCCAACGACGCCTTGAAGGGGGACATCCCGGTAGCCGATGACCGTGTCGCGTTGTAGGCGTACTCCACCCAGGCCAGGTAAGAGCTCCAGGAGGATGGGTTGGAGGAGGTGACGCAGCACAGGGCAGCCTCCAGCTCCTGATTGGCCCACTCACACTGCCTGTTGGATTGAGGGTGGTGACCGGAGGAAAGACTCACCGTGCCCCCAGGGTGTTGCAAAAGCACCTCCACACTTGGGACACGAACTGAGGCCCCCGATCGGATACGACATCCACTGGGATCCTGTGCAGCCTGACCACATGTTGGACAAGGAGATTGGCCGTCTCTCGTGCCGAAGGGAGACCCCGGAGCGGCACAAAGTGGGCGGCCTTGGAGAACCGATCCACAATCATCAGAACAGTGTTGTAGGTGTTGGAGACTGGGAGACCAGTAACGAAGTCGAGGGCAATGTGTGACCAGGGCCTGCCCGGGACCGGCAGGGGCTGGAGTAGGCCCGCGGGGGGGGGGGGAATTTGGGGTCTTGCTAGTAGCACACTGGGGGCAAGCCCGGACGTAATTGGCGACGTCGTTTTGGAGACTGGGCCACCAGAAAGAGCGTTGAAGGAGGTCCACCAGTCGGGAGATGCCGGGGTGAGAGGCGAGCTTGCACATGTGGGCCCAGTGAATGACCTCCCCCCGAACAGCTGATGGAACGAAGAGTCTCCCATCCGGGCCGCTGCCAGGGTCCGGTTCAGCCTCCAGCGCCCTCCGGATCTTGTCCCTGATGGACCAGGAAACCGCCCCCACAACACACGAACTGGGCAGGATGGTGTGATCTAACTCCTCCGGGGCCTCAGGGGCAAACTGTCTAGACAGGGCGTCGGGCAACCCATCCTTGGAGCCTGGACGGTAGGTGATCGTGAACTGGAACCGAGCAAAGAACAGAGACCAGCGCACCTGGCGGGCATTCAGATGCCTGGCTGACCTCAAATACTCTAGGTTCTTGTGGTCCATCCAAACCACAAAAGGCTGGGCTGCCCCCTCCAGCCAGTGACGCCACTCCTGCAGTGCGAGCTTGACAGCCAGAAGCTCCCTGTCGCCGACGTCATAGTTACGCTCAGCCGCTGACAGGCGCCGGGAGAAGAAGGCACAGGGCCGCTTGACACCATCCACCGGTGACCGCTGGGAAAGCAATGCCACCACCCCCATGTCAGATGCGTCCACCTTCACCAGACACTGCAGTGCGGGGTCAACCTGGGTCAGGACCCGGGAGGAGGAGAACTCCATCTTCAGGGTCTCGAACGCGGTCGCTGCCTCCTCGGTCCACTGGGAGGGCAGCTTGGGAGAGGAGAGGCGGGTCAGGGGAGAAACGATGGCACCAAAGTTGGGAACAAAGTGGCGGTAGAAATTGGCAAAGCCGATAAACTGCTGCACCTGTTTCCTGGAGGCAGGTGTGGGCCACTCGACCACCGCTTTAACCTTAGCGGGGTCGGGGAGGATCTGGCTATGGGAAATAACGAAACCCAGGAACAAGGTGGTCTTGGCATAAAACTCACATTTCTCTGCCTTGATGTTAAGTCTGTTCTCCAACAGCCGCTGCAGAACCCGCCTCACGTGGGCCTGGTGCTCCTCCCGAGACCTGGAGAAGATGAGAATATCGTCCAAGTACACGAAGACGAAGACCCCCAGGAAATCTCGCAGGACATCGTTGATTAGCTGCTGGAAGACGGCGGGAGCGTTGGTGAGCCCAAACGGCATTACTAGGTATTCAAAGTGGCCGCTGGGCGTCCGAAAGGCCGTCTTCCACTCATCGCCCTCCTGGATCCGGATGAGATGATAGGCACTGCGGAGGTCTAACTTGGTGAACCAGGTGGCCCCCTGGAGGGAGTGGAAGGCGGTGTCCATGAGTGGCAGGGTGTACCTATCTTTCACCGTGATGTCATTGAGAGCTCTGAAGTCGATGCACGGACGCAGGGACCCATCCTTCTTTGAAACGAAGAAGAAGCCGGCACCAAGCGGGGACGAGGAGGGGCGAATGATCCCAGCGCTGAGCGACTCCCTGACGTAAGTGTCCATTGCTTCACGTTCAGGAGCAGAAAGGCTGTATAGGCGGCCAGATGGTAATGGCGCCCCCGGGCGGAGGTTTATGGCACAGTCATATGGGCGGTGAGGTGGAAGGGACATTGCCTTGGACTTGCTGAACACGAGCCCCAAGTCGTGGAACTCCGGGGGCACTAGGGTGAGGTCCGGAGGAGGAGAGACTGGAGCAGGCGGAGGAGAGGATGGGGCGCAAGCCGCAGACTGGAGACAGGTGCCCATGCAGAAAGAACTCCATGAGAGGACGCTTCCAGATTGCCAATCGAGCACAGGGTTGTGTAGGCACAGCCACGGGTAACCCAGGATGACGGGGGCCGCAGAGGAAGACAGGACATACAGGCTAAGGTCCTCTCGGTGGTTGCCAGAAACTATAATTGGCACCGGACTGGTGCGGTGTGTCACTACTCCCAGGGGCGAGTGAGAAAGGGTGACAAGGTTAAGGGGCGCTGACAACGGTTGACAGGGAATACCCAAACGGGTTGCCAGGCTCTTGGAAATAAAGCTTTGCTCTGCTCCCGAGTCCACCAGTGCGTGAGTGAGGTGCCCGGTGGAGTTGTGGCAAAATCTGATGGGCAAGGAACAATTCATGAGGGGATTGGGCTGATTAGTGTCCGCGAGGCCCCCTACAGTGACTCGCGGACCCCCCCCCCCCCCCCGTTTGGCTTAGCCGGGCATTGCTCCACAGTATGCTGGTCGCCTCCGCAATACATGCAGAGGCCCAGCTTCCGGGGGCGTTGTTTCTCTGCTAGAGGGAGCCTGGTTCGCCCGACCATCATTGCCTCTGGCTCATTGGCGGACTCTGGAGCGGGTAACGCCAGGGGGCGAGACTGAGGGGCGCAGGCGGAGAATCCGCGCAGGTGGCTGACTGACTTCCGCTCGGCGGACCGCTCCCACAGCCTGTTATCCAAGCTAATGGTCAGAGAGATTAGCTCGGACAGTCGCCCTGGAAGATCCCGGCTGGCCAACTCATCCCGCAGACCAGAACTGAGGCTGCAGAGGAAGATGCTACAAAGGGACGCCTCCTCCCAGACAACCTTCTCCGCTGCCACCCGGAAGTCAACAGCGTAATCCGCCGCCGACCAGCTGCCCTGTTGGAGGCTAAGGAGCCGGTCAGCGAGGACGCTGTCACGACGCGAGTGGTCAAACACCTCGAGGAAGTCCCGCACGAACTGGTCATAGGAGAGGTTCGCGTAGCTGGGCTTCGACATAACGACGTAAGCCCAAGCTAACGCTTGCCCCTCCAAGAGATTAGCCAAGTAACCAACTTGGCTGTGGTCTGAAGGAAAATCCCCGGGAACGCGCAGGAACACCGACTCACATTGTAAGATGAACCCCCGTGCCTCACCGAGCTTCCCGTTGAAGCGAGCGGGGGTTGGGATCAGAGTGAGCCGGGTCGGCGCTCCCGAGCTAGGCTGGCCAGCCGCGGAGACAGCCGAAGCTGATCCGCCATGATGAGCCGGGGGGAACGCCTGCAGGGGGTCAAGACGGTCCAACCGGTGAGTTATCATGGTCAACTGATTTAGTATCACCTGCTGTTGATGAGCTATTAAATCCACCCGAGCCTCGAGGGTGGAAAATTGGCGTGTGAGCCCGCTGTCCACTGGGCCGCTCTGCTGGAGCCGTACTGACATATTTATTGGCCCAGGAAACACGCACGCAGGCTCATGTAAGATCCAATAGCTTTATTCAACAGCAAGGGTGTTTGGGTGCGTGTATGTGATATGTTTATGGGTTGTGGGTGGACGAAGAGAGTCGGGAACAGAGCAGCACGCCGTGCAGCCAGGCAACCCTATGGGAAGAGAGGAGACAGGAATATGAGCTGGGCTTAACCAAAAGGAGAGATATGCTGAATATGGCTTACTTGCAGATGGGACGGTGACTGGCGTTGGCTAAGGATCTTCGGCCTGGAAGACAGCGTTCTGCTGCACACGCAACGAGGCGTGGAGAGGAGAGGAAAGGAGATGGTGATGACGGGAGAATCCACCGCCAGGGAATCCACCTGTGCACAGGGGAGAGGCTGGTAGACAGGTAAGTGATTAATCAGCTTACGTGCTGTAAAGAAGGTCAGCAGGACGGGAAGAGACAATCCTGCTGAGGGCTTGAGCGCGTAGAAACACAGACGGCTCCAGACCGATGCTCTGGGCCGAGTGGGCTAAATAGCCCGTTCCTGACGAGGCGCAGGTGTGCGCGCAGCTGAGGTGGATGACCGGGAGCGACGAGTTGTGACAGTTCTAAAAGCTCTGTCTGAAACAGTCTGTTTTCAGCCTGACATTAATAAGCCCATAATGTAATCCATTAATTAAATTATCTTATGTGTGCAAGATGATTTAAGTATGCATTTAAAAGTAACGTGAAAGTCATGTTTCCAAGTAACTAGTTACTTTAATCATGCAGTAATTGGTAAGTAACTCAGTTACTTTTGAAAAGAAGTAACTGTAACTAATTACTATTTTTTAGTAACTTGCCCAACACTGTTCACAAGTGAGGGGAGAATGTAGCTGGAGATTGACAGACATATCAGCATCTGTAGTGATGCAAACATTGTAATTTCCCAGTTTGGGATCAATCAAGTTTATCTATCTATCTATCTACAGATGTGGACAAAATTGTTGGTACCCCTCTGTTAATGAAAGAAAAACCCACAATGGTCACAGAAATAACTTGAATCTGACAAAAGTGGTAATAAATAAAAATTCTATGAAAATTAACCAATGACAATCAGACAATGCTTTTGAATTGTGGTTCAACAGAATTATTTAAAAAAATAAACTCGTGAAACAGGCCTGGACAAAAATGATGGTACCCCTAGAAAAGATTGAAAATAATGTGACCATAGGGACATGTTCAACCAAGATGTGTCCTCTAATTAACATCACAGGTGTTTACAAACTTGTAATCAGTCAGTCGGCCTATTTAAAGGGTGACAAGTAGTCACTGTGCTGTTTGGTGACATGGTGTGTACCACACTAAACATGGACCAGAGGAAGCAAAGGACAGAGTTGTCTCGGGAGATTAGAAAGAAAATTATAGACAAGCATGTTAAAGGTAAAGGCTATAAGACCATCTCAGAATCAGAATCAGAATCAGAATCAGGTTTATTGCCATTGTTCATGTAGTACACAAACTAGGAATTTGTCTCGGTACAATGCTGCAACATTAAACATGATAAGATAAGAGAAATAAACTATACATGTAATAAAGTGTAGGATAAGATTAAGTGATACTGGTCAACAGTTAAAATATATATATATATTAGCCAGCAGCAGATACTGTGGAGAACTATATAGTGCAGTCGGTAATGCAGGAAGAAAACAGTGATGATTGACATGAGTCTGGTTGAGCTGCTGTACATGGTGCACGAGAGTCACTTAGTGTTCAGCAGTCTAATGGCAGAGGGGAAGAAGCTGTTCATGTGACGGGAGGTTTTAGTCTGGATGGACCGAAGTCTTCTACCAGAGGGGAGGGGGGGCAAACAGTACATGACCAGGGTGTGAGGGATCGGCTATGATCCGGCCAGCACGCCTCCGGGTCCTGGAGATGTACAGATCCTGGAGAGATGGGAGCTTGCAGCCGATCACCTTCTCAGCAGTGCGCACGACGCGCTGCAGCCTTAGTCTGTCCCTGGCAGTGGCTCCTGCGTACCACACGGTTATGGAGGTGGTGAGGATGGACTCGATGATGGCTGTGTAGAACTGCACTAACATCTTGGTGGGTAGCTTGAGCTTCCTCAGCTGCCGCAGGAAGAACATCCTCTGCTGGGCTTTTTTGATGAGTGAGCTGATGGTCAGCTCCCATTTGAGGTCCCTGGTGATGGTAGTGCCTAGGAAGCGGAAGGAATCAGCAGTGGTGATGGGAGAGCCTGAGAGGGTGAGGGGGGGCAGAGGAGTAGTGACTTTCCTGAAGTCTACAATCATCTCCACTGTCTTCAGAGCGTTCAGCTGCAGGTTGTTATTGCTGCACCAGGACGCCAGCTGGGCCACCTCTCTCCTGTAGGCGGACTCGTCGCCGTTGGAGATGAGCCCGATGAGGGTGGTGTCGTCCGCAAACTTGATCAACTTGACAGACTGGTGGCTGGAGGTGCAGGAGTTGGTGTAAAGGGAGAAGAGTAGGGGGGAAAGTACACAGCCCTGGGGTGATCCGGTGCTGATGCTAGTATAGTCTGAGACAGTCTTTCCCAGCCGCACATGCTGCCTCCGGTCCGTCAGGAAGTCGATGATCCACCTGCAGAGGGAGTCAGGCACGTTGAGCAGGGACAGCTTGTCCCGGAGCAGAGCGGGGCGGATGGTGTTGAATGCGGAGCTGAAGTCCACAAACAGGATCCTGGCGTAGGTTCCCGGGGAGTCCAGGTGCTGCAGGATGGAGTGGAGGGCCAGGTTGACTGCATCGTCTACAGACCTGTTGGCTCGGTAGGCAAACTGCAGCGGGTCCAGGAGAGGGGTGGTGATGGACTTGAGGTGGGACAGGACCAGGCGCTCAAAGGACTTCATGACTACAGAGGTGAGCGCTACAGGTCTGTAGTCATTAAGTCCAGTGATCCGTGGCTTCTTGGGGACAGGGATGATGGTGGAGGATTTGAGGCAGGACGGCACGTGGCATAACTTAAGGGAGGTGTTAAAAATGTCTGTGAATACAGGAGCCAGCTGTTTCGCACAGAGTCTCAGGGTGGAGGGAGACACGCCGTCTGGGCCGGGGGCCTTGCGCGGGTTCAGTC
Source organism: Pholidichthys leucotaenia (assembly GCA_020510985.1). Lineage (NCBI taxonomy): Eukaryota > Metazoa > Chordata > Actinopteri > Cichliformes > Pholidichthyidae > Pholidichthys > Pholidichthys leucotaenia. Next base: position 258,295,298 of record CM035838.1, read on the forward strand.
TGGAGAACTGTTTGAGCACATCCTGCTCACTGATGATAAGGGGAGGGGGGGAGGGGGGGGGGGTGCCTTAAATGAAGTAGGGAATGTGGAGGCTGTGGAGCTGGAGGGAGGGGGGGAGTTGGACACAGATGACGAGGTGTCAAAACGGGCATAGTGTTGGGACAGTCTCTGACAAAGGGCTTTGTCATCCTGACCTTTAGGAGCCTGAGGCCGATAGTTGGTGATCTGCCTCAGTCCTCTCCACACGGAAGCCGAATCATTAGCAGTGAACTGCTGCTGGAGTCTCTCTGAGTACACAGATTTAGCCCTCTTCAGCTCTCTGTTAAACCGGTATTTAACCTCCCTGTAGCAGTCCCTGTCTCCACTTTTCAGCGCTGCTTCCTTCTCCTTCCTGATCTGTCTGAGCTTAGCTGTGAACCAGGGTTTGTCATTAGAGTAACTCACCCTGGTGCGTGATGGAAGAATGTTCTCTTCACAAAAGTGGATATATGAGTTCACAGTGTCCGTGTACTCATCCAGATCATGCGTGGCTCCTTTAAGCATGCCCCAGTCAGATATTTCCATGCACGTTTCCAGCTTCTCCTCAGCATCACTGGTCCGTATCTTCGTAGTGCTCACAACAGGTTTAGTGAGCTTCAATCTCTGTCTGTATGTGGGAATGAGGTGAACCATCACGTGATCAGATAATCCCAGCGCAGCTCGAGGGACAGCGTGATATGCGTCTTTCACTGTGGTGTAACAGTGATCCAGTGTGTTTAATCCTCTGGTGGGGCATTTAATAAACTGTTTGTAGCGGGGGAGATCGTGGCTCAGATTGCACTGATTAAAGTCGCCAGCCACAATAATCAGCGAGTCTGGAAAACTCCGCTCTGTGTGTTCATCTCCAAGCAGCTTGATGTTCCTGTGACTACAGTTGCACATATTATTCAGAAATTTAAGATCCACAGGACTGTAGCCAACCTCCCTGGACGTGGCCACAGGAGGAGACGGATAATATGAATGGTAACAAAAGAGCCCAGAACAACCTCGAAACACATTCATGGTGAACTCCAAGGTCAAGGTACTTCAGTGTCAGATCGCACCATCCGTTGTTGTTTGAGCCAAAGTGGACTTCATGGGAGACGACCAAGGAGGACACCACTGTTGAAGACAAATCATAAAAAAGCCAGACTGGAATTTGCCAAACTGCATGTTGACAAGCCACAAAGCTTCTGGGAGAATGTGCTATGGACAAACGAGACAAAACTGGAACTTTTTGGCAAGGCACATCAGCTCTATGTTCACAGACACAAAAATGAAGCATACCAAGAAAAGAACACTGTCCCTACTGTGAAACATGGAGGAGGTTCTGTTATGTTCTGGGGCTGCTTTGCTGCATCTGGCACAGGGTGTCTTGAATCTGTGCAGGGTACAATGAAATCTCAAGACTATCAAGGTATTCTAGACAGAAATGTGCTGCCCAGTGTCAGACAGCTTGGTCTCAGTCGCAGGTCATGGGTCTTGCAACAGAATAATGACCCAAAACACACAGCTAAAAACACCCAAGAATGACTAAGAGCGAAACATTGGACTATTCTAAAGTGGCCTTCTATGAGCCCTGATCTAAATCCTACTGAACATCTGTGGAAGGAGCTGAAACATGCTGTCTGGAGAAGGCACCCTTTAAACCTGAGACAACTGGAGCAGTTTCTCATGAGGAGTGGGCCAAAATACCTGCTGAGAGGTGCAGAAGTCTCACTGACAGTTACAGAAATTGTTTGATTGCAGTGATTGCCTCAAAAGGTTGTGCAACAAAATATTAAGTTAAGGGTACCATCATTTTTGTCCAGGCCTGTTTCATGAGTTTGTTTTTTTAAATAATTCTGTTGAACCACAATTCAAAAGCATTGTCTGATTTTCACTGGTTAATTTTCATAGAATTTTTATTTATCACCACTTTTGTCAGATTAAAGTTATTTATGTGACCATTGTGGGTTTTTCTTTCATGAACAGAGGGGTACCAACAATTTTGTCCACGCCTCTATCTATCTATCTATCTATCTATCTATCTATCTATCTATCTATCTATCTATCTATCTATCTATCTATCTATCTATCTGTAACATTGCCATATAATATAAAGATAAGATAAGATAAGATAAGATAAGCCTTTATTAGTCCCACAATGGGGAAATTCCAGGATTGCAACAGCACAGGGATAGCAACACTCAGAGCAACAATCAGAAGGCAAGAAAAAAAAAAAAACAAGCAAGCAAGAGCAGCTAATATACATATGTACATATTACTATAAAATATATATATACACACACACACACACACAGACACACAGTGCAGAGCATTGTAGCTGGATGGAATAAATATATGAATATATGAACACACAGTGCAGAGCATTGTAGCTAGATGGAATAAATATGTAAATATATAAACACCCACAGTACGGAGCATTGCAGCTAGGTGGAATAAATATGCAAGTATATAAACACACACAGTGCGGAGCAATGTAGCTAGATGGAATAAATATATAGATATATAAATATAAACACACCCAGTGCTGAGCATTGTAGCTAGATGGAATAAATACAGTATATAGATATATAAATATAAACACACCCAGTGCAGAGCATTGTAGCTAGATGGAATAAATATGTAAATATATAAACACACACAGTGCAGAGCATTGTTGCTAGGTGGGATGAAACAGCATAACCGTCTATTTAGTTATCCTACATGGTATGATTATGTGCCCATACATATTCTCACCCTCCATAGCGACCGGTATGTTCCTAGTTGTATGCCGGAGAGGACCATTGTGTAAGTCTATTGCATCTTTTGCATTCAAAAAAAACTATTAGTTTGTTACGTCTTTTTGCTATCTCTGCGAGCAGCCCTGCTTAGGTTGTACAGTCTGACAGCCGTTGGTAGGAAGGACCTACGAAACCTCTCGGTTGTGCACCTGGGATGATGTAGTCTGCTGCTAAATGAGCTCCTCAGTGCATCCAGTATGTCCTGCATAGGGTGGAAGTCGGACTCCAGCAGAGATGACAGTTTAGCCACTGTCCTTCTCTCTCCTATCTCCTCCATCGGATCAAGGCGTTGCCCCAGGACAGAGCTAGCTTTCTTAATCAGTTTGTTCAGTCTCTTCCTATCGGCTGCAGTGATGCCACTGCCCCAGCAGACCACTCCAAAAGTGATGGCTGATGCCACCACCGTGTCATAAAGTCTATAAATAGTAATAGTAAATAGTAAATAGTCTATAGTATAAAGCAGTGAAATGCAGTTTAGCAGCTCTCCAGTAACAGCAGTGTAAATGAAATAAAAACAGTAAAACAGAGAACAGTGCAGACAGTAATTGTTTTGAGGCAATTGTGGATCTGGAGGGGGAGGTTGGGGGAGAGGGTGAGGGGATACATCAGTCCTGGGGGGAATGAGATAGAGGTGGGGTGATACTTTTCACAGCCTGGGGAAAGAAGCTGTGTTTAAGTCTGTTTATTTTTGTTTTAATTGTCCAGTATCTATTTTCAGAGGGGAAGGGAGAGAACAGTGAATGTCCAGGTTAAGTATGGTCCATGGAGATGCTCCTGGCCTTCTTTTGGAGTCTGTCAGAATAAATGTCTTTGAGACGGCGTAGTGTGATGACAGTAATTTTCTCTGCCGACCTCACCACCCACTGCACATTCTTCCTGTCCTCTGCGATGCAGCTTCTGAACCACACTGTATAGCAGTAGGTCCAGAGGGTCTCGATGACTTCTCGGTAGAAGTTCAGCAGCAAGTGATGAGGGAGGTGAGCTTGCCTTAACTTCCTGAGGAAATAAAGTCTTTGTTGTGCCTTCCCCACCTGATCAGAGATGTTAATGGACCAGGTGAGGCCAACAGAGATGTAAACACCAAGGAACTTAAAGCTCCCTACTCTCTCTACCACCTCTCCATTAATGCAGAGGGCAGAGGGCTCAGTACATTTGAATTTCCTGAACTGCACAATCAGTTCCTTGTTTTTGATGATGTTCAAGTCCAAGTTGTTCCTGTCACACCAGTCAGACAGATACTGAACCTCTTCCTTGTAGGCTAACTCATTGTTGTCCATTATCAGTCCTGCCATGGTGGTGTCATCAGCAAACTTAGCAATGGTATTGGTAGAGTGGATGGGGGAACAGTCATGGGGGGAGAGGGAATAAAGGATGTGGCTGAGGATGCACCCCTGTGGTGTACCAGTGTTCAGGATGAGAGTGGAGGATATACAGTCTCCCATCCTGACCTTCTGTGGTCTGTTACTCAGAAAGTCAAATATCCAAGCACACAGTGAACTGCCTAAGCCCAGGTTGCTCAGCTTTTCCACCAACCTGTGGGGAATGACTGTGTTGAAAGCTGAGCTAAAGTTCACAAACAGCATCCTCACATAGGTGTTATGCTGGTCCACATGTATAAGGGCTGTATGGAGCACCGTCATCACTGCATCCTCTGTCGACCTGTTTGCCCAATATGCAAACTGGTGTTGATCCAGATCAGCAGGGATGACAGACTTAATGTGAGAGAGGATGAGTCTCTCAAAGCATTTCGTGATTAAAGGGGGTAGTGCAACTGAGTGCAACTGAGCGGTAGTCATTCAGGCAGCTCACTGTGTTCTTCTTTGGTACTGGAACAATAGTAGCTGACTTAAGGCAGGTGGAGACAGCACACTGTAGTAGCAAGAGGTTAAAAACATGGTAAATACCATCTATCTATCTATCTATCTATCTATCTATCTATCTATCTATCTATCCATCGTACCAGTTTGTTGTGGTGAAGAGGGAGCTGAGCTCTAAAGCAAAGCTGTTGATTTACCGGTCAATCTACATTCCTACCCTCATCTTTGGTCATGAGCTTTGGCTAATGACTGAAAGAATGAGTTCAATCATGCGGGAGAGGCTCAGAGTAGAACTGCAGCTCCTCCACATTGAAAGGAGCCAGTTGAGGTGGTTTGGGCATCTGATCAGGATGCCTCCTGGATGCCTCCTACTTGAGGTGTTTCGGGCACATCCCACTTGGAGGAGACCCCGGAGCAGACCCAGGACATACTGGAGAGACTACATCTCCCAGCTGGTCTGGGAACGTCTTGGTATCCTCTCTGAAGAGCTAGAGCAGGTGGCCGGGGAGAGGGAAGTCTGGGCTTCTCTGTTTGTGCTGCTACCTCTGTGATCCAGACCTCTGGAAAAGCGATATGGATTTATGGATTTTCATCTTTTTCCCCCATGAATCTGCAACATTTTCTTATGCAATTTTTTCCTCATAAATTTGAAACCTTTTTCTTGTAAATTTAAAGCTTTTCTCATGAATTTGCTAACTTTTTCCTGGAAATTTGCAACTGTTTTTTCATCAATTTTCAACATTTTTCCTATAAATTTGTGACCTTTTTTCTTGTCAGTTTTCAACTTTTTTCTCATAAGTTTTCAACCTTTTTCTCATTAATTTTCACCTTTTTTCTTGTAAATTTGTGACTTTTGTCACATAAATTTTCATCATTTTGTTTTTAAATTAAAAACTTTACTCATCAGTTTGCTACATTTTACTTGTAGATTTTTTTTAAATTGATTTTTTTTTGTAAATTTGCATCAATTTTGTCATAAATTCCCTACTTTTTTATTGTAATTTTACATTTTTTTCCTCACAATTTTTCTTCTTTTTTTCTTGTAAATTTGCAACTTCTTCTCATTACTTTGCAACTTTCATACGGATGCTGTGGCTTAATTTTTTTCTTTTCATCTAGACAATGACACAAGTTTATTTTTTTTTTCATTGTCTTGTCCCCGTTGCAAAAATGGGGTCCCTAACTGCAATCATGCATCGGGCCCCCAAAAAGCTAGAAACGGATCCTGACTACAGATACTGAGATGATGTTGCTTTTGCAACATTCAAGGCCACTACATAATCATGTAACTCTGTGTAAATGTGATACTTAATCATAGAGTTCAAGTACTTTTACTACACTTGATCGTGTGATATTTAAACACATTGGTTTCCTACTCTGAAGTTATCTGGATCCACTTCCAGCTTCTCAAAGTGCAGCCGGCTCAGAGCAGCGTATGTGTCCTTGATGTTGTCCATGTTCTTCACCGCCTGGTCCAGAGCCCTCAGCACCACTATACCATGGGCCGCCACTTTGGGGTTCTGCAGGATGGCAGTGGTGGTGAAGATGTCTCCGAAAGCACCGAAATATCGCTCAGTCCAGGGGTAGACGATCAAAACTCTGCCAGTGAAAAGAGGGTAATGGTTATTTGCAGAGCAGAGTACACAAATGCTACAGACCCCCCCAGCCACTGGGGGAGCCCCAGGCTACAAGTTCACCCTCAGCATTTTTACCTCCGCCCAGGGAGGAGGTAATATTTTCAGTGGCGTTGGTTTGTTGGTTTGCTGTCAGCTGGTTTGTCTGTTAGCAACATAGCTCAAAAAATTATGAACGGATTTTGATGACATTTTCAGGAAAGGTGTGTAATGGCACGGGGAACAGATGATTAGATTTTGGTGATGATCTGAGAGTGCATACCTCCACCATGGGTTTGTTTATATTTGTGCAGCAGGATTACACAAAAACTGCTGGATGTTATGTGGATGAAATTTTCACCAGAGGTGGTTCTTGGGCTACAGGCGAACCCATTACATTTTGGTGATGATCTGAGAATGCATACCTCAGCCAAGGCTCTTATCTTCTCACAGTGTGTTTGCAACAATACTCCAAAACTGATGGACAGACTTTGATGCAGTTTTCACCACAAGTGGCTCATGGCCTACAAACAAACTCGTTACATTTTGAAGGTGATCCATGACAGACAGAAGGAGCCTTGGTGGAGGTATGCGCTCTCTGAGTGTTTTTCTAGTTTTCTCATAAATTTGTAACTTTTCTCATAAATTTGCTACTTTTTCTCATAAATGTGCTGCTGCTGTTTTTCTTGTAAATCTGGGACTTTTTTCTCATAAATTTGCTACTTTTTTCTTGTAAATCTGTGAATTTGTTCCCATAAATTTGCAAGCTTTTTCATAATATGCAACCTTTTCTTCATAAATTTGTTGTTTTTTTCTTTCAAATTTGTGATTTTTTTCTCATAAATATGGAACTTTTTTCCATAAATTTACTACCTTTTTTCATAAATTTGCTGCTATTTTACTTTTAAATTTGTAATGTTTTTTGCATAAATTTTCAGCTTTTTTCTCATAAATGTGCTTTTTTCCCTTGTAAATTTATGATTTTTTTGTTATAAATTTGCTATTTTTTCTTGTAAATTTGTGACTTTTTTCTCATAAATTTGCAACAATTTTCTGATAAATTTGCTACTTTTTTCTTGTAAATTTATGACTTTTTTCCTCCTAAATTTGAAAAGTCTTTTTTGTACACTAGCAACCATTTTCTCTTGCAAAATTGCAAGTTTTGTCCCAATCTCTCAAAAAATATTTTTTTCTCATAAATTTGCAGCTTTTTTCTTGTAAATTGGTATCATTTCTATCCATGCTGGCTACATTTCAGTTTAATGGTGTGCAGACTTGTTCAACAGATTTGTGTTTTTAAATTTTTAGTTTGTTTAATTTTTCTGTTCACCTCTAGACAATGACCTAATTTTATTTTGAGTTGTTTATATGTATATATATATATATATATATATATATATATATATATATATATATATATATATATATATATATATATATATTTATTTATTTATTTATTTATTTTTTATTTTTTTTATTTTTTTTTTTTGGTTTGGAAGGGGAGATATTTTTTCCCATTTCAAATGGTTTGAATACTTCCCCATTACAAAAATTGGGGCCCCCAATCACAGTTTTGCAACGGGCCCCCATAGCTACAAGCAACCTTGTTTATTTATTTTAGTGGTGATATTCACATCTTATAACTCAACCTAAATGGCTATAAAATGTATTATTTCTAATAAGGCACCACAAAATCACTGTTCAAAGTTTATTAAAAAAACATACCTTCTCAAAACTTCTGGTCCAAGCTCATCAATATCAATGCTTTCCCAAACAGTTCTAACTGTGCTGCGCTCCTTGTCTGTCCACTTCACCATGGTGTAGTAAATAAGAACCTGTGAGGTTAATATTTCTATCTACACATGTGACTGCTAAAGGATCTTCTCACTTGAGTGGCCTGTAGTAACGAAGCAAATATGATCACCTGTAGAGTACAGAGCAATAACAAGCAAGGTGCACTTACACTGAAGCATGAAAAATAATAGTCCCACTTCTCCTTTTGCTTGGGTTTATTCTTGCCATCCTGTCGACAGCTGTTAAACTTTGATTAGATTACATTTTCATTATCTGATCATTCAGGGCTTCCCCACCCAAATAAAAGTCTTCCTAATGTCACAAATGGTGCTTATACATGCATTTTCCTCCACGTGGTTTAAGAGCTTTTGCGACTCCTTTAAAAATAAAATAATGAAGTTACACTGACTTTGGTTGAGTTTGAACTGAAATTTATTTGCAACTATTTCTATAAGTTTATAAGGTTTTTCTTATAAAATTGGGACATTTTTTATATAAATCTGAATGTTCTTTTGTTCAACAATTTTGCAACTTTTAACCATTTTCTTTCTCAACATATTTAAATCAAGAGTATGTAAATTTAGGTTCAGGTTTAGGCTTTAGGTTTTCGATTTATTTGAATTTAATTTAAATTAATCCAACAGACTGAGGAAAAGCATAAAAACATATTTAAATCTAACTGAATGAAGTGTGATTCTTAATACACAATTGAAGAACAAACCATGCAGCAGAGTACACATTTCCCTCAGAATGGTGATGGCAGTCAGTAGACATTTTTTTAACAAGAGGGATGGAGGTATTCACCAGTTTAGGGTACAAACGTGTAAATGTAAATTAAGTACAAATCTGCAAGAATAAAGGTACACAGATATGATAAAAGTTGCCAATTAAAAAATTTAAAAAGTCGCAAATTACAATTTAATTACACAGAATAAAAATGTAATCAGCATCCACATGAGCAGCGCAAATTTACAAGAAAAGCTGAAAATTCACAGGAAAAGATAGCTATTTTTTTTTTAAAAAAAAGTTGCAAATTTATGAAAAAAGATGAAAATTCCCAGGAGAAAAAAACTAAAAATTTATGAGGAAAAAAGTCACAAATTTTGGAGCAAAAAGTTACAGATTTCTGAAAAAGTCACAATTTTTTGAAAAAAGAGTTAAAAATTCACATGAAAAATTGAAAATTTGCAAGAAAAAATTACAAATTAATGAGAAAAAAAGTTGCAAAGTTTTGAGAAAAAAGATAAAAATTTACAAGAGAAAGTCACAAATTTATGAGAAAAAAGTCACAAATTTTGGAGTAAAAAGTTGCAAATCCATGAGAAAAAAGTTTATATTTTATAGGCAAAAACTGCAAGTTTAAAAGAAAAAAATACAAATTTATGAGAAAAAAGTTGAAAATTTTTGAGAACAAAAAGTCAAATTTATGAGAAAAAAGTTGCAAACTTGCGAGAAAGTGTCACAATTCTATAAGAAAAAGGTTGAAAATTCATGAGAAAAAAGTTGAAAATTTTTGAGAACAAAAAGTCAAATTTTTGAGAAAAAAGTTGCAAACTTGCAAGAAAGTGTCACAATTCTATAAGAAATAAGTTGAAAATTTATAAGAAAAAAGTTGAAAATTTACAGGGGGAAAAAGGTACAAATTTACAGGAAAAAAATTGCAAATTTAAGAGAGTAAAGTCACAAATTTTTAAGCAAAAATTGCAAATTTATGAGAAAATAGTGACAATTTTTTGAGAAAAACTGCAAATTTATGAGGAAAAAAGGTGAAAATCTATGAGAAAAAGTTGAAAACATATCTGTTTAGAACTGGTCATTCAAACTCATGTTATTCAGTTATATAACCTGATATAGAAAGGTTTATGACGATATGGGAAACAGTTGATTCAGGTTGGGAGGGGCAATGTCTCCCCTGTCTCCCCCCGCCTTGAGTTATACCCATGAATGGGGATGGGGGGGGGGATGGCAGGTTAACGAGGGGCATGCTTTTGGGTCATTGTGCGAACACGGTGGCTCACCGACTGATTCTAGTACAGAAAGTATCCTAAAATACAGAGAGAGACCAGTAGGAATAATAAAATTGTCTGTTCTACCGCAGTGTGCCAGACAATACAGAAAAATGTCTAATATATTATGGCTATAAACAATGTACCCCCCTTCTCCCCGTTAAAATGCCAGGTTTTTGTGATGTAAGAAATGACACCATGATAAATAATTTCCAAACTCTTCCCATCTTTAATGGGACCTACAACCTGACCAATTGAAAAATACATTGTAAAGATTTTTTCTGTAAAATAACGATATTCTTACTGTGAAATGACTTTACAGCTTGTTATTGCAAAAGTGAAAAGCAGGATATTTCTGTATTTATTTAATTTACAGTAGCATTACAAAAATTCCAAAAACACAAGTAAAGAACACAGAACATAACCCAGAACCCACATTAACTCCCTTCAAAACGTCCCCTACAATCCTTCAGTCCCTGCCTCATTACCATACTCCCTTTGGCCAATCATGTTCCAGAGGCTCCCCAGGACACCACAATACTGTAATTTTACAGTATTAATACTGTAACCTACATATTCACAGCCTACAGTAAAACTAAAATGCAGTATATTTCTGTGACTATTCTAATTTACAGTAACATTCTGGGGTTGCTTTAAACTTTCACTGTTTACTGTAGACAGGCCTAATGTAGTGAATCAGTTTAGCAGTTTAGAACATCTAAAATCCCAGTATTTCATGCAATTAAAATTAGCATTGTTCTGTGGGCTCCAGACAGGCGTTTAAACCTGCTAAATAATAAACAACTTACAAAGGGATTTAAAGGCACAAATTTTTATTTTAACAGGCAGTATCAACATGAATACTGCTACTGTCAAAAAAAAACAATAACAGTAATTATAAAAACACAAATGTTAGATGTCCCAAATACACAAGCCAAAGAGATTCTGAAAAAAAAAAATTGCAATGGCAATAAACTAAAATTCTGCATGTCAGAGAACTTACCAAACACGAAAACACAACCAAAGTTGTAACTGCTTCAATACTATTGTCTGTCAAAGAGAGACGATCACCGCCTTTCTGGTCATTGTTTCTCTCCCTGGCTTTATTCCAGTGTTGCCATTCTAACATAAACAAACAAAATAATCTAAATAACTTAGGGGTATACAATAGCATTACATGCTTATGAAGTTGATCATATCAAAGTCTCTTATGGTTTGTCAGAACAGCATGTGGAGTTAAGAGCAAGACCCAAGAGAGAGCTCACTGACCTTTTCAAACATAATTTTTGGTAATACTCTACTGGCAAAGAAATAAAGATAAGTTAGTTTTTAATTACCTTATTACTTTTAGATGCAAAATGCAGTTGATGCAGATGAAGCAGGATTTCTTGTTCATGAGAAGCAGCACATTGTCATGGTCTGCTCTGCTCATTATTCCCAGCTGCGCGCATACCTGATCTTCATCATGCTAGGCCTATTTCTACCGCACTGCCCAAGTCTGCAGTGCGGAGATGTTTCACTGCGCTCCAGACGAGCTTCATCGCCAAACTACAGCCTGTCATAGTCTCAGCCCAAGCCTGCCTCCACCGTCATCGGGAAATTCCTTCAGCTGCTCACGTAAGCTCAAACTTTCTACTCACCTTGTCTTCCAGTCCCCTGTGCACAGGCGGAATTCCGTGGCGGCGGAATCTCCTCTCTTCCTCCTTGGCGGCGGATTCCTTCCTCTCCTTCATCTCGCCATCACTCCCCACACACTCACCAGCAGGAGCTGCACACTCTGCAGAAGGCACTGTCTCCCTGGCCATAGCCGTCGTGCTGAACCTGGGACTCTCACCATCTTCTCTCACAGTAAGCCTCAGTGTAACTGTCTAACTCCAGCAGTGGCTCTCATTAACCATCCCTCTCTGTATGTTCCCAGGGTTGCCAGGCCGTACGGTGTCCCACTCTGTCCCCTGCAGTTCCTGCCTACATTTACACACACCAACACTCATTTGTTGTTGAATAAACCTAATTGCATCTATTCGGAGTCTGTGTCTTGTCACTGGGTCACTAAACCATGTCACACATGTCCTAATGGTCTGAACGGCTTTCCAAATTTTTCCTGTTAGTTTGCCCCATCCATTCTAAAAATACTGTAGTTTACTGTATTTTAAAACATTAACATACTGTTGATGGCCTGTGTGCTGTTGCTTCACATTAAACAGTCCACAATACATTGCAAATTACAGTACAAAACCATGTTACATTAATACGGTATATTGCTGTTGGAAATTGGCCGTAAATTAACAGCAATTGCTTATATTGTAGATGAATCTGTTAAGGGGACAAATATACAAACCTTTGTCATGATGCTGAGCATGGGTGGAGAGCCGTGCTCACGTTTTCAGTTTATTTCTGATTATTTTCTGTATTTCCTCATTTCGGTTTTTGTATTCATTCTGGTTGGTTTTGGAATGCACTGTTATTTGAGTTTGCTATTTATTTCTGCCTGTGTTGTTTATGAGCCTCCCTCGTTGATAGGATATTTTTGTGTTTCATTAATTATTCTATATGATTTTAATGCTGTATTATTCTATTTTATATTATAATTGTATCTGGAGCATATAATGAGTCAATGTCTGATTCTCTGTGATTTTCCATTGCCTCAGAGCCTGGAAAGAATGTTTGTTCTTCACTGTGAGATTAGGCTGAGCAAGGTTGTAAATAAAGACAAAGGTTTTATCATACCAAGCTGTTCCGTTCAGGATGTCTGAAGTTAGGATGACTTAGGTTGACCAGGTCATGTAAAGATCAAAGCAGAATGTTCAGTGCTGTCCATAGATTGGCGCAGTCTCGGGGGAGAAGGCTCCAGCTGTCTTCAGGCCTAGATAAGATCAAGGATTGTTTGCCCGGGGTATAAGAAGCTCCACCTTTGTAATGCCTGTTAGGATGTTAGTGTGAGCAGGCTCTGAGACACTTCTTGCTGTGACTAATTGCCTTCTTTCTGATCAGAAAGAAAGAATAAATGGCTCAGAACTTGGAAACTGCCTATTGATTATTGATTCAGTCTCAATCAATTCATTTTTGACCTAACACTCGTCCTCACCTTAAGTTTCCTTTTTGAAACATAGTTATTAGTTTTGTAATTTATTGTTGTCTGGTCCTTGTCCTTGGTTATTCTCTGTTCTCCCTCTGCCATCCATCCATCCATCCATCCATCCATCCATCCATCTTCTACCGCTTTTCCGGAGGTCCAGGTCGCGGAGGCAGCAGTTCAAGCAGAGAAGCCCAGACTTCCCTCTCCCCAGCCACCTGCTCCAGCTCTTCAGAGAGGATACCAAGGCGTTCCCAGACCAGCTGGGAGACATAGTCTCTCCACCGAGTCCTGGGTCTGCCCTGGGGTCTCCTCCCAGTGGGACGTGCCTGAAACACCTCAAGTGGGAGGCGTCCAGGAGGCATCCTGATCAGATGCCCATACCACCTCAACTGACTCCTTTCAATGTGGAGGAGCAGCGGTTCTACTCTGAGCCTCTCCTGGATGACTGAGCTCCTCACCCTATCTCTGAGGGTGAGTCCAGCAATCCTACGGAGAACGCTCATTTCAGCCGCTTGTATCCGGGATCTTGTTCTTTCGGTCATTACCCAAAGCTCGTGGCCATAGGTGAGAGTAGAAACGCAGATTGACTGGTAAATAGACAGCTTTGCCTTAGAACTAAGCTCCCTCTTCACCACAGCAGACCGGTACAACGTCCGCATCACTGCAGATGCTGCTCCAATCCGTCTGTCAATCTCTCGCTCCATTTTCCCCTCACTCGTGAATAAGACCCCAAGATACTTAAACTCCTCCACTTGGGGCAGGAGCCTGTCCCCAACCCAGAGAGGACAATCCACCTTTTTCCGGTTGAGGACCATGGACTCAGACTTGGAGGTGCTGATTCTCATCCCAGCTGCTTCACACTCAGCGGCAAACCGTCCCAGCAAGAGCTGTAGGTCATTGCTGGATGAAGCCAACAGGACAACATCATCTGCAAACAACAGAGATGAGATCCTGTGGTCACCAAGCATGATGCCCTCCATTCCCTGGCTGCGCGCGTGTGTGTGTGTGTGTGTGTGTGTGTGTGTGTCAGGTCAGGCATTGTCTTGCTTGCTACTGGATATCCACAAAAACTGGTACTACCTGTCTCATGGGTCGGGCCGTCGGCAACTCAACCGGCAGCTGAAGGAGTGACAAGTGGATTCAAGGTAGGGGTGGGATCACATCAGGGATCAACTCTGAGTCCCTTCTGGTTTTCCATGGGGATGAATAGGCTGACAGACAAGGTCAGGCAGGAGTCTTTGTTGACGATGATGTTCACAGGTGGCATTGTGATTTAGTCAAGATAAAGAGAATTATGAACAGTTTCAAATATCATTTTTTGCTGAAAACATTTAGATGTCTGCTAGAAAAATGAAGATGAAGAGGAATTTCACCTTTCAGCACAATAAAAGCATGCATGCAAATAAACAACAGAACGGCTTCACTGGAACAATATTAAAGTTTTGGAATGGCCCAACCAGAGCCAAGACCTAAATCCAATTGAATATCTGTTGGGTTGACATGAAAATGTCACAAGCAGAGTCCGATATTCTGCCGGACTCAGTCTTGTGGCTCTTTTGTTGTATTTTGATATATTTATCTGTTGTATTTTTGGTGCCCCTTTGAGTTATCACTGCTTTCTATTTGTCTGTTTATGTTTCAGTTTGCGTTGGCCATGTCTTGCTTCATTTGTAATTATTTTCTAGTCTGTATTTGGTTTTGTTTATGTTTATTCTGTGGGCTGACAGCTATCAGGTGCATTTCCGGGTTTGTGTTGCGCCACCTGTCAAGCTGTCATCTGCTCCTCCCTCACCTCTCTTTACGACCAGCTGATTCCAATAATTAATTGTTGTTCTCTTCGCCTGCTCAGGTGAACCCACACCTGTTATCATTTATGTTGTTTCATTTACTACTTAAGCTCTGTCTGTTCACTTGGTCATCGCCACTAGATTGTATGTTCTTCATTTGAGTACTCCTCAGGACATTTCTCCTGTTTGTCCTGTTTCCTCATCTTCTCCTGAGCTTGACGGGTCAGGAGTGCATCCTTCTGTAAGTTGTTCTTGTTTTTGCATTTTGAGTTTTCCACACTTTTTGGACTTATGTTATTTTCTTTAATAAATGTCGCAAATATCATTCAGCGCTTGGGTTTGTCTCTCCTGCCTTGTAGAGGCGAATATGACAGAATGTAGCAGCCAGTATTAAAACCCAGCTGTGATATTTGCGCATTTCATTTTTTCCTTTTGCCCTTTTAACCCACCCGTGTTCTGAAGCTCATCATGGACACAGCAGGACGGAGCTATCCAATGTGTCTGGGGTGGGAGTGCTGCTGAGACCTATTGGAAATAGATGCGTTAATTTCTACAGCATGCACATACTCCACTCCAGAGGACGCATTATGGTACTTGGGTCTGGCGGAGGCAGCAGCTCGTCGTTGCCCTCAACTCTCCGAGCATGCTGAGGGAGTTGAGAGGATTTCCCTGGTGGCAGTGCTGCGATGCGAGAACGGCAGAAGGATGAGGAATTCCCCGAAGAAACCCGGGCTTGTGCCAAAAGGAGAGCGTTCCCTGGACTCGGCTGTTTCCGCTCCTCGCTGGTCCTCAACGCCCATTCCCGCTCCTACTAAGACAGCTCCAGCTCCAAAGAAATAGTGTAGTTCTGCTCCAGACCACCGGAAGAAAGCTCCCACTTCCTCACCAGCATCTTCTCCTTCACCGAGGCAGGAAACTCCCGCAGCAGCCTCTCTTTTTGATTCTCCCTCTCCGGCTGTCCCGCCAGCCAATCCTCCCGCTGCACCTCTTTCTCCATCCTCCTCGGTGACTCCTCCCACTGCACTGGAACTGGTTGCCTCCCTCTTGGTTCCTTCCATCTCCGTGACTCCAGGGGCGGCTCCTCCACACTCCATAGAGGGGCCCAAGTTCACCAGAGCCATGGAGAGGGACGACTCCCCACACACGGCAGCAGAAAACATCAAGGTCCGGGAAAACAAGTAAGTTCTATTTCATTTTGCTTCAGTTCACGATGAAATGTCTTGCCTGATTCCCGGTAGGGAGGCTCAGGGAAAGCAGTTCCCTGAGCTCTCCCCTCCTGTTGCTGTCATACATTGCCCACCTGTCCTCTCCGTGTCTCCTCCTTTTTCTTCTGAGTGTTCGCCGGCCCCGGAACCAGACCGGCAGATGACGGAGGAGGTCGTGGCCCTGGAAGATCCAGTTCCAGCATCGGTGGTGAGCCAAACCCCAGTTGCCATGCCAGGAGAGCCGTCAGCGTGGTCCACTTTGCCTGGGGTCTCTAAGACTGTAATTACCATCATGCCTGATGCGGAGTCTGCCACAGCAGAGTGGGAACCGGAGCTGGACCTCCAAGTCACCAGGCCTGAGACGTCGTCGTCTGGATCAATGGAGTCCTGGACGGCGGTGGAGCTCAAGCTCAGGCAAGTACTCTCTCTTGTTTTCCTCTTATCTGTTTTGGAGAGATCTCACCTGGCTCTTGGGGAGGAGAGTTGGGTGCAGCCATCAGCTGCGCTCGATCTCACCTTGCCAGGCTCTGCCACTGCCACTGCCAGTGACCCTGACCCTGTACCTCTCCCTGTTTGTTCTGAGCCTTCTTTCAGGGTTGCCAGGGAAAATCCAACTTCACCAGATGTCTCTGTGGGTCCAGGCTCACCATCCAAGGACATCGTGGGTCCAGCTCCCCCCGTTGAGGCCGTCATGGATCTATCCCCATTATCCTCATCCGGTATCCCGTTGATTGACCACCTCCTGGGCCTGGTGTTCTCGCGGATCAGCCTGTTCGCCGTGGGTGCATCTGTGGCCTGGTCCAGGCCCACCATAGGTGCAGCATTGGCCCAGCCAGGGCCCACCGAGGATGCAGCGCCGCTTCAGCCCAGAGCCACCGCGGGTGCTGCAGTGCTCCAGCCTGGAGCCGTCACAGGTGCTGCTAAGCTCCAGCCTGGAGCCACTGCGGGTTCTGCTAAGCTCCAGCCCGGAGCCACAGTAAGTGCAACAATTCTCCTGCCCGAGACCACCGAGGGCGTCGTATCTCCTCCTTCTCTGTCAGACGCCATAGGGGTCTGTCTTCCACCTCAGCTAGACACCGCCATGGTCCCCTTCCTTAGGGCCTTCTTCCTTCCATTAAGCCTCCCCGTGGGGGAGCCTACTTCTGGGTCACCCCTCTGGTCCTGGTGGCTTAAAAGC
Source organism: Pholidichthys leucotaenia (assembly GCA_020510985.1). Classification (NCBI taxonomy): domain Eukaryota; kingdom Metazoa; phylum Chordata; class Actinopteri; order Cichliformes; family Pholidichthyidae; genus Pholidichthys; species Pholidichthys leucotaenia. Next base: position 258,312,577 of record CM035838.1, read on the forward strand.
TCTGGCCAGCCAGCCGGCCGAGAAACTGTGCCGCCGGGTCGGGTGGTCCATGTTCTCTGGCAGGCCACCCAACTCATTCCATCTGGCCATTCGGCTGGCCTGGGACTTGGATCGGTCCCCTGAACTCTCGAGCTCCTTGGTGCGGCACGGGGGGGGGGGGGGGTGTCCTAATTCTGCGTTTTTTTCTGGTGTGGACCCTGAGCGGGATTTTTGTTTTGTACCCTTCTAACCTGTTTCCCCCTACCACCCACCCAGGGTGGGTTATTGTTGTACATCTTTGGGGGGGGGCTCTTTTCTTTTCTGTTGCTGCTACCCTGGGGTGTCTGAGATTCACCCTTTGGGGGGAGCTCTGTCACGAGCTGAGTCCAATGTTCTGCTGGACTCAGTCTCGTGGCTCTTTTGTTGTATTTTGATATATTTATCTATTGTATTTTTGGTGCCTTTTTGAGTTGTCACTGCTTTCTATTTGTCTGTTTATGTTTCAGTTTGCGTTGGCCATGTCTTACTTTATTTGTAATTATTTTCTAGTCTGTATTTGGTTTTATTTATATTTATTCTGTGGGCTGACAGCTGTCTGGTGCATTTCTGGGTTTGTGTTCTGCCGCCTGTCAAGCTGTCAGCCACTCCTCCCTCACCTCTCTTTACAACCAGCTGATTCCAATAATTAATTGTTGTTCCCTTCTCCTGCTCAGGTGAAATGACACAGGTGATCACTTATGTTGTTGTTTCATTTACTACTTAAAACCCAATGACTGCCACAGGCGCTCCATTGCACCATAAGCCCCTAGTGGTCAAGGTTTTTTTTTCAAGAAAATATTCAGAGGGAACAACTATCTCCATGCCAACCGTTGGAATGGAGATAGTTGACAATGTTGGGAGGGTTCTTATTTGGTTGTGCCATGCCTAACTCCACACTCGCTTTGCTGGGCCTCGTATTGCGAAGAATCTGCGTATTGCATTTATGCAGCTGCAAGCATCCATAGATTCAATGACTTCAATATGCACGCCTCTTGTGGTCATGCACGTGAAGAGTATTGCCCACCTTTTTCCTTGTGCAGCACCACCTCGTGTGTGTCGAGTGACTACTGACCACGGACCGAATACGTCCAACCCGACATATGAAAATGGAGGACATGTTTTGAGTCTCTCAGGTGGGAGATCTGCCATTTTCTGAGTCTCTAGTTTCCCCCTGAGTTTCCTGCACGTTACACAATGGTGGATAATGGACGAGACCAGTCTTTTGCAACCTACAATCCACAGTCCGGCTTGCCTAATTGCGCTTTCCGTGAACTGCCTTCCTTGATGCACAACTTTGGCATGATAGTGACGGACAAGCAGCTGAGTTACGTGATGCTTGTTTGGGAGAATGATTGGATTCTTGGATGTTGTGTTCGATGAAGCATGTTTGAGGCGACCTCCAACCTTGATGAGGCTTTCACTCATATAGGGATCAAGAGCTACGATGGGACTTGAACTGCGGACGGTTTGGTTAGCATGGAGAGCAGCATACTCCTCGGGAAAAGCGTCCTTTTGAACAGACTGGAGGATGAGGTTACTGGCAGCATCCAGCTCCTCTGGAGTGCGTGGCTTGCTACATTGATGCCAGCCCCTGCATGAATGATCTGACAAGTTGCTTGATGAGTGAGAACGAGCTTGGTGAATTAGGAATTAGGAATGCAATGGCATGTACTAATGAGTTCCAGCTTGAAAAGCGCTGGAAGCATTCTGGTAAGGGCCCGTTTTTCTGAATGTGAGTAGCAAAGGTAGCGACTTTTCTGATTTCAGAGTCTACTTCAGGCTCGATTAACTCAAAGGATTCAGGTGTCCTGGATTCAGGTACAGTGATCCCTCACTTATCGCGGTTAATGGGTTCCAGAACCGACCGCGAAAAGTGAAAAACCGCGAAGTAGCGTCACCCCTAATGACGTCACCCATAAATAATACGTACGTTCATTCTCTCACTCTCTCTCTCATATGATACGTGTGTGTGTGTGTAAGTGTACATACATATGTAGATGTAAATAAAGTGTACATAAATATGTTTTTAGAATTCTTTTATTCTTATAACAAGATACGTAACTCAAGATGAAGATGATTTACTGCACAGGTTAATGAGAGCTTTACTGCTCCTCAGGTGACGCCTCATCGTCAGGTGCTAGAGGCGCAGGATCGTCGAGGGCAGCTTCCGATAGAGCTGGAGAAGCTGCAGGAGGCGGCGTAGTGGCTCGACGGGAAGACTATTTCGCACAAAATGGCACAAGAGAACAGCAAAAAGTTCCACGCGGCAAGACTAAGCAATACGAGCAATAAAGAGCAATGAATGCGGTCTTCCTTCGCTGGGTGGGCGCTCGGCAGGGAGAGAAGCTGGGTGAAACGTCTCGGCCAATCAGCTTGCGAGATTCCTGAGCCGAGCCAACACGAGAACAGCGAACAGAGAGGTGGATTTTGAGTTGTGCGGGCTCTCCGTGTTGATACCTGATGTTCTAATGTATTCTCCCTGCCTTCTGCTAGCGCCCGCCCATTATTTCTCAATTTTGAATTTTTGATGAATATTTTTGAAAAATCCGCGATGCACTGAGGGCGCGAAAGGTGAAGCGCGAAGTAGCAAGGGATCACTGTAGTTTGTAAAGGAAGTCTGGTCCCTTAAACCACATAGTGACCATGAGCTGTGATGCAGGTATTGACCTGGTGGCTAGATTGGCTGGGTTTTGCTCTGATGTGACGTAGTGCCACTGTTCAGGAGATGTGGACTGACGTATACGATGAACGCGATTATGCACATAAACATAGAAGCGCTTTGAATCATTGCAAATGTACCCAAGAACCACCCTGCTATCACAGTAGAATTTGACAGCATTTGGTTTGCGATCAAGTTCGTCCAGAATGAGCTCCGCCATCTCAACCGCTAGAACTGCTCCACAAAGTTCGAGGCGAGGTATCGTGGGCTCTGGCTGTGGTGAAAGTTTTGCCTTCCCAAGCACAAACCCGACTTCGCATTGTCCTCCTTCATTAACTGCCTTCAAGTATGCTACTGCCGCAATAGCCCAGCTTGAGGCGTCGGAAAAGATACACAGTTTGGTGTAAGTGGACTTAGAGAGGGAAGCTGGTACATAGCAGCGTGGCACCTTAAGGCTGCTAAGATCTTGGAGGGACATTTTCCATGTTTCCCATGTGTCTATTTTGTCCTGAGGGAGAGGAGCATCCCAACCTTGGACACCATTCGACAGTTCACGTAACAAGAGTCTGCCTTTGATTGTCACTGGTGACGCTAGTCCCAAGGGGTCAAGGATACTGTTAACTATTGATAGAACCCCGCGGCGGGTGTAGGGTTTGTCATCAACAGCAACCTTGAATGTGAAAGAATCAGTGTTTATGTCCCAGCACAGGCCTAGACTTCTCTGAGCTGGTAGAGTGTCATCGCCGAGACTCAAGTCTTTAATACCGGTGGACAGGTCTTCTGGCTTGAAGGCTTGCATGACTGAGACACTACTCAAGGCGATTTTGTGGAGCTTGAGATTGGACTCGGCCAAGGATGCGCATGTGCGCTTGAGCAAGCCTACGGCTGCAGATTCAGTGGGGAACGAAATCAACCCGTCATCTACATAAAAGTGTCTCTCAACAAAATGTCTAGTGTCTGCTCCAAACTTCGACTCGCCTTTCTGGATAGCCCTGTGTAGGCAATAGATAGCTACCGCTGGCGACGGGCTGTTTCCAAAAACGTGCACCCGCATGCGGTACTCCTGCACCTCTTTTGACAAGTCATTTCCCTTGTGCCACAAGAACCTCAAATAGTCTCTATGGTCTGGTCTGACTAAGAACCCGTAAAACATTTGCTGGATATCGGCAGTGACTGCAATGAGCTCTTTCCTAAACCGAATCAGCACACCGAGAAGGGTATTATGAAGGTCTGGGCCTGTTAACCCCTTGCACTCCGGTCAATTTTCCTAAAAACGCCAAAAAATAATGTGCCCAAAGTAAATCGAAAGCTGTTCTTCAACCCTTTGCAGCATCTTCATGGTGTTGGTCTCATTTAAAAGAAAACACTTTGAATTTTTTGGCAAAACAGTCATAATCTCTCTAAGTGCTCCGGCCACTGAGTTACAGTCATCTAAACATACTGAACTTGAAGAAAATAAATTTGGCCTGGGTGTTTTTTTGGATACAAATGCTTGCAAATAACACACAGCTTCAGATCCGGGCTGGAAAATGCAACAGAAATGTAAACCCAAGTATTATCCAGCTGAGGTCCAAATTTTGTAACAATATTACAAAAAATGAATATATTACACAGCTTTTTCCTCAGGTAGTTCCCAGGCGTTTTGGAACTGTGCCAAATTGTGCCAAATGGCACAGTTTGGAAAAACGTCTGTAACTTTTGAATGATTCAATGTAGAAGCTTCATTTTGGGCTCTAATGAAAGGTCACACTCAGGGCTGTGTCTGTGTGTGTGTGGGGGGGGGGTTGTCCCTCCCCTCGCTACAGAGGACGGAGATCGGCCATCGCTACATGACGGATTACACTCGGATGTGGTGATGTGGCCACAGCAGCGCTGTCACTGCGGCCCTCCCCCCCCCCGCTACAGAATAGTAGCGGCGGGGGGGGGGGGCGTTCATGGTCCGGAGGCGGCGAACGAACCGTGTACCGCGGCGCATGCACTTTGGACATCGTGCGCCGCACAGCTGTAATTTACCAATCGGTCAAAAGTCATTTTTGATTACAATTTTCAGGGATAAAAAATAATTTGGCTTATAACACCTTACCTCTTCACAGCCACATTGTCCTGGCCAACTTCTCTTCCTCATTGTCAGATGAACGCGACACTGGTCCGCTCGTGGTTCTGGTCTCGCGACCCGGTCAAAACATAATTCCATGATTGTGGTTTTGGCGAATGATTTACGACCTTCGTCGTCAGCCTCCGTCGGTCTATGATGACCATATAAGAGAATCCTAAACACTCTGCTGGAATTAAAAAAAAAAAAAATAAAGCCCTGCCTGTGGCTGCTGAAGCAGTCTCTCTTCACCCAGCTTTAGACAAAACAGCTCAGCGAACTTCTGTGCTTCAATTGGCTCACTGCGTTGGTAGGCGGGTCCTTCTTGCTAAGTTTTCAGTCATTGGTTCTTCAAGGTTTCAGAAACCCAATTCAAGGCTCTTATTAGTCGAATGAGAGGTCAATCAGATGAACTAATCTGTTCATGGCTGTGTCTGCAGCTTTTATTTTCAGTGCGCGCTTGGACGCCATCACCACCTACATCAACATCTCCATCATGCTCCATCATGCTCCATCAGACTTGCCCGTCCGCGGTACAACGGAGTGCAAGAGGTTAACAGTACTGAGTTGAGCGACACACCAAATTGCTCGGCACTTGAATCAAAGACAGCCCGTATCTGATCGGGCTTCTGGGGATGATATACCCCGAAAATGGGCAGGTACCAGCATTCAGTGTTATCGGTGATGGGTGGAGCGATCTCTGCATGATTGTTCTCGAACAGCTTGTCCATAAACTCTGAGAACTGTTCTTTCATTTGAGGGTTTTTTGTTAAGTTGCGTCTTAGTGAGCCGAGTCTAGACAATGCTTGGTCCCTGTTATTTGGGAGTGGCAAGCGAGGAAACTTGAATGACAGAGGAGCGATCCAGTTGTTATATCCATCCTGGTGGACTTCTTCCTCCATTATCTTTAGAAAGGTCTCATCCTCGAAGAACACGGCACACTTGTTATCGTTCTCTGTGCACTCAAAAACTTTGTCCCCAAGCTTTTCTTCCACTGCATTGGGTTTTGAGCTGCGCTTAGAGAGGCCGTCCTTGTGCTCCCCGCTGTAGCATGGTTTCTCTTTGATGTTGATGCTGTTAGGACAAGGAGTGAAGAAAGATGGGCGTCCGTTGGAGAGCATGTGCGTTTTATAAACATTGACGGTTGGCTTATGAGCGTTAAGGCACACCTCCCCCACAATTACCCAGCCTAGGCCCAGGCGTTGGGCAAAGGGAGCATTGTGGGGTCCGTTGACTTGTTGCCTTGCTTTGTGGACTTGTATGATGTCTCTGCCCAGTAAAATTGCTATCTGAGCATCTGGGTCAAACTTGGGAATGAGAGGAGCGAGGTGTTTTAAGTGGGCGTGAGCAAGAGCGACTTCGGGCGTAGGTATTTCATCTCTACTGAACACTATCTCGTTGCATTCAATGAGAGGAGGGAGGTCTAAGCGTGGGCCTCCACCTACTGGCTCGATTTGGAACCTCACTGCTTCCCTGCCAAGCATTTTGGTAAGACCAGCACATGTTCTCATATGGTACGTCAGATGGCTACCCTTGATCCCAAACAGCTCGAAGAATTCAGGACGGGCCAGCGATCTATTACTCTGATCGTCAAGGATTGCATACATCTTAACGGAGCGTTCTGGTTGGCCTTTAGGGAAAACTCGAACTAGACATACCTTTGAGCAAGAACGTGGGGGGTAACCTTCGCCGCAGATCTCAGTGCACCGTGACGTTACCTCAGGTGGTGTGTTGTCTCGGGGCTGAGGCTCTGGTTCAGGTGTGTTTTCTGGCTGGGGTTGCTGACTTGAATCGGGATGCATGGCAGAGCAATGCTTTTCACTTTGGCACTCCTCGCACTTGACTTTCATGTCACAGTCCTTTATTGTGTGTATGGGAGAGCAGCAGCGAAAACATCGTTTGTGTTCTTTGAGTATGTTTCGCCTTTCTTGTAGCGATTTAATCTGGAAAGCTCTACATTTGGCTAGAGGATGCATTTTCTTATAGACTGGACAGTAGCGTGTTAAATTGTCCCCTTTAGTACTAGCGGGAGCAGTTGTGTTGACCTCTGTTTTGTTTACAGTTAGAGGTGTTCTGTAGCTAGTTTTTTTTTCCACAATATTTTTACTGAACCTTTTTTTTTACAAACATAACACAAACAATCAGACACTAACACTAAAGTAATTTTTAAAAAAAATACTAAAAAAAACACCAACAACCACTAACAAGAACAGGTCTTCAACAATGCTCCTCTGTTTAGTCTAGGCAATCCATTACATAAGTATACATATTATACATTCACCAGTTTGGAATTTACAAGGTCCACACACATCATTCATCTTCTTCTTCAAAAGTTATGTTTAAATTCTTTACATAATCAATGAAAGGTCTCCATATATTCTCAAACACAATTTCCTTTGATTTCAGTATATATGTTATTCTTTCTAGTGGAAGGTTTGTTAACATCTGTTTTAACCACTGAGTCACAACTGGTCTATGAGTCTTTTTCCACAATAGTGCAACACATTTTTTGGCATTAAGCAAACTGAGGTCTATGAATGCTCTTTCACTTTTATTAAAATTATGCTTTTCTGGATATAGGCCCAACAAAACAATTTAGGATTCAATATGATTTGTTTTGAAATTATTTTTTCAATTGTTACCCTCACCTCTTCCCAAAACATTCTAATTTTCCTACATTCCCATACACAATGAAATAAGGTTCCTTTACTTTCCATACATTTTGTGCACGTATCTGGTATGTTTTTGTTATATCTATTTAATTCCACCAGTGTAACATACATCCGCATTAACCATTTAAAATGTATCAATTTAAGACGTACATTTATTGATTTGGTTTGAGCTTCTGTACAAGCCAATTCCCATTGTTCCTCTGAAATTTCAATTTGCAGGTCTTCTTTCCAATAATTCAATCTTTTCTGTGAGTTTTCACTTGAAGATAGTGTCAATGAATTATAAAACTCTGAAATAATACCCTTTCTCTTATTATCTTTTGTCAAAATTTTTTCCAAGGATGAATAAATAGGTCCAGTGAGAGCATTGTTTTGATTTGATCGAATAAAGTTCCTAAGCTGAAGATATTTAAAAAAAAATGTGTTCTATTAAGATTAAATTTGATCCTCAGCTCTTCAAAAGACATTATGTTATCTGAACATGACAGATATAAATCTTGAATCTTTTGAATCCCTTTTAAATTCCATACTTTAAATACAGCGTCCGCTCTTCCTGGTTTAAAATATTGATTACCCCATATTGGGCTAAATTGTGACAGTAAGTGTGGTTCTTTTAAATATTTTTTAGTTTCACACCATATTTTGATCATATGCTTTACAAATGGATTTTTAACTTGTTTCTGTAATTTTTTAGCCGAGTCTGAGTATATGAATATGGGAAGAGGTAAAGGTAAATTGTATGATTCCATTTCAGTCCAGTGAGGAGGATCATTTGATGAAAAATAATATGTCATAGACCTCAGTTGTGCTGACCAGTAATACAACATAAAGTTTGGACATTTCAGACCTCCACGATCAAATGGTAAATATAGTAAGGACAGACGTAATCTAGCCTTCCTGTTGTTCCATATAAATTCCACTAACTTTTTTTTAATTCTTGAGAATAGATCTGAAGGTGGTGGTAAAGGAATGTATTGAAATAAATAAAGTATTTTAGGTAAAATATTACTTTTAAGTATATTGATTCTCCCTATCATCGACATTGGTAGTGACATCCATCGCTGAATTAACTCATTAATGTCTGTCATTAAGGCTTCATAGTTGGCACTGGCGACTAATTCTAGCTTAGGCACAATTTGAATTCCTAAATATTTAAACTGATTTACAACATTGAATTGATTTACCTCAGGAGCTGGGTGATTTCTCTGGGTCTCATTTAGCATTAATATTGAAGATTTAGTTTTATTTATTTTATATCCTGATATTTCCCCAAAATTCTTTATTAAATTCAACAAGGTCGGAATTGATTTTTTAAGATTCGACATAAACAAAATTATGTCATCAGCATACAGGGAGATTTTATGTTCTGTTGGTCCAACTTTAATTCCATATATTTGTGGATGTAAACGTACTGCCATCGCTAAAGGTTCAATTGCCGTAGTAAACAATAAAGGTGAAAGTGGACAGCCTTGTCGACATCCTCTATTGATCTTTATTGATTTTGACATATTGCTGTTTGTTAGGATTTCTGCTGTAGCATTATTATACAGTATATTATCTGAATCCATTTTATGAAATTATTTCCAAGTCCAAACCTTTGTAAGACTTCAAAAAGAAAGGGCCATTCGACCCTATCAAAGGCCTTTTCGGCGTCCAATGATAGGAGAGCTGTATCCGGTGCTTCTTTATTAGAATAAATAATATTAAATAGTCTTCTTACATTATGGAAGCCTTGTCTTCCCTTTATAAAGCCATTCTGATCTCGGTTAATAATATTTGGTAATATTTCTTGTATTCGTCTTGCTAAAATTTTACAGATTATCTTAAGGTCAGCATTTAATAGACTTATTGGTCTCATATTTTCACATTTATTAGAGGGTTTAGTATAATTAAGGCATTATTCATGTATGGTGGTAAATTACTATTTTGAAATGCTTCTAAAACCATTTCCAAAAAAGGTTTTATTAATTTATTCTTAAATTTTTTATAAAGGTCAACTGGAAGACCATCTGGTCCTGCACTTTTTCCTGATTTCATATTATCAATGGCTAGCCCAACTTCTTCTTGACTAATTTTAGACTCCAGTATCTCCCTGTTTTCATTTGGAATACACGGTATAGATAGTCCATCCAAAAACCCATTTAGTTTTGTTAAGTCAGTTTCATTTTTTGTATCATATAATTTTTCATAGTAATCTCTAAAGGCTCTATTAATTTCTAAAGGATCTACAACTACCTGTCCGTTACTTATAATACTGGTAATTGGTGTTTTAAATTCTAATTGTTTAATCTGCCATGCCAATAATTTTCCTGATTTTTCACCTTGTTCATAAAAAGATTGCTTCAATCTTAGAAGACTCGAGGTAGCTCTATTCGCTGATTTTTTGTCATATTCAGCTCTCAGAATCAGTAATTCGTTCTCTAACTTTGGGTCACTTCCTGCATACACTTTTTCTTGAAGAATTTTTAGTTTATGTTCCAATTGGACTCTCTCCTCTCGAGTCTTCTTAGATTTTGAACCTGTATAACTAATAATATGCCCCCTAATAAAAGCTTTGAAAGCCTCCCACTTTATACATGCTGATGTTTGTGTAGTATTGATATCAAAGAACTCATCTATCTGTTTTTTTATGTACTTAACAAATTCCTCATCCTGAAGCCATTTATGCTGAAATTGCCACCTACCTGGTTCCTTTGTCAATTTCTTATCTACATATATGAGACAACAGGGTGCATGATCAAAGATCACAATATTATCATAAAAGCAGTTTTGAATCTTGGACCTTAATTCTGTGGAGATCAAAAAATAGTCAATACGTGAGAATGTCTTGTAGGTATTAGAATAACAAGAGTAGGCTTTAACTTGTGGTTTCATTTCTCTCCATATATCTAGAAATCTCAATTCTTTCATAAAATGCTTAATGATCATCCTGCATCCATTGTGCGTACAGTCCAGTCCTGTTGATCTATCTATACCGGGGTTCAATGTACAATTAAAATCCCCTGCTATTATATGTTGCCCTGTAAGTGATGATAAGATAAGAAATAAATTAGCAAAGAACTTTTGATCATCTATATTGGGACCGTATAAGTTCACCAGATTTATATTTTCTAATAGCAAAGATCCTTGAATAATTAGATATCTTCCAAATTTGTCTCCAATTACATTTTTCACTTGAAATGGGACTGATTTATGTATGAGAGTCATAACTCCCCTTGCTCGGGATGAAAATGATGAGGTGAATACACTTCCTTGCCATCTACTCCTAATTCTTTTTACATCCTCCTCTATTAGATGAGTTTCTTGTAAAAACACAATTTTTGAACCTATGTCTTTTATTTTATTCATAACTTGTTTAAGTTTTTTTAAATTTTGTAGACCTCTGCAATTCCATGAAGTTAAATTAAGATTAACGCTTTGATCTATGATCAATAGGGAGTTTGGGATTACCTCGCAATATAAACATGCTCATACAGAGAAGCAAAAACATGAGTGGTTGAACATTCATCCTACAAACTACACACAAACAAATTCCCCCTTTCCACATTCGTGGTGATCCCCCCAAAATCAAAAAAAAAATTCCGTCTCCCGATATAGCCATCGACCGCTCTACACCCACGAGGACCAGCCAAAGCCACTCCTTCTTCATCCTCCCAATCACCCTAACTCTACTGCTTTAAATGACGTAACATTAACTCTCTTCTGTAGTTTTCCAACTTTACTCCAAAATTTTATAGCAACTTCGTACATCATAGGTTTTTTTTTAATATATAATACAATCTATATTTTGTAAACTTGCTATATGCTTCAAATCAGTTAGATGCCTGTGCAAATGCTTAAATATTCTACCTTATATTTTATTCATGCTTAGCTCCCACCAGTCTCTACTTGGATCTTCTTGATGAACTCCTGCGCCTCCTCAGGGGTCTTGAAGATGTGTGTTCTGCCCTTATACGTGACCAGCAGTCTTGCAGGGTGAATTACTCCATGACGAATCCCAAGGTTGCGCAGCTCTTTACGGACGAGGTCAAACTGTTTCCTCAACCGTTGAATTCCTGTGGCCAAATCTGGGTAGAACCGCACCTGTTGATCCTGGTATTTAATTTCTCCTTTGGCTCGTGTCGCGTCGGAGATCATCATCCTGTCTCTGTAGCTAAGGAACTTCATAATTAGCGTCCTCGGTGCTGCCTTATTATCTCTCTGTGGTCCAATTCGGTGGGCGCTTTCTAAAACAACTGATGATTGCAGCTCCGCGTTGTTCAGCGCTTCTGGAATCCACTTTTCCAAAAAGGAACACGGGTCCCGACCTTCGGTTCCCTCCGGTAGACCCACCAGCCTCAGGTTGTTCCGTCTCGACCGGGACTCCAAGTCCAGGACATTATCTTCCAGACATTTATTTTTTTTTTCCAAAGTGCGCACCTTTAATTGAAGGCTGGCGACGTCATCTTCAGCACTGGAAACTCAAAGCTCCACCTGCGCCGCTCGTTCCACACAGTCACCCAATTCCTTTCTCATTCCTTCCAACGCTGCCATAATCCCATCAAATTTAGCGGAAAAGTCTGCTCTCATTGAACTAATGGCAGCGAGCACCGCACCTGTGCCGTCGCCCGCAGTCACCGCACCGTTGCTAGCTTCCTCTGCCATATCTGGAGCTTTATTTGCTGCATCATGGACGTGAAAGTCTGTTAATTTGGACTGTTTCGGCGGTTCAATTTTTCCTCCACCTGATTTCCCAGCCTTAGGTTTCACTGGCATATCCTCGCCCAAACGCTGGGATAGGTTCTGTTCCAAATGAGAGAGTTATTTGCCGATTTTTTTTCTCTAGGAGCAGAGCAGAGTGAGACGTGTCCTTCTATGTAGCCGCCATAACAGGAAGTCGTTCTGTAGGTAGTTTGTTTGAATGGTGGTCTCTCACCTTTGCTGAAGGGTTGGCTGCTGCATGTCACAAAACTTGGGTCATTTCTTGCTTTAGCTTCGTCTTGGACAAACTTTACAAAATATGAGAAGGGAGGGAAGGTTACATCATATTTTTGTTTGTATTTTGAGCCTGTGTGCAGCCATTTATCTTGTAAACTTGGAGGTAACTTTTCAACTATGGGCTTAACACCACGAGGTGTGTCGAGGTAGGCGAGGCCTGGGAGATAAGCTTCATCTTTAGCGACCCGCATCTCTAAGAGCAAATCTCCAAGTTCCCTGAGTTTTACGTTATCTTTGTTTGTAAGGCGAGGGAAGTTATCTAATTTTTTGAACAAGGCGTTTTCTACTACTTCTGGCGTAGCATAACATTCTTCTAACCTGTCCCATGACAATTGGAGGGCAGCTTTGGGGTTAGTGGCATAGACAGCTCTGATTCTTTTAACATGCTCTGAGGACTCTTTACCAAGCCACTTGACTAGGAGATCTAACTCCTGGCTATATGTGAGACCAACGTCTTCAGTTGCATTTATGAATGACGACTGCCATGCTCTAAAGTTTTCGGGGGTGTCGTCAAACTTAAAGAGTCTGGTTGTGATTAGCTCTCTGCGCGCGAGGAACCTAGCAAAGTCTGTCATAGGTGGGTCACCATTGTGGGAAGCATGGTAGCTGTTTGGCCTGACATAGTCTCTCGGTATGTCGATGGATTCATTTTTTACGTACATTTTTTTGAATGTTGGTGGAGAGGGAGTTTGTTCGGGTCTCCTTGGAGTGAATAATTGCGCCTTTTGTGCAGGTTCGACTTGAGGTGCTTCTTCTTCGGCTGGTCGCACCTGTGACTCTAGCTGGGTTTGGTGGTGCACATACTCCATAGTTCTCTGTCTGACAACTTGTAATGAAATTGCGCTCTTTACACTCTCTCCTTTGTCTTGCTTGGCAGCTGCAGCAGCTTCTAGAACTTCTGCTTTTGCTGTAGCGGCCACTGCTTCCTTCTCGATCTCCAGCATCTCTAGATCCAGTTCTAGCTTTGCTTGTTGCTTTTTAATTTCTAGTTGTTTCTTACTGTACAAGGCTTTAGCATTCGCAGCTTCGGCAGAGGCTCGTGCCATGATGGCTGCTTCCAGTACGCTGGACTTTGAGGATAACTTGAAGCTAGAATGTTTGGAGCTGGAGCTAGCTTTGTATGATGTTTTGGCTTCAGAGTTCGCCTTTTCTTCTGCCCTCTTCTCTTGAGTGTCGTCCATCGCTGTGTCGTGAATCTTATCTTCACCAACTGCTGATATGGCTTTTCACTGTACTGTTATCACTACGTGTTGTATACACTGTGCATGTGAACGCAGATCAACAGCAAGCCAAACTCGTCTTTCATGAGCCAGGAAACCGAGCATCTTGCTCCTTTATTACAGTCTTCTAGACAGCTTACAATTCTTTACAATTGTGGCTTGAAAAGCTCAATGAAAGGCCCGAGTGAAACTGAAAAATATAAACAGAAAATAAATATATTTTAGCTCTTCGTCAAGTGAAAAATAAATGCACCAAAAAATGGCTAACGTCAGAAACTTGCACAGAAGTTAACTCTAGCTGCTACTAAAGGCAAACAACACATTTTCGCTATCTTTTCATATGCTAATTAGATCGCTAGTAGCAGCGTTACTATGCTAATACACAGCACTCTCGGTGTAAGGCAAGCTAGTAAGCTCCTGGGATAAGGCTAATTCCTGGTGACATCATATTCACAAAACGATCTCAAAATCACGTCTCATAAAACTTGTAGAGTTAACAAGACACTAATTAAACTCACAGCCATTGCTTTCGAAGGTGTAGAAAAGGATATAACACACAGGAGGAGCATCTTATACATTCACAGGCAGGTTTTTCTTTTCTACTTTTTTTCCTTCTCTCTCTCACTGACTTCCGCTTCTGCTACCCATAAATCATAGCGACCACTGGCTGCGCCTTCAACATGAAATACAGGTAAACCAGTACTGACTGTATGGAAGTTACTTTTAACCCAATGACTTATTACAGATGAATTATGACATTTTATTATTAACTTATGGTGAACTATTTTTAACCTTCTATGAAACACACTCTACTGTGGGCAGAACAATCATAGTTGGCAAATTTGGGAGCAAATGCGTCCTCCGTGATGGCAATGGCGAACATCAACATTCGTTTACAAACTCTTCTTCTGTGGTGTCCAGAAGTGAGGTTTTAGGATGGTTCTATGGCCACCATCAGTCCTCCAAGGCAAGAGCAGTAAGTTATACGTGTCTGCCACCTTGTGAGGCGGAATTCTTAGTACAACTGGTGAGTTTTTGGCCACGTCATATAACGTCACATGACAGGCACAGCGCTGCACCTGTGGCAGTGGGGGCGCTATCTGTCCATGAAATCTTGCCACAAGAAGGGTTAAGCTCTGTCTGTTCACTTGGTCATCACCGCTACATTATATGTTCTTCATTTGAGTACTCCTTAGGACATTTCTCCTGTTTCCTGTTTCCTCGTCTCCTCCTGAGCTTGACGGGTCAGGAGTGCATTCCTCTGTAAGTTGTTCTTGTTTTTGCATTTTGAGTTTTCTGCACTTTTTGGACTTATGTTATTATTCAATTCAATTCAATTCAACTTTATTTATATAGCGCCATTTCACAACAACAGTCATCTCATAGCACTATCAACTGTAGGGAGGACCCCCACAGTTGCAGAAAGACCCCAGCAATCAGGCGATCCCCTGTGAGCAAGCACTTGGCGACGGTGGAGAGGAAAAACTCCCTTTTAACAGGAAGAAACCTCCAGCAGAACCAGGCTCAGGGAGGGGCAGTCATCTGCTGCGACTGGCTGGGGGGTGAGGGGATAGAGAAGAAGAAAAGAACAGACATGTAGAGAGCAAACAGCACGATGGGGACTCAATCTATGGGAGAGAACAAACAAATGTTAATGACCAGCAAAAAAAAAAATATTTCATAGAGAGTGAGGAAAGGAGTGAGGCCCAGTGCATTACTGGAGGTCCCCCGGCTGACTAAACCTATTAGCAGCATAACTAAGGGAGGGTTCAGAAAACACATGATCCCTCCCTAATTGTAGGCTATATCAAAAAGGTAGGTTTTAGCCCTATTCTTAAAAACAGAGATCGAGTCTGACTCCCGAATCCAGATTGGCAGCTGATTCCACAGGAGAGGAGCTTGATAACTGAAGGCTCTGCCTTTTATCTTTAATAAATGTCACGGTGGTGCAGTGGTTAGGACTGCACCAGCACAGCAACTCACCCTTGGCCATGGGATCCCTGGTTCGATCCCAGCCCCTGACCAACAGTGATCTGTGTGGAGTTTGCATGTTCTCCCCATATCTGCGTGGGTTTACTCTGGGATTTCTCCAGTTTCCACCCACAGGCCAAAAACATGCAGGTTAGGTTAACTGGAGACTCTAAAGTGGCCCTAGGTTTGAATGTGTGTGAATGGTTAAGGGATAGCGCCGTACCGTGGTTGCTTCATCCATCCAGGTGGATGCCCTCAATTTCCCCTCTGGGGATCAATAAAGTATACAAAATCAAAAAAAAAAAAAATCAAATATCATTCAGCACTTGGGTTTGTCTCTCCTGCCTCGTAGAGGCAAACATGACAGAAGAGGTCTGTGCACAACAGATGTCCTCACAATCTGATGGATTTGGAGTGTTTTTACAAGAAGGAGAGGGCAAATATTCACTTCCTGTGTTGCTGACTGTCTGTGGTTTGTTCTCCTCGTTCTCCAGAGGATTTTGCCTTTAATTGTATTTTAATCACTTTTTTCCATCTACCGTTAGCTCTCACTTCTGTTTATCAAGCCTCTTGCACGTGTGTGTGCATTCACTGTCATCTAATCACCCTCTTTAGCCTTCCTTTCACCTTTCATCGGTGTTTTTGTTAGCTTTGGGTTAGCCTCTAGCTATGGCTACTAGCTCTCCTTCCCCTTCTCCTCTGGTGTGCTCTCTCTGTCAGATGTTTAACTACACCTCTGCCTCTTTTAGTGATAACGGTAAATGTAATAAATGTTGTCTTTCTGAGGCGCTCGAGGCGAGGTTGTCTGATTTGGAATCCTGGCTCCGCTGCATTGAAACACTGTCTGCGCCAGTTAATCTTGACGGACGTCCCCTAGCTGCAGCGGCGCTCCCTAGCATAAGGCGGCCTGTTAGCGGTTCTCCGGTCCTCCTCAGCAGTGAGGAGACTGGGTAGGTGACGGTGAGAAGGAAGCCTAGTCGCAAGGCCCCGGTTCACCACCAACTTGTTCATGTTTCTGATTGTTTTTCCCCACTCAGCGACACACCCGCTGAGGAAAAAACTCTGATCATTGGCGGCTCTGTAGTCAGAAATGTGAACCTAGAGACTCCAGCGGCCATAGTCAAATGCATTCCTGGGGCCAGAGCAGGCAACATCGAGTCAAATTTGAAAATGCTGGCTAAAAGTAACTGTAAATACTCCACAATTGTTATCCACGCCGGCATTAATGACGTCCGACTCCGGCAGTCGGAAGTCACAAAACTTAACGTGGAATCGGTGTTTGACTTTGCCAAAACAATGTCTGCCTCTGTAGTATTCTCTGGGCCCCTCCCCAATCTGACCAGTGATGACATGTTTAGCCACTTGTCATCCTTCAGCCGCTGGCTGTCTGTGTGGTGTCCTGCAAACAATGTGGGCTACATAGACAATTGGAGCTCATTTTGGGTAAAAACCTGGTCTTATTAGACGAGATGGCATCCCTCCTACTTTGGATGGTGCGTCTCATTTATCTAATAAGCTGGCATCATTTTTATCCAAATTTCCAAAACTGTGACAACTCAGAGCTGGGACCAGGAAGCAGGGTCGCAGTCTTACATGCCTCTCTGCAGCTCCTCTTCATCCGCCACCCCTCAACTTAGCCCCTGTCTTCCCCATCAGAGAATCATTGTCTGCTCCCTCCAAAGTAAATAAATAATATATTATATTATATATATAATATTTATATATATAATATTTATAAATATAATATTTATAATATATTATATATATAATATATTATATTTATTATAATAATATAATGTATAAGCATCCCAAAGTGATTAAACAAAAAGTTGGTAAAACTCAAATTAAACATGAAGCCTCTAAATTGAATGATTTGGCCTCTGTTCCTCCTCATAATTTAAAAATTAAATGTGGTTTGTTAAATATTAGGTCTCTAACCCCCAAGTCTCTGCTAGTCCATGATCTGTTAACTGATCATCAGATTGATTTAATATCCCTTACAGAGACTTGGTGAGGGCAAGAGGATTATGTTGGTTTGAATGAATCACCTCCTTCTGGTTATTTAAACTGTCAAAATCCCAGAAGTTCTGGTCGTGGAGGAGGAGTAGCAACAATTTACCATTCCAAATTACTAGTTAATGTAAAGCAAAAAACACATTATAATTCCTTTGAGGACCTGGTCCTCAGTATTGGGCACTTCAGCAATTTTAGGCTAAACCCAATTTTATTTGCCATAGTTTATCGTCCCCCATCAACCTACTCAGAGTTTTTATCCAAATTTGCCGAATTCTTAGCTGATTTAGTGCTGAAATCAGATAGAATAATTAAAGTAGGGGACTGTAATATACATGTAGATGTAGATAGTGATTGCCTTAATATGGCATTTTAATTCAATATTAGACACGATGGGGTTTTCTCAGAAAGTAAGAAATTCTATCCATTATCTCCACCATACTTTGGACCTTGTTCTGACATATGGCATAGAAATAGAAAAGCTGGTAGTGTCTCCTCATAACCCTGTACTGTCAGACCATTGTTAATCTTTGATTTTACTATTTCTGACTATTTGGCCACTAAGGAAAAATATTACTACAGTAGATGCCTCTCAGATGATGTTGTTACCAAATTTATGCAGATTGTTTCCTCTATGCACAACGGAAATAAGCAAAAGACAGCTTACTCCTTCTGTAATTGATAGCATGGTAGATAGTGTTACAGCTTCTCTGCATCAGACTCTAGACATGGTAACCCCTTTAAAAAAGAAAAAGTCTAATCAGAGATTTCTAACTCCTTGGTTCAACACAGAAACTCGTAGCTTAAAACAGAAGACTCGTCAATTAGAAAGAAAATGGTGCTCCACTAATTTAGATGAAATCTGTTTAGCTTGGAGAAATCATCTTTTAATTTATAAAAAATCTCTGAGAAAAGCTAGAACGAGTTATTATTCTGCATTAATAGAAGAGAACAAGAATAATCCCAGGTTTCTTTTCAGCACTGTAGCCAGGCTGACAAAGAGTCAGGACTCTGTCAAACCTAGCATTCCCTTAGAGCTTACTAGTCAGGACTTTATGAACTTTTTCAATAATAAAATTTCATCTATCAGAGATAAAAACAGTCAGATTCTTCCCACCGTTAACTTAAATACACTAACTACTACAACTCCTTTAACTGACATCTGTTTGGATCAGTTTACTCCAATTGACCTTTTAGAGTTAGACAAAATAGTTTCCTCATCCAAGCCTTCACCTTGTCTTTTAGACCCTATTCCTACCAGGTTATATAAAGAAGAAGTCTTCCCATTTATTGGTAGCTTTATTCTTCAAATAATCAATTCTTCATTAACTTTAGGCCATGTATCGCAGGCTTTTAAAACGGCTGTAATTAAACCCTTACTCAAAAAGCTAACGCTGGATCCAGGAGTTTTAGCTAACTATAGACCAATCTCTAATCTCCCTTTCATTTCAAAAATCTTAGAAAGAGTTGTTGCTACGCAATTATTTGACCACTTGCAGGGAAATGGTTTATTTGAAGAGTTTCAATCTGGGTTTAGAATCCATCATAGTACTGAAACAGCCTTAGTGAAGGTCACTAATGTCCTCCTGATCGCATCTGATAATGGACTTGTTTCTGTACTTGTCCTTTTAGAGTGCAGCTTTTGATACTATTGCTCATAATATTCTACTTGATAGATTAGAACACTATGTTGGACTTAATGGAACTTCGTTGCAGTGGTTTAGATCTTATTTATCTGATAGGTTCCAGTTTGTTCATGTCAGTAATGAGTTTTCTTTCAACTCAAAGCTCAGTCATGGAGTTCCACAGGGATCTGTGCTAGGCCCTACTCTTTTTAGTTTATATATGCTTCCGTTAGGCAACATTATTAGGAAGCACTGTATACATTTTCATTGTTATGGAAATGACACACAATTAAACCTGTCAATGAAGCCAGATGATGGTAATCAATTAGCCAAGTTAGAAGCCTGTCTTAAGGAAATCAAAGCTTGGATGACTTGTAATTTCCTGCCATTAAATTCAGATAAGACTGAAGTCATTCTTGTTGGTCCAAAAAACCTTAGAAATACCTTTCCAAATCACACTTTTAGTTTGGATGCAGTTAATCTTTCTCTTAATAGCTCTGTGAGGAACCTTGGAGTTATTTTTGATCAAGATCTGTTTTTCAATTCACATATTAAATTCATTTCTAAGACTGCCTTCTATCATTTGCATAATATTGCCAAGATTAGGAGCATCTTGTCTCAGAGTGATGCTGAGAAACTGATCCACGCTTTTGTTAGCTCTAGATTAGATTACTGTAACTCTTTATTATCAGGTTGTCCTAAAACATCACTAAAAAGTCTTCAGTTGATCCAAAATGCTGCTGCAAGAGTTTTAACAGGTATTAGAAAGAGAGATCATATCTCTCCGGTTCTGGCCTCCCTTCACTGGCTTCCCATAGAGTTTAGAATTAAGTTTAAAATCCTTCTTCTCACTTTTAAAGCTCTAAACAATCAGGCCCCTTTTTATTTAAAAGATCTTATATTACCCTATTATCCTAACAGAGCACTACGCTCCCAAAATGCTGGATTACTTGTAATACCTAGAATCTCCAAAAGTACAATGGGGGGCAGAGCCTTCAGTTATCAAGCTCCTCTCTTGTGGAACCAGCTGCCAATCTGGATTCGGGAGTCAAGACTCGATTTCTGTTTTTAAGAATAGGGTTAAAACCTTCCTTTTTAATATAGCCTACAATTAGGGAGGGATCATGTGTTTCTGAACCCCCCCCCCCCCCCCCTTAGTTATGCTGCTACTAGGTTTAGACAGCCGGGGGACCTCCAATAATTGCACTGGGCTTCACTCCTTTCTTCACTCTCAATGAAATATTTTTTTTTCGCTGGTCATTAACATCTGTTTGTTCTCTCCCATAGACTGAGTCCACATCATGCTGTTTGCGCTCTACATGTCTGTTCTTTTCATCTTCTCTATCCCCTCACCCCCCAGTCAGTCGCAGCAGATGACTGCCCCTCCCTGAGCCTGGTTCTGCTGGAGGTTTCTTCCTGTTAAAAGGGAGTTTTTCCTCTCCACTGTTGCCAAGCACTTGCTCACAGGGTATCGCCTGATTGCTGGGGTCTTTCTGCAATTGTGGGGTTTCCCCTACAGTTGAAAGTGCTATGAGATGACTGTTGTTGTGAAATGGCGCTATATAAATAAAGGTGAATTGAATTGAATTGAAATATTGCCAAGATATGGTCAAGAAACTCTTACACAAATAGACTGAATCTAAATGCATTTCAACAAAATAGCAGTTTAAGGGTGTGCGCACTTATGCAACAGCCTAGTTTTTAATTTCTTGAAAATATTTTTTACCTTAACATGTTTGCCTGTTTTCCAGTTGAACTGTAGTTTACATTAAGGGTGGGAAATATTTGGAAATACTTTATTGTGCTGTTATTTTTGCTTCACAAAACTGGGCATTTTGAATGAATGAATGAATCTTTATTTCGGATAGATTAAAAGTAAAGATTAAAAAAAGAAACAGAATAATATAACAAAGGGGGAAAGAAAATTCAACAAGGTCAAATTAGACAATAACTCCTCTGATTATACAGTTCAACATAAGTTATCCGAAATGGGTGATGGCTGAAGCCACAGCTTATATTGCCCACCCATATTCCATCCAAGAATTCAAAAGAAAAACAAAACAAGAGCGATTACAATTCATAACAAAGCTAAGACAAAATGTGACAAAAAACTAAGCTACAACACAACACAGACTGGATATGACAATCCTTATGTGATTTTACATGTCATCTTGTATATATGTTTGGAGTATTTCTTCCTTTAGTTTTTGTTTAAATTGTCCAAGCGTTGTACATGATTTTAATTCAGGTCCAAAAGCGTTCCATAATCTGACTCCTTGCACTGAAACACAGTGTTGCTTGGTGGTAGTTCTCACTGAAGGTTTTTGAAATATACATGTTCCTCTGAAATGATATTATTTCTCCCTTATTTGGAACAACTTTTGGATATTTGCGGGCAGTGATAGATTCTTCACTTTAAACATTATTACTGCAGTTTTAAAGTCAACCAGATCTTTCAACTTAAGAGCTTTTAATTTAAGAAAAAGTGGGTTTGTTGATTCCCTGTAAGCAGCTTTGTTTATTATTCTAATAGCTCTCTTCTGAAGCATAAAGATTGGATATATGTTTGTTTTATATGTATTTCCCCATACTTCAGAACAATATGTCATGTATGGGAGTATTAATGAATGATACAAAGTATATAATGTGGGTTGATTCAACAAATATTTCACTCTGTGTAGTATTGCAATTGATTTAGATATTTTACCTTTAATATAATTAATATGTGACTTCCAACACAGTTTATTATCAATTATTATTCCAAGAAATTTAGTTTTGGATACCCTTTCAATCTCTACACCATTTACACTGAGTTTAGATACTAAGTTGTTGTGATGGTTGTTAAAAACTATAAAGTTTATCTTACTTAAATTGAGCGTTAATTTGTTTGAATCAAACCACAGTTTAAGCTTTCCTAATTCCTTTCCGAGTGTATCCAAAGTTGTTCCAAATTGTTTCCACTGCATAATAAATTAGTGTCATCGGCAAACAATATTAAATACATTTTTTCCGAAACTTTACATATATCATTTATATACATATTGAATAACAATGTCCCCAAAACTGAACCCTGTGGGACTCCACAAGTAACCTTTAGTAACTGTGAGTTTTTGTTACCAACACATACATACTGATATCTATTCTTTAAGTAACTACATAACCAGGACAGTGCTACCCCCCTAATACCACAATTTTGTAGTTTCTTCAATAATAAATTATGATCCACTGTATCAAATGCTTTTTTAAGATCCAGGAATACCCCAACTTGGCATAATGATGGGCTCAGGGAACACACACACACAGGCTCGGGAAAGATTTAAGGCTTTATTCAAACAACCAGTGATGTCTGAATGCGTGAGTGGAAGTGTGGATGTGATGTGGGTGAACAGGGTGCATCGAGAGCAGAACAGTTCGCCGTGCAGCCAGGCAACCCTGAGGGCAGAGCAGAGCAGGGAATTAGCGACAGTCTTACGCCCCGTAGGGAATAACTACAATATACTGCTTACGTGCAGATGAGATGGTGACTGGCGTCGGCGACGCTGATGCTGCCTGGAGGACAGCGCTGCTGCGCGCTCCCGACGTGCTGGAGAGAGGGTTGACAGGGAGAGGCGAGGAGGAGGAAATCTGCCACCCTGGAGGTCCACCTGTGCACAGGGGAGAAGCTGGAGAGAAGGTAAGAGAAATGGTGCAGCTTACATGCTTGGGAAATGGTGCGCTGGCCGGGACGAGACGGTCGAGCGCTGGAGGTTTGGGAGCGTAGACGAGCAGACGACTCCAGGCCGGAGCAGAGGGCAGAGGGAGTTATATAGGCAGAGGCTGATGAGGCACAGGTGTGCGCGCCGCTGGCATTGATGACCGGCGAGATCAAGTTGTAACAGTACTCCCCCGCCCCCCCCCGAGCAGCGCCTCCCTGCGCTGGCTTACCTGGGTGCGCCCGGTGGAACTCCGTGATGAGATTCTTATCCAGCACCCAGGACGGGGGCACCCAGGATCTGCATTCAGGGCCATATCCTTCCCAGTCCACCAGATACTGGAGACCGCGACCACGGCGGCGGGAGTCCAGTATGGCCGTGACCCCCCATGCCGGATCGCCGTTGATCATCCTGGGAGGAGGAGGGGCTCTGGGAGGAGGACAGAGAGGGTCAGACACAACAGGTTTTATATGGGAAATGTGAAACGTTGGACAGACCCGGAGGGAGGGGGGGAGAGCCAAACGCACAGCCACCGGATTAATTATCTTGGTTATGGGATAGGGACCGATGAAGCGCTGTGCCAGCTTTCTCCTCTCAGCCTTCAACTTAATATCCCGGGTAGACAACCATACCTGTTATATAGGCTATGTATAACATACCTGTTATATAGGTTATATATATATAGTTATATAGGCAGAGGCTGATGAGGCACAGGTGTGCGCGCCGCTGGCGCTGATGACCGGCGAGAGCAAGTTGTAACACAACTGAATACTCTTTATTTTCAACGGCAGTTGATATTTTTTCTATAAATTCCATTACAGCAAATTCAGTTGTCCTCTTGTGTCTGAACCCATATTGCTGCTCACACAATAAATTATTCTTCATTATGAAGTTGTCAGTTCTCTCATAGAATATTTTTTCAAGTATCTTGGAAAATTGCGGCAATAGTGAAATTGGTCTATAGTTTGAGAATTCCCCTCTGTCACCCGTCTTGTATATCGGAATTACTTTAACTATTTTCATTGCATTGGGAAATATACCTGTTTGGAGAGACAGGTTATAGATATACATCAGTGGTTTCACTAAGCATTCAATAATAGTTTTGACTAAGAGCATGTCAATACCATCACAGTCCGTAGATGTTTTACTTTTAAAGGATTTAACAGTTTTAATGACCTCTCTCTCGTCTGTGTTCTTTTTAAAAATGGAGTCTTTTATAGCAGTGTTTTTGCTTATTGTATCACCTGCAGGTGCCGTAATGGGTATTTCTCGAGCCAAATTAGGACCAATATTAACAAAAAAGTTATTAAATTCATCTGCAGGTGAAACTGCATTCACACTCTAAGTCGTTTTATTATTTTTTGAAAAATTGGTTTGGTAGCTTGTATTTCTGTTTTTATTTCCAAGAATATTGTTAAGTATTGTCCATGTATTTTTTTTTTTCCACAATATCTTTATTGAACCTTTTTTTTTTTTTAACAAACATGATACAAACAATCAAACACTAACACTAAAGTACTACAAAAAAAAAAAATACACTAAAAACACCAACAACCACCAACAAAATCAAGTCTTCAACAATGCTCCTCTGTTTAGTCTAGACAATCCAATACATAAGTATACATATTATGTTCACCAGTTTGGAATTTACAAGGTCCACACACATCATTCACCTTCTTCTTCAAGAGTTATGTTTAAATTTTTTACATAATCAATAAAAGGTCTCCATATATTCTCAAACACAATTTCCTTTGATTTCAGTATATATGTTATTCTTTCTAATGGAAGGTTTGTTAACATCTGTCTTAACCACTGAGTCACATCTGGTCTATGAGTCTTTTTCCATAATAGTGCAATACATTTTTTGGCATTAAGCAAACTGAGGTCTATGAATGTTCTTTCACTTTTATTAAAATTATGCTTTTCTGGGTACAGACCCAACAAAAACAGTTTAGGATTCAATATGATTTGTTTTGAGATTATTTTTTCAATTGTTACCCTCACCTCTTCCCAAAACATTCTTATTAATCTACATTCCCATAAACAATGAAATAGGGTTCCTTTACTTTCCATGCATTTTGTGCATGTATCTGGTATATTTTTGTTATATCTATTTAACTCCTCCGGTGTAACATACATCCGCATTAACCATTTGAAATGTATCAATTTAAGGCGTGCATTTATTGATTTGGTTTGAGCTTCTGTACAAGCCAATTCCCATTGTTCCTCTGAAATTTCAGTTTGCAGATCTTCTTTCCAGTAGTTTAATCTTTTCAGTGAATTTTCACTTGAAGATAGTGTCAATGAGTTATAAAACTCTGAAATAATACCCTTTCTTTTACTATCTTTCATCATCATTTTTTCCAAGGATGAATAAATAGGTCGAGTGAGAGCTTTATTTTGATTTGATCGAATAAAGTTTCTAAGTTGAAGATATTTAAAAAAATGTGTTCTATTGAGATTAAATTTGATCCTCAGCTCTTCAAAAGACATTATGTTATCTGCACATGGCAAATATAAATCCTGAATCTTTTGTATCCCTTTTAAATTCCATACTTTAAATACAGCGTCCGCTCTCCCTGGTTTAAAATATTGATTACCCCATATTGGACTAAATTGTGACAATAACTGTGGTTCTTTTAAATAGTTTTTAGCTTCACACCATATTTTGATCATATGCTTTACAAATGGATTTTTAACTTGTTTTTGTAATTTTTTTGCCGAATCTGAGTATATGAATATGGGAAGAGGTAAAGGTAAATTGTATGATTCCATTTCAGTCCAGTGAGGGAGATCATTTGATGAAAAATAATATGTCATAGACCTCAGTTGTGCCGACCAATAATACAACATAAAATTTGGACATTTCAGACCTCCACGATCAAATGGTAAATATAATAAAGACAAACGTAATCTAGCCCTCCTGTTGTTCCATATAAATTCCACTAACTTTTTTTTTATTCTTGAGAATAGATCTAAAGGTGGTGATAAGGGAATGTATTGAAATAAATAAAGTATTTTAGGTAAAATATTACTTTTAAGTATATTGATTCTCCCGATCATCGACATTGGTAGTGACATCCATCTCTGAGTTAACTCATTGATATCTGACATTAAGGCTTCATAGTTGACACTGACGACTGATTCTAGCTTAGGCACAATTTGGATTCCTAAATATTTAAACTGATTTACAACATTGAATTGATTTACCTCAGGGGCTGGGTAATTTCTCTGGGTCTCATTTAGCATTAATATTGAAGATTTAGTTTTATTTATTTTATATCCTGATATTTCCCCAAAATTCTTTATTAAATTCAACAAGGTTGGAATTGATTTTTTTAGATTCGACATAAACAAAATTATATCATCGGCGTACAGGGAGATTTTATGTTATGTTGGTCCAACTTTAATTCCATATATTTGTGAATGTAAACGTATCGCTATCGCTAAAGGTTCAATTGCCATAGTAAACAGTAAAGGTGAAAGTGGACAGCCTTGTCGACATCCTCTATTGATTTTTATTGGTTTTGAAATATTGTTATTTGTTAGGATTTCTGCTGTAGCATTATTGTATATTATTTGAACCCATTTTATGAAATTATTTCCAAGTCCAAACCTTTGTAGGACTTCAAAAAGAAAGGGCCATTCAACTCTATCAAAGGCCTTTTCGGCGTCCAATGATAGGAGAGCTGTATCCGGTGCTTCTTTATTAAAATAAATAATATTAAATAGTCTTCTTACATTATGGAAGCCTTGTCTACCCTTTATAAAGCCATTCTGATCTCGATTAATAATATTTGGTAAAATTTCTTGTATTCGTCTTGCTAAAATTTTACAGATTATCTTAAGGTCGGCATTTAATAGGCTTATTGGTCTCATATTTTCACATTTATTAGAGGGCTTACCTGGTTTTGGCAGCAGTATAATTAAGGCATTATTTATGTATGATGGTAAATTATTATTTTGAAATGCTTCTAGAACCATTTCCAAAAAAGGTTTCCATGTATTTTTAATATTGTCTCTGTTTTTCTCCAGTTCTTTACTGTAATAGTCTCTTTTACTACAACTTATTATATATGTTAACTTATTTTTGTATGTTTTATACCACTGCTCTGCTTCTTTTGTCCTTTTCTTTAGGAAAGCTTTATATAATAAATTTTTCTTTTTATACGCCTTTTGTAATCCTTTGGTTAGCCATGGCTTATCGACAAATTTATGTTTAAGCTTTTTCTTTACTAATGGACAATTTTTTTTTTCATAAAGAGTGGTTACAATGTTCATAAATGTGTCATAGGCTTCATTTACATCTGATACATAGACTTTTGTCCAGTCTTGCTTCAGCAAGTCTTCTTTAAAAGAACTGATTGCATTTGGTGCATGTGCGGCTGGGGAAGTCTGTCTCAGACTCTGTTAGCATCAGCATTGGATCACCCCAGGGCTGTGTACTTTCCCCCCTACTCTTCTCCCTTTATACCAACTCCTGCACCTCCTCCCACCAGTCTGTTAAGCTGATTAAGTTTGCGGACGACACCACCCTCATCGGGCTCATCTCCAACGGCGACGAGTCCGCCTACAGGGAAGAGGTGGCCCAGTTGGTGTCCTGGTGCAGCCACAACAACCTGCAGCTGAATGCTCTGAAGACAGCGGAGATGATTGTGGACTTCAGGAAAGTCACAACCCCCCTGCCCCCCCTCACCATCACAGGCTCTCCCATCACCATTGCAGATTCCTTTCGCTTCTTGGGCACCACCATCACCCGAGACCTCAAACGGGAGCCAACCATCAGCTCCCTCATCAAAAAGGCCCAGCAGAGGATGTTCTTTCTGCGGCAGCTGAAGAAGCTCAAGCTACCCACCAAGATGTTAGTGCAGTTCTACACGGCCATCATCGAGTCCATCCTCACTTCCTCCATAACTGTGTGGTATGCAGGAGCCACTGCCAGGGACAGACTAAGGCTGCAGCGCGTCGTGCGCACTGCTGAGAAGGTGATAGGCTGCAAGCTCCCATCTCTCCAGGACCTGTACATCTCCAGGACCCGGAGGCATGCTGGCCGGATCATAGCCGATCCTTCACATCCTGGTCACGTACTGTTTGCCCCCCTCCCCTCAGGTAGAAGACTTCGGTCCATTCGGACTAAAACCTCCCGGCACATGAACAGCTTTTTCCCCTCTGCCATCAGACTGCTGAACATTAAGTGACTTTTTGACTCTCGTGCACTATGTACAGCAGCTCAACCAGACTCACGTCATTCATCACTGTTTTTCTGTTGCATTATCGACTGCACTATGTGGTACCTCACATTATCTGCTACTTGCTAATTTTTTAAAACTGCCTTGACTAGTACTACTCATTATTACTAGTATTATTATTATTATTATTATTATTATTATTATTACTTATTATTACTTATTTTTCTACACTTATTGCACGTTTTTAGTCCTTTAGTTTTTTAGTTTATCCCTTTTTCTCATCATGTTTTTAATGTTGCAGCATGGCACCGAGACAAATTCCTAGTTTGTGTACTACATGAACAATGGCAATAAATCTGATTCTGATTCTGATTCTGATTCTGATTCTGGTGATTTGTATCTGAACGATCTAAAAAAAATTTCTGTATTGGCCTCCGTGTGGCCATGGATAAGTGCAAAGGTTGGCAAATGGTCACTTATATCATTTATCAATAATCCACTTTCTATTTTCTTATCAATAATATTAACAAACAGGTTGTCAATAAGTGTAGCAGTGTGAACTGTGATTCTACTGGGATGTGTTATTGTGGGATATAGACTCATACTGTACATAGAATTCATGAACTCTGTAATTACATTTTGTTGAAATGGATTTAGTTAATCAGTATTGAAATCTCCACAAATTACTACCATTTTCTTACTAGTAATATTATTGTACAGCTCGACTAATTTATCTCTGAATGTCTCAATGCAAGTTCCCGGCGTTCTATATATACAACTTCTAATTAGATTTTTTGTTTTATCTTGGTCAGTCTCAACAGTAACACATTGTAAAATCCCTGGTAGTGCAAAGGACATTCCATTTACAAGCTTACACCTATACAGGTCATCAATATACAGTGCAACACCACCACCCTTTTTTTGAGATCTGTTAATATGAAACATCTGATATCCCTCTATTGCCATCAGGGGAGCCTGCTCTTCATTAAGCCAAGTTTCAGAGACTGCAATAGCTGTAAATTTTCTGTCTAGCCATTTTAAATAGTCCTGAATCTGTGGAAAGTTTTTGTTAAGACTTCTGCTGTTGAAGTGTATTATTGATAGTTTACCATCTAGTTGCACTTGACTTTTGAATTGCTTTTCAGTGTAATATTCACAATGATTATGAATATTATTGAAAAAGTGGTTATCAGGATCAATATCATTCTCCATCTCTTGTAGTTTATGTTCAGCATAATGGCATATTTTCAGAGTTTGAATTTCCTCACTCTGTGTCAAATGACTTCCTCCAACTGGGTATAATTGACATCTACTCAAGTCAGTTATAAGTTTTTTTGTTTGTTTTGTTTATTTTTTTTTTAAAGTACATTGACATGGTATGTCAAAAGAACTATTCTTGCCGTGTGTGTGGATATGGATTATCATAGTCTCTTAATTTTCTTAATCAGTGTTCATCTATATTTATTTAAGTCAGTAAGATCTCTGATTATTATACTCTTTGCTTCCTCAGGTGTTCCATTTAGTTTGATCCAAACTCTACAATTTCTTGTCCATGTTGCCTGTATCTTATTTTGTCTTTTCAGCATC
The DNA here is from genome assembly GCA_020510985.1 of Pholidichthys leucotaenia. Lineage (NCBI taxonomy): Eukaryota > Metazoa > Chordata > Actinopteri > Cichliformes > Pholidichthyidae > Pholidichthys > Pholidichthys leucotaenia. Next base: position 258,342,292 of record CM035838.1, read on the forward strand.
TGTGCTTGCCGTGCCATTTCAGCATTAGATTTTGTTAGATGTTCATTTAGGTAAACTTCTGTTCCCCGTAGCTTTCTGGCCTGCCTCAGTATGTCATTCTTTACCCTTCTGTTCTCAAAATGCATCACAATTGATGTCTTTGTTTTATTATCCTTTCTGGGTAAAGCATGACAGGCTGAAATTGCATTTGCTTCAACCTTTATATTTCTACTATTAAGGAACTGAAGCACCTGGTTTTCCAGGGAGACTGATTCACTCAGGGGAGCCTCCTCACCTCTCATTCCTGCTGTAGCATGAGCATATGATTGATATTTAATGTCTAGTCCACTTATAATTAGATCATCCATACGAGAATATTGTTCAAGATCCTCGACGCATCGCTCCAAGTCTGCAATTTTTTTGTCTTTTTCCTTAATTGTTAATTTTAACTCTCGGACTTCTTCCATTAGCCCTAATAGTTTAGCCTGCTGACTAGCCACTTTGGTCAGTTCTTCTGACATGAAGTTCAGAGATTTTTGATCTCTTCCATTTCCTCCTTCTTTGGTGGCATTTTTACTGACCTGTTGATAGTAAAACAATCTCTGCTGGTGTCGCCGGTATCCGATCTGACCGACCTTGAATCCAGCTGGGCCTCAGCTAGCCCCCTCCGCTGCTAGTCCCGCTGCTTACCGCCGCTGCAATTGAGCTCCTGTCCAGCCGGGGTACCGGCAGCTCCTCCACCGAGTCCCACCACCCTCCACCGCTATAGTTGAGCTCCGATCTTGCTCCTGTCTGGGGTCCCAGTAGTTCTTCCGCTGAGCCCCGCCACCTACCGCCATCTTCCTCAGTAGTTCCTCCGCCGAGCCCCGCCGCTGTAACTGGGCTCCGATTCCGGCTCTTATCCGGCTGGGGCCCCGGTGGTCCTCCACTGGTCCCCATCTCCTACCACCGCTGTACTTGAACTCTGATTCGGCTCCCGTCCAACTGTTGCCTCGGTTAGTTCCTCCGGCGAGCCCCAATCACCGGGGACAGAGTCGCTTCTTTGCTTCTTTTGATCTTTTAGCGAGTCCTATCAGCTATTTTAACAGCTGTGAACACTTTTTACTATATGTCCACTGTGTGTGGAACCATTTCTGCCCATAAAACAGACTACGCAAATGCTAAGGTCCCCATCAGCCACTAGGGGACCCCCAAGCTACAAGTTCACCCTCAAAAAATTTTCTGAGGGAGAATTAAAATTACCTTTAACCTTTTTTCTTGTAAATTTGCAACTTTGTCTTGTAACGTTTTTACTTTTTATTGTCATGAGCTGAGCACAGGAGGTTTTCGCCTTGCTCAGTCTCATGGCTTTTTCTCTACATTTATATATTTGTTGTATTTTGTGCTTTATGGGTTTCTGTAATTCTTGGACTGTTTGCTATTTTCCTGTTTATGTGTTAGTTTTGTTACACTTTTACTTTGTGTTAATTTGCATTTGTTTGTTGATATTTTATTCTTTATATCTTTACTGTTGTGTTCTTTTTCTGGGTTGACACCTGTCAGTGGCAATTCCGGGTTGGTGCTCCAGGTGGGAGTTGCCCTGTCAGCTGTCAGTTCCAATCGCTCCTCTCTCATTACCCCCAGCTGGTCTAATTATGAATCATTGTTTCCTTCTGCCCGCTCATGTGACCCACACCTGTCATTACTTATATGATTTGTTTTTGACCCTATTTAAGGGCAGTTATTTTCCTTTCTCATTGCCGCTGTCTTGAGTGATTTCCTCTCACTTCGTCTCGACCAGAACCCAGTCCTTGTTCTGATGCACAGTCTGTAAGTTTATTCGTTGTTTGCATTTTGTGTTAGAACACTATTTGGACTTATGTTTTGTTACTTTCAATAAACCTCACCAACTCACAGTTCAGCACGTGGGTCTCACCTCTTTGCCCCTGAAGGGCAATTCATGACATTTTTCTCATAAATTTGAAACCTTTTCTTATAAATTGGCTACTTCTATATCATAAATTTGCAACTTTTTTTCCATTGTTGACTTTTTTCACATTTTCAATTTTGCATTTTCTTCTCATAAATTTACAATATTTTTCCTCTAAATTTATGGTTTCTTTCTTGTAAATTTGAAACTTTCCATACATTTATGATGTTTTTGTAAATTTGCAATTTTTGTTGTAAATTGGCATTTTCCTCTCAAGAATTAGTAACTTTTTCTCATCACCTTGAAATGACTTATCTCACAAAGCTCAATTTTTTTCTTTTAAATTTGCAAGTTTTTTCTCACATATTTGTGACTTTTTTATTGCAAGTGTGCAAGTTTGTGGCTTTTTATTTGTACATTTCTTTCCTTTTTCTTCATTTTAAAGAATTTGGACTCCAGACAAATTGGTGCTCCCAAACACAGTCTTGCATAGGGCTCCACAGATGGCCCTGACCATGTGCTCAAAACTGACAAAAGCATTTTTTTATGAAGGTTAAGTTATTAAATCAATTATGATGAACAGAAGTAATATGAATGCAGCTCATTAAAAATTTTCCCTGACCCACTTCCAGTTATTGCATGGCATGTATACATCAGATTTATATAGCACTTTATCATAGACACTTTACAAATAGATACATTATTCATTCACTCCAGACAGACAATGGTAGTGGCAAGCTACTACTGTAGCCACAGCTGCTCTAGGGCAGGCTGACGGAAACGTGGCTGCCAATCCACGCCAGCGGCCTCTCTGGCTACCACTGAACATTTATGCACATTCATACCCAGTGTTATGGACACTGGAGGCAAGTTGGGTAGTGTCTTGCCCAGGAACACAACAGCAGGATATCTGGGGAGAGCAGGATTCGAACCGCCAACCATTCGGTTACTGGACAACCTGCTCTACCTCCTGAGTCACTGCCGCCCTTAATGCCACCACATGGTAATTTGCAGCTCTGAACTCTTAAGAGTTTTTCTTTTACAGGTGCTAAAGTGGAGTAAGGTGGCACAATGGAGCCAGCTGAATGCAGAGTGGTCATCAGGTTCCTGTACTTGAGAGGCCACACTATGGGAGATGTACAATGAGATGAAAGAGACTTATGGGGAGGATACCCCATTGCATGACATAGTTCAGGTGTGGTTGAACATCGGTAGAAATGGCACCAATTCCCTGGTGAACACAGTGCGACATTGATGAAGACACCATCCAACAAGTGGAGGAATGAATCGCGTGCTCCCAGGCTCTTTCACTATGATCTAGAGACTAAAGCCCAATCGAAGCGCCAACCTTGAAGAAGGCACATGTCCAGCCCTTGGCGGGCAAGGTCATGCTCACGGTCTTTTGGGACAAGAATGGAGTTCGTCGGCCTCCGTTGGTCTATGATAACCATGGAAGAGAATCTTAAACGTCTACTCTGCTGGAACAGCACCGCCTGTGGCTGAACAGGCCGATGCGCGAATGGCAGTCCCTGTCACACAGGTCACACTTGTGGGTGGTCTCCGTGCTGCTGGGTCTGTGGCGGTTCTTCCTGCGGGTCCTTTTTTCATCTGCTGCAGCAGTCAGTCTCTCTTCACCCACCTTGAGCTGTCTGGTCAGGGTGCCTCTCCATTTGGAGCGGTCCGTTGCAAGGTCCTCCCAGCGCTCTGTGTTGATCTCCAGGGCCTTCATGTCTCTCTTGCAGACGTCTCTAAAGCGCAGCTGTGGGCGGCCAACGTCTCTCCTGCCAGTCGCCAGTTCTCCGTAGATGACATCCTTGGGGATTCTGCCATCCTCCATATGGTGAACGTGGCCTAGCCAGCGGAGCCTGCGCTGCCTGAGTAGAGTGAACATGGAGGGAAGGCTGGCACGGGACAGAACTTCTGTGTTGGGCACTTTGTCCTGCCAGGATATGTCCAGGATGTGGCGAATGCAGCGCAAGTGGAAGGAGTTCAGTCTCTTTTCCTGTCGGGCGTATGTTGTCCACGTCTCATTCCCATAGAGCAGTGTGCTGATGACACAGGCGTTGTACACTGCCATCTTCGTCTTGACAGAGAGTTTGGGATTCTCCCACACTCGTGTGGTGAGGTGAGCGAGTGTGAAGGCTGATTTTCCAATCCTCTTGTCGATCTCTGTATCAAGGGAGAGGTTGTTGCTGATCGTGGACCCCAGCTACGTGAACTGATTCACGACCTCCAGCTCGTAGTCGTCGATGGTGATGGCTGGTGGTGCCTCCGCGCCCCGCACCAAGACATTAGTCTTCTTCAGGCTGATGGTAAGCCCAAAGTGCTTGCAAGCCTGGGAGAAGCGGTCCATCAGGGTCTGAAGCTCCTGCTGTGTGTGGGTTGCGACTGCAGCGTCGTCTGCGAACAGCATGTCTCTGATTAGAGCCTTGTGTACTTTGGTTCTGGCTTTCAGGCGGGCGAGGTTGAAAAGCCCGCCGTCAGATCCTGTGTGCAGGTAGACTTCCTCTGCCGCTGTGCCGAAGGCATGCCCCAGGAGCACAGCAAAGAAAATCCCAAAGAGGGTTGGCGCAAGTACACAGCCCTGCCTCACTCCGCTGCGCATGTTGAATGGCTCTGAGACGTTGCCGTCGTGCTGCACTATCCCCTGCATGTTGGTGTGAAATGATTCGATGAGGCTTTGAAACTTTGGTGGGCATCCTATCTTTGGCAGGATCTTGAAAAGGCCCTCTCTGCTGACTAGATCGAACGCTTTGGTGAGGTCGATGAAGGCGACATACAGGGGCATGTTCGGTCCCCTGCATTTCTCCTGGAGTTGGCGGATGGAGAATATCATATCTACCGTCGATCGCTCAGCGCGGAAGCCACACTGAGACTCGGGGTAGACACGTTCGGCAAGCTTCTGTAGACGAATGAGAACAACTCGTGCGTAGACTTTGCCAACAACGCTGAGGAGGGAGATGCCCCTGTAGTTGTTGCAGTCGCCTCCCTCCCCCCTGTTTTTGTAGAAGGTGATGATCTTGGCGTCCCTCATGTCTTGTGGTATGGCACCTTCCTTCCAGCACTGGCAGAGGACGTCATGCAATGGCAGCAATAGGGCGGTCTTGCAGTGCTTGATCAGGTCGGGGGGTATGCCGTCATTGCCGGGTGCCTTGCCAGCGGCCAAGCTATCAATGGCCTTGCTGAGTTCGTCGATGGTTGGCTCAGCGTCAAGTTCGTCCATGGATGGCAGGCAGACCTTGACTGTAGAAGTCATGATGCTGGATTATCTGACAAACGGTACCACAATTACCTGGACTTACTTCACTGCTTTATTCTTCATATAATCAATTCTTCATTAACTTTAGGCCATGTACCGCAGGCTTTTAAAACGGCTGTAATTAAACCCTTACTCAAAAAGCCAACGCTAGATCCAGGAGCTTTAGCTAACTATAGACCAATCTCTAATCTCCCTTTCATTTCAAAAATCTTAGAAAGAGTTGTTGCTACGCAATTATTTGACCACCTGCAGGGAAATGGTTTACTTGAAGAGTTTCAATCTGGGTTTAGAATCCATCATAGTACTGAAACAGCCTTAGCGAAGGTCACTAACGACCTCCTCATTGCATCTGATAATGGACTAGTTTCTGTACTTGTCCTTTTAGATCTTAGTGCAGCTTGTGATACTATTGATCATAATATTCTACTTGATAGATTAGAACACTATGTTGGACTTAATGGAACTTCGTTGCAGTGGTTTAGATCTTATTTATCTGATAGGTTCCAGTTTGTTCATGTAAATGATGAGTTTTCTTTCAGCTCAAAGCTTAGTCATGGAGTTCCACAGGGATCTGTGCTAGGCCCTACTCTTTTTAGTTTATATATGCTTCCGTTAGGCAACATTATTAGAAAGCACTGTATACATTTTCATTGTTATGCAGATGACACACAATTATACCTGTCAATGAAGCCAGATGATACTAATCAATTAGCCAAGTTAGAAGCCTGTCTTAAGGAAATCAAAGCTTGGATGACTTGTAATTTCCTGCTATTAAATTCAGATAAGACTGAAGTCATTCTTGTTGGTCCAAAAAACCTTAGAAATTCCTTTCCAAATCAAACTTTCAGTTTGGATGCAGTTACTCTTTCTCTTAATAGCTCTGTGAGGAACCTTGGAGTTATTTTTGATCAGGATTTGTCCTTCAATTCACATATTAAATTTGTTTCTAAGACTGCCTTCTATCATTTGCGTAATATTGCCAAGATTAGGAGCATCTTGTCTCAGAGTGATGCTGAGAAGCTGATCCACGCTTTTGTTAGCTCGAGATTAGATTATTGTAATTCTTTATTATCAGGCTGTCCTAAAACATCTTTAAAAAGTCTTCAGCTGATCCAAAATGCTGCAGCAAGAGTTTTAACAGGTACTAGAAAGAGAGATCATATCTCTCCGGTTCTGGCCTCCCTTCATTGGCTTCCCATAGAGTTTAGAATTAAGTTTAAAATCCTTCTTCTTACTTACAAAGCTCTAAACAATCAGGCTCCTTTTTATTTAAAAGATCTGATACTACCGTATCATCCTAACAGAGCACTACGCTCCCAAAATGCAGGATTACTTGTAATACCTAGAATCTCCAAAAGTACAATGGGAGGCAGAGCCTTCAGTTATCAAGCTCCTCTCCTGTGGAATCAGCTGCCAATCTGGATTCGGGAGTCAGACTCGATCTCTGTTTTTAAGAATAGGGCTAAAACCTACCTTTTTGATATAGCCTACAGTTAGGGGGGGATCATGTGTTTCTGAACCCTCCCTTAGTTGTGCTGCTAATAGGTTTAGTCAGCCGGGGGACCTCCAGTAATGCACTGGGCCTCACTCCTTTCCTCACTCTCTATGAATTTTTTTTTTTTTTTTTGCTGGTCATTAACATTTGTTTGTTCTCTCCCATAGATTGAGTCCCCATCGTGCTGTTTGCTCTTTACATGTCTGTTCTTTTCTTCTTCTCTTTCTTCTTTTCTTTTCTCTTTCTCTTCCCCTCACCCCCCAGCCAGTCGCAGCAGATGACTGCCCCTCCCTGAGCCTGGTTCTGCTGGATGTTTCTTCCTGTTAAAAGGGAGTTTTTCCTCTCCACCGTCGCCAAGTGCTTGCTCACAGGGGATCGCCTGATTGCTGGGGTCTTTCTGCAACTGTGGGGGTCCCCCCTACAGTTGATAGTGCTATGAGATGACTGTTGTTGTGAAATGGCGCTATATAAATAAAGTTGAATTGAATTGAATTGAATTGAATTGCTGCAGAAATTGTTGAAGGCTATCAAAACCGAGAGGTGTGGCTTGCTGACCAAAGGTGTCAGCCTCCTGCAAGACAGCTACTTGATTCACAACTCACGTTGCCCAGATGGAAGGACAGTCCTGTGGCTATGAAATCCTTCCTCACCTCCTTACTATCCCAGCTTTGCACCATCTGACTTCCACTTCTTTCCAACCATGAAGTCACTTTTGAAGGGAAAGCACTTCCAAGATGATGAAACTCTGATTTCCGAGGTCATGCTGTGGCTTCTGACGCCACCTGCAGACTTCTACAGTCAAGGTCTCCACAGTTACATAAAGTGATGGGACAAGTGTGTGATCCTTGGTGGTACCTATGCAGAGAAAGACTAATAACTGCTGCACGGGCTGCACGGTGGCGCAGTGGTTAGCACTGCGGCAGCACAGTTTACCCTTGGCCGGGGGATCGTGGGGATCGTGGGATCGTGGGTTCGATCCCAGCTCCCGACCAACAGTGATCTGTGTAGAGTTTGCATGTTCTCCCCGTGTTTGCGTGGGTTTACTCCGGGATTTCTCCGGTTTCCTCCCACATGCCAAAAAACATGCAGGTTAGGTTAAGTGGAGACTCTAAAGTGGCCCTAGGTGTGAATGTGTGTGTGAATGGTTAAGGGATAGTGCCGTATCGTGGCTGCTTCATCCATCCAGGTGGTGGATGACCCTCAATTTCCCCTCTGGGGATCAATAAAGTATACTAAATCTAAAAAAAAAAAAATAAAATAACTGTGCCAAGTTTGATTCCATGAGAAATGAGTCGAGAAATCTTTAATGAACAGCCCTACAGTGCCTGAAATACTCTGAGCTTCAAATGTGATCAAGGGGACGGGCAGTGAAGCCCAACTGGTGAGGTTCAAACCTGGGTTTGAACCCACAACCTCCCTCTCCAGAGTCCAGCACTCTACCATGCTTTTACTGACTCCATTACACTGTATCATTATTAATATATGGAAATGCTTTTGACAAGTCATCTAGAGGGAGTCTGGGGTCCAGTCTCTCCTACAGCAATTTGGGACCACAGGGAGGTGATTGCATTGTGCTCATTGTCTATCCACTCAACCGTGGTGACAGAATGACAGTGACTTTTAATGCACAGCAATTTCCACACACACTTTATTCTGAATACTTTGAGAGTCCAGCTTCTATACAGCATCACAAATTCAGCAGCTCAGCCTAAGGGGCTCCTGATTGGTCAGTTTGCAGCAGCAGATGAGTGACATTCCTGTTGCGTGCTGAAGATTTGGCAAAGATCTGCCCCAGTTAAGTTCGTTATGTGGTAAATTATTTTAGTATAGATTAAAAAAAGAATCAGATTTTATGGAATAGTGAAAGTAATAATTATACATTAGAATGGCTTAAATGCAATCATTATCTGAACCAACTGTCTAAAATATCTTTAGTAATAAGCCAATTTATGAGTGATGTGATGGTTTTATATTAAAGCATTTACATAATTTCTTAAATTAATATTAATGGCTGGATAGATTCATGCAGGGGTGTGCACAGGTATGGCCTATTGTTGCCTGGGCAACAGCCCATTTGCAGTTCTGCTTGAGCTTCCCCACCATGGAGGGGCAAACACTGTCTCAACACTGAATTTGTCTGTGTAATTTGTTTATGCCTTTGCTGAGACATGCAGCATGATAGAATTTCTTGCATTAACATTTGCAATTTTGTGATATAAAGGGAGTGGTTACCTTTATCAAAGCAAACTAGCAGAGGAACTTTCCAGCAGTTTCTTTATCAAACACATGGTGTGGGTGATACTTGGGTGTGGCTACTTTAGGTTTGATATAAAGACACGGACACAAATTCTCCAAAACAGGTTTTTTTTTTTTAAACTATATTTCCTCTCAATCCCTGAAAACCTCAAGGCAGCCATGAGTCTCTCTGACAAAGACAAGAGCAACGTGATAAATTTCTGGTCCAAAGTGGAACCAAAGGCCAGCGAAATGGGTGGTGAAGCTCTGGGCAGGTGAGCTCAATAGCATGATTAATACATGGAAAGAAAAAAGTTGTATTTATTTAGGATTTCTGGTGGCATCCCCCCAATAGGATGCTGACCGCCTACCCTCAGACCAAGACCTACTTTTCCCACTGGGGTGATCTGAGTCCCGGGTCTTCAAAAGTGAGGAAACATGGTGCAACCATCATGTCAGCTGTTGGGAAAGCTGTCAGAAACATTGATAATCTGACCCGTCATCTTGCCCAACTCAGCGACCTCCATGCCTTCCAGCTGCGGGTGGATCCAGCCAATTTCAAGGTAAGAAGGTGGAAAGGTGGGCCAACATTTTTCCTCTGTGTAGTAATTCAAATGCATGCCAATGTTCTTCTTTTCCAAATTCCAGATTCTGGCCCACAACATCATCCTGGTCATGGCCATGTACTTCCCTGCTGACTTCACCCCAGAGATCCACGTCTCTGTGGACAAGTTCCTGTCCAGCCTGGCCTGGGCTCTGTCTGAGAAGTACCGTTAAAGGTCCAAACACCAACCACGGACAGGAACAGGACATCAGTACAGTACATGTCAGCCCTGTCCATGCTGATGTTCTCAATAAAGGCATCTACACAATAATGGTCAAGCTGCTTTTTTTTGTCTGAAAATGGTCATATTTCAAGCTAATCAAATAAATAAGTAAAATAAAATGTAAAACCTGAAAGAATGCATTTAACATTCACTATGTACTCTGTATCAAGGACATGCACAGCCCATTTGCCATCTCTGTTTGAGCTGCTGAGGGGGGAAAATAATTTTTTATAAAAAGCTGCTGCAACTTTGAGACTTTATTCGTATATTTCCAATGCATTATAGTACATCTGGAACTTTTTAATCATAGATTTGTGACTTTTATCTGAAATGTGCATGTTTTTCTTTGTAAATTTGTAATTTTTAGATATGATTTAGGAACATTCATAAATTGGCATTTTTTTTATCATATTTGATATTATTTTTCTTCTTTCTTTGATTAAAACCTTTTTCCATAACAGACATATTATATATATATATATATATATATATATATATATATATATATATACAGTATATATATATATATATATATATATAAAATGTTTTTCTTAAATTTGTTACTTTTGTGTCATAATTTCACAGCTTCTTTTCTTCAAACTTTGTGACCTGTTGTCAACATTTTACCTGATTATATCTTTCTGCTGGTATTTTATTCTGTAAAAAAATCTCGATTTTTTTCTTGCAAATGTGTTACTCGTCTCCTGTAATTTTCTCATTTTCTTTAAAAAAAAAAAGTATAAATGTACAGCTTTTCCCTCACAAATTTAATGCAGCTTTATAACACGTTTTGTTTTCTTATACATTTTCAGTGGTCATAATTATTAATATTGTACATAAGGCTGCAAGTTTTCTCATGAATTTGTGACCTTGGTCTTATAAATGAACATTTGTCTTCTTGCAGTTTTGCCCTTATTTCAGATTAGAACAGCAGCCTGTCAAAATGTCTGTGGATGTCCCTGCTCTGTACACATATATAATTTCACAGACATTTTTTCCTATGTAATTCAATTCAACTTTATTTGTATAGTGCCTAGTCACAACCAAAGTCATCTCAAAGCGCTACCTACATAACCACAAATAAAAAATAACACAGAGAAAAGCCCCAAAGATCAGATGATCCCCTATGAGTAAGCACTAGGCGACAGTGGGAAGGAAAAACTCCCTTATAGGAAGAAACCTCCGGCAGAACCAGGCTCTGGGAGGGGCAGTCTTCTGCCACGACTGCGGGGAGGGGGGGGGTGATGGGAGAAAGGAAGAAAAGGAAGAAAGAAGAGACACACTATTCATAACATAACAACAACATACAGGTAGACAGATATGATGTGCAAATTCTATCAAAGCTTATTTGACCTAAGATTACAGGATTTTATGGGCTTTTTCAGGCTTATTAAGCTATACTGCGAGCAGGCACATCCGTAGTTGGACCTGGTGGTGTAATGCCCAAACTCTATGCACGCTGAGCATAAATAGCAGTTTTTGTTTTTTTAATATATGTGGACAAAGTAGATACTAATAATAAAATTCAAAACTATGACATGCAAAATCCAATCTACACTTGTGAATGACGTCCAGTTAAAACATATTACATCTAGCTAGTCAGCTGTTTCATACCTCATACACACAATCAAACACAAACACAGTCAAACACATGCACAGCGGACCCCATTGATGTGGACTACAACACTATGCACGCATCTAGGAGTGGAACAGTATGCATAGTACCGTCACACTACTAGTTACAAACATATAACATGTGGGAAGTCCATTCAAAAGCTTTGTCAAATAGGAAAGTTTTCAGTTTTGTCTTAAAGGCTGCACGGTGGCGCAGTGGTTTAGCACTGTGGCAGCACAGTTTTACCCTCGGCCGGGGGACCGCGGGGATCATGAGATCGTGGGTTCGATCCCAGCCCCCGACCAACAGTGAGCTGTGTGGAGTTTGCATGTTCTCCCCGTGTTGCGCGGGTTTACTCCGGGATTTCTCCGGTTTCCTCCCGCACACCAAAAAAACATGTAGGTTTAGGGCGCTCGCGCACGCAGCGACCAGCAGCCGGTGGCTTGTCACCAGACTGCAAACCAAATCTACCTACGGGTACAAATAAGTAACAAAAAAAAAAAAAAAGGCAGAGAGGGTGTCTGCCTCACTGACCCAGGCTGGTAATTGGTTCCATAGAAGAGGGGCCTGATAACTGAAAGCCCTACCACCCATGGTACTTTTAGAGACGTTAGGGATTACTAGGAGCCCTGCATGCTGAGAGCATAATAATCTGTTAGGATAGCAGGGTACGATCAATTCTTTAAAATAACTGAGGGATAGATTATGTATGGTTTTATATGTCAAGAGAAGAACTTCAAATTTGTCAAACAGGATTCAACAGAGAGCCAGTGAAAGGAGGTTAATATGGGAGAAATATGATCCCTCTTTTTAGTGCCCATTAATACCCTAGCTGCAGCATTTTGAATTAATTGGAGTTAAAACAACCCAAATATCACTCAAAAATATCTAAAAAGTGCTTCATTTATTAACCACATTATTTTTTACCTTAAATAGACACGCAAACTCATTGTTTTATGCCTCCGATATAACCAAACTAGCTTTTTCATATAGTTGATACAAATACAATCCAAATATAATACAGGTCACTTTTGTGAAAGTGAAAAATATAAATAAATTTGATTCAGAAATTCTGGCATGACAGGGTTCCTACTTATTCTGGATAAATTAATTCAATCTCAATTTATAATATCCAAAATTTTAAAAAAAAAAAGCATAAAAGCTGAAGAAAAGGTGACAAATAGATTCACAAATACATTTACAAAAGGGATCATTTTCAGCTGTCATCTTTGTTTTGCATTTTTAGGCTTAATTCCTGGTAAGCAGCAGCTCATCAGTGGTATTTATTTTTGGATATGTTTTCCCAATAAAACTGGGCAAAAATGGGTTTATGATGTTATTATGGCAGACGCTTTTCATGTCTGGCTCTGAAAACGTGTAAGATCATTAAAAAAGTTGGATTGATTTTTTAAATGTTGGAAATAATAATGTGATAATTTTTTTGATTGCTTTATTACACATTGCAGCTCATAAAATCACATCTTTTAGAAATGTCTATATACTCTGCAGAAGTCTTCCTCCCTCATTTAAGCTGCAATCTTAAATTATTCAACTTACATTAAAGAAATCATTGTTACGTGAATAAAAACTTTTAGACATACAAAATGATCACATAATGCTATGAATGACTTGACCGTTTATTGCAACAGTTTACAAAGTCATACGTTTGAAGAACTCCCTGTATACTATCACTGTCGTGCATTCTTCGGACAGCGCCTCTCCGGATCCCTCAGTAGTACTGTCTAGCCAGGGCAGACGCGACCACAGCCAGGAACTTGCTCCAGGCCTCCTGGAAACCAGGGGTGAAGACGCTGGGGCCAAACTTGGCGGCCACACAGATGCTGATGCACTCACCCAGGGTCTGAAAGGACAAAAAAAAGAGACACATGAACCAACAGTAACGCCTCTCTTCAGACACATTTCACAAATGATTTCAGATCAAACATACCCTGAAGTTGTCAGGATCCACATGGAGCTTCTCGGAGTGCATCATGCTGAGGGGCGCGTAGGTCTTCTTGATGTCGTCCATGTTCATCACAGCACTCCCCAGTCCTGCCATAACGGTCTTCCCGTGCTGGGCCACCCTGGGGTTTCCAAGGATGGCGGCGTTGGTGGACAGGTCGCCAAAAGTCCCAAAGTGTCTCTGAGTCCATGGGTACACAATCAGGAGCCTGATGACATGAACCCAAGTGCTATGAGACACATTTCCCGGCTCACTGTTTTTCACATTTGTTCAATTAATTGGACCAGGTGTGGAAAGTTTGGGAAGCAAACAGTTTTTGACTGGCACTGTGCCGCACTTTAGGTGTATTTCTTTGAATTAAGGTTGTTACAAGTATTTTATTTAGGTTTTTGAGACAAATATTGTAGCAAAGAGCTAGAGGCAAATATGGAAAAAAATACCTCCTCCTATAGTGGAAGACATTAAAACCGTTTGGAAATAAAGATCTATCAATCTCTAAATAAAGAGAGGGGGGAAAAAAAGTTAAACCTGTTACCTGCTGAGAGCCTGGGGTCCGAGCTCACCCACGTCAATTTGGTCCCACAGGGTGGAGACTGCGTCGCGCTCAGCGTCTGTCCACGCGACCATGGTGAAGGCTGAAGGGGTGCACTCACTTATTCCACACAGGCTGGCCGATAGCGAGTCTTCGGTTTGCAATTTTTGAAACTGTAGCTTTTATTGTGTGACCCACACGCTACGTCTCAGCCCACCTAAAACCTGATTGGACAAATTTTATCTGCATTAAGGTGGCGCCCAAGTTGTGCGTGAACAAATTGGTACCGATAAGTGACGTTGGCAGAAAACTTGATTTTTTTAAAAATTCCCCTATAGCAGCTAGGCCATACGGAGCGAGGTTTGCTTTACAAATAATTATAAGAACTTTTATTTGCGTTTAAACAGCTATTTTAAAGATGCTGATCCACTTGAGCGTGTGCATGAAGTTTCTGCTGCACAGTGAATTGCAAAATAATGGAATAATTAAGGTGTACAAATAATCTGGTTTTTTAATAAATCACTCAAGAATACTGGTTCAAACGCTACATATTTTACTATAAACACTAGGCCTGAAATAGGACTCTACTACATAGATATAAAACTAATATTTACTACTAAGATTCCCCAAAAAGTGCATACCTCCACCAAGGCTTGTCAGTTTGTTTATTTGTGAGCAGGATTACACAAAAACTACTGAACGGATTTTGATGAAATTTCCACCAGATGTGGTGAACCTATTAGAATTTTGGACTTGACTCTGGACAGGATGTGGACTCTGGATCACTTTCTTTAGCATTATGAGATAAGGCCGTGGCAGAGGTATGTGCTCTGAGATCACTTCCAAGATCTAATAACCTCATCTGTAGCCTAAGGGCCACCTCTGGTGAAAATTTCATCAAAATCCATCAAGTAGTTTTTGCGTAATCCTGCACACAAACAAGCAAGCTTTGGTGGAGGTATGCGTTCCCAGATCACCTTAAAATATAATAACGCATTCGTTGCCTAAGGGCCACCTCTGGTGTGTGTGTGTGTGTGTGTGTGTGTGTGTGTGTGTGTGTGTGTGTGTGTGTGTGTGTGTGTGTGTGTGTGTTGTAGCGGGAATGATGCAGGTGAGGCAACGAGCTGATCAACACAGACTTTATTCTCCCTCTAAAACAGAACATGATCACAAAAAGAGCTCCCAGGCCACTGTGCATCTCTCTTTTATATCTTTAATTGTATGCATGGGGGCCCGAGGCTCCGACCTCACATTAAGTGTATAACAAAGCCTGTGCGGCGCATTAACATGATATTACACAGGGGCTTCACCCCTCTCCTGGCGGCCTGGCATCTGTTCCTCTCCTGGGGGGTGCCTAGCCTTTACTGCTCCGTCTGGACCCCCCGGCGATGTCTCCTCTCTTGGTCCATTGATCTCTGGGTGGAGAAGTCCTACTACACCCTGCTCCCCACAATAAACACACACACACACACACACACACACACACACACATGGACAGTGCAGTGGAGCAGTGGTTAGCACTGTGGCAGCACAGCAACTCACCCTTGGCCGGGGGATCCTTGGTTCAATCCCAGCCCCCGACCAACAGTGGTCTGTGTGGGTTTATGCCGGGATTTTCCCGGTTTCCTCCCACATGCGAAAAACATGCAAGTTAGGTTAATTGGCATCAAACTGGGGATTCTAAATTGTCCTTAGGTATAACTGTGAGAGTGAATGGTTGTCTGTCTCTCTGTGTTGGCCCTGTGATGGACTGGCGATCTGTCCAAGGTGTACCCTGCCTCTCGCCGAAAGATGCTTGGATAGGCTCCAGCCCCCCCGCGACCCACAAAGGATTAAGTGGTAGAAGATGGATGGATGGATGGATACACACACACACACACACACACACACACACACACACACACACACACACACACACACAGAGTGGGAAAAATAAGTATTGAACATGTCAACATTTTTCTCATTGAACATATTTCTGATGGAACCATTGACCTGAGATTTTCACCAGTTATCAGTAACAACCCAAGTAATCCATACATACAAAGAAATCAAGGCAACTGTGTTCACAAAACAAGTTGTATTTAATAAAGTGGAATGACATAGGGAATAAGTACTGAACATATTTGGTGACATTCATTTAATATTTAGTACACAAGCCTTTGTGGTAATAACAGCTTCCAGATACCTCCTGTATGGAGAAACTAGATGCAGGCATGGCCCAGGAGGGATTTTAGCCCATTCTTCCATACAAACTGTCTTCAAATCTTGAAGGTTCGGTGGGTGTCTTCTATGAACTCTGATCTTCAGTTCGTTCCATAGATTTTCAATTGGATTCAAGTCAGGTGACTGACTGGGCCATTCTAGCAGATTTATTTTCCTTCCCTGGAGCCAGTTGAGAGTTTCTTTGGCTGTGTGTTTGGGATCATTGTCTTGCTGAAATGTCCACCCTCGTTTTATCTTCAACATCTTGGCAGATGGCAACACGTTCTTACCAAGGATGTCTCTGTACATTTATCCATTCATCTTTCCTTCAATTATATGAAGTCTTCCTGTACCATGTGCTGAAAAACACCCCCACACCATGATGGAATGTGCAGTGCCATTTCTCCTCTGAACATTCTGTGTTGTGGCATCCAAAAAGTTCAATTTTGGTCTCATCTGACCAGACTATATTCTTCCAGTATTTTATTGGCTTACCCAAATGTTGTGCAGCAAACTTTAAACGAACTTCAACATGCTTTTTCTTTAGCAATGAACTATTGCGAAGTGAGTGGGCATAGAGCCCATGTTGGTTAAGTGCATGACTGATTGTTTTCTTTGAAGATAAGATAAGATAAGATAAGATAAGATAAGCCTTTATTAGTCCCACAGTGGGAAAATTCCAGGATTGCAACAGCACAGGGACAGCAATACTCAGAGCAATAATTTAGAAGATAAGAAAATAAGAGCAGTGAATATACATATGTACACATAAATATATAAATATATATACACAGTGCGGAGCATTGTAGCTAGATGCAATAAACAGTAT
This sequence comes from Pholidichthys leucotaenia, assembly GCA_020510985.1. Classification (NCBI taxonomy): domain Eukaryota; kingdom Metazoa; phylum Chordata; class Actinopteri; order Cichliformes; family Pholidichthyidae; genus Pholidichthys; species Pholidichthys leucotaenia. The sequence continues at coordinate 258,359,137 of CM035838.1, forward strand.
AACCGTCTACTTAGTTATCCTACACAGTATGAATATGTACCCATACATATTGTCACCCTCCGTAGCGATTGATATTGTCCTAGTTGTATACTGGAGGGGACCATTTGTGTAAGTCTGTTGCGTCTTTTGCATTCAATACTATTAGGTCGTCACATTTTTTTTTTTGCTATCTCTGCGAGCAGCCTTGCTTAGGTTATAAAGTCTGACAGCCGTAGATAGGAAGGACCTGCGAAACCTCTCGGTCGCGCACCTAGGATGATGTAGTCTACTGCTAAATGAGCTCCTCAGTGCATTCAGTATGTCCTGCATGGGGTGGGACTCGGACTCCAGCAGAGATGACAGTTTAGCCACCATCCTTCTCTCTCCTATCTCCTCCACTGGGTCAAGGCGTTGCCCCAGGACAGAGCTAGCTTTCTTGATCAGTTTGTTCAGTCTCTTCCTATCGGCTGTTGTAATACCACTGCCCCAGCAGACCACTCCAAAAGTGATGGCTGATGCCACCACCGTGTCGTAGAATGTCTTCAGGAGCACCCCTTGTACACCAAAAGACCTGAGCCTCCTCAGTAGGAACAGCCTGCGCTGTCCCTTCTTGTAGAGTGCGTCAGTATTGTGTGACCAGTCTAGTTTATTGTTCAGATGAACACCCAGGTACTTGTAGGATGTCACCATCTCAATGTCTGTTCCCTGTATGTTTACTGGTGCTGTGAGGGGTTGTCCTTGCCTGCTGCAGTCCACCACCAGCTCCTTAGTTTTCCTCACGTTGATCTGGAGGCAGTTCCGATGGCACCAGTCCACGAAGTCCTGGATAAGTCCTCTGTGCTCAGCTTCATCTCTGTTGGAGATGAGGCCAACGATTGCAGAGTTGTCAGAGAACTTCTGTAGATAGCAGTGTGTTGTGTTGTGTCAGAAGTCCGCAGTATAAATGGTGAACAGGAAGGGAGCCAAAACCGTTCCCTGGGGGGGCCCCCGTGCTGCCGATGATCGTGTCGGACACACAATCCCGGGTTCTCACAAACTGTGGCCGGTTTGTGAGGTAGTCCAGGATCCATGATGACAGGTGCTGGTCCACCCCTGCGCACAGCAGCTTGTCCCTCAGGATCATCGGTTGGATGGTGTTGAAAGCACTGGAGAAGTCAAAGAACATGATCCTAACTGCATTCTCAGGCTTCTCCAGGTGGTACAGGGAATGGTGAAGGAGGAAGATCACTGCATCCTCCACCCCGATGCCATGCTGGTCGGCGAACTGGAGTGGATTGAAACAGCAGTACCTGCTAACTCCAGGTCTTTCTGGAGCTCTCCACAAGTAGCCTTTGGCTCTTGGATAACTCATCTGATAATTCTTTTGACTGGTCTGTCAGAAATCTTGCGAGGAGCTCCTGGTCATGGCCAGTTTATGGTAAAATGATGTTCTTTCCACTTCCAAATGATGGAACAGTGCTCACTGGGACATTCAGCAGTTTAGAAATGCGCCTGTAACCAATGCCATCATGTTTTGCAACAATAAGGTTGTTAAGGTCTAGAGCAGGGGTCACCAACTAAAACTGCAAAAGGTCTGATAAGTCAGTCCTCCTCTCCAGTCAAGGTCCGAACTAAGTGTGGGAATCTTTGGGTGCCTCATGATTTGGTTATGATTCAGAACTCCGACTTGATTCTAAAACCATTCTCAGTGCATCGTGATGCATTTTTTTTTTCTATTCAAGATTTTTCCCTCCCACTGTGTGACAACTTGGCCCTTTTAAAACAAAGTATTTGCAATGACCCATTATTTATTTAGCGAATGCAAAGTCCTTAAGCCAAGCAGTTGCCTCCTGGTTTGCTGTATGGAGGGTGTGTAATCCTCCTTCCAGTCTTTGGAGCGGGCAAGCCTCTATGATGTGTTCCATAGTTTGCTCCTCTCCACATGCGCACAGTGGGCTAGGGCTACTGCCCCATCTGTGAAGGCTGGCCAAGCAGGGGCCATGTCCAGTCCTGAAGCAATTGAGTGTAGACCACTGTCTCCTTGGGAGGTTGGTGCCCGGGACCTGTTGGTTGGGGTTTATCACCAGCTGTTTGTTTGGGACCTCTTTGGTCTCCCATTCCTCTTGCCAAGCTGTCTGGATGGTAAAGTCAGCTGGGGGAGGGTTTTTCCAAATCGGCCGTCTGGATGAAAGTCGGGCAGTGGGTGGGGTGTAGATATCTGCATGGATTGGTAAGTGAGGAAAATCTTTAACTTTTTGGAGCATCCTTTGAGTTAATGCTGCTCGCCGGATGTGTGGAGGGGCTATGTTTGACAGTACAGAGAGCCAGGGGAGTGGTGTTGAGCGGATTGTTCCAGTTATAGTTCTCATGGTTGAGTTGAGCTGGGTGTCTACATGGTGTGTGTAAGATGACCTGGACCAGACAGGGGCACAATATTCTGCTACAGAGTATGAAAGGGCCAGTGCTGAGGTGCGCAGGGTGGAGACTGCCGCCCCCCATTTTGCACCAGCGAGCTTGCAGAGCAGGTTGTTTCGTACTTTCACCTTAGCAGCCGTCCCCTTTAGATGTTCCTTGAAGGATAAGGTCCTATCAAGGGTCACTCAAAGATAAGTTGGATTTGGGGCATGCTTAAGCTTGAGTCCGCTCAGGTGGATGTTTAGTTCTCTGGCAGCTTTTGCATTGTGGAGATGAAATACACTGGAGACGGTTTTTGCTGGGCTTGGTTTTAGGCGCCAGATTTTGCAGAACTGGTCCAGTTTAGCAAGATCTTCCGTGAGCACCCGTTCCAGTGGTTCAAAGTCTGGTGCTTGGAATGCCAAACAGATGTCGTCTGACCCAACCACTAATGACCCATTAATTTACTTCCATCTTTTATTAAAACAAATGGAAGAGAAATCTGACACATGGTGGGCAGTGGTGGTCTAATGGTTAGGGATGTGGACTGGTGAGTGGAGTGTTGTGGGCTCGATCCCTGGACTGGCAGGAGTAGATTTTGGAGGGACAGATAGCATAACAGTGTTTGCCCCACTGTAGTGCCCTTGAGCAAGGCCCTTAACCCCAATTGCTCCAGTGGAGCTGCTCAGTGGCCACAGGTCAGTCTGTGGTTATACTGGGCAGCATCTAGGTTTGAGTGTGAACAGGGTGTCCTTGAAAAAGAGAGGTTGCCTCTCAATGGAACTACCCTATATACAGTCATGTGAAAAAATTAGGATACCCCATTAAATATTCAGTTCTTTATTAATAAATGTTCACATATCTATGTCTAACCTTGTTTTTTTTTTTATTTGCATTTTTTTAACATTTATTTTAGCCATTTTAAGTGGTAATGAATGTGGGGGTGTCCTAAAAAAAGATGAGGGGTATCCTAACTTATTATCCTCACTATTTGTTTAGAATTATACAGCCAGCTAGTCAACTTTATTACAGAACTGGGGTTTTTATACAGCGAGGGCCGTACCCACCTAACAAAGTCAAAGTCAAAGTTAAAGTACCTTTATTGATCTTCTTTAGGAGAGATTTGTCTCGGACACGTCACGTGCGGTGGGCACGGCTTCACATACACACACATTCTCATACACAACAGGGGGGTCTGCAAGATTGTGTTTGTGGGCCTTATTTTTGGTAAAGAAAATATTTAATTTAAAAGCATTTGAAAAATAAACTTGAGTCATTGTAAAGATGAACAAAAAATAAATTAAACCACAGAATACAAATTTTACCAGATACATAGGAACATTTACAAGAAAGAAAAAAAGCCACAAATTTACAAAAAAATGATGCAAATTTATGATGAAAAAGTCACAAATTTACAAGAAAAAGCTGCAGTTTTACAAAAAGTTGCAAATTTACAAGAAAAATGTAACACATTTATGAGAGTAAAAGGCTCAAATTTACAAGGGCAAAGTTTCACATTTACAAGAAAAAATTGCAATTTTACAAAAAAAAATCACAAATTTATGAGAATGAACGATTCAAATTTACAAGGAAAAGTTGCAAATTTACAAGAAAATTGTCAAAAATTCTCTAAAATAAAAGTTTCAAGTTTATGAAAAGGTTGGAAACAAACAAGAAAAAAAACGAATTTATAAGGAAAAAAAATCAGAAAAAAGTTAAGAGAAAAAAAGGCACAAATTTATGAGAAAAAAAATTGATGGTTTTAATTCTCCCCACAAAAAAATGTGTGGGTGAATTTGTTGTTTGAAGGTCTGCTAGTGGCTGAGGGGGTTTGTTACATACTCTGCTTTATAGCCAAAAATGGCACAGGTATTTATCTTTTATTCTCTTGTTCATTCTACAGGATGCCAATCGCCTTTCCACAGACCAAGACCTACTTTTCCCACTGGAGTGATCTGAGTCCCGGGTCTGCAAAAGTGAAGAAACGTGGCACAACTATCATGGCAGCTGTGGGGAAAGCTGTTGAAAACATTGACAACCTGACCAATCATCTTGCCCAACTCAGCAACCTCCATGCCTTCCAGCTGCGGGTGGATCAGGCCAATTTCAAGGTGAGAAAGTGGAAAGATGGGAAACTTTTTCTTGTATGTAATAATTCAAATACATTTTGGTGTTCTTCTTTTCCAAACTCCAGATTCTGGCCCACAACATCATCCTGGTCACGGCCATGTACTTCCCTGCTGACTTCACCCCAGAGGTCCACGTCTCTGTGGACAAGTTCCTGTCCAAGTTCCTGGGCTCTGTCTGAGAAGTACCGTTAAAGGTCCAAACACCAACCACAAACCCAAACTGTACATCCAAACAATACATGTCAACCCAGTCCATTCTGACATTCTCAATAAAGGCATCTACACAATAATGTTAAAGCTGTCTTTTTTGTGTCTAAAAATGGTCACATTTCAAGATAATCGAATAAAGAGAAGAGCTTAAGGAAAATAAAATAAATGACAACATAAGAACCAACTGGATTTACAAACAGGAAGAAACATGGCCGTGCAGAGACCATTTGAGGGGCAGGGGCTCAAATCTGAAAAAAGGGGCACATGGAGTAAGATTTGTTAACAATATATACAGTGGATATAAAAAGTCTGCACACCCCTGTTCAAATGCCAGGTTTTTGTGATGTAAAAAAATGAGATCAAGATAAATTGTTTCAAACTTTTTCCACTATTAATGTGACCTATAACCTGTACAACCCAATTGAAAAACAAACTGAAATCTTTTAAGGGGAAAATAAAAAATAAATAAACTTACAATAACCTGGTTGCATAAATATGCACACCCTCTTATAACTGGGGATGTGGCTGTGTTCAGAATTAACCAGTCACATTCAAACTCATGTTAAATGGGAGACAGAACACACCTGCCACCATTTAAAGTGCCTCTGATTAATCCCAAATAAAGTTCAGCTGTTCTAGTAAGCTTTTCCTGACATTTTTGTAGTCACATCTTACAGCACAAGCCATGGTCCACAGAGAAGTTCCAAAGCACCAAAGGGATCTCATTGTTCAAAGGTATCAGTCAGGAGAAGTATACAAAAGAATTTCCAAGTCATTAAATATACCATGGAACACAGTGAAGACAGTCATCATCAAGTGGACAAAAGCAGTGACATTACCAAGAACTGGACGTCCCTCCAAAATTGATGAAAAGACAAGAAGAAAACTGGTCAGGGAGGCTGCCAAGAGGCCAACAGCAACATTGAAGGAGCTGCATGAATTTCTGACAAGTATTGGCTATTTAGTACATATGACAACAACCTCCCGTCTTCTTCCTAGGTTCCTATATTCTTCGTTCTGGGCTATGGGGTAGGGTGGCAAGATGGAAGCCTTATCTTGCGAAGAAAAAACATCCAATCCTGGCCACATTTTGCAAAAACACATTTGAAATCTCCCAAACACATGTGGGAAAATGTGTTATGATCCAATGAAACCAAGGTTGAACTTTTTGGCTATAATTCCAAAAGATATACTTGGCGTAAACACAACACTGCTCATCACCAAAAGAACACCATACCTACAGTGAAGCATGGTGGTGGCATCATCTAGCTTTGGGGCTGTTTTTCTTCAGCTGGAACTGGGGCCTTAGTCAAGGTGGAGAGAATTATGAACAGTTCCAAATACCAGTCAGTGTTGGCACAAAACCTTCAGGCTTCTGCTAGAAAGCTGAAGATGAGGAGGAACTTCATCTTTCAGCATGACAATGACCCAAAGCACACATCCAAATCAACAAAAGAATGGCTTCCCCAGAAGAAGATTAAGGTTTTGGAATGACCCAGCCAGAGTCCAAGCCTGAATCTGATTGAACATCTATGGGGTGATCTGAAGAGGGCTGTGCACAGGAGATGCCCTCGCAACCTGACAGATTTGGAGCGTTTTTGCAAAGAAGAGTGGGAAAATATTGTCACATCAAGATGTGCCACACTGATAGACTCCTACCCAAAAAGACTAAGTGCTGTAATAAAAGCCAAAGGTGCTGCAACAAAGTATTAGTTTAAGGTTGTGCTTATTTATGCAACCAGGTTATTGTAAGTTTTTTGTTTTTTTATTTTTCCCCTTAAAAGGTTTCAATTTGTTTTCCAATGGGGTTGCACAGGTTATAGATCACAATGGTGTAAAAAGTTTGAAATGATTTATCTTGGTCTTATTTTTTTACATCACAAAACCCTGGCATTAGAACAGGGGTGTGTAGACTTTTTATGTCCTCTATATACACTGAAAAAAACAGAGCAGTATTTACTTAAACAACCTTGTCAAGTATTTTCAGTCAAAAAAATGTAATAAAATTTACTGAGGTTATTCTTAAGTAAAGCTTACTTCTATCGGCTGCTCCCTTTAGGGGTCGCTACTGTCGATCATCTGCCTTCATCTCACCCTATCCCTTGCATCTTCCGCTGTAACATCAACCCTCTCCATGTCCTCCTTCATTACATCCATGAATCCTCTCTGTGGTCTTCATCTTTTCCTCCTGCCTGGCAGCTCCATCTTCAACATTCTTTGTCCAGTACATCCACTATCCCTCCTCTGCACATGTCCAAACCATCTCAGCCTTCCCTCTCTTGCTTTGTCTCCAAACCGCTCAACCTGAGCTGTCCATCTGATATACTCATTTCTAATCCTGTCCCTCCTAGTCACTCCCACTGAAAATCTTAGCATCTTCATCTCTGCCACCTCCAGTTCCACTTCCTGTCTTTTTGTCAGTGCCACCATCTCCAAATCATAAATCACAGCAAGTCTCACTACCGTCTTGTAAATCTTCCCTTTCACCCTTGCTGCTACCCTTCTGTCACAAATCATCCCTGACCCAGGATTTACACTGACTCCAGATGCAGTACGTTACGACTGCGATCTGGCCTCCGCAGCATATAATTCCCATTCTCATCAATTTTTCATCCCCACCTGGTCCGGACCACTGCGGAACGAATCCGGCTCATCAAATTTGGTTCGCTAATGAAATGCAACAAGTCTGCTTTTGACAAATGGTAGACTAAATCTGCAAGGAAATCCCATGGTATCATCTAAAAATGATTTAAGGATCATCCGTTGTTTTCTGAGGTCTATTTCTCCACCACTGTGTCAAAGAAGGTAAAAACTTGACCTAACATACAAATGCTTCATAGAATTAAAATTAACTAATGCATTGCCCGTAGAACGCAAGTATTCCTGTCTGAAACAGGTGTTCCAATTAGGTTTTACACGCCCAAATGTAGGCTGTGTTTGGAAGTGAAATACAAATAGCCTATATGTAGGCAATCACGTGTTAGACTTGGACAAATATAAAAGGGAGTAAATGGCACTAAGATTTATTTGATTGTGTGAATTACAGAATACCTAATTATAGAAAATGAATGGGACATTCAATATTAGCAACTGTTTCAGATCCCTTGTTTGTTTGTTTGTCAGATCACCTATTTGTGTGATATTTTATTACTTATATTCATAATAGTATATCTTTCACTTTGGGGAATGGGAGTTGTTCAGTCATCATTATAATTATTTTAGTTTATATCAATGTTCAGTGATGGAGTTCAGTGTAATATTGAATTTCTTCTGTGTATCGTCAATAAACTCATGCAGTACTATAACAGGACACGTTTACAAATATTTGAGACCCACTGTAGTGCATCATTTTATATTTTAGCAATATTCTGTTATTAAAAGTTTTTTTTAAAACTGTAATCAACCAAATTAACTGCAAAACACCCCACATTATTATACACAGCAAAAGGACCCGTTTGACTGTGACTGTCGCATTAGTGTTGCCCATTTGTCAGTAAATATTTAACTAAAAATTATTTATTTCATTATTTGGGCATTTTTGTGTCCTGCATTTGGTCATTAAGTCATTCCAGCCATTCCGCTCCACAATCATGGCAATATTATTATTAAGTTTTTAATTTTTAGATACTCACACGGGAGGGGGGACTCACAGTCCTGCAAAGTACAGTGGTACCACACAGGTGAAGCAGAAGCAGGGACTCCCGTCTACCACTGATTGGGCAGGCTGGGTGTGCCTCCCCACGAAGGACCGTGGTCTGCCTGGTCTGGTCGCTGCTTCTTCCAGCATGTTCTGTGTTGGATACACTGGTGCTCTTTGTCAGACCCGGGTCCCCGCTGACGCTCTGCCCTGTCTGTTCACATGCCTCACGTTCTCCACATACGTATGCTGAATTATCCTTTAGATCTATGGAATCACAGTAACTTTATAAATTTTTAAGCATTAAATCTTCAGTATTATCTTTTTCTAGTCAAATTTGTTGCTTTTCGCTTTCTTGTTTTGCTCACATTGTGCTGTGGTTACTGATGCCATGATTGTTATGTCTGGAATCAGAGTTAGAGTCAGTCTTATGCCAAGCGAAGAACTGCACTTTATTGGGAGGAACACAGAACTATATACAGAGTGCTGTAGCCTGCCTGATGGCACACACAGGGGCGGGTACGGCAACACACACACCACACAACATTCACCTCCCCCTTACAAATGTTCAAAACACACACACACACACACACACACACACACACACACACACACACACACAATTCAGACCCACCTCCAATTTAGGACCCAAATCATGCACTAAGGGAAATAACGGGAAATGGTGAACTGGAATAGCCTACCACATTCACCCAAAACAACTAAAATAGCACTGTGTCTCTAAAATGTGTAAAATAATCCCACCACACATTCATATCTCACACCAAACACCATACAGGCATATTTACAACATAGTTACTAATGTCACACCACAGTCTATGGTCAGCCAAGGATAAAACCAGCTCGGAGGCCCAGGGCAGCCCCACAGCATGCACGCCCCTGGCCGCCGCCTGCCCCCAGGATCAAAACCGACCTCCCCGGCGAGAATGTCTCTTCTCACCACCAAGTGCTTCTCTCCTCTGGGCTTGCAGTGCTGCTGTCCAGCACGACGTCCCTTCATGCCTGTCAGTCCGCCTTCGGAACCGCTGCAGCTGCTGCCGTTGTAACCCCAAACACTCCGGCCCCCTGTGGCCGAACTCCGGGGAAAACCAAAACTCGCTCATTGGTGCCATTCCTTGACCCAGGCGCCTCGCCGCTGCTCCTGGCACCCTCGTCCAAGGTGCTCCGCTGCACTGCTTCTGCGCCCGGCTGTCGCTGTTGTCTCCCGGGGCTCTCAGCATCGCTCTTGCTGGTGTCATTCACCGACACAGGTGCTTCGCTGCTGCGCCCAGCACCCTCATCCAAGGCACTCCGCTGCGTTGCCTCTATGCCCAGCTGTCATTGCTCACTCCCAGAGCTCACAGCATCACTCTCGTCAGCGTCACTCACCAACCCAGGCACTTTATCGCTGCGCCCAGCACCCTCATCAAAGGCACTCCACTGCGCTGCCTCTATGCCCAGCTGTCACTGCTGCTTCCCGGCGCTTCCAGCCTGCTTGCTCTCACTCTCCCACTGCCCAGATTCCAGCTGCGGGGAAGACTCCGTTTGCTGCTCTCCCTCTCTGCTGTTGCTGCTCACCGTGCCTTCAACAACACCAGCGCTATGATCACACACTGTGCTGAGCTCTTCAGCTGGCTTGCCGTCTTCAGTAACCAGGGGCTCCCCCACTCATGGTCCTGGTTCTGCCTCAAAATCCAGCTGGTAGCTTGTAGCTTGATTTTGGCACAGCCCAAGCGTCAGGGCTAACTGTCCTATTGCCACTGACTGAGCCATTAGCTTCTTCAAGCTAGCTAGCTTAGCTTCTTTTGGCGCCAACAGCTCTTCTACCCACAGCTGCGTGGTTCTCGTATGTTCGGTGAAATACTCAGCCAGCTGCTCGACAGCATCCACATAAGACCCCGTCTCTCCCAATATGCAGAGAATTCTCCGACCTTCCACACCATGATGGTGGGCCAGAAATGCTCGTCTTTGTACTCCGTCGAGTCTACTTAGGCCCAGCACCACAATGTAACCCTCGAACATGGCCACCCATTTCGGCCACAGGATCGCTGGCTCTCCCGGGTACTCCAGAAATGGTAATAAGGATGGAGGTAGCCCATTGGCCCCCATAGTTTTCTCTCATCACCAAAATGTTATGTCTGGAATCAGAGTCGGAGTCGGTCTTACGCCAAGCAATGAACTGCACTTTATTGGGAGGAACATAGAACTATATACAGAGTGCTGTAGCCCACCTGACGTCACACAGGGGTGGTTACAGCAAGACACACACCACACAACAGTGATGTTGCGTAATTATCAGTACAGAGTGAATGCAAAACCCCACCCACACCTCTAGAAGCCAGAGCATGAGGAGAGAGCGATGGCTAAACTTTTATTGATAAAAATTACATGTAAATGTAAATTACAAGGTGTAAACTTGTAAATGGAACGTCCTTTGCACTATCAGGGATTCTGGAATGTGTTACGGTTGAGATTGATCAAGATAAAACAAAAAATCTAATTAGAAGTTGTTTATATAGAATGCCAGGAACTTGCATTGAGACATTCAGAGATAAATTAGTCGAGCTGTACAATAATATTACTAGTAAGAAAATGGTTGTAATTTGTGGAGATTTCAATATTGATTTACTAAATCGATTTCAACAAAATGTAATTACAGAGTTCATGAATTCTATGTACAGTATGAGTCTATATCCCACAATAACACATCCCAGTAGAATCACAATTCACACTGCTACACTTATTGATAACTTGTTTGTTAATATTATTGATAAGAAAATAGAAAATGGATAATTGATAAATGATATAAGTGACCATTTGCCAGTCTTTGCACTTATCCATGGCCACACGGGGGCCAATACAGAAGAAACTTTAAAATCTTTTAGATACAAATCACAAAATGCAATCAGTTCTTTTAAAGAAGACTTGCTGAAGCAAGACTGGACAAAAGTCTATGCATCAGATGTAAATGAAGCCTATGACACATTTATGAACATTGTAACCACTCTTTATGAAAAAAATTGTCCATTAGTAAAGAAAAAGCTTAAACATAAATTTGTCGACAAGCCATGGTTAACCAAAGGATATACAAAAGGCGTGTAAAAAGAAAATTTATTATATAAAGCTTTTCTAAAGAAAAGGACAAAAGAAGCAGAGCAGTGGTATAAAACATACAAAAATAAGTTAACATATATAATGAGATGTAGTAAAAGAGACTATTACAGTAAAGAACTGGAGAAAAACAGAAACAATATTAAAAAAAAAAACATGGACAATACTTAACAATATTCTTGGAAATAAAAACAGCAATACAAGCTACCCAACTAATCTTTCAAAAAAAAAAATAATAAAATGACTCAGAGTGTGAATGCAGTCTCACCTGCAGATGAATTTAATAACTTTTTTGTTAACATTGGTCCTAATTTGGCTCGAGAAATACCCATTACGGCACCTACAGGTGATACAATAAGCAAAAACACTGCTATAAAAGACTCCATTTTCATAAAGAACACAGACGAGAGAGAGGTTATTGAAATTGTTAAATCGTTTAAAACATCTACGGATTGTGATGGTATTGACATGCTCTTAGTCAAAACTATCATTGAATGCTTAGTGAAACCACTGACGTATATTTGTAACCTGTCTCTCCAAACAGGTATATTTCCCAATGCAATGAAAATAGCTAAAGTAATTCTGATATACAAGACAGGTGACAGGGGAATTTTCAAACTATAGACCAATTTCACTATTGCCGCAATTTTCCAAGATACTTGAAAAAATATTCTGTGAGAGAACTGACAACTTCATAATGAAGAATAATTTATTGTGTGAGCAGCAATATGGGTTCAGACACAAGAGGGCAACTGCATTTGCTCTAATGGAATTTATAGAAAAAATATCAACTGCCATTGAAAATAAAGAGTATTCAGTTGGGGTATTCCTGGATCTTAAAAAAGCATTTGATACAGTGGATCATAATTTATAATTAAAGAAACTACAAAATTGTGGTATTAGGAGGTAGCACTGTCCTGGTTATGTAGTCACTTAAAGAATAGATATCAGTATGTATGTGTTGGTAACAAAAACTCACAGTTACTGAAGGTTACTTGTGGAGTCCCACAGGGTTCAGTTTTGGGGCCACTGTTATTCAATATGTAAATAAATTATATGTGTGTGGCCGACACACATTGTGGGCTCACGCTGCCACAGAGACAGAACGGAATGTGTATTGTGGAGTGTCACGTCTGCAAGGACTGAGGACTCAAATCTACAGGAGGTAACAAGGAAGTGTGAGATTTGTCTCTTTGTCCCACAGAAGACGCCCCGGAGGGTATTCCGGTTCATCAAGAAATGAGAGACAATGGTGAAGCTTCAAAGGGATGCTTTGTAACTGTATGTTGACTGAAGACACCATGTGACTTGAATTCTGATGCTGGAAATGTATAAAAGGGGGTTGAAGTATGATTCTTTCTCTTTCCTGCTTTGAGAATGCTAGGAGCTTGTGTTCTGTCAAATAAAGCTGGTTTATGACTGAAACTCAGCCTCGTTATTTGAGCATGCTCCTACACTGGTGACCTACGACGGAGAATGAGCAATGAGAATTCTTCCGAACCGGGCTCGGTGGAAGCCAGCCTGATGGCCGCCTCCACGCTCCGGCTGCCCGATTTCTGGCAGCACAGCCCGCGCTCATGGTTTAGCGCAATCGAGGCGCAGTTCAACCTCCGGAGAATCTCCAACGACGACACAAGATTCTACCACGTGGTAGCGAAACTGGACAGCGACACGGTCCAGAGAGTGGAGGATTTGGTTAATCATCCACCAGACAGCGACAAGTACAGCGCATTGAAAGACGCGCTGATCAGCCATTTCACCCCCTCAGTCCAACAAAGAGCAGAGGGGCTCCTGGCGCTGACTGAGGCAGAAAACGATAGACCTGCGGACCTGATGGTGAAGATGCTGCAGCTCAAAGCCTCCGAGGATGGCGAATTCATTTTCGCCCACCTATTCCTTCGAACCCTGCCACCAGCAGTGAGAGTGGCCCTGGCAGAGTCACCCCGATTGGCCAAGCGAGACTACCATGGGTTGAGCAAGGAGGCGCAGAAGTTGGTCGACGCCCACAAGCAGAACGCGGTTTCGGCCGCGGCGGCTAGTTCGGGAACGGTGTCCGGAGACAGCTTGGGTCCAGCGGCACCAGACGCACCAACAACGGCGGCGACCGGAGCCAGACGACGCGGAGCGGAGAACGGCTCATGCTTCTACCACCGCCGTTTTGCAGAGAGAGCGCACAGGTGCGTCCCACCGTGCAATTTTAAACGCCAGGACCGAGGGCCGGTAGCAGCCGCGACTCTCGGCAATGAGAACAGGTTGCTTTACCTGACGGATGCACGCTCGGGGAAACAGTTCCTCGTGGACACGGGCTCGCAGCTGAGCTTCGTCACGCCCACCTACGCGGAACGGCTGTCGCCTTCTAAAGCCCCCTGGGTGTCAGTGTCAGCAGCGAACGGCTCCACAATTAAAACGTTTGGTGAGAGGACCATGCTTCTGTCCTTACAAGGCCGTTCATTTGAGTGGACATTTATTGTAGCAGCAGTCAGTTTCAACATGTTAGGGGCTGATTTTTTGTGCTCACATGGTTTATTGGTTGATCTTGCTAATAGACGTCTGATTAATGCACTGTCTTTTCATTCTATTCCCTGCACAGCTCGGGTGGCCCCGCCAACTGCACATGCCAGCGTCTCAGCCGCGGGTGGTAAGTTTCACACTCTGCTTGCTCAGTTTCCAGCACTCACAGTCCCCACTTTTTCAGCAACGGTGGCCAAACATGGGGTAGAACATTTCATAACAACCACAGGCCCTCCCGTTCTTGCAAAGGCTCGGCGTTTGGACCCAGCTAAACTGGCCATCGCGCGCGAGGAGTTCACTAATCTGGAAAAACTAGGCATCGTTAGACGCTCCAAGAGCGCTTGGGCTTCGCCGTTACACATGGTCCCAAAGGCTGACGGCTCGTGGCGGCCTTGCGGCGATTTCCGCAGGTTGAACAAAGTTTCAGCTCATGACCGCTACCCGATTCCGCACATTCAGGATTTTTCTGTTCATTTGGCGGGGGCGCGCATTTTTTCTAAAACAGACTTGGTGCGCGGCTATCACCAGGTTCCAGTGCGCGCGCACGATGTACCCAAAACAGCGGTCATAACTCCTTTCGGCCTTTTTGAGTTTTTGCGCATGCCTTTTGGCCTCAAGGGGGCCGCGCAGACTTTCCAACGCATGATGGATGCAGTTTTACGCGACCTGCCTTTCGTGTTCGTTTATTTGGACGATATTTTGGTAGCCAGCACGTCCGAAGGCGAACATGAAAAACACCTCACAGCAGTTTTCCAGAGGTTGGCAGAGCACGGGTTAATAGTGAACCCAGCGAAATGCCAGTTTGGGGTGGCGCAGATTGATTTTTTGGGACATCGCGTTTCGGCAGAGGGAGCAGTTCCCCTTCCAAATAAAGTGCGTGCCATAACAGATTTTCCGCAACCTCAAACGGTTAAGGCGCTTCAGGAGTTTCTAGGGATGGTTAATTTTTACAACCGTTTCCTCCCAAGCGCAGCACGACTCATGCAGCCATTGTACACCGCGTTAAAAAAACAAAAGCCCGCAAATAAAGTCGAATGGTCTCCGGAGCGGGAGCGCGCTTTTGCCCAGGTCAAATCAGCCCTGGCAAATGCAGTTTTGTTAGCGCACCCAGTTCCAACGGCCCGCATGGCGCTCACCACTGACGCTTCCGATGTAGCGGTGGGGGCGGTAGTTGAACAGTTTGTGGCAGGTACCTGGCAACCCCTCGCGTTTTTCAGCAGGACCTTGCGCGATAGTGAACGGAAATACAGCGCATTTGACAGGGAGCTTTTGGCCCTACACTTGGCCATCCGTCATTTTCAGTTCTGGTTAGAGGGGCGACGTTTCACCGCTTTTGTGGATCATAAACCGCTAACGTTTGCGATGGCCAAAATTTCAGAACCCTGGTCAGGCCGGCAACAAAGGCAACTAGCCGCAATATCGGAGTTTACTACTGATATTCAGCATGTCGCGGGTAAACACAATGTTGTAGCAGACTGCCTCTCGCGTGCAGTAGCACCACCAAGCCCTATAGGGGCAGACTCTGTAGCCATGGCCGCGGGCCCGGGCAGCGACGCGGGAGCGCGCGCAGCCCCGGTCTGTGTTGGGTTAGATTATGCAGCCATGGCTGCGGAGCAGGTTAACGACGCGGACGTGCGCGCGCTCCAGTCTGGACCAACAGGGTTAAGGCTGGAGCACAGGGTGCAACAAAACGGTATGCCCCCGCTAATCTGCGATGTCTCCACGGGACGGCCCCGCCCTGTGGTGCCAACCGCGTGGCGTCGCCGTGTTTTTGACTTGGTCCATTCTCTCGCGCACCCGGGGGTGCGTGCATCGATCAAATTGGTGGGGGAGAAATTTGTTTGGCCCGGGTTGCGCAAACAGGTCAAGGAATGGGCAGCAGCCTGCGTAGCGTGTCAGCGAGCTAAAATACACAGACACACTAAGGCCCCGTTAGAACCTTTCCACATCCCCGCTAAGTGTTTTGATCACGTGCATGTTGACCTGGTCGGCCCGCTTCCGTTATCACACGGGCACACACATCTTTTGACGATGGTAGACCGCACCACGCGCTGGCCAGAGGCGATTCCTCTGACATCAACCACAGCGGAAGAAGTTGCGCGAGCATTTTTAACAGCATGGGTTGCGCGTTTTGGTGTACCGTCGGACATAACGTCCGACAGGGGTCCCCAATTTATTTCCGAGCTATGGTCATCGACGGCCCGCAGCTTGGGGGTGAAGATTCATCGCACCACCGCGTATAACCCCCAGGCCAATGGTTTATGCGAACGCTTTCACAGGTCATTGAAAGCAGCCCTCAGAGCGTCGCTAACGGATACAAATTGGGTAGACAAACTTCCATGGGTGTTATTAGGGTTGCGTTCTGCACCTAAGGAAGATTTGCATGCTTCCCCGGCTGAATTAGTTTTCGCTCAGCCGCTCCGTTTGCCCGGGGAATTTCTTCCTGATAATCCCGCACCTAATGGCCCCCCCGCTCAGCCGTGGCAGAGCGGCTCAGGAACAAACACGCTTCCTGGCCCGGTCCATCACAGTTTCCCACACGTTTTTGTGCCCAAGGCTTTAAAAAATGCAGAGTTTGTTTTTGTTAAACATGACGCCCAGCGTCCAAGTTTGCGGCCGTTTTACTACGGACCGTTTCGAGTGCTGGAGACCGGGCAGAAGCATTTTCTGCTAGATTTAGGGGGCAGAAGGGAGCTGATTTGCATTAACAGGCTCAAACCCGCTTTTGTTCTGGCTGAGGAGGAGGTGCAGCTCGCAAGGCCCCCCCGCCGGGGCAGGCCGCCGAGAAGACATTCTCCAAAGTCTTCACAGAGAGGTGCTAACAGCTTTAATCCACAGGTGCAGAGAGATGTTGCAGAGGCAGCCAAGCCAAGTTGCAGCAGATTCGGCAGAAGATTAAAACCTAGGCAGTTGGTGGATTGATTAGCGATGTATGGAGTGCTTTGTGTTTCTCTTTTTGTTATGCCATGCAGATTTTGCCTTACTCGACGTTTGGGGGGGGTAGTGTGGCCGACACACATTGTGGGCTCACGCTGCCACAGAGACAGAACGGAATGTGTATTGTGGAGTGTCACGTCTGCAAGGACTGAGGACTCAAATCTACAGGAGGTAACAAGGAAGTGTGAGATTTGTCTCTTTGTCCCACAGAAGACGCCCCGGAGGGTATTCCGGTTCATCAAGAAATGAGAGACAATGGTGAAGCTTCAAAGGGATGCTTTGTAACTGTATGTTGACTGAAGACACCATGTGACTTGAATTCTGATGCTGGAAATGTATAAAAGGGGGTTGAAGTATGATTCTTTCTCTTTCCTGCTTTGAGAATGCTAGGAGCTTGTGTTCTGTCAAATAAAGCTGGTTTATGACTGAAACTCAGCCTCGTTATTTGAGCATGCTCCTACATGTGTAAAGTTTCGGAAAAATGGATTTAATATTGTTTGCCAATGACACTAATTTATTATGCAATGGAAGCAATTTGGAACAACTTTTGGATACACTCGGAAAGGAATTAGGAAAGCTTAAACTGTGGTTTGATTCAAACAAATTAATGCTCAATTTAAGTAAGACTAAATTTATAGTTTTTAACAACCATCACAACAACTTAGTATCTAAACTCAGTGTAAATGGTGTAGAGATTGAAAGGGTATCCGAAACTAAATTTCTTGGAATAATAATTGATAATAAACTGTGTTGGAAGTCACATATTAATTATATTAAAGGTAAAATATCTAAATCAATTGCAATACTACACAGAGTGAAATATTTGTTGAATCAACCCACATTATATACTTTGTATCATTCATTAATACTCCCATACATGACATATTGTTCTGAAGTATGGGGAAATACATATAAAACAAACATATATCCAATCTTTATGCTTCAGAAGAGAGCTACTGTATTAGAATAATAAACAAAGCTGCTTACAGGGAACCAACAAACCCACTTTTTCTTAAATTAAAAGCTCTTAAGTTGAAAGATCTGGTTGACTTTAAAACTGCATTAATAATGTTTAAAGAGAAGAATCTAGGTTCCAAGGTTGTCATAGCCAGGAGCGGCACTGGGGTTAAGCTCCCAGTGCTCATAAAATGCTCCTTACGGCGTGCGTCTTGAAAAGCCTCTGACAACTAAGTCCAACTCCTAGCCTGCCCGTGTGGTTTAGTCTCTAAGCCCGGCGGAACTGCTTTTACTAATAGGAGAAGGGGCGAGGGCGGATCTCTGGCGCCTTAAAACCAGATGCTTCGGGTAGATGGTGGCTCGTCAACCTGGGAAGGTAGCTCATCTAGGGGAAGGTAAACCCTGATTTCAAACCTCCGCTGCCTTGCGGCACACCCGGTCACGAGAAAGGCTTCGGGAATCAATCCTGAGGAAAAATCCAGAGTCGGAGCCCCTAAGGCAGTTCAATGTTGTGCTCAACATCGTTCTGGCAGCTCCTGCGACGGCGCTGGTGCCAAACTGTAGCAGCCCTACTGTTCCTTTGAATTCATCAGTGACATGGAGAGGGGGGACATGCTGCATGGGCAACATCTTGTCCTCCATATCTTCCTGCCCAGGCTTGAATCCTACCAACGCCCAACGCTGGAAGGTAGAACACCGGATCACTGGAGAGGACACTCCAGCTTCGCCTTTGGCGTAGACAAAACACGGGGAATGATAGTTACCGGTTATAAGCCACCGCTCAATTGGCGTAGAGCGCGGCGCCAGGGATTGTTCCCGATGGTGGGAGGGATCATCGGATCTCACTGGACAGCTACCGCCCGCCTCAAGTTGGGCAGCCCCCAGCCAATAAGGTGTTGTCCCGCCACAGCTTGCTTTCCTCATTGGGTGCATGGGGATGAGGAGAAGTCCGAACAGCAGGCTGAGAACCTTCACACCAGGCAAGACAAAAAAAACAAAAGAGACCAACTCTAAAACTGGGAACTTGGAACGTCCGCACTATGATGACAGGACTCGCTGCTAACCTCAAGGACATCAACGACACCAGGAAGACTGCCATCATCAATAATGAGCTGAAGAGACTGGGAGTGGATATCGCTACTCTCCAGGAAACACGGTTGGCTGATGCAGGCACACTGAGAGAGAAGGACTACACGTTCTACTGGCAGGGAAAGGGCAGTGACGAACACAGGGAACACGGAGTGGGCTTCGCAGTGAAGAACACCTTGCTGAAGATGGTGGAACCGGGCAGCAATGGCTCTGCACGACTCCTCACCCTCCGCCTCAACACCACTCAAGGCCCAGTCACCCTCGTCAGTGTGTATGCCCCAACCCTGACAGCCACACCAGAGGCAAAAGACGAGTTCTACGAGAATCTCACAACAACTGTCAGGATCATCCCCAACTCTGAACAACTCATTCTCCTTGGAGACTTCAATGCCAGAGTGGGTGCTGACCACGACTCCTGGCCCTCCTGTCTTGGACCATTTGGCGTGGGCAGAATGAACGACAATGGACAGCGGCTGCTCGACTTCTTCACATATCACGATCTGTGCATCACAAACTCGTTCTTCAAGACCAAGCCCCAACACAAGGTTTCCTGGCGACACCGCGCTCAAAACACTGGCACCAGCTGGACTTGATCCTGACCAGGCGCACCTCACTGAAGAACGTGCTAATCACCCGTTTGTTCCCGAGTGCAGATTGCAACACAGACCATTCATTGGTGTGTTGCAAGGTCAAGCTGCAGCTGAAGAAATTCCATCGTGCTAGACAGCCTGGAAAGGCACGGATTGACACCAGCAAGATGGCCCAACCAGAACTTATTGAGCAGTTTGCCTCCACCTTTGAGAAGGAACTTGGTGTACCACAAGAAGGAGAATCTGCAAAGCTGAAGTGGGAAGAGCTGCGAAACACCATCCACCGCACAGCCTTGGCTACCTTTGGGAGGAAGACCTTGAAGTCACAGGACTGGTTTGATGCCAAGTTGACCGAGATGACCCCCGTCATTGATAGATAGATAGATAGATAGATAGATAGATAGATAGATAGATAGATAGATAGATAGATAGATAGATAGATAGATAGATAGATAGTTTATTTTGAACAAAAAAATATAACAAAAACAAGCAAATGGCAAATGCAATAAAGTAACAGTATACACTGCTCGAAAGGGAGAAGGAAGAAGTGAACACTTATTAATTCCATCTCCTCTTTTCCATAGATACACCCATGTGAATTTTATACAAATTACCACATTTAAGACCCCAAGTAAACAATTTACTGTATTTTTTACAAATCAACATTAACACCCATCCATTCTAACATACATTGATGTCCATACATCAAAACCAGCCTCAAACAACACAGATATACACAGTGCTGTCCCACCCACCATTCCATAGTGTCCCATAATGTCCCAGAGTGAACATAATGAATCGTACATATAAATACTACCCTTCTAACATATATCCTTTCAGCAAATAGTGTTTATACCTCTTTTTGAATTGATTTCTGTTTGTACATAGTTTCAGTTCCGGCTCCAGACTGTTCCACAAATCCACCCCACAGATAGATATGCACATACTTTTCTTGGTTGTACGTATCTTGGGTTTTGTAAAGTTTAAGTCTCCTCTCAGATTATGATCATTGTCTCATTTTTAAAATATTTTTTGTATATTAGTTGGGAGTTGATTATTAATTGCCCTGTACATTACTTGTGCTGTCTTAAATTTAACTAAATCGATGAACTTTATGACATGTGACTTTAAAAACAACGAATTGGTATGGTCTGTATATCCTACATTGTTTATTATCCTTATAGCTCTTTTTTGTAATGTGCATATTGACTGTAGGTTGGTCTTGTAGGTGTTTCCCCAGACTTCTACACAATAGTTAAGATAAGGTAAAAACAGTGAATTGTACAATAAGACCAATGATTTATAGTCCAAGATGTGTCTTGTCTTCCCCAGTATGCCTATACATTTTGCTAACTTGGCCCGGATGTGACTGATGTGAGGTTTCCAGCAGATTTTATTGTCTAGCGTCACCCCCAGAAACTTATTTTCCTGAACTGTTTCTATTCTGGTATCATCTATCGTTACCATTATTTCATGATTTATTTTATAATTTCCAAAAAACATAATTTTTGGTTTTTTTAGATTTAGAGATAATTTATTTTTGTTGAACCACTGCGTTAATTTTTCCATTTCAGTTGTGACCACCTCTAAAACCTGCTGCAAATTCTCACCAGTGCAAAGGATATTTGTGTCATCCGCAAACAAAATACATTTCAGAATTTTTGATACTTGGCATATGTCATTTATATACAAAATAAAGAGTTTGGGTCCCAAAACTGACCCTTGGGGCACACCACAAGTGATGTCCATGAAGGGTGATTTGTGCTCACTTCATGCTTCACGTTCATTGAAGCCAAGTGCTCAGCACTTGCTGAGTACAAGAAGTACCCAAACGAGAAGAATCTCCAGATTCTCAGGGTTGCGAGAAGCAAAGTTCAGCAGACTGCTCGGCGCTGTGCCAACAAGTACTGGACTCAGCTCAGCCAAGACATTCAAATCGCTGCCATAACAGGGAACATCCGTGGTATGTACAACGGCATCAAGAAAGCACTTGGTCCGGCTCAGAGCAAGTCGGCCCCCCTCAAATTCTCCACTGGGGAGATGATCACAGAAAAGAACAAGCAGATGGAGAGATGGGTGGAACACTACTCCGACCTCTACTCCAGACAGAACATCGTGACACCGTCAGCCCTTGATGCCATCGACTGCCTGCCATCCATGGACGAACTTGACGCCGAGCCAACCATCGACGAACTCAGCAAGGCCATTGATAGCTTGGCCGCTGGCAAGGCACCCGGCAACGACGGCATACCCCCCGACCTGATCAAGCACTGCAAGACCGCCCTACTGCTGCCATTGCATGACGTCCTCTGCCAGTGCTGGAAGGAAGGTGCCGTACCACAGGACATGAGGGACGCCAAGATCATCACCCTCTACAAAAACAAAGGGGAGAGAAGCGACTGCAACAACTACAGGGGCATCTCTCTCCTCAGCGTTGTTGGCAAAGTCTACGCATGAGTTGTTCTCATTTGTCTACAGAAGCTTGCCGAACGTGTCTACCCCGAGTCTCAGTGTGGCTTCCGCGCTGAGCGATCGACGGTAGATACGATATTCTCCATCCGCCAACTCCAGGAGAAATGCAGAGAACAGAACATGCCCCTGTACGTTGCCTTCATCGACCTCACCAAAGCGTTCGATCTGGTCAGCAGAGAGGGCCTTTTCAAGATCCTGCCAAAGATAGGATGCCCACAAAAGTTGCAAAGCCTCATCGAATCGTTTCACACCAACATGCAGGGGATAGTGCAGCACGGCAGCAACGTCTCAGAGCCATTCAATATACGCAACGGAGTGAAACAGGGCTGTGTACTTGCACCAACCCTCTTTGGGATTTTCTTTGCTATGCTCCTGAGGCATGCCTTCAGCACAGCAACAGAGGGAATCTACCAGCACACAAGATCTGACGGCAGGCTTTTCAACCTCGCCCACCTGAAAGCCAGAACCAAAGTACGCGAGGCTCTAATCAGAGACATGCTGTTCGCAGACGACGCTGCAGTCGCAACTGACACACAGCAGGAGCTTCAGACCCTGATGGACCGCTTCTCCCAGGCATGCAAGGACTTCAGGCTTACCATCAGCCTGAAGAAGACTAACGTCTTGGCGCAAGGCACGGAAGCACCACCAACCATCACCATCGACGACTACGAGCTGGAGGTCGTGAATCAGTTCACGTACCTGGGGTCCACGATCAGCAATAACCTCTCCCTTGATACAGAGATCGACAAGAGGATTGGAAAATCAGCCTTCACACTTGCTCGCCTCACCACACGAGTGTGGGAGAATCCCAAACTCTCTGTCAAGACGAAGATGGCAGTGTACAACGCCTGCGTCATCAGCACACTGCTCTATGGGAGTGAGACGTGAACAACATACGCCCGGCAGGAAAAGAGACTGAACTCCTTCCACTTGCGCTGCATTCGCCACATCCTGGACATATCCTGGCAGGACAAAGTGCCCAACACAGAAGTTCTGTCCCGCGCCGGCCTTCCCTCCATGTTCACTCTACTCAGGCAGCGCAGGCTCTGCTGGCTAGGCCACGTTCACCGTATGGAGGATGGCAGAATCCCCAAAGACGTCCTCTACGGAGAACTGGCGACTGGCAGGAGAGACGTTGGCCGCCCACAGCTGCGCTTTAGAGAAGTCTGCAAGAGAGACATGAAGGCCCTGGAGATCAACACAGAGCGCTGGGAGGACCTTGCAACGGACCGCTCCAAATGGAGAGTCACCCTGACCAGACAGCTCAAGGCGGGTGAAGAGAGACTGACTGCTGCAGCAGATGAAAAAAGGACTCGCAGGAAGAATCGCCACAGACCCAGCAGCACGGAGACCACCCACAAGTGCGACCTGTGTGACAGGGACTGCCATTCGCGCATCGGCCTGTTCAGCCACAGGCGGTGCTGTTCCAGCAGAGTAGACGTTTAGGATTCTCTTCCATGGTCATCATAGACCAACGGAGGCCGACGAAGAATCTATCACTGCCCGCAAATATCCAAAAGTTGTTCCAAATAAGGGAGAAACAACATCATTTCAGAGGAGCATGTATATTTCAAAAACCTTCAGTGAGAACTACCACCAAGTAACACTGTGTTTCAGTGGAAGGAGTCAGACTGTGGAATGCTTTTGGACCTGAATTAAAATCATGTACAACGCTTGGACAATTTAAACAAAAACTAAAGGAAGAAATACTCCAAACATACAGTTTATACAAGATGACATGTAAAATTACATAAGGATTATCATATACAGTCTGTGTTGTGTTGTTGCTTAGTTTTTTGTCACGTTTTGTCTTAGCTTTGTTCTGAATTGTAATCGCTCTTGTTTTGTTTTTCTTTTGAATTCTTAGATGGAACACGGGTGGGCAATATAAGCTGCGGCTTCAGCCATCACCCATTTTGGATAACTTATGTTGAACTGTATAATCAGAGGAGTTATTGTTTAATTTGTCCTTGTAAGATGTTTTTTTCCCCCCTTTGTTGTTTTATTTTGTTCCTTTCTTTTAATCTTTACTTTTAATCTATCCGAAATAGTCATTCATTCATTCATTCATTCATTCAAAAATTACATATTTTGACTGAACAACTCCATACTCGGGGATGCGCATCCTCGTAACCTCAGCAAATCACGTATAAAATCTTAGGTCAGTCTGACGAGGGGTTCAAGAGATATGTATGGAACAGACACATGGACACACAGACAGACAGACACACACACACACACACAGCGATTCCGTGCTTTTATAGATAGATGGGATACTTACATTTTATTCAGAGCCCCAAAATCTAGGTGGGGAGCTGCTGCTACATCACACATCCTTGTTGTTATCACGTGATCGCGTTTGGTTCATCTCGGTCACTTTCAGGTCTTTCTTGAGATCTCACATTATTTTGAATAATTCTCGCATGATCTTGTATTTCAAACTCTGTTCTCATCCATGCTGCTGCAAAACACAAACAGATCTGGGAGGGATGAACACAAGGGAACATCCGCACTGCCTCTGCAACGGACTGCATCCGAAGTCAGTGTAAATTCTGCGTGACACTCGTCTCCACCCACTTTACCCTGCCTGCACTCTCTTCTTCACCTACCTACTTCACCTACCTACCTTCTTTCTTTCTTCTACCAGAAATCCACGGAGCTGCTCATCCGTAAGCTGCCCTTCCAGCGCCTGGTGAGGGAGATCGCTCAGGACTTCAAGACCGACCTGCGCTTCCAGAGCTCCACCGTCATGGCTCTGCAGGAGGCCAGCGAGGCCTACCTGGTGGGTCTCTTCGAGGACACCAACCTGTGCACCATCCACGCCAAGAGGGTCACCATCATGCCCAAAGACATCCAGCTGGCCCGCCGCATCCACGGAGAGAGAGCTTAGACTTTCTGCTGCACATCCACCAACCACAATGCTCTGCACTGTGTGTCTACAGACAGTGGGGCTAAAAAGTATTTAGTCAGTCACCAATTGTGCAAGTTCTCCCACTTAAAAGATGAGAGAGGTCTCCAATTTTCATCATAGGTATACCTCAACTATGAGAGACAAAATGAGAAAAAAAAAATCCAGAAAATCACATTGAAGGATTTTTAATGAATTAATTGGTAAATTCCTCAGTAAAATAAGTATTTGGTCAGCTACAAACAAGCAAGATTTCTGGTTCTCACAGACCTGTAACTTCTTCTTTAAGAGGCTCCTCTGTCCTTCACTCGTTACCTGTATTAATGGCACCTGTTTGAACTCGTTATCAGTATAAAAGACACCTGTCCACAACCTCAAACAGTCAGACTCAAAACTCCACTATGGCCAAGATCAAAGAGCTGTCAAAGGACACCAGAAACAAAACTGTAGACCTGCACCAGGCTGGGAAGACTGAATCTGCAATAGGTAAGCAGCTTGGTGTGAAGAAATCAACTGTGGGAGCAATTATTAGAAAATGGAAGACATACAAGACCACTGATAATCTCCCTCGATCTGGGGCTCCACGCAAGAGCTCACCCCGTGGGTCAAAATTATCACGAGAACGGTGAGCAAAAATCCCAGAACCACATGGGGGGACCTAGTGAATGGCCTGCAGAAAGCTGGGACCAAAGTAACAAAGGCTACATCAGAAACACACTACGCTGCCAGGGACTCAAATCCTGCAGTGCCAGACATGTCCCCCTGCTTAAGTCAGTACATGTCCAGGCCCGTCTGAAGTTTGCTAGAGAGCATTTGGATGATCCAGAAGAGGACTGGGAGAATGTCAGATGGTCAGATGAAACCAAAATAGAACTTTTTGGTAAAAACTCAACTTGTCGTGTTTGGAGGAGAAAGAACACCATACCTACTGTGAAGCATGGGGGTGGAAACATCATACTTTGGGGCTGTTTTTCTGCAAAGGGACCAGGACGACTGATCCGTGTAAAGGAAAGAATGAATGGGGCCATGTATCGTGAGATTTTGAGTGAAAACCTCCTTCCACCAGCAAGGGCATTGAAGATGAAATGTGGCTGGGTCTTTCAGCATGACAATGATCCCAAACACACCGCCCAGGCAATGAAGGAGTGGCTTCGTAAGAAGCATTTCAAGGTCCTGGAGTGGCCTAGCCAGTCTCCAGATCTCAACCCCATAGAAAATCTTTGGAGGGAGTTGAAAGTCTGTGTTGCCCAGCAACAGCCCCAAAACATCATTGCTCTAGAGGAGATCTGCATGGAGGAATGGGCCAAAATACCAGCAACAGTGTGTGAAAACCTTGTGAAAACTTACAGAAAACATTTGACCTAAGTATTGAGATGAACTTTTGTTATTGACCAAATACTTATTTTACTGAGGAATTTACCAATTAATTCATTAAAAATCCTTCAATGTGATTTTCTGGATTTTTTTCTTCTTATTTTGTCTCTCATAGTTGAGGTATACCTATGATGAAAATTGGAGACCTCTCTCATCTTTTAAGTGGGAGAACTTGCACAATTGGTGGCTGACTAAATACTTTTTTACCCCACTGTATATATATGTATTTATAGTAATATGTACATACACTACCGTTCAAAAGTTTGGGGTCACTTAGAAATTCCCTTATTTTTGAAAGAAAAGCACTTTTTTTCAATGAAAATACCTTTAAACTAATCAGAAATACACTCTATACATTGCTAATGTGGTAAATGACTATTCTAGCTGCAAATGTCTGGTTTTTTGTGCAATATCTACATAGGTGTATAGAGGCCCATTTCCAGCAACTATCACTCCAGTGTTCTAATGGTACAATGTGTTTGCTTATTGCGTCAGAAGGCTAATGGATGATTAGAAAACCCTTGTGCAATCATGTTAGGTCTGCAATTCTGTAATTGCTGCAAATGGAGGATTCTTTGACGAAAGCAAAGTTTGAAGTAAAAAATTATTATTTCAAATACAAATCATTATTTCTAACCTTGTCAATGTCTTGACTATATTTTCTATTCATTTTACAACTCATGGTGGTAAATAAGTGTGACTTTTCATGGAAAACACAAAATAATTGTCTGGGAGACCCCAAACTTTTGAACGGTAGTGTATGTATACTAGCTGTTCTTGTTTTTTTCTTGCCTTCTGATTGTTGCTCTGAGTGTTGCTATCCCTGTGCTGTTGCAATCCTGGAATTTCCCCATTGTGGGACTAATAAAGGCTTATCTTATCTTATCTTCACCTCTCTTGTGTATTTTCCATTGCTTTTTATTTTCCATTCTATTCCAACCAAGTGGTGGACACCAGTGGTGAGGGGTGCCATCAAGCTGAAGAAGGAATCCCATCAAGCTTGGTTGGCTTGTGGGACTCCTGAAGCAGTTGAAGTGTACCGGCAGGCCAAGTGGAATACAGCTCAGGTGGTTGCTGAAGCAAATACTTGGGTGTGGGAGGAGTTCAATGAGGCCATGGAACAAGACTTTCGGTTGGCCTTGAAGAGATTCTGGCAAACTGTCCGGCGACTCGGGGGAGGGGGGGCACCTCCCTGTCCACACTGTGTATGGCGCGGATGGGGCGTTGCTGACTTGGACTGTCGACATCGTCAGGCAGTAGAAGGAATACTTCAAGGATCTCTTCAATTCCAATGACATGCCATCCACAGATGAAGTAGGGCTTGGGGACAAAGGGGAAACTCCCCCATCACAGGGACTGAGGTTGCCGAAGTGGCTAAAAAAGTCTTTGGTCGCCAGGCCCCAGGGGTGGAAGAGATTTGCCCTAAGTATCTCATGGCCCTGAATATTGTAGGGCTGTCATGGTTGACACGCCTCTGCAATGTTGCATGGAGGTCGGGGACAGTGTCTTTGGCATGGCAAACCAGGGTGGTGGTTCCTCTTTTTAAAAAGGGGACCGGAGGGTGTGTTCCAACTTTAGGGGATCACACTCCTCAGCCTCCCTGGCAAGGTCTATGCCAAGGTACTGGAGAGGAGAGTCCAACCACTGGTCAAACCTTGGATCTAGGAGGAGCAATGTGGTTTTCGTCCTGGCTGTGGCACATCAGACCAACTCTTTACCCTCTTAAGAATCCTCGAGGGTTTGTGGGAGTTTTCCCAACCAATTCACGTGTTATGTGAACTTGGAGAAAGCATTCGACCGCATCCCTCATGGTCTCTTGTGTGTGTGGGGGGGTGCTGCGGGAGTACGGGGTATTGAGCTCGTTGTTACAAGCTATCCAGTTCCTATACAATCGTTGCAAGAGTTTGGTTCATATTGCCAACACCCAGTCAAACTTGTTTCCAGTGAGAGTTGGACTCCGCCAGGGCTGCCCTTTGTCACTGATCCTGTTCATAATTTTTATGGACAGGATATCTAGGTGCAGCCAAGGATCGGAGGGTGTCATGCTCAGTGACCACAGGATCTCATCTCTGCTGTTTGCAGATGATGTTGTCCTGTTGGCTTCATCGACCAATGACCTTGCTGGGACAGTTTGCTACTGAGTGTGAAGCGGCTGGGATGAGAATCAGCACCTCCAAGTCCAAGTCCATGGTCCTCAGCTGGCAAAAGGTGAATTGTCCTCTCTGGGTTGGGGACAAGCTCCTGCCCAAGTGGAGGAGTTTAAGTATTTTGGGGTCTCACTCACACATGCCTCTGCGACCTGGACCTCCAGAAAAGTGGTAGAAAATGGATGGATGGATCTAATTTGAACATCACAGAAGAAAAAAGAAAACTAGAAGAAAGTACAAAAAAGTTTTAAATTTGTTAGGAAAAAACAAATATGTAAAAAAGTAAAGTTATAATTAGAAAGAAATTTTGGGGAAAAGACTGCACATTTTTATTCATCCATTTTTTTATTTTTGAGGGAAAAAGAAAAATTGCAAGAAAAAAGTCCTAAACTTGTAGTTGTCAACCCTAAGCTTTAGTGGCCGGGAAGTGCAAAACACATTTACAGACTTTGAGACAAATTTACAATTTGTAAAACATTTTTGCATATCATAAAACAAAATTACATTTACAAAAACAAATTTACCAAGTCCCGAAACAAACTTACATTTCAGAAAACAAATTAACATGAGGTGAAACGGACTTCCGGTTATGGCTGCCACGTAGGACGGACGTGTCCCGCTCTGCTCTGCTCCTGGAGAAAAAAAAATCGGCAAATAACTCTCTCATTTGGGACAGAACGTATCCCAGCGTTTGGGCGAGGATATGTCGGCGAAGCCTAAGGCTGGAAAACCAGGAAAAGGAAAAAGCGAGCCGCCGAAACAGTCCAAATTAACGGACTTTCAGGTCTGTGACGCAGCAAACAGGGCTCCATATATGGCGGAGGAGGCTGGCAACGCTGCGATTTCTGCGGGGAATGGCGCAGATGCGCTGATGGCTGCCATGAGTTCAATGAGAGCGGACTTTTCCTCTAGATTTGATGGGATTATGACAGCGTTGGAAGGAATAAGAAAGGAATTGGGTGACTGTGTAGAACGAACGGCGCAGATGGAGCTCCGTCTCGCTAGTGCTGAAGATGACGTCACCCGTCTTCAATTAAAGGTGCGCACTTTGGAAAAAAAAAATAAATCTCTGGAAGATAATATTTTGGATTTGGAATCTCGGTCGAGACAGAATAATTTGAGGCTGGTGGGTCTTCCAGAGGAATCAGAAGGTCGGGACGTATGTTCCTTTCTGGAAAAGTGGATTCCGGAGGTGCTGGGCAGCGAGGAGTTGCAATCAGCAGTGGTTCTGGAAAAAGCACATCGCATTGGCCCACGGAGAGATAAGGGACCGCCGAGGACCTTAATTATGAAGTTTCTTAACAACAGAGACAGGATGAAGATCTTCAACGCTGCACGAGCTAAAAAAGGAGAGATTAAACACCAGGACCAGCAGGTGCGGTTCTACCCAGATTTGGCCACAGGAATCCAGCAATTGAGGAAGCAGTTTGATCCCGTACGTAAGGAGCTGCGCAACCTTGGGATTCGTCATGGTGTAATCTATCCTGCGAGACTGCTGACCACGTATGAGGGCAGAACCCACATCTTCAAGACCCCAGAGGAGGCGCAGGAGTTCATCAAGAAGATCAAAGAAGAAGAAGAGACTGGTGGGAGCTAAGCATGAACAAAATATAAGGTAGAATAATTAAGCATTTGCACAGGCATCTGACTGACTTGAAGTAAATAGTAAGTTTACAAAATATAGATTGTATTATATATTAAAAAAAAACAAAACAAAAACAAAACAAACAAAAAAAAAAAAACTATGATGTACAAAGTTGTTAAAAATTTTGGAGTTAAGTTGGAAAACTACAGAGGAGAGTTAATGTTACGTCATTAAAAGCAGTAGAGTTAGGGTGATTGGGAGGATGAAGAAGGAGTGGCTTAGGCTGTTCCCCGTGGGTGTGGAACGGTCGATGGCTATATCGGGAGACAGAATTTTTCTTTTGATTTTGGGGGGTTTGCCACAAGTGTGGGAAGGGGAAATTTGTTTGTGTGTAGTTTGTAGGATGAATGTTCAACCACTCATGTTTTTGCTTCTCTGTATGAGCATGTTTACACTGCAAGGTAATCCCAAACTCTCTATTGATCATGGACCAAAGTGTTAATCTTAATTTAACTTCATGGAATTGCAGAGGTCTACAAAATTTAAAAAAACTTAAACAAGTTATGAATAAAATAAAGGACATGGGTTCAAGAATTGTGTTTTTACAAGAAACTCATCTGATAGAGGAGGATGTTAAAAGAATTAGGAGTAGATGGCAGGGAAGTGTATTCACCTCTTCATTTTCATCCCGAGCCAGGGGAGTTATGACTCTCATACATAAATCAGTTCCTTTTCAAGTGAAAAATGTAATTGGAGACAAATTTGGAAGATATGTAATCATTCAAGGTTCTTTGCTATTAGAAAATATAAATCTTGTGAACTTATATGGTCCCAATATAGATGATCAGAAGTTCTTTGCTAATTTATTTCTCATCTTATCATCACTTACAGGGCAACATATAATAGCAGGGGATTTTAATTGTACATTGAATCCAGGTGTGGATAGATCAACAGGACTGGATTGTACGCACATTGGATGTAGGATGACTATTAATCATTTTATGAAAGAATTGAGATTGTTAGATATATGGAGAGAAATGAAACCACAAGTTAAAGCCTATTCTTGTTATTCCAGTACCTACAAGACATTCTCACGTATTGATTATTTTTTGATTTCCACAGAATTAAGGTCCAAGATTCAAAACTGCTTTTATGATAACATCGTGATCTCTGATCATGCACCCTGTTGTCTAATATATGTAGATAAAAAATTGACAAAGGAATCAGGTAGATGGCAATTTCAGCATAAATGGCTTCAGGATGAGGAATTTGTCAAGTATATAGAAAAACAGATAGACGAGTTCTTTGACATCAATACTACACAAACATCAGCATGTGTAAAGTGGGAGGCTTTCAAAGCTTTTATTAGGGGGCATATTATTAGTTATACAGGATCAAAATCTAAGAAGACTCGAGAGGAGAGAGCTAAATTGGAACATAAAATAAAAAATCTTCAGGAAAAAGTGTATGCAGGAAGTGACCCAAGGTTGGAGAATGAATTACTGATTTTGAGAGCTGAATACGACAAAAAATCAGCGAATAGAGCTGCCTCGAGTCTTCTAAGATTGAAACAATCTTTTTATGAACAAGGTGAAAAATCAGGAAAATTATTAGCATGGCAGATTAAACAATTGGAAATTAAAACACCAATTACCAGTATTATAAGTAACGGACAGGTAGTTATAGATCCTTTAGAAATTAATAGAGCCTTTAGAGATTACTATGAAAAATTATATGATACCAAAAATGAACCTGATTTAACAAAACTAAATGGGTTTTTGAACGAACTATCTATACCGTGTATTCCAAATGAAAACAGGGAGATATTGGAGTCTAAAATTAGTCAAGAAGAAGTTGGGCTAGCCATTGATAATATGAAATCAGGAAAAAGTGCAGGACCAGATGGTCTTCCAGTTGACCTTTATAAAAAATTTAAGAATAAATTAATAAAACCTTTTTTGGAAATGGTTTTAGAAGCATTTCAAAATAATAATTTACCATCATACATAAATAATGCCTTAATTATACTGCTGCCAAAACCAGGTAAGCCCTCTAATAAATGTGAAAATATGAGACCAATAAGCCTATTAAACGCCGACCTTAAGATAATCTGTAAAATTTTAGCAAGACGAATACAAGAAATTTTACCAAATATTATTAATCGAGATCAGAATGGCTTTATAAAAGGTAGACAAGGCTTCCATAATGTAAGAAGACTATTTAATATTATCTATTTTAATAAAGAAGCACCGGATACAGCTCTCCTATCATTGGACGCCGAAAAGGCCTTTGATAGAGTTGAATGGCCCTTTCTTTTTGAAGTCCTACAAAGGTTTGGACTTGGAAATAATTTCATAAAATGGGTTCAAATAATATACAATAATGCTACAGCAGAAATCCTAACAAATAACAATATTTCAAAACCAATAAAAATCAATAGAGGATGTCGACAAGGCTGTCCACTCTCACCTTTACTGTTTACTATGGCAATTGAACCTTTAGCGATAGCGATACGTTTACATTCACAAATATATGGAATTAAAGTTGGACCAACAGAACATAAAATCTCCCTGTACGCCGATGATATAATTTTGTTTATGTCGAATCTAAAAAAATCAATTCCAACCTTGTTGAATTTAATAAAGAATTTTGGGGAAATATCAGGATATAAAATAAATAAAACTAAATCTTCAATATTAATGCTAAATGAGACCCAGAGAAATTACCCAGCCCCTGAGGTAAATCAATTCAATGTTGTAAATCAGTTTAAATATTTAGGAATCCAAATTATGCCTAAGCTAGAATCAGTCGCCAGTG
Organism: Pholidichthys leucotaenia; assembly: GCA_020510985.1. Lineage (NCBI taxonomy): Eukaryota > Metazoa > Chordata > Actinopteri > Cichliformes > Pholidichthyidae > Pholidichthys > Pholidichthys leucotaenia. Next base: position 258,391,960 of record CM035838.1, read on the forward strand.
TCAACTATGAAGCCTTAATGTCAGATATCAGTGAGTTAACTCAGAGATGGATGTCACTACCAATGTCGATGATCGGGAGAATCAATATACTTAAAAGTAATATTTTACCTAAAATACTTTATTTATTTCAATACATTCCCTTATCACCACCTTTAGATCTATTCTCAAGAATAAAAAAAAAGTTAGTGGAATTTATATGGAACAACAGGAGGGCTAGATTACGTCTGTCTTTATTATATTTACCATTTCATCGTGGAGGTCTGAAATGTCCAAATTTTATGTTGTATTATTGGTCGGCACAACTGAGGTCTATGACATATTATTTTTCATCAAATGATCTCCCTCACTGGACTGAAATGGAATCATACAATTTACCTTTACCTCTTCCCATATTCATATACTCAGATTCGGCAAAAAAATTACAAAAACAAGTTAAAAATCCATTTGTAAAGCATATGATCAAAATATGGTGTGAAGCTAAAAACTATTTAAAAGAACCACAGTTATTGTCACAATTTAGTCCAATATGGGGTAATCAATATTTTAAACCAGGGAGAGCGGACGCTGTATTTAAAGTATGGAATTTAAAAGGGATACAAAAGATTCAGGATTTATATTTGCCATGTGCAGACAACATAATGTCTTTTGAAGAGCTGAGGATCAAATTTAATCTCAATAGAACACATTTTTTTAAATATCTTCAACTTAGAAACTTTATTCGATCAAATCAAAATAAAGCTCTCACTCGACCTATTTATTCATCCTTGGAAAAAATGATGATGAAAGATAGTAAAAGAAAGGGTATTATTTCAGAGTTTTATAACTCATTGACGCTATCTTCAAGTGAAAATTCACTGAAAAGATTAAACTACTGGAAAGAAGATCTGCAAATTGAAATTTCAGAGGAACAATGGGAATTGGCTTGTACAGAAGCTCAAACCAAATCAATAAATGCACGCCTTAAATTGATACATTTCAAATGGTTAATGCGGATGTATGTTACACCGGAGGAGTTAAATAGATATAACAAAAATATACCAGATACATGCACAAAATGCATGGAAAGTAAAGGAACCCTATTTCATTGTTTATGGGAATGTAGATTAATAAGAATGTTTTGGGAAGAGGTGAGGGTAACAATTGAAAAAATAATCTCAAAACAAATCATATTGAATCCTAAACTGGTTTTGTTGGGTCTGTACCCAGAAAAGCATAATTTCAATAAAAGTGAAAGAACTTTCATAGACCTCAGTTTGCTTAATGCCAAAAAATGTATTGCACTATTATGGAAAAAGACTCATAGACCAGATGTGACTCAGTGGTTAAGACAGATGTTAACAAACCTTCCATTAGAAAGAATAACATATATACTGAAATCAAAGGAAATTGTGTTTGAGAATATATGGAGACCTTTTATTGATTATGTAAAAAATTTAAACATAACTCTTGAAGAAGAAGGTGAATGATGTGTGTGGACCTTGTAAATTCCAAACTGGTGAACATAATATGTATACTTATGTATTGGATTGTCGAGACTAAACAGAGGAGCATTGTTGAAGACTTGATTTTGTTGGTGGTTGTTGGTGTTTTTAGTGCATTTTTTTTTTTTTTGTAGTACTTTAGTGTTAGTGTTTGATTGTTTGTATCATGTTTGTTAAAAAAAAAAAAAAAGGTTCAATAAAGATATTGTGGAAAAAAAAAACATGAGGTGAAACACTTTTACAAATGGCAATACAAATTTACAAGTGGCAAAACAAATTTACATTTCAGAAAACAAATTTACAAGTGGCAAAACACTTTTACAAATACCGATACAAATTTACAAATCCTGAAACAAATTTACAAGTAATGCCAACCGGAAAAGGAACGTATAAGTGGCTGACCCAGAAGTGATAACATGAGTGGTCAATTCAAGATTTAGCATGGCAGTTTAAAAAAAAAAATTAGCATGGCAGTAAAACAGAAAGAACACGGAGAGTAAGGGAGAAGACAGATTCGTGTTCTTGTTGTTAATGGAGTTTATGGTGACAAATAGAAATCGAGGCTGTGTTCAGAATGTTTACTCACTCACTCCCTCCCTACTCGCTGCATAGTGCATATAGATATAGTGGACTATATAGTAAACGCAATATAACAATAAAATTAACAGTTTTCGGACACTACTGGCTTGTTTTTGTGACACGGTTAATGACGTCATCACATGAGACAATAAGATGTAACAGACTAACGGTGGTAAAAAAAAAAAATGAATACTTGCATGTAATTTGTAGTAAATATGCATTAAATCAAATCGTTTTTGCTGAACTTGTGGGACACATATGTATCACTTTAAGCTTCACATCTCAGAGTAGAACAAAGAACTGGGTCTCCTTGGAGATAACAGGAGGATGTGAAAATTTAGTCTTTGGTATGCAAGAGACGGCCTTGGGGGATTTCCTGGTCTGCCAGAGACTATGAGGAGGATGTTATAGGATTTAAGGAAAGATGCATTGTTACTTGTAATTAAATGCAATATGACTGTGAGCTTTGAAGGTCCTGGATATATAAAGGACGAATGTCTGTGTTTTTTCTCTCTCTGCTTTGCTGATGTTGGAAGATGTGAATAAACCTGACTCGTGAGATAAACTCTGCCTCGTCATTTTCACATTTCCACACTGGTGACCCAAAGACGTATCATGGATGAAAGAAATTCCCCCGGGCCAGCCGAGTCAGGAGCTCCCAGCCAAGCATATGCTGCTACGGTCCAGCTACCGGACTTTTGGCAGGACAACCCGTGCTCCTGGTTCCACTTGGTCGAAGCACAGTTCGCCCTCCGGGGGATAACGGTAGATGACACGAAGTTCTACCATGTGATTGCAAAGCTCGACAACCGCACGGCTCGGCATGTGGAGAGCCTATTGGAGTGGCCACCGGCCAACGACAAATACGGCGGGTTGAAGGCTGCACTTATCCAGCGCTTCACTCTCTCAGTCGAGGAGAGAGCGGAGAGGCTCCTGGCTCTGAACGACTTGGGAGATGGCACGCCCATTGACCTGATGGAGAACATACTGAGGTTGAGGGGCTCAGACGACGACGACTTCATCTTCACCCACATTTTCCTCAGGACCCTACCGTCGGTCACGAGAGCGACCCTGGCCAGTTCGCCGTTGTTGGCCCAGCGGGACTTCCGCGCGCTGGCCCAGGAGGCGCACCAGATTCTCAACGCCAGCAAACAGCGCGCGGCCACCGCGGCAGCAACGGAGTTCGGTGCGACGGCCGGAGATGGCGGGGGGCCAGAGACAGCGGTAGCAGAACCACCGACGACGGCGGCGGCAGGGGCCAAGGATCGCAGAGGAGACACCCTCTGTTTCTACCATCGCCGCTTTGCAGAGAAGGCACGCAAATGTATACCACCATGCCAGTTCAAGCGCTCGGGAAACGCCAAGACTGGGGGTTGGTAGCAGCTGCGGCCCTTGGGGAGGAGAACAAGCTGCTCTACTTGAAGGATGCGCGCTCAGGGAGGCACTTCCTCGTGGACACAGGCTCCCAGTTGAGTTTCATCACACCTTCCTCCGCTGACCGGCTGGCGGTTTCCAGAGGTCCCGGGGTGTCAGCAGTGAACGGCTCGAAGATTAAGACCTTTGGTGAGAGGACTCTGCTTCTGCCCCTACACGGCCGTACATTTGAGTGGACTTTTGTCATAGCTGCAGTGAATTTCAATATGTTGGGGGCTGATTTTCTGTGCTCACATGGTTTGTTGGTTGATCTTGCTAACAGGCGCCTGGTTAATGCACTTTTTTTTTATTCTATTCCCTGTACAGCCCGAGTGGCCCCGCCAACAGCACAAGCCAACGTCACAGCTGCAAGCGGTAAGTTCCACACACTGCTCACTCAGTTCCCAGCACTCACGGTTCCCACATTTTCAGCAGCCGTCGCTAAACACGGGGTGGAACATTTTATTGCTACCACCGGACTGCCCATTTTTGCAAAACCTCGGCGCTTGGATTCAGCTAAACTGACCATAGCGCGCGAGGAGTTCGCCAACCTGGAAAGGTTGGGCATCATCAGGCGTTCAAACAGCCCATGGGCTTTCCCGCTTCATATGGTCCTGAAAGCTGACGGCTCGTGGCGACCTTGCAGAGATTTCCACAGGTTGAACAACGCCACAGCGCACGACCGCTACCCAATCCCGCATATCCAAGATTTTTCCGTTCATTTGGCGGGGGCGCGCGTTTTTTCTAAGATAGACTTGGTCCGCGGTTACCACCAAGTCCCAGTGCGCGCTGAGGACATACCCAAAACAGCGGTAATAACTCCGTTTGGTCTATTCGAGTTTTTGCACATGCCATTTGGGCTTAAAGGTGCTGCGCAGACGTTCCAACGCATGATGGACGCGGTGTTGCGCGATCTCCCCTTCGTATTCGTCTACCTGGACGACATTTTAGTAGCCAGCGCGTCCGAAGACAAACACGAAAACCACCTCATGGCAGTTTTCCGGAGGTTGGGAGAGCACGGTTTAATAATCAACCCAGCGAAGTGTCAGTTCGGGGTGACGCAGATTGATTTTTTGGGGCATCGCGTCTCTCCAGAAGGAGCGGTTCCGCTGCCTGACAAAGTGCGCGCGGTAGCAAATTTTCCCCAGCCACAAACGGTCAGGGTGTTACAGGAGTTTTTGGGAATGGTGAATTTTTATAACCGTTTCCTCCCCCGTGCAGCGCAGCTCATGCAACCATTGTATGCCGCACTCAAAAAACAAAAACCCACAAATAAGATCGAATGGTCTCCGGAGCGAGAGCGAGCATTCTCGGAGGTCAAAACAGCCCTGGCAAATGCTGCGTTGTTAGCACATCCAGACCCAACGGCCCGCATAGCGCTCACTACTGACGCGTCAAATGTGGCCATAGGGGTGGTCGTGGAGCAGCATGTAGCCGGGGCTTGGCAGCCGCTCGCCTTTTTCAGCAGGACTTTGCGCGATAGTGAACGAAAATACAGCGCATTTGACAGGGAGTTGTTAGCTCTCCACTTGGCCATTCACTACTTCCAGTTCTGGCTGGAGGGACGCCGTTTCACCGCGTTCGTTGACCACAAGCCGCTGACATTCGCGATGGGCAAGGTTTCAGAACCGTGGTCGGGCCAGCAGCAAAGACAGCTGGCCGCCATATCAGAGTTTACTACCGATATTCAGCATGTGGCGGGTAAACTGAATGTAGTGGCAGACTGTCTCTCGCGCGCCATGGCGGTCCCAGTCCGCGTAGGGATAGATTATGCAGCCATGGCCGCGGATCAGGTTAGCAACGCGGACGTGCGCGTGCTCCAGTCTGGACCAACAGGGTTAAGGCTGGAGAACAGGGTGCTGCAAGACGGTATGCCCCCCCTAATCTGCGATGTCTCCACTGGGCGACCGCGTCCTGTGGTACTGGCCGCGTGGCGCCGCAGCGTTTTTGACTCTATTCATTCTCTGGCGCACCTGGGAGTGCGCGCGTCGGTCAAAATGGTAGGAGAGAAATTTGTATGGCCGAGCCTACGCAAACAAGTTAAGGAGTGGGCAGCAGCCTGCATGGCTTGTCAACGAGCCAAGGTACACAGACACACGAGAGCTCCCTTGGAGCCGTTTCACATCCTGGCTAAGAGGTTCGATCATGTTCACGTGGACCTTGTAGGCCCCCTCCCGCCGTCACAGGGGTGCACACACCTTCTGACCATGGTGGACTGCACCACGCACTGGCCGGAAGTGGTCCCACTGGCGTCAGCCACAGCCGAGGAGGTGGCGCGCGCGTTTTTAACAGCATGGGTAGCGCGCTTCGGAGTCCCGTCGGACATTACGTCCGACAGAGGTCCTCAATTTGTTTCCGAACTTTGGTCAGCGATGGCCCGCAGCCTGGGGGTAACGATCCACCGCACAACCACGTACAATCCGCAGGCTAATGGGTTATGCGAACGTTTTCATAGGTCATTGAAAGCGGCTCTCAGAGCATCGCTGACGGATGCAAATTGGGTAGACAGGCTACCGTGGGTTTTATTGGGGTTGCGTTCTGCACCTAAAGAGGACTTAGAAGCCTCCCCAGCTGAGCTAGTTTTTGCGCAGCCACTTCGGCTGCCCGGGGAGTTTCTCCCAGATAATTCTGCGCCAGATAGCTCCCCGTCTCAGCGGTTGCAGCGTGGCACGGAATCGGGCACGCTGCCTGGCCCCGCTCACCACAGTTTTCCGTGCGTTTTTGTGCCTAAGGCCTTGAAAAACGTGGAGTTTGTTTTTGTCAGACACGATGACCATCGCCCACCGCTGCGACCACCTTATGATGGACCATTTAGAGTGCTGGAAACAGGGGACAAGCATTTTTTGCTAGATTTGGGGGGCAGGAAGGAAAAGATTGGCATAAACAGGCTCAAACCCGCCTTTGTGGTGGCGGACGAGGATGTGCTGTTGGCCAGGGCTCCTCGGCGCGGCAGACCCCCTCGGGGACATTCCCCAGAACACCCACAGGGAGTGACAAACAGTTCTCACCCCCAGACAGCAGCTCCCCAGCAGGATGGCGCCACACAAGTGACGAAGCCCGCTTACAGCAGATACGGGAGGAGACTGAGGCCCAAGCAGCACGTGGGTTAATGTGTAATGATTTTATCACGACATGCAGACTGTTATTCTGTTGTTCCATCTTAGATGTTTTGGGGGGGTCATGTGGGACACATATGTATCACTTTAAGCTTCACATCTCAGAGTAGAACAAAGAACTGGGTCTCCTTGGAGATAACAGGAGGATGTGAAAATTTAGTCTTTGGTATGCAAGAGACGGCCTTGGGGGATTTCCTGGTCTGCCAGAGACTATGAGGAGGATGTTATAGGATTTAAGGAAAGATGCATTGTTACTTGTAATTAAATGCAATGTGACTGTGAGCTTTGAAGGTCCTGGATATATAAAGGACGAATATCTGTGTTTTTTCTCTCTCTGCTTTGCTGATGTTGGAAGATGTGAATAAACCTGACTCGTGAGATAAACTCTGCCTCGTCATTTTCACATTTTCACAAACTAATAAATATAAATACCTTAAGGTAGTTTATGTTGTGATGTGAAGCTCTCCTCTCACTGCTCCATTGGCTGCGCATTGCATCATGGGATATATTGGCTAATGTAGTGACCATCCGTTGTACACTACTTTTCAAAATGCATTGTGGGATATTTTGAGTGTACTATATAGTGAATGAAATTATCAGTTAAAATTTCGAACAGTACTACAAGATGGCTGATTCACTATGTAGTACACTATATGGGGAAGGAGTGAACATTTCGAACACAGCATTTGTCTTATTATCTCAACTTGACCGCTCACATCATCACTTCCGGGTTAGCCACTTGTACATTTCCCTTCCGGTTGTCATTACTTGTAAATTTGTTTCGGGACTTGTAAATTTGTGTTTGTAAATGTAATTTTGTATTGGCATTTGTAAAAGTGTTTCGCCACTTGTTAATTTGTTTTCTGAAATGTAAATTTGTTTCAGGACTTGTAAATTTTTTGTAAATGTAATTTTGTTTTATGATATGTAATAATGTTTTCCAAATTGTAAATTTTTCTCAAAGTTTGTAAAAGTGTTTTACATTTTGTAAATGTGTTTTGCACTTTCCGGCCACCATACAACACAGCAGACAGACCAACTCGTCCAGTCATGTCCTAAACTTACCCACTTTAAAAGAACATACAGTGTTCTAGCCATTTTAAATACTTATGAGGAAGGTGGGGCCACGGCAGCAGAAACCCTCAGGGAGACCTTGAGTAAAGGGCCTGGAGAGCAAGTGGAGCGATGCTTCCTAGTGGCTCACTTCTCCGCTGGCTCTTTAGAGGCCGGCTGGTCCCCACACCCTGTGAATAAAATGTCGGGAGCAAGCCAGGGTTTATATTCCAGCAGAACGTCAGTCTGTGCAAGGACCACGTCTGTCTCTGCTCCTTCTGCTCCGTGGCGCCCGCTGCCGTGGCTGTTGGAATGGAGACAGCAGGTAGAGTAGAAGCAACGGGGATGGCAGAAGGCAGTTCACCGGTGACAGGAATAGGAGCCGATGACCTGGAACCAGGCTGGGAGGTGCAGTGCAGGGTGCCAGTATGCCCGAGTGAGTCCCAGAGTCAGGATATGCAGCCATGCAGTCAAGCTAGCTTGGGAGCTAATAACAGATCCAGGTGGCTGAGCAGAAGCTCCTCGGCTAACAAAAGGTCCCTCATTCTCTCCATTGGATTGGGGTGATTCAAATACTGGTTTATTAGACAGAAAACCTGGTCAAACACCTCCTCATGCACCTCCGGAGGGAGCCCCCTCCTCCTGTCGATTTCACCCGCTGAGTCCTTAACTTGCGGCATCCTACTGTCACAGTTGGTGCCTGGGCTGGGCAGAAGACAGGACAAGACAGGACTCACATGTGTGGAGTTTTCTCGGCAAAAGCACAAAAATAAGACACAGCTCGTGGGATGGAAACAAACACAAAAATCTGGCAAGACAAAACAGAAAGCACCTTGGCTAGAATTACAGAGTAGGCAGAACAAAACCATGTTGTTCACGCCATTATGATGAAGGACGCTGCACCGGACAGACTCACACTGAAATAAATAGACAAGGGGGCAATCAAGACAACACAGAGCAGGTGGGAACAATCAGGGGCAATCAGAGACAGCAGGGCATGGCAACAGGTACAGAAAACATGAGGGAGTGAGACAGAAGGTAAACAGGAACAGAAGGTACACAAGGGACACGAACACATGACCAGGGAATACATGACCATGACAAATAATGATAATAATAAACAACTAGGAGCTGGCCAGGGAAAAATCCAGCGGAACATAAGAGAAATGATAATGAAAGCAAACACAATAACCAAACTGAGCTGAGACAGGGAAAACACAGAGAATAACAAAAATAAACTTAAAAGCATGAGCATGGTCTCCAGACCACCAAGGACTTGGAGACCATCACAATTTCAGCACCAGACAGTGCCACTGCACCCCAAGGCCTCATGATGTACCTGTAAGATGGTTGCCAACCGCCAAACAAATCTAAAAGAAGTAGAAGAAGAGATCCATTGTGGAGCTGTCCAGCACTGAAATTAATGAGGCTCAATTCAGTTGAACTTTATTTATAAAGTATGGCTGCTATTTCCCAGCAACAGTCCTTTTACAGCTCTTTAAATTGTAAAGTGAAGACCCTACAATCAAGAAGAAAAAAAAAATCAGGTGATTCCCTATGAGAAACCACTTGGCAACAATTGTGGAGGAAAAAAAAACTCAATTTCAACAGGAAGAAACCTTCAATTTCACTTTGGTCCTTTCTGTTAAACTCACTTGTCTTTTTGTTCCACTTCTGAGCGCAAAAAGAACATTTTACTCAAACACAATTTTTTTGGTTGGTTAGATTAGGGGGTTGTTAGCGCTGAACGTTAAAATGCTTAGTTAATGTTAGAGAAATTGGGCGGCTCTAATTTACACTCACTTCAGTTAATTTCACCACAACACAATGTTACTTTCCCCCAAGCATAGCAGCTCATTTATGCTGGCAAAATAGTTTTTTGAAAGATAAGAAAAATTCAAAAGTGTTGAGTTCTTCACTTCACTTCATAGCAGTCTGTTGGGAGTGACAATGACTGTTTCATTTTGGTCCAATCAGATTCCTCCATGCAGCTCTGTCCTTCGCCCTCTGCTGCCAGGAGCTCCTGACCTTGTTAACCCGGGCGACATCCGAGCCAGTACGAGTTGCTTTCTGACTGACCATTTCATGTAACTGCTTGCAAAGTGTTTGAGTACTGCTAGCTTTTGCTGGACTAGCGGCACATTCTTGGCAGATAGAGGTATTATCAGTGGCAAGGACAGGAAAAGACAACTGTGTTTCGTTACCTTGTATTCATACATGTGTAATGACAATAAAGTTGAATCTAATCTAATCTAATCTAATCTAATCTAAGCTGACTCCAGTATCTGTTGCAGTGACTGACCAGATGATAGGTTTGTTTATCTCTGATCTTTGTGTAGTGCATGTCAAGATGCACCAACTGGCAAAAGTCCACCACAGACCTTGCGACAGATGTGCTTATCTGCCAGGATGTCCAGTCTCACCCCGTGACCCCGTGTAACTGGGAGTGGTCCACCACAGACCTGTGACAGATATTGTTTTTAGTTCTGCCAGGATGTCCAGTTTCACCCTCCACACTCTCGGAAGGGCAGGGTTGCCGGTTGAGTCGCCGACAACCTGACCCATGAGACAGTTAGTACTGGTTTTCATGGTTATCCGGCAGCAAGCAAAGCAATGCCTGACCTGAAAAAAGTGTTGAGTAATGACAGAATATAACAGCTGTGCCTTTACTTCCATGATATCAGGCTGTCTGGTGCTGAAAATGTCAAGTCAGCCGAGTTCTGAAATGGTCAGGTTCACCGTGGAAGGATGATGTTCCCTTCAAAACCATAGAACAAAGGAGGCTATAAAATCCAGGAATAAGTCTAACTTCAGCTCCAAGTCCTGATGGTCAGCAAACAAATATTTTTTTCATATGCATACATATGCAACCATTTTAAAAATGCACCTTAGAAGAAGAAGAAGCCAACTTTATCATCATTCAATCTATACAGCCAATCATGTACAGTAGAACCAAATTATGTTTCTCCTATCTACCTTGACAACTATGTTAAAAATATAACTCATCTCATTGTGCTATACATGTATCCATAGGAGAGCTCTGTCATTCACTTGCCGTAGGTCTTCTTCGGAGCATAGGTTTTGCTTCATGTCCACTGGTCCGGATTTTTTGGAAAGGAATCTGCATACTGCAACCTCTGATGGGACGGCAGGCTCTGGAGCTTGGAGGGTGCTCCAAGCTTATCCAGGAAATATTTGGCAAAGTGCATTTCGAGGCATGTACTGCTGACGTATGTGTTGATGTCATACCATGTGACTGGGTCAGGAAGCCATTCATGATTTTGCACGCAACATGAAATAAAGTGAGCAGCAATACCCAATGGAAATCCCCGTCCCTCACGTTTTGTGTTGTCATGTTTGACTGTGTAAGGGATTTGTCACAGCCAATTGTCACATGCAGCCAGCACCAAAAACACAGACTTCTCCCATTTGGGAACATTTTGAGTGCATTTCTTCCATTGATGTATTTTCCACAAATAGTGGATATTTATTGTAACTGAGGTGATGGCTTAGCGGCAAAGCATCTGCTCTACAAGTGGGAGGCTGGGGTTTGAATCTCTTCTTGGTCATTCTTATAATTTTATTTTTATTTGCAAGGTGAAGTGTCTGTTTGTGTTTCAAAGAGCTTGGATCATTATTACGCATCATTATGCTGAGGCACTATTGCCATTGTGCCCTGCCTGAGAATAAGGACAGAGTTGGATATACTGGAAAAGACAGTATAAGACTGTTGAAAAGTTATTTCTTAAAAAAAAGTGGATAAGTAGCACAAGCACATTCACTGTAGTCACCTCAGTTTTATTATTTCTTTTTTCCTTTATGATCATTGATATTTCTTAAGAGACAGTGCATTTATTGAAATGAAAAAATACACAAACCAATAACACCCTTGCAAAAATCTGCATGTTGTATACGTTTTGTCCACTAGATGGCCTAGTAGAGAAAATGAAGTTTCACATGAGGCCTCGTCTATATGAGCCATTTTGATGAAAGGCCTCAAGTCCTCCAGAAAGCCTCATCTGGCCATCACTACTGGTCATATAGTATCGGGTTGCCTGAAACAGTGGTTATTAATTTCTCCTTCAAGTCTTCACAAGAACAGGTAACGTACAGAACTGCTTCTCTTTCCCTCCCCCCACTCCCCTCTCATCTTCTCCTCCAGCTGGCTGGTTCACTGGATTGGTCGACGGATCCAGCTGTGGGCGATCTTCAGCTCTCTGTTGCTACTGGACAATATTGACATGTTTCGGGACCCAGGAGACAGACACTGACACGGGCAAATTAGTGAACAATAATCTTTATTATAGTGAAAGGGTGTGTAGTGCAAGCGTGAGCGTGTGGATAGTATCCTGGTCACTGGAACTGAGCACTCTGGACGGAGACCCGGCAACCCTGGAACATATAAGCACAGACCATTACTTTTGTCCCACGCTAATGACAAGCTATCAGTAGTGAGGCTTACTTGGGAGAAGTGCGGGTTACGTCCTGCTGAGAACCAGCGGCCGTGCAACGTGGAGGTGAAGGCGTCCGGTAACGAGCTGGGGCTTCCACCTGTGACTGAGACGAGGACAGGTCTTCCAGTGGCTCCGGCTGTGACACCACAGACCGGGGCGATGACAAACCAGCTGATGACAAGACGAGTGATTCCACAGAACGTGGTGACGATGATAATCCAGACGATGACAAGGCAGGGTGATTCCACAGAGCGTGGTGACCATGACAATACAGACAACGACGAGGTGAGGGATTCCACAGAGCGTGGTGACGAGGACACAACAGATGACGATGACACAAACTCCACCGGTAACGGTGGCCAGTACTCCTGTAACTGATACAGTAATAATTCAGGAATTTGTGGAGCCAGACGTACCGGTAGTCGTGGTGGTAGCGAGCCGCTACATGAGCGAGTTGGCGTAACCCCGTCAGCTGGGGACGCAGGTCCGCCGCCAAGGGAGTCCACCTGTGCACAGGGGTAGAGGTTAGGAGTAGAGTAGCAAACAGCTCTCTTACGTGCTTGACTTTGAACTGATGTCCTTGACGAGACGAGAGACGTTCTAGACGAGGCCAGAGAAGATTCTGACGAGGCAGTTCCTGACGAGACAACTTCAGACGAGACAGCTTCCGACAAGACAGCTTCTGACGAGACAGCTTCTGGTGAGACTGCTTCTGATGAGACAGTCTCTGACGAGGCAGTTCTTGACAAGACAATTCCTGACGAGACAGCTTCTGATGAGACAGTTTCTGACGAGGCAGTTTTTGATAAAACAATTCTTGATGAGACAGATTCTGACGAGACAAGAGAATACCTTGACGAGGCCAGAGAACGGAGTTCTGGTTCTTTCTCAGACGAGGAGGACAGACGACTCCGTGCCGGGCTGTCAGCAACGCTGGCTTTTAACAGCTGCTGATTAACCCCTGTGGATCTGTGCGCAGCTGGAGTTAATGATGCTAATGACGGCCCAGAGGCCGCCATGACAGTACTCCCCCCTCTAGCAGTGCCTCCAGGCACCTGCCCAATCCTACCTGGATTCGCCCGGTGAAAGTTGCGAATCAGCTGCTTATCCAAGATCAACGCTGGGTGAATCCAAGACCGATCCTCCGGTCCAAAGCCCTCCCAGTCCACCAGATACTGAAGGCCACGACCCCGCCTACGAACATCCAAGATGGCAGTCACCCCCCAGGCCGGATGGCCATCGATCATCCTCGGGGGTGGGGGTGCCGCGGGAGCAGGGCACAGGGGGTCAGAGACGTACGGCTTGACCTGGGAGACATGAAAGGTGGGGCAGATACACATTGAAGAGGGGAGAGACAAGCACACAGACACAGGGTTAACAATACGATTAATGGTGTAGGGACCAATAAAGCGTTTAGTCAGCTTACGCTTTTCAGCCGGCACACCAATATTCCGGGTAGATAACCAAACCTTCTGACCCACCTTATACTCCGGGGCGGGTCTCCTATGCCGGTTGGCCACCTGGATATTACGTTCAGTAGTTTTCAACAAGGCTTTGTGAGCGAGGAGCCACACTCGCCGGCAGCGTTTAATATGTGCCTGGACAGAAGGAACCGCTACCTCCTTCTCCTCCTCAGGAAACAATGGAGGATCAAACCCACAAGAGGCTTTAAACGGGGAGACGCCCGTGGCCGTGGAGATCGTAGCGTTGTGAGCGTACTCAGTCCAGGGCAGGAACTTGCTCCAGGAAGATGAGCAGGAGGAGATAACACAACGGAGGGCGGCTTCCAGCTCCTGATTAGCCCTCTCACACTGACCATTACTTTGGGGGTGATAGCCAGAAGAGAGGCTGGCAGTGGATCCTAGTGCCGTGCAGAAGGCCTTCCAAACTTGAGATACAAACTGGGGTCCTCGATCGGACACAATATCCGCAGGGATGCCATGAAGACGTACCACGTGTTGCACCAGGAGGTCCGCAGTCTCCTGGGCCGAAGGCAGACCCCGAAGTGGCACAAAATGGGCCGCCTTCGAAAACCGGTCCACAATGGTTAATGCTGTGGTGTAGTCATCTGAAGTGGGTAACCCAGTCACAAAGTCCATTGCTACATGAGACCAGGGGCGTGAAGGAACAGGTAACGGATGTAGTAAGCCTGCCGGGGGAGATGACGACGTCTTCCCGGTGGCGCACTGAGCGCAGGCCCGGATGTAGCCAACAACGTCCTTCCGCAACCCTGGCCACCAGAAGGTCCTTTGAAGAAGATCCACAGTCCAACCCACTCCAGGATGACAAGCCAACTTGGAAGCGTGACCCCACTCAATCACCTTGCCTCGTACAGCGCGTGGAACAAACAAGCGGCCCGGGGGCCCCCCCCCCCCAGGGTCTGGCTCAGTCTTCTGGGCCTGGCGAACCGTCTTGCAGATTCCCCAGGACAGGGCGCCCATGACGCAGGAAGGCAGCAGGATAGGGGTCTCCTGATCCTCGGAGGATGGTGGGTCAAACTGCCGGGAGAGAGCGTCCGGCTTACCGTTCTTGCTTCCCGGCCGGTACGTGATAGTAAAATTAAACCGGCCGAAGAAGAGGGACCAGCGAGCCTGGCGTGCATTCAGGCGCTTAGCCGTCCTGAGGTACTCCAGGTTACGGTGATCAGTCCAAACCACGAACGGCTGAGCAGCCCCCTCCAGCCAATGTCTCCATTCCTCCAAGGCCAATTTCACAGCCAGTAACTCCCTGTCCCTGATGCTGTAGTTTCTCTCTGCAGGGGAGAGACGATGAGAGAAAAAAGCACAAGGGCGGATCTTACCATCCATGGGAGATCGTTGGGAGAGTACTGCTCCGACTCCCGCATCAGACGCATCCACCTCCACCAAACATTGAAGCTTAGGGTCCACCTGGGTAAGGACTCGGGCCGAGGCGAACTCCCTCTTGAGCTTCTCAAATGCATCGGCTGCTTCCTTACTCCAGCAAAATGAAATCTTAGGGGAGGTGAGAGCAGTCAAAGGACGGGCAATATTACCAAAGTTAGGCACGAACCTCCTATAAAAATTTGCAAACCCCAGGAACCCTTGAAGCTGCTTTCTGGAGGTGGGTGCAGGCCATTCCACCACTGCCTTGACTTTGGCAGGGTCAGGAAGCACCTGGTTCCGAGCAATAATAAATCCAAGGAAAGAAGTCTGATCAGTATGAAATTCGCATTTCTCGGCCTTGACGAACAGCTGGTTCTCCAGGAGGCACTGTAATACTCTGCGGACATGCACCCGATGCTCCTCTAGTGTGCGGGAGAAGATGAGGATATCATCGAGATAAACGGAAACAAATGAGTTCAAGAAATCCCGTAGTACATCGTTGATTAAACGCTGGAAAACGGCTGGGGCGTTAGTTAACCCAAACGGCATTACCAGGTATTCAAAATGACCACTGGGGGTCCGGAAAGCCATTTTCCCCTCATCACCCTCCCTAATGCGCACAAGATGATAAGCATTCCTGAGGTCCAATTTAGTAAACCATGATGCCCCCTGGAGGGAGTCAAACGCAGTGTTCATCAAGGGCAGTGTATATTTATCCTTGACCGTTATTTCATTCAGCCCCCGGAAATCAATACAGGGGCGTAGTGAACCGTCCTTCTTTCCAACAAAAAAAAATCCGGCCCCCACGGCCGACAACGACAGGCGAATAATACCAGAGGCCAAAGATTCCTTAATGCAAGTGTCCATGGCCTCGCGCTCCGGGGCTGATAGGCTGTAAAGGCGGCTAGCAGGTAGAGGGGCCCCAGCCTTCAGATTAATGGCGCAGTCATACGGACGATGGGGGGATAAGGACAACGCCCGAGATTTGTTGAACACTTGCCCCAAATCGTGATAAACCTCTGGTACCTTAGATAAATCCGGTGGAGATGAATCGGGCAGAGGCATCTTCACAGATGGGGCGCACGCCGCTGATTGGAGACAGGCACTAAGGCAAAACATACTCCATGCCGTTATTCTCCCAGCTTGCCAGTCAATAGTGGGGTTATGTAGGCGCAGCCAGGGATATCCCAGAATAACGGGCGAAGAGGAAACGGGCAACACTAGGAACTGAATCTCCTCCCTGTGATTTCCTGAGACAATTATAGACACAGGTGCTGTCTGAAGGTTAATGGTAGTCAACGACGCCTTCAACAGGGTAATCAATCTAACAGGGGGTTCTAAAGACTGACAAATGAGGCCCATCCGGGTTGCCAGGTCTCTAGAAATGAAATTTTGCTCAGCTCCAGAATCAATTAACGCTAGTGTTGAGTGTTCAGTGTGAGTATGAATGAGTCTGAGGGGCAAATGACAACAAGTAAGGGGTTCCTCTGTGTTCTTGCCCGTGAATCCCCCTACTGCGATCCAACGGGCCCTCCCTTTTAACTTACTAGGACATTCAGAAACCCCATGTGACTCCTTCCCACAATAGAAACACAGGCCTTGATCCCTACGGCGCTGTTTCTCAGCTGCAGACACCTTAGAATGACCAACAATCATGGCTTCCTGATCCGGGGCCTTCTCTGACGCGGGTAAAGCGAGAGGAAGTGAGACAGGGACACGAGGGCGGGGTTTAACTGGACGGGAAGTAACTCGCCGACCAGCCGCCCGTTCCCTTAACCTACTATCGATACTAACTGCTAAAGCAATTAAATCTTGCAAGTTATCCGGTTTATCCCGTGCCGCTAACTCATCCTTTAGCTCGTCGCTAAGGCTGCGTAGAAAAATGCCACACAGAGATGGCTCCCCCCACCCAATCTCTGCGGCCAAAACCCGGAAGTCAATGGCGTAATCTGCAGCTGATCTCTTTCCCTGCTGTAGGCTTAAAAAACGTTCTGTCAACACCTCTCCCCTATCCGTATGATCAAATACAGACAGAAATTCCGACACAAACTCCTGGTAGGTAAACTGAGAATAGCTAGGTCTAGCCATGATCGAATATGCCCAGTCCAAGGCTCTACCTGCCAGCAAATTTATGACATAGCCTATCCAGCTAGAGTCGAGAGAAAAATCCCCCGGCACATGCAGAAAAACTGATTCACACTGTAAAATGAATCCTCGAGCTTCACCGAGTTTTCCGCTGAACCGGGCAGGTGTTGGAATAGGAGTGAGGCGAGAGGACAAGGAGGTGTTAGCTAGTCCTGACGCTAAGCCTGCAGGGGTTGAGGTATTTGCGGTCGGGGGAAACGTTTGGTGTCCCTCCAAACGATCCAGCCGACCATTAATTTGAGTTAATTGATTCAAGATTACTGTCTGCTGATGGGCAAGCAAATCTACCCGGGCGCTTAGAGTGTTAATTAAGCGCGACAGTGAGCTGTCCGCTGGGTCAACGTGACGGAGTCGTACTGACATGTTTCGGGACCCAGGAGACAGACACTGACACGGGCAAATTAGTGAACAATAATCTTTATTATAGTGAAAGGGTGTGTAGTGCAAGCGTGAGCGTGTGGATAGTATCCTGGTCACTGGAACTGAGCACTCTGGACGGAGACCCGGCAACCCTGGAACATATAAGCACAGACCATTACTTTTGTCCCACGCTAATGACAAGCTATCAGTAGTGAGGCTTACTTGGGAGAAGTGCGGGTTACGTCCTGCTGAGAACCAGCGGCCGTGCAACGTGGAGGTGAAGGCGTCCGGTAACGAGCTGGGGCTTCCACCTGTGACTGAGACGAGGACAGGTCTTCCAGTGGCTCCGGCTGTGACACCACAGACCGGGGCGATGACAAACCAGCTGATGACAAGACGAGTGATTCCACAGAACGTGGTGACGATGATAATCCAGACGATGACAAGGCGGGTGATTCCACAGAGCGTGGTGACCATGACAATACAGACGACGACGAGGTGAGTGATTCCACAGAGCGTGGTGACGAGGACACAACAGATGACGATGACACAAACTCCACCAGTAACGGTGGCCAGTACTCCTGTAACTGATACAGTAATAATTCAGGAATTTGTGGAGCCAGACGTACCGGTAGTCGTGGTGGTAGCAAGCCGCTACGTGAGCGAGTTGGCATAACCCCGTCAGCTGGGGACGCAGGTCCGCCGCCAAGGGAGTCCACCTGTGCACAGGGGTAGAGGTTAGGAGTAGAGTAGCAAACAGCTCTCTTACGTGCTTGACTTTGAACTGATGTCCTTGACGAGACGAGAGACGTTCTAGACGAGGCCAGAGAAGATTCTGACGAGGCAGTTCCTGACGAGACAACTTCAGACGAGACAGCTTCCGACAAGACAGCTTCCGACAAGACAGCTTCTGACGAGACAGCTTCTAGTGAGACAGTCTCTGACGAGGCAGTTCTTGACAAGACAATTCCTGACGAGACAGCTTCTGACGAGACAGTTTCTGACGAGGCAGTTTTTGACAAAACAATTCTTGACGAGACAGATTCTGACGAGACAAGAGAATACCTTGACGAGGCCAGAGAACGGAGTTCTGGTTCTTTCTCAGACGAGGAGGACAGACGACTCCGTGCCGGGCTGTCAGCAACGCTGGCTTTTAACAGCTGCTGATTAACCCCTGTGGATCTGTGCGCAGCTGGAGTTAATGATGCTAATGACGGCCCAGAGGCCGCCATGACAAATATGGCGTTCTTGGTCTCCAGGTCTTTAAAACAAACCGGCGAAAAGCATTTCTAGCATCATTTTGTGTGAGAAATAGTAGGTTCAGTTAATGAATCCATTGTTATTTGACATCAAAAATCGCTGCTTAAAAAGTTCAGGATGAGAGTGCTGCCTCCGGTTCATGACTGTACAGAAAAAAATCTTTACCGAGGGAGATCTTTATGCAAATGAGCTGTAGAGTACCCCCGGGTGACTCGGCACAACAAGTACGGTTTTCGACCGCTCCGCACCTAGACGCTTTCCACTGCGTTTCCAATACACAATGAATGGGAAGCGGAAAAACAACAGAACCAATGGACACGTAGCATTTCAATGGGCAGTTATGGAGGATGTGGTCCATGGTTTGGATTGGTTCACTGCAGGGGCAATCAGCACTGGCGACATATCCCCACTTGTGGAGTCTGTCTCTTGTCTTTCCCACCTTGCATCTTGCTCTGTTCAGGATGATCCAGTCTTTTATGCCAAGGGATGATCCGTGAGGCAGGCCTACACTAGGATTGGGTAGAGCTCCATTGGGAAGGCAGCAGTCACTCTCTCTCCACTTCTCCAGGCTATAGGCTGCTGGGTTTAGGTGTTGGAGACATTCCGGGGGTATGAAACTTTCTTGTGATTTTAGTCATCATCTTGTCTCCTGATGCCCATAGATCCAGCATTGTTTGACTGTGCAACTTGAACTGCAAACGAGATGCATATTCCCACAGGGACTGTGTCATGTTTTCTCTCTGACAAGAACCCAATTGTGAACACAGCCAGAGAAGACAGATTTGAGAAAAATGAGTATTTATTGAACAGTTAGATATAACTGAGTGTAATTTTCTCCCCTCAGCATGGGGAAACAGCCTGGGAGGAAGGAGCGTATAATGATAGGGAGTGTGGTCTATATTAATCATATATCCCATAACCTACATATGTATAAGCATGTGAGAATGTTTGGTGATTACATATGTAAAGCGACTTCACACCTCAGAACAGGACAAAGAGGTCTCAACCGCCAGCGGAGATCAAAGAGCATCCGAGGCGCTGCGGTGGAGACCAGATTGATCGCCCTGACCTCCCAGGGCCAGGTGGAGGGATACGAAGACAAAGGAGGGGGATTAAGATAATGCGGGATGTCAGCTTTATATGCATGTCTTTTGTTATGTGTAGGTATAAGTATGTAGAGCTGAATGTGTTCTTCCTCTATTCTACTTCTGCTTCTGCACTGAGATGAGACTTGTAAGAAGAGCGAAGCTGATAATAAACTTTGGTTTATAAGTCACATCGCCTCGTTATTCCAAGCTCTTCTACACTGGTGACCCTGACGCGAGGATGGACCAGAGGCGTTCTCCCGCGATTGACTCATCTGAGGCGACCCAGGCAGACGCCGGCGCCCATGCAGACAGGGGAACGGATGGAAGACGTTGCCCCACGGCAGAAGAGAGGGCTCAACCGAGCACCAGCCCCGCCGCGAGAGCAGAAGAAAGGCGCTCTCACCCGGCGGACACATCAAGGACGGCCCACACAAGCGCCGTCACCGTCAAGCTGCCAGAATTCTGGCAAGAAGACCCGAGCTCATGGTTCCAGCAAGCTGAGGCTCAGTTTGCACTGGCGGGCATAACGGCGGACGAGACGAAGTTTTATCACATCGTCGCCAAACTCGACGCTGCCACGGCAAGATGCGCGCGGAGCATAATCCGACAGCCGCCTGCCTATGACAAATACAGAGAGCTGAAGGCGACCATCGTCGAGAACTTCGTCCCCTCAGCCGAGGAGAGAGCAGAGAAGATCCTCGCGATCTACGGCCACAGAGGATGCAGACCCAAGGCCCTCATGGAGGACATGCTGCAGCTCAAGGAGGAGGACAACGACAACTTCCTCTTCCAACACATCTTCCTCAGCACTCTGCCGCCACACATGAGAGGGACGCTGATCAACATGAGGTGCAGGACCCAGCAGGACTTCCGCGCGCTGGCCCGAGAAGCGCAGCGACTCACCAACGCCTGCGGGGAACAGGTGGCCACAGCAGCATCTGCAGATGCCCAGAGCAACGGAGAACCACAGACAACCGAGCAGAGCCCGCCCACCATGGCAGCAACACGACCAAGACGCAGTAGGCGGAACGACATCTGCTATTACCACCACCGTTTCGCCGAGGGGGCGTACAAATGCGTTCCCCCCTGCAAATTCAAAAGTTCGGGAAAACGCCCAAACCGAGAACCGTTAACGGCTGCGGTTCTCGGCGAAAAAAATAAACTTCTTTATGTGACTGACGGACACACCGGCAAACAGTTCCTAATTGACACTGGAGCTCAACTGAGTTTTATCATGCCCTCCCACGCAGACCGGGCCATGGGCCCCCGGGGCAATGGAGCGATGGCAGCCAACGGCTCCATCATCGACACTTATGGTGAAAGGAACCTGCCCCTCTGCATTCATGGCCGCAACTACAGATGGACATTTGTTGTAGCGGCGGTGAGTTTTAACTTGTTGGGCGCGGATTTTTTGTGTGCACATGGGCTATTAGTCGATCTAGCAAATAGACGCTTGGTTAATGCACTGTCATTTGCTTCTATTCCCTGCTCAGCTCGAGTTTCTCCACCACCCGTGCAGGCCAGCGTCACTACAGCAGGAGGTAAGTTTGATCAACTCCTCACCCAATTTCCAGCACTCACAATTCCCAAATTCTCAGCTACAGCGGCTAAGCACGGGGTTGAACACTTTATTCCCACAACGGGCCCACCCGTATTCGCCAAAGCTCGGCGCTTAGACGCGACCAAGCTCACCATAGCTCGGGACAAGTTTACCACCCTTGAAAAACTAGGCATTATCAGACGCTCAAAAAGCCCCTGGGCATCACCACTACACATGGTCCCGAAATCCGACGGTTCTTGGAGACTGTGCGGCGATTACCACAGATTAAACAATGCGACAGCGCATGACCGCTACCCAATTCCTCACATCCAAGATTTTTCACTACATCTGGCGGGTGCGCGCATTTTTTCTAAAATAGACCTGGTCCGTGGCTATCATCAAGTCCCTGTTCAAGCGGAAGACATTCCTAAAACAGCTGTAATAACCCCCTTCGGTCTTTTTGAATTTTTGCGGATGCCTTTTGGCCTCAAAGGCGCTGCTCAAACCTTTCAGCGGATGATGGACGCGGTATTACGCGACCTCCCTTTCGTGTTCGTCTACCTCGACGATATGCTGGTAGCCAGCTCGTTGGAGGAAGAACACGAACAGCATCTCACTATGGTTTTTCAGAGACTAGAAGAGCACGGGTTAATAATCAATCCAGCCAAATGCAAATTCGGCGTGCCACAAATTGATTTTTTGGGACAGAGTTTCACCGAAGGGGGCAGTCCCACTGCCAGACAAAGTTTGCGCAGTAAAAAGTTTTCCACGGCCACAAACGGTCAAATCGCTGCAAGAATTTTTGGGAATGGTTAATTTTTACAACCGTTTCCTCCCCCGTGCAGCTCAACTCATGCAGCCCCTATATGACGCGCTCAGAAAACAAAAGCCTTCCAACGCAGTCGAATGGACCCCGGAGCGCGAACGCGCCTTCGCGGAAGTAAAAAGTGCCCTAGCTAACGCCACATTGTTGGTTCATCCTGATCCCTCGGCCCGCATTGCGCTAACCACAGACGCTTCAGACCTGGCCATAGGGGCGGTTGTAGAACAACACATTGGCGGAACCTGGCAACCTTTGGCATTTTTCAGCAAATCGTTAAACCAAACTGAGCGTAAATACAGCACTTTTGACAGGGAGCTGCTAGCGCTTCATTTATCCATCCGTTTCACGGCTTTTGTAGACCACAAACCGCTCACCTTTGCGATGGCTAAAATTTCAGAACCATGGTCAGGCAGGCAACAAAGACAGCTAGCTGCAATTTCGGAGTTCACCACAGACATTCGACATGTGGCAGGCAAACTTAACGTGGTAGCAGACTGCCTCTCTCGCGCTGTGACATCGCCAGAGCGCGAGGAGACAGATTATACTACCTCAGCCGCAGAACTCTTCGCCAACACGGACACATACGCGGCCCCAATCCACGTAGGGATAGATTACGCAGCCATGGCAGAGGAGCAAAGTAGTGACGCAGACGTGAGTGCACTCCTGTCTGAACCAACAGGGTTAAGGCTGGAGGAAAGGGGTTTACGCGACAGTGTACCCCCCCTAATATGCGACATCTCAACCGGCTGTCCTCGCCCGGTAGTCCCAGCTGCATGGCACCACCGTATTTTCGACTTAATTCACGCCCTCGCGCACCCGGGTGTGCGCGCCTCGGTTAAAATGGTCGCCGAAAAGTTTGTGTGGCCTGGCCTGCACAAAAACGTGAAAGAATGGGCAAAAACTTGCATGTCTTGTCAGCGCGCCAAAATACACAAACACACAAAAGCCCCTCTGGAGCCTTTTCGTATCCCAGCTAGAAGGTTCGACCACGTTCATGTCGACCTCGTGGGACCACTACCTTCCTCCCAAGGTTTCACACACCTGTTAACAATGATAGACCGTACTACGCGCTGGCCTGAAGCGGTCCCTCTGGTGTCAACCACAGCGGAGGAAGTCGCTCGCGTTTTTGTGACAAACTGGGTGGCACGTTTTGGCGTCCCATCGGACATCACGTCCAATAGGGGGCCTCAATTCGTCTCGGAGCTTTGGTCAGCCATGGCCAGCAGCTTAGGAGTGACAATTCACCGCACCACCGCTTATCACCCTCAGGCTAATGGGTTATGCGAGCGTTTTCACAGATCTTTAAAGGCCGCCCTCAGAGCCTCACTAACGGATACAAATTGGGTAAATAAACTTCCCTGGGTTTTATTGGGGTTGTGTGCTGCGCCTAAAGAGGATCTAGACGCCTCCCCAGCAGAATTAGTTTTTGCACAACCTCTCAGGCTCCCAGGTGAATTTTTACCAGAGAACCCAGAGCCAGGGCATCTTCCAGCCCCGAGGCTTTTAGGCAGCAACGGTCCTGACACTCTGCCCGGACCGGCACATCACTCTTTTCCACGGGTTTTTGTCCCCCAAGCTTTAAAAAACGCTGAATTCGTTTTTGTTAGGCATGAAGCTTTAAAACCAACCCTCCGTCCACCATACGATGGACCTTTCAGAGTGCTGGAACCTGGTGATAAGCATTTTGTGCTTGATTTAGGGGACAGAAAAGAAACAGTCAGCATTGACAGACTTAAACCTGCCTTCTTGTTGAGAGACAAACCTGCATGGTTGGCGAGAGCACCTCGGCGGGGTAGACCCCCCAAGAGAAAAGACTCAGCCCCCCTGCAGAGAACAAATAATCACTCTCCTCCCCAAGCTGCAGATTCCTTACAGGAAGGTCCCACCAGGATGCCCAAGCGGACCCACAGCAGATTCGGGAGAAGATTAAAACCCAGACGGCACAGGGACTGATGCAAACTACTCAAAAGTTGTTCACTAATTGTGCTGTAACAGTTTAAGACTGACTTGTGATATTACTATGCTGTTATGATTACCACTGAATTCTCTACAGGAGCATAGCTGCTGGAAAGTTTCTTCCTTGTCAAGAGGTGTAGCAGTTAGTATGTCATCGTTGTCGGCCTCCGTCGGTCTATGATGACCATGGAAGAGAATCCTAAACATCTACTCTGCTGGAACAGCACCGCCTGTGGCTGAACAGGCCGATGCGCACCGGTGTTCTGCCTTCCAGTGTTGGGCGTTGGTAGGATTCAAGCCTGGGCAGGGAGATATGGAGGACAAGATGTTACCCATGCAGCATGTCCCCCCTCTCCACGTCACTAATGAATCCAAAGGAACAGCAGAGCTGCTATAGTTTGGCACCAGCGCCGTCGCAGGAGCTGCCAGAACGATGTTGAGCACAACAGAGAACTGCCTTAGGGGCTCCGACTCCAGATTTTTCCTCAGGGTTGACTCCCAAAGCCTTTCCCGTGACCGGGTGTGCCGCAAGGCAGCGGAGGTTTGAAATCAGGGTTTACCTTCCCCTAGATGGGCTACCTTCCCAGGTTGACGAGCCACCATCTACCCGAAGCATCTGGTTTTAAGGCGCCAGAGATCCGCCCTCGCCCCTTCTCCTATTAGTAAAAGCAGTTCCGCCAGGCTTAGAGACTAAACCACACGGGCAGGCTAGGAGTTGGACTTAGTTGTCAGAGGCTTTTCGCGACGCACGCCGTAAGGAGCATTTTATGAGCACTGGGAGCTTAACACCAGTACCGCTCCTGGCTATGACAACTTTGGAACCTAGTAGTATGTCATAATAATTATCTTAAACTGTGAATTTTTCTATTGTCCTTTTCTTAGTCATTTGGGGGGGGGGCTGTGGTCTATATTAATCATATATCCCATAACCTACATATGTATAAGCATGTGAGAATGTTTGGTGATTACATATGTAAAGCGACTTCACACCTCAGAACAGGACAAAGAGGTCTCAACCGCCAGCGGAGATCAAAGAGCATCCGAGGCGCTGCGGTGGAGACCAGATCGATCGCCCTGACCTCCCAGGGCCAGGTGGAGGGATACGAAGACAAAGGAGGGGGATTAAGATAATGCGGGATGTCAGCTTTGATATGCATGTCTTTTGTTATGTGTAGGTATAAATATGTAGAGCTGAATGTGTTCTTCCTCTATTCTACTTCTGCTTCTGCACTGAGATGAGACTTGTTAGAGGAGCGAAGCTGATAATAAACTTTGGTTTATAAGTCACATCGCCTCGTTATTCCAAGCTCTTCTACAGGGAGTATATTTTCAGGCAGAATCTGAGCTGAGAACTTACTAGATTGCTGATTGAGTTTGGCAGGTGAGGATACTGTATTATCAGAAGGTGGAGCAATCTGAGGAGACCCGGTGAGCATAGCACCTCCTTGATTTGATGACGTGTGGAGGTTGGGGTGAAGAATCCTTTCCGGGTGCTGTGGAAGAGGTTAGGTAATGTATTGATTGATCTTTTCAGTTGCTGCTTACTTGTTTTCCAGGCATGAACAACATCCAGGTAAGCATTCAGACAGAGAGCAGATGAGGAGCAAGAGTCTGTGATTGAGCTGGTTAACTGATGAGTATTTGTTCAGGTAACTTATACATTTTTCCTTTCCAAGGTGTGGGTGAGAAGCCCAGATCATCTGCAGTGGCAGGCGAGCATGCAGCATACAGCAGACTTGGCAGCTTCAGCTGGGAGCAACAGATTTCACAAGCAAGAATAACCAACACGCTAAAGATAATTCTTTGACATTCTCTTGGCAGCCTTACTGAACTGACCCCACACTGGACTGTTCGCTTCCTCTCCTATTTATACTCAACAGGTAATCAAGGGCAGGTGGAGGCAATTACCCAGCAGCCAACAATCAACGACACACTGGTCTGCAAAAAGAAATGTTATCTAGTATAATAGGTTCCCACCACTACCACCAGAGGGCTTGCCCACTAACATTGTTACATTCTGCAGTGTGATAGCAAAAGTGTGATTTGTTTATGTAAGTTAAAAAAAAATCCTGAGACATTTATATTTATTTGCAAAACTCCACAAAAATTATCATTTAATTCCTCTGCATGATTTGTTTCTGTTACATTCAAATTAAGTTGTCCATTTATACTGGGACTATTGAATTAATACAGATTCTTATTTACTGGTCATTAAATGAATCATTAAAATATAGAAATTTTGACAACTGAAACTTGATATATTTATACAAAGTATCATGAATTAGCAAACAAAAAATATAAAAGACAAAAAATGCATAGAACAGAGGTGCGAATCATAAACATTACTTGGATTTATAAGTTGTTTTCGATACCTTTTACAGATTTTAGATTTTGAAAATGAAAGTTTATATTTCTGTACATGTTGATATGTTTACGACATTTCATACAGAAATATGAAACTTGTTCATGTGTTAAGAATTATTTTCATTTAATTTTGATTGAAAAGTTGACCATTTAAAAGCTACTGGATTTTCAAATTTAGCCCATATTAAAAACTGTATAAACCAGGACTTATGGAAACATGCACTGAAGTCATCTGTACTGTGTAAGTACAACCATTATGAAAATAAAACACACAATTATATGAGTATGCCGATTCCTTTATTTTTTTATTTATCATTCATTGAGACACCATTTTATATCTGCAGCTCTCTAGTAGTACTGTTTCCTCAGGGAGGCCACCACCACAGCCAGGAACTTCTGGAAAACTGCATGCACCTCAGCAGTGAAATCTTCACCCAACTCAGCGGCCACCACAATGGCCAGACAGTCGGTCAGCAGCTGCAGCACAAAACAGCATCCATTAGGATTCAGCATCTCGATGAAGTGCAGTTTTAAATGCAGAATTCATGCTTTCATTGTGTCATACCTTGAAATTATCAGGGTCCACCAGCAGCTTCTCAGAGTGCAGCTTGCTCAGGTCTGCAAATGTGGCCTTGATGCTGTCCATGTTCTTCTGAGCTAATTCCAGACCTTTAAGGACAACTCGTCCATGAGCTGCAACCTTTGGATTTTCCATGATGGCAGCAGCATTGTAGAGGTTTCCAAAACCACCAAAATACCTCTGAGTCCAGGGGTAGACGATCAGACACCTGCAGGGAAAAATTTAGTGAAGGGGATAACTGTCATAATTTTTTAAATGTAATTTGTCAAAAAGAAGAATGATGTCTCACCTGGAAAGAGCTGCTGGGCCCACCACATCATAGTTGATCTTGGAGAAGATGTCCTGGATGGTAGAGCGCTCGAACTCTGTCCATACAACCATTTTGGCTTCTTTGTTTGTTTCCCTTGTTGGTCAGTAGACAAGCACAAGCAGCTTATAAAGGAACGGATTGGCACCTCCCAAAGACATGCAGCAGGGTGGAGGGTGGAGTTGGGATGGGCCTGTGGGTTGGACAAAACAGTTCTGTTCTCACTATCATTAAAGTTATAAATCTGTCTTTCCCCCCCCCTAACTTGTTTGAAAGACTCACCAACTGTTGGGGCTTCGAAATTAGATTTCTGGAGAATTCTAAAGTTATTCATATATAACTATTTTAGAGATGTGCCATCTCTATATGTTATGCCTGTGAGTTGATAAGAAAGAGATGCAAACAAAATTTGCACTAATTATTAGACAATGTGACCAGGCAAGAAACGGTTAGACACATTTTTCTTTTATTTGATTCATACTGATAAAGTGAATTTTCAAAAAACTGTGACATGTTGCGCCAACCCAAAAGTTTACAGAAAAAGATCTTCTATCTGCCACTGGGAATTTCAACTTGTCTGCAATAATCAGGGATAAATATTTTTTATTTACTTCAAACAAAATAGCTGAGTCTTTTCTCTCCATCTATGAACTGTTGAAATGACTGAACTCCAGTAATACCTAATGACACATTTATGAAGCCATTTGGACTATATTAGAAGATACGTGTGGTAGTTTATATTTTATTTTACTAAAACACTTTCAAGCAAGGACATGCACAGACAGTTTGAAGAGCTGTTGCTCTAACTCATTGGTCTGCAAGTGCAACCTCTGCTATGAAAAGAGCCATTGTGAGCAAATTTTGTCCCCAAAAAAATCTGCATGGAGCTGCAAAATATATATTCCTTTTATATATGGCACTATTAGAAATTTTACTTGTAAATCTGCATCTTTTTCCCCTCAACCATTACAATTTTATTGTATTTTTCTGAAAAGTTTGAACAGTTTTATAAATGAATTACTTTTCCTCAGATTTACCAGTTTTTCATGCATTTTTGTCACAAGTTTGCTATTACTAATACTTGCAAATATAAGACTTTGGCAGCTCAGCCAAAGACAGCAAATGGGCTATTGCGCATATTGGCAACAGTAGTCTGTACCTATGCATGTCCTTGCTTTTTAGAGGAAACTTACATGAAAAAAGTAACAAATGTATCACAAAAAGTCAAAAATTGATGAGAAATAAACTGCAAATTTGTAAGATGGATTCATGAGGGAAAAAGCCTTAAGTTTTAATATTCACAAATTTCCAAGTTAAAAAATGCAAATTTATGAGAAACATTGATAAGTAAAAAAAACAGCTGCAAATTTACATGGAAAAAAGTTTCAAACTCATGAGGAAAAGATTGTGAATTTATAAGAAAAATAACAAGTGTAGTAAAAAGATCTGCAAATTTATGAGAAAAACAGACAAATTTAAGAGAGAAAACCTCTCTAGCTGGTGAGAGTAAAATTGTTACTCAAGCAACTGTTTGCTTAATACTTCTGACTTTTACTCAAGTAACTTTTTTTGTGACTACACCTGCTTATGCTTAATTAGTATAAGGTAACACTACTTTTACTTCTGCATTTAGTGGCATTTGCCTGGCTTTATATACAACTGTCAGGAGTACATTAAGCAACATACAATCGTGAAAAAATTAGGACACCCTGCATGAGCCTGTTTTGTTTTTTTTTACATATTTGGACATATGGATATTTAATAGCAATGTTAAAAATACTGGGAGATTCATGCAATACAACTAAACAATTAAAAATGAATTAAAGACTTTTTTCAAATGTTCTGTAAAATGTAATTCTAAACAAATGTTGGGAAATAAATTAGGACAACCCCCACCCCCATCTTTTTTAGGACACTCCCACATTCATTCCCACTTAAAATGGCTAAAATAAATGTTAAAAAATGTAAATAAAAACAAAAACAAGGTTAGACATAGATACATGAGCATTTCTTAATAAAGAACTGAATATTCGAAGGGGTGTCCAAATTTTTTCACATGACTGTAAATGAATAAAATCGTGTCTCTCGGCCCCTAATATTAGAAAATATGTTTGGGGATTTTTACCTCCGCCAAGAGAGGAGATAATTGTTGAGTGGGGATTTGACTTTTGGGGCTTGTCGTAGCCTGGCTGGGGGGGTTGTTGGTGTTGATGTCAGGCGGGCTACGGCTGGGAATATATTGAGCTGTGTTTCCGTAATAAAGTTAGTTCAGTGCTCAGTTGAATGCAGCTCCAGTCTCATGTTATTCCAACGTACCATTTTGGTGACAAGAATAAACCATGGAAGCGTGCATTAGACTGCCACCTCCATTTTTATAGTCTCCGATCATGCCAGCTATACCATGGGGCCGCTGGCGGGAGCTCTTCGAAGTGTATGTGGCCGTGGCTGGTCTGAGCGTTGCTAATGAAAAGAGACGGAGGAGCCTACTCATTCATTGCCTCAGTGAGGAGAGCCAATGGATATTTTTTGGGCTAGGTGGCAATGGCTCACTGAAGGAAGGTTTGGACTTAATGGACTATTTCTTCATTGACCACTCCAACATCATGGCATGAAGATATACATTTTTGATTGCCGACAGCGAGCTGGTGAGTCCACCCAATCCTTCATTATGGAACTCCGTAGCTTAGCAAGAGAGTGCTCCTCCGGGCCTATCGAGGAGGAGCTAGTCCGGGACAAGCTAGCTCACGATACGAACAATGAGTGGTTGACAGACAAGCTGACGCTGACTGCGGATGTCCTCACACTAGAGAAGGTGGTTGAACTTACTAGGCAGATGAAGTCCACCGCCCAGCTGGGCCTGCCAGTGCTAGCTAAAGAGAACTTAGCTACTCAGGTTTTCCCTCCAAGTCTGGCCGCTAGCAACATAGCTAACTCTTCGGGGCAGACCCCCAAAAGGCGGCCGACTGTAGCATGAGACACCACCATCACTACTAAACCATCGGCGGTGGAGCCCGAGAGCATGACACAGGTGTGTGTAGCGGGTGCAAAAAAGGGACCATTAAAGTGGTACGTTCTGCAGCTGGATGGAGTTGATGTGTTGCTTATGGTGGACTCAGGAGCCGGTAAGTCCATATTGAGTTATGGCTACACTGAAAAGACTTTTTCCAGACAAAATCATCAATGCAGGGGCGGTGAAAATGTTTGGGTATGGTCACGCTGAAATTGAAATGGCGGGCACAGTCAGCTTCTCGGTGAAATGTGGGTTAAAGATTGTTCCCACATTCACCTTCCAGGTTTCGCGCCAGGGCGCCGACTTGCTGGGAATCGACCTGCTGGGTGAACTGGGATTCTCCATCACGGACCCAGAGGGCTCAGTGGTGCTGATGGTGTTCCCCAAATGGCATGTCCGCTGGCCGGCATTGTTCATGGGCCTTGGATGCATTAAGGCATTCTACCACCTTTGGCTCATCGGCCCAAGCGTGACACTGAAAATCCAACCATTACAGCAGCTTCCCCTCGCTTTGCAAGACGATGTCATGGCAGAACTGAACAGACTGTTCAAAGCTGGCATCGTCGAGAGGGTAGACACTTCACCCTGGATATCAAACATCGTAGTGGCCAGGAAGAAGATGGGCATCATCCGGCCGTGTATTGGCCTTAGGATGGTGAATAAAGCGATTGTGCCGGACAAATACCCGCTCTCTACGATGGAAGAACTCACTGCAACATTCAGTGGCTCAAGGGTATTCACAAAACTGGATCTCCACCAGGGTTACCTGTAGGTGCCTCTTCATCCAGCCAGCAGGAACCTGACAGCGCTTGTGACCCACCCGGGCATTTTCTGGTACACCCGCATGCCCTTTGGTCTGAGCTCAGCATCTAGCTGCTTTCAGAAGATTATGTCCACGATTCTGGCTGGCCTCAAGGGTGTGGTGGTGTACCTGGACAACATTGTGGTCCACAGTGCATCGCGGGAGGAGCACAATGGTCATTTGGGACGAGTGATGGAGGTGCTATGAGAGCACGGAGTCACACTGAATGGGGAAAAGTGCATTTTCGCGAGACTCCATCAAGTTTATGGGATTCTGGATGGCGGCCGATGGTCAGAGGCCCCTGAACTTGATCGTGGAGGCGGTCCTGCGTCTCCTGGATCCCATGACACCAGCACAAATTTCCTCATTTTTGGGCATGGTGAACTTTAATGGACATTTTATTCCCCATTATTCAGAGACAATCGAACTGCTCCGGGCTCTTCTGAAACAAGATGCACCATGACAGCGGACCCTGGCCTGCTCAGTGGCAGTCGTTAGGCTGAAGTCCCAACTCACCTCCCCTCCAGTGTTGGCTCACTTTGATCCAAAATGGCCGACTTTTGTGACCTGTGATACGTCTGGTTCAGCAGTGGGGGCAGTTATGTCTTGGGTGCAAGACGGTACCAAGCGTCCAGTGGCGTTCGCATCAAGGTCTCGTTCAGCGGCTGAACAGAAATATGCCGTGGGTGAGAGGGAGGTGCTCGCCTGTGTCTGGGTGTGTGAATGGTGGCACATCTACCTCTACGGGTGCCACTTCACACTGCGGACGGGTCACCGGGCGCTGACAACACTACTGGAGATGACGGGCTCGGGACACAGACCCCTACGGATCCACAGGTGGATGGAGCGACTGAGGGCCTACAACTTTACTACCCAGTTCACCCCTGGAAAAGAGAACATAGTGGCGGACAACCTGTTCAGTGCCACGACCAACACCGCGCAACCAGACGACAATGGTAATGATCCCATGGAAACGGATCTGTTCAACACGCTGCACGGATCTCTACGGGACATGGTATCCCTCCAGGAGCTCCGGACAGAATCGGAACAGGACCCCACATTGTCACAACTATGCTCAGTCATCAGGGAGGGTTGGTCCATGAAAGTAAGGGTGAGCTGGCACCTTTTCACCGATTTAGGGATGAACTGAGCTGTTGGAACGGTGTGTGTGTGTAGCAAGAGGACACTGCACGTTGATTCTGGTGTCTCTGAGATCACGAGTTCGTGGCGATGCTCCACGAGGGTCACCTGGCCGTGGTCAGGGTGAAGCACCATTGCAGGGATTCAGTTTGGTGGCCAGGTATTGATAAGGACATTGAAACTATGGTAAAGAACTGTGTCCCGTGCTTGGAGAGCGGAAAGACCGGCAGACCCCCGACCCCTGCAACCATTACCGCACCCGGAGGGCCCTTGGAAGCACATCCAATTAATTAAATCGCCCTTATTGTCATTCAGCTGTACAACCAATCATGTACAGTAGAACGAGATTGTGTTTTACCTATCTACTGTGTTAATCACACACACCCCAAGTGTAGAATCAGAGGGCCTCTGCCATGCAAGGCACCGCCACAAATTTCCCTCCTCCATTCCATTATTGCTGAGCACCAAGCTGGACGGCAGGAAGTTCCACTTTTATATGGTCTTCGGCATGACCCGGCCGGGATTTGAACCCCTGCCTCCCGGGTGTGGGGCGGATGCTCTACCAACTGAGCCACCACTCCGGTAAGACATCTGCGGCAAACTGC
The DNA here is from genome assembly GCA_020510985.1 of Pholidichthys leucotaenia. Classification (NCBI taxonomy): domain Eukaryota; kingdom Metazoa; phylum Chordata; class Actinopteri; order Cichliformes; family Pholidichthyidae; genus Pholidichthys; species Pholidichthys leucotaenia. The sequence continues at coordinate 258,424,879 of CM035838.1, forward strand.
ATGCAGCACCCCCAAACAGCCGGCCTCTGCTTGTGGTCTACAGTCTGTTCTCTAAATGGCTGGAGGTGTTGCACACTAATTCAGTCACAGTGGATGTGGTTATGGGTTTTCTCTCGTCAATGTTCACCAGATGGGGGGTCCCGGATGCCATCACTACAAACAATGGCCCACAGTTCACCTCTGGGGCATTTGAGGAGTTTTGGGGCCTTAGGGGTGTGGAACACATCAAAACCGCATTCTATCACCCCCAAGCCAATGGGGGCATAGAGCGTTTCAACAAGACTCTGAAAAATGGGCTGAGAGCTCACTTGGCAGGCGGCTTCATGTTTCCAGATGCCCTCCAGAGCACACTTGTCCACTACAGGGCAACGGCCCATGCTACGACAGGGTGCTCCCTGGCGAACTTCATGCTGGGGCATGAACTCTACCTGCCTTTGGACCGACTGAGAAAACCCACGACCCCTTCTCCAGGGAGCATGGACCCTCCACGGGACCAGGTCGCTGCCCAACAGTGAAAGATGAAACGACGGTTTGACAAGAAGTTCAGGGTGAGGGCCCATGGACTGGAGGTGTCGGATCGGGTTTGGATTAAATATCCCAACCGCACATATAAGCTGCAACCTTTCTGGACAGGACCCCTATAGATCGTGAGGTGGCGGGGACCGGACACATTCGAGCTTTCGGACGGGTCACGGTGGCACTCCAGCTGACTCAGGAAGTAATTGCCTGCACAGAGTTCTGAAGCTACGGCGGAATGGACTGGTGTGGGTTGGGACTCATCGGATGCAGGGGTTAGGGACTCGCAGGTGCAGCCGACGGTGCCTGGAGCAGGTTCCCCTTCTAGGGAATACTTGGCTAGAACACGTCAGAGGTCCCGGTACCTGGAGGACTATGTTCTGAAGGCAGCGTTGGCGAATGCGTGTTGGGAATGGGCGGCAGAATAATCCGCCCCAACACGAAGGGGTGTTCTGGTAGTCTACCAGACACCCACTTAGTTGACTGAGTTTTGCTGTTCAAAAAAAAAAAAGGGGGAAACAATGTTTGTTACTCATGTTCTGGGGGGTTCTCTGTGCTTTGTTTTTTTTTTTTGGGGGGGGGGGGGTGTTGTGTGAGGATTTGACTTTTGGGGCTTGCCCTAGCCTGGCCGGGGGGTTGTGGGTGATGACGTTCGGCGGGCTACAGCTGGGAATATATTGAGCTGTGTTTCTATAATAAAGTTCATTCAGTGCTCAGTTGAATGCGGCTCCGGTCTCATGTTATTTCGACATAACAGTAATGTTTTCAGTTTAAATTACTTTGTAGTTGTGTGTATCCTCACATGTATGACAAACATATAGAAAGACTGAAAAAGCTGCAATACATTCAAATAAGATGTCAAAGCTCTCCCATTATAATATTAATAAAAGTTATTTTGTGGCACACTGAGGTCAAGACACTCCACCTACATCCTGGAGGGTATTTGTGACTCTGTCTGAAGCTTTTTCACGCTGATGTTTCTGAGCTGTTTTATCTCATCATGTCACATTTTTACACCTGATACTGACCCACACCGGCACACCTCCATATAACGGTCAATAGGGAGCCACGGTCAACACAGGAGGAACTCACAGCTGCTCAGGAAACTCTTGGAGCTGCTAAAGATTAGATAAGATTGCAGGTTTTGGCTTTTGACGTCATCACAAGTGACCTCAGTCACCATACTCGTCACTAGTATTGTTGATAGCCAAATATCTGTAAAAGGCACAATTTTGTGTATTATTATTATTATTATTATTATTATTATTATTATTATTATCATCATTATTCACAAATGTGAATGAATGAATGAATGAATTAATTAATTAATTAATTAATTTTGCCTTCTATTTTCTTAGTTATACATATAATTTAGTTTAAATAAGCATTTATATTTGTAAATTGACAATGCTACATTATGGTACCTGCATCATATGCTACATAGTCCTTTTCATTTCTTTTTAAAACAGCTTATTTATTTTTTATCATTAATCAAGTTTAGTATTTTTTTTTTTATGGTAAAAAATTCATGACAATAATTTTGTGATATGTGGTTTCTGTAGTTCAATCTAGTCTCTACATTTGTAGCAATTTAACTTGTTTAAGTTGCTGTTTTAACTTTTTGGTTTGTTTTTACTTTTTTTGAATTCAATTTCATTCTTATTACTCTTGTAGTCTGAACTGCTACAGGCTGCATGTGTGCATGATAAATTTTATTCAATTACACTGGACTGGAGAATTAAGTAATCAAAGTAGTATGTGGAAAGCATCAAAAACTTTGATAGTAGAATCCCATAGTGTATAAAAATAGAATATTGTGAAAATTTTTATCAATAATTCAATTTTTTAAACAGTTAAACTTTTATATTTTCTGGATTCATCACACATATGTGAGCTATTTCAACCCTTTTCTGTTTTAAATTTTGATAATTATGACTTAGCTCTTTAGAAATTTAAAAAAAAAGACACCTATAGAAAAGGGGGGGGAAATATTATTGAAAAATACATCATAATAAAATAAAAGTTTATGTAGCAACAACACTATTGGTGTGTCAACATTTTAGCAAAGAAAATAAAAACACAACTATATGCAGTGATGTGAAAAAAAAGTATTTGCACCAGTCCTGGTGTCTTATATTTTTGCATATTTGTCACAATTTAATGTTTCAGCTCATCAGACAAATTTTAATATTAGACATAGAAACCCTGAGTAAATACATTTAATTTATTAAGGGAGAAAAAGCTATCCAAATCTACTTGGCCCTATGTGGAAAACTTCCTACACCCAGGCCTGATTACTGTCAGACGTGCTGAATCAGGAAATCACTTAAACAGCACCTGTCTGACAAAGTGAAGCAGACTAACAGATCTCAGGAAAGACTAACAGATATCAGAAAAGCAACACATCATGTCGTGATCTAAAGAAATTCAAGAACAGATGAGAAACAAAATAGAACATCAGTCCAAGAGGTGCAGGGGTAGGGTTTCTCCTGTCTTTTCACTTGTCAACCATGTGCCTCATTATCTTGTAGTGTCACATTTTAATACCTAATATTGTACCCCTCTACACTAACTGTCAGATCTGCAGCACGTGTGAACTCTTGAAAGAGCACAGCTGGTCAGCACATCCACCTGTTGAAGTTTAGATAAAACTACATGTGTTGACCACTGACGTCATCACGGATAACCTTAGCATGTTTTTAGCTGGAACTCTGAAGGAAAAAATGCTCAGCTTAATTAATGATAATTCAGAAGTGTATATGTCCGTATAACTGTATCACTGTATTGTATATTTTCTGAATTACAATTTTATTAGGATGAGTGTTTCACATAAAAAAAGAAGTGAAAAGGTTATCTTTTTTAACAGTTCAACTTCTGTTTAAAAAAAAGTTAAATTTTCACATTTTCTATACTCGCCATAAACAAAGTGAACCATTTTGAGCATTTTTTATTTTAAATGTTGATGATTGTGGCTTAGCTTTTTGAATTAGATTGCTCAATCATGATATTCTTTTTTTTTTTTTTTTTGAGAGGCTGTACCATTTTATGGAAAATTCATAATTTTAAACTGAGTCGATGTAAAGAAGGGTTATATAACCCTATTGTTTAATTTCTGACTATAACAAAATTGCTAAAACAAAAGTAAAAAATGCTACTTATATTATTCATTGTACTGTATGAGCCTTTTTCAAAATTAAAAAGACGTATAAGCTTTAGGAAGGATGCTGAGATATATTTTCAACTTGGCACCAATTTAAAAAATAAAGAAATACCACATTAATTCCAATATCCAAAAGCCTAAATTTTGCATTCAATGCTAATGTCCATTTTTTAAGGGATGTGTTGCCTACTAACTGGAGGCAATGTAAAGTTATTTATAACTGACTCATGGTCTCATCACCACCTTGACATCTTTGCTTTGTCATTTCTCCTCCTCCAAACTCACTGATTATCTCTGAGGTGGACCGGGTGTGTCCACTTCCTGTTTCATGTATAAAAGCCCCACAGTCTGACCTGATGGAACCACAAACTCAGCAAACAAGATGACAAGTCTCTCTGCTAAGGACAAGGACAGAGTCAGGGCCTTCTGGGCTAAAGTGTCTGGGAAGGAGGATGAGATCGGCAGTAATGCTTTCTCCAGGTAAAAGTTAAAACATTAATGATTTATTTCAGATGTTCCTGCATTTTATAGCCTAAGTGTGTATTAACTTAGTTCTTATTTTTCTTACCCAGGATGCTGGTGGTGTACCCACAGACCAAGACTTATTTCTCCCACTGGAAGGACTTGAGTCCTGCCTCAGCCCAGGTACAGAAGCATGGAAAGACCGTGATAGCTGCAGTTGCTGATGCTGTGACCAAAATCGATGATCTGACGGCAGGTCTTCTGAGTCTCAGTGAGCTGCACGCCTACAAGCTGAGAGTGGATCCTGGTAACTTCAAGGTAGAAACATCACGAAGGTTCCCCTAAAGATATCTTTGTGTTTAATCTGTACTGCACTCTACTGTAGTCATTGTTATGAGCAAAATATCCTTTTTTATATAATTTATTAAAGATGTTGCATTTATCTTATTTGAAATTCCTCTTTCCACAGATTCTGGCCCACAACCTCCTTGTTGTCTTGGCCATCAAGTTCCCCAAAGACTTCACCCCTGAGGTTCACGTGGCCATGGACAAGTTCCTGGCTGCTGTGGCTCGTGCTCTGTCTGAAAAATACCGATAAACTGCCAACATGAAGAGATGACTCAAGACAACAAAATGGGATGTTATTCACTGTTGATCTGAATATTAATAAAAGATTGATTGATTGATTGATTGATTGATTGATTGACTGACTGATTGAAGATGTTTATTTCAAATTTAACAAAAAAATTAAAAGTAAAATACAATAACAAGAAAGTGACAAAACCAATAATAACAATAGTAATACTGATGATAATATGATAGTTATAAATGAAAGGAGTGAGAAGAAATTCCAACTTATTTAACTTCACCCCCTTTCCGGAAATCATTCATCAATAATTATAATAATTTAAAGGGCCGTCCACACCAAGCACTATAAAGATAACTATAACTATAAATTATAGTTTGAAAATTCATTCTAACTCAAGTGGATGGCAGTGTCCACAATGCAGCAGTGTGGACACTGCAAACACCAACCAACAAACACAATGCATAAAAAATGAACAAAAAAATATTAAGAGGAGCTATGAAATAAGAAAAGAGATAGTGGTCAATAAAATAATAACCTCTGTCAGCACACTGTGATTATCAACACTTCTCTTCATCCCTGTACCTTGTGAAAATTAGTTCATTATACCTTTTTTTTTAATGTTTGGACATTGATTCATTTTCACATCCAACTTGCTCCACGGCTTCACCCCACAAACTGAAATACGAAAACTTTTAATATTGGTATGAAAGCTATAAATTCTGAAATTGAGTTTTCCCTTAAGTTATATGATCTTTTGTAGTCATTGCCTCAGATCTCTGCACAGTAACTTAATATGTGATTTCCAATTGATTTTGTCATATTATTACCCAAAGAAATTTAATTTCATGAACTCTTTCAATATCAAATCAATCTGTATTTGTGCATTCATTCTATAGACATACCAAATAACATTGTGTTTTATTCAAATGATAAATGGTGTTCACATATATAGCACTTTTTCCTCCTCTCTAGATGACCAAAGCGCTTTACAGATCCTGCTATCCACCCATTCACACACTGATGGTGGCAGAGCCGCCATACACAGGCACTGGCCTGACCCACCAGGAGCAACTGGGTGTTCAGTGTCTTGCTCAAGGACACTTCAACATGCGCACTGCAGACAGAGCGGGAATCGAACCTCTGACCCTCCAATCAGTACTGGGCCACACTACACCTGCGCCACAGCTGCCCCAAGTTTAATAACTTGTTTCTGCTGAACCATGTCTTTAATATGCCCATTTGTTTTAGTGTACCTCCAAAAGTTTTTTTTAAAATTCTCCTCAGAACATAAAATATTTGTGTCATTGGCAAGCAATACTAGCTTTAATATTTTAGAAACTTTGCAAATGTCATTGATGTATCAAGATTGAAGAGCTTGGGGCCCAACACTGACCCCTGTGGGACACCACAAGCAATGTCCAGACATGAACAACAGAACTCACCCAGCCCACCCAACACACTGTTTTCTCTAGCTCAAATGCAATGTTGTGTAATGTAGTAAAGTGATTATTTCTGAGTAACAAATATGTCCCAAGGGTTTCTACTCATGGGCTCTTTCAAATAAAAGTCATAAATAAATAAAGTAGGGGAAAAATGAAAACACATGGAATTATTTATATTACCCACATGTAAAAGCATGCAATAATAAACGGCATGTGAGCCAAACTGCTCCAATAAAGTTAATATGAAATAAACCTTCATTTATATTGAAAAGGTATATAATTCTATTTTCATATGTTAAAATAGAATTAATTGTATTAAATTAATTTGATTGTGTTATTAGAGTGCTATTCTTATCATAACTATGTATAGAATACATTTTCAGGAAATAATCAGAAATTAATTGAGAGCATGAGCACGGTGAAAACACCGCACTCAGCCTCGTGACAGAGCCCTCCCACCCAAGGGGTGGAATTCCAGACACCCCAAGGTAACATAAAAAAAAAACAAAGAAAAGATCCCCCCCCCCTCCCCACAACAGAAGAAAAACAATAAACCAACCCAGGAGGATGGTGGAGGAACTAGGCTAGGGGGGAACAAAAACAAAAAACCCACTCAGGACCCACACCCAAGCAAAAACCAGGCACCTAGGCCCCCTGGACCGGAGAACCAGACAGTTCAGGTGGTCGATTGAAGTCCCAGACCTGGCAAAGGGTGTGATGGGACGAGCTGGGTGGCCTACCAGAAAACGTGGGCCACCCAACCCAGCGGCACAGTCTGTCGGGCGGCCTCCCAGAGTCCTTCAACCACCCCCAACAGATGGAGAAGTCCAGGAGGCAACTGCCCAGCAGGGAAAAATGGTGGTGAAGATGGCTGGAGAGTTGGGGAACAGAATGAATAGGATGGCAGACCAGAGGAGACCTAAGGTGAAGGAACGGGACTCCCGGTGGCCACAGGAAAAGGGGAATCCATGACGGCCTTGTACAGAAAAGAGGGAACCACGACAGCCTCGGACGTAGGATAGGGGACCACAACACCCTTGGTCGCAGTGACCCCGGACTGAGGTGCAGCAACACCTGTGGTGGCCCCAGGCTGGGGTGAAGCTGCACCAGCAGTGGCCACAGGCTGGAGCGTAACAGCACCCGCAGTGGCCCTAGGCTGGGGCGAAGCTACACCCACGGTGGACCTGAACCGCAACATAGCTGCACCCACGGTGGCCCTGGGCTGGACTGTAGCACCCACGGGGGACCCAAGCTAGAGCGCAGCGCCCATGTTGGTCTCAGGCTGGAGCGCCCCCGACTGGGACACAACACTCACCAAGACCTGGACTGAGGAGAAGAGACAACCACGGAGGCCTCAGCCGATGGAGGAGCCACACCCACAGAGGTCCCGGGCTGGGACGAAGCACCCGCGATGACCTCAGCAGGAAGGGGAGCAGCACCCACGGAGGTCCCAGGCTGGGACAGAGCACCCGCGATGACTTCAGCTAGGGGAACTGGATCCACGGAGATCTCTGGTGGTGCGGCTGGACCTATGGAGACCTCTGGCAAAGTTGGACGATCCTCAGTGACCCTAGGGAAAGGCTCCAATAGGAGGGACAGAGAAACAAGGTCAGGGTCACCAGCAGCAGTGGAGCCTGCTGAGGTGAGCTCAGGTGCCGCTGACGGCTGCACTTGGCCCTCCCCACCAAAAGTCAGGCAAGATCTCTCCAAAACAGAGACAGTGAAGACAAAGAAGAGCACTTGCCTGAGCTCAAGCTCCACTGTCGTCCAGGACTCCGTCGATCCAGGTGGTGACGTCTTGGGCCTGGTCCTCAGGAGGTCCAGGTTCGGCTCTGCTGTGGCAGCCCCTACGGCAGGCCTGGTGGTAGGTGCAGTCCCGGAAACCCCCAGCAAAGTGACCCACGCAGGTGACTCGTCCGGCATGGAAACAGGAGGTCCACTCCCTTCTGGTGCGGAGGTCAGACAGGAGGTCGGACAGGACTTAAGTGCCGGAGCTCAAAGCGCCTTGGACAAGGGTGTTGGGCATTACGGCGAGGTGCCCGAGTCAGCGAGTGACATCGACGAGCGAGCGTTAGTTTTCCCCAGAGCTCAGCCACAGGGAGCCGGAATGTTTGGAGCTACAAAGGCGGCAGCTGTACCGAAGCCGGTCGGGAGCGGACAGACAGGCACGGAGGGACTGCGTGCCAGGCAGCAGCACTGCGGGTCCAGACAAGAGGAGCAGTCGAGGGTGAAGAGAAGGGACATTCTCGCCGGGGAGGTCGGCTTCGATCTCGGGGGCAGGTGGGGGCAGGCAGCGGCCAGGGGCAAGCATGCCATGGGGCTGCCCTGGGCCTCTGAGCCGGCTTTATCTTTGGCTGCCCATGGACTGTGGTATAACGTAAAAATCCAAGTGTAAATATGTTGATAGAGTGTAAATAATATATTCATATGCGCATGCGTTCTAAATCAGTGTTTGATGTGAGTGGGATGTGCTTGTGAATGTAATGTGTGTTGTTTGGGGATTGATCTTTTATGTGTTTTGTATAGTGCAGTAACACGGCAATATTTTTGTTATAAATCAAATTTCTTTTAGTTAATAAGTGGCAGAATAATCCACTGTGCCATGCGGGTTGCGTGGCAGTCCACCCACCAACCTAGATTTTAGTTTTGTTTTGTGTGAATGTGTTAGGCCATCACAGTTCACTGTTCCCCGTTAGTTTCCTTAGTGTATGATTCGGGTCCTAAATTGGGGTGGGTCTGAATTGTCTGTATGTGTTTTGGACTTTTGTAAGGCAGAGGGCAATGTTGTGTGTAGAATGTGGAGTGTGTGTGTTTGGCCCTTAGGGCTTGCCATACCCGCCCTGGGTGGTGTGGCATCAGGCGGGCTACGGCCAGACTCTGTATAGTTGCGTGTGTCTATAATAAAGTTGAGTTCGCTGAGTTTGCTGCATGGCATAAGAACAACGCCTACTCTGATTTACCGACATAACAGTGACCACTGTGCCAGATAATGTCTAACCTTGTTTAACAAAGTAAGATAAGATAAGATAAGCCTTTATTAGTCCCACAATGGGGAAATTCCAGGATTGCAACAGCACAGGGATAGCAACACTCAGAGCAACAATCAGAAGGCAAGAAAAAACAACATCTAGTAAACACAAAGTAAGAACGTTTTCTCAAAAAAGATACTTGTGCTTTCTTGTGACCTTAATATCAAGGTAGATAAAATGTTCTTTCACAACTTTAAATGGGAAATTGGTGTATTGTGTTTTAAGGGGTGGTTCGTTCACTGGAAAAAGTTCACTTTTGCTTAAATTTAATTTATATCCTGAGATCTGGCTAAATTTGCTCAATAAGGACAGTACATGAGGCAAGGAGACACTGAGCTTTACAGAAAAAGCTACATCGCGAAGTGCACAGAGGATGTCACTACAGTGAAGACCATCACTATGCGGGGTAATCATAAGCCCTGGATGACTGCAGAGGTGCGCTCGCTGCTTAAAGCCAGAGATGCAGCGTTCAGAGCGAAGGACAGGATTGCCCTCCGCTCAGCCAGGTCTGCGCTTTCAAAGGGAATTAAGGTGGCAAAGCGCGTCTATGCGGAGAAAATCCAGGGACACCTCTGTGACACTAAGAACACCAAGCAGATGTGGCAGGGAGTTCGGACACTGACGGGCTTTAAGTCTAGGCAGGGGGTCGATGATGACGACGCTTCGCTTCCAGACAGGCTTAACGACTTCTTTGTACGTTTTGAAGCATCAAACTCGACAATCAGAGGGAGGGCCGGCCCACTCCCACCATCGGTCGGACCAGCTTTTACCATTAACACAGCGGACACACAGAGGACCCTATCCAGAATCAACCCACGCAAAGCTGCAGGTCCAGACAACATTCCGGGATGTGTGCTCCGAGACTGCGCGAGCGAGTTGGCGGATGTCCTGACTGACATTTATAACATCTCCCTGAGTCAGGCCATCGTTCCCAGATGCTTCAAGACCTCTATCATTGTACCGGTGGCAAAGAAACCAGTGGTGTCATGTTTGAATGACTATCGTCCTGTTGCACTTACACCAATTGTGATGAAGTGTTTTGAACGGCTTGTCAAACCACACATCACAGCCTGCCTCCCTGCATCACACGACCCGCTCCAGTTTGCATATCGTTCAAACCGCTCCACGGAGGATGCTATAGTCACCACCCTACACTCTGTCATCACCCACCTGGACCAGAAAGACACCTACGCCAGACTCCTGTACATTGATTTCAGTTCAGCATTCAACACCATTATTCCCCAGAGACTGATAGAGAAATTACTCCTTCTCGGTCTGAACACCGCCACATGTCTCTGGATCCTGGATTTCTTGACTGAGAGACCTCAGTCTGTCCGGGTTGGAAACAACATCTCCAACTCTGTCACGCTGAGTACCGGAACCCCTCAAGGCTGTGTACTCAGTCCACTGTTGTTTACACTTCTAACACATGACTGTGTATCCAAACACGAGGGGAACCAGATTATTAAGTTTGCAGATGACACCACGGTGGTGGGACTTATTCAGAGGGATGAGGAATCAATGTACAGGGAAGAAGTGAGAGACCTGGAGGGCTGGTGCAGGGAGAACAATCTGGTGCTCAACGTGGACAAAACAAAGGAGATGATTATCGACTTCCGATGGTCACAGCCTGAGCACGTCCCCCTCAGCATCGGCGGCCGTTTAGTGGAGAGAGTAGAGAACATCAAGTTCCTTGGAGTGCAGATCTCGCAGGACCTGACCTGGAGCAAGAATTCCTTGGAGATCAGGAAGCGAGCTCAGCAGAGACTACACTTCTTGAGGAAACTCAAACAGGCCTCTCTCCCCATCTGCATCCTCAGGACCTTCTACAGAGGTGTGGTGGAGAGTGTTCTGACGTACTGCATTGCTACATGGTACTCCAGCTGCAGTATGTCAGACAAAAAAGCCCTGCAGAGGATAGTCAAGGGGGCGGAGAGGGTAATTGGAGTCTCCCTCCCGTCTGTCCAAGAACTTTTTCAGAACCGTTGTAGGAGCAGGGCACTGAACATTGTCAAGGACCGTTCTCACCCTCTGCATAAACACTTTGAACTTCTTCCATCTGGTAAACGATTCCGGAGCATCAGAGGCAGAACCACCAGACTGATCAACAGCTTCCTCCCACAAGCTGTCAGGATGCTGAACAGCTGACCCGGAATCTCACATACACACTACTGCACCTATGGACATTTTGTATATTATAGTTAGTTATTCTTTTTCCCCCAAGTATGTCTCAGGGATGTGTGAATGGATGGGGGGGTGGGAGCTATGTGGGAGTGTGTCTTAATCATGCTGCTTCTTATATGGATGCCGAGAGAAACGCAATTTCATCTTGCCTGCACTACAGTTGTATGTACAGCAATATGATAATAAAGTTTGATTTGATTTGATTTGATTTGAAAAGGTCGCCTGCGTATAAAGCAACTGATAGAAAAATTCCATATTATCCATTTTATTATTATTATTAATTATATTATTATTATTTTGTATCATGCCTTTTCTATTGTATGTCTGATGTTTATACGTGCATTCCATGTAGAATAAGTTCATATATTCCTTTGTATTATTCTTTCATGTCTGTGAGCAGTTATTGTCTAACTGTGGCCTTCAGAGGATGTGTGTGAGACTGAGGGTCAGACATCTACACTGATAATGTCTTTGGTATGCCCTGCTCTTCTGTGTCCGAGGAATGTGCTGAACTTCAAGTTCATGTAGATTAGGTTTATAGACACTCTGTCTGTCTCTGAAATGTCCCTGGATGGTTCTGCAGATGGCTCTCCCCCTTCTTTCTTTCCTCCTCCTCCTCCTCCTTGTTTACCCATAGTTATAAATACTGAGCTAGAGAATGTTTGTTCAGAGACTTCGGTGACAGTGTGCTGTATGCCATGCTCTGTAGTGTCTCCCTCAAATGGCCATTGAGGTGAATAAATGTACATAAATCCAACCTTCCACCTAATTTTTTGACTTTGAATAATTTAAGCTCAAAATTATTCTAACAGCAACCTTATGTTCTACCCCAGACCCCCCATATCCCTGAAATCTCCTTAAAGTCACATAGAGCAGTTGACAGTGGCTCTATAACAAGGTCAACAAGAGCACTCTGAGGCGAGAGCAATAACCCCCCGCCTCCGTTTTCTTTGATGATCCCAGTGCTTAGTGACAGAGGACAGCTTTCAACTTTTCAATATAATTACTGTGGCAGAAGCAAATTGTTACCCGTGCTGGCAAAATGAGACACAATGAGGAAATTTTCAAAACTGAGGTATTGTTATTTTCATATTCTGTATTGAAAGACCTTCAAAATGGTATATAATTTGTTGGAATTGGGCAAAAAGAGAGACCGGACCTGGAGAGACTGCTCCTTGCTCACCTCCGCCCCCTGGTGGGACCAGCGATGGATCCACTCCAGTTCGCCTACCAGCATGGCATTGGGGTGGAAGATGCAGTGATCTTCCTCCTTCACCGTTCTCTGTCCCACCTGGAGAAGCCCGGGAATGCGATGAGGATCATGTTCTTTGACTTCTCCAGTGCTTTCAACACCATCCAACTGATGACCCTGAAGGACAAGCTGCTGTGCGCAGGGGTGGACCAGCACCTGTCATCATGGATCCTGGACTACCTCACAGTTTGTGAGAACCCGGGACTGTGTGTCCAACACGATCATCGGTAGCACTGGGGCCCCCCAGGGAACGGTTTTGGCTCCCTTCCTGTTTACCCTTTATACTGCGGACTTCTCACACAACACAATACACTGCCATCTACAGAAGTTCTCTGATGACTCTGCAATTGTCGGCCTCATCTCCAACGGAGATGAAGCTGAGTACAGAGGACTTATCCAGGACTTCGTGGACTGGTGCCATAGGAACTGCCTCCAGATCAACGCGAGGAAAACTAAGGAGCTGGTGGTGGACTGCCGCAGGCAAGGACAACCCCTCACAGTAAACATACAGGGAACAGACATCGAGATGCTGACATCCTACAAGTACCTGGGTGTTCATCTGAACAATAAACTAGACTGGTCACACAATACCGACGCACTCTACAAGAAGGGACAGCGCAGGCTGTTCCTACTGAGGAGACTCAGGTCTTTTGGTGTACAAGGGGCGCTGCTGAAGACATTCTACAACATGGTGGTGGCATCAGCCATCACTTTTGGAGTGGTCTGCTGGGGCAGTGGCATTACAGCAGCCGATAGGAAGAGAATTCAATTCAATTCAATTCAATTCAATTCAATTCAACTTTATTTATATAGCGCCATTTCACAACAACAGTCATCTCATAGCACTATCAACTGTAGGGGGAACCCCCACAGTTGCAGAAAGACCCCAGCAATCAGGCGATCCCCTGTGAGCAAGCACTTGGCGACGGTGGAGAGGAAAAACTCCCTTTTAACAGGAAGAAACCTCCAGCAGAACCAGGCTCAGGGAGGGGCAGTCATCTGCTGCGACTGGCTGGGGGGTGAGGGGATAGAGAAGAAGAAAAGAACAGACATGTAGAGAGCAAACAGCACGATGGGGACTCAATCTATGGGAGAGAACAAACAAATGTTAATGACCAGCAAAAAAAAAATATTTCATTGAGAGTGAGGAAAGGAGTGAGGCCCAGTGCATTACTGGAGGTCCCCCGGCTGACTAAACCTATTAGCAGCATAACTAAGGGAGGGTTCAGAAACACATGATCCCTCCCTAATTGTAGGCTATATCAAAAAGGTAGGTTTTAGCCCTATTCTTAAAAACAGAGATCGAGTCTGACTCCCGAATCCAGATTGGCAGCTGGTTCCACAGGAGAGGAGCTTGATAACTGAAGGCTCTGCCTCCCATTGTACTTTTGGAGATTCAAGGTATTACAAGTAATCCTGCATTTTGGGAGCGTAGTGCTCTGTTAGAATAATACGGTAGTATCAGATCTTTTAAATAAAAAGGAGCCTGATTGTTTAGAGCTTTGTAAGTAAGAAGAAGGATTTTAAACTTAATTCTAAACTCTATGGGAAGCCAATGAAGGGAGGCCAGAACCGGAGAGATATGATCTCTCTTTCTAGTACCTGTTAAAACTCTTGCTGCAGCATTTTGGATCAGCTGAAGACTTTTTAAAGATGTTTTAGGGCAGCCTGATAATAAAGAATTACAATAATCTAATCTCGAGCTAACAAAAGCGTGGATCAGTTTCTCAGCATCACTCTGAGACAAGATGCTCCTAATCTTGGCAATATTACGCAAATGATAGAAGGCAGTCTTAGAAACAAATTTAATATGTGAATTGAAGGACAGATCCTGATCAAAAATAATTCCAAGGCTCCTCACAGAGCTATTAAGAGAAAGAGTAACCGCTTCCAAACTGAAAGTTTGATTTGGAAAGGAATTTCTAAGGTTTTTTGGACCAACAAGAATGACTTCAGTCTTATCTGAATTTAACAGCAGGAAATTACAAGTCATCCAAGCTTTGATTTCCTTAAGACAGGCTTCTAACTTGGCTAATTGATTACTATCATCTGGCTTCACTGACAGGTATAATTGTGTGTCATCTGCATAACAATGAAAATGTATACAGTGCTTTCTAATAATGTTGCCTAACGGAAGCATATATAAACTAAAAAGAGTAGGACCTAGCACAGATCCCTGTGGAACTCCATGACTAAGCTTTGAGTTGAAAGAAAACTCATTATTTACCTGAACAAACTGGAACCTATCAGATAAATAAGATCTAAACCACTGCAACGAAGTTCCATTAAGTCCAACATAGTGTTTTAATCTATCAAGTAGAATATTATGATCGATAGTATCAAAAGCTGCACTAAGGTCTAAAAGGACAAGTACAGAAACCAGTCCATTATCAGATGCGATGAGGAGGTCGTTAGTGACCTTCGCTAAGGCTGTTTCAGTACTATGATGGATTCTAAATCCAGATTGAAACTCTTCAAGTAAACCATTTCCCTGCAGGTGGTCAAATAATTGCGTAGCAACAACTCTTTCTAAGATTTTTGAAATGAAAGGGAGATTAGAGATTGGTCTATAGTTAGCTAAAGCTCCTGGATCTAGCGTTGGCTTTTTGAGTAAGGGTTTAATTACAGCCGTTTTAAAAGCCTGCGGTACATGGCCTAAAGTTAATGAAGAATTGATTATTTGAAGAATAAAGCTACCAATAAATGGGAAGACTTCTTCTTTATATAACCTGGTAGGAATAGGGTCTAAAAGACAAGTTGAAGGCTTGGATGAGGAAACTATTTTGTCTAACTCACAAAGGTCGATTGGAGTAAACTCATCAAGACAGACATCAATAGAAGGAGTTGTAGTAGTTACAGTATTTAACTGTGGGAAGAATCTGATTGATTTTATCTCTGATGGATGAAATTTTATTATTGAAAAAGTTCATAAAGTCCTGACTAGTAAGCTCTAAGGGAATGCTAGGATTGACAGAGTCCTGACTCTTTGTCAACCTGGCTACAGTACTGAAAAGAAACCTGGGATTATTCTTGTTCTCTTCTATTAATGCAGAGTAATGCAGACTCAAAGCTCCGCAATGAAGGATTAAGCACTGAATCTGCAGAAGAAAATAAAGTTCTTTCTCTGTGATCAGTTCTATTTTGGCTCAGTTTCCCTTACAAAAATCCTCCTGATAATCCCCAGTCTTTGTTTTTCAAAACACTGAGCACACGGCCTCCGGACAGTAGCTGCTTGGGACAATTGCCAAGGACAATTGCTGCAGCCAGACAAAACATCTTCTGCCAAAGTGTCCTTGTGCTCTTATTGATACAACACTGCTTCAACACTACATCCACACTGACCCAGAAACTGACAACAAGATAACATTCACTGCTCTCCTTGTGTCCTGTGAACTCTGGTCTTGAATGTGCATCGTGGGCTTTTTTTGTCTTTGTAATCATAATATTGATTACTTATGGTCAATATTCTGAATTCAATGATTTTTTTGCTCCTTCCCATTGTATGATTTCTTATCTGTACCATCCTGTTGGCAGGCGCGTTCCAGATGCAGCCGTGTCACTGGAAATGCAGGTTCATTTTCTGTGTCAAGTCGAATTCTCTCGTATGTTATCAGTGATCTGTTAATGTACTTGGCAATAAATCTTTTTCTGATTCTGAATAACTCATTCTAGCTTTTCTAAGAGATTTTTTTATAAATTAAAAGATGATTTTAGATACTTAACAAACTGGTCAAGAAAGCTAGCTCTGTCCTGGGGCAGCGCCCTGACCCAGTGGAGGAGATAGGAGAGAGAAGGATGGTGGCTAAACTGTCATCTCTGCTGGAGTCCGAGTCCCACCCTACGCAGGACATACTGAACGCACTGAGGAGTTCATTTAGCAGCAGACTACATCATCCTAGGTGCGCAACCGAGAGGTTTCGCAGGTCCTTCCTACCTACGGCAGTCAGACTGTATAACCTAAGCAGGGCTGCTCGCTGAGATAGCAAAAAAACGTGACGACCTAATAGTACTGAATGCAAAAGACGCAATAGACTTACACAATGGTCCCCTCCAGTATATACAACTAGGACAGTATCGGTCGCTATGGAGGGTGACAGTATGTATGGGTACATATTCATACTATGTAGGATAACTATGTAGGATATAGTATGCATGTACATATATAGTACATACAGTATGTACTATGTAGGATAACTAAGTAGACGGTTATGCTGTTTATTCCATCTCGCTACAATGCTCCGCACTTTGTATATATATTTATATATTGATGTGTATGTATGTATATCCACTGCTCTTATTTATATCTTCCGTATCTTCTTAATTATTGCTCTGAGTGTTGGTATCCCTGTGCTGTTGCAATCCTGGAATTTCCCCATTGTGGGACTAATAAAGGCTTATCTTATCTTATCTTATCTTAAAACTGAACAGCAACAAGCTGATTTTGTTTATATCTTGGCTGGCTTGAAAACTCACATTCGATTGGTCCTGGGTTACGTCTCCCAGAATTCCATGTGTATTTTTAGAAAGTAGAAGTTCCAAGCTTTATAAGATGCCAGGCACTGATGGGGGTTTTCCCAGGACTTGCCGCCAGCAAACAAAGAAAGAATCATGATGTCTGACTTCTAGTGCCTGTAGCTTGTGAGCATTCTGACTCATTTTGCCAGTATGGGTCACAATTATGATAAGCCCATCATCCACGAATATACAACAAAGTATACAACCCATAGTTGTAAGGCAGGATCCCGAGGTGAACCCATGTAGCAAGTATGGTGACCCTAGAGAGCTTTATATCTTCTATAGTAAGAGATCATAGGGAGTGCCAACCTTGACTTTTGACCTTTTGACCCCAAACCGGTAGTCAGAAGTTATGGTCTCAGAGTGAATTTGTGTACCAGGTTTGGTGACCCTAGCTTGCTTTGCTGTTGAGATATAGTTGATAAGCCATTTTGAAGTTGACCTTTGACCTTGTGATCCCAAAACCACAGTCACACTTCATGGTCACAGGGTGAACCTGTGACCCCAAACCCATAGTCTGAGGTCAGGATCCCAAGATGAACCTGTGTACCAGGTTTGGTGGGCCTAGCTTTATTCGCTGTACAGTAATAAGGCATAAGAAATGCTAACTTTGACCTTTGACCCCAAACCCAGAGTCAGAGGTCAGGATCCCAAGATGAATCTGTGTAGCAAGTTTGGTCAATATGTGTACTTGCGTGGACTTGTGTTCTTGTGAACCTGTGAAACGTCATCAGTAACAGCCCAAGTCCTGTTCCACTTGAAAGTTCGCATCAAGCCAAGTTCGGTCCAAATGACCGGATGTGTTCTTGCTCCGCCCATTTTACCGGGGATGCATCAGAAGGTGACTTGTGCAGACTTGTGGGAGTCATGTAACTCAGCTTTATTTAGAACCAAAAAGAGCAAACAAGAATAAATAAAACATGAGAGACAATAAGGGAAAAGAAAAAACAAACAAACAAAAAATACAATAAATTTGAGTATTCATAGATAATCACAATGTACGAGAGATGTCACAATTGAAATTTGCACATTTTAGAAGACACAATGTCACCACGGGTTGAGATGCCGTCTCGGCACTCAGCCCATGTTTTCCCTCATCCCTGCTTCCCATTGAGCAGCGTCTCAGCTGGCCCCCAGCTGGCAGCATTACGGACGGCTGGGGCCAATTAGTCTTCATCAGCTGGGGCGCTGCCAATGAGGATAAATAGGAGCAGCCTCGATGACTCGGGGCTGCGACATAAACACATTGCTAAGCTGAAGCCCCTTCGTCTGGTGTCAGCTTATACTCCTCTTGCAGCATTCCTGTGTTTGTATCCCGCTGTGAGTATGTACGTCTTGCTACCCCCACGTCCGGTACGAACTGCTTACCTCTGCGCTGTGCAACCTGTGAGTGTACGTCTGCATGAGTATCTGTGCTCTCCTCATCCCTTCCCCTTTACCCTGAATAAAATATCACGACTCACTGGCTTGCCCCTGGCTCTGATTGCCCGGCTCCCTAGAGCCGGATATGACAGTATGTCGCAGCCAGAAGAGCTACCGGCGGCCGTGAGTCGCCGTGGAAATGTACCTTTCTGTCCGGGTGTCAGCGCTGCTAGCATGCCGTTTCCCAGGAGTCACTTCCGGCGCCAGGGCGACGAGCTGAGGTCCATCTCGGAGGCTGTCGACGGGACGTTCTTCACCCTGCACGACGCCTCCAACGCGAGACGCTGGCATCCGGGCCGTGCTGAGGAACTCCTGGACTGTCACCCTCACTCTCTGTACCATCTGGAGGACAGTGCCAGGATAGACGCTGCAGGTACACAGCGAGAGAAGCTCCACGGGGTGGATGGAAATCCCGGCAGGGAGTCGAAGTGGGCGACGTCTTTCCCCGCTTTGGAGTCCCGTTCCTGCCGCCATTCCAGTCCGGGAGTTCGCGCCAACCAGAGGACTTCCCCCGACCTGCGCCACGTCACTCGGGATTCCCTTCAAGGAGCCGCAGCTGACAGCAGTTATGTCCGGGGTCGAGTGGCTGTCGCGAGCTCTACTGTGTTTCCTGTTACCACCTTCAGGCATGTGGCGGCGGCAGTGAGATTGATGGTGAGGACTTCAGGGCTACGAAGCTTTCCCGTGCTCGACGCCTTCCTCGTCTCGATCTCCGATCTGGAGCGGCGAATCCTGGGTTTCCCCCTCGCTTCGTCCTCTGGGAGTAGTCGTCATCACATCGCCGAGTCACCTCTGCACGAACCTCGTCCGGACCCAGTTCTGGGTCATCGTCAGGACTGTTCCTCCCACGCAGCTGTCATCCCTTCGCCTCGTCAGTGTGGAGATTCTACAGCCTCGTCCCCTGAGCCTCGTTCCCCCGCTGTCATTCCTGGACATTCGGGCTGGCTCACCCCGGCTGTTTCCCCCTCCTCCTCGACGCGCTTCCTGACCGCTGTGTGTGCCTGGAATCCCGGCCTGGTGAGCTCTCTGCTGGAGACAACGCGAGCGACCCTCAGACGAATTCCCGGGGGGTCCTCCGTTATCGCCGGGCGGGGAGAGGAAGAAGCAGATTCCACTACAGCAGGCGATACTCAACCTCCAGGGGGCAGGCAAGTCATTGTTTTTTCACACCTGCTTAATGATTTGCTCTGTCACATCCCTGGAGGAGAAGTTCAGGGTTCGCAGCTCCCTGAACTCTCCCCACCTGCTGTAACTTGTATTCCTAATCCCGCATCCTCTGTGTCTCTCTCCGCCGAGCGGTCCCCGGCTCCGGGTCAACGTGGTGGGATATGGAGAGGGCCTGTGGTTCCGCAGCTACATTGCGGACGGAGGAGGGGGACTGACTGCTGCGTGGAGTCTACGCCGACGACTGAGCGTCCCCGGGTCTCCATGGAGGAGCGGTTCGGTCCGGCGGGACGAGATTCTTCTGGCTTCACGCCGAGTGGATCGTCGGCGGGGTTACCTGAGCTGGAGGGATCTCAAGCTGCGCTGACCATCGTGCTGGCTGCGGGGCCCGACGCGGCTAGATGGGAGCCTGACAACGACCTCCTGACGACGGATCCTGGATCTTCGCAGTCCTGGACGGCGTCAGAACCCGAGATCAGGCGAGTGCTCTCCTTTCTTTTCTCTCTTTTTATCCCCGAGCACTTCAGCCTATCTCCAGGGGAGACGAGCCGGGTGCAGCCGTCCGCTGCGTCTGAGCTCGTCTCGCCGGGTTCTGGCGCTGCCGGTGATCCTGATCCCGGTTCTGTTTTCTCTTCTGAGCCTTCTTCCAGGGTCACCGGCAAGGAGTTGCTGTTCCTCGTGGTGCTGGAGGGTCCGGGTTCAACGTTGGAGGTCGGTTCTGGTGCAGTATTCAACGTGGGTTCGCCCGAGACCCAGTCGGGGTCCAACGTGGGTTCGCCTGAGGCCCGATCGGGGTCCGACGTGGGTGCTGCCCCAGTATTGTCCAGGTCCGGTGAGGAGGTGGCCGTTTTCCTGCGGCCTGACGCCCGCCGCCCTCGTCATCGGCTCTCCCCTGAGCCTCTTCCACCGGGATCCGCTCTGATCCTTCGCCCGTCTCAACGGTCCTGGTGGTTGAGTGATGCGGGTCGACGACCCGACCCACAGAACTTTCGGTTCGGTGATCTGGTTCCCCCCACTGGTCTGTGTTTCCCTCTGGGCAGCCTGGTTCGGCTGCCGGTGGACTGGATTCCTGGGATCTGGGTCCAGAGTTCGCCGTCCGAACACTTCTCTTTCCCTGATTCGCCAGCTGGACAATGGGCGGGGAGATCTCCGGAGCCATCTCGGCCATTTTTGGACTCTGCCTGCCATTCACCTCGGGTGTCACCTTTTCTTTTGTTATTAAGGTCACTCGGGTGTAATGTTTTGTCCTGTTGGTGGATTCGTTTTTATAGTGCTGTGTTTTCCATCGCTCATGCTCAGCATTTTACTTTTTGTGCCATGTTTTTAGCCTTGTTTTTTGTATTGTAGAGTTATGTTTTGTTTTCCGTAACACCATGCTCTGCAGTTATCCATTTATTCCAGTCACTTTCATTTCTTTAGGTGACTGGGTATTTATATATTCGTGTGTGTGGGTTTTTCTTTGCCTGCACTCAGTATTTCTTTTTTGTCCTGTTGGTTCATTATAGAGTCATGTGCCTTGTTTTCCGTAACACCATGCTCTATAATTGTCATTTGTTCCAGTCACCCTCACTTTTCTTGGTGACTGTGTGTGTATGTACTTAAATTAGCGCTGTGTATAGGTTCCCCTTTATTTAACCGTACTCAGCATTTTTTGCCCTGTACCTTTTTGGTGGTTCTTTTTTCCTTGCTCTGGGTCACGCATGGTTGGTACTCTCTGGGTAGTATGTAACCGGCGTGCTGACCCAGTTCTTCTCCCCATCTGTACCTGGGTTAATTATTCTGTTTTGTCAGTATTGTAGAGTAGTAGTAGATTAGTTTATTTGACAGGGACAGTGCAATAAACATAGACAATTAATCAAAGACAATCAATCTGATGTGTTGCACATAGAGTGTATAGCTATTAGCTAATTTGCAACTCTTGTCCCTGGATGGGCTTTAGAAAAAAGAATCAAGATAAAAAATATACACAATAACCACATACATCAATGCAGAAAAATTATAAATACACAATTATAAATATTATAAATATTATAAATACACAAATATAACAGCCTGACTCACATTTAACATAAATATTATAAATACACATATATTATAAAATATTATAAATACACAAATATAACAGCCTGACTCACATTTAACACATATAACATAACTCACATTTGCCTATTTCAGGCCTCCCTCCCTCCGTCACTCACTATAAACAAACACATTTATTCCTTCCCTTCATTCACTCTCACTTTGCAGACAAATAATTCATACATGAGTACATTCTTGTTTATTTTTCAGCCAGTTTTTAACATTTTTAGTGAATGTTTTAAAGTCCGTTATTATTTTAATTTCATTTGGCATTGTGTTCCAGATGTGACTGCCCTTTATAGAGAAAGCTGTTTGTCCAAATGTGGTTCTGCGGTGGAATATTTTACAGTTATTGTTAACAGAACTCCTGGTGGCTCTGCTGCTGTCCTGTCTTTGGACGAAACCAGCAAGTGGCTCGGGTGCTGATTTATGGAAACATTTGAACGTTAATTTCAGAAGACAGAGGTCAATGAAGCTCTCAAAACTCAATAGGTTGTATTTTTTTAAAACATTACAGTGATGCCACCTAATGGGCTTTTTGTCCAAGATTTTTAGGGTTTGATTATATAATGAACCTATATGTCTTATTGTGGAAGGGGCTGCTTGAGCCCAGACTGTCAAACAGTATGATATATGAGAAAAAACCATAGAATGCATATACAGTGCAGCTGCTTCGTAAGGTATGTAATATCTAATTAATTTAAAGCAGTTCAGATTTTTTTTTACTGTTTTTGAAATTTTCTTTATATGAAGATTAAATTTGAGTTGAGGATCTAGTACAATGCCAAGGTATTTGAATTCTGTAGCTAAACTGATGTCATGATCATGTATATTAACTTTAAAATGTTGCAGGTTACATTTTTTGATTGAAAAGCACATTGAGACTGTTTTCTGAAGGTTCAGCAATAGATGGTTCTTGAGGAGCCACTCTTGGACATCAACCATACTTGTAGACAGTACATCTGCAGCCTGTGCTGGAGTCTTGGCAGCTGTGTAAATAACTGCATCATCTGCATAAAGTTGGCATGTTGCAGCTGAGCAGTGTAACGGCAAGTCATTAATAAAAATGCTGAAAAGTAAAGGACCAAGAATGGACCCTTGTGGGATACCCATGCGGTTGTTTAAAAATGAGGATTTATCCTGGTGAACTTTTACACACTGTTCTCTATTCTGGAGATAAGATGCAAACCATTCTAATGTATTTGGGGAGAAGTTAAAAGATACCATTTTGGATAAAAGCAAACTGTGGTTTACAGTATCGAAAGCCTTTTTGAGATCTAGAAAAACAGCTCCTACCACATTACCCCTGTCCAAGGACTGTTTGACGTTTTCAATAAGGCAACAATTTGCTGTTTCTGTTGAGTATCCTGGTCTAAAACCAAATTGATGTGGATGAAGAAGTTGACTGTCTTGTAAGTAGTCTATCAGCTGTGTAGCTACAACTTTTTCAAGAACCTTAGATAGGACTGGTAAGATAGAGATTGGGCGGTAATTGCATATATCGTCTTTACTGCCTGATTTATGAACTGGTATGACGACAGCTTTTTTCCAGCCAGATGGAAATGTACTAGACCTAATGGAGAGATTAATGAGATGAGTCAGTGGTTTGATTAATATTTTGCTGTGCATTTTGAGAAAGGAGGTGCTCATATTGTAGATATCATTAGTTTTTGAGTTTGACAGTGTTTTAACAATACCAGCAATTAACTTCTCATTTACCTCATCGATGTGAAAAGTATCTGTTGGAAGTATGGAATTTGTGTTGTTGAGCACATTTGGCAGCACAAAAATTTTTGTTAAGTCTTCCACAGAGCCCACAAAGTGTGAATTAAATTCATTTGCCAAAGTAGCCTTGTCACTGACGGTCTTGCCATTGATTCTAAGTTCCTTTACCCCCTTCTGATCGTTTTTTTTATTAGTTAAGTTATTTAAATGCCTCCATAGGGAACTGTTGTTACCCTTTGCATGATCTATCAGTTTATTGTAATAAGATATTTTTGATTTTCGCAGCTCATGTACCACTTTATTTCTTAAACTTTTGTACACAAGGTGATCATTTTGTAGTTTGGAGGTTAGTGATGTTTTCAGTGCATAGTCTCGCCTCTTCATAAGTTTTCTTATTTCATTATTTAACCATGGTAGGCTAATCTTCTGTTGTCTACTTTTAATTTGCTTTGAAAATTTTTCTATAGACTTTGTGATTGTTGCAGTTATAAAATTACAACAATCATCTACTTCACATGTTGCCATGAGCTGCTCCCAATTTTGATTCTCTAAGTAATGTTCAAACTCCTCATTTTTTGATTTGGGGATAATAAAATTTGATTTGTCAATATCGACTCCCCCAAAATACTGTAGTCGCTTTTTAGTAAGTTTCCTGACAGCAAGAACCATGTTATGATCTGAGAGACCAGTTACAAGATTATAGGTTCTGGTTATTCGTTCTGGTTTATTAGTAAATACCATGTCAATAAGTGTTCTGGATTGTTTGGTTATCCTGGTGGGTCCTTTGATGATTTGCTGGTAATTAAATTTAGTCATGAGGCTTTTCAGTTTTTGTTTGTCTTTTTTATCAGACCAGTTGATATTAAAGTCACCATGAATTATTGTTTCTCTGTTCTTCTCAAGTTGTTTAACCAGATCACTTAATTCATTATAAAAGGAAGAGTTGTGTGACGGTGGGTTGTACACTACTGCAATGTTGAAATTCATTACCGGAGAGAGACATACATTAACAGCTAAACATTCAAGTGAAGTATTCAAATCAACCAGTTGACATTTATATTTCTCTTTGATGTAAATTAAAACACCTCCTCCCCTCCCTACCTGCCTGTCTTTTCTAAAACACTGGTAGCCCACAATATCGATCATATTAGTGTCTATGTTACTGTGTAGCCAGCTTTCTGAGAGACAAAGGTAGTCCAGATTTGAGTCCAACAGCAACACCGAAATCTCATCTCTTTTGGGGATTATGCTCCGTATGTTTAAATGACCGCCGAGGATCCCCTTTGGTTTAGCCTTGGTGTCCCAAAGAACTCGTGCATGATTAACAGTTTGGAAAAATAAATGTTGTTTTTGCTTTTGTACAGCTCGGTTTTGTGCTAACCCAGTGGTCTGCTGTTTAATAGTGGCAGGTCCAGGGTTAAGGTGAATATCTCCTGCCAGAAGTAGCAGAACTAACAGAACTTTAACTGTATATCCTCTGCCATATTGTGATTTTTGCTTAACAGCCATGTTTGCCTTAATTTGGAAGTTTTTGCTCAGGGCTTTTAAAGACCACATAGAGTGTAGGGTGAGATGTCCAAGCCCAAATCCATACAGATAAAACTTTTTAACTTCACCTTTGGTTGAGTTTGTCGGAAAATCCTTCTTGTTGCAGGTCCAGACACACAAAGACAAAACGAAGAGGAAGTATAGAAGTAGAGAATGCTTATTAGTGGTGCCCATCAGCCCACTTTTTAATCCCGTGGCAGCCATCTTCAGTCTTTCTTGGAAAGAAGGAAAAGGAAAATCTGTGGATAGTAAAATAAATTCTGCTTATATCGCCAGAATCTGATCCGATCGTCCTCGAATCCAGCTGGGCCTCAGCTAGCCAACTAGCCCCTTCCGTTGCTGGTCTCGTTGCTCATAGTCGCCGTAACTGGTCTCCCGTCCCGCTCCTCCAACCGAGTCTCGTCACACACCGCCGCTGCCACCGAGCACCGCTGAGGTCACGGTAAATCCTCCGCTAGGCACCGCCACCTACTGTCGTCTGCCTGGGTGAAATCTCTGCTGAGCCCCGTCAACAAATAGCCGCTTGCCTGGTAGTATCTCCGCTGGGCCTCGCAGCTGGGCTTCGATTCAGGCTGGTGTAAGGTGGAATGACTGGCGCCAGCATTAAGCTAACTAGCGTTAGCTTAGCAATCGCTTCGGGTAGTCTCGTCGCACACCGCCGCTGCAGTCACGGTAAGTCCTCCGCTGGGCACCGCCGCCTACCGCCGTCTGCCTGGGTGAAATCTCTGCTGAGCCCCGTCAAACAAATAGCCGCCTGCCTGGTAGTATCTCCGCTGGGCCTCGTAGCTGGGCTTTGATTCAGGCTGGTGTTAGGTGGAATGGCTGGCGCCAGCATTAAGCTAACTAGCGTTAGCTTAGCAATCGCTTCAGGTAGGGCACATCAGTGAATCACAAGGAAGCGCTGGAATCGCTGGTCAGTTTACTCACAGTGGCCGGATAAAAGCGATCAAAGGGGTAATCCACCGGAGGTATATCCGATCGCTGTAGGTAGTTATTTAGAGACTGGCACCAGCATTAAGCTATTTGGGTATTTGGGTTTTTCTTTCCCGCTACCCTACATTGCCCCATTGGTGTTGTCCTTCCCTTGGCTTCTTCCCCTCCGGTCCGCCTCCCTTCCTCCCACCCTAGGTGGTGGTGGGGGGGGGGGGCTGGGATGTTCCTGGTCGTTCAGGAGCCCGACCTTGAGGGAGGGGCTCTGTCACCACAGGTTGAGATGCCGTCTCGGCACTCAGCCCATGTTTTCCCTCATCCCTGCTTCCCATTGAGCAGCGTCTCAGCTGGCCCCCAGCTGGCAGCATTACGGACGGCTGGGGCCAATTAGTCTTCATCAGCTGGGGCGCTGCCAATGAGGATAAATAGGAGCAGCCTCGATGACTCGGGGCTGCGACATAAACACATTGCTAAGCTGAAGCCCCTTCGTCTGGTGTCAGCTTATACTCCTCTTGCAGCATTCCTGTGTTTGTATCCCGCTGTGAGTATGTACGTCTTGCTACCCCCACGTCCGGTACGAGCTGCTTACCTCTGCGCTGTGCAACCTGTGAGTGTACGTCTGCATGAGTATCTGTGCTCTCCTCATCCCTTCCCCTTTACCCTGAATAAAATATCACGACTCACTGGCTTGCCCCTGGCTCTGATTGCCCGGCTCCCTAGAGCCGGATATGACACACAAGTCCATTAATTTCTTCATGATTTTCTTGTTTTCTTGACAATACGTAAAGTTTTTGCTGTTTTTTTGTTTAAGATAATACTGGAACATGATGTGTACAGAAATTGCAGCTTATTCTTAAACATCACAATGTTCAGGGTGGATTGCAGAAACTTTGATTTATGAATATGATACTTTCCAACTAGACAGAGAAATTTGACACATTCATTGACAAAAGAAGTGTGCAATTAAAAAAATAAGTGGGAAATTCATTATTGTGAAAAGAACATAAAAGGGAGACATCTGTAAATTTGCTTAAGAATTAGTTACAAGGGTAAAACCGCTGTAGAATTTTAAAGTGCATTTGTTTTATTTTATTAGGGGTAAGGAACTTGTATGGGTCTGTCCAAATACTTTTTGTATTTATATTAGGGAAAGATATCTTCCAAAACATTACAGAATTTGAGGAACAGCTCCGATCTGCAGTGATAACATTTCTGAGGTGACCATTGTTACATGAGCAATCAAGAAGTTTTTTCCTACCAATTGAAATTTTAGGGAATTCATTCTTTAATGGGGTGTAGAATAGTGTTCTGACAAGAACATTTTTGGTGAAATGCGTTTGATAAGCTTTATATCCTCTTGATGAGGGAATGAGAGAGCGCTACCATGGAGGACAGAGCTCATACCTGTAAGTTACAAAAACTGTCTAAAAAAGACGAGAAGCTGCATCTTGCCAAGTCTCTTTCGAGTGCTGCTGCTGTTTTAAAGACAAACAAATCATTAATTCTATGCATTGCCCTGCCTTATTTTGAATCATGCTCAGTCAAATTATTGATGAAATAAAATCACAAAATCATACCTCCATTAAATCAATTATTAATCATTAATTCAGTCATACCTCCATTTATTAAATTTACTATGTGGCGGATGCAATAAGGGAACCCAAGTGAGGAGGCACGGCATAAGTGCAGGCACGGCGAACTGAAGTTTAAAAGGGTGTTTTATTCATCCACCATCACAGGACTCACTCCAGCACTGTGAAAACGCACTGGAGCGAGCCCTCAGCAAACAGGCAATGCGTGTGATCAAAACAGCAGTAGTAAGAGAGCAGTAAGAGATATTCCGTTCACTTATATACCCAGCTAGACAATGCATGCATGGCACATTAGCATCACAGTACAGCAGGAACGCATGAGACATTTACATGACAGTCACACATATCAAAAGCAGGATTACTGGCAGGAAGGAGAGGCTGCCTATTGATATCAGTCCATACATCTCACTGTTATGCTAATTGCTCCAGTTGAGCGCTCTGCTTGTCCGTAGGCTGTGGGGGTCACCCACAACTATATATTTCTTTATTGTGCATTTATTCATTGTATATATTATTGTATATTAGTGGTCAGAGCATGGCAGACAGTCAGGGCAAAGTCCAAATGTGGGGCAGGCAGCAGGGTCTAAAGGAAGCAGAGGGTCAAAACACAGCGGCAGGTGAAGTATAACAAACAGACATGAAGGAGATCAGGCTGAAAGTCTACGTGACCAGGCAGCACTATGGGAGAACCTCCCTTATAAAGGGTAATCCAAATTGGCAGCAGGTGTGATCGGGGCTGCAGGGGAGTGCCAATTAAGGTGAGAGGGAGAGGCGCTCAGAGCAGACAGAACCCTTACAGTAGTGATGGGTCCATGAGGCGTCATGATGCGTTTCGACACATTGCAAAACTGTATTGATACTGTGTTGAAACTGTGTTGCTGAATACTGACACCTGCTGGACCTTAAAAATCCCTACAGTCAACCTACTTGACAGACTCAACTGACACTGATTTGATGACCTAGTATATACAATAATATACTGCTAAAAAAAAACAAAAACTGTCCACTTAGGAAGCAACACTGACAATCAATTTCACCTGCTGTTGTGTGATTTTGTTGTCAGCACATTCAACTATGTAAAGAACAAAGTATTTAATAAGAATATTTCATTCAAAACTAGGATGTTTAGTCCATCCATCCAGCTTCTACCACTTTTCCAGAGGTCCGGGTCACGGAGGCAGCAGTTCAAGCAGAGAAGCCCAGACTTCCCTCTCCCCAGCTACCTGCTCCAGCTCTTCAGAGGGGATACCAAGGCGTTCCCAGACCAGCTGGGAGAAAAACTTGACCCCGGGGCAGACCCAGGATGTTTAGTGTTTCCTTTATTTTTTTTGAGCAGTATATAATTTAAGTCATTGTATTTTATATTGTATTATTTCATATCTTCATTTTAATTTCAACTATCATTGATATTTTTAGATACAGTCAATAAATAATGTGAACATGTATCATAACGTGAAAATCTAAGTGAACATGTTGTGAATGAGGATGCTTGTGGACTGGGATTTTTTTTTTTTTTTACAAATTTTTATTAAAAACAAAAAAGCTTTTCCAACGTTTTGAAATTGAGTCTGTTACGCTTTTTTGATACAACTTCTCCAGCTGTAGAAAACACCTGCTCACATGACACAGATGAGGCTGGAGTGCAGAGAAATTGTAAGGAAAGCTGAAAGAGGTTTGGATAGATGGTCTTTTGGTTGTCCCAGTATCTCAGAGGATCCTGGGACCTGGTAATATTGCCCTCTGCCAGGTATCTCTGCACCTTCTGGATGGCATCAGCTGTGGCACTTTTGGTCTGCTTGCCCACTTTGATGTTGAGATGTTGCCAAAGGTTAGCTAAAAAACAACAAATTGGCATTTTAGTACAGGATTTCCAAACAACAACAAACAAATAATGCTGAATAACATGGCTGAAGTGGGTGCAGACAGCTGTTGTGAAGATGGTCCCGTCTAAATTGAGACCATGTTCAATGCAAATTGAGTGCCGAATTTGGAGCTGTCTAGTGGATGCAATCATGTTTGGTGCTGCGTCGGTCACAAAACACTTTACTTTATTGGTTATGGCCCAGTCCTCCATCATGCCCCTTTTGACTTGGGCCAAATTGTCAGCAGTGTGACTTGGTGGAAAGTATTACACTCCCAACACAGACGTACACAACTGCAAATTTTCATTAATGTAGTGACAGGTAAAAGCCAAGTAAGCCTCCATGTTCACAGATGTCCACATGTCAGCTGTTATACTCACTGCCACAGCTTGCTGTACTTGCATTTTCACTCGTTCCTGTTCCTCCTCGTACTTTTTGGCCACCATTTGTTTGATGGTCTGAAAATTACACCAAGTCAAACCAAAAGCAAATCCATATATTTAAATTAAAGATTAAATAAATTGGATATATCAACTACTACTTTAGATAATTTCCACAAACCTTTCTGGTTGGCAAAACATGAGGGCTGAAGGGCCTGAATCAGTTCCCTGAACCCTTCACTCTCCACAATGCTGAGGGGCTGGCAGTCCTTCACGATGAAACTGAGCAGAGCCTCATCCAGCATCTGCTTCCTGGAAGCTTGATGGTTAAAAATGAAGTAAAGAATAAATTAATAGGAATTAATTATCAATAAAGAAACTGAGCAAGTTGTAGAATGGCTGTATACCTGAGTCTATCCTGGGTGTATCCGGGACTTCATTTTCATGCCTGGCCCTATAATGTCTCAGCATTGAGGAGGCGCTTTTGTTTAAATACAACAGCTCTGTTGAACAAATGTGACATTTAGCCTGCAGAAAATATGAAGAGTAAACTAAGAGTCACTTTCAAATGAATTTGAATTCAGATAAATCAAGTGGAAACCCTGAGAGGAACAGGATGAAACAACAAGGAAATTAAAACAAAGAAAATAGTATTTTAAAAATACTATTTTTAAATACCTTATTTTCTGATATCAGATCAAAATGGTCTCACACGGTGGAAACCTCTCTTTTTCCTTGAGGCTGCTCGTGCTCCATAATTTGTGATAAATTTGCACAAGGACCGTCCGCAACACATATGAGAATCTTTGGGCAAATGCATCCCGTTGACAGATGCGCTTCCTTATAAACGCGGGCCCGTCAGTGTTTCGACGCGCTAGCGTCACGTGACCGATACAGTCCCTGTATCGGTCACATGACTTTCTTAATGCGAGACGTGCCGACGCGCACAAAACTGGGTTTCGCTCTATGAGCCCGACGCATGCGCCGACACATCGGTGTTGCCGGACCCATCACTACCTTACAGATATTGGCTCATGAAGTCTCTTTTTGTCATTTGGAGAGCGCATAGGAATATTTAAATTATCCAGTGTGGCATATATGTTTGGTTCATATTTCCCACAAGAGTGTGGCACATATGTCTGATTCATATCTCCCACAAATGTATGGCTTATGTGGACTGGGGCTTCATGTCTGGAGGAACAAAGAGTCTGGATCGACGGGGGCCGACAGGAAATGTCGAGGAGGTGTGAAGTCGGACCCTTGTCCCAGAGAGGAGGCCCTGGGGGAATCCCCGGAACAGCAGAGAATAAGAGACAATGGTGAATCTTCAGAGACTTGCATTGTAATTAAATGTTTGCAGAAGCACCATGTGACTTGAGTTCTTAATCCCCCAGAGGTATAAGAATGTGATGTAACATGATTCTGCCTCTTCTTGCTTTTTGAGAATGTTGGATGATTGTGTTCTGCAATAAAGCCGAACCTGAGAAATAAACTCAAGTCTCGTCATTAAACACAACTTCCACACCAGGAAGTTTTCCATCTACATGCTATCATCTTGGAATTCAGAAGTGTATACTGTAGATTGGCATAATAGTCTCTGAATGCCTTATTTATTTCAGTATGAGTTGATGTTGTTTTGTCTTCATCTTAGAGAGAGCTTAGACTTTCTGCTGCACATCCACCAGCCATAATGCTCTGCACTGTGTGTCTATATATATACATTTATAGTAATATGGACATATGTTTGCTAGATGTTGTTTTTTCTTGCCTTCTGATTGTTGCTCTGAGTGTTGCTGTCCCTGTGCTGTTGCAATCCTGGAATTTCCCCATTGTGGGACTAATAAAGGCTTATCTTATCTTATCTTATCTTATCTATCTGAACTTGGGTAATAAGCTGTTTTGCTCTGAATCCTCTCAGACAATTAGCTAGCATCTTGCCAGATTTGTCCCCATGTATGTAAAACTGACTTTTGCTCTTAAGGAGTTTTTCTTCAATTGGATACATAGAGAAGAGGTTAAATTTGGTTTGTAGTTCTACTCATTTTTGGAGAAGTTCTGGGTTACCAGATTGGGCATATTGCTGATTTATAGTTTTAATCTGAGATGCTAAATCTTGTCGCTCTTTCCGGGCTGTCTTTTTCATGTTAGCAGTGTAGGAAATAATTTGCCCCCTAAAGGCCCTGTCACACCTTGACGATTTAGGGTGCTTTCACACTTGCAGGATTTAGTCTGTTTCACTCAAACTCAAGTTCGTTTTCTCTGTTAGTGCGGTTCGTTTTGTCTGGTGAGAACACGGTAATCACACTCAAGTGCATACCAAAACAACCGTACCAAGACCACCTTCTCGGTTCGAATTAAATAGCGAACTCTGGTGTAGTCCTGCAGGTGAGAAACCGATCACACTAAAATGGGACCAGTGGCAAATGGTAAAACATTTTATGTCACTGTACATACCTGATAGATCTTTGAAAATATCTGTGGCTGAGCACGTCATGGTTCTGGAGGGTTAATGAACGTTAACATGTTAGTTCCCATCCGTAGCAGTGCTTCATGTTCAAACTGTACGATTTGCCAAAAGTGGTATATGCACATATGTAATAAACGATAACGAGGGCAATGAAAACCCCCCATACATTACACTACGATTTGTATTATTTTCTCCCAGAAATGCATAGATGCACAGTAGTCATCCTACTTCCTGTATTTACCTTTCCTGTTCTCGCGGCAAAAAAAAAATCTGACTGAATAAGAACAGAGAACATTCTGATGTAAGTTTTGCGGGATTTAATGTGATGCAGTTTGGTCTGCTTATGGTCTGCCTCAATTTTTGCCTGTGTGAAAGGGGACCGAACTGAGGAGAAAATGATACAAAGTAACAAACTTGTCAACTGATTCGGACCAAATTAAACGAATTTAGGTGTGAAAGCACCCTTAGACAGCATTTGTCAAACGTATAAAAATTGGTCTAAAAGGCTGGCATGCACCGAAATTTTCACTTTGGCCATAGGCATCAAGTATCCATAACGAGTTTGACGTATACATAACGTATTAGTAACTTATATAGCATGTTTCAATAACTTATAAATAACTTAAACCAATGGATGCTTAGCATGTTGCTGGTGTTCATAACTTATGCACAACCATAGTGTAACTTATGCATAGTGCTGTCATGCCAAACTGTCGTCGCCTCCCGAAAAGCTGAGCTCTGTGCTTCGGGCAGTCAACTGATTGGATCCACCTACTCCGGTGTTCTGACATTTTGGTATATCTATCAGAGCAGCACTGGACAGCTGATGGTACAGACTGCAGTCAAAGATAAAAAAAACCATGGCAAGGAGGGCTAATCAGCAATTTGGATCTTTATCCTAGCTTGAAAGTGCTAAAGTTGGTTCGGACACATCCCCGACAGGTCCTGTGATACGAAAAAGTATGTGTGTTTAGCTGTGTGTGTGTGTGTGTGTGTGTGTGTGTGTGTGTGTGTGTGTGTGTGTGTGTGTGTGTGTGTGTGCGCGCGCACTGCAGGCAGCACCTGAGCTGATATCTGTACGGGTTCCTCCTGTGAACCAACGCCTTAAATACGCCATCATAGGGTAGCTGTAATTTAGAAATTCGGTCAGTAAGTTACACATAGGTTCAAAGAGTGTTAGAAATAAGTTTTGGGTATGCTAGACATTTATCTTGACTTATGAGTAACATGAGTCACTTACAAGTAATGTGTGTGAACGAACGCATAACTTACCTTCAACTTATGCCCCGCTTATGTGGGACATTTTAGCCATACATTGAATGCAGTTAGGCCCAGAAATATTTTGACAGTGACACAATCTTCATGATTTGGGCTCTGCATGCCACCACATTGGATTTGAAATGAAACAACTACAACGGAATTGAAGTGCAGACTTTAAGGTTTAATTCAAGGGGTTGAACAAAAATATATGATTAAACATGTAGGAATTGTAGCTATTTTTATACAAACGCTCCTCATTTCAGGGGCTCAAAAGTAATTGGACAAATAAACATAACCCTAAGTAAAATGTTACTTTTCAACATTTTGTTGAGAATCCTTTGCAGGCAATGACTGCCTGAAGTCTGGAACCCATGGACATCACCAAACGCTGGGTTTCCTCCTTTGTGATGCTTTGCCAGGCCTTTACTGCACCTGTCTCCAGTTGTTGCTTGTTTGTGGGTCTTTCTGCCTTAAGTTTTGTCTTGAGCAAGTGAAATGCATGCTCGATTGGGTTGAGATCTGGTGATTGACTCGGCCATTGCAGAATATTCCACTTTGTTGCTTTAAAAACTCCTGGGTTGCTTTTGCAGTATGTTTTGGATCATTGGTGAAGCGCTGTCCAATCAACTTTGCTGCATTTGGCTGAATCTGAGCAGAAAGTATATCTCTATACACTTCAGAATTCATCCGGCTGCTTCTGTCTTTTGTCACATCATCAATAAACACAAGTGACCCAGTGCCATTGGAAGCCATGCATGCCCATGCCATCACACTGCCTCCACCATGTTTTACAGAAGATGTAGTGCTTTGGATCATGAGCTGTTCCAATTCTTCTCCAAACTTTCTTCTTCCCATCATTTTGGTACAGGTTGATCTTAGTCTCATCTGTCCAAAGAATGCTGTTCCAGAACTGGGCTGGCTTCTTCAGGTGTTTATTGGCAAAGTCAATTCTGCCCTTTCTATTTTTGAGGCTGATTCATGGTTTGCACCTTGTGGTGAATCATTTGTATTTGCTCTCATGAAGGCTTCTCTTTATGGTAGATTTAGATACTGATACACCTACTTCCTGGAGAGTGTTCTTCACTTGAGTGGATGTTGTGAAGGGGTTGTTCTTCACCATGGAAAGGATTCTGTGATCATCCACCACTGTTGTCTTCCCTGGACGTCCAGGCCTTTTTGAGTTCCCAAGCTCACCAGTGCACTCTTTTTTTTTCTCAGAATGTACCAAACTGTTGATTTGGCCACACCTAACATTTCTGCTATCTCTCTGATGGATTTCTTCTTTTTTTTCAGCCTCAGGATGGTCTGTTTCACCTCCATTGAGAGCTCCTTTGACCGCATGTTGTGTGTTCACAACAACAGCTTCCAAATGCAAATGCCACACCTGGAATCAACTCCAGACCTTTTAACTGCTTAATTGATGACAGGTTAACGAGGGGAGAGCCCATGCAGCCTTGTTATTTTTTTTTTATTTATTTTTTTTGCAGCCTTTTGAGTCAATTGTCCAATTACTTTTGGTCCCTTGAAAAAGAGGCGGCTACATATTAAAGAGCTGTAATTCCTAAACCCTTGCTCCAATTTGAATGTGAATACTCTCAAATTACAGCTGAGAGTCTGCACTTTAAGCCCATATTGATTATATAATTGTATCCTGAATATGTTTTCGTAAACAGCTAAAATAACAAAACTTGTGTCACTGTCCAAATATTTTTGGGCCTAACTGTATGTTGGAAAATTTTCAGCATAGGTGTGACAGGGCCTTTAGGTAGGCTTTCAAAGCATCCTAAATAGTTAAACTAGCGATTTCAGATGAAGTATTTGTGTCCAAAAAGAAAGTTATCTGCTCTTCTATAAATTTTTACAAAGGTATTGTAATAAGGTTACATTGATGTGCCAATGTTTCCTATAAGGGGGAAGAATTCATTTTTAATGTAACAGGTGAATGGTCTGATATTACAACTGGCTCATACACACATGAGTGCACTGATGGGAGGAGTTCATTTTGAATTAAAAAAATAGTCTTAGAATAGGTGTGGTGTACATGGGAGAAGAAAGAGTATTCTCTCTTTTGTGGATAAAAGCAGCGCCACACATCAGAGATTCCATAATCTTACAAAAAGTACTGAATTATACAGGGGCCGATTTACTCAATATGCCAGGTTTAGAGGAAGACTGGTCAAGCACAGGGTCCAGACAACAATTAACCCCCACCCCCCACCCCCCACCTTGAGAATGAGAGAATATGAACTGAGATCAAGTAAAGAGGAAAAGAACTTTTCAAAAAATCCTGCTGACAGGGTTGAAACATGGTCTGTGATCATGTCCACCAAGCCTTATGTATTGTATTTCTGTTTTCATCATTTTCACTGTTATTATTATTATTATCAGTACTTTGGTTGGGTTTGTATTTGTTTTCATGCCCTGTCATTGCTCTTCAGTTTCAGTCACCTTTTTCTTGTATTGGTTCTTGCGTTACTAATTTGCCACAGCTGCCCCTTGTTTTCCTAATTACTATCTCCCTATATATGTTGGCCGCGGGCACTAATCCCCGTGGTGTTCTTATGTTAACGCTGTGTTTTCACTCCACTGCATCTGGATTATTACAACCATTGTTACAACCATTGTTGTGTGCTGTTATCGGCTTAATTTTATTTCAGCCCATGAGCTGTTCTTTATTTTGGTGTTTCTTTAATAAATCCTTGGAAACCTGAAGTCTTGCATTTGGGCCCTATATTCTGCGCTGCAGAGGAGCACCCATTGTGACACCTGCGTCATCAAAATTAGGAGCATACACATTGGCCAGCACTACTTTAGCGTCTCCCAGCTTTCCTGAAACAATAATAAATCACCCATTTGGATCTAAAATCACATTGTGTTGTTCAAACGGTATGTTTTGGTCAATAAGAACTGAGACGCTCCTGGCCTTGGTCTGGAAAGAGGAATGGAAATGCTGCCCCGCACACCGAGACATGGGATGTCAATTGTCACAGCCACGAATATGTGTCTCCTGTAGGAAAATAATTCCTGCTCTCAACTGTTTTATAAATGAAAACACCTTCCTCCTTTTAACAGGGTGGTTTATAGGTCTGATGACACGATTTTGACATTTTTTAGCATGTTGTGTAAACCCAAAAGTCATTGTCGATGATCAATATAATATTTACAACCGCGCCTGCATAACATAGTTATCACCAAAAAACCGCAGCCGCTGACTGGACTGTGGTGCCGCCCACCGAATGAAGAGCGGCACCACCATGACATAAGCAACAGAACGGACGCCGGTGTTGTTGACTGGAATGCCAGCAGCTTTGTAGCTCACAGTTTCTCTGGTTTCTTGTTTTAATTTTACGGCTATGCCTTCGCATTGTGTCGCAGGCTGAGATAAACAGCAGGCCGTGAAAGACCACATCACACACTTCAGCTCCAACTGTCATAAGCCTCCTCATGCGCCCCTTATGCACTTTTATGCAGGAGGAGTGTCAGGAGCCGAGCTGGCTTGGTTTCCCCCGGATCGGTCCAGACCTCTCTGTGGGTTTAGGTGCCGCTGTTTATTTATGTATAGTATGTATTTCAGTGTGCTTTCCTCTCCTTAGCCACTGTCTGTCTGGCAGCTGTTAGACGGCCGCTTTGACCTACTTTCTGTGAGCGCATGCTGACAGCTCGCTGGTCCGGCCACTCATCTTTCCCGGTCCTCGCCCAGGTGTTTCTCATCACACCATCACCAGCAGTGCGTGTACTTAGCAGCTGTTTGCCAGTCACGCACTGCTGGTCCATAGTATTGTCATCTGTGCTGTTAATTTGCCAGTATTTTCAGCACTCTCACGACGTGTTAGTCACTCCATGTTCGCTGTGGTTCTCGTGCGTCCTTGAAGCGATGTCGGCTCTGGGGCGCACCTGTGGCTAACACGTCTCCTCTCATTCGTTCGCTCGGCAATACCGGCCCCCGAACACCATCAGTAAGTGTGTTTGTGTTTTTTGTACGTCTTCACCTTTTTGGGAATTGTCTGTCTTTCTGTATTAAATGTGCAGTGGTGAACCCTGCACGCAAATCCTCGTTATTTCATCCTCCCTCTCCATGCGCTGCGTAAGAGCGCACGGAGGGTCATGACAAGGAGCACACGAGGAAGGGAAGGATGAATGGATTTACATGCAGGATTCACCACAGCACATGTATTGAACATAAGACTGATGACAACAGTTCCCAAAAAGGTGAAGACTTACAAAAATAAACAGAAACACTTACAGTTGGCGTTCGGGGTTGACATCGCCCAGCGAATGCATGGGGAGGAGACGTGTTAGCCACGGTTGCACCCCAGGGCCGACATCGCTTCAAGGGGCGCAACAGAACCACGGCTGTGTGGAGTGGCTAATACGTTGTGATAGTGTTGGCAATATTGGCTGGCTGACAACATGGCAGATGATGCACACAAAACATGAACAGCTGACTGTCAAAGAGAGAGGGGGCGTGGTCGGACCGGCGAATCTTGGACAGTGCCCACCTGAAAGTGGGTCAAAACAGCACATAAACCACATGTACAAAACATAAAAACAACAAGAACTCAAAAGATAATACATAATCAACCCGATGCCTGAGCCACAGATAATACACTGCTATGATTTTATTGAAAAATCAGGTTTAAATAAATTATATTTATGAACAAATAAATTGTTGCAATATCTGTAACAAAAGCATACCACTCGCTGTTCCCCTGCTGTGTGTTTGCCGCTGCTGCTGCAGCGGGCATGTGTGCTTCTCCACCGTCACTCTCTGAGTCTGACTCACTAGGCACAATGCCCGCTTGGCACGGCTCAAACCTATAAGGTCTGATGCCCCTACATTCTTCATTATCATCCCATTCTTCTAAACTATAATCATCTGAAGATTGGACAACACAAACCAATTCCAGACTACATGTGCTGGAACCATCGTCGATGTTTTCTACCGTTTCCATCCTGCTGTGTACAATGGGCAGCCAAGCGCTGTGTTCTGTCACTGACGTCACAACATGGCCGGGGGGGTTTCCAGCCACTGGCGCAATTTGTGACGTGGCGCTCATGAAAACGTTGGATATTCACGTAAAAAAAGCCTGTTTGGCTTAGAACTGCACAGACCAACCTATTTCGTCATATTGAAATTATGTGTTGCAAAATTAGATGAAGTCAAAATCGTGTCATCAGACCTTTAAACCTTTGACATTCCAGCTCAAAAAGTTAAGAGGACTATGCATTGCCTGTGGTTGATAGATATGGTTTATTGGCACAGATGGTTTCAAAGCTCCAGGTGATGAACATAAAAGAGTCTGATATGGTAACTGTAGAACGGCACCGAAGGCGTTATTTCACAAATGTTTTTATTCAGCAATGCAGGAAGAAAGCAGGTGTACATATCAGTAGTCCTGGCTGTGTGTGTGTGCCACGTACGTGACGTGACGACGTGATGACATCATTCTACATCCCCCTTCTTTAGTATAGAACTTTGGTACAAAGAGAACACTATTGACTCTTGGATTGGTATGAGAAAACATGTCACATTCCTGTGAGAGTGAGTATACTGTGACGAATAAACAACTAATAAAATAACTTTCAATGGCACCACATAACATACCTATCTTGAAAATAAACTAATGCCTGGCTTGCAAATAAAATAAATTCCCGTGACACAACATAACTGATCTAATTTGAAAATGAACTTATGCCTGGCTTGTAAATATGTCTATATTTCAACACGAAACTACAAAACATCAGCTTCAGTAAATGTCACAATCAGTCTGTATTGTACTTGGGATTAGGCTTCAGGAGTCTACCAAACCTGGAACGGGCCAGGGGGGTCTCGGTGACTTGTGGGAGCGATGGCTCTCCGAGGAGGCCAGGCGTGTGGTCAGTGTGCGCAGCAGGAAGCCTGGGAGGAGCGTGCACAGCGGCCTGCCTGGGGGAAGTGTGCACGGCATCATGCCTGGGAGGAGATGCGGGCACAGCGGCCTGCCTGGGGGAAGTGTGCACGGCATCATGCCTGGGAGGAGATGCGGGTAGACTGGGCACAGTCTCACTGCTGGTCTTCTGTGTTGGTGAGTCTGCCGGTGAGGCTGGATCTGGTTCTGGTTCTGTTGGTGGTGGTTCTGTGACTGGCAGCAGGTGTCGCCGGTTCCGGCGGTATTCTTTTCCTCCTGATTCCACCACGTAAGACCGTGGCTCTGCTGCGATTCTTTTGATGATGCCAATTTTGTCATGTCCTTTCTCTGTTTGCAGGCGTACTACTTGGGAGCTTTGGAGCGGGGGAAGTGGCCGGCTGCCACGATTGTAGAATCCTTTTTGTGCTTGCCTCTTCTTTGACAGGTGGGTGTGGATCGACTCTGGATTCTTGGACATTGGCTTAAGCAGGTGCCTGCTGATGGAAATATTTGTGCGTGTCTCTCTGGACATCAGTCTTTGTGCAGGTGAGCCCAGCGTGCCGTCTCGTGGGACATTTCTGATGCTCAGAAGATTGAGGAACAGGTCAGTACCGTCTCTTTTGGATGTTTCCAACAGTCGTTTTGCACTCCGTACGGCTCTCTCTGCCAGCCCGTTTGCTTGATGATACTCAGGGCTGCTGGTGACATGAGTGAAATCCCAGCTTTTCGCAAAGTCTTGGAACATCTGACTAGTGAATTGTGTTCCACAGTCTGACAGCAGCTTGTGGGGGACTCCGTGGACTGAGAAGTGACGTTTCAGTTTGTTAATTACACATTGTGATGTGATTTTCTTGACTGGATCCAGTTCATACCATCCTGAATAGGAGTCTACCAGGACCAGGTAGTGCTGGCTGTTCCATTCGAACAGATCTGTTGCCACTATTGACCACGGGAGCTCTGGGACTGTGTGTGGTTGCATTGGCTCCTTTTGCTGATGTGGTTTAAGGGCATTGCAAGTGCTGCATGACTGTACATAATTGTCAATGTCTCTCGTCATTGTGGTCCAATAGACTATGTTGCGTGCTCGCCGCTTGGTGGCTTCAGCACTGGGGTGTCCTTTATGGAGCAGCAGGAGATAATTCTTTGTGCAGCGTTTGTGGAATTGTTGCTCTTGTACCTTTCATGATTATTCCATCTTCCACACAGAGCTCATCACGGAACGGGAAGAATTCTTTCACTGTGTCGGGTACTTTGCTCAACCTATCTGGCCATCCATGCTTGATGATGTTGCTCAGGGCCTGGAGTGCGGTGTCTTTCGCTGTATGTGTGCAGAGTTCTTCCTGACGACTGGATGAGATGTGCTGCACCGTCATTACCTCGAAGTCCTCACGTTCAGTGGCATGTGAGGCTATGGCGTTGCTCGGTGCACGGGACAGCATGTCTGCCAAGTGCAATTCCTTTCCTTTCTTGTAAACTAGCGTGAGGTTGAACTTGTGCAGCTTCAGCATCATGCGTTGTAAACGCGCAGGCGCTGTGTGGAGAGGTTTCTTCAGGATGGAGACCAGGGGCTGATGGTCTGTCTCCACGATCACTGGTTTTCCGTATATGTAGTCATAGAATTTGAAACAGGTGAAAACGACAGCAAGCAGCTCTTTTTCAATTTGTGCATATTTTCTTTCTGTTTCAGTAAGAGTGCGAGAGGCATATGCGACAGGACTGCCATTCTGGAGACATGCACCACCAAGGCCATACTGCGAGGCGTCACATGTCAGAGTGACTGGTGTTTGTACGTCATAGTACCGGAGTACTGGAGGTGACGTCACACACTGTTTCAGAGTGTCAAATGCATTTTGTTGTTGTTCAGTCCAAGTCCATGCTGTGTCTTTATGCAAGAGCTGGTGGAGAGGTGCTGCAATGTTGCTGTGGTTTGGAATGAACTTGCCCAGGTAATTTATCGTACCCAGGAAGCGTTGTAGAGCAGCTTTGTCCTGGGGGGCCGGGATGTCAGTGATCACTTGGATCTTTGCTGGATCGGGTTTCAACCCTTGTTCAGTGAAGACATGGCCCACGTAGCTGACTTCCTTTAGCTGGAATCTGCATTTTTGGGGGTTCAGCCTCAATTTCACGTTCCTTGCCCTGTTGAGCACTTTTTGAAGGTTCTCGTCGTGTTCTTTAAGATTTCTTCCACCGATTATGATGTCATCAACAATTATTGCGCAAGGGAGGCCGGCAAATATTTGCTCCATGGATCTCTGGAAGACCTCAGACGCTGCATTGATACCATATGGCATTCTCAGGTATCGATATCGCCCAAATGGAGTGGCGAAAGTGGTGAGGAATGATGACGTTTGGTCCAGTTTGACCTGCCAAAAGGAGCTCTTGGCATCAAGCACAGAAAACACGGTTGCGCCTGCCATTTGTGCAGCAACTTCCTCGACTGTGCGCATGGGATGATGGGGGCGCATAATTGCTTCATTTAGGTCTCTTGGGTCGATGCACACACGGATCTTGTCAGTGTCCTTTTTGTGTGTCGCTACCATTGAGGATACCCATTCAGTGGGTTCTGAAATGGGTGTGATGACTCCTTGCTGCACCATGTTTTCCAGTTCTGCTTTCACTTTGTCCATCATGGCAACTGGAATGCGGCGAGGGGGCCGGATGACGGGTGTCACATTCTGGTCCAGTTTCATGTGATAGGTTACTGGGAGTGAACCTAGTTCGCCATTGAAAAGCTCAGCATAGTTATTAAACCACTTTTGAGAGGAGCTCGGTTCGGTCACATTCACCTGGAAAACCTGGTCTTTCAGAGTCATCAGGTCCATCTTCATGCAGTCCGGGAGCCCTAGCAGTGGTTGCACTTTGCCGTTTACTACATGGAAACGCAGGTTGTAGGATCTTTGGTCACTGGTCTGGCACTTGAACAACACAGTCCCCTCAGTGTTTATCACCGTGCCTCCATAAGCGATGAGCCTGGCCTTGTTGTCTTTGTTTATTTTTTCTGCGTTTCTCACATACCTGAATGCATCCAGGGAGATTACGTTACACTTTGCGCCAGTGTCTACTTTCAGTTTGAGTGTCTTGCCATTGAGTTTTACATTGCAGTGTAGTTCTTCTTTCACATCATCAGTAGACAGTGTGTTTATCTTATTTGCGGCTGGTGACAGCCCGTTGATGTCGAATGATTCAGAGTCCTCGCCGTCACTGTCGGAGTCTGCTTGGGCTATTTGGTTGACAGGTTTGTACTGCTTGTTTCTTGCTGCCGATCTGCAGTAGTTTTTGAAATGGTTGGGCTTTTTGCAGTAATTGCATTGCTTCCCATATGCTAGACAGAGTTCCTTCTTCGCTGGATGTTCATGTCCACAGTTGGTACAGCTTATGTTGTCTGATTTGGGACTGTAATGTTCTTTGTACTGCTTGTGGCGAACTGTTTTTTGCATTCTGCGGTCTTGGCGTATTGCATCCACATTTGTTGAACTACGTGGTGTTGTTGCTAGAGTTTTAGTATGTTGTTCTGTTTGTTCATTGATTTGGCATATTTTGATGGCTTTTAGTAGTGTTAAATCGCTCTCTCTCAGTAGTATCTTCCTCACGCTATCGGAGCTGATGCCAACAACCAGCCGGTCACGAATTAAGTCGTCATGCAATGCTCCAAAGTCACACGTTTTAGCCTTATTTCGGAGTGCGCTTACATAAGCCTCTATGGTCTCACCGGGTTTTTGGTTCCTTGTGTTGAATGCATGTCTCTCCATTGTGATGTTTGTCTGTGGACTGCAGAGGTATCTGAACTTTCTTTTTAGGCATTCTGGATCCTCCCGTGACTCTGCCGGACGGATCTCCTCCCCCTCGTTATTCCGTTGAGCTGGTGCATAGGTGAACGTGCGTTCCCTTTCAATAGCCTCGCTACCTGCCAAATTGAGGAGTATGTAGGCTTTGGTTCGGTCGGGCTTGTCGTTGTGGGCAGCCGCGATGAAAATGTCGTATTCTTGTTCGAACACTCGCCAGTTTTCTGCAATTTTGTCGTTGAACACAAGCGGGTCCAGACGGCGGAATCCATCAGCCATGCTAGCGTTAGCTGGGGGAGGCACACATGTACCACAGAATACGCTTCTAACGTCTAACTAAATAATTAGTTGACTTACTGGGTCTATGTAGAGTTCGGCAGGAAAATTAGTTTCCGCTGCTTTACTTCTGACACCATGTAGAACGGCACCGAAGGCGTTATTTCACAAATGTTTTTATTCAGCAATGCAGGAAGAAAGCAGGTGTACATATCAGTAGTCCTGGCTGTGTGTGTGTGCCACGTACGTGACGTGACGACGTGATGACATCATCCTACAGTAACATAGGGCTGTCTACGCTTACGTCACCGATGTCATGAATGCGCCCTAGCGGCACAGCAAGGTATCAACAAATGACTATTTCAGTGCATTTCTATGGCAATGTTAGATAAATTTAAGATTCAAGATTTTATTGTCAGTACTATACGTGCAGGACATACAGGAGAATTGAAATGGCGTTTCTCTCTCTCTTCATTGGTGTGCATTTTGTAAAAAGAAAAGGAATAAGGCTGCATTAAAAAAAAAAGAAAAACAAGAACAAACAGCGACAGCAGCAGTCTATGTACAGTCTATATACAGTGACGCAACCAATGGCAGCCAGAAGGACTCTGCCCTCCATAGAGGTAAACGATTAGTTTAGGTAAACGATTAGTGATAATAAACCCAGCGATCCTATATTCGGACAGCTAGAGATGAATACCTGTAGTTGCATTTCAGTGCGGTACTGTAGGTGCAGGTCGTGACAGATGTGATTGCACATGATCAGTATTGCAGTGACATACAGACAACAGCAGATAAGGCATTTGTGCAAATGGTTGTGGTTAAAGTGCAGAGACATATAGCAGCAAAAGTACAACAGAACAACAGTGTTATTGTTGGTGTGCCAGTCTTTCTGTGCCAACATCTGAGGTAGTTATTGTGCAGATGTTACCGTCTGGAAGGGGGGGGGGGGGGCGGGGGGTGAACAGAGTTCAGGGTCCTAATGGCCTGATGAGCGAAGCTGTTCAGCAGTCTTGTGGAGCGGGCCTGGAGGCTACGGTACCTCTTCCCCGAGGACAGGGGGCTGTAGAGGGAGTGTAGGGGATGGGAGGTGTCGCCTGTGATGTTGATGGCTCATAAACAAAGAAAATGACAAAATGGTGTGCAACTGGCTCATATAGCCATCACCATCTTATGAAAGATGGTGATAGCAATCAGAAATACCAGTTTTTTAGATTCACGTCGGCCAGCAGAGTTTACTGAGGGAGGATTTTGTGGGCTGCAGCTGC
This sequence comes from Pholidichthys leucotaenia, assembly GCA_020510985.1. Lineage (NCBI taxonomy): Eukaryota > Metazoa > Chordata > Actinopteri > Cichliformes > Pholidichthyidae > Pholidichthys > Pholidichthys leucotaenia. The sequence continues at coordinate 258,469,671 of CM035838.1, forward strand.
CTTTTCATAATGGGCTGAGGAGGCTGAGGGATGATATGACCCACGTCTTCATCTGCTCTGACCACTTTATAACATGTATGTCTGCTTACCAAACTATGACTTTTATTCATCATTAAAAGTAACTTGCCTAAATGTAAAGTCAATGCAAACATGCAAAAAACACCCGAATTTGCATCAGAGGGAATTAATAGCTAGAACAGCATTAGCATAGAAACGTGTCGGCTCGGTAGGAATATTCACTCCAATTTGAGCTGCTAATCACCCTCAGTGTAAACGTATCAACACTGCAATTAAATTAGTTTAAAAATAAGATTGATACTCACCTGCTGACAAACAGACTGAAGCTCTGTAAAGCTGAAATGAAGTGTCGTGATTAATGCGGGCTAACGAATGTAAACAGTGTTTCCCATACGGGATACAGGAGGCTGTTTTCCTGTGAGCTCCAGTGGATAAATTTTGCAAACCTAAACATGACGGCTTTTTGGGGATTTCCACAGCAGGTACAATTTATTTTCTATTATTAGTGTTCCACCAATGCACAGCAAACTGGAGCATCTATCCGGTAGTTACAAATATCAATAAATATTGTTTCTAGCCACTCCGTTGGATCCTCCTTCCACATACTGGCTGGTAGACTGTAGGGGCACTTTTTCGAGATCACAGATTTAGAGTTTTTGACCATATCTGATCCAATCTTGCGATGAAAGCTCGTAATAATATCGATATACCATATTGTTTCAATAGTAAACTGCCAGTTTTTCACACCTCCCCACTCTCCCGGTTTGCGCGTTCATGTGCAAGTACCCAGATGTGTAGACAACCCTATGAATTTGGTCGCCTCATCCACCGAGCAAAACCACGTTTTTTCTCCAGTTGAAAGAGTGACATGGAGCCATGCCAGATACAGAAGGGATGGCTTGAGTCTTCGGTTATACAGTTCCAACAGTACTTCCCTGTACTCTGCTCACTGGCTTAGGACTTCGGGACAGTAATCCTCCACCACACAAATCTGTTGTCCGCAGTACTCCAGTCTCCCTCTCTGCTGGGCTTCACAGATAAGCAGCTCCTTTACCTGGTAGTGGTGCAGGCGGAGAATAACTGGACATGGTCGCTGTCCTTTCCCCAGCTTGGCTGCCAGGGAGCAGTGAGCTCTCTCAATCTCCAGTGGAGGTGGAAGTGTCTCACTGCCAAAAACCTCATATAGCAGACCAGAGAAGAACTCGGTAGAGCAACTAGCTTCGGTGGACTCTGCCAGGCTAAGAATACGCAGGTTTGCCACTGACTCCATCCTTCAAGGTCAGTTGCTTTAGCTGTTAGCTTGGTGTTGGTTTCATGTAGGCTACAGCACAAATTTTCCAGTTCACTTACACACTGGCTCAGGTCATCTGTAACAAGCTCCAAGGATGAGATTAGTTGACCGTGTTCCTGTAAAGTGGATCGGACCTGGTCAAACTTCGTTTCCAGTGAGATGAAAGAGTTTTTAAAGTCGGCAACTAGCGCTTCACGGTGCTGGTCAAGTAGCTTGGATATAGCCTCCATCGTCAATCCAATTGATAAGTCTTTTTTTGCCATTTTGGTGCTTTTTGCAGCCATTTTATTGATAACGTGGAGTAAATAACAAGCGAAAAACTATATCACACTTTACATATTGTTGAGTAAAGAGTATGAAAAGGATAAAAAGTTACAGGAGCCCTTGAGGTTGTTTCTACTCCATGTGGCTGCAAACCAGAAATCCCTCCCCATGCACTTTTAGTGCAAAAAACTAAGAAGAATCAGAAGAAGAATCAGAACAATTACAAAAGATTTCCCACAATACAGCTGCTTGGAACAATAATCAATAATTTATATTGTACTTTATGTGTATTTCAGAGGAGAATATGTACTCTCCACTCAAGTAATTAAACAGCATTAAGACTTTAAAACCTAGTATAGTAGATGCTTCTTCTTTTAGAATATAGCTAGTCTTCATTTCAATAATTCAATTGCAAAAGTGTAATATTTAAGAACAATGAGTGAGTCCAAATAAGTGTGTAAGGAATACTTTAGCTATCATACCACTGTATCTTTTTTCAAGATATTACAACAATTTTTTTTTACATTTGGACTATTTTTTTTACCTATTTTCCATATTGTACCATTCCTGTTTATCCTTAAAAGATCAGACTACTTTTTGTCCATCAGCATGCTTTGTGTTTTTGTCATAACTCAAAATAACCATGAACCAGTTAGTTCTCTGCAGCCAGAAGATTTTCACCAGTCTCACATTTTTCTGCATCACATCAGACAAACTGTATCAGCTTAAATAGGATCGGTCACCTATTATCATCTCCTGCAGCTAAAAATATTTGTTTGAGCTCAAAGAATCCATTGTGTCTTCTAACATACCGCTATTATATCCATATATAGAGAGATGGATAGTGTATAATGATTTAGAAAAGGATTAAGCGGAAGAAGATGGATGGATGGATGGATGGATGGATGGATTTAGAAATAAACAGACTGAAATAAACCACCCTTGTTGAAAATATTTTCTTTTTATTTCATGTTTATTTCGAGATTCTTTCAAACTCTAGTAGTACTGTTTCCTCAGGGAGGCCACCACCACAGCCAGGAACTTCTGGAAAACTGCATGCACCTCAGCAGTGAAATCTTCACCCAACTCAGCAGCAACCACAATGGCCAGACAGTCGGTCAGCAGCTGCAGCACAAAACAGCATCCATTAGGATCCAGCATCACAAAGAAGTGCAGTTTTGACTATAGAACTTGGCTTTTTAGTCTTACCTTGAAATTATCAGGGTCCACCAGCAGCTTCTCAGAGTGCAGCTTGCTCAGGTCTGCAAATGTGGCCTTGATGTTGTCCATGTTCTTCTGAGCTAATTCCAGACCTTTAAGGACAACTAGTCCATGAGCTGCAACCTTTGGATTGTCTATGATGGCAGCAGCATTGTAGAGGTTTCCAAAACCACCAAAATACCTCTGAGTCCAGGGGTAGACGATCAGACACCTGAGGAACATGTGAAACGTTGCATTACTCACCGCTGTCAAAATATTATTGATGAGTATGCTAATGTACAAATGTGACAAACTTGTGTTCACTCTTCTTTTTAATGATGTCTCACCTGGAAATAGCTGCCGGACCCACCACCTCATAGTTGATCTTTGAGAAGATGTTCTCAATGGTAGAACGCTCAAAGTCTGTCCACACAACCATTTTGGCTTCTTGGTTTGTTTTGCTTGTCCTGCTGGTCAAGGGGTCATTACATGCAACTTTTAAAGGAAACATCATCAATGCTCCACCCAAAGATAAGGAAGGTGGGAGGAGCTGGACAGTGGGTTGGCCAAACTGACTTTATTATTCTAATAATCAAGAATAAATTGGACTTTTAATAAGTGTGGATATTTGTTGACTTATTCCCCCTTTAAGTCATATTTGTACACATTAGGTTCAGAAACTTAAAGGATTTCTTTTTTAAAATATGATTTTCTGGGTTTTGTTCTTAAATGTTATTATCAAGAGAGTCAACTGTCATCTGCACTGTTGTTCACTGTGGTCACATTTTGCAATAATTAATTAATTTCTTAATGATATCCATATTATTTGTTTGTTAATTGCATTGAAGGATTTTCTTTTGGTATTTGATTATAAAGCCGCATCTTGCTTAATCTCTGTATCTCGATCTGCATTTAAACATTAATGAAAGTTTTTATGCTTACAACAAAGCTAAAGAAAAAAGTATTTATATAATAACTAAACCTGTGTCTAAACATCATGAGTTCATTAAAACATAAGTACAAAAGTATAAGACATTATAATTTAATAGAGTACCTGAGATTTGCACACATACAGATTTATTGTGAAAATCCTTTGGACCTCATACGTAATATGTAAATACTTTACATATTTTTATCATTTTGATATTAGTACACAGCAAATGTTTACAGGAGAATTCCTTTTTTCTACCAATTTCTCAGTTTTGAGGGTGTGAAAGCTGCGTGTATGGACCCAGCAAATATGACAGGAAAAACCCTACCCCTGCACCTTGAAGGGCGTTCTTCACTTATCAACCATAACGGAAATCTTCTGTCTCATCTGCCCTCTCCTCTCATCTGTTTCTGTGCCCCATTATCTTGTAATGTCACATTTTACCACCTGCTATTGACACACGGCAACGCTCCATCCTAACTGTCAGATCTGCAGCACGTGTGAACTCTTGAAAGAGCACATCCACCTGTTGAAGTTTAGATAAGGCTGCATGTATTGACCACTGACGTCATCACCTTAGTCAGCATGTTTTAGTTGAAACCCTGGATGGAAAAGAATGCTTAGTATAAATAATGATATTTCAGACATGTGTCTAACTCCCTGTACCTGTATCTCTGGATTGTATGATTTCTGAATTACAATTTGATTTGGATCAGAAGTTTCACATTTATAACTGCATCTCAAAAAACTATTTTGTGAAAAAAATATTTTCTTTAAAATCAATTCAATTTAAAAAAGTAAAACTTTTATATTTTCTATATTCGCCACACCAAGTGAGATATTTCAAGACTGTTTTTGTTTTCAATTTTGATGATTGTGACATAGCTCTTTCAATTAAATTACTCAATCATAAGATTCTATTTTTTTAGAAGGAACAATATTCTTATGGTAAATTCCTAATTTTAAACTGTGTGGATGTAGATAGTATTACATGACTCTACAGCCTAATTTTTGAGGATTAAAAAAATGAAGAAAAAAAAAGTCACACACAATGCTTAAATAATTTTAACTGCATGAGCATTTTTTTTTTAATTTATTAGATTGAAAGTAATGGAACCTTTTAAACGTGGCACCAATTTAAATAAATATCATACTCATTACATTGTCAAATTAGACTCAATTTTGCATCCATTGCTAACAACAGCTATTTATTATTCTTAATAATGCATAGCCTCATACTTGAAGGCTAATTAAATTTTTAATTTTATGGTCTCATCACCACCTTGACATCTTTGCGTTGTCATTTCTCCTCCAAACTCACAGATTATCTCTGAGGAGGATCGGGTGTGTCCATTTCCTGTTTCATGTATAAAAGACCTGATGGAACCACAAACTCAGCAAACAAGATGACGAGTCTCTCTGCTAAGGACAAGGACAGAGTCAGGGCCTTCTGGGCTAAAGTGTCTGGGAAGGAGGATGAGATCGGCAGTGATGCTTTCTCCAGGTAAACGTTGAAATATCAGTGATTTACTTCAGATGTTCCTGCATTTTATAGCCTAAGTGTGTATTAACTTAGTTCTTATTTTTCTTACCCAGGATGCTGGTGGTGTACCCACAGACCAAGACTTATTTCTCCCACTGGAAGGACTTGAGTCCTGGCTCAGCCCAGGTGCAGAAGCATGGAAAGACCATCATAGCTGCAGTTGCTGATGCTGTGACCAAAATCGATGATCTGACAGCAGGTCTGCTGAGTCTCAGTGAGCTGCATGCTTACAAGTTGAGAGTGGATCCTGGGAACTTCAAGGTAGAAACATCATGAAGTGTCCCCAAAAGATATTTTTGTGTTTGGTCTGTACTGCACTGGAGTTGACCTTGTAGTGTACTAATTCTTTGGAGCAAAATATTCACATTTTTATAATAACAGATTAAAGACATTGCATTTATCTAATTTAAAATTCATCCTTCCACAGATTCTGGCCCAAAGCCTCCTCGTGGTCTTGTCCATCAAGTTCCCCAAAGACTTCACCCCTGAGGTCCACGTGGCCATGGACAAGTTCCTGGCTGCTGTGGCTCGTGCTCTGTCTGAGAAATACCGTTAAACTGCCAACATGAAGAGCTGGCTCAAGACAACAAAGTGGGATGTTAGATGGCTGTTCATCTAAATTTTAATTAAAGATCAAATGCAATGTTGTGTGATGAAGTCAATGTAACTTTTTTGAGAAACCAATATTTTTAAAGGGGTTTTAAGTTAAGACAGTGCACAAAGCTCAATGTCTGTTTACAAATAAACTTGAATAAATAAAAATAAATGAAAAGGTAGTCATTTTAAAAATTTCAATTATCACACAAACAAAAGAAAAAACAGTAACTAATGTACTACAGGAACTAATGTAAGCATGCAATAATAAATATAAATACTCGGGCTGTGCTGTGTTTAAAACGTTTAACTAATTAATTACACGTGCCTACAATTAATACTGGTTAATCGCGAAACTTGTGTAAAAGAATCAATGAAATTAGTGAGTTTTAATTGCATTTTCATTCATTGAACATACTTGTGAATCTCATTCAACAAAAATGCTGGAGCAACAAAAAAACCACTTGATAATAATGAATGTATATTTAATTAAAAATGTTATATAATACAAATTTGTGATATTCTTTTTCAGGTCATTACAAAAAGGGAGCCAGTTTTTCTGTAAAACTACCAATTTTATTATTGTCATATTTCCTGTTTTATTTTGAAATGGTTAAAGTGTAAGTCAGTGCTTCTACTTAAGGTAACACTCCTAATTACTTCAACCCTTAAAAGTACAAACAAACAGAGCAGTTGACTTCCAGAGCTTCTGACCTTAATGGTGAGTTAGAAGCTTTCATTCAGTTTATACTGGAGTGTGAAGAGGATGATAAAATAAAGGCAGCGTTGGATTTTTAAATAGCTTTATTATCACCCGCCTTCATCAGAACTCGGCTACAGCCCATGGTTTGAGCAGGCTGCCGCTTCGTTCCTCCAGCTCTCAAAGAGGAGACAGTGTGTGTGTCTTGCAGCAGATGCAGAATCAGAGTGAGAGAATGAGAGGGTTTGCGTTACAGAGTTGCAGCATATATACTCGACTACAACAATACATCAAGGGCATACCCCAGCAGTTGGTATGATCAAAGAGATAACAGAACAGGCATAAGACATTTGCATTTGAGAGACATATTGATCTCAGTCCCTAGGTCACAGTGAGGACAGGACACATGAGCACAATGCATGAAAGGCAACATTAACATCACAGAAGTGAGCCAGACGAAACGAGTCTGCCTGTAGACATTAATACACATTTCACTGTTCTGTTATTTGCTCTAGCCGAGCGCTGTGTTTGACCAGTCTGTTTGTGGGGGTTTACACCAAAGCACATCTACATATCAGTAGTGCAGCAGAAAAAACCAAGAGAAGAGAGCTGAGTGTCCTTAATCTGTTGTGGGGGTTAACCGAACCGCCACAAGTGCACGTTTTTCTTCACACATTGACAGAAACGCTTCTTCTTTCCATGCTTCTGAGGGAGCAGTCCCAATCAAAGATGCTTGATGAAGTGTGTGTGTGTGTGTGTGTGTGTGTGTGTGTGTGTGTGTGTGTGTGTGTGTGATGCAGTGGCCTTGAGTTTCCTATTCAAAATAACTAGTGGCAATCCCACTCTTGTCTCTTCATACAGGCCTATTTAACATCTCCCAATTGGGACAATTTTTTAAATTAAAATTCTATCAAATCGTCTCAAAACTCATATTGCTAAAATTATACATCCGAATCAGATTGGATTTATTCCCAGCTGACAGATATACTTCAACATGCATAGGCTTTTTAATATTATGTATAGCTCTGTTCGTGTCATCATAATTTCTCTCGATGCTGAAAAGGCATTTGACCAAATTGAATGGTCGTATATGTTCTCGGTATTAGCTAAATTTGGTTTTGGTGACACTTTTATTAATTTGATAAGAATTCTTTATAATAAGCCTACAGCTTCTGTAGTTACAAATCAAAGGTAACAGATCCCTTTCAATTACACAGAGGAACCTGCCGAGGTGATCCTTTTTCACCTGTTATCTTTGCTTTAGCATTAGAACCACTAGCTTCACAAATACGTTCTAACCTGGAAATACACCCGATAAGTCTGACATAATGCACGGCTCAGGAGACACACACGCAGGCTCAGGATGGATTTAACAGCTTTATTGACAAACAGGGATGTGTGGCTGCTTGTCTGTGGAATAAGAATGTATTGGTGGTGGCGTCTGCGTCAGGCACGGGGGCAGGAGACCGTACAGCCGGACAACCCTATGGGAGGAAGCAGAGGAAGAAGGGTAACGGGCACCACACCAATACAAAGGATAATGATGGTTATGCTGGCTTACTTGGTTACGACAGGTGGCTGGCGTTGACAAGGGCGAAGCCCGGGAGACAGCGACCTGCAGTGCCTGTGGCAGCAGTGTAGAGACAGCGGCGGGATGAGGAAGTCCGCCGCCGGGAGAGTCCACCTGTGCACAGGGGAAAAGGCTGGAGGAAAGAGGTAAGGGGAGCTTACCCAGATAATCTTGCTAGCTGGCTTGAGTACCGTAGTAGCAAACGATGCCGAAGTTGAGAGACGGCTTCAGGCCGAAGCCCAGGGCAGAGTGGATTAAATACCTCACCGCTGACGAGGAGCAGGTGTGCGCGCAGCTGGCACCGCTGATGAGCGGCGAGGCATGACAAAGTCATTGTGGGACCTTTCATAAATTTTCAGCCTATGCGGATGACGTAATCTTATTTATTTCAGATCCTAAAATGTCTATTTCACCTCTGCTAGACCTCATCAATAAATTTGGCTCATTCTCGGGATATAGAATAAACTGGGCAAAGAGTGAACTAATGCCTTTATCACAACAGGTAGAAATGGAATTTTTAAGGGCCACTTCACTCAAAATTCTGTCATGAGCAGTGTTGGGGAAGTTACTAAAAAATAGTAAATAGTTACAGTTACTAGTTACGTCTTTTCAAAAGTAACTGAGTTACTTTTGAGTTACTGCATGATTAAAGTAACTAGTTACTTGGAAAAGTAACTTTCATGTTACTTTTAAATGCATACTTAAATCATCTTGCACACACAGCAAGATCAAGGGCCCGTTGTTCTCATCAGAAAAAAGAAGAAAAAGAAAACTGATGAGAAAAAAAGTTTCATTTTACAGAGGAAAAATGTCTCAAGATTTACACAAACTATTGAAATCAGTAGAAAGTCAGAAATTTACTAGAAATAAAGGTGTGAACTCACAGAAAATTTTAGACCCCCTGTTGGGCTGTTTTTGGCCCACGAGCCATATGTTTGACACCCCTGGACAGCCCATTAAAAATGCTTATTTAGAGGATTTACTTCCATGAAATACTTGCATATCACAACAGCATGTAAGTGAATGAGATAAAATAAAATAGAAAGCACAGATAAATGAAAGTTCACCGCTTAGAAGCTGTTCTTGACAGCTTCTGTGTGTGTGTGGGGGGGGGGGGGGTCATCCTCACCGAGCTATGGACGTGTTTCTGTTGTTGGTTATTTGTTCTGATTCTGTATTTATAGTTCTGAGATTATTTTTGTGATACTTAATTAGGAGACACGGCAGCAATTTCCTTTTAGTTTATGATTGGACTTTTATATATCATAAGCGGCAGAATAACCCGCCTCACTGTGTGGGGGGTAGGACAGCAGTCAACTCGTCCCCCCTAATTTTAGTTATTTTGTGTGGATTCCATAGGCCCCTTTTGTGATTTTTAGTGCGGTTATGTTTAGCAGATGATTCGGGTTCCAAATTGGGGTGAGTTTTAATGGTGTGTGTGTTTTGGACCTTTTCTATGGAGGAATGTAATGTAGTTATTTATCGTTCATATATTGTGTTATGTTTGGAGCTCTTATTTGGGCGGCATGGGGTGGTGGCTCCATGTTCCGGTTCCGCCTACCCCGTACTGTATAAGAAGGGCTGCTGGTAGGGGGGCGGTCTCCTCCGCCTTTTCCTCTGCCAAGCGGCTGTATATGCGGTTAAGTGCACTGCACCCTGTATTATAATAAACGTGTGTTCAGCTCCACTACTGCTCTCCTCCTTGACTCCAACTTCAGACATTACAGTATGATCGTCTATTTGCGCTAAAAATGTCTATCCATATTAATAAAGGGAGTAACGCATCTGATCAAATTTCAGTAACTAAGGCATTACTGAATTTTTAAACAGTATTTTTGTTACACAGCATGTTGCTGCAAAAGTAGTGGCGTTACAGTAACACATTACTTTGTAACGCGTTACTCCCAACACTGGTCATGAGCTGCCCATTGGGCAGCTGATTGGTTAAAGGGAGCGCTCATGTGCAGGCAGGGTGTGATGCAGAAATGATGATTTAATAACAAAAACTCAGAGCAAAACAAAGGCAGCACATAGGCTGAAAACTCTAACTTGGCATGGCAAAAAACACAAAACGGAAGGCGAGAACAAACTTACATGGACACTCAGGGGAAACATGGACAGGAATCGCTGCAAAATAAAGACACAATGACCACTCAAAGAAGCAAAGACAGAGACTCACATATATAGGGGAACAGATAATGAACTTAACGCGAGACAGCTGGGACAAATCATCAGGGCAGCAAGTGAGGGAAACAGGATGGGTGGAGCTGCACACACACTCACAGACAGGGAATGCACAGGAGACAAGATAATGGGCATGCAGGACAATAATACTAAACAGTAAAAATAAACAGGGATGACAAAATATAATCAAATACAAGAGACAACCCTAAGACACAGACAACAGGGGATGACATGACAGGCAATGATCAGGGAACATGGGGGCACTTAATAACAATAATCAGAATCAGAATAATAATAATACTGTAAAAAAGCAAAGACTGAAATGAACCTAAAGCGTGGGCACGGTCCCTAGCCGTGGCCTGATTGTGACAGTATCAGATAAATTTACTAGTTTGGGTATTATTGTTACACGTAGAATGGGTCAGTTATTAGAACAGAACTGGGATAAGAAAATGTAACAGCTGGAGAAAAACAAAGACTTCTAGAAAACCTTACCTATTTCTATGGTGGGTCGCATCAATGGTGTTAAAATGGTTTCATTATCTAGATTTCTATATATTTTTCAGTTTTATTTTGGAGGGAGCTGTCACAGAAAAAAGAGGAGCAGAGAATATGTAAGGTGAAGGGCATAGTTTGCCCTTTGCCGACAGGAAAGGCTGGTCTTTCTCCACAGTAGCCGGGGGACTGTCAGAGGTGCTGCAGGCTCCGAGGGAGTGACTGAAAAAATGTTCTTATAAAAGAAACCTTTTTTTTTCTCTCTCTCTTCCAGCATCTTCTGGGTTCATTTTGTGCCAGTCTCTGGAGGAGGAGTGTGATGTCAAACATATGGCCCGTAGGCCAAAAGTGGCCCACTAGTTTGGATGGTGTGGTTCAGAAAGGTAGTGGGCCATTTCAAACACAGCCCACCAAATGCAGCAGAGCTAGGACAGCGGCAAATTGAACATCTTGGCAAGAAAGAGTCACTCATACGGGACGTCCAACATGGTGGAACAGCACCCTTGAAATGATCATGTGCTCCAAGGAATCAAGATCTACTGAGGGTTATGCTAGTCCAACATGCAACCAGCATTTCCATGCCCTCAGCAACTGAACTGGACAAACTGAAGAATTTGGAGACCTTGCTGGAGTACTGCGGGTAATTTATGTGTGCATACTGCCCCCTAAATCGTCATAAACTTCTCTATAGCATGTTATATAACTGAATAACATGACTTTGAAGCACCAATGCTAAAAGGAAAATTTGGCCTGTTGTGACACCCGAGGTCCATTGTTATGTGTTCAGCTACTTAAAAATAGTGGATGTTTACTACAGGAGTAAAGTTGGACACTGAGCTGTGTCAGTATTGTAAGCAATGTTACAATGATGTCATTATGCCCTGCCATTCTGTATTTTGTACATGCAGTATTTCTGGAGTACTTGTGAGATTTTTCTGGAGAATATTCTGGATAGTTTTTGTCATTTTCAACATGCTGACAGCTTTAATACATCTGAAGGTGAAGAAAGCAAGCATATTTATCCACTCCCATGTTAATAAGAGCATAAGAAACTTGAAAAAAAATGTGACAAATGCACGATTAATCGCAATTAACTAGCAATTCAGAAGATTAATCACGATTTTAAAATTTTAATCGTCCTTCACCACCAAAAATAACACATGCTTAAAATCGAAAAAATGAAGTATGCGCTAGCAAATCTAGATGTATGAAGTTGTGCGTACGCATGAATCCAAACACATTTCCTTTGTACATCCAAATCTCTGTGGAATTGAGCACACATGAGGGAATACCAGAGTTCTCCATTTAAATATGCAAATAGATGTCAATATGCACTGCATGTGAGCTTGTCTACACATGGGAAGGGAGGACCTTCTCAGAATGTGATGCATTTAAAAGGGTTCCAGGCACTTACCCCCCCGATCCGTTCGCCTCTAGGTTTTTTGAATCCCCCTTAACCAGACTAGAGTCTAGTGTGTTATCTAATACGACACTTGAAATGACCTCAGTTGACATAAAAATGTGATTCTGTCTTTATTTTATTCTTGATTTAGAAGGTTGAAAATACATATTGTAGCATTTTGGGGGAATCCAACTGCAAGGGCTGATGGGAAATTATCTATAATTGAGCATGCTCTCTTTAAGCAAATTGAAAACAAATTAAATGGTCAGTTACTGTACAAAAGTTAATCTGTCAAGATTTCCTTGTGTTGAAATTTTTATGTCGGCATCATCAGTGTGAGTGCGACTGTGGGGAGAGACCCCGCTAAGTCTGTTTAAACCTGTTAAGAGCTATCAATGCTACAACACAATAAAAACACAAAACAAATATAAAAATATGGAAGCACAAATAAGTCTTGAGTTGTAGGAAATGTATAACATGAAAATAAAATATATAGAAAGTTGAAAAAAATATACATTAAAAATTTGAAAAAATAAAGATATGAAAACACAAATAATTCACTGTTAAGATAAGATAAGATAAGATAAGATAAGCCTTTATTAGCCCCACAATGGGGAAATTCCAGGATTGCAACAGCACAGGGATAGCAACACTCAGAGCAATAATTAAGAAGATACGAAAAATATAAATAAGAGCAGTGGATATACATACGTACACATAAATATATAAATATATATACAAAGTGCAAAGATGGAATAAACAGCATCACCGTCTACTTAGTTATCCTACATAGTATGAATATGTACCCATACATATTGTCACCCTCCGTAACGACTGATATTGTCCTAGTTGTATACTGGAGGGGACCATTTGTGTAAGTCTATTGCGTCTTTTGCATTCAATACTATTAGGTCGTCACGGTTTTTTTTGCTATCTCTGCGAGCAGCCCTGCTTAGGTTATACAGTCTGACAGCCGTAGGTAGGAAGGACCTGTGAAACCTCTCAGTTGCACACCTAGGATGATGCAGCCTACTGCTAAATGAGCTCCTCAGTGCGTTCAATATGTCCTGCATAGGGTGGGACTCGGACTCCAGCAGAGATGACAGTTTAGCCACCATCCTTCTCTCTCCTATCTCTTCCACTGGGTCAAGGCATTTCCCCAGGACAGATCTAGCTTTCTTGATCAGTTTGTTCAGTCTCTTCCTATCGGCTGCTGTAATGCCGTTGCCCCAGCAGACCACACCAAAAGTGTGGTCTGCCACACCACACCAAACCAAAAGTGTGGTCTGCTGGGGCAGACTGGCTGATGCCACCACCGTGTCATAGAATGTCTTCAGCAGCGCCCCTTGTACACCAAAAGACCTGAGTCTCCTCAGTAGGAACAGCCTGCGCTGTCCCTTCTTGTAGAGTGCGTCGGTATTGTGTGACCAGTCTAGTTTATTGTTCAGATGAACACCCAGGTACTTGTAGTATGTCACCATCTCAATGTCTGTTCCCTGTATGTTTACTGGTGCTGTGAGGGGTTGTCCTTGCCTGCGGCAGTCCACCACCAGCTCCTTAGTTTTCCTTGCGTTGATCTGGAGGCAGTTCCGATGGCACCAGTCCACGAAGTCCTGGATAAGTCCTCTGTACTCAGCTTCATCTCTGTTGGAGATGAGGCCCACGATCGCAGAGTCGTCAGAGAACTTCTGTAGATGGCAGTGTGTTGTGTTGTGCGAGAAGTCCGCAGTATAAAGGGTGAACAGGAAGGGAGCCAAAACCGTTCCCTGGGGGGCCCCCGTGCTATCGATGATCGTGTCAGACACACAATCCCGGGTTCTCACAAACTGTGGCCGGTTAGTGAGGTAGTCCAGGATCCATGATGACAGGTGCTGGTCCACCCCTGTGCACAGCAGCTTGTCCTTCAGGATCATCGGTTGAATGGTGTTGAAAGCACTGGAGAAGTCAAAGAACACGATCCTCATCGCATTCCCGGGGTTCTCCAGGTGGGACAGAAAACGGTGAAGGAGGAAGATCACTGCATCCTCCACCCCAATGCCATGCTGGTAGGCGAACTGGAGTGGATCCATCGCTGGTCCCACCAGGGGGCAGAGGTGAGCAAGGATGGTCTGAAAGTGACATCATGGTCCCAATAATCAGTGCATTACCTGCAGCTGCTCTCAGTTACACACCTGTGCAGATTACTGCTCTCAATATAAATACATAGACCTTAGTTTCCACCAGTTACTCATGGGTTTGCCTCAGCTCAACCCTGCTGTGAACGCTGGTTCTCCAGCCTCCCTTGTGCTTTTATGTGCCTGCCTCATACTTACCTTCTGAAGACCATACCACCACCCACCACCCCCGATCTCATGTAAGCCAGCAAACAATTCTGAGATTCACATCTACCCTGGATATTGCTCTCTATCTCTGTGCACCCAGCCTTCCATTGTCCTGGCCCTAACCCTGCATCCACCCTCAAAGAAAAAATCCAAGTGAGTCAATATTCAATATTCAACTAATCAATAACCACAAGTAACTGCCCGGGATCCATCAATACTCACCGCTGCCAAGACCTGAAATCCTCATCCTTTTCATCAGACCTATCCTGCACTGTAAAACCTGATAAGTTAGTTCAACTCAAAGTGTGTGAATAAACCGCTTGTCTTGAATCATTTGTTAACACAAACCATTCAAGCACATCTAATTTTTTCATTTGAGTAAACTGAGTTATATAAAATGTGTTACCTTAACTTAGATGTATCTTCTTCCCACTAAACTACCTTTCAACTTTTACATAATCTATTATTGCTATTAAGGTTTATCACTACATTGAAGATATGACAACCTATGTAACACAAATGATATACTATATATTTAAGTGTGTTCACAGATTCATTAGAACCCATGCAATGGTATTTGGAATGGGTAAGAGATGTAAACAAGATGGCTACACTATGCTAAACTAACCGGTCTAACAAACAGTTGCAGATATGATGATTCCCATCATGCATTGCTGCAAGAAGAAGGTGAAATTGGATAAAATAAACCTGTAATTTTTACTGTGTTATATATGGTCTTTGGTTTTATATGCATTTTAGCAATTTTTCAAATGAACTGGATTCATCTGTTTTTTTTCTGACACTTTTGTCAGTAAACCATCACTTAATGTGGTATTGCATTTAATGTGCTTGGGTTGTTTGATCTGTTTTCAATAGCTCTTTGGTTTCTCATCAGGTCGTATAAATCTTTCGCCTTTTACTAAAGATTTCCGTGGAGAGAACCAGAGCTGTATGATAGTTGCAGCACTCTTTGATCTTGCCATTACCTAGTCTCGTGGTTCATGGCGCTCCAAATAGTTCCAAACAACAAACGGCCTTTCTATAATAGTGTGTGAATGGCAGCTGTGACAATCTGTGGTATTAACAGCATTTTTTAGCCATATTAGGGAAATATTCAGAATACCTACCTATCAGTGGACTGATTACTGAATTATCAACTTTTAAATACAATGGGTTATTTTGTAAGATTAGGCAGACTTATCTGAATTGAAAATATGTAGTAAAAAAACTGCTGTCGGTAAGTTTAATGTGATTTAGCTAAGTTACTAGGAGCTGTGCACTTTACTCTTAACCCTTTCAAGTTAGGAATGATTTTCTGTGTGTGAATGTAAATGTAACACATTAGTGCCTCTCAGTAAATATGAATATTGTGAAAAATTTATTTCTTTTATTATTAAAAAAATAAACTTTCATATGTTCAATATTCATTACAGGCACAATGAAATATTTCAGGCCTTTTTTAAATTCAATTTTGATTATAGTTTTTGAAATTAAAATGTAAATCATGATATTCCATTTACTCAGATGTACTAGTACATAAACATTACACTGTACTCTGAAAACTAGTGACTAAGCAGGGTGGAAAATACTAAATAAAAGAAGAGGCCTTTGTAACACAATGTAGTCAAGGTGCAACAGTCTGTTATATGAAAACATTCAGTGTAGTACAAATGCCATGAAATTGTATTTTTTAAATAAAAATTAATAAAACTGCAAAGACATGCTCTCATTTTCTCATTTTTCATTCTGAACTTCTCCCTGAGAAATTACTGTTAGCTAATACCAGTGAGCAGCATGTTGGCACCATTGCCTCCTTTTCCAGGTGGGACTGGGGTCACATAATTGAATTTGAATAGATAATAACAGCACCAGTGGTTCAAATAAAAACAAGCCTTTTTTCTATTTTTAGTCATCCTTATTGTAGCATCATGTAAATGTGGAAAATGAATATGTTCCTTCAATGTCAGAAGGGTTTGACTTCATAAATTGCATTTTGATGCTAAAACAGTAAAATTCTGAAATGTTCACAGATCAAGTTCTTAGCATGATTTTCTGTGCAGCTTATAGATGTACAAATCAAGCTGAGAACGTGATCCAGATGTTTGGGCTCCCAGCACACACAGAAAGAAGAAAAGATGTCTGAGACAAGTTAGCAGAAACAGCATGACTTTAATGAAAGAGTACAACAACAGAAAACTTTATGCAGTACCTTTATTTCCACAAAACATTTCCATCTCCAAGCTCAAACATTTATGACTGCATATACTGTACACTACCGTTCAAAAGTTTGGGGTCACTTAGAAATTTCCTTATTTTTGAAAGAAAAGCACTTTTTTTTCAATGAAGATAACTTTAAACTAATCAGAAATACACTCCATACATTGCTAATGTGGTAAATGACTATTATAGCTGCAAATGTCTGGTTTTTGGTGCAATATCTACATAGGTGTATAGAGGCCCATTTCCAGCAACTATCACTCCAGTGTTCTAATGGTACAATGTGTTTGCTCATTGCTTCAGAAGGCTAATGGATGATTAGAAAACCCTTGTGCAATCATGTTAGGTCTGCAATGCTGTAATTGCTGCAAATGGAGGATTCTTTGACGAAAGCAAAGTTTGAAGGAAAAAAATATCATTTCAAATACAAATCATTATTTCTAACCTTGTCAATGTCTTGACTATATTTTCTATTCATTTTACAACTCATGCAACTCATTCATGGAAACTCATTCATGGAAAACACAAAATAATTGTCTGGGTGACCCCAAACTTTTGAACGGTAGTGTAAATTGTGATTTATTTGTTTTTTTATTTTTTGGGGGGGGATTTCTATTGATTTATTTAAAGAAAAAAAAATATTTGACTCCTGAGAGCTGTGAATCATTTTAAAGCCAGGAATGCAAAACCTGACTGCAAAATTATATTTACTGAAACTTAAAGTAGGTCACTGAAATACTGACTGTATCATTTCTGTTGATGTATTGGATTTATATTAGCTTTTTGCCCAAGTTTTAACATTCACCTGCATACCAAAGTCTGACCCCTGATCATTCATACTTTTTTTTTATTTAAGTTTTTGTAAAGGGTATACACGTCATTACAGCATTGCATTGTTTACATTTTCATCACATGTTCCCTTATTTTTTGCTATTTGACAACATTGGAAGAATAATTATTACAACACCCCTTTTTTTTAAGTGAAAGAAAAAGTGAAATTAAAGAAAGAACAAACAAACAAACAAAACAAAAGAGCAAAAAACAAAAAAACAAACAAAAAAATAAAAATAAAAATAAATAAATAAAAATAAAAGAGCATCTGAGTAGCATTGGAACAAAGAGCGGTGCCATTACTGAAATGGTATTGCGATCCAGGGTTGCCAAAAGTTCAAGAACCCATCCATGTCCTGTCTCAGTGCGAATGTCAACTTTTCCATCGAGTAAATGTCTTGGATCACGTTAATCCAATCTTCAGGTGTAGGACAGTCCTTCAACATCCATTTTTTAGTTAGGGCTTTTTTACTTGCCAATATTAAAACAGTGAATAAGTATTTTTCTCCTCGTCTTTCCAGTGAATCCGGTAGTAAACCCAAATACAAAGTTACAAAAGAAAAGGGAACTGTTATTTTGAATATTTTCCCCAATATTGTCTGTACATTGGTCCAATATTGGTGGATAACTGGGCATGACCAAAACATGAAAATGATTTGCAGTCTCTTCACCACACAAGCGCCAACAATTCAACCCCTTATGAGTAAATTTGTTTTGTGCAGGTGTTCTGAAAAATCTTACCAAATTTTTCCATCCAAATTCTCTCCACTGCAGGGATGAGGTACTTTTCCATTGTTGTTTATTTAGCTTTTCCCATATTTCCTGTTGTAAAGTGAAATTCCCCTCTTTTTCCCATCTCTCTTTTATATATGATGTGTTGTCTCCTTTTAAGTCTTGAAGACCTTGGTATATTTTAGAGATGTATCTGATCCCTGGGATCCCTTTATATGCCATTAAGAAGACCTTCAGAACACCTGACTGGGCCCTTTCCAAATCCTCCTTTTTAAGTATATTGTTTATGTGGTGTCTAAGCTGAAAGAACCTGTAAAGGTCTTGATTTATTAGACCTTGTTTTTTCAAAACTTCAAAACTTCTTAAAATTTGCCCTTTAAAAAAATCGTAATATTTTATCAGTCCGTTCTCCTTCCACTTTTTAAATCTAGTGTCTGTTTTATTAGGAGTAAAGTCTTGATCATAGGCAATCCATTGCAATAATCGATAGGGTTCTTTAGTTTGATTCTCTCTGACTATTTTAAACCAAATTTTTAGCGGGGTCTCTATCCACGGGTTAGTGTTATTCAAAAGTTTAGGTAAGGCATTGTTCCCTATTATCGCCTGTAGGGGGATGTCACTTGTTATTTGGCATTCCATCTCCTTCCATTGTGCAGTGTAGACTGGGTTACATATCTCTACTAAAGTTTTAATTTGTGCGGCTTTAAAATAGTCCTTGATATTTGGCAGCGCGAGCTCACCTTTGTCTTTGTTTAGCTGTAGGGTTCTATATCTGATTCTAGGTCTCTTGCCCTGCCATATGAATCTTGAGATCCTTCTGTCCAGTTCTTGCCATGTTTTTTTGGGAGGTTCTACCGGTATTGTTTGGAAAAGGTATAGAAGACGTGGAAGTATATTCATTTTGACTGCTTCAGTTCTTTGTGCAGTACCCAAGAATGGTATCATATTCCATCTTGCTAGATCAGATTTTATTTTTGCCACCAGTGGATCATAGTTTAGTGTTATAATTTTGTTGAGTTGTTTCGGGATATTGACCCCCAGATATTTCATAGATTCCATCTCCCAGTTAGTTTTGAGTTTGCTTAGTAAATATTGATTTGGGTCATAGTTGAATGTTAAAACTTGGGTTTTATGCATGTTTAGTTCGTACCCCGATAAATCTCCATACTCTGAAAAAACTGAGATTAGTTCTGGAAAAGAGGTGTCCGGCTGCCCCAGGTGTATTAAAATGTCATCAGCAAAGAGTGCTATTTTATGTTCCTTCTGACCAAGTGTAATACCTTGAATTTTTTGATTCTGTCTTATCCATTGGCTCAGAGGTTCTATGAAGATTGCAAAGAGCAGTGAAGACAAGGGGCAGCCATGACGACATCCTCTTTCCAGCTCAAAAGATGATGATAAATTACCGTTAATCCTTATTTTAGCTGTTGGTTTTTTATATAATGCCTGGATAGTTCTAATGAAGTTGTTATGAAAATTAAAACTGGATAAGATTCTATATAGGAAAGACCAGTCAACCGAATCGAATGCTTTTTCAGCATCTAATCCCAATATGACTGCATTTAAGTTATATTTTTTTATATGATGAATTATGTGTAAAGTGCGTCTAATGTTGTCTTGTGTCTGTCTTTGTCTTATAAAACCTGTTTGGTCTAAATGAATTAAGTCTGTCAGTATATTTTCTAACCTTTTGGCAAGGATAGTGGTAAAAAGCTTATAGTCCTGATTTAATACACTGATTGGTCTGTAGTTGGAGCATTCTAGTTTATCCTTTTCAGGTTTAGGTATAACTGCAATGACCCCTTCTCTCCAGGAGGGGGGGATTTCCCCTGTGTGGAGGACGTAGTTAAATGTTTTCAGGAGGAGAGGAGATAGTTGCTGTTTAAAGGTTTTGTACCACTCTGCTGTATAGCCATCTGCTCCTGGGGATTTGTTAGCTTTAAGTTTCATAATTGCTTTTTCTAATTCTTTAGGTTGTATTTCTGACAGTAGTGTTTTATTTTGAGACTCAGTAAGTTGGGGAAGGTTTAATGTGTTTAGGAATGCTTCGGATGCATTTTTATGTTTTTTGAGGGAGTACAAGTTCTTATAGTAGTTCTCGAAGCTTTTAAGAATATCCTGAATTCTGAATTTTTTCCTTTGATACTGGGTCTCTGATTTTGTAGATTGCTCTCTCCGTTTGTTGTTTCCTCAATTTATAGGCTAGTAATTTTGCCGATTTGCTGCCTGCTTCATAGTATTTTTGTTTCAGAAATGTAAGTTTCTTCTGGATTTCTATTGTGTAGATCTCACTTATTTGTTTTTTAATTTCCTTAATTTTGAGCGAGTCATTAGAATGAGTGTTGTCTTTGTGCTCTTTTTCTAGGTTCTTAAGTTCTGACTCTAATGTGGTTAGTTTTTCTTGTCTCAGTTTCTTTTGGATTGCCAGTTTTGCAATAATCTTTCCCCTTATTACAGCTTTGCATGCATCCCACAGTATTAAAGGGGATACTTCTCCATTATCATTTTCTTCCAAATATCTGAGAATATCTGATTCCAATTCATCTTTCAGTGGTCCTTTCAGGACATTTGAATTTAACCTCCAAGAAAATGTATTATTTGTGTATTTTTGGATACTTAAGTCCATATAGATCGGACTGTGGTCAGAGAGATCCATCAGTCCTATTTTACATGTTTTTACTCTTCCAATGTCTCTATTAAACATAAAAAAATAGTCAATCCTTGAGTATGACGAATGCGGCGCTGAGTAAAATGTATAATCTTTAACACGGGTTGAATTCCCTCCACACATCACAGATTCCCATTTCTTTTAGTAGCATCCGAGTTTTCCTACTTTGAGTGTTATTTTGATGTGGAGAATTACCTGATGCATCCCAGTATGGATTCAGTCTTAGATTGAAGTCTCCACCACATATCACTAAACCTTGGGCTTTAGTTATCATTAGGTCAAATACATTTTTATAAAATTTCCAGTTAGCCCCTGGAGGTGCATATACATTCAGCAGGGTGATATCTTCTCCCTCTAGCTGCCCAAGTACCAAACTGTATCTCCCTTCTTTATCTTTGTGTTCTGATTTTTTTTCAAATGTAATTTTGGTTGAGATCAATGTCGCTACTCCCCTCCTCCTCCCTGACTTATATGAAGATGAAGAGATCATTTTAAACCCTTGTCTACTGAGTTTATTGTGTTCCACGTCTGTTAGGTGGGTTTCTTGTAAAAATATTATCCCTGCTTTGTCTTTTTTCATTTTGCCTAGAATCTTGGATCTTTTAACTGGGTTCAGGATCCCTTTTACATTATATGAGATTATTTTGGTTACACCCTGTTTCTCCATTGTATTGTCTTATTTAGTATAACAGTGTCGTGGCCCTCTTTTATGCTACTCAGAAACTGAAAGAACATTAAGAACATAAAAAACATTAAGAACATAGTGTATAAAACTTTAAAACAAAAAACTGACAAAAGAACTTGCTGAGCTGAGGTCTTTTTAGAGAACCTGGTAGAGCCTTGATGGAGTGTAGGCTCTGAGGGAAATTTCTCAAACTCTGTTACGTGTTGAGGGCCCTCTCTTACCCCTGTAAGTTGTCCCATGTTTTTAACGTGAATTTCAGATCCCAATCCGAACTTGTAATGATTTTTTTTTTTTTATGCCTATACCCTATGAAATTGTGTGCACCCTCCCACCACCATCACAGCAAACGTTCACGCTAATACAGTATTTGTTAGTGTGGGGAGAACATGTGGATCATTGTCACATTTCTATTTTAACAAGTTTTGTTTTGTTTTTTTTAAAGACTTATTTGTTTCTAATATTATGACTGTTCCATGAAATGTTTTACCACATGCTGATTCTGCATCTCCTTTAATGTTTGTTACCTTGTAGGAGGGGGGTTGGATGTGCAGATTGACTAAAAAAAATCGTTATTCCCTCCTGTAAACGGCCAGTTTTTCCTTGTAGCTCTGACGCTGGGTTTCCCGCTGCTGGCCCGTGGATTTTGAGGGTCTCTGTGTGGACCACGTTTGAGCCTTGATTCTTTCGCTCGGGTCTGCTGTGGGTTTAAACACCGTTACCGGGAGCCCTCTTCTCGCCATATCCACGGTTGCTTCTTCCGCCAAATTGTAGAGACAAGTCTCATCGCCGTAGAAGACGCGCAGCTTCGCCGGAAATGGTGTCCGGAAGCGCAGTTTTTTCTCTCGTAGTACCTTTTTAGCGTCGTCGTATTCCCGACGCTTTTTAAGGACCTCCGGGGCGTAATCGTGTTCCACGAAAACTTTTCTCTCTTGGTGCATAAATCCTTTTTTCTGCCAAGCCAGTCTTACAACCTCTTGTTTTATTTTGGAGTTGGAGAACCTCACCACCACCAAGCGTGGTGGCGCTTCCGCCGCCGGCCTCGGGGCTAATGTACGGTGCGCCATTTCTATCTTCAAGTCGGTGGATTGGGGAATATCCAACTTCTCTTTCAGTAAGGATTCCACGCATGCCGTCATTGTGGTGAAACCATCCTCGACTCCTTCTTTCAGACCATGAATTCTTATGTTGTCTCTTCTCAGTCTTCCTTCTTGGTCGGTTAGCTTAGCCTCCAGTCTTGACTGCCTTTTGTGTAGATCCAGCACGGACTCTTCCAGCCCTTTTATTCTTTCCTCTGCTTCCAAGATTCGGTCCTCAGCCTGGTCCACTCTGCTGTTTGTCCTTTTTAATTCTTCTTTGATTTCACGAAATTCGGCCCAACACTCTCAGCGAAATCGTCTTAATTCTTTAAGTACCATTTTCAAGCTAACCTTTTTGTTAGCTTCATTCAGCTCCTCGTCTTCTGAATGGAAATCCTCCGGATCAGATTCTTCGGCCGATGCGTGTCCTGTCCTGGAAAATGTCGATTTCTTCTGTTTTCCTTTAGGCATGATGACTTTGTCTTTTGATTTTCACTCTTCCAAAAATCCGTTAAATCTGATTTTCAAGGTATTTTACTGGATTGGGTCTGGGAGCTTCAGCGTTAAGCTGCAATCACCATGGTGTCCAGACCGGAAGCCGTGATTTTTTTTTAATGTTGAAGTAAAACAATGATTTTAATGAGGAAATTAAACTGAATCAATGTGCAGGCCCATTCTAAGAGGGAGTAATTCACAAGAACCAAAACTGACAAACCCAGACCTGTCATACTGACTGGACAGTCAGCTTAAGTGCAAGGTGCAACACCAAAAGAATCACACAGAAAGAACGTTTGACCCTTTATTAATTTTCAAAAATGTGAACTTGGAGAAAACCAGTCACTTGCCAGAGAAGCAGCAAACCTGCTGAGGAAGAGACAAGGCTGATTAACAGAGGAATGGAGGAGGATGTGGAAATCCAAATAATACCACTCACACGGGAGGAAGAGAGAGACCGGCTCAGAACCCAGCGAAGGTGATGAACCAGCAGGTCGATACTGCTGGCAGGGAAATGAGGAGCGGAGTCTGACCGGGTGGAGATGATGAACTGCGATGGGGGGAAGCAACAGGCTGGCAAGGGCACCAAAACCCCTGAAGATGCACCGCTTCGTCGGCAGCAACCTGGAAGAGAAGGAGGAGGAGAAAACGTGTCAGGTACGGGAACCCAAAACACAAGTAGCTTACTTATTGAACTTTTTCTGCTCGAGGCAGTATACCCAAATGAGCCAACGTTGAATCACTGAAGAGCGCTTCCTTATAAACACTGGCTCAGCAGGAACAGCAGGTGAGTCAGATGAGCTGATTAGGAGAGCAGAGTGAAACGGGAAGGAGGGGGCGAGCGCTCGCCAGGACGTGACAAGACCGAAGACTGATGCTGTCCCCCCAAACACAAGACGAGGAAGAGTCCAACAGTAACCATGGTTACATGGACACAAATAAACCAGTTATGACTGGATTTCTGGAGTTATCTGATTGTTCAAGAGGCCATGTAACTATGGTCATTTACTCAAGTGGTTAACCCTCCAATAATCCATTTAATCAGTGCATGTAAACACAACAAAACCATTATCAGTTTATTCCCAGTGATCAGTTTATTGTGACCATGTAACCAGGGTCAGTGACGTGTGTACCAGAACCTCTACTGCGTGTGATGACAGACCACATGTACTGTTCTGAAAATAACTTTGGCATGAATATGAGTCACAAAAATTAACCAAAATATCTGAATTCAATAAATATGTCACACCCACCTGTCCTGTAACACCAACATGTTCATGTTGTCATTTCAGAGGTCAAAAACCTCTTGTAGAAATAATTTAGTTTAGTGTCAGAGTCAGTTAACTATTTCTACACAATATTGTGTTCCATTTTACTCTGACAGCTTAACCATCATCCAACCACAGCTCCTTCATTATTGCACTGTTCCAGCTGCCCCACAAACCCTTACTGTGACATCACTGCTCACAATAATGAAGACTCCACCAGCCCCGGTGGTCACTGCTCCAGTCTCCAACAACCCTCTGTCAGCTGCAGCAAAATGACAGAAAAAAAAACACGTCACTATGCCTTAAAACTTGATGATTCCTGCCCAAATAGGAAGGTTTTTCTCACAAATCTGTGCCTTTTCTCTTTTAATTCTATTTTGTTTATTCCTCCTAAATTTGAATCATTTTTCAAATTTGCTACTTTTGAGACGGTTTTTATATTGAAATAAAAAAAATAATAAATGTTAAATAAATGTTTTAAAATAACTCATTACTTTTTTCTTAATTTTTATATTAAATGTGCAACTTTTAATGTTTTTTGTGTATGTGTTTGTGTTCATGTTGAATGTAATTGTGGTTTGTATATATGGATGTCACCTGACTGCAAAACAAATCTACCTATGGGTACAAATAAAGTAACCTGGACCTGAACCTGAACTTTTTCATGCCCATTTTTTGTTTTATGCATACTATTTGGACTATTTGGAAAACTTTAGATTTTTCTCTTAAATGTGTTCACATGAGGAAAAAAATATGGTGAGCTATTTGATACAAGAGAATATTTTACATTTATAAATATGCCAGTTGTTTCCAGAATATTTTTGATTGGTTTTAGCATTCAGCTTTTTGATTTACTGTTAAAATAAACATATCATTAGCACAACTTCCATTACTTCTCTTCTATTAAGTTGTGTAGATCTGAATTGTTTCCACTTGGTTTACAACTGCATCAAAAAATTAAACCTGTCTTCATCCTGAGGACCTTTTTTGTCATGTTTCTCACAAGAGTTTGTTCAAATAAGTATAGACTATTTCCGCAGAATCTTAAAATATTAATAGTGCTAATTTATGGATGTTAAAAATAACATTGCCATTATCAGGGTTGACACTGATAATGAGGACTTTGGAGGATGTAAAGAACTGTATTTGGTAATTTCCTGCCTTGTTTTTAAATCAGAACTTAAGACATATTTGTTTAGGACGGCTTTTAATACCCAGTATTGGTGATATTTGTCTTGGCATTTGTTTTTATTTTATTTTTAGGTTGTTTTTGTTTATGTTATTTGTTTTTAATGCTCTGTGTGTTTTTAATGCTGTTTATTTTCTGTAAAGCACTTTGGTCACCTACAGGTTGTTTTAAAGGGCTATATAAATAAAGTACATTACATTACATTACATTACATTGTTCCACGTTTCCTCCTTGTAGAAAGCAGGTTTGCTGGTAAACATGTCAGTCTCTCATGGTTTCATGTTTTCCGCTATAAAAAAAAGTAGAGCAATTTCATTTTTGTAAGCCGTCTTTTAAATCCACCACCATAGTCCTGTTATGCTGCGAATGCTACTACAATTGCTATGAACAAAATAATAAGTCACATCTGCTCTGTCACAGGTTTTCATGTCATGTCCCATCATGTAATGCTACTACCAATCAATAATGTCTCTCAGAAACTGTAGCTGCGTTCCGATCGCCCAATAGTGTACTCCGAAGTGGACTGCACAGGGTATTCCACCATATTTACTGAGATTCCAAATCGAACGGCGCAAACGGGCTTCAGTTCAAAGGGAACTGAGAACTGCGCAGGGAAGAAGTGAACAACGATACACCACTTCACTGGAAGTTGACAAGATTACCCATAAGCCATTGCGCCTCACATACAAGTAAAACAAACTATTGTTGCTAACGTTATTAACAAGCTAAACTGATGTTGGTTATGGTTTATCCATCCATCCATCTATCTTCTACCGCTTTTCTGGAGGTCCGGGTCGCGGAGGCAGCAGTTCAAGCAGAGAAACCCAGACTTCCCTCTCCCCAGCCACCTGCTCCAGCTCTTCAGAGAGGAGACCAAGGCATTCCCAGACCAGCTGGGAGACATAGTCTCTCCACCGAGTCCTGGGTCTGCCCCGGGGTCTCCTCCCAGTGGGACGTTCCTGAAACACCTCAAGTGGGAGGAGTCCAGGAGGCATCCTAATCAGATGCCCATACCACCTCAACTGATTCCTTTCAATGTGGAGGAGCAGTGGTTCTACTCTGAGCCTCTCCCAGATGACTGAGCTCCTCACCCTATCTCTGAGGGTGAGTCCAGCAATCCTACGAAGAAAGCTCATTTCAGCCGCTTGTATCCGCGATCTTGTTCTTTCGGTCATTACCCAAAGCTCGTGACCATAGGTGAGGGTAGGAACGTAGATTGACTGGTAAATCGACAGTTTTGCCTTAGAACTCAGCTCCCTCTTCACCACAACAGACCGGTACAACATCCGCATCACTGCAGATGCTCCTCCAATCCGTCTGTCAATCTCTCGCTCCATTTTCCCCTCACTTGTGAATAAGACCCCAAGATACTTAAACTCCTCCAGTTGGGGCAGGAGCCTGTCCCCAGCCCAGAGAGGACAATCCCCCTTTTTCCGGCTGAGGACCATGGACTCAGACTTGGAGGTGTTGATTCTCATCCCAGCTGCTTCACACTCAGCGGCAAACCGTCCCAGCAAGAGCTGTAGGTCATTGCTGGATGAAGCCAACAGGACAACATCATCTGCAAACAACAGAGATGAGATCCTGTGGTCACCAAGCATGACACCCTCCATTCCCTGGCTGCGCCTAGAAATCCTGTCCATAAAAATTATGAACAGGATCGGTGACAAAGGGCAGCCCTGGCGGAGTCCAACTCTCACTGGGAATGAGTCCGACCAAGTGTTGGCAATACGAACCAAACTCTCACAACGGTCGTACAGAGATCGAATAGCTCGTAACAACAAGCCCGATACCCCATACTCCCGAAGCACCCCCCACAAAAAAACACGAGGGACACGGTCAAATGCCTTCTCAAAGTCCACAAAACACATGTAAACTGGTTGGGCAAACTCCCACGAACCCTCAAGAATTCTCGAGAGGGTAAAGAGCTGGTCCGATGTGCCACGGTCAGGACGAAAACCACATTGCTCCTCCTGAATCCGAGGTTCGACCAACGGCCAGACTCTCCTCTCCAGTACCTTGGCATAGACCTTCCCAGGGAGGCTGAGGAGTGTGATCCCTCTAAAGTTGGAGCACACCGTCCGGTCCCCTTTTCTGAAGACAGGAACCACCACCCCGGTTTGCCATGCCAAAGGCACTGCCC
The DNA here is from genome assembly GCA_020510985.1 of Pholidichthys leucotaenia. NCBI lineage: Eukaryota > Metazoa > Chordata > Actinopteri > Cichliformes > Pholidichthyidae > Pholidichthys > Pholidichthys leucotaenia. Next base: position 258,497,488 of record CM035838.1, read on the forward strand.
CCGACATCCACGCAGAGGCGTGTCAACCATGACAGCCCAACAACATCCAGGGCCTTGAGGTACTCAGGGTGAATCTCGTCCACCCCCGGGGCCCGGCCACCAAGGAGATTTTTAACCACCTTGGCGACCTCAGCCCCTGTGATAGGCGAGTCATCCCCCTCGTCCCCAAACCCTGCTTCCTCTGTGGAAGGCGTATCAGTGGGATTGAGGAGACCTTTGAAGTATTTCTTCCACCGCACGACGATATCCCCAGTCGAAGTCAACAGTGTCCCATCCGCACAATACACAGTGTGGACAGGGAGCTGCTTTCCCCTCCTGAGCTGCCGGACAGTTTGCCAGAATCTCTTCGAGGCCGACCTAAAGTCTTGTTCCATGGCCTCACCAAACTCCTCCCATACCCGGGTTTTTGCTTCAGCAACCACCTGAGCTGCACTCCGCTTGGCCTGCCGGTACACCTCAGCTGCTTCGGGAGTCCCACAAGCCAACCAAGCTTGATAGGACTCCTTCTTCAGCTTAATGGCCCCCCTCACCACTGGTGTCCACCACTTGGTTTGGGGGTTGCCACCACGAGATGCACCGACCACCTTGCGGCCGCAGCTCTGGGCCGCCGCTTCAACAACAGAGGTGGAGAACATGGCCCATCATGGTTATGGTTTATATAAACTGATAATAAAAATTTGATTTGTATGAATATTTTATTTAAGAAATATAAATTATCCACCATAGTGTCAGTACATGTCCATGGTTACTGTGGTAACTCACAGAGGAAGGAGCCGACGGTTACGGGGTGTTTCAAATGGAGAAATTTTGTGAAGGGCAGTTAACTTACTCATATTCCCTGAGAATGGAGCAGGGAGTAGGGAATACAGTTTGAAGTACACTGTGGATCAGAACGCAGTTTGTGCCTTCACCAAATAACTGTACAACAGATTTTTGAAATAAGGGCTGACCCAGCTAACTAGTTGCGCTAGCTAGCACAGGCTAATAACAACTGCAAGTTTATGAGCTTTTACTGCACATAAACAAGAAAAAAAAAAGCTGACAGCATAAAACAAGACCACAGACTACAGCATCTACATGTTAATGACATAATGCACGGCCCAGGAGACACACACGCAGGCTCAGGATAGATTTAACAGCTTTATTAGCAACAAGGAAGTGTATGGCTGCGTGTCTGTGGAATAAGAATGTATTGATGGTGGCGTCTGCGTCAGGCACGGGGGCAGGAGGCCGTACAGCCGGACAACCCTGTGGGAGAGAGCAGAGGGAGAAGGGTAACGGGCACCACACCAATACAGGGAATAATGATGGTAGCTGGCTTACTTGGTTATGACAGGTGGCTGGCGTCGACAAGGGCGAAGCCCGGGAGACAGCGACCTGCGGTACCTGTGGCAGCAGCGTAGAGCCAACGGCGAGGTGATGAAGTCCGCCGCTGGGAATGTCCACCTGTGCACAGGGGAAGGCTAGAGGAGAGAGGTAAGGGGAGCTTACCCAAGATATCTTCACTAGTCGGTTTGAGATCCGTAGTAACAAAGGGGCCGAAGTAGAGAGACGGCTTCAGGCCGAAGCCCAGGGCAGAGTGGATTAAATACCTCGCCGCTGACGAGGAGCAGGTGTGCGCGCGGCTGGCGCCGCTGATGAGCGGCGAGTCATAACAGTACTCCCCCCTCTAGCAGCGCCTCCTGGCGATGGTTTTTCCGGGTGCGCTCGATGAAACTCAGAAATAAGTGACCGGTCCAACACCAGTGAGGAAGGCACCCACTGTCTCCACTCGGGTCCATAGCCCTCCGAATCCACCAGGTACTGCAATCCGCGACCCCGGCGTCGGGCGTCCAAGATGTCAGCGACGGTCCAGGCCGGATGGCCACCAATCATCCGGGGAGCGGGGTGCACCGCAGGTGGAGGGCAGAGGGGGTCAGAGACCACCGGTTTGATTTTGGAGACGTGGAAGGTGGGATGGATGCGGAGGGAGGAGGGAATAGCCACACGCACAGCCACCGGGTTGATGATTCTGGTTATGGGATAAGGGCCGATGAACCGTTGAGCCAGCTTTCTCCTCTCACCCTTTAGGTTAACGTCCTGTGTGGATACCCAAACTTGCTGTCCCACCTGGTAGGCAGGTGCAGGTCTCCTATGTCAGTCCGCCGTAGACTTATTGCGCTCCGCCGTGCGTAAAAGCGCATTACGCGCCGTGGACCAAAGGGAGCGGCACCGCCTCAGATGTGCCTGGACAGAGGGGACAGCCAACTCGCCCTCCTGCGCGGGGAACAGGGGTGGATCATAGCCCAAGGATGCTTTAAAGGGCGACATCCCGATGGCCGTAGAGCGAGAGGTGTTGTGGGCGTACTCCACCCAGGCGAGGTGAGAACTCCAGGACGTGGGTTTGGATGAAGTAACGCAGTGGAGCGTAGCCTCCAGCTCCTGGTTAGTCCGCTCACACTGCCCGTTAGACTGGGGGTGATGGCCGTAGGAGAGGCTTACCTTGGCTCCCAGGGCGTTGCAAAATGACCTCCAGACGTCCGAAGAAAACTAGGGGCCACGGTCGGAGACCACGTCGACCGGGATTCCATGCAGTCTGACCACGTGCTGGATGAGGAGGTCTGCCGTCTCCAAGGCTGAGGGAAGTCCACGTAGGGGTACGAAGTGGGCGGCCTTGGAAAAACGGTCAACAATGGTCAGAACTGTGTCAAAGTTGTTGGAGACAGGGAGCCCAGTGACGAAGTCCAGAGCGATGTGCGACCAGGGCCTGCCAGGGACGGGCAGGGGCTGGAGCAGACCCGCAGGGGGAGCGTTACCTGACTTATTGGTAGCACAGACGGGGCAGGCCCGGGCATAACGGGCGGCATCCTTCCGCAGGCCTGGCCACCAAAAGGATCGCTGGAAAAGGTCAATCATCCGCAAAGCTCCAGGATGGCAGGTGAGCTTGGAGGTATGGAGCCAGTGTATAACGTCCCCCCGGACGGCAGATGGCATGAAGAGCCTCCCCTCCGGTCCGCCGCCAGGGTCCGGTTCTGACTCCTGCGCCCTCCGGATCTTGTCTTCTATGTCCCATGTAACAGCCCCCACGACGCACAACCTGGGCAAGATGGTGTGAGCAACGTCTTCTGCGGCCTCCGGGGCAAATTGCCTGGAGAGGGCGTTGGGTAGGCCGTTCTTGGAGCCAGGCCTATATGTGATGCTGAACTTAAACCTTGCAAAGAACAGGGACCAACGCGCCTGGCGGGCGTTCAGACGCTTGGCAGATCTCAGGTACTCCAGGTTCTTGTGGTCGGTGAGGACCACAAAAGGCAAGGCTGCCCCCTCCAGCCAGTGACGCCATTCTTGAAGGGCAAGCTTGATGGCAAGAAGCTCTCTGTCCCCCACGTCATAGTTTCGTTCCGCCGGGGACAGGCGCCGAGAGAAGAAGGCGCAGGGTCGCTTGACTCCATTGGCCGGGGACCGCTGGGACAACACCGCCCCCACCCCCGTGTCCGAAGCGTCCACCTCCACAATGCACTGCAGCGCGGGATCGACCTGGCTGAGGACCCGGGAGGAGGAGAACTCCGTCTTCAGCGCCTGGAAGGCCGAAGTGGCCTCTTCAGTCCACCGGAACGAGGTCTTAGGAGAGGTGAGGCGGGTCAGGGGCCCGACAATGACTCCAAAGTTTGGGACAAAGCGGCGGTAGAAATTGGCGAACCCGATGAATTGCTGAACCTGTTTCCGAGAGGTTGGTGTGGGCCAATCCACCACTGCTTTGATCTTCGCTGGGTCCGGAAGCACCTGGTCATGGGAGATGACGAACCCCAGGAAGGAAGTCGTTTTGGCGTAGAATTCACATTTTTCCGCCTTGACGTACAGACGGTTCTCCAGCAGTCTCTGCAGGACCCACCTCACGTGGACCCTGTGTTCATCCCTGGACCTGGAGAAGATGAGAATGTCGTCCAGGTAGACGAATACAAACAGGCTGATGAAGTCCCGGAGGACGTCATTGATGAGGCGCTGAAAGACGGCTGGAGCGTTGGTCAACCCAAACGGCATCACGAGATATTCAAAATGCCCGTTTGGGGTACGGAAGGCGGTTTTCCACTCATCTCCCTCCCGGATCCGGACGAGGTGGTAAGCGCTGCGAAGATCCAGCTTAGTAAACCAGGTCGCCCCCTGGAGGGAGTGGAAGGCAGTGTCCATAAGGGGCAGGGTGTACCGGTCCTTCTCCGTGATATCGTTGAGAGCTCGATAGTCGATACAAGGACGAAGAGATCCGTCCTTCTTTCCCACGAAGAAGAACCCTGCACCTACTGGAGAGGAGGACGGTCGGATGATCCCAGCACTGAGCGACTCCTTCAGATAGCTGTTCATTGCCTCCTTCTCTGGCGCTGACAGACTATAGAGGCGTCCTGAGGGTAAGGGCGCCCCCTGGCGGATGTTAATGGCGCAGTCGTAGGGCCGTTGAGGAGGCAGAGACATCGCCTTGGACTTATTGAAAACGGCACCCAGATCGTGGAACTCTGAGGGCACAAGGGTGAGATCCGGGGGCGCGGTGTCCTGAGCTGTGGGAGGCGAGGACGGGGCACAGGCCGCGGATTGGAGGCAGGTACCCATGCAGAAAGTGCTCCACGCTGACACCTTCCCAGTCTTCCAGTCCAAGGCGGGGTTGTGGAGGCGGAGCCAGGAATAACCGAGGATGACAGGAGTTACTGAGGTGGGCAGGACGTAAAAGGAGATATCCTCCCGATGGTTTCCAGAGATGATCACGGGAACGGGGGATGTTTGGTGAGTTACTTTTCCCAGGGAAACTCGGGAGAGATTAACCAGGGCGAGAGGAGTGTCGAGGGAGTGACAATGGATGCCCAGTCGGGTTGCCAGGCTTTGTGAAATAAAGCTACCCTCCGCGCCTGAATCCACCAGTGCATGTGTGAGGTGCCCAGTGAGGTTGTGACAGAAGCGGATGGGCAGCGTCAAATGTGTGAGGTGATTTAACCGATTAGCGTCCGCGAGGCCCCCTACAGTGACTCGCGGACCACCTCGTTTGGCTTCTCCGGACAATGCTCCACCGTGTGCTGGCTACCTCCGCAATACATGCAGAGGCCCAGGTCACGACAGCGCTGTTTCTCCGCCAGGGGGAGCTTTGTCCGGCCCGTCCCCATTGGTTCCGACTCCTCGGAGACCTCCGGCGGCGGCAACGCCAGGTGGTGAGCTTGGGGCAGACGTGCAGAGGCGCCCCGCGAGCGAGAAGACTGCTTCCGCTCGGAGGCGCGCTCGCGCAGCCTGTTATCCAAACTGATGGTGAGAGAAATCAGCTGCGCCAGCGTCTCCGGGATATCCCGTCCAGCCAGCTCATCCCTCAGACCAGAATTTAGGCTGCGGAGGAAGATGCCGCAGAGCGCGCGCTCTTCCCAGCCAACTTCCTCCGCGGTAACCCGGAAGTCGATCGCGTAGTCGGCCGCCGATCGGCTCCCCTGTTGGAGTCCAAGAAGGCGGTCGACCTGGACACTGTCCAAACGCGAATGATCGAACACTTCCAGAAATTGTCGCACGAACTGGCCATAGGTGAGGGTGGCATAGCTGGGCTTCACCATAATGGCGTAAGCCCAGGTAAGCGCACGACCCTCAAGGAGATTACCTATATAGCCAATTCTGCTATGGTCTGAGGGAAAATCTCCGGGAACGCGAAGAAACACGGACTCACACTGCATAATAAAACCCCGAGCTCCACCCAGCTTACTGCTGAAGCGAGCAGGAGTGGGGATTGGTGTGAGCCGTGTTGGCGCACCCGGAGCAGGCTGGACGGCCACCGGAGCCGCAGGAGCCACGCCACCCGGACGAGCCGAGGGGAACGGCTGCTGGGGGTCCAAGCGGTCTAATCGGTTAGTAATGATAATTAATTGATTTAATATCACCTGTTGCTGATGAGCTATTAAATCCACCCGAGCCTCGAGGGTGGAAAGACGGCGTGCGAGCCCGCTGTCTGCCGAGCCGCTCTGCTGAAGCCGTACTGACATAATGCACGGCCCAGGAGACACACACGCAGGCTCAGGATAGATTTAACAGCTTTATTAGCAACAAGGAAGTGTATGGCTGCGTGTCTGTGGAATAAGAATGTATTGGTGGTGGCGTCTACGTCAGGCACGGGGGCAGGAGGCCGTACAGCCGGACAACCCTGTGGGAGAGAGCAGAGGGAGAAGGGTAACGGGCACCACACCAATACAGGGAATAATGATGGTAGCTGGCTTACTTGGATATGACAGGTGGCTGGCGTTGACAAGGGCGAAGCCCGGGAGACAGCGACCTGCGGTACCTGTGGCAGCAGCGTAGAGCCAACGGCGAGGTGATGAAGTCCGCCGCCGGGAATGTCCACCTGTGCACAGGGGAAGGCTAGAGGAGAGAGGTAAGGGGAGCTTACCCAAGATATCTTCACTAGTCGGTTTGAGATCCATAGTAGCAAAGGGGCCGAAGTAGAGAGACGGCTTCAGGCCGAAGCCCAGGGCAGAGTGGATTAAATACCTCGCCGCTGACGAGGAGCAGGTGTGCGCGCGGCTGGCGCCGCTGATGAGCGGCGAGTCATAACAGTTAACTTAAGTAGTAAAATGACCAAAACAACAGCCATTCATTAGCTTACCCAGGATTATTAAGCAGACACTCCGTGAAATGAATGGTGGCCTATGGAGAAAGATCCATTGTTTGGAACTATTCACCTCTCCATGACCCACATGACTTCCGCATTCCACAGTTTCTATAGAAGTCTGTCGGAGTGTTGCAACTCTCATATTATACGGCTCTGGAGAGGACTAACAAGAGTTTTCTTAATTTTTTTAATGCCCCGAATAGGTGGAGCTTTCTGACTTTGTATCCACCTTATTCCTGAGGGTGCTGCTGTAGAAACAATTATGGGGGCAACTTCCGATTTCAGCTGAAGTAGTGTTAAATCAGTCAGCAAGAGTGGAGTAGTGGAGCATTTAAAACAGCGTTTTTAAAAGTGTTTTAAATTTGATTTAATGTATAGTCCACATACCTATTTTGCAGTCAAGTGGCAGATAATTTCAGCACTTGTAGTTTTTGTATTTTTGAGTGTTTTTGCGTAGTTCTGGTACTTGCTTGTTTTCGTGGTGTGAGGCTCCTAAACCTCAACTAAATCTGTGCTGGCTTCAACAGCAATGCATGGATCATGCACTGAAAGCTAAAAAGGACTGTTCGTATGATCGGTGGTACAAACACAGGACAGACACCACCAGGTATGTTTTCACTTGTATGAATGTCACAGATCTGATGTTTATATATGTCACCAGATGCAAGGCTGCATGAATTAAAATAATAAATAAAAAAAATAGTAACAGTCTGCTTCCTAAGGCTTAACGATTTAAGAAGGATATCAAAAATATGTGTTGGGGGATTTTTGCATTCGTTGTACTGCATTGGAACAATATGGACTTGATTGATTATGGACTCGATTAGCAGTTTCAGCATGTATTAATTTTTATATGATCACAAAATATAGATCAATAAAATTTTTAACAATTGTCAGAAAAGGTCTGTACATGTTAAGTTAAATAATTCATGGCATGACAGCAGCATGATGTTACATCCGTAACTCAGCAGTAATATGGCGGTCTGGGATTCACCAGGAATTAGAGGGGGCTGGTGAACCACATTTCTGGTGGTGACGCTGGCCGGGGTATAAAAGGCCAGGGACAGAAGAGGTAGTCATCTTTCGTCGTAGATGCCTGGACCTTGAGCACTGTAGCCCACTGCTGTGTGACTGGTGTATCGTTCGTAAATTATTAATAAAAGATATAAACTGCCTTCCGCCCTGCTCTTTACTTTACCAATTATGGACACAACATTTGGCAATGAGGAGAACACGGTTATGAAGTGTGCTGCAACGAGTTTTTGGCCATTTTTGGAGGCCCCTGGTGAGCCTCCCGTGTCGTGGCCTAGGTGGTTTGCAACATTTAGCTACTACCTGGTGGCCTCAACCTCGGTGAGTTGAAGAAATTGTGAGCAAGAGCAATTTTAGTCCATAATTTGGGCATGGAAGGGCAGAGGATCCTGGAAACACTGGGCTGAGCATAAACGTTTGAGGAGGTTGTAGAGCTCATGGCGCAATATTTTCACACACCGGACAACGTCATCGTCCAGCGTATTCAGTTTTGACAGCACCACCAGCGGCCAGGAGACAGCGGCCAGGAGAGACGGTGAAGAGGTTTGTGGCAGACCTGCGTCAGCTGGCGGTGGAGTGTAACTTTGGAGCACTACAAGATGAGATGATTCGGGACCAATTGGCAGAGCATGTCTGATGTTTGACTGCTGGGTCGCGTCTCCTGACCCATTCAGGTGAATTAACGCTGACCACCACCATAGATATTGTCCAGCAGTTCGAGGTAGCTGAGAATATAGTGAGGGACCTCGGCGGAGAGTCATCCTCGTCTTTAAACAAGCCTCGGCTAAAGGCGCTGACAGCAGACCCTGTAGGTGAAGACGACGTTGAGGAGGAAGGGGAGTACACCTCCGTCGTCAGAGTAAGGTCTACCCCGGGAACACCGAGATGTTACGGCTGTGGATCCGATAGACACAGATATAAGTCCAGAGAGTGTCCGGCGAAAGGAAGGCGCTGTGGGAAATGTGGCCTGCTGCGCCATTTCGCACGAGCCTGTAAGAACTTTGAGCGTGGGGAACGTGGAAATGGAGGGGGCTCCTCCACGAAAACTCCCACTGTCATGCATACGGTTGTACCTGAGTCCGGCCGCCGTATCTATTGCACGGTATCTCTGGATGGAGTCGAGGCATCGATGCTGGTGGATACGGGTGTGGTGGCTTCAATTTTAAATCTGCAGACGGTGAAGAGCTTGTTTCCCAAGTACCGCATTCAGAAGATGGCGGCCCCATTCTACGGTTATGGCAGAAGTAGGATTGCCATATTGATGGCAGAAGTAGGATTGCCATATTGGGATACATCGAGGTGATGGTACGTTATAAGTCGCGGATCATGGTGGTTGTCCAGGTGCTGGAGACTGCCACAGGATCCAATATTATGGAATGCGATATGTTCTACGACTTGGGCTTCTCCATCGTCAGTGACACCGGAGAGGAGTGGTCAGGTGGAGGTCTGTGGAACCGACCCCTGCCGGAGATGGACGACGACGCGGTCTGGGACGCCGATTGGCCCGAACTGGTAGAAGACAGTGAGAAGGACCATCACGGGGTGCCTCCCCTGGATGGACCCGATGCCAGAGCCCAAGTGACCCTGGGTGTGGGAGCTGGGCGGCACAGCGGGGCCCCCGGGTTGGTAGGCGGGACTGAGGCATCAGCACTGAACAGCACCGGGGCTAGACCAACAGGTGCGTGCTTGAAAGACACCAGAAGACAGCCTTCGAAAAGGGCTTCGGACTGGACCAGGAAGAATACTGGGTCCAAATGGGAAGCCCCCTCCCACGGCAAAGGGATCCGGAGAGACTTGTTAGAGCTCCCCTGGTGGTTTGTGATATGGTTCGCACTAGGGTAGAAGCTCGGTCGAGGGGGTCCCATAGCTGTCATGGGCGGTATGATGACCAGGGGTGGCTACAAATGGAGGACATCTGGAGTGATGGCTACTTGGGCCTGTCAGACGGAATGTGGAGGCACCCTAGCGAGCTGTGTCAGGTGATGGTGGAGAAGCGATAACGTAGCCCTTCTCCAGAGACTAAAAGGCGGCAATGCTCTGGCTGGGAACCACGACATGGTAATCCTGGGGGGCGGGGGGGGGGGGCATTCCACAAGTTGTGTGAAATGACTGTGAACTGCTTGTTTGAAAGGAAAGTTCAGTGATTGCTTCACGAGTCATACTGTATATGTTAACTCTGCTGGGTTGTGCTCCAATTGTGTTTGATATACTGATTTGAGTGTTTATTTGACCATATTTGGAGGGATTATGTAGGAAAAAAAAGATGAAAATATAAGAAAACAAAGTATTGTGGAAATGAACAAAAGTGAAGACATGAAATTACTGGATTTGGTTTCAAATTTTTCTGAGGAGTATTAGTTTATGATTGTTAACATACACTGAGATAAAACCTGTTTAATAATTGGAATAAGGTTGATAGGTGCTCTGAGGCTCGACCTGGTGTGTGTTAATGTATAGTGCTAAATTGATTACCTCAACACTGGTTTTTTTTTTTGGTATGCTCACGTGTGGGGTGTGTTGGGGTGGGAAGCCGCCAGTAGAGTTGGTTATGTGTTCTTTGTTTAGAATTTATCGTGTGTGGGTATGTTTACAGTTTGTTCTGGGATTATTTTCTTTTATTGGAAACACGGCTTATTTTATGTTCTGGACTGGTGAGAAAGCGGCAGAATAATCCGCTTAGCCGTGTAGGGGGCGCCAGTATTCTACCCGGCCCCCCGGCCTTAGTTGTATGACTGGATAGATTATTTGTTTATTTTTGTATATACTGTTTTTCCCTGTTAGTGCTTGAGTCGGGCTATAAAGTTGGGTGGGCTAATTGTGTGACTGTGTTTTTTGGGCGGGGGATTTGAAGGGGGGGATGTTACATCCGTAAATCAGCAGTAATATGGTGGTCTGGGATTTACCGGGAATTAGAGGGGGCTGGCAAACCACACTTCCGGTGGTGATGCTGGCCGGGGTATAAAAGGCCAGGGGCAGAAGAGGTAGTCCTCTTTTGTTGTAGACACCTGGGCCTTGAGTGCTGTAGCCCACTGCTGTGTGATTGGTGTATCGTTCGTAAGTTATTAATAAAAGATATAAACTGCCTTCCGCCTTGCTCTTCACTTTACCAATTATGGACACAACACATGAGCATTTTAATTTCGGGGTAAAACGAACAGCTGCAGCTGTCTGTTTTACCGCGACATTAAAACACCCAAACACGGTGTTGTGGTTCTTTGTGGCTCTGACTAGATTCTATGTCTTCTCTGAGGTAAATTTGATTATGTACAACATATTTTAACAAAATGCAACCGACTTTATTGCGGTGGAAACACTGATATATCTCAGAGCTTTAATCTGTTTACAGCGTTAGCATTTAGCAGCGGAGCTACTGTCTGCCACTTTTTAAGCTCATCTTCTCATCCCTCGATAGTTGTGGGAAGTCGTATGATTATATTACTCTTTTTGAGGTGCTAAGGCTGTGTTCCCACATTTTTGATGCCAAAGTCATTATTTTTTAACAAGGAAAAGTGTCCCGTTTCTGTGACAACCCCACTTTCTAAACTAGTACTGGTAGTTGCGCCCATAATTCACGCAAGGCATTATGGGGGCTAGGAATAAGCTGGATAAGTAAAATGCAAATTTTTGGAAAATGCATCACAGTCATAGTCCTCATCAGTCTGAACAATAACCCTTTGGAATTATTCTGTGACCTCTAAAGGAAATGATTTTATCAGGGTTCAAAGTTTAAGAAATGAGCCAATTGGAATTGATCATTTCATGGATATTGGCTTTAATTTATTAATAATTTTGACAGTATTTTTGTTTTTTGAAAATGCATCACACTCCTGGTGTAGGTCAGTGTGAACACTAATCCACTGGAATTATTCTGTGACCTCAAAAGGAAATTATTTTTTTCAGGGTTCAAATTTTAAGGAATGAGCCAATTGGTATTGATCATTTCATGGATTTTGGCTTTCATTTATTAATAATTTTGACAGTAATTTTTTTTTGAAAATGCATCTAACTACGTAATAGTACTCATCACTCTGAATGATAATACATTGGAATTGTGGGGCGACCTCTAAAGAGAATGATTTTGTGAAGATCCAAACGTGAGGAAATTAACCACTCAGTACAGATTTTATGGACTTTGCCTGTAATTTATTAATAATTTTGACAGCAAAGTTATTTCAAAATGCACCATACTCATAGCACTCATCACTCTGAACAACAATCCATTGAGATTATGTAGTGACCCACTAAGGAAATGATTTTAAATAAGAGGAGAAGACGCATTGCATGTTTGTCACGTGGGCTGGTGAGCTCTATTTATTTTGCTGCTAAAACAGTCTACTAGTGCATTATCTCAGTAAATTAGAATGGGAATTTTTTTTTTTTTTGTAATACGATTAAAAAGATACATTTTATGATATTGGTAATTATTTTTAAAATGAATTAAAAATCATGACATCTGTAATTTACTGAGATGTACCTGTGCATAATACACACTATATAGTACAAAATGTGTTTAACTACAAAAAAAAAACCATTGTTTGTAGTAAAAATGCAAATGGTACAATAAATCATTGAGGAATATGATGTTCATGTTTTATTCGGTATATCAAAAACAGTAATTAGCTTTTTATATGTTAAAGATAGAAAGACCGTATTATACCGAGGGAAATTCAGATTCTCAGGAAAATTGCAGCTTATCAATGAATCGTTAATCGATTGATAAGGTGAATCAACTTATGATGAATGAATTAATCGATAACTTGCATATCTTTTTGGTATGTTTGGCTTCTCTTCAGATCATATAAATCTTTCACCGTTCACTAAAGATTTTTGTGGAGAGATTTCTCAATTTTTTAATGCTCTGCATGTGTGGGGCGTTCTGACTCTGTATATGTAAAATGCATATAAATCTGAAGGAGTGTGCATGCATCACTGGCAAATGAGAGTGTGAGAATTGGATATTTCATTCCCATAAATTTGTGTTGTCTTTGTCTCACAAAGTTGAGACTTTTTTCTTCTTTAGGCCTAATTTGCAACTTTTGTGAATGGATTTTACTCTCACCAGTTAGGACAATTTTTTTTTCCCACCAGTTTCACTTTTTAAATGTTTTTATTGGGATGGGAGAGTTTTGTGGGGTTTTTTTTTTTTCAATTTAAAGAAGCTTAACTCTTACACATTACTTAAATAGTTGCCCACACAATCACAATCTTACACAGGGCCCCCCAAAAGCTAGAAATGGCCCTGTCTGCAACAGTACTTGTAGTGTCCCCTCAGTATTTACTGTTAAGAAAATGTTCTGGTTATTGTCCCCAGAACAGTGAAACATCTGCCTATGAGCAAACTATTTATAGCCTCATAGAGAAACTGAATGACAAAAAAGCAATAAATGCAGCATGAACATGTGGTCCACATTTATTAATTTATTGTTTTCCAAAATGCACAAATAAGAAGAGACACACAATCTAGAGGTTTTCATAAACCTTCATACATACAGTAAAACAAACTACAGAGCCATGTGGTTACATAACGCAGGCATGAGCTTAAAAAATCTAAATGTATAAAAAGATACATAATTAAATAAAAAATTGAAAGTTTATAAAAAATTTTACTTGCTCAAAAGTGAATATGAAAATCAAGAAACCATCTTTAAAAAAGGAATAGAAATATTTTGACATCAATAGCCTATGCACCTTTGTTCAAAGAGTTAGAATTTAGGCAGTTTACATTGGCATATATTATTTTATTGTTATTCATATCTTACATATCACATCCTCTTTTTTTAGACAAAGTCACCAACCTTCTGGTTCCCTGACATTTGTAACTGCTTTCAGTCACCTCTCAACAACAGTCAGTCTGGTTAAATCTGATGAGAAACACAACTTCACAAACGTAGAAACAGTCTTTTCTTTCAATAAACCAAAATACCTTCATTTATTCAAAAAAGAAAAAAAAACATTACAAACACCATAGTACCGCTATTCTCTTCTTCACACAAAAACTTGTTGAATATGAAGGGCAACAGAGTTAATCTTTGGGTTTAACTTGGAAAAATAAGGTCCTGTATGGAACTTTTGGACACTGTGGTTTTAGTGGCGTATAGTGGTCACTAAGTGAACTGCAGTCCCATTCACTGAATTTACTAGGTCCCATTCTCTAAAACATGGTGTGTTTGTGGTGTTTAACCTTCTAAAATGTGTTCTTGGGTCATATGACTTAAAAAAAAAATAATAAATAAATTCTCTCTTCATTTAGAAACATTTGTGCTTTAACATTCTGGCAGAATGAACAGAAGCTGATGTTGCTCTTCCAGGTTCTGTTTCCCTACATCACTAACAAATGCTCCAGTCTCCAGTTACAACCCATCATAGTGCTGCTGGCTGGGACGGCTATCCAGTCCCCACCCAGAGTCTGAGTCCAAGGTGTTAGCTTCAGACCTGACAATAGAAGTTAGCTTACTAAAAGTGGGTTTTATTGTTATTTTCTTGAAATTTCAGTCATCCCAATAGACATCCCTGTTCCCACCTGGTTTGCTAAACTACAGTCAATAATATATATAGAGTCATTTTGGCTTATTTTGTTATATTTTTGCTGTGATGGTAAATTGAATAATTAGCATTAGCTCTGCTAGGTGGTTGACTGTCTAGCATTAGCTTAACTGTCTGGTCATAGCTGTTTTTGATTACTATTTTCCACAAATTCCAAACACCCTCACTGGAATCCTTGTTCATCAACCAACACTTGACCATCTATGTATTTGTTAGATGTTATTTTAGCTTATTTTTAGTATAGTTTAAGTTTACTCTGATGAGGACCAAATTTGGCTAGCTGCTGTTAGCAGTTTTCCATTCACTCATTTGTAGTTGTTTCTGTGCTTACTGCACTCTAGGGAATGGCCGGCCACTGAAACCACACACTCCCGTTCACAACTAATGCATTTATTTCATTTATTCTTTAATTTAATTTATGTTGGCTGGCTCAAAGACTGTGCTTACTTCCCGAACTTGGAGCTAGCCAGCTATCATTAGCAACATCAATGGTGGAAGAAGAGGGAGGGTGGAGTTGACTGGGGCTCTTGAGCAATATTCACTGTTATGAGCCATTCTGAGGAAGACTGCAAAAGATGATTCACAATGATGAAGCAGTCATTAAAGGCAATTTGACCAAAATATGTCACAGACCTTTCATTAAGACCAGTGGGGACTGTCAACATGTGGAAAAAAAGGGCAATGAATGGGACCTTTAATATTTGTTCTCTGGTTTAAAAAAAGTTAATTTCTTCCTGGAAAATAAAACCATGATCCTATAGAAATAGAAAATGAAAATCTATCAAAAATACTCTGGTGTGAATAAATCTTGCGTAAAAATATTGAGATACTACCGAAGTGGAGTTTTCTGTTGTATAGTTTGTAGCACCACTGAGCTAGCTGATGCAAGGACACTTTATGCACAAGGGAGAAGAAGGGGTGGCTTCTGTTATTCCGAATGGCTGCGATAGTTCCACAAAATTACGCTACAGTTTAAAAAAAATTACACGCAAACTGCTTTAATAGGCAACTAATATAAGATCAATATGGGAGGAAACAACAATGTGTACAACGATGATGAACTATACAATAAAAGTCAGTGATAGCAAAAACAGTGCTGACAACTGGATTATTGCAAAATGATACTTAAACTCGAAATCGAAGTTTCTGAACATCACTGAGGTTTATTAAAAAAAAAAAAGTGCATTTAAAAAAAGCAATGAAAACAGTGATGCAAGAAGTCAGGACACTTTTGCATAAAATAATCAACTTAAATTATTTGGGTTGAAAACAAATTCTCAAATACGTGTAAATGTAATAGTTCTTTCCATTATGTGGGTGAATAAAGACGTGTGCTTCATTTTGGTTCACCAGCAGGAGGAGAGGAACCCAGGAGAGGAGACTTCGGTGAGACCTGGACAAAGTAAAAGTAAAATATGTGTTAGAGTTGAGGACTTTGAGAGTGTTTTGAGAAATGGGCATTTTGAGTTACAGCGACAGCTAAAGAAATGACTGCAAATTTTAGAAAGATTCTGAAGTTCAGTCACCACCCAAAACTTATGGTTTTAAAGTGAGAAATTTGACTGAATTATACATGCAATGCCGTTTCTAGCTTAGGGGGTTCTATGCAAGACTGTGTTTGGAAGTGAGTTCACACCCTTTAAAATGGTGGGGTGTGTTTATGTGTGTTGGGGGGGGGGGGTCTCTAGTCGCTACAAAAGCATAAAAAATGAACACAGGTTATTGTAGTGAAAACTGAAAAAAAAACATATAGAATGAAAATATAATCAGTGTCCATATAAATATTGCAAATTTAAATGAAAAACACATGAAAATCATAAATTTACAAGAAAAAATTGAAAATTTATATGAAAAAAATGGTAAATTTGTATCTTTTTGTGTACTTTTGCAAAAAAAAGGTGCAAATTCACAAAGAAAAAATAACACATTTATAAGGGTAAAAGTTTCAAATTTATGAGAAAAAAACTCGTTGCAAATTTATGGGGAAAAACAGCAAAGTAAAGACAGAAAACACAAATGAGAAAAAAATTGCAAATTCACAAGAAAAACTCGCACATTGATGAGAAAAAGCTGGACATTTAAGAGAAAAAAAAATCACAAATTTATAAGGAAAAAACTCACAAATTCAAGGAAAAGGTGCAAATTTACAAGGTAAAATATACAAATTTATGACAAAAAAATAATTTATGAGTAAAAATCATAAATTTATGAAAAAGAAAGCCCAAACTTAGGAGAAAAAGTTGTAAATTAAAAAAAAAAGGCAGAAATTTATGGAGAAAAAGGTGTTAATTTATGGGGCAAAAGCTCACAAATGTATGGGGGAAAAGCAGCAAATTTACAAGAAAAAAAGCTGCCAATTTATGGGGAAAAACAGTAAATTTAAGATACAGAAAACACAAATTTCTGAGAAAAAAAAAAACATTCACAGGAAAAAGTAGCAAATTCATGAGAGAAAAGTTGGAACTTTAAGGATTCAGGGATTCAAAGGC
The DNA here is from genome assembly GCA_020510985.1 of Pholidichthys leucotaenia. NCBI lineage: Eukaryota > Metazoa > Chordata > Actinopteri > Cichliformes > Pholidichthyidae > Pholidichthys > Pholidichthys leucotaenia. The sequence continues at coordinate 258,514,153 of CM035838.1, forward strand.
TTTATTAGCATGTGCACAGTTAAGAAATGCAACATTTCCTGAGCAATGAAATCCTCACTCTGCTGTCCGCAACGAATGCCAAGGTAATAAATACACATCAACACTAATACTAATAAAGGTAATAAACACACCTTAATACTAATACTAATAAATACACATTAAAAGCAATTAGGACAGTTAAAGCAGTTAAGACGAGAGGAAACAAGAAGAATGAAAATTCACTGGGTGATTATAACATGTCCCTGAGTAAATAAAAATTCACTGAGTGTGTACAATGGTAATTTTAATATCAGAGATAATATGAACCTGAGATGGCATGAGACTACATACAATATGCAAATGAGCAATGTATAAATTAGCATCCAATGTGAGAAGTCCTGATGATCTTCCCAGCTGTCTTCACCACTCTCTGCAGGCGTTTGCGGTCCAAAGCAGTAGTGCTGCCGTACCATGCAGTGATGCAGTTGGTTAAGTTAAGAGAAAAAAGTTGCAAATTTATCTGAAAAATGTGGAAATTTACAAGTAAAAAGACAATTTATAAGAAAATTTGCAAATGTATGGGAAAAAGTTGTACTTTTTTTTTTTTTAAATTCACAAATTTACAAGAAAAAAGTTGCAAATTTGGAAACAGCTTTGGACACAAGGACAATTTCAGACAATTCTTAACATTTTAATTCTCTTGACAGCACACACTAGCTGATGCAGCCAGACAGGGAGACCACACACCTGAAGCCTGTGGGAGCGCTTCACACGGTGATGACAACGTGTACTGAAATACTCACGGGAGAGGGAGGCTTTGCAAAGTTGAGGTGAGCATACAGAAGCACGGCAATGTCGTTCTGACTTGCCTCCAGGGCGATGGACAGAGCAGTGCTGCCATCCTGTATGATGAATGAGATGAGTTCGGTGAGTTTTTTTGTTTTAGAAAGCAGTTTTCATTTTGAGAGGAAAAAAAAAAAACAGAAATTTTTACGTTATCAGTGAGAGTGGCGTCACAGCCCGGCACAGACAGCAGCTGACGCACGATGTCCACATGACCGTGTTCGCACGCACACATGAGGGCGGTGGAGCCATCGTCATCGCGGATGTTGACCTGCGCCCCACAAGACAGCAGTGCCCGAACCATGTCCCCCCGACCGTGACTGACCGCCAGCATTAGGGCCGTCTGCCCCGCCTACAAACACACGTCAGATCTTTACCTCAATGTCCATGGATTCATGAGCTAGCATTCACCAGTTTGTCCCTGCTGACACTGAGTACATTCAGGGCTGTTTCCAGCTTCTCGGGAGCCCTGTGCAAGATTGTGTTTGGGGTCCGTGTTTTCATAATGGGGAAGAGTTCAAACCTTTCAAAATGTGGGGGAAAAATTTTAAAAATTTGAAAAATAAACTTGGGTCATTGTTGGGATGAACAGAAAAAAATTAAATCATTATCTAGAGCCAAAATTTAATAAGCAGCCATAAGGTTGCAAATTTAGGGGGGGGAAAAACATAAATTTCCGAGAAAAAAGCTGAAAATTTACATGAAAAAAGAAGCACATTTATGAGGAAAACTTGCAAATTTGCAAGAAAAAAGTCAAACTTATGAGAAAAATGTTGCAAATTTGCAAGGAAAAGTCAAATTTACAAGACAAAAATCTATGAGGAAAAAAACAGCCAATTCATAAAAAAGTCACTGATTTATGGAAAAAAAACAGATTGGTGATTAATATAATTATAGTTTAATTACTTTAATTATTAATGTTTGCTTTATAAGGGGTGGCCAAATTTATGCATGTCACTGTACAAGAAAAGTCACAAATTTATGAGTGCAAGGTTGCAAATAAAAGAGGAAACTCTTATGAATTTACAAGAAAATCAGCAAATTATATATTTTAAAAAAGCTGCAACTTTGGAAGAAATAGCAACAAACTGTGTGTTTCTGTCATTTGGTCATCTGCTGTCATGCTGCTGTTACACTGAAAATTCCCAGTTTGGGATCAATAAAGTCCACCCATCCATCCATCCATCATCTATCTATCTGTCTATCTATCTACCTACCTACCTACATATCTATATTTAAAAGTAAAAGATTGCACATTAAGAAGAAAAAAATACAAGAAAAAAGTTGCAAATTGAGTGCAAAGTTGTATATTTAAGAGGAAACAATTCTTTTGGTGCTAATGTTGACAGGCAGTTTAAACTTATACCTTTGCTGTTGTATTTCTTTTAAAGATCCACTCTGGCGGCTCTAAAACCACCTCAAAACCAATGTGTTTTGCCCATAATAGTATATTGTAGCTTTTTTATACACAAAAAAAAACTTTCATTGCCTTAGAATGGCTTGGAAAGACTTTTTATGTCTTTGACCTACTTAAGTATGTGCAGATCTATGAATATTCTAATTAGTGCCACCCATACTCCTGCCCACCAGTAGCTGGAAGAAGACGAGGACATTTACAAAGCTCCGAGAAGAAGTACCGTCATAGGTGAACCCATGGAAGAGTTGTTGCCCGGCCCGGCATGGAGGCTGGAAGGCTCCCTGCCGGTCTCTAGTCATCCACTCACTGCGGACTGCCTCGGTCCGGTGCACCAGCCAGCCGGCTCGCCTCCAAAGCGCTCCCCGGCCTCCTTCCTTCGGCGCTCGCCTCGTTTCGAGCTGCTCCAAGGCGAAGTGCTTGCCAGCCCTCAGCAAGGCGATCCCTGGTGAGTGGGTAACCAGAGACTGCTCCTTCGAGGGGAAGAGGGAGGAGCCGAGGAGCGCTCATTTCCTTCAGAGCGTTATCCCCAGCTCGCGGGGCGCACCAGCGGGTGCTCCCAGCAAGGCGAGCCCTCCAGCCGGGCAGCGACTGCCTCTCCGCTGCACCGAGAATGATCCTTCCGCTGGTTCACCTATGACGATACTTGCCCTGCCACTGCACCACGCATGCCAGGGCCGTCTCCCCCGGCATGCAGGCTGCAAACTCGTGTCCCCTCTGGTATTTTAGCAGGGACGCTGAGATTTTTCCAAATAAAATTAATCATTGCTGTTGTATTTGTATGTAATTTAAAAGAGGATTTCTTGCTCACACAGCCAAAAACTGAACACGTACGCGGGACTGAAAAGTTTATAGGCTGAAAAGTTGATAGTGGTCAAATTTGACCGAATGTGCTTTATTTTTCAACTTGGTCTCCCCTTGGGTCCACACACGTCTTCCATTAGTGTTGCAGTGCTTGGATCCCCGCTGTTGAAAAATAAACAACATTTGGTCAAATTTGACCACTATGAACTTTGCAGCCCCCCCGGTAATGTGCCATGTTTCCCAACTTGTAAAAAGCTGAGCTCTGCTTGCTCCTCAGCTCCTCCCTCTTCCCCCGAGAGAGTCAAGTAGGGATCTCAGTGCTTACCCTGATTGGTTAATGTTATAACCAATCAGGCTAAGCAGGAATACTGGCGTAGCTAGAAACACTCTGTCCAAATGGGTGTTTTTTTTTGTGGGGGGGGGGGGGAGCTTAAGCAGACATTCACAGCAGAAAAAACACATACTTGGGAGTTTGGAATGATTTTGCTCTTGATTTGTCTTGTAAATCACAAGAAACATGTTACAGACATGTTAAAAAAAGAAAAACTTGATTTTTGCTGGAGTGTCACTTTAAGGCTGAAATATATTTTGCAGCTCCATGCAGATTTTCTAGTCTAAACATTGTTCAGATGGCTCATTCCACAACAGAACTGTCAACCCAGAACTGTCAACCCTTCGTTTAGACCTTTTAAGCGTGGCGGTGCAGTACAACTTAAGGGGCAGTAGTGGGCGCACCTGGCTGGCCTTGGCGTTGACGTCCCCGGTGCGCAGCAGCTGCAGAACAGTCTGAAGGTCGCTGTCGGAGTGGAAGGCAGCCAGAGCCGTCAGCATGATGGCCGTGTAGCCCGCCTTGTTCTGCTTGTCAGCGTTACACAGACCTATGAGAAAGACAGAGCCAATCACAGTGACAGGACAGCAGCACAAACAAGACACAAGATGGCGCACAGAGCTCCAAAAATACCTAGAGTTCACACCTCTGCTAAAACTTAGCTAAGCGCTAGATCAAGATTTTTACCCACCTCCCATAAAACCCAGATTTTCCATCAAGCTGCATGGAAAATTCTCAGAAAATTTAACAAGTACATAAAAAACACAACTTATCTCACAGTGTTAAAAAGACAAAGAAGAAAAATCCTGCATCGGCACCTTGATTTGAAGCCGCATCATATTCTGTACACGCATGGATACACAGCTACATTTACTTTTGAATTTCTATAGTTCCATGCATACATTTATGAGAAATTAAAGGGGACATGTGATGAAAATTCCACTTTTTCAGTGCTTTTGTGCATCTATCTGGGTATCTGGAGAGTCTACCAATAGAAAACTGTGAAAAAACAAAACCTTGTCACTTTGTTAGTGTCAGCCTTTGTCTCAATATCTCTTTCTAAAGGAACGGTTTTGATTCTGCTCCGGTTGTGATGTGAGAACTGAAGCTTTTTGGAATTATACCATTCTCCCAGCTTCATCGCCACCCACTTTAATGACGCTGCGAGGATCTCCATGAACATTCAAATTCATACTGACAGTGTTATTATGGCTGCTATAGAGTTAGCTTGGTGACCATTGTTTATATTGCTACTTTCTTTAAATACCAGTTACCACACTAGACATCCATTGTTCCCACCTGGTACATTAATCCAGTTGATGATATATTTTGCATTATTCTCTCTTATTTTGTTAGATTTTGAACATAATAGACCAGGACATCACTAGTACCTTCGCTAACTAGTCAAAGTCAGGTTTTCTTCTACCCTGGAAACTGCCTTGGTGAGACCTGACGGGTGAGCCAGCCACACGCTCGCTTAGCTGGTCAGGTCTTGGTCCTTTCAACCACTCACACCACACACCCCTGTCCCCAGTAATGCTTTGTTTGGGTTTTTATTTAGCTCAGTCTATCTTTACCATCTGGAGCTAACATAAGCCTCAAAATGACGGCCACCCCATCTCCACCGAAATTCTCAAGGTGAAGAAAGAGGGAAGGTAGGGGTGATGGGGCTCAGGGAGTCATTCCGGTGAAGTGGGGTTAAAATGGGTTGAAAATAGTGCTGAAACAACTAAACGCTGATGTAATTTGACCACAGAATGTCACAGAGATTTCATTAAGACCTCAGGGAACTGTGCCAACTGTGGAAAAAATGCATCATCCCTCCCCTTTAAAGAGAATTTCCAAAAATGTCCAATCTTGTAATGCTAAACAAAGTGGAGAAAAAAGCCTTTGATCTGTCTCAGAATGTAATGGGCTCTACTGTGGACAAAGCGCCACTATACCATCATTTTTAACTAAAATCAAGAAAGTAATTTTTGCATAAAAGCCCTTATGAGAAAAATAGACATGGCACTGAAAACATAATCTACTTTGTGGAAGTAATAAATCATAAGATAAACCTGCTCAATCATTTGCATTTACAGGAGCATTAAAACATGTTTAGGGTTAAAAAATGTGGTCTACATTGTTATATTAAATCAGCACAATGCAGGTGGCCTTTTTTATCCTTGTGAAACACACATTACAACACGCAATATTCTCAGCTCACCAGTGTCCAGCAGAAGTTTTACCACGGGGAAGTTGGAGTGGGACACGGTGTAGTGAAGCGCCGTGTTCCCATTTCCGTCGGCCATGTTAATCACAAACTCCAACAGCTGTGGCGAAATGGAGGCGAAGATGTCCATGTAGGCCTTGACAACGGCTGTGTCGGCCGTTTTGTGACAGGACACACGCAGCCACTCCTGCAGCACTGTGGTGTAGGCCGCCCTCTGAGATCACACACAGAGAGGACGCTTTAGGAAAATAAACACCAGGCAGAGGGCTGTGGAAATGCAAGAGTACAGGTCCGTCATGCAGACAGACCAAGTAAAACAAACTCTTAAAACAGGTTTGCTGGAATCTAAACTTCTGGAACTGCATGGGTTCTTTGATCTCTGGCAAATGCAAAAATTGTGAAATAACAACTAAAGTGGATTCAGATTTGGTGTATTCCACATATTCAATAACATCAAATTGCTTTATTTCTTAATACAGTAATTTAGAGCTCTTTAATCACACCGTAACTGTCTATGCGTCCTGTGATGCCTTTGATGGTCTGACCTCTGCTCACAGGGCCGTTTCTAACTTCCTGTTAGAAACCGTTTCTAAGTTCAAACCCTTTAAAATGAATAAAAAAAATTAAACCATCACATGGAGTAAAAATGTCCAAGTTTATTTACAAGGAAAAAAAGGTGCACATTTTTGAAAGAAAAAGTTACAAATTTAAGAGACTAATTCACAAATTTATGAGAAGTTGCTTATTAAAGAAAAAAGTTACATATTTACAAGAAATAAGCCACACAACAGATGGAAATTAGCCACTGGCTACAATCTGGTAAGTTTATATTGATTGATATCAGTGTTCATAAACTTGCACTTTCCTTAAAGATGTACTCCGGCGGCTCTAAAACCACCTCAAAAACAAGTATGTATTGCCCAAAATAGTATATTGTGACTTTTTACCCCCCAAAAGAACTTTCATTGCCTGAGAATTGTTTGGAAAGAGATTTTAAATCTTGCACCTACTTAAATATGCGCGGATCTATGAATATTGTAATTAGCGGCCTGCAGTGCTTGCAGTGATTGGTCGCCGCACTCCCAACCTGTAGGGCTTGCACGTGATTGGTTGCCGCGACTCCTGGTGGGTAGGCTGCTAGTGTGTTCAAGACACTTCAGGACATTAAAGCTTTGCCTATAGCTTTAAAAGTAAAAAGCGAAACATTTTTCTGAAAACAGTCGAGGCGAAAGATAAATGTGTAGTTGCCAAATACGCGTTTACTTTATACTAACAACCAGTCCCCCGTCCGACGGCGACTGACCAGGGAGGTGGCCTGATTTGAATGTGGCTGCTCTCAGCTCACAGTGCGGCGCCCCATCCTCCGGCGAAGTGAGCCGAGAGCAGCTTGAGTTGAAATGAATATTCAAATCTCCGCCCATCTCTTTGTCTTTATACCCTGATTGGTGGAGCCTTGAGTATTTTTATCATGTTTATAGTCAGCTTCATGTGTGCCTGTGTTTGTGTCTATGTTGAATGTAATTGTGGTTTGTAAATATGGATGTCACCAGACTGCAAAACAAATCTACCTACGGGTACAAATAAAGTAACCTGAACCTGAACCTGAACCTCTCTGCTGCTACCCCAACACGCTCTGAGGCAATCCTGCTGCTCCGCAGCTCCTCCCTCTTCCCCTGAGGTAGCCAAGAGTGTCCATCTGATTGGTTAATGTTGTAACCAACCAGGCTATGCACGAATAGTTACGTAGCTACTAACAGTCTGTCCAAATCTGCCTTTTTTGAGAGGTGGTGGAGTTGAAGAAGACATTCATAGCAAAAAAACACATACTTGGGAGTTTGGAATGATTTTACTCTTGATATGTCTTATAAATCACAAGAAACATGTCCTATACATGTTAACAACATAAAAAAAACTTGATTTTTGCTGGAGTGTCACTTTAAAAAAAACAACAAAAAAAATTGAGAAAAAAAATTGTAAATTTTTGTGAAAAATATCTTCAATTTACCGAAAAAGTTGCACATTTACAAGTTAAAAGTAGCAAATGAAGTTACAAATTTATGAGAAAACAAGTTGAAGGTAATTTTAATTCTCCCTCCATAGTTTTTTAGGGTGACCTTGGGGGCCCTCTAATGGCTAAGGGGGCCTGTTTTTATTTGCATACTCTGCTTTTGAGATGGTAACAACCTCCCTCGGTTCATTATGTCACCTGAATCAGTGATTTGACTCTGATGCTGAGAACACATGCTTATAGATGGTCAAACATCTACCAATAAAACTATATAAATTATTTTAATTGTATCTCAAAATAAAATGTTCCTGTGACAGTACAGCTTAATATTTTCCCATCCTTTATATGTAATATCTACTTCATTTAAACTTCTTATTAATGAGCCATGATCACAGGTAAATATACGTAGATAAAATGTATTTACAGCAAGTTGTTGTTTTTCACAAACTCCAATTCTAATGAAGTTGCGATGTTGGCAGAGTTTTAACTTACACTTGTGGATGTTGCAACAAACTGTGTTAACTGACACTGGTTTTCCAAAGTGATCCTGAGTTCCAAAGTGTTCCTGTGGTAAGGTCCTTTACAGAATGATGTTGGTTTTTAATGCAGTGCCGCATGAGGGATCATAGATCACAAGCATTCACTGTTTCCACTTACATGCAGACATTTCTCTGGATTCTCTGAATCTTTTGATGATGTTATGGACTGTAGTTAATGAAGATCCCTAAATTCTTTTCAACTGTACACTGAGAAACATTGTTCTTAAAAACTGTTGGACTATTTGTCCATGCAGCTGTTCACAGAATGGTAAACCTCACCACAAACTTGCTTGTGAATGACTAAGCTTTTTGGGGATGCTCCTTAGATACCCAATCATGACACTCACCTGTTTCCAATTAACCTGTTCACCTGCGGAATGTTCCAAAAAGGTGTTTTTTGAGCATTCCTCAACTTTCCCAGTCTCTTCTTGCCCCTGTCCCAGCATTTTTGGAATATGTTGCAGGCATCAAATTAAAAATGAATGAATATTTGAAAAAAATAAAGTTCATCAGTTTGAACATTAAATATCTTGTCTTTGTAATATAGGTTGAAAAGGATGTGCAAATCATTTCATTCTGTTTTTCTTTAAGTTTTACACAACGTCCCAACTCAAATGGAATTGGAGTTTGCATGTCTTTTGTTATTAATGTGGACCGTCTTGGAATACCTGGACAGAAAACAGTCACGATAGTTAGTAAATCTGCAGGTAAATAAAGGGAATCCATTTCAGCACGTACCGCTGCTTGTTGGCTGAAGGCGTTGGGTTCCCCTAGGGCTTTCTGCAGGGCGTGCAGCACTGACATGAGGCTGTCACTAAGCTCCAGTCTGTGACAGACAAGAAGACAAATCAGTCACTGATCCCCTAAGGCAGACTGTAGGTAAACAAGGCTACATTCACATTACCAGCCTGAAGTGACTCAAATCATTTTTGTTTTTGTTAATGTGGGACAGATCTGTCTTAACACAGAAAGCAGATTTTCAGATCGGACTTTTACACTGGATCTATGGTCCTAGAGCAGATATCCACTACTGTTCAAAAGTTTGTAATTGCTCAGAAGTTTACTTGTTTTCTATGAAAAACACATTTTCCCCAATACAGAAACTTCAAATTAATGAGACACACAGGGCCAACACTGATAGTGTTTTCAATGATAAATGTACTTGGAAAATTATGATTTTTAAAGGAAGATCCACAGTGACACAGAGGGCCGTTATTAGCAACCATCAGGCCTGTGTTTCAGTGACATGCAATGTTTGCTCATTCAGGTTCATCGTTATGGAAGGCTAATTTATCATTTGGTATATTTTAAATTCAAAGTCATTTCATTTTATTGTATGGTGTCCTTAAGTGTTGTGAAAGGTGCCTATAAATAAAATGTATTATTATTATTATGTGTGCTTTCAAGGAAAACATGAAAAATGTCCAATGTGTATAATCCGATTTTTGGTTATGCAACTTGAAGGAGAACTATCAGATCAGAATTAAAGCAATTTTGTGCCTCTGTGCATGCATAAGGCACTTAAGTAAACAGTCAGCACCGTTGCAAGCATCAGCTGGCAGCTACAGCTAAACCGGCTAATGCGCGACATTTGGCTCACTTTCTTTGGGACCTCATCACATTCAGCTGACTGACTACCTGCCGTCTTCCACAGCAAAATCCCAAACACATTTTTAATTAAAAAAAACACATTAACTTCTTACTGTTTAAAGGCAATGGCTCTCATACATGAAAAGTGAATAAATCTGTGAGTGGATTTGTGTGTAAATCACCCCTGTACTAAAAACCTACACTGGATTGACGAACTGCACAAAACCCTGATTTGATCATATACACGTGTACGTTCATGCATGCCAATCAATCGTAAAGTGACACCGCATTCCGGATGGTCGTCAATTAGCATAAATCACCACCCATGAATCCCCATAAAAGGAGGTGTGGAGAGGTGCACCCTGATGATCTGACGATGTAGCACGAGTAAAGAACTTCTCAGAAGCTGCAACTGAAGTTATCGTGAGTGAAGTAGAGGCGAGAAGAAAAGAATGATTTTCTCCTGTCAGTATGGCATAAGTGATACAGGAAAAACAACGGTCTGGAGGGAGGCGACTGATGCTGACCGGGGGGGGGGGGGGCTGCAACAGCTGGAGGAGGTGCATCACAGTTGAAACTTTTTTTTTCCCCTGAGAGCTCCATTTATTGCAGACGGGCACCTCCAGAGAGTCAACAGGAAACTCACAAGGTAAGGTGTCAAGGTGACTAAACTTGTTCTATCACAATACATTCTGACAGCCATCACTAATAGCTTGGTGTTTGGTCAGTAACATGGGCCTTGCCATCTTGCCACTCAAAGAAATTCACATAATGAAAAAAAAAAACAAAACTGTTTTTATTTACGAGAAGTTCAGCGTTAACATTTTAATGAATGCCAAAACACAAATTTCTCCTATGAACAGTTTACGCACAAATAACGCTCTGCTTTGAACGATCTGCTACATATATGTTTTTCATATTGTTGATGAAACAAGATGTATCGATGTTTCAGAGGGCAGACGTGTGTAAAACTGTAGATTACCTGACTTTTTTGGAGGAAGCTGGGGCAGTCTCATTTGCAGTGACTTCAGATGCTGGCTTGGACTCTGATTGGCTGGCCGATACAGGGGTCTCAGAATGAATCACGCACTGCTGCTTTGTGATTTCTGTGGTTTTTGTGACACAGGGCGATGATGATGAAGACATTACCAGCGTGGGAGAAACCTGTGTGACTATGTGCTTCTCTGATATCTGGTCGACACTCTTGGAGTCACTTGTGGCGTTCAGAGCAGTCGGGCTGGGGTCTGATGCTGGTGGCGGTGAGGCACATTTTTCCACTATAGTATCTGTTGCTGGTGAGTGGGATGCTTTGTTTGACTGGACCATGTCTACATTTGCAGACTGTGAGTCTGGAATGACCGCTGGCAGTTTGACGGCAATTTGCTGAGGTATGTCAGTGCTCTGTGGCGGCTGGGTAACCTGTTGGTGGCGGGCAGTAGACTCTGGTAGTTTTTCTCTGGCTTCATGATATTCACTCGAATCGCTCCCCTCGTCGGAGCTCTCGCTGCTGCTGTCTTCTGAGGATGTGGACTCATAGCTGGTAGGAAAAAAAAAGGATTTTCACCTCACTATTAATACTTTTTCTTTTCTAATTTGCACACTTTTTCCAGCTCTTACCCTCCATTGACTCCAATGAATTGCAGGTTTTTCTTTGTGGTGGGAGAGCCTGGCTCACCTTCTGCTTTGCGCTTCATAATGGATCTCAGCGAGGACTGAGGTGACGAGGCTTGAAATGACACCAGTGGTTTTACAAACAGCAGGAACATGATGTGCTTAGAGGGAGTTAGCATGATGTTCAGAGTTTAATTTACATACCAGCCTTAGATGAGACTTCTTGTGACTGGGCCGATTCACTGGATTCATGCAGGTGTGTGTCTTCTTCTTTTGAGTGCACAATCTGATTACCGGGCGCTACAGTGACGGCAGGATTAGACACTGGTACGGAGGTGGACAACCTGCTCTTCAGGACATCACGCACCTGCTTGGAGCTGACGGCAATGGGCAGCTCAATCGGAGCTTCTGTGACAGAAAGAAATGACACAATAGCAGTTAACTCAATGTTAAATAAGTTTGTTTTAGCATCTATGTTTCAGGATTATAGTTATCAGCGTTATTGTCTTAGACCATTAATTGTTTGTACAGTTTTATTCTATATACTTTATTAACTTTCTTGAACTGAAAATGCTGTTTAATAATTCATGTCAGAAGCATGCACATACAAAACAATAGGGGTCCAAGTAAGAGCCTTGGAGGACACCACAGATAGAAGAGGCAGCAGTGTTCTGTGAAAATAATTTAGCCTTGTTTACTCCACCAAACAAAATATTTTGAATGATGATATCTGTGGCATATCTGAAGCATTTGGAGAGCTATTCAAGCTTCATTTGATAAGCCAGCTTCACCCACTTAAACTCTGAGTAATCATGTGTAAGGCAAACTGACATGAAATCTTCAACGGTAAATCAAGTGCTTGTATACTAAACAAAAATATAAATGAAACGCTTCTAATTTTTCTCTTATGTTTGTTTAAAAGTTGCAAATTCATAATTTTTCTGTGCCCCTAAAAACATTTTAGGCTGCTGTCATAGGAGCATGTGGAGCCCTACGCAATATCCCCTATGTCTCGAATAGGGAAGAGTTCAATTCCTTTATAATGGAAAGAAAATTTCTCCCCTTCCAACAAAACAGAATTAATTTGGGTCTCTGTCTACATGAACAGGAAAAAAAATAAACTATACAGAATATAAAAATTTAACCAGTGTACATGCGAACATTGAAAATTTACAAGAAAAAAAAATGAAAATGTAGCAAAGTACGAAAAAGGTCTCAAATTTACAAGAAAAAAGTTGAAGTTAATTTTATTCCCCCCCCCCCCCCAAAAAAAATAAAAAAATTATGAGGGTGAAGTTGTAGCTTTGGGTCCCCTAACGGCTGAGAGGGCTTGCTGCATTTGTGTACTCTGCTTTATAGCTAGAAACGGCTTTGCTTACAGTCTTTAGTCCATTTCAATGAAACTCTAGTTGAATTTCTAAACCGGTGTGCTTTGTTTTATCTGGGGTGACCCAAAACAAGATGATCAGGACCTCCAAAAAGAGGTGGTCTCAATCTGAATCATTTGGTGAACTCTATTGCAGTCTGGGGAATGAGCATAAAGACCTAAACAGGACAAAAAAGCTATGAATCGCATTGCTTCAGAACACTGGATTATAGGTAGATTTTAATGCCTTCTGTTTATAAACCCAAACATGTTGGCTGGAGGTGCGGACTGGTTTGCTGACACGTGACTAACTCCACGACACACAAAAATACTGAAATTTATGCAGTGTGTAGTGAAAGGCTTGGAGAAAAGGAGAAGAGGGTGGCAGCCTCTGGCGGATGACCTATAAGTTCCTCAAGGAACTCAAGGGTTAAATGAATGAATGATTGGAGACAAGGTGTTAAGAGATCAGCACTACAATGCTGTATCAAAGTATGGTCACAGAAACATGCACTAATCCAGAGTTCTTCCTGGCTATAAAGCAGAATACATAAATGCAGCGAGCCCTTTCAACCACTAGGGGGCCCAAGCTACAACTTCACCCTCAATATTTTCAGGGGGAGAATTGAAAAGACCTTCAACTTTTTTTTTCCTTGTAAAACTGCAAATGTTTTCTCTTTAACTTGCAACCTTTTTTCACATAAATTTAGATTTTTTTTTTAAATGTTCTTGCAAGTGCAAGTTTTTCTAATCAAATTTAAACTTTTTCTTGTAAATGTGCAATGTTCATATGGATGCTGGTTAAATTTTTATTCTATGTAATGGATTAATTTTTCTTCCTGCCCATCTAAACAATGACCCAAATTTATTTCTTAATGCTTTTGTTGGGAGGGCAGAGACCCCCACCCACCCCATTTTAAAGGGTTTGAACACTTGCCCATTACAAAAACAGGGGTCCTAAAAAGCTTGAAATGGGCCTGCATTAGTCAACAACACAGGATCTACTTCCTGTATTTATTTTTCTGGTTCATGTGACAAACACATCTGACCAATAAGTGGAGAGGATGTTCTCATTGGTTTGAAGTGTTATAAGAAACCAAACCAGGGGAAAAATGCTAAAAAATCACAAACTCATCAAGTGATCTGAACCAACACAACTGGGAATTTGATGCCATCTGACTCTGACCTTCAGTTCGTCCTTTCTGATGGCTCTCCACACCTCCTCCAGCCTGCTGATGGGATGGGGAGCTGCAGGTCTCCGCTCGGAGCAGCGTGCCCACCTCCACCACAGTCGGCTGCTCCAGTGTGTAGACCTGGATCCCCACGGTTCTCTGGTCCCTCTGAGGCTGCTGTGTGAAACTGACTAGTGTGTGCAGGCTGCAGCCTTGCCGCTCTTGCCAGCCTGTGCTGGTAGCCATGACCGGATGTTCCGCCTGGGGGGCTTTCTTGACTGCCGCGACTTGTTGCTGTGCAGCCTGCAGATCCTGCATTGTCCTCTTTAGCTTGCCCTCAAGTTTACCCACTTGATTTTTGAGAGCCTCCGTCTCGGGCAGCAGGCCCAGGTCTTTCTCACAAACCCAAACCCCAACATCCCGACTGTTCCTCGAATCCTCTGGTCCCACTCCAATGGTGCGTACCTCCCGCTTTGCATCTGGCCGAGCCCCACCCACAATCACCGTGTCTTCAATCTCACACCCCGAGTCTTGCTTGGAGGCTTCAGGCGTAGATGGAGACAATGGGCCTGCTGGCTTGCTGCTGCTCTTAGCTCCAGCACTCACCTCCTCCTCAGGAATGTCAATATACAGCTCCCCCCGAGAACGACCTCTGTTGAACCCCAAAGTGTGGCCCAGGAATTTTTGGCTCTTCAGCTGGACACTGAGCTGCCGTTTCTCCTCCTGCAGCACTGAGATTTTGACCTGGAGCACAGGGATGGTCTTCACCTGCTCCTCCAGCTCCCTGATCTTCCTCAGGGCTGCAGCCATCTGCTCCCTGACATGCTGCAAGTGCGCTGGGGTTGGAGTCACTGGGGTGGACAGGCCAGAGCTCATGGGGGTGAAGGATCCACCTCCACCCTGTGCCCGGTTGAAGCTGTGTGCACTGCTGATGGAGGTGTTGGAGCCCGCTACACTGCTGTGCATACTGCCCAGGTTGGAAAATCTCCGCCCCTCCTTTTCTTCTTCCAGCTTCCTGCGAGCATCCAACAGGGTCTTCTCAACCCGGGCTGTGCTGAAGCTGGGCCGCTGCGTTGTGTGATAGCCCGGTGCACAGTAGGAGTAGGACGAATGCCGGCTGTCTATACTGGCATTGGAGCAGAGAGACTCCGTGGAGGTCCACCAGGAGCCAGCGTAGCCATAGCCACGGGGCAAAGAGCCATAGCGCGGCCGGCGTTGGATAGGCACCTTTTTGATGGTGTTGCCCTTTTCTATGTCGTTAACATATTTGAGGAAGTCTAGGTCCAGACGGTAGCCATAGGGGGTCTCCACTGAGTAGGGCGCCTCCTGTTCTTTGGTGTGGAGAGACGGGGGAGCAGGCGGGTTGAGTTTCCCTGCAGGGGAAGGAAATCAGCATTAAACAACCCGAACTGTGCGTCTAATCTTGGGCTCAGACTTCAGAAAACAGTATTAGAGTGAAGGTACATTGAATGTAAGTCATGAACTCAACACTGGGCCAAGTTTGGTTTGACAAAAGAACTGGAGCCGTTTTCTCTAAAATTTATACAATACAGTCCACTAAACCCTACCTTAACTAGAAACATGTAAACATATGAGAGGCTGAAAGTGATCTGAGATATTTATGTCCCTAATATATACACTACTTTTGAATTTTATCCCAGGGACAGTTACATTTTACCACTGTGCTGACAATTTTTTATGATACTGAGAAAATAAATTCCTTTGATGCAGGAAAAAAAAAGTTTTACAGTTTCTCGCTTAATATAAGATTTTAGTGACTTCATGAAACTTTGGCTGTTTGTAGCAGCTGGAATCTCTTCTGCTGTATTTTTTTTTTTCATATTGAGGCAAAAGTTTCCAATGGGTGACAGCTCCAAAATGGATTACACTAAATTATGTTTTGATATTAAAAAGAATGCAGTTTGGGATTGTCTTACTGAAATGAAATGAGTAAAAAAAAAAAAAAAAACTTCATCTCAGTGGGGATGCATATTTTGCTCTAAAACCTTGAATTGACTCCCATAAACTTGTAGTGTAAACTCAACCTTCGGCACCATGTTAAATGGTGGGATTGTGTTTATTTTGGAGTTAAATGCGCAACATTTCTGACACCAAACAGCAGGAAACATACCTTAGCATCAGTGCAGAGCCTTTTCTACAGTAGAAACATCTTTCATATGGAAACTATAGTGTATGTTTTATGCATTTCTTTTAGACTCAACATGTATCTTTGTCCAGCATTAAAGAGCCCCTATTATGCACTTTTTTCACATGTTGACATACTGTAGCTCCTGTAGGCATTAATGTAATATCAGTGAGCTCTTCTCAAAATGGGTCGTTTTATGGCTTACTGATTTAAATGTCAATGAACCCCAGCTCACCCCACCCTCCCTCTTTCATCATTTCTCTGAGATTTTGATGATGGCAGAATGTTTGAGTCTAATGTTAACTTTTAGCTTTGGTTGTTGGACTAAGTAACACACTAACAAATACTGGCTGAACATATAGAGAAGAGCTCCAAAAACCATGGTCAGGCTGCTAGCTACGCTTTAGCTTTGTGAGCTCTGAGGCTCAGTGGGAAACTTCCTCTTCTCCAAGGAGAGGGCGCGTCAGACTAGCCACGGGATAGTTCTCTGTGCGAGAGGAGAGCTCCTGTGCAGGTGGACTCTGGTGCTGTTTGGCTTTGCAGACCGTATGATGTCAGAAAACTCTACATAATTCTCTAAAATAAAGGGGAACACCCGCCAAAAGCTCTTTATTTGTGCCTTTACAGCTGGATCTGTCCTAGACGGTGCAAGATATTTGCACCACTTTACTACAGTGCATGTTTAAAAGGTGCACAAACTGGTGTATAATTATACAGTACTTTATACATATTCACAACTTTTTTGAAAATCAGTCAAAGTTTAGTATAACCCAATCATCTGATCAAAAGAAAGTTGTGTGACACTTTAAATTCTGCTAAAATTAAAATAATTTTAATACCATAGAAACTGTACCTGGGAAGCCAGGGTCCATACGCAGCACCTGAGCCATGATGAGCTTGAGGTTGCCTTTCAGTCACACACACACTCCCACCTGTGGGATGGACAGATGTTTGGATTATTGCATAGAAAATGACTTCAGGAAAGAACAATCTGTAACAATTTATCAATCTGAGGTGACAGCCTAAGTTTTAGCTCTGATAAGTTATTTAAGAGTTAAAGGAATAAAAACAAACCCTGCAAAACTTCACAAATTAATAAACACAAACAGAATAAATCTATGAAAAATCAAAACAATATTCATCCATTTCAGTCAAATCAACATGCAAAAATTAGAATACAAGAAACTGGGACTCTGGCTTAGTGTAAAAGTATTCAAAAAATAAACACAAGTTTTCTGCTTTGTCCCTCAGGACTTTGTAACTTCACAAATTCTCCTGGCAAACACAGACCTTTTGTACACATGCACAGACCTGATTTTCTCACACAGGTTTATTTTACTGGGTGACAAAGCTTGATTTACAACTACAAACTCTGGACAATTTGTGAACATTAATTTACAAGTTCAAAATCTTTCTGACCCTAAGCTGAGCCCATATAATCCCGGGATTTTACAGAGATCAGTGCCAGCAGTCGGCAGGTCTTCGCACACTTTTCACCTCATCAATCCCATCTCTCCTGCAGGATTATGCTGTTTGAATTTAGTGAGCAGTGAAAGGGGTTTGACTGATGTGTGTGTGAAGGTGTTCTGTGGGCTCAGGGTCACAGAACATGTGTGCATTAATTATGTGACAAAAACCCCCCAACAAAGTTAAACTTGGGTTGTGTTAATTAGTTGTTTACGCACTGACTTTGATAACACTAATAAACCACCAAACAAAATGATCAGCGTTAAAGGGGACATATCATGCTCTTTTCCACATGTTGACACAGTTCCCAGGGGTTTTAATGAAATGTCTATGACCTCAGAATTTGAATACCACAGCGGCACCATTTCCTCCCAAAATAAACACCTTTCTTTACAACAACCCATTTCAGTGTTGCTTTAAATGCTAATGAGCCTCACCCCACCGTCTCGCTTCCGTCACTTCTGAGATCTGCGGTTAAGGCTAGCATTAGCTCACTGGCTGCACTTGTCAGACATCGCTTGAACTATTTAAACAAAAACTGGTTGAAGGTGGGAGGGGAAAAAAAAGCTCAAGTGAAACATCACGGGGGACGGGGATGTTTGTGTGGGCAGCTATGCTAGCTGCAGCTAACTGCAGCTGGTGGAGAAACCATATAACAATCTTAAAATAAGCTAAAATCTATGGAATGAGATATATGGTCAAGCACTGGCAGATGGTCCACCTGGAATCACAGACGTTGGACGTGGTGAGGGGAGTCACAACCAGTTTGTAAGATAGGTTAACTCAGCTAGCCCATCTGCTGGTGTGATTACAGGGCCAAAATAAATAAGATCTAATTACAGCTGGGACCAAGTGTGGATTAATGAACCAGCCGGGAACATGAAAGTCTAGTGGGATGAGTAGAAAATATAGAGAAGTAGCCATAAAACTGTAGTTGCTCTAGTAAGCTAATGAGGTTAGCTGGATTGTCGGTGTGTGGTTTTGGAAACTCATTCAGATGCATAAACTCCCACTGTCATTTGGTGTTTCGATTCTTTCTCTCTGTCTAAAGGGCAATCTGACTGTGTTAGATGGTCCTTCTTCACCAAGGATGGGAAGATTCTGACTTAAGGAATGCCAAAACATAGGGCTGTGCGATGTGATGATATACAGTATATCTGATGAGATAAAAACGTCTGTCGCTTCATAGAACACTCTTAACGTTTATATCGTGATTTAAAATACACATACTCCTGTTATTTGTCAGCGCCCCACCTCTACCCCAAAGTGCATGCAGTGGAACAGATGTGTGGTAGGTGGCTAGGTTTTAGTCCGTGGTCGCTAACTCCAAACTACCAGTTTGGTCAAATAGCTGCTACTCCTGTTTGCCAGGGATGTGGAACTGTTTCCCATCGTGCTGCGTCTGAGAGGATCGACCGCTAGCCTTGTTTTAATAGGAAGTAACGTTAACACCATGTCTAATTATAAAACAGCAAATGCTAAATGATGATGCTAAGTTGTGCCAATAGGAAACATTATAGTGTATCAGGCCATCGTTTCTTTGGTTTAAATTACTGCTGAGTTTCTTAGTTTTGTCTGAAAAAATTATTAAAGCTGCAAAAGTCTACTACTACTACTACATACATGCAAAATAAATAATAAATAAATTAAAATGGATCGGAGGAGCAAGTTGGCTCTTAATGTAATTTATTTGATTTTTAATAATTTTAATTAGTCGAGTAATGATAATGAATAAAGTTAGTCAAAACATGTATTTTATTACCTTTTGTGTCTTTGATTTTCAGATCATGACCAATCTGAAACATTTTTACTAAGAAGCAAACACGTTAAATCAGGCTGCAGGTCAACACTTAAATTGTCATTGATTTAAACTAACGGCTAATTTATATCTGTAGATGGCAGTGATGGGCAATTTTCTCATTTTCATACATTTTTTTTATATCCACCTTATTCCTGGGGGCGCCGCTGTAGGAATGATTATGGGTGGAGCTTCCGGTTTCGGCTGACCTAGTGTTAAATCAGTAAGAATGGAGTAGCAGGGGCATTTAAAATAGCGTTTTTAAAAGGTTTTCATATTCATTTTAATGTATAGTCCACATACGTGTTTTGCACTCAAGTGGCAGCTAATTTCAGCACTTGTAGTTTTTGTATTTTAGAATGTTTTTGCGTAGTTCTGGTACTTGCTGCTGTTCGTGGTGTGATGCTCCTCACAGATAAGCACAGCTAAATCTGTGGCTTCAACAGCAATGAGTAGATCATGCACTGGAAACTAAAAGATTGTTTGTGTGATCGGTGGTACAGACACAGCAGCACCAGGTATGTTTTCACTTGTATGAATGTCACAGATCTGATGTTTACCCCGAATTTAAAACGCCGAAGCACGGTGTTGTGGTTCTTTGTGGCTCTGACTAGACTCTACATCTGCTCTGAGGTAAATTTGATTATGTCCAACATATTTTAACAAAACGCAGCCGACTTTATTGCGGTGGAGACATTGCTATATCTCAGAGCTTTTATTTGTTTACAGCGTTAGCATGTTAGCAGTGGTGCTAACTAACGGAGCTACTGGCCACTTTTTAAGGTCATCTTCTCCTCCCTCCATAGTCGTGGGATGTGGTATGATTATATGACTGTTTTTGAGGTGCAAAAGGCCATGTTCCTGCATTTTTGATGCCGAAGTCATTGTTTCTTTGACAAGGAAAAGTGTCCCGTTTCAGTGACAACAATACGTTCCAAATTAGTACCGGAAGTTGAGCCCATAATTCACGCAAGGCATCATGGGGCCTAGGAATAAGGTGGATTATGTGGGGGTTTTTGCCATTATCCTCTGGCTCAGGAAATATTTAACTTATTGATGCTAACTTTTTATTTATATGATTTTGAAGAAAAACCTCAAATTTATGAGAATTAAGTCTCAAATGCACATTAAAAAAAACTGTAACACTGCAAAATTATGAGGGGGAAAAGGTGCGTGTAAAAGTTAAAAAGGAGAGCTGGTCCTTTCCATGTGATTATCTGAACTGTAGAATTGACAAATTGTAGATCGTGATACATATTACTGTGATAAGATTACTTACATCATGATATGAAATTTTGGTCATATCACACAGCCCTACCACAACATGATCTTGGGTTACAACCCAGCCAGCATGTCCATGTGGGCCCTACTGTAGGCTAAACTGGGCTCTCTCATGGGTCCCATGTGGGTTTGTCCAGGAGTTCCATGTTGGTCCCATCAGTGTTTGCACACACGGACTTTACCTTTGGCACAGGTGAGCAGGTTTCAGTCACACTTGCACCACAGGTGAAGTCCATGTGGGCAAACACAGGCGAGACCCACATGGACCCCTTGGACAAACCCACATGCTCAGATTTAGCCTATATTGGGCCCCACATGGACATGCTGGGAAGTTCATCCTACCGCAGCAGCAAAAATTCTTAACAGGCCAGAAGTACTTCCCGAGTCTGCGCCAGTGTGTGTTGCTTTTAGGTTTAGGAACATACCAACTGAAATGGGTGACATAAAGTTGGGAGGATATGATCCCAGTGATCTCCGGCTGTTACATCACAACCGGAGGTAAATCTGAACCGCTCGTTAAATGGGACCTAGTGAGACCTAGGTGGGCCTCAACACAGTGACGCAGTTGTGTTTTTTCAGTTCTTGCATCAGAAGCCACTCCAGATATCCAAATTAAAATGCAAAAGCAGTGAAAAAGTGAACATTTCTTAGAACGTTCCCTTTAAAATGGACAGGCGTGTGGTTTAATTTTCAGCACTAAACAGTAGTTACCGCTGAGATTTTAGAGTTCCTTTTGTATAATGTCCAGAAATAGTTCCACTCGCTTTCTCTACGCCACCCGCCTGTCTACATCCTTTATTTTATCCGTTCATTTTGGGTCACAGTCGATTGTGTATTTGTTTCTGTTCATAGCATTCGGAGAGGAGAAGTTACAGGGGGAAAGTTTCCTGGCAGCTAATTCCAGGACAGAGATTTGCCAGTTACAGCCTTATTAGGAATCATCTGTGCTCGCTAACTTCTCCCTCTCACTTTAGGATTTACAGGCACTCTCTCCCTCCCTTCTCCCCTCACTTCTTCCATCTCTGGTTTCTTCTCTATTTCTCTATGCTTTTTTCTTTGCTAATTTCTCCCCCTCTCAACATCAGCTGACGATCAGGAGGTTTCACTTGGTCACTTTCTTTCCACTCATTACTTCAACATACAAATCACAGCAAAGTACATGGTCGAGAGCTTCCTGCGGTGCATTTTGGCTCTCTGTAAACAGAAGATTGCACCTTTTCCCCTCCCACAGAGGTCCGACGCACTGCCAGGAGCAAACGTGGAGCTCCCAGTGCCAACGGCTAAAAGTTTGTCATCTTGGAAAAGATTAACTTTCTAGGTCGTCACTTTTGTGGGGAATAGGGGATGTAATGTGTAAGCCACACGCAGCAGTAGCCAGTTTTACATTACTACCATGTTACAGCGGCTGAGATCAGAAGGCTGCACTGCAAAACTCCACTTTTGTTTCTGAGGGCTCAGTTAGTTCAATTTTTCCTCCTCTTCTTTCTCTCCATCTTGTGACCCCGGCCCATGCTTGCTGGTTTGTAAAAAGTAGGGCACTTGGAAACACTGACTAAAGCGACTCGGTATTTCTGAAGTGCTGTAGTCAGTTTAATTTCTTGGTGCAATTCCCCTTATCTTTGCCCCCTTTCATCACCCTCTCATTCCAAGATGGCTGCACACACAAGAGATTGGCGGAATCCTGAAGCACTCATCATCCCGTGGTTGATTTAACGTGACAGGGCCAACAATCTTTCAGCTTATACACAAATATTTTATGTCCCATATCTAAAAATTCTCGACATGAAAAGCTAAACACAGAGGACTTGCAGGAGAATGAATAATACTGTGACACCTTTAAAAAAATAGAAGCATTTTGGCTCTGTGCCTTCCTCCTACAGTCTGTTTATCTCCAAAGAAAGACTGATTATGTGCCTGCCCGCTTAACGGTGCGTTCAGGGGATGACTACATGTGTGAGAAAATAAGAGCAGGACATGGGAGAAGAGGAGTGGCTGGAAGTGAGTGTGAGTGTGCGTATGTGAGCAGGAGGGTGGAGGACGGCGGTGACAGGGGACAGTTGATGAGATATAATTGGAGCCTGCAGTCTGGCAACCAAACATCCCTGCCTGGCGGACACGAAGACTGACGTCGTCCACTCAGTTTCTCGGGGAATTTACAAGGGACAGTTCACCCCCAAAACAGATATCCTCATCTGGCCTGCTGTCTCTTCTTTCCACAGTGATTATTGTGGACAGAGTCACACGGAGGTGTAGAAATGTTTGCCTTCAACTCAATATAACAGAATTAAATGTCAGTGGTCTTGTGGTGCTCAAAGAAGCAACTTATCACTGGAACACATTTTTAGAAAATACGACAGTTACCCAAAAGCAGCTTGTTGTGTTTCGCGTTGAAATAGGTTTTTGGGGTTTTTTTGTGCATCTAGCTCAGAAATTGGCAAACTCTAGAATGGAAAGAGCAACTTTTAGGCCCCCCCAAAAAATGGAGCTGCAAAACATATTTGACACTTTAAATGGAGGTAAAGCAGCTAAGTTATAAGTATAAACTTGTTTGTCAGCTGTTGTAGTTATAGGAGAATTTTCTTCTAATAAAACAGTCAAATTTCTGATTCACCTTTAAATTTAAAGAAGAATCTAAAGAAATTGTTACCGTTAAGGGACCAAATAATAATAGATTGCATTTATACAGAGCTTTTCATGGCACCCAAAGACACTTTACAATGAGTCCATTATTCATTCACTCCACAGACAATGGCAGTGGTAAGCTACTTCTGTAGCCACAGCTGCCCTGGGGCAGACTGATGGAAACGTGGCTGCCAGTCCATGCCAACAGCCTCTCCGACCACCACCGAACATTCATTCATATTCACACACCAGTGTCACAGACACTGGAAACAAGGTGGGTAAAGTGTCTTGTTCAAGGACACAACAGCAGGGTGGGAGGGAGCAGAATTCGCACCACCAACCTTCCAACAACCTGCCCTACCTCCCGAGCCGCTTATCGCCAGAATTTATATCGTTTTAGAGAGCGGGGTGCCACTTCTGACGTGTTTGCTGTTCACCTCATGGAAGAATTTCTCTGTCAAAGCAAGAACATTTTCCAAATCGCTATAATCAAGTTTAAGAGCTAACAGTGGTACTAAGAAGCTCACATTTACGTATATTGTTAGTTTCTATAAATTTTAGTCACCCTAATAGACATCCCTGTTTCCACCTGGTTCACTAATCTACAGTCGATAATATATCTTGCATCATTCTGGCTTACAGTATTTTGTTATATTTTCGCCATGATGCAACACTGAACTATTAATACCACCAAGGCAGCTAGCTGAAGCTAGCAGTTTAGCCACTGGCCTTGGCTCATTCATGAATGTTTCTGTGCTTATTATACTCCAGGGACCGGTCATATCCTGTTGACCACTGAAACCACACACCCCTGTCCACCAGCGATGCATTATTTCATTCATTCTTTTAGACAAATTTACATTTGTTGGCTCCAAGCTAGGACATAGGATCTAGCTAGCTAAGATTAGCAATAGTGATGTAAGAGGGAGGGCAGAGTTAAATGCAACTCTTAGAGATCTAAGAGGCATGCACTGAAACCAGCTGTTCTCAGAAATGCTGCAAAAGATGATTCACAATTAGGCAGCAGTCATTAAATATTAAAAGAGAATTTTACAATACGTCACAAATTTTATTAAGACCTGTGTGAGTTGTTAAAATGTAGGAAAAGTGCAATCAATGACCCCTTCAAATTTTGTCTGATAAATGTGATGTTTTTCTTTTAAATTTGTGAGATTTTCTTGGAAATGTACTACTTTTTCCTTATAAATTAAAATTTTTTCTTGTATATTTCTGAAATTTTTTCTCTTGAATGTGCATTTTTTTTCTTGTAACTTTTTTGTTATGAAGTAGACTTTTCACTTTGAATTTGATAAATGTGTGACTTCTTAGAAATGTTCCATTTTCTTTCTACGATTTTGATTTTTTTTTTCTAGTTAATTTGAAAGTTTTTCAAAAATTTGTGATTGATGTATACAGTGGACATAAAGTCTACACACCCCTGTTCAAATGCCAGGTTTTTGTGATGTAAAAAAATGAGACCAAGATAAATCATTTAAAAACTTTTACCCACACCTAGGACTTGTGATGTTAGCAAGGTCAGACTTTGAATGTGTTATTTGGTATTTGTTTGCGTTGTGTTGGGTGGATGTGTATTAGGTTCCTATGCTTCTTGTTTATACTGTCGTTATTTGTTGTTGCTTTACTAGTATTTTTTCTTTTTACTTGTATTTCTTCTTGAAAAGTCCAACCAGGGACAGGAGTTGCAAACTAGCTTAATGCTATATACTTGTGCAGAACATCAGATGTTCTATATGACCACTATGTTTCACTGCATTGTCCCTGATAAATAAATTTATTAAATAAAAATTTTACCACCATTAATGTGACCTATAACCTGTACAACCCAATTGAAAAACAAATTGAAATCTTTTAAAGGGAAAAATAAAAAATCTTACAATAACCTGGCTGCATAAATATGCACACCCTGTTATAACTGGGGATGTGACTGTGTTCAGAATTAGCCAATCACATTCAAACTCATGTTAAAGGGGAGTCAGCACACACCTGCCACCATTTAAATGGTATATTTAAATGGTATATACACCATTTAAATGGTATATACACTTATATAGCGCTTTTTCTCATCTTTAAATGACCAAAGCACTTTACAGATCCTGCTATCCATCCATTCACACACTGATGGCGGCAGAGCCGCCATGCACAGGCGCTGGCCTGACCCACTAGAAGCAACTGGGGTTCAGTGTCTTGCTCAAGGACACTTTGACATGCAGACTGCAGACAGAGTGGGAATTGAACCCCTGACCCTCCGATCATTAGTTGGCCACACTACACATGTGCCACAGCCGGTGCCTCTGATTAACCCCAAATAAAGTTCAGCTGTTCTAGTAGGCTTTTCCTGACAGTTTTGTAGTCACATCTTACAGCACAAGCCATTGTCCGCAGAGAGCTTCCAAAGCATCAGAGGGATCTCATTGTTCAAAGGTATAAGTCAGGAAAAGGGTACAAAAGAACACGGTGGCGCAGTGGTTAGCACTGTGGCAGCACAGTTTACCCTTGGCCGGGGGATTGTGGGGATCGTGGGATCGTGGGTTCGATCTCAGCCCCTGACCAACAGTGATCTGTGTGGAGTTTGCATGTTCTCCCCGTGTTGCGTGGGTTTACTCCGGGATTTCTCCGGTTTCCTCCCACATGCCAAAAACATGCATGTTAGGTTAATTGGCTGTTCTAAATTGTCCCTAGATATCTGTTTCCTATAGGCCCTTAGAATAGAGGGTTAGTATTAATGAAAGCGCTTTGAGTGGTCTTTGTGACTAGAAAAGCGCTATATAAGTGCAGGTTAGTTAGTAGTTAGTAAATATACCATGGAAGGTACGGCAGTGTTCCGAGCAGACAGAGAAACGGCGAGCTCCGGTAAGAGCCGGGGGTGGTGGTATGCATCTATGTTAACAAGAACTGGTGCGTTAACGCCACATTAGTATCTAAACACTGCTCTCCGTTGGCGGAGTTCCTTATTGTAAATTGTCGGCCATATTATCTACCGAGGGAATTCGGCAACGTGTTTGTAGCAGCTATTTACTTAGCACCGAGCGCTAATGCTAATGCTAAGAAGGCACTCGAGGAACTGCACGATGCTATTAATGAAATCCAAACTTCACATCCGGACAGTTTTGTGGTGGTTGCGGGGGATTTTAACCACACCAGCTTAAAGACTGTGCTCCCCAAGTTTAAACAATGTGTAGACTTTAAGACCAGAGGAGAGAATATGTTGGACTTAGTGTACACAAACACAGATGCATATAAGGCTATACCCCGCCCCCACCTCGGCCTTTCTGACCACATATCCGTGATGCTGGTGCCTGCCTACAAACCTTTATTGAAGCGCAGCAAGCCAGCAGTGAAACAAATCAGGATTTGGCCAGAGAGTGCAACCTCTACACTGAAAGACTGTTTTCTGCACACAGACTGGGAGGTCTTCAAAATAGCAGCCTCCCAGGAAGACAAGACAGATGTGGAGGAGTATGCTGAAACGGTCACCAGCTACATCGCGAAGTGCACAGAGGATGTCACTACAGTGAAGACCATCACTATGCAGGGAAACCACAATCCCTGGATGACCGCAGAGGTGCGCTCGCTGCTTACAGCCAGAGATGCAGCCTTCAGAGCAAAGGACAGGATCGCCCTCTGCTCAGCCAGGTCTGCGCTCTCAAAGGGAATTAAGGCAGCGAAGCGCGCCTATGTGGAGAAAATCCAGGGACACCTCTGTGACACTAGGAACACCAAGCACATGTGACAGGGAGTTCGGACACTGACAGGCTATAAGTCTAGGTAGGTGGTCGATGATGACGATGCTTCACATCCAGACAGGCTCAATGACTTCTTTGCACGTTTTGAAGCATCAAACCCGACAATCAGAGGGAGGGCTGGCCCACCTCCACCATCGGTCAGACCAGCTTTTACCATCAACACAGCGGACACACGGAGGACCCTAACCAGAGTCAACCCACGTAAAGCTGCAGGTCCGGACAACATCCCGGGACGTGTGCTCCGAGACTGCGCGAGCGAGTTGGCGGATGTCCTGACTGACATTTATAACATCTCCCTGAGTCAGGCCCTCATTCCCAGATGCTTCAAGACCTCTATCATTGTACCGGTGGCAAAGAAACCAGTTGTGTCCTGTTTGAATGACTATCGTCCTGTTGCACTGACACCAATTGTGATGAAGTGTTTTGAACGGCTTGTCAAACCACACATTACAGCCTGCCTCCCTGCATCACACGACCCGCTCCAGGTTGCATATCATTCAAACCGCTCCACGGAGGATGCTATAGTCACCACCCTGCACTCTGTCATCACCCACCTGGACCAGAAAGACACCTACGCCAGACTCCTGTACATTGATTTCAGTTCAGCATTCAACACCATTATTCCCCAGAGACTGATGGAGAAATTACTCCTTGGTCTGAACACCGCCACATGTCTCTGGATCCTGTGATTTCCTGACTGAGAGACCCCAGTCTGTCCGGGTTGGAAACAACATCTCCAACTCTGTCACGCTGAGCACCGGATCCCCTCAAGGCTGCGTACTCAGTCCACTGTTATTTACACTTCTAACACATGGCTGTGTATCCAGACACGAGGGGAACCAGATTATTAAGTTTGCAGACGACACCACGGTGGTGGGACTTATTCAGAGGGATGAGGAATCAATGTACAGGGAAGAAGTGAGAGACCTGGAGGGCTGGTGCAGGGAGAACAATCTGGTGCTGAACGTGAACAAAATGAAGGAGATGATTATCGACTTCCGGCGGTCACAGCCTGAACACGTCCCCCTCAGCATCGGCGGCCGTTTAGTGGAGAGAGTGGAGAACATCAAGTTCCTCGGAGTGCAGATCTCGCAGGACCTGACCTGGAACAAGAATTCCTTGGGGCTCAGGAAGCGGGCTCAGCAGAGACTGCACTTCTTGAGGAAACTCAAACAGGCCTCTCTCCCCATCTGCATCCTCAGGACCTTCTACAGAGGTGTGGTGGAGAGTGTTCTGAAGTACTGCATTGCTACATCGTACTCCAGCTGCAGTATGTCAGACAAAAAAGCCCTGCAGAGGATAGTCAAGGGAGCTGAGAGGGTAATTGGAGTCTCCCTCCCCTCTGTCCAAGAACTTTTTCAGAACCGTTGTAGGAGCAGGGCACTGAACATTGTCAAGGACTGTTCTCACCCTCTGCATAAACACTTTGAACTTCTGCCATCTGGCAAACTATTTCGGAGCATCAGAGGCAGAACCACCAGACTGATCAACAGCTTCCTTCCACAAGCTGTTAGGATGCTGAACAGTTGACCCGGAATCTCTCATATTCACTACTGCATCTACGGACATTATGTGCATTATTTGTATATTATAGTTAGTTTTTTTTTCAAGTATGTCTCAGGGATGTGTGAACGGATTGGGGGGGAGTGAAGATATGTGTGTGTGTCTTAAATCATATTCTACTTACATGGATGCCGAGAGAAACACAGTTTCATCTTGCCTGCACTACAGTTGTATGTACAGCAATATGACAAAGGTTGATTCGATTTGATTTGAACACAGTGAAGACAGTCATCAAGTGGAGAAAATATGGCACAACAGTGACATTACCAAGAACTGGATGTCTCTCCAAAATTGATGAAAAGGCGAGAAGAAAACCGGTCAGAGAGGCTGCCAAGAGGCCAACAGCAATATTGAAGGAGGTGCAGGAATTTCTAGCAAGTACTGGCTGTTTAGTACATGTGACAACAATCTTCTTCATATGTCATATGTCTGGGCTATCGGGTAGGGTGGCAAGACGGAAGCCTTATCTTACAAAGAAAAACATCCAAGCCCGGTTACATTTTGCAAAAACACATTTAAAATCTCCCAAACACATGTGGGAAAATGTGTTGTGGTCCGATGAAACCAAGGTTGAACTTTTTGGCTATAATTCCAACAGATGTACGTATTTGGTGCAAAAACAACACTGCTCATCACCAAAAGAACACCATATCTACAATGAAGCATGGTGGCAGCAGCATCATGCTTTGGGGTTGTTTTTCTTCAGCTGGAACTCGGGCCTTAGTCAAGGTAGAGGGAATTATGATCAGTTCCAAAAACCAGTCAGTGTTGGCACAAAATCTTCAGGCTTCTGTTAGAAAGCTGAAAATGAAGAGGAACTTCATCTTTCAGCACAACAATGACCCAAAGCACACATTCAAATCAACAAAAGAATGGCTTCCCCAGAAGAAGATTAAGGTTTTGGAATGGCCCAGCCAGAGTCCAGACCTGAATCTGATCGAACATCTGTGGGGTGATCTGTAGAGGGCTGTGCACAGGAGATTCCCTCGCAATCTGACAGATTTGGAGCATTTTTGCAAAGAAGAGTGAGCAAATATTGTCATGACTCGCCGCTCATCAGCGGCGCCAGCCGCGCGCACACCTGCTCCTCG
This sequence comes from Pholidichthys leucotaenia, assembly GCA_020510985.1. Lineage (NCBI taxonomy): Eukaryota > Metazoa > Chordata > Actinopteri > Cichliformes > Pholidichthyidae > Pholidichthys > Pholidichthys leucotaenia. Next base: position 258,543,754 of record CM035838.1, read on the forward strand.
TCAGCGGCGAGGTATTTAATCCACTCTGCCCTGGGCTTCGGCCTGAAGCCGTCTCTCTCAACTTCGGCACCTTTTGCTACTACGGAACTCAAGCCTGCTAGCAAAGATTATCTGGGTAAGCTCCCCTTACCTCTCTCCTCTAGCCTTCCCCTGTGCACAGGTGGACTTCCCCGGCGGCGGACTTCCTCACCTCGCCGCTGTCTCTACGCTGCTGCCACAGGCACTGCAGGTCGCTGTCTCCCGGGCTCCGCCCTTGTCAACGCCAGCCACCTGTCGTAACCAAGTAAGCCAGCTAAACCATTATTATCCTCTGTATTGGTGTGGTGCCCGTTACCCTTCTCCCTCTTCTTCCTCCCATAGGGTTGTCCGGCTGTACGGCCTCCTGCCCCCGTGCCTGACGCAGACGCCACCACCAATACATTCTTATTACACAGACACGCAGCCACACATCCCTGTTGTCAATAAAGCTGTTAAATCTACCCTGAGCCTGCGTGTGTGTCTCCTGAGCCGTGCATTATGTCAGTACGGCTTCAGCAGAGCGGCTCGGCAGACAGCGGGCTCGCACGCCGTCTTTCCACCCTCGAGGCTCGGGTGGATTTAATAGCCCATCAACAACAGGTGATATTAAATCAGTTAACTGTTATTACTAACCGATTAGACCGCTTGGACCCCCAGCAGCCATTCCCCTCGGCTCGTCCGGGTGGCGCAGCTCCCGCGCCTCCGGTGGCTGCCCAGCTCGCTCCGGGTGCGCCAGCACGGCTCACACCAATCCCCACTCCTGCTCGCTTTAGCGGTAAGCTTGGTGGAGCTCGGGGTTTTATCATGCAGTGTGAGTCCGTGTTCCTTCGCGTTCCCGGAGACTTTCCCTCAGACCATAGCAGAATTGGTTACATTGGTAATCTCCTGGAGGGTCGTGCGCTTACCTGGGCTTACGCCATTATGGTGAAGCCCAGCTACGCCACCCTCACCTATGGCCAATTCGTGCGACAATTTCTGGAAGTGTTCGATCATTCGCGTTTGGACAGTGTCCAGGTCGACCGCCTTCTCGGCCTCCAACAGGGGAGCCGATCGGCGGCCGAATACGCGATCGACTTCCGGGTTACCGCGGAGGAAGTTGGCTGGGAAGAGTGTGCGCTCTGCGGCATCTTCCTCCGCAGCCTAAACTCTGGTCTGAGAGATGAGCTGGCCGGCCGGGATATCCCGGAGACGCTGGCGGAGCTGATTTCCCTAGCCATCAGCTTGGATAACAGGCTGCGCGAGCGCGCCTCCGAGCGGAAGCAGTCTTCTCGCTCGCGGGGCGCCTCTGCGCGCTTGCCCCAAGCTCGCCGCCTGGCGTTGCCGCCGCCGGAGGTCTCCGAGGAGTCGGAACCGATGGTAACGGGCCAGACAAAACTCCCCCTGGCGGAGAAACAACGCCGCTGTGACCTGGGCCTTTGCATGTATTGCGGGGGTAGCCAGCACACGGTGGAGCATTGTCCGGAGAAGCCAAACGAGGTGGTCCGCGAGTCACTGTAGGGGGCCTCGCGGACGCTAATCGGTTAAATCCCCTCACACATTTGACGCTGCCCATCCGCTTCTGTCACAACCTCACTGGGCACCTCACACATGCACTGGTGGATTCAGGCGCGGAGGGTAGCTTTATTTCACAGAGCCTGGCAACCCGATTGGGCATCCGTTGTCACCCCCTCAACTCTCCTCTCGCCCTGGTTAATCTCTCCCGAGTCTCCCTGGGAAAAGTGACCCACCGAACATCTCCCATTCCGGTGATCATCTCAGGAAACCACCGGGAGAATATCTCCTTCTACGTCCTGCCCACTTCGGTTACTCCTGTCATTCTCGGATACCCCTGGCTCCGCCTCCACAACCCCGCCTTGGACTGGAAGACTGGGAAAGTGTCAGCTTGGAGCACCTTCTGTATGGGCACCTGTCTCCAATCCGCTGCTTGCACCCCGTCCTCGCCTCTCACAGCTAAGGACACCGCGCCCCCGGATCTCACCCTTGTGCCTTCAGAGTTCCACGACCTGGGTGCTGTTTTCAGCAAGTCCAAGGCGATGTCTCTGCCTCCTCACCGGCCCTACGACTGTGCCATCAACATCCGCCAGGGGGCGCCCCTACCCTCAGGACGCCTCTATAGCCTGTCAGCGCCAGAGAAGGAGGCCATGAACAGCTACTTGAAGGAGTCGCTCAGTGCTGGGATCATCCGACCATCTTCCTCTCCAGTAGGCGCAGGGTTCTTCTTCATGGGAAAGAAGGACGGCTCCCTTCGTCCTTGCATTGATTATCGAGCGCTCAATGACATCACGGAGAAGGACCGGTACACCCTGCCCCTCATGGATACCGCCTTCCACTCCCTCCAGGGGGCGACCTGGTTTACTAAGCTGGATCTTCGCAGCACTTACCACCTCGTCCGGATCCGGGAGGGAGATGAGTGGAAGACAGCCTTCCGCACCCCTAACGGTCATTTTGAATACCTTGTGATGCCGTTTGGGTTGACCAACGCTCCAGCCATCTTCCAGCGCCTCATTAATGACGTCCTCCGGGATTTCATCGGCCTGTTTGTATTCGTCTACCTGGACGACATCATCTTCTCCAGGTCCAGGGATGAGTACCGGGTCCACATGAGGCGGGTCCTGCAGAGGCTGCTGGAGAACCGTCTATATGTCAAGGCGGAGAAGTGTGAATTCTACGCCAAAACAACTTCCTTCCTGGGGTTCGTCATCTCCCATGACCAGGTGCTTCTGGACCCAGCGAAGATTAAAGCGGTGGTGGATTGGCCCACACCTACCTCTAGGAAACAGGTTCAGCAATTCATCGGGTTCGCCAATTTCTACCGCCGCTTTGTCCCAAACTTTGGAGCCATCGTCGGGCCTCTGACCCGCCTCACCTCCCCTAAGACCCCGTTCCGGTGGACTGAAGAGGCCGCAACGGCCTTCCAGGTGCTGAAGACGGAGTTTTCCTCCTCCTGGGTCCTCAGTCAGGTCGATCCCGCGCTGCAGTGCATAGTGGAGGTGGACGCTTCGGACACGGGGGTGGGGGCGGTGCTGTCCCAGCGGTCTCCAGCCAACGGAGTCAAGCGACCCTGCGCCTTCTTCTCTCGGCGCCTGTCCCCGGCGGAGCGTAATTATGACGTGAGGGATAGAGAGCTTCTTGCCATCAAGCTTGCGCTTCAAGAGTGGCATCATTGGCTGGAGGGGGAAGCCTTGCCTTTTGTGGTCCTAACTGACCACAAGAACTTGGAGTATCTAAGATCTGCCAAGCGTCTGAACGCCCGCCAGGCGCGCTGGTCCTTGTTCTTTGCAAGGTTTAAATTCAACATCACTTACAGGCCTGGCTCCAAGAACAGCCTGCCCGACGCCCTCTCCAGGCAATTTGCCCCGGAGGCCACAGAAGACGCTGTTCACACCATCCTGCCCAGGTCGTGCGTCGTGGGGGCTGTTTCTTGGGACATAGAAGACAAGATCCGGAGGGCGCAGGAGTCGGAACCGGACCCTGGCGGCGGACCGGAGGGGAGGCTCTTCGTGCCATCTGCCGTCCGGGGGGACGTTATACACTGGCTCCACACCTAAGCTCACCTGCCATCCTGGAGCTTCACGGATGATCGACCTCCTCCAGCGATCCTTTTGGTGGCCAGGTCTGCGGAAGGATGCCGCCCGTTACGCCCGGGCCTGCCCCGTCTGCGCCACCAGTAAGTCAGGTAACGCTCCCCCTGCAGGCCTGCTCCAGCCCCTGCCCGTCCCTGGCAGGCCCTGGTCGCACATCGCCCTAGACTTCGTCACCGGGCTCCCTGTCTCCAACAACTTTGACACAGTTCTGACCATCGTTGACCGTTTTTCCAAGGCCGCCCACTTTGTGCCCCTACGTGGACTCCCCTCAGCCTTGGAGACAGCGGACCTCCTTATCCAACACGTGGTCAGGCTGCATGGAATCCCGGTCGACGTGGTCTCCGACCGTGGCCCCCAGTTCTCTTCGGACGTCTGGAGGTCTTTTTGCAACGCCCTGGGAGCTAAAGTAAGCCTCACCTCCGGCCATCACCCCCAGTCTAACGGGCAGTGTGAGCGGACTAACCAGGAGCTGGAGGCTGCCCTCCACTGCGTTACTACATCCAAGCCCACGTCCTGGAGCTCTCACCTCGCCTGGGTGGAGTACGCCCACAACACCTCTCGCTCCTCTGCTATCGGGATGTCTCCCTTTAAAGCATCCCTGGGTTATGATCCACCTCTATTTCCCGCGCAGGAGGGCGAGTTGGCTGTCTCCTCTGTCCAGGCGCACCTTAGGCGGTGTCGCTCCCTTTGGACCACAGCGCACAATGCGCTTTTACGCACGGCGGAGCGCAATAAATCCACGGCGGACCGGCACAGGAGACCTGCCCCTGCCTACCAGGTGGGACAACAAGTTTGGGTATCTACACAGGACGTCAACCTAAAGGGTGAGAGGAGAAAGCTGGCCCAACGATTCATCGGTCCATTTCCCATAACCAGGATTATCAACCCGGTGGCTGTGCGTGTGGCTATTCCCTCCTCCCTCCGCATCCATCCCACCTTCCATGTCTCCAAAATTAAACCGGTGGTCTCTGACCCCCTCTGCCCTCCACCTGCGGCGCACCCCGCTCCCCGGATGATTGGTGGCCATCCGGCCTGGACTGTCACTGAGATCTTGGACGCCCGACGCTGGGGTCGCGGGTTGCAGTATTTGGTGGACTGGAAGGGCTATGGACCCGAGTGGAGACAATGGGTGCCTTCCTCGCTGGTGTTGGACCGGTCTCTCATCTCTGAGTTTCATCAAGCGCACACGGAAAAACCATCGCCAGGAGGCGCTGCTAGAGGGGGGAGTACTGTCATGACTTGCCGCTCATGAGCGGCGCCAGCCGCGCGCACACCTGCTCCTCGTCAGCGGCGAGGTATTTAATCCACTCTGCCCTGGGCTTCGGCCTGAAGCCGTCTCTCTCAACTTCGGCACCTTTTGCTACTACGGAACTCAAGCCTGCTAGCAAAGATTATCTGGGTAAGCTCCCCTTACCTCTCTCCTCTAGCCTTCCCCTGTGCACAGGTGGACTTCCCCGGCGGCGGACTTCCTCGCCTCGCCGCTGTCTCTACGCTGCTGCCACAGGCACTGCAGGTCGCTGTTTCTCGGGCTCCACCCTTGTCAACGCCAGCCACCTGTCGTAACCAAGTAAGCCAGCTAAACCATTATTATCCTCTGTATTGGTGTGGTGCCCGTTACCCTTCTCCCTCTGCTTCCTCCCATAGGGTTGTCCGGCTGTACGGCCTCCTGCCCCCGTGCCTGACGCAGACGCCACCACCAATACATTCTTATTCCACAGACACGCAGCCACACATCCCTGTTGTCAATAAAGCTGTTAAATCTACCCTGAGCCTGCGTGTGTGTCTCCTGAGCTGTGCATTATGTCAAATATTGCCACATCAAGATGTGCCACGCTGATAGACTCCTACCCAAAAAGACTGAGTGCTGTAATAAAAGCCAAAGGTGCTGCAACAAAGTATTAGCTTAAGGGTGTGCATATTTATGAAACCAGGTTATTGTAAGTTTTTTATTTGTAATTTTTCCCCTTAAAAGATTTCAGTTTGTTTTTCAATTGGGCTGTACAAGTTATAGGTCACATTAATGGTGGAAATTTTTTTAAAATGATTTCTCTTGGTCTTGTTTTTTTTTTACATCACAAAAACCTGACATTTAAACAGGGGTTAGGTTAATTGGCATCAAACTGGGGATTCTAAATTGTCCTTAGGTAAAATGACATTCACTTATATAGCGCTTTTTATTCTCATCTCTTGATGACCAAAGTGCTTTACAGATCCTGCTATCCACCCATTCACACACTGATGGCGGCATGCTACCTAACATGATGCTTCCAGATCCACCAGGAGCAGTTGGGGGTGAAGTGTCTTGCCCAGGGACACAACGGCAGGCTATCTGGGGAGAGCAGGATTTGAACCGCCAACCATGCGGTTATTGGACGACCTGCTCTACCTCCTGAGCCACTGCCGCTCCTAAGGGCTGTATGACTGTGAGAGTGAATGACTGTCTGTCTCTCTGTGTTTGCCTTGCGATGGACTGGCGATCTGTCCAGGGTGTACCCTGCCACTCACCCAAAGATGCTGGGATAGGCTCCAGCCTATAGGATGCCTATCTAGGATGGTGTGTAGACTTTTTATATCCACTGTGTGTGTATATCTATATATATATATTTGTCAAATCCACTAGTTACACACAAAAGAGCCATGTAGCTCTGGAGCCACAGGTTGCAGACCCACAATCTTGCTAACGTGAAACTTCAATATTTACATCCTGTTAGTCTTATCGCTGGTTGATGTTTGAAGAGCGATGCAGACACAGGGTGACAGTCCAGGAGTGGATTTTTTTTAGAGCTACAGTGTCACACTTTTATTCATTTTACAAATATATATTTTTGGCAACCATTCATAATTGTGTTAATGTCAATATCCATAAAACTGGTCATTCATCCATTGCTGGGGTTAAATTGTCCCTTTAACCTCACATCTCCTCCTTTTTTGTTTTCCTGAGCACCATATCGCCCGCATGCTCCTCCCTCCATTACACATCTGCTTCTCCGACAGTGGTTCACTGGGTGTTTTATGTCTGTACGTACTCCCCTGACTGTGGGAGTTCGGCTGACCTTCCTCCCTCTCTTGCAGCTCCTGAACAGAGTTCTTTTGAGATGACATCTGAACAGAAACCAGTGTTCCCCCCCCATCATGCAGCCATTCTTCAAACAACTTCTCCCAAGCCAGCCCCATCCAGGACAAATGCCTTGCCCCTCCATTACGCCCCCTCCAACTCCTCATACAGCTGCATACCATACCAGAGGAAGCTAGCACGGCCTGGTCTACTCCCTCCCATTCCCTGCTATTAAGATTATGGCAACCCCTGGGGGGGTAAGATGCAGGTCATCCAGCACAAATTACACGTCTGTGGTATGTCCTGTAAGAGGTCACGGGAATAGCAGTGTTGTGGTGTAACTTAATTGAATTCTCGTGCTCACCGCTGAAAAATATTTGTTTTGCTACAGCCAGGAAGGTTCAGATTCGTTCATTCAAAAGAAAACTCTCGCACTGTATCTGGAAGCTAGAATCCTTGGTTTGATTTACAGCGAGCGTAAACATTCCTGTGTCTCTGGCACATCGGAGGCCAGAGACCACCCCGATGAGTAATTTCAAAATGCAAGGCTTCATTTCAAGGTCTGCTGACCCAGGTTTATCAAACCCACTGCTTCCATCCATTGAGTCACCTTGTTATTATTATTGCCATTACAAAGGATTAAACCCCAGTATTGCTAAGTCAGAAATACTGCCACTCTTTCCACCACCCTGAGAAGATCACCGTGGATTTTTCCATCGCTTTGCTGACTCTGAGCCTTTGTTGATTGCTATTCTGCTTAAGCTTGGGAATGGTTTGTGAATTAGGAAAAGGGGGTTTTAGTTTTTTGCTTCATACCAGCTGCTCAAACTGCGAGGATGGGCAGTCTCCTCCCAGGGCCTCGTGCTCTCCCTTCCTTTTCTTGGCCTTCTTAGAGTCGCCACCTGAGGAAATAAGAGGAGTGGAAGCTTAAGCTTTGACTGCTTTTCTCTGTGTCAGTTTATAGCTCGCAGAAAAATGAAAATAAAACATTTCTGCAGGAATAGTCACCAGCCGACGTCAGACACCCAATTAAAGGTTAAAAACAGACGTGTTACGAAAGATTAGCCCAGGCAAAAGTGTAAACACAGGCTGCAAAGCCACAAAAACATTCCAGCGGTTTTTGACTGACACCCCGGATGTGAACAACACCCCCAACCATGAGGAGATTCCAGCTGCTCTTTCACCTCCTGGCAGACCAACGTGGATGAAGCCTGATCCATTTAAAAAAAATGTTCCCCACCCCAGACTTTCTAGAAATACTTCTTCCCCCCACCCCATTCCTCTCACCAGTTCAAGGAACTCTAATCAATCCAAGGCGAGGAGCCTCCCTGCCACGTGATTGGGCAATGTGGTTCAACACTCCCAAATCCAGTGGCACACACATGTACTCAGGTTTGGTGGGAATAGCCGTCGCCACCTAAGGCTTGACCTATTTCACAAGCTCCCAGAAATATCTATGAACATCCAACAGAAGATGTTCATGAAAGTTAGGCCGACATTTTGTCCAAAAAAAAAAAAAAAACACAGATGATTGACCTTTAACGCAGTATCATAACAAGGCCCACTGTTGTTCGGGCAATTGTTTCATCGAGTTGCCATGCCAATACCACAGAGGGTGGAAGGGCAAGATTGAGAGAAACATCTTTTTTAGAGTGAAACGACAGCCAAATCAACAAAGGGCCATTCATTCGGAGGAGCCCCTGGTTCCACAGCTGGTTTTAATAGAGAGCAAGGAGGGGCATCTGACAGAGCGAGAGAGAGAGAAAGAGAGAGAGAGACAAAGTGGTAGATGAGTGTGTGGTGGAGAAGTTTGCCTCAAAACAAACAAACAGCTGATGAAGGGCTGTTACACACCCACACACTGACAGAGAGTGGCAATACTAGAAGCAGGATGTGGTCCAAGTGATTGATATCTGGATTCAAATCAACAAAACTCTCTATCAGTTCTTACATTCATAAAGAAAAGCCATGTTATGGATGCATCCCTGGATACAGGCACAAGATGGTTTGTTAGTTTGATAGCAGGATTACTCAAAATGTGCCGAATGGATTGTGACAAACATTTCTGGAAGGGGTGTGGTGTGGCACAAAAAAAATGATCTTTTAGATTTTGGTGGTGATCTCAATCATGAATTGACTCCAGGAATTAGTTAAAGAATTCAAAAGGGGGAAATGAGATTCTTCTAGTGTAACTTCACATGCTTCACTGTTCAAATAATTCTCATTTACTGTATTTCATATCAGGCCTTAGTGTAGAAATTTAGTTCTTCTACCATCAGAAAAAAACAGTGATAGCGTTTCAAATCTAAAATGCACTCCTTTTAATTGTTCTGATTGAAACTGAATGGGTTGGGGTCATGTATGAACACCCTAGTCAAGTTTGGCATGGGTATGTTACAAGGCTGGCTCCATGTATTGGCCCCAGCCAATACACGGATAACAAGTTTCAACCCTGCAGCTAGACACACGCATAGGTGACGGTCAAGGAAGTTTCTAACTTTTTAGCGGCCCTATGCAAGATTGTGTTTGAGGGTGCCTATTTTTGTAATGGGAAGAGTTCAAACTCTTTAAAATGGGAAGAAATCTCTTCTCTCCCAGCAAAGATATAAAAAATAAGCTTGGTCTTTTGGCCTTTAACCAGCATCTACACTCCTCACAAAAAGTTAGGGATATTCGACTTTCGGGTGAAATTTCATGATGCACCTAAAATGCACTATAGCCTTTACACGTGAACTTACTTTGACCTTCTCTAACCTTTTGAATGCCCATGTCCAACTGTTCAATGTTTCAGTACTTTTTGCATAACTTGCTGTTCTCTAACAGGGTGCAAAACACATGGCAAAATTCACAACAGGTGTTTGATCCATGAATCGACCAATAAACTTTCAGCTTCAATTCGAATTGGTATTTAAACAGCCCTCTTCATCATGCTGTTTACATTTTGATATCACGAGACCAAGACGACACCTAACAATTGATCAACAGTACCTCGCCAATGCGAGGCTTCAAACAGGATGTTCTCAGAGGGAAGTGGCCACTGATCTTAGCGTATCACAGAGTGTCATCAGCAGAATGCAACAGAGATTCAGAGAGACTGGGAGAGTCACAAAAGGTGTAGAAGTGGACGTCCTTTGGCCACATCCCACGCTGATGACCGCTTCATTGTGAACAGTGCCCTGCGGAACCGGATGATGAATACTATTCAACTCCAGGCACATTTAAGGGAGGTGAGAGGTACCCAAGTGTCACGTCAGACAGACCATTCGAAACTGTTTACATCAGCGTGGTCTGCATGCTAGGTGACCTGCAAGGGTACCTGACCACAACACCAGGCACAGGCATCATCATTTGCATGGGCCAGGGAGCATTTACGCTAGACGGGGGACCAGTGGGCCTCAGTGCTGTTCTCTGATGAAAGTTGATTCACGTTGAACAGAAGTCATTGCCGCCAACGATGTTGGAGACGTCAAGGAGAGCGCTATGCATCAGCCACTGTTGTCACCATGATACAGTGTGGGCAGGTGTGTCTAGTCTATACAGAACTGCCCTACACCTTGTGAATGGTACAGTGACAAGCTGATACTACCTGAATAACATTAATCCAGTCATTGTGCCCCTGCATGAACAACACAGGCCCAATATCATCTTCATGGATGACAATGCTCCAGCTCATCAAGGTCGCATCATTAGGGAACAGCTGCTGGAGGCTGGGGTACCTCAAATGGAGTGGCCTGCACTTTCTCCAGACCTGAATCCCACAGAAAACCTATGGGATCAGCTGAGTCACCGTGTAGAGCAGGCATGCCCAAAGTCCGGCCCCCGGGCCAAATCCGGCCCGTGTCCAAATTTCCACCGGCCCAAAGTGTCCTGTCATAAAATCAATAATATGTGGCCCTCCAGCACAGTTTTCCACAGTAAACAATACACGCATACCAAAAACAGCAATTTTATATTTCACCAGAGGGTGGCAGTAGACCTGTGGCCACATTCTTGTCGTGTGACCCCTGTGTGAACTTTTACCCCTGTGGTATGTTTTTAGCTCATTTCTAAAATGGCAACTGGAACTAAAAAGAGGAAAATTGACAGCGAGGGCCGCCGTCAACGAGGGCCAAGCTACGAAGTGGCAATGCTGATTGCCAAGCACTGCAAACCTTTTACTGAGGGTGAATTCATTAAAGACTGCGTGATGAAAATGGTGGAGAAAATTTGTCCTGAGAAAAAGCAAGAGTTTGCCAATGTTTGCCTGGGTCGTAGCACTGTGGCACGGAGGACTGAAGAAATTTCATCTAACATCAAGGGACAGTTAGAGGCAAAAGGAGTGGAGTTTGACTTTTTTTCGTTAGACTGCGACAAAAGCACGGATGCATCTGACACCGCTCAGTTACTGATTTTTTTGAGAGGAGTGGACAATGAAATGAACGTGAGTGAAGAGCTACTTAACCTTCAGAGCCTTAAGGACCAAACCAGAGGAACAGATTTGTTTGCTGCTGTTTGTTCCACCGTGGATGACATGAAACTGCAATGGAATAAAATCACTGGAATTATTATGGATGGCGCACCTGCCATGGTTGGTGAGCAAAGTGGGCTATCAACGCTAGTCTGTAAAAAAGTCAGCGAAGAAGGCGGCAAAGCTATAAAACTCCACTGTATTATTCACCAACAAGTTCTATGTGCCAAACATCTGAAATATGATCACGTTATGAAACCGGTGATAAAGGCTATTAATTATATTCACTCCAGAGCCCTGTGCCACCGCCAGTTTCAACAGTTTCTACTCGACATCCACGCTGAATATGGAGATGTTGTGTATCACAATGACATAAGATGGCTCAGTCGGGAATCTGCACTGCAGCGATTATTCTCTCTCAAAAAGGAAACCGGACAATTCTTGGCACGAAAGGGACAACTGATGCCAGAACTCTGCGATCCTGTTTGGCTGGCTGATTTTGGATTTTTAGTTGACATAACACAACATCTGAACACGCTGAACATGAGCCTTCAGGGGCAAAATGCAGTGGTGAGCCAAGTGTATTCATACATAAAAGCTTTTCGGACAAAGCTGCTACTTTTCCAAAGGCACCTGTCACAAACGCAGCCCAATACCACACATTTCCCATCACTGCAGGAAATGATGACCAGTTTTCCAGAAAACAATATCAGTGCGCAAATGAGGAGGTATGCAGAAAACATCTCAGACTCTCAGATCTCTGACTGAGGAGTTTCAACAGCGTTTCAGGGATTTCGCAGCTATTGAAAAGGAGATCACACTTTTTTCCACTCCTTTTTCCGTGGATCCTAATGACGCTCCAGACCACCTGCAGCTGGAGCTCATTGAGCTGCAGTGTGACGCAGAGTGTCACGGTCGCCACCAACAGCTCCCTCTCGTCGACTTTTACCGCCAGCTGGACAAAGACAGGTTCCAAGGGATTCGAACATTTGCTAAGAAAATGCTGAGCTTGTTTGGCTCGACATACTTGTGCGAGAAGACGTTCTCGGTTATGAACATTAACAAGAACCGTGTGAGGACAAGACTAAGTGACTCTCACCTGCGTGACATCTTGCGCATCAAAACCACTGCTTTTGAGCCAGACCTGGCCTGCTTACTGCAGTCGAAACACCAGTGTCACCCTTCACATTAATGCAGGTACATTTTTTTTATTCTTCTGAGGAGAATAAATTCCAAAGTCTCAGTGAATTGATTTTTGTGATGATCAAACCACAGTTTTGTCAAATTTCTGTCATTTAATTTGACTATACTATTCTTTGTCAAAATGCACTCGGATGTGATTTGTTGAAACAAAATCAATAAATACACGTTTCTAAAAATATTCAGAGTCAAATTTCATAAAATAGTTTATTTGTATGTAATTTATTATTATTTTAACCTTTAACTATCCTGGTAATGCAATTGACAACAGATTCTCATTTGCAATGTCAACCTAGCTGCAGACAGCAAAGTGATATAGTTACATATTTACATGGTAATTTACAATGGTAATGGTTCGAGGAATGTCAGGCTGAATGGTCAGCCCCCATACATTTTCACCTGAACAAATCTGGCCCTCTTTGCAAAAAGTTTGGACACCCCTGGTGTAGAGGCTCGTAACCCTGCACCCCACAACGTCAATGACCTGAGGGCTGCCCTTCAAGAAAAGTCAAATGCCATGCCTCAGCAGAAAATAAGTCGACTTGTGAACAGCATGAGACGTCGTTGTCAAGCTGTACTTAATGCTCAAGGGCACATGACAACTTATTGAGACACTGACATTTTTTGTTGTTGTATACTGTTGTTGGCTTTTGTTTCAATAAATTGTTTGAGATGAGGAAATCACCATTACATGCTTCTACTTTACTCATGATATAATATCTCTGTAGTGTGAACTTTTTACATTTTCCATAAAATTTCACCCGAAAGCCGAATATCCCTAACTTTTTGTGAGTAGTGCATATGAACATTACAATTTATTAAGAAAAATGTGGTAGATTTCCAAGGAAAAAAGTTAGTTTTACAAGAACAGACCATCAATGATGGAGTAGCTCATTCTGGTCTGATGAAATCACCACGAAAGGGCTCAGATCTCCTGACCGTTGACCGTGACCTTAAGCTCACCCTAGCTACAGACCTTTCTAGGATGTACATAAGGTCAGGGTCAATGGCCTAGAAGAAGGTTTTAATAATAATAATAATAATAATAATAATAATACATTTTATTTGTATATTGCTTTCCAAGGCACTCAAAGACGCTTTACATTAATGAAAAAAAAAAGTTAAAATTAAAGATTAAAAGCAAATCTGAACAGGTGGGTTTAGAGTAATGATTTGAAGTAGTTTAAGTCTGTGCAGTCATGGAACTGTTGGAGGAGAGAGTTTCAGACGGAGGGGGCCACGATGGAAAAGGCTTTGTCCCCCCCAGGTTCTGTGCTTGGTAGATGCCCAGATCTCCTGATCGTTGACGATTACTTTGACATTGACCTCAACCTGGATGTAGACCTATATGAGGATCCCTGTGAGTCAGTTTGGTGAGAATCAAGACAACAGGAGGAGTAATGATTTCTCTCAAAATATAAGTGCCAAGACCTCTTGACCTTTGACCTTGACCTTAAGCACAATGTGGATGCAGACCCCCCCTCAAGATCGCAGAGAGTTTGGTGACCAATGGGGCAAATGCCTAGGAGGAGTAGTGATTTCCTTGAAATGTGGGCAGACAGGGCAGACTTAGGATGGATGCCACGTCATCACTTTAGCTCCTTTCCGCTTCGCCAGAATGCGCTAAAAATGTGGTAAATTTGAAAGGAAAACAGTTACAGGTATGCAAGAAAAAATGTGAAAATTTATGAGGAAACGTCACAAATTTATCAAGGTCAAGGTATCTTGATTATTATTCCCGTGAGGTAATTTGGCTAACAGCCAGCAGAAACAAAGAAACATGCACAACAGTACATACCAAAAACTGAAAAACACAAGTCCAAAGGCCAGCAACAAGTCAAATACAATTCATCATTAAAGGGTACCATTTATTAGGCCAGTAGCAGCAGGAATAAATGATCCTATGAATCTATTTGTCCTGCATTGTGGAACACCACATCTGCGACTAGATGGCAACAATCTAAACTCACCGTACAAAGGATGGTTCTGATCTGCCAAGCCAGATTGAGCTTTCTTTAAAGGCTTGACCTTATACAAGTCATGGAGGCCATTCCAGGATGCTCCAGCAGTTTTGCTGCACACCTTCACAACATCTTCTAAAAGGTTTTTCTGCTTGACAGAAAAAGATCTGTACCAGCAGATAAAAGGTAAGAACATTTTCATAAAAGCGGTGTCAACATTAAAACTGCAAAGTTTTCTATAAAAGTGCATATGCTGATGTGCCTTTTTACACAGTGTCAGCTCGGGGTTCGAACAGAGCTTGCGCTAGGATTTATTGCTGCCAGTCATGATAACAGAGAGAGTTGTAAAAATTTCATCATGACCCATTATAATCCGTCGAGCAGCAGTAGAAGGCTATGCACAAATGGCTGCAGATTCCACATGTTTGCTTGCACCGCGCAAGGCACTGGGGTTGGATCCCCTGATCCAAGCCAAGGACAGGTACCCGCCAGGAGTCGGCAGGGTCCACTGAGCACGATGAAGCAAAGAGGATAGGAACCGACCCATGTTGTGCTAGGAGCCAGACAAACAGGCCCTCAACAAGCATCTCTGCTCGAATATCCCTGCATCTTGGAAGCTTCCTCTGGAGGCTGGAGGTTGGAAGGTCAGCTGGTAGGCTACTATTTAAGATACTAGCAGGGGCAAAGATTCTTGTTTTTTGTGGTCAAACGGAATCTTAGCAGACAGACAAAGCTCCAAAATGACAAGGAAATACAGTTAGGAGTTAAATCATAATCTGTCAAAATGACAGATAGCCTTGAAAATTTTACATCAGTGCTAAAAAAAAAAAAAAAAAAGTCAGTGAAGGAGAATTCTTAGTTAATGTGACCATTGGACTTGAAGCACAGTTTGTTGTCAATCAGTGCCAATTTATGACAAAAGTTAAAAATTTACTTGAAAAAAAGTTGCAAAATTATGAGATAAAAGTTGGTCATTTTAATTGTCCCTTCAAAAAAATGTTGAGGGGTGTATTTCTAGTTTAGGGCCCCCCTAATGGCTGAGGGTGATCTGCATTTGTGTACTCCGCTTTATATCTAGAAACCACTCGGGTGATGCTGGAAAGCTTTATGCTCCAGGAAGTCAATGAATGCCACACTTTCAGCAGTCAAACACTGTAGTACAGGGGTGCCCCAGGGAGCTGTGAGTCCTCCTCTCCTTTTCACCTTGTACACAAATGAGTGTAGAGGCAGACAGCCTAACAATTTTATCATCAAATTTTCTGATGACACAATTATTTTAAGTCTTTTAAGTGGAAGTGATGACCCCTCAGGCTATTACAGGGAGATTACTGATTTTAAAGCCTGGTGTGATAGTTGTCATCTTATTTTAAATACAAAGCTAATGAAGTGATATTTGTTCCCAGAGCAGTATGTGTGCATTACAGAGTGGTGATCAACGGTTGCTCAATTGAGCAAGTCAGCTCATACAAGTACCTAGGCATCTACATGGATTTATTTTTTAAATGGGATAAACATGTTGACTTCCTATGTGCAAAACTGGTGCAAAGGCTACATTTTCTTCGGATGCTGAGATTGTCTGGCGTGAGCTCTAAGATCATGTGGACTTTTTATCAGGTAGTATTGGGAAGCTTGATCAGATATGGCATGGCAGCCTGGTATGGTTCACTTACAGTCCAATCCAAATCTAAGACAGAGAAACTGGTAAAAATTGCCATGAAAGTAATCTTCTTATTTCAGCTGCTCCCTTCAGGGGTCGCCACAGCTGATCATCTGCCTCCATCTTACCCTGTCCCCCACATCTTCCTCAACAGCACCAACCCTCTCCATGTCGTCCTTCACTACATCCATGAATCTTCTCTGTGGTCTTCCTCTTTTCCTCTTGCCTGGCAGCTCCATCTTCAACATCCTTTGCCCAATAAATCCACTATCCCTCCCCTGCACATGTCCAAACCATCTCAGCCTTGCCTCTCTTACTTTGTCTCCAGAGCGCTCAACCTGAGCTGTCCCTCTGATATACTCATTTTTAATCCTGTCCCTCCTAGTCACTCCCAAAGAAAATCTTAGCATCTTCAACTCTGCCACCTCCAGCTCCACCTCCTGTCTTTTGTTCAATGCCGCCATCTCTAAATCATACATCATAGCAGGTCTCACTACCGTCTTGTAAATTGTCCTTTTCACTCTTGCTGCTATCCTTCTGTCACAAATCACCCCTGATACTCGTCTTTACCTACTCCACCCTCCATGCACTCTCTTCTTCACCTCTCTTATGCATTTTCCATTGCTTTGGATGGTTGACCCCAGATATTTAAACTCATCTACCTTCACTACCTCTACTCCTTGAATGTTCACCATTACACCTGCCTCCGTCTCATTCACACTCATGTATTCTGTCTTGCTTCTACTGACTTTCATTCCTCTTCTCTACAGAGCATACCTCCACCTCTCCACCTGCTCTCTACTCTCACTACAGATCACAATGTTGTCTGCAAACATCATGGTCCACGGAGACACCTGCCTGACTTTGTCTGTCAGCCTGTCCATCACCACAGCAAATAAGAAGGGGCTGAGGGCTGATTCCTGATGTAACCCTACCCCCACCTTGAATCCATCTGTCACTCCTACAGCACACCTCACCACCAGCTCGCTGTTCTCAAATATGTCCTGCACCACCCTAACATACTTCTCTGCCACTCCTGACTTTCTCAGACAGTACCACACTTCCTCTCTTAGCACCCTATCTCCATCAACACTCTTAAAGCAAACATTGCATCTGTAGTACTCTTTCTTGGCATGAAACTGTACTGCTGCTCACTGGTTGTCATCTCTCCTCTAAACCTGGCTTCAACAACTCTTTCCCATATTTTCATAATGTGGCTGATCAACTTTATGCTTCTGTAGTTACTACAGCTCTGAGCATCACCTTTGTTCTTGTAAAGTGGTATCAAAACACTTCTTCTCCACTCCTTGGGCATCCTCAAACTCTCCAAGATTGTGTTAAACAATCTGGTTAAAAAGTCCACTGCCATCTCTCCTAAACATCTCCATACCTCCACAGGTATGTCATCTGGATTAACCAACTTTCCATTCTTCATCCTCTTCAAAGCTGCCCTCATTTCTGCCTTGCTAATCCTCAGGACTTCCTTGTTCACCATCTTTCCTTCATCCATCTTCCTCTCTCTCTCATTTTCTTTATTCATCAGCTCCTCAAAGTACTCCTTCCACCTTCTCAACACACTCTCGTCACTTGTCAGTACATTACAATTTCTGTCCTTAATTAACCTAACCTGCTGCACATCCTTTCCAGCTCAATCTCTCTGTCTAGCCAATCGATACAAGTCCTTTTCTCCTTCCTTAGTGTTTAGCCTCTCACACAACTCACTGTCTGCCTTTGCCTTTGCCACCTCTCTCTTTGCCATGTGCCTAGATTCCAAATACTCCTGTCCACTTCCTTCATCTCCCTGACTATCCCACTTTTTCTTTGCCAACCTCTTCCTATGAATATGTTCTTGTACGTCCTCATTCCACCATCAAGTCTCCTTGTCTTCCTTCCTCTGTCCACTGGATATACCACATACCTTTCTACCCGTTTCCCTCAATACTTTTGCTGTACTGTCCCGGTCATCTGGTAATTCTTCCCTACCACCCAAAGCCTGTATCAACCCTTTCCTGAACTCTGTGCAACCTTGTTACTTCTGTAGCTTCCCCCACTTAAACTTTAGCTCTGCCTTCATTCTCTTCCTCTTCTTGCTTTCCAAAGTCATCCTACAGTCTACCATCCGTGCTGTCTAGCTACATTCTTCCCTGCCACCACCTTGCAGTCTCTTATCTCTTTCAGATTTCTCCCTCTGCATAAGATGAAGTCCACCTGTGTGCACCTTCCTCCACTCTTGTAAGTCAAATCAAATCAAATCAAACTTTATTGTCATATTGCTGTACATACAACTGTAGTGCAGGCAAGATGAAATTGCGTTTCTCTCGGCATCCATATAAGAAGCAGCATGATTTAAGACACACTCCCACATAGCTCCCACCCCCACCCCCCCATCCATTCACACATCCCTGAGACATACTTGGGGAAAAAGAATAACTAACTATAATATACAAAATGTCCGTAGGTGCAGTAGTGTGTATGAGAGATTCCGGATCAGCTGTTCAGCATCCTGACAGCTTGTGGAAGGAAGCTGTTGATCAGTCTGGTGGTTCTGCCTCTGATGCTCCGGAATCGTTTACCAGATGGAAGAAGTTCAAAGTGTTTATGCAGAGGGTGAGAACGGTCCTTGACAATGTTCAGTGCCCTGCTCCTACAACGGTTCTGAAAAAGTTCTTGGACAGAGGGGAGGGAGACTCCAATTACCCTCTCCGCCCCCTTGACTATCCTCTGCAGGGCTTTTTTGTCTGACATACTGCAGCTGGAGTACCATGTAGCAATGCAGTACGTCAGAACACTCTCCACCACACCTCTGTAGAAGGTCCTGAGGATGCAGATGGGGAGAGAGGCCTGTTTGAGTTTCCTCAAGAAGTGTAGTCTCTGCTGAGCCCGCTTCCTGATCTCCAAGGAATTCTTGCTCCAGGTCAGGTCCTGCGAGATCTGC
The DNA here is from genome assembly GCA_020510985.1 of Pholidichthys leucotaenia. NCBI lineage: Eukaryota > Metazoa > Chordata > Actinopteri > Cichliformes > Pholidichthyidae > Pholidichthys > Pholidichthys leucotaenia. Next base: position 258,562,611 of record CM035838.1, read on the forward strand.
ACTCCGAGGAACTTGATGTTCTCTACTCTCTCCATTAAACGGCCGCCGATGCTGAGGGGGACATGCTCAGGCTGTGACCGCCGGAAGTCGATAATCATCTCCTTCGTTTTGTCCACGTTGAGCACCAGATTGTTCTCCCTGCACCAGCCCTCCAGGTCTCTCACTTCTTCCCTGTACATTGATTCCTCATCCCTCTGAATAAGTCCCACCACCGTGGTGTCGTCTGCAAACTTAATAATCTGGTTCCCCTCGTGTCTGGATACACAGTCATGTGTTAGAAGTGTAAACAACAGTGGACTGAGTACACAGCCTTGAGGGGATCCGGTACTCAGCGTGACAGACTTGGAGATGTTGTTTCCAACCCGGACAGACTGAGGTCTCTCAGTCAGGAAATCCAGGATCCAGAGACATGTGGCGGTGTTCAGACCGAGAAGGAGTAATTTCTCCATCAGTCTCTGGGGAATAATGGTGTTGAATGCTGAACTGAAATCAATGTACAAGAGTCTGGCGTAGGTGTCTTTCTGGTCCAGGTGGGTGATGACAAAGTGTAGGGTGGTGACTATAGCATCCTCCGTGGAGCGGTTTGAACGATATGCAAACTGGAGCGGGTCGTGTGATGCAGGGAGGCAGGCTGTAATGTGTGGTTTGACAAGCCGTTCAAAACACTTCATCACAATTGGTGTCAGTGCAACAGGACGATAGTCATTCAAACAGGACACCACTGGTTTCTTTGCCACCGGTACAATGATAGAGGTCTTGAAGCATTTGGGAACGATGGCCTGACTCAGGGAGATGTTATAAATTTCAGTCAGGACATCCGCCAACTCACTCGCGCAGTCTCGGAGCACACGTCCCGGAATGTTGTCTGGACCTGCAGCTTTGCGTGGGTTGACTCTGAATAGGGTCCTCCGTGTGTCCGCTGTGTTGATGGTAAAAGCTAGTCCGACCGATGGTGGGGGTGGGCCAGCCCTCCCTCTGATTGTCGAGTTTGATGCTCCAAAACGTGCAAAGAAATCGTTAAACCTGTCTGGAAGCAAAGCGTCGTCATCATCGACCCCCTGCCTAGACTTAAAGCCCGTCAGTGTCCGAACTCCCTGCCACATCTGCTTGGTGTTCCTAGTGTCACAGAGGTGTCCCTGGATTTTCTCCGCATAGGTGCGCTTTGCCGCCTTAATTCTCTTTGAAAGCGCAGACCTGGCTGAGCGGAGGGCGATCCTGTCCTTCGCTCTGAAGGCTGCATCTCTGGCTGTAAGCAGCGAGCACACCTCTGCAGTCATCCAGGGCTTATGATTACCCCGCATAGTGATGGTCTTCACTGTAGTGAAATCCTCTGTGCACTTCGCGATGTAGCTGGTGACCGTATCAGCATACTCCTCCACATCTGTCTTGTCTTCCTGGGAGGCTGCTATTTTGAAGACCTTCCAGCCTGTGTGCAGAAAACAGTCCTTCAGTGCAGAGGTTGCACTCTCTGGCCAAATCCTGATTTGTTTCACTGCTGGCCTGCTGCGCTTCAATAAAGGTTTGTAGGCAGGCAGCAGCATCACGGACATGTGATCAGAACGGCCGAGATGGGGGCGGGGTATCGCTTTATATGCATCTGTGTTTGTGTACACTAAGTCCAACATATTCTCTCCTCTGGTCTTAAAGTCTACACATTGTTTAAACTTGGGGAGCACAGTCACCCTATGTTTCTCTCTCTTCTTGAAGTATGTGTTCACCACAGCCATTTCCATCCTTTTAGCAAAATCCACAACCATCTGTCCTTCCACATTTCTCTCCTTCAGACCACACCTACCCAGAACCTCATCATCATCTCTGTTCCCTTCACCTACATGTCCATTAAAGTCTGCTCCAATCACCACTCTCTCACCCCTGGGAACACTACCACTTCTTCCAACTTACTCAAGAATTCCTCTTTCACTTCTTCCTGACATCCAACTTGTGGGGCATATGCAGTGACAACATTCAACATCACACCTTTGACTTCTAGCTTCAAACTCATGATTCTGTGTGACTCCCTCTTTACCTCCTGAACACTCTTCACATACTCTTCCTTCAAGATTACTCCTACTCCATTTCTCTTCCTATCTACACCATGGTAAAACAGTTTAAAGCCACCTCCAATGCTCCTAGCCTTGCTTCCCTTCCATCTGGTTTCTTGAACACACAGTATATCTACCTTTCTTCTCTCCATCAAATCAGCCAACTCTCTGTCTTTACCAGTCATAGTCCCTGCATTTAATGTCCCTATTCTCACCTTCATACTTCTACCTTTCCTGTTCTCTCTCTCCCTCCTAACACGCCTTCCCCCTCTCCTTCTCCTCGATCTTCGACCAACAGTAGCCCAATTTCCACCGGCACCCTGTCGGTTAACAGCACCGGTGGCGGTCGTTGTTAACCCGGGCCTCTACCGATCAGGTATGAAAGTCTCATTCGTCATGATCCGCATGTTTGATTTGGCAAAGGTTTTACGTCGGATGCCCTTCTTGACACAACCCTCCCCATTTACCCAGGCTTGGGACTGGCACTAGGAGTACATTGGGTTGTGCACCCCCTGTGGTTGGGTTAAAAATTGCCATGAAAGTAATAGGAAACATAAATTATCAGTTCCTCCAGTCGATATATGAGAAAACTGTTGTTAATCAGGCCCACAGAAATTTAAAGGACCCATCCCACATCCTTTACACTGATTATAAGTTGTTACCTTCAGGGAGACACTATAGAGCAATCAGACACAAACCTAACCGCTATAAACTCTCTTTTGTCCCAACATCCATAGCTCTGTTAAATAAGGACCTTGCTCAGCTAAACAGGACATAAGCTCCATTTTAGCTACTCTTAATGCTTAGGTCTGTTCTTACAATCATTATTTCTAATCTCGGTCTTTAGTTTTCTAGGTTTTTATTGTTCAAATTATTTATTGATCTAAGACTATTTTATTGTGGAATATGATTTTTTTATGTTAATTCTTGTCTGTAAACATTGCTGATTGTGTGTTGTTTTAAATTGTGACTGAAGGTGAATGCAGCATCACGTAGCACTGTCATCCAAGACAAATTTCCCATGAGGGACAATAAAGTTTATTCTGATTCTGAGGAAGTCGACTTCAAGCTCCTTTTGAACACAGCGAAGACTACGTAGAGCAACTATAACCTGGTGTTATCACACATAGAAAATACTTTAGTAAGATAAATACTGAAAGTTACAGAGGAGACAAACCAAACTCCCATGACTCCCCCACAGCTCAGATGAAAAGACAGATCTTCACCAAGGACTCCCACAGACCAACAAACACAGCTGTAGCTATTAGGCTGATTTATTCAAGTAGGGGCACTGATGTGATTTAGCTGTTTTAAATTAATCTTCTGGAGTTTGGTTATCTACAGTATAACGGCTCCGGGGGCATCGTCAGTTTATGTGACGCTGCCAACATACCACGCTAATTGTCTGCTGCAGTACCGGGGACAGCAGTTTGAGGTCTGATAAAGAAAGGGTTACAGGAAAGGGAGCTTCATCTTTCTATTCCCCAAGGTCACAGAAACAACCCAGTCACTTCCTCCCAGCCCAGGAGAAAGAGTAACAAGTAGGAGAAGCAGTACAGTGAGGGAGGGAGGGTGGGACAGAGAGAGGGGGAATGTGGAGAGAAAAACTGCACAAGGAGGGGAAAAGAGTTTTTAGATGGAAACTTCTCATATGAGAAGAACATATCATATCCACCAGTATGAATCACCCCAAATGCTGCTGCTGCTGACACCAAAATGAGTCTGCTGCTGTTAAAGCTGGACCGACCTAAATGGGTGACGAGTGCTCCTCATAGTGAGAACAAAAAGGTTCAAAAGAACCTCTCCTCATAACCCTGATGGGCTCCACCTAGAAGACAGCCATCATTTGTGCATTCCTCTCCTAAAAATAGATAATCCCTCCTTTTGTTGCACTAAAAAAAGCGGTTTTGTTTTTTTTTTCTCAGATAACAGGCTGCGTAGACCTTTAAAAACAATGTGCTAAGGAGTTTTAAACCTTACATAAAGATCAGGGCAGGTCTCACTAAGACTTCTTTGTCCTCCTCCTCAGTTCTGCAGCAGATGGCTTCAATGAGCCAACTGGTCCTGAATGAATAATAAATCAGAAAAATTAAAACAAATCTCCTGAAGTGATGAATACTAAATGAGGCAGCAACAGCATCCATTTGTCACCAAGTAAACTGTGGCTGATGGCTGTACGTACGTCACTGCTGGACAGAAAGAGCCTTCAACGAGGCCAGATGACCTCATATCTTCATGGTGAGGACATGTGGTTTTTGACTTTAAACCCATGACAGTGAAATCATTACCCACTGGGATGCCACCTCCAGGGCCCTCTTCCCTGGTTTTTACATTAAGGAGTTGTAGTGGTGGAGAAGCAGACGGCGCTGGGCTGGAGCAATCTGCTGCCGGGGAGACTCCGGCCAAAAGGAGGGGCCGGGACCAGCTCACATTTCTCCTGGAACAGGAGCAGAGTAAACACCCCAGCAGGCTTCTATTGGACATTGTGCTGACCTCCGACAGGAAACTGAACAAGGGTGGGGCTGTAAGAATCAAGGAGCAACTCTGGGGGAAAAAGCCGGGAAAAAAAAGAGAAATAAAATAAAAGGAATTTGGGAGAGAATTCCTGAGAAGTAGTGGAGGTGGGGACTAAAATGATGCTGAGCACAGAGGCGGTGGTGGCTCTGTTTTAAGGAAACTGAGAATTTTGAAGTGAGGACGTACACACAGTAAAAACAGATAGGTGATACAAGGACAGTCAGAGCAGATTTGGGGTCAGAAGATCAGGTCAGCATGAGTTGTGGAACTAAGGAAGTGGTCCTCAAGTGCATTAGAACTGTTATCCTACAGTGGTGTGAAAAAAGTGTTAGGCCCCCTTCCTGATTTCTCTTTTTTTTTTTTTTTGTATGCTTGTCACACTTAAATGTTTCAGATCATCAAACAAATTTAAATATTAGACAAAGATAACACAAGTAAACACAAAACGCAGTTTTTAAATGAAGGTGTTTATTATTAAGGGAAAAAAAATCCAAACCTACATGGCCCTGTGTGAAAAAGTGATTGCCCCCTAAACCTAGTAACTGGCTGGGCCACCCTTAGCAGCAACAACTGCAGTCAAGCGTTTGTGATAACTGGCAATGAGTCTTTTACAGCACTGTGGAGGAATTTTGCCCCACTCATCTTTGCAGAATTAAATAATAATAAGATCTATCATAGCATCATAGCATATCATAGCATATCAGATTTATATAGCGCTTTATCATAGACACTCAAAGACGCTTTACAAGTAGATACATTATTCATTCACTCCAGACAGACAATGGTAGTGGCAAGCTACTACTGTAGCCACAGCTGTCCTGGGGCAGGCTGACGGAAACGTGGCTGCCAATCCACGCCAACGGCCTCTCCGGCCACCACCGAACATTTATACACATTCATACCCAGTGTTATGGGCACTGGAGGCAATGCGGGTGAAGTGTCTTGCCCAGGGACACAACGGCAGGATATCTGGGGACAGCGGGACTCGAACCGCCAACCATCGGGTTATTAGACGACCTGCTCTACCTCCTGAGCCACTGCCACCCCAGAATTGTTGTAATTCAGCCACATTGGAGGGTTTTCAAGCATGAACTGCCTTTTTAAGGTCATGCCACAGCATTTCAATCAGATTCAGGTCAGGACTTTGACTAGGCCACTCCAAAGTCTTCATTTTGTTTATCTTAAGCCGTTCAGAGGTGGACTTGCTGGTGTGTTTTGGATCATTGTCCTGCTGCAGAACCCAAGTGCACTTCAGCTTGAGGTCACGAACAGATGGCCAGACATTCTCCTTCAGGAATTTTTGGTAGATAGCAGAGTTCATGGTTCCATTTACCACAGCAAGTCTTCCAGGTCCTGAAGCAGCAAAACAGTCCCACACCATCACACTACTACCACCATATTTTACTGTTGGTATGATGTTCTTTTTCTGAAATGCTGTTACTTTTACACCGGATGTAATGGGACACAAAAAGTTCAACTTTTGTCTCACCAGTCCACAGAGTATTTTCCCAAAAGTCTTGGGACTCATCAAGATGTTTTCTGGCAAGACTGAGATGAGCCTTTATGTTCTTTTTGCTCAGCAGTGGTTTTCGTCTTGGAACTCTGCCATGCAGGCCATTTTTGACCAGTCTCTTTCTTACGGTGGAGTCATGAACACTGACCTTAACTGAGGCAAGTGAGGCCTGCAGTTCTTTAGATGTTGTTGTGGGGTCTTTTATGACCTCTTAGATGAGTCGTCGGTGCGCTCTTGGGGTAATTTTGGTCAGCCGGCCACCCCTGGGAAGGTTCACCACTGTTTCACATTTTTGCCATTTGTGGATAATGGCTCTCACTGTGGTTTGCTGGAGTCCCAAAAATTTAAAAATGGCTAGAAAATTGAACTCAGCTTTCCAAAGATGTAATAAACCACAGTTAATTCATGTTTTAACAGGGGGGCAATCACTTTTTCACACAGGGCCATGCAGGCTTGGATTTTTTTTTATCCTTAATAATAAACACCTTCAATTAAAAACTGCATTTTGTGTTTACTTGTGTCATCTTTGTGTAATATTTAAATTTGTTTCATGATCTGAAACATTTAAGTGTGACAAACATACAAAATAAATAAGAAATCAGGAAAGGGGCACACACTTTTTCACACCACTGTATATTGGATTCTCCTATTCAGCCACCAGAAGATGTCAAACGGCTTTTGAAGTTAGATTTCTGATCATGAACGTGTTTCAGCACATTTTCACAAAGTTGGAAAACGAAAATGGACACCTCCACAAAAGTCTGCTATTGCACTCTCTCTGTAGAAAGTGCTAATAAATGGTATCATTTACTTTAGCTTCCACTTACTGTTGATCATTTTGAATCTTTAACAATCATTTTGAATCTTTAACCTCATTTTAATATGGGTATAGTCCCAGCTGCCCAACTTAGAGCTTGTTCACTTTACAACAGTTTTTCAATGATACTGGAAAATAGAATTGGTGTCCACAGAGATGTCACAAAAAAATCATCCACATGGATCTACAAAAGCTGGAGAATCTGCTGGAGTATGCCAAGCCATTTTTGGGACAGTGGCTTTTAAATATGGTAACACTACATACCTGCATGAATCCCAACCAACCATAATAACTGTGTATTGATGGGCTCTTTGTTTCATCTGAAAATACAAAGAAAAAGCAAGCAAACAAGCTAACAAACCCTACTCAACAGGTGGACCGGTACGTATTATAAACATTAACTTCTGCACTGGACAATATATAATTTTGGTACGTATGTGAAATGACAATAGTCCTATTCTTTTCTATATTCTGCTTATTGAGGGGCTTAACAACAGTTAACTGGGTACATTCAGAAGGGACTATTTTTGACAGAGCAAAATAACTGGTTAAACAAGCAAAAATCACAACATTTTGTCCTGTATTGCTATCATTTAATAAACTGTGCTTGTGGAACTGTTGTATAAAAGCAATATTACACTAACGGTCGTAGGGTATCTATGAATATATCACTGTGGTGATGTCTTCGGCCCTTGGCTTCATGTTAGTCCTACAACGAATCATCACAGTTATATATTCACATACCATACTCCCTCTCATGTGATGCTTCTTAATTATAGATCCTTTATGAGAGCTTTTTTGACCAATCCTTAACTACAATACAAGCTTAACGCTTGTACCATAAAGCTTAAGTCGAACCACCGGAGTGGTGGCCTAGGGGTAGAGCATCCGCCCCACAACCGGGAGGTTGGGGTTCAAGTTGAACCACGGGCTGCACGGTGGCGCAGTGGTTTAGCACTGTGGCAGCACAGTTTTACCCTCGGCCGGGGGACCGCAGGGATCATGAGATCGTGGGTTCGATCCCAGCCCCCGACCAACAGTGAGCTGTGTGAAGTTTGCATGTTCTCCCCGTGTTGCGCGGGTTTACTCCGGGATTTCTCCGGTTTCCTCCCGCACACCAAAAACATGTAGGTTTAGGGCGCTCGCGCACGCAGCGACCAGCAGCCGGTGGCTTGTCACCAGACTGCAAACCAAGTCTACCTACGGGTACAAATAAGTAACAAAAAAAAAAAAAAAAAAAAAAAAAGTCCCAGCCGGGTCATGCCAAAGACCATGTAAAAGTGGAACTTCCTGCCATCCAGCTTGGTGCTCAGCAAAAATGGAATGGAAGAGGGTAATGTGGGTGGCAGTGGCTCAGGAGGGTTGTCCAATAACCAGAGCGTTGGCGATTCAAATTCCGTTCTCCCTAGCCATCCTGCCGTTGTGTCCCTGGGCAAGACACTTTACCCACCTTGCCTCCAGTGTCCATGACACTGGGTATGAATGTGGATAAATGTTTGGTAGAGGTCGGAGAGGCCGTCGGCGTGGATTGGCAGCCACGTTTCCGTCAGTCTACCCCAGGGCAGCTGTAGCTACAGTAGTAGCTTGCTGCTACCCACCACTGTCTGTCTGTGAAGTGAATGAATAATGTATTTTCATTGTAAAGCGCTTTGGGTTTCTTGAAATGGCACTATATAAATGCAAGCCATTATTATTATTGTTGTGTGTGAGGTGCGGTTTTGACGTCATCATTCCACCTGCATCTTGTCTATATAAGATAAGCCTTTATTAGTCCCACAATGGGGAAATTCCAGGATTGCAACAGCATAGGGACAGCAACACTCAGAGCAACAATCAGAAGGCAAGAAAAAACAACATCTAGTAAACATATGTCCATATTACTATAAATGTATATATATAGACACACAGTGCAGAGCATTATGGCTGGTGGATGTGCAGCAGAAAGTCTAAGCTCTCTCTCCGCGGATGCAGCCTTAGCGAAGAAGAGACCACCAGGTGGGTCTCGCTGGTCTCCTGCAGAGCCATGACGGCGAAGCTCAGGAAACGAAGGACGGTCTTGAAGTCCTGAGCGATCTCCCTCACCAGGCGCTGGACGGGCAGCTTACGGATGAGCAGCTCCGTGGATTTCTGGTAGCGACGGATCTCTCTCAGAGCCACGGGCCTGTGACGGCGAGGCCTCTTCACTCTGCCGGTGGCCAGAGCGCCTCTCCGAGCAGCCCTGTGGCTAGCTGTCTCCTGGGGGGCTTCTTCCTCCAGTAGATTTTACGGGCGGTCTGCTTGGTTCTTGCCATCGCTCTTTATTATTCTGTCTTATATTTCTTTCACGCCGCCTGAACTCCAGCCCGGCACCCGCTTCGTTTTCGCTACAGCTCCCGGTATGTCGAGTTTCCCATTAGCACCGGGCGGCGGCCAAGTGCTAGCTAGCACTAGCTCCTCCCCGCTGTAACGTCTCCCGCTGCAAACCGTGGCTCCGTCCGCCGACCCGGGAGACCCCCGGGGCGATCCGTGCGTCCATGATATATATACAGAGTGAAAGGTGTAGAAAGAAGAAGGAAGATTAAAAAAAAAAAGGCTGTTGCAACAGGCAGCCGACTCGTGTGGCGCCGCCGGTCCGGCGGAACCGGAACTATGTTGGCAGTACAGCAATCCCAGCAAAAAGATTTCATTCTGGAGGCTGCTGTCAAACGTTCACAGTTTCACACCCTCAATATCATGTAGGCAAATGACCAACCACAAGAAGTTTGCTAGTTTGGGGTAGAAATATTAAGGACCCTATTTTGACAGGCATCAGTGCATTTTTGCGCCAGACTTCCCGCCTTACATCAGTGTTTTTGTTAGTTTCTTTCAGCGCATTGTCTGTTTTATATGCTTTGTGTCACACCATTGACTTACCAGTAAACAGTGTGCCGGCTTTGTGCTGGAAGGTGCAGGCTCATTTCAAAAAGGTGTGGCGACGCACAATCTCATGCACATCTGTATTATGATGCATTTTATGGCAATGTGCTTTTGATCGGAAAAAAGGAGGTCTGTCATCAGAAGTGAATTGTTTAATGCTATTTCAGTGGTGTGTTTTCAAATCCCACAACTCTGGAGCTCTTGAGGAAACAGCATGCACTGGGATTTTCAGTTATTTTAATGGAGAGAGTTGTGACAGTCATAATATAATCACCTGTCATTTTAATTATAATGATACACTAAATAGTTTTTTTTAAAAACCTTCCACATTCTCATTTTAATTGTGAACTTACTGTTGGAGACTATAGACATTAATGTATGAATTTTGGGGGTGAATGAATGAATGAACGAATGAATGAATGAATGCACAAACAAACGGAGTGTGACACATTTTACTTTTCACTGTAACTTCCTGGAGAGACAGGAGATGTGTCTACACCTGCCTTGGCTGGTTCAGCCTCTGATCCAGTCAGGGCAGACCAGTGGTTCGGTGCCCGCACCAGCTGGTGTTTACCCTCTCTCTCGTTCAGAGGAGTATTATGCAAGGTTACAAAGTATTATACTGTCCACATAATCTGTACTAATGTCTATGTCCCCTCAGTCATCTCCTTCAATCTTTTGTCCATTCGTGTGCATGTGTCCATTCCGGGGTAATAAAAGATATGCACTCAGCTTGTTGTTTTTCTGTTAGATGTATTAATCCAAGGACAAATAAGGAGAGCTGGCTACCTGGGGGTGTGCAGCGTGACATCCAGGGGAGGCTACATGCACTGTGCTTACAGTAAAGGTTCTCAAGCGGTGCACGCCCCGGACCGCTGGCCCCCAGCGACTGCCCCGACGGCCTCCCATGAGCGGCCACCTAGAGCGGCCACCTAGAGCGGGCATACTACATGGTGGGGGTTGGCGGTAGATGGGATGCTGCACTGGATCTCTTCCCCTCCTAAGACTGGGACAAGGGAGACCTGTGGTCGGTGAAAGCCACACAAAAAGGAGCCCTTTGGCTCCCCACGGGGCCGGGAGCGACTTCAACACCACCGTTAATGATCCTTCCATTTTATGAAAGTTGATGAAAATTTGCAAAGGCATCATCCTCTTTTCCTGAAGTTTCAAACCCATTCACGTCTGCGTGTTGCATCCATGCGCACTATGTTAAACCATTCAGCTTGATTTTTTTCAGCCCAGTATTATCTCTTCCCCATTTGTCCTCTCTAAAATAACTAACTGAGCATCAACTGGGATTGATGCCTGCTCAGTCCCAAGCAGGGTTACTATTGTGTGCACTTTTGCTCATGTGAACGCCCTTTGGCCAACGCAAACTGTCTTAAACAAGCCATCATGATCAGAGTTCACTTTAGATAATGCACCTCTGTGCATTAAAGGGATGGGCAGGAGCACTTTGGATTATCCAAAGCACACCACTGATCCCAACCATTAAACAGCTTCCAAACAAAGTAGAGTTTGATCCAAAACACTACTCTGAAAAATTACACCAGTCTCTTTGCAGCTTGCACCTGGCAGAAAATGTCATGAATGCCCTACAGGGCAGGAAGGTGAGACCCACGCGCTGAACTGTGAGTTTGGACAATTTATTGAAAAAAGCAACAAACATAAAGGTCAACACAGTGCTCTAAACACAAAATACAAACGAGGGAGAAAACTTCCACAGATGTAGCGCACCAGAGCAGGGCAGGGCTCTGATGGAGATGATGAGAATACAACCAAGACTGCGGCGATGAGAAAATGAAAATACAGCCCTTAAATAGGATCAAAAACCATTTACATAATCAATGACAGGTATGGGTTATCTGAGCAGGCAGGAGAAAGCAATGACACATAATTAGGACCAGCTGGGGGCAGTGAGAGAGGAGCGAACCAAAGCTGACAGCTAACAAGGCAACGCCTACACGGAGCACCATGCCACTGACAGCTGTCAACCAGCAAAAAGAACAACAATGAAGATATAAAGAATAAAATATCAACCCAAGCAGACTAAAATATAAATATAAATTAATACAAAATAAAAGTGTAACAAAACTAGAACACAAACAGGAAAATGGCAAACAGTACACAAATACAGAAACCCAAAAAGCATAAAATACAACAAATATGTAAATCTAAGGAAAAAGCCATGAGACCAAGCCTGGTGGAAACCTCCACCTCTCAGCTCATGACAGAAAATTTGCTTTTGCCTTGCTGTAATAAGGAAATGGACTTGGAAACACCCATAAAGGCACCATACACCTGAGACAACTGATTGTAATTACAATTAAAATCACCCTTTATTGTCATTCAACTGTACAACCAATCATGTACAGTAGAACGAGATTGTGTTTTACCTATCTACTGTGTTAATCACACACACCCCAAGTGTAGAATCAGAGGGCCGCTGCCATGCAAGGCGCCGCCACAAATTTCCCTCCTCCATTCCATTTTTGCTGAGCACCAAGCTGGATGGCAGGAAGTTCCATTTTTATATGGTCTTCGGCATGACCCGGCCGGGATTTGAACCCCTGCCTCCCGGGTGTGGGGCGGATGCTCTACCAACTGAGCCACCACTCCGGTAATACGGCCCTATGTCTGGTTACATGGTCATAACAATTCAATAACTGGGAATAATCCGATAATGGTCATAATCAGATTTGATGTGTTTACATGCACTGAATAAATGGATTATTGAGCAATAAATGACAAAGCTAACTAACTAACTAACCTGCACTTATATAGCGCTTTTCTAGTCACAAAGACCACTCAAAGCGCTTTCACTAGTACTAACCCTCTATTCTAAGGGTCTATAGGAAACAGATATCTAGGGACAATTTAGAACAGCCAATTAACCTAACATGCATGTCTTTGGATTGTGGGAGGAAACCGGAGCCCCTGGAGTAAACCCACGCAGCACAGGGAGAACATGCAAACTCCACACAGAAAGGTTCCAACCCCTGCCAGGTTGTGATTTGTCATAACCTCAAAATAGCCTTTATCTAATTGTTCTGTTTACATGACTACTCAAATGATCAGATAATTCCAGAAATCTGACAATAATCAGTTTATTAGTGTGCGTGTAAACATAGCCATTGTTGTTTGGATGGTTCTCTAAATGGTCAGGAATCTAACTTCAGCGTTCATGGCATTCAACATATTTCGGCAACTGACTTGGAGAATCCAACCTTGAACATCTTCTGGAATGTTCTACCACAGCAGTGGATCCCTCTCAGGGACCTTGTAGAATTGCTGTGAGCTTTGCAGACATAAAGACACGAAACAGACTTAAAAACAGAGAGAATCTGCTGAAACAGCATATTTACTGGGCAGCACAAACCCTCTGGCTTTACTGGGTGATTAATGAATTAGCGGGGATCAGTCAGATTATTCAGGAGGATAATGAATTACTGGATGTACAAAAGCCAGATTTTCACCATATGTTCACCCCACTGGTTTCACCAAATCAACAGAGTTAAGTAGGAGTATTAACTCACTGTCTGAACTGATGAAGCTGCCGTTAGCAGCCTCAAACTGGGCCAAATGTTTATTGAACTCTTCAAACAAAAACTTAACATTTACCTGTTATGTTGTGATGGTGTTAAAAAATACATGTAGCTGTAAAAAGAGGGAAACTATCTATTTATGGCTCAAAAGAGACAGTAAAACACTAACAGACTGCCTGTATATAAACTGAAAAAGACTCATTAACAGCATTATAGACCTTTACATCACAAAATGTCCTGAAGACTTAATAAATGGCAGCTATTGTTAAAAGATAATTCATCACGCAGTAAAAATGTCCCCAAAAGCTAATCAGCAGTAAGACCCAAAGACAGTGACAGACAGTCTTATGAAGGATCAGAGCATGATTTCATTAGCCCAGCTAAACCGTTTAAATGCCTGGCATGTGGTCCAGTGTGCAAATGGGGTTTACTGCCCCGCATTCCACCATGGCACCCCCGGGTCCGAGTGCTGTAGAGAGACAATCACATTCCAGTTTGACTTCAGTTGCAGACAAACCTGCTCAAACTGGAGTCTGGCGACTCACAGGGGTCGCTGATGGGATTTGGGGAGGTCTCCGCGATTAGCAGGAAGAGATAATTTTCAGTTTTACTGCACTTATTAGAGCTCAACTTGAGCTCTAATTATAAACTATTATAATTAATCATAATTATTATAAACTAATTGAAATAGTAGTTTATTACTAATGCTACAAACACAAGTCAGAATGTCTACACAACTTCAAACCAAATTTAAGACCAAATTTCCAAAGCTAATATACAGCGATCTGAAAACATTAGGTTCTATGAACGAGTGAATAGCAAGGAAACATTATTTTGTTGAGGTTATATGATAAAATTGAATTATCACTGATCCCAAGCATGAAACACCTTCCAAATAAAGCAGAGTTTGACTCTAAAGTTTATTTCCCAGCAAACTGGCTTTAACCGGCATCAGGGTGATTATTATTCTGAAGACATTTGTTGTCATAAAGCAGGGTCTCTAATGAGGCAAGCTTCATTTTTAGGGTTTCCACTGGTGTAGAACCAACTCTGCAACCTTCACAGCCAAGGGGCTGCAAACTTTACGACACAAAGATCCATTATTAACTGTATCTGGCCGACGTTTGCACAAAAAGGACTGGGCGATGTGACCTCAAGTCAACATAACGATTAATAGAACAATTTAATTTGGTTTTTCTGTTGTTGGGTGTTTTGTTTTTTGTTTTTTTTTGGGTCTTGCGGGATTGATGTTTTGCTGGTTTAAAATTCTGGGAAATAAGATCTTATTAAAGCTCTTTTAGTGCTTTTATTATAGAACTGGTGATGGAGACATTTTATTCACTGGCCCACAGACAGCATGCTGTAGTTATAAATCTGAATGAGCAAATGTTTCCATAAGATACTGGGTTAACCCAACATATCCAGTTTATGAATATAGAGCATTGCCCAACAGGAAATCTTAAATGTTGAAAACATGGTGGTTTCTACTGCAGGCCGGCTGTGTACAGACGTTTGGTTGTTAAGCCCTGGGCGCAGTGTAGTTGCATGGCACGGCTTTCCAAATCCGCCAAGAGGTTGACAAACTAATCCAAGAAAACCCACTTTAATATATGTCAGTGTCTAGTTAACATGGGCATGCAATGTGCTGCTTGAATTGTGAGCCCCTTTTTATGCATGCCTTTGAAATTATATCATCTCAACTTTTTGCAGGTTTTCCAAATATTGTGTGTAGTATACAGATCTCATTGAGCAAGAGGCATAAAAACTATCAAAAAACTTCAATATTAAAAGGAATAAGGACAAAGCAAAAAACAAAGTTTATAAAAACTGCAAAAATATTCAAAGAAAAGAACGAATAAAAGCAAGGAAAAAGACTCAAAATAAAACTAAATTAGATACAATAAAGTGCTGTTAAGCAGCACAAAGAATTTTTAACACATCTTTTCCAAACATCCTAGCTTTATTTTGGATGCTTACACTATTTTACTTTGCACACAGAAACAAAATAATTTCACAAAAACCAAGAACTACCAGGGTCAAAATTATGACCCCCCAGCGCTAATAGTCAATTGTGTATCCTTTTGCTGGATAAAAGCCTGCAGTCGTTTGTTGTAGTTTCTCTTGAGCAATCCCAGCCCATTCTTCTTTGGCAAATTTCTCAAGCTCCTCCATAGTTAATGGTCTTCTGGCATGGACCTTGGTCTTCAGTTCACCCCACAGATTTTCCAGTGGGCTTCAGGTCAGGACTTTGTGCAGGCCAGTCAATAACGTTCACTTCGGTCGTCTGGGGGGTAGTTCTTCATCAAGAGCGACGTTTTTGGTCATTGTCGTGTTGGAAGACAAAGCGATGACCCAGACCCAGTTTTGCTGCTGTCTGCTTCAGATTTTTTCCCCCAAATCTTCACATATCCTTCTTTCTTCATGATTCCTTCCACCTTGATGAGATTCCCAGTTCCAGACACGCAGAAGCCTCCCCACAGTATAATACCCCCACTACCGTGCTTCTCTGTGGGGACAGTGTTCTCAGTGGAGTTTTTTCTTGGACTGCAACCTCACAGTCCATTCCTCTGCAGGGTTCGAGTGCCTGTCTTCTCTGAAACTACAACTCCTGACTTGGCTAAATCATTCACTAGTGTCTTGGCAGTTGTTCTGGGGTCTTTAGACACATCTCTCACGAGTTTTCTTTCCAAATTCTTTGAAAGCTTTCACTTCCTATCTCTGCCAGGCTTGTTCCGTACTTTGTGACTCTTTGAGTTTCTTGATGATACTTCTGACTCCACTTCTGAAATGCTGCGACAACTCTGTATATCCATCTCCTGCTTTGTGAGCATCAACAATTCTTTTTCACAAGTCCAAACTGACTTTTGTTTTTGGAATGATGCTTCCTCATGTGACAGCTCAAACCCTTGCTGAAGTTTTTATACTGAGCAGAAATTGGAAGATAACCCTCAGTTTTAACTCGATTTTACAAACTTTGAGCATTACAAAGTTAAAGCACATCATTTCACAGCAGTGGGATGTCATACGGCTCAATGAAAAGATCCGTTTTTCAGGGGGCTCATAACTTTTGACCCTGTTAGTTTTTGTTTTCTTGTGAAACAATTTTGTTTTCTGTGTGCAAAGTAAAATTATTTATGCTTTTTCTAAACAAAACTAAGATGTTTGGAAGAACTGTGTTAAAGATTCTTTGCACTGGGTCATTCCGTGCCATTTCAACAAATGGTCCACGTATCAATGAAGTCATCCAGTGAGCTGCTACATTGATGTAATGTGGTAACCCTAACCCGAACTGTAGTATGAATGTGATGTTGTGACAAATAAATGTAAATTTCTGATGCAATGGTCATTATATTTTAGGTTAATAATGAACAAATAATAAACAATAAATGAATATAAGATACAGAAGCAAGCTACAATGGTCTAATATTGGGGAATTTCAATATTCACGAGTGGTGAAATAGCCCCATAATTGGGATCAAATACAAAAATGAAGAACTTGCATAAAGAAAAATTGTTTTATATCCCAAGAAAGAGTAATCTTTGAACTTTAAATTAAAACAGAGATCAGATTTTTTCCATACATTCCCACATGCAGTTATGGGCCAATGAAAATCTGACATGAAAACTTTTTTTCGGATTTGGAGAGGCTGCCATCCAGAAACCAATGCATATATCTGACTAACCATTAATGCTTTAAACAGTCCATGTATGTATCTCAAAGCTCTGAAAAAAAAAATCAAGAAGCTGGAGCATATACGAAGTTGTTTTTTGAAGGCCCAAACATGGTCGACCATGAAACCCAAGTAATTTTTTTTTCCATTTTTGAGGGGCTGGTATGCCTAACGGTTATGATGTACAACAGATCTTTTTATATATTCTGAGAGAGTAGGTGGAGGTGTATTACCGTACCAAATTTCCGTTTCCTATGTGGTGTAGTTCTTCAGATACTGACACCTGAAAATGGAGGAAAAATAAGGACGTGCCAAAATCGACACATACCCCCCCCTCACTAAATTGGCCATATCTCAGAAAGTATCCATCCGAGCAAACTAAAATTTTACAGTGTGCCTATTGGATAAATCAGGAACAACTGGTGAAAATTTCAGAATTTTTTGAGACCCACGTGCGTGGGGATGTCCTGAAAATTTGTTGAAATGACCCCACTGTTTAACAGCACTTGGGAAATACTTTTAAAAAATGGCATTTTCAAAGGGGGGCTTATAATTCTGTCCTCAACTGTAGATACAGGATAAAAAGACAAAGGGTGTGTATATAAACTGCTGCATAAAAATACATTTTAAGTTTTAGACACTTAAACACCAATCCACGCACAGTAATTACGTGCTAAATTCAGTTTTTTCACCTTAAAAGCAGTTATTCATAAAATAAGCATAAGTGAAATTATGATACAACAACCATGCCATGCCCTAGGTTCACTAACCTCAAATAAACTCTTAAAGTGTGTGAAGTGGAGCCACAGTCCAACACCTCCAGACTGTAAGAGCGTCTGGGTACCATGCAGCTGCTACAAGTCATTTTCTACGAGCTGATATCACACAGCCGGGAACCCCGTTACACAACAACAGCAGCAGCAGGACAGTGGAGTATTGTATGATGCAGGGAAACAGGCTCATGACTACACCCCCACATCCTGACAAGTTCTGCCTGTTCTTCACAAAAACAACCTCTGACGAATATGGGCTCGGTCCGCCCCACACGTCACCAATCATGAAGTCAAGTTTTAGGGGAAAGATGGTTTATTTCAGATGTAAATTGATGTGGTTGAGCTGAGATTCTGTTTTTCATGCTGTAATTTTATGAGACCTCATTCATATAAACGTACCTCTCACAAACCAGAGCCGTTTCTAGCGATAAAACAGAGTACACAAATGCCACAGGCAACCTCAGCCACTAGGGGGCACCAACCCTCAACACTCAACAGCCCAACCCAATGAATTAAAATGACCTTGAACTTTTTTCTCATAAATTTGCAACTCTTTCTGTTAAACTTACATGTTTTCCTCATAATTTTTTTTTTTTTTGATTTAGTATACTTTATTGATCCCCAGAGGGGAAATTGAGGGCATCCACCACCTGGATGGATGAAGCAGCCACGATACGGTGCTATCCCTTAACCATTCACACACACACTCACACCTAGGGCCACTTTAGAGTCTCCAATTAACCTAACCTGCATGAAAATGCTACTTTTTATTGAAAATTTATTTTTTTCTCATTTGTAACTTTTTTCTTAAATTTTTGACTTTTTTCTTGTAAATTTGCAACTTTTTTCTTATGAATTTGCAACTTTCTCCTTATAAATTAGCAACCTTTTCTCTTAAATTTACAATTTTTTGTGTAAATATACAACTTTTTCTCAGAAATTAGCAACTTTTTCCTCAAATTTGGAACTCTTCTGCATAAATTTGCAACTTTTTCTTTCATGAATTTTCAGCTGTTTATTGTATATTTGTAATTTTTTGCATAACTGCAACTTTTTCTGGACGCCTCCCACTTGAGGTGTTTCAGGCACGTCCCACTGGGAGGAGACCCCGGGGCAGACCCAGGACTCGGTGGAGAGACTATGTCTCCCAGCTGGTCTGGGAACGCCTTGGTATCCCCTCTGAAGAGCTGGAGCAGGTGGCCGGGGAGAGGGAAGTCTGGGCTTCTCTGCTTGAACTGCTGCCTCCGCGACCCGGACCTCCGGAAAAGCGGTAGAAGATGGATGGATGGATGGAACTGCAACTTTTTCTCATACACTTGCAATGTTTTTCTCCTAAATTTGCAACTTTTTCTCCTAAATTTGATACTTCTTATAAATGTGCAACTTTTTTGCATAAATTTGCAACTTTTTCTCAGTTTTCTTTTTGTAAATTTTCAACTTTTTTGGCAACACATTTTTGCAGCTTTTTATACATTTGCATATTTTTCCATGATTATTTTTTGCATAATATGATTTTTTTTTACCTTGTAAATTTGCAACTATTTTCATTGTAAATTTGGATATTTCTTTTTCTTCTTGTAAACGTTCCACTTTTTTCCTCCTAAATTTTAAGGGGAGATAAGGACCTGTACTTATATGGCACTTTTCCTAGTCTCAAAGACCACTCAAAGCACTTCACTAGTACCACCCCTCTATTCTAAGGGCCTATAGAAGACAAATACCTAGGGACAATTTAGAATGACCAATTAACCTAACATGCAGGTCTTTGGATTGTGGGAGGAAACCGGAGCTAGCGGAGTAAACCCACAGGAACAGGGAGAACATGCAAACGCCACACAGAAAGGTTCCTATCCCTGCCAGCCTGGGGATTCAAACCTGGAACTTTCTAGCTGTTAGGCAACAGTGCTAACCACTGTACCATCATGCTTTTCCAATTTTTTCCTTATAAATCTGCACCATTCGTATGAATGCTAGTTTAAATTTTATTCTATGCAATAGTAAATTTATTTTTTTGTTTATTTAGGCAATGACCCAAGTTTATTTTTTAAATGTTTTTGTTGGGAGGCGAGAGATTTTTAAAGGGTTTGAACTCGTCCACATTACAAAAACAGGAGTCCCCAATCACAATCCTGCCTAGGGCCCCTAAAAAGCTAGAACCAGCCCTGATGAGGTCTGGTGGAGAACAATGATCGCAGCAGGAAGAAGCAGCGTTTGCAGCAGTGCCGAATCACATCTGGAAGTCATGAAGCGTTTCAGGATGTGTAGGACCCACCCTCTCCCCAGAGCCCTTACACAGCCTCGGCCTAATTGAGTTTGTTTTCAGGGGTTTAATGGCATTATGAGGAGGGTTGGATTGTTGCAATACTTCTTAATTGGGAAAGCATGCAAAACACAGTTTGAAAACACACCCAGATGAGTCAGAGGTGGACTGTAGATTGGAGCGTCTGCTACAGAAGGAGTCAACCTGAGTAAAGTTTGTCCAAATAAATCTGTGACTAAAAGAGAAAGAAAGGAAAAAAAGCACAACTGATCCTTAAAATGAAGGTAAAACTAAACTGGTGACTTTTTTCCTACAAAATTCCCTAAACTTGACATTTTTGGGATTTCCTGCAAATCTGTACATTATTCTCTTAATTTTGTGCCTTTTTTCTCTTAATTTTTTTCAAATGAATTTGCTATTTTTCACCTCATAAATGAGTTTTTCTTCCTTAAATTTGAAACTTATTTTAAATCTCATTTATTTACCACATTGCTGTCATAAATCTGTGAATTTTTTACTAACAAATTTTAGCTTTCTGTAAATGTGTGTCAAATGTTCACCTACTCTCTTGTAAATTTGGGACATTGTTGTCACAAAATCATAACTTTTTGTTTTTACTTGTAGTTTTTGCATCAATATCTCTTTTTTTCCTGAAATTTGAAACTTGCTATAAATGTCTGCCTTCTTTCTCATAAATTTTCATCATCTTTCTCAATTTCAAGAAATTGTGACTTGTAAATCTCCCTGTTTTTCCCACAAATTTGCAACTTTTTTCTCAACAATTTGCAAGTTTACTCTTTATGAAATGCAACTTTCATCTCATAATTTTCTTTTTCGTAAGATTGAAATTTGTTATATGCATAAAATGTACTTGTTCTTTCTCAATAATTTGCAACATTATTCATATATTTGTGCCTTTTTAGTCATAAGCTGGGCAGCTTGGTGGCGCAGTGGGTAGCACTGTGGCAGCACAGTAAGAAGATCACAGGAGCGGTTCCACCCCTGACCGTCGGTGACCCCTCTGTGTGGAGTCTGCATGTTCTCCCCGTGTCTGTGTGGGTGCACTCCGGTTTCCTCCCACAGGCCAAAAACATGCAAGCTAGGTTAACTGGAGGCTCTAAAGTGGCCCTAGGTGTGAATGTGTGCGTGAAGGGATTGGCGCCACACTGTGGCTGCCTCATCCATCCATGTGGATGCCCTGAATTTCCCTCTGAGATTAATAAAGTATACAAAAAAAATCAAAATAAATTTCCATATTCTGTCGTATAAATTTTGGACTTTGCTTTCCTGCATTTGCAACTTTTTCCTGGCAAGTCTCTCTCTGTCTCTCCTTAAATTTGCAACTTTTTTATTCTAATATTTGCAAGACATTTTTAATGAATGACATTTCCCCCTTATTAACTTGGGTTTTTTCATTAAATTTGAATTTTGTTATTGTAAATTTGCATATTCTCTCATTAAGTTGCAGTATAATTCTCATGAATTTACAACTTTTTACTCATACATTTTAGTCTTCTTGTAAATATGGGACATTATTTTCATGAATTTGCAACTTTTTACTGATAAATCTGGGGCTCTCTCGCTCTTTTCCCCCCCAAAATTGACAGATTTTTTTTTCTGGAAAATTTGCACTTTTTTAAAGGAATTTTCTCTTTTGTCTCTCACAAATTTATGGGCTTTCCCCCCTTTAAAACTAACATTTCTAACTTTAAAATTTGCATATTCTTTCTCATTAATTTGTAACATTATTCTCAAGAATTTGTGACTTTTTCCCCCTCATAAATGCCAATTTTCTTGGTTCATGTAAATCTGGGACATTACTCTCTCTTTTTTGAGATGTTTTCCCTATAAAAGTGCAACTTTTTTTAATCATAAATTTCTTTTCGTTTGTGAGACCCAGTGGTTATGAGCTAAAGAGCCACATTTGGCTCCGGAGCCGCAGGTTGCAGACCCACGCACTGGTTTATAGTTTACAGTTGACTACCCATGACCCACTGTGAAAATATCACGCTCCTGTCATTAATACACAGCCTGCTGACGCCTGCAGCAAACCCACAGCTTTCATATAAAATCAGGAGTAAAAAGCATTAATAACTAATGTCATAAAGGCGGCATACAGTTATGGTAAAATATAATAATTATCATGTGGTCATGTTTTAATAGCTGAGCGCCTCCAGTGATGCGCTGAACAAAAAAAAAGAGCAAACCTTAAGACTCAAACATTCCTAAAAAAAAAAAAAGGCAGATAAATCCTGATGCAAAATTGTTAAGCATAATTAGTCAGAATTAACGAAGAAGCTGCGTGTTATTATGAGGCGGTTTTAGCGGCTAAAGGAGCGTCAGTGCCGGGGGGGGGGGGGGGGGGGAATGGGCAGGACCGCCGCTTCACAAAAGAACAAGTCAGCCGCTCCTGTCTGGAGCCATTTAACGCTTAAATACGATTAAAATGAGACAAAAACGAAAAGATGGAGTCACGGAGGCAAACGCGAAGTTATCTCCTGCGCTTACCTGCTCCTCCACGGATCCTCGCTGCCGCCTCCTCCTCGGCCCAGGAGCGCTCACTGACGGAGGGAGACAAAAACACCGCAGACGCGGATGCTCGGCGCCGCCTCCTCCTGCTCCCGCTCCCCCCGATCCTCTTAAAGAGAAAGCAGCAGCAGGGTGGGCAGCCCGGGCTCCTGCTCAGAGGTGGGCCGAGCGGCCACAAACTCACCGGCCGTTTTAATAGGTACACAGGGGCGGCTGAGACTATTTGAAGGGTAGGGGCAAAGAAGTCAAAAAGGGCGCCCACTAGGGGTGGGAATCGTGAGGGATCCCGCAATTCGATTTGGATCACAATTCTTGGGTCACGATTCGATCCTGCCAAGATTCAACGATGATCATAATATTCAATTCAATTCAATTCAATTCAACTTTATTTATATAGCGCCATTTCACAACAACAGTCATCTCATAGCACTATCAACTGTAGGGGGGAACCCCCACAGTTGCAGAAAGACCCCAGCAATCAGGCGATCCCCTGTGAGCAAGCACTTGGTGACGGTGGAGAGGAAAAACTCCCTTTAAACAGGAAGAAACCTCCAGCAGAACCAGGCTCAGGGAGGGGCAGTCATCTGCTGCGACTGGCTGGGGGGGGTGAGGGGATAGAGAAGAAGAAAAGAACAGACATGTAGAGAGCAAACAGCATGATGGGGACTCAATCTATGGGAGAGAACAAACAAATGTTAATGACCAGCAAAAAAAATATTTCATAGAGAGTGAGGAAAGGAGTGAGGCCCAGTGCATTACCGGAGGTCCCCCAGCTGACTAAACGTATTAGCAGCATAACTAAGGGAGGGTTCAGAAACACATGATCCCTCCCTAATTGTAGGCTATATCAAAAAGGTAGGTTTTAGCCCTATTCTTAAAAACAGAGATCGAGTCTGACTCCCGAATCGAGATTGGCAGCTGATTCCACAGGAGAGGAGCTTGATAACTGAAGGCTCTGCCTCCCATTGTACTTTTGGAGATTCTAGGTATTACAAGTAATCCTGCATTTTGGGAGCTTAGTGCTCTGTTAGGATAATACGGTAGTATCAGATCTTTTAAATAAAAAGGAGCCTGATTGTTTAGAGCTTTGTAAGTAAGAAGAAGGATTTTAAACTTAATTCTAAACTCTATGGGAAGCCAATGAAGGGAGGCCAGAACCGGAGAGATATGATCTCTCTTTCTAGTACCTGTTAAAACTCTTGCTGCAGCATTTTGGATCAGCTGAAGACTTTTTAAAGATGTTTTAGGACAGCCTGATAATAAAGAATTACAATAATCTAATCTCGAGCTAACAAAAGCGTGGATCAGCTTCTCAGCATCACTCTGAGACAAGATGCTCCTAATCTTGGCAATATTACGCAAATGATAGAAGGCAGTCTTAGAAACAAATTTAATATGTGAATTATCACGATAATTGAGTATCACAGTCCCATATTTCAATTTTTTTTCACCTTATCCAACCTCAAATCATGTCCCAAGGTTAAAGCGAGGTAGTCGGATACCCAAAAGCCGATGGTGTATAGAACACGTATATTAGGATTTGTATGTCACCCATTTGTATATCACCCATTTCGGATAACTCACGTGGAATTGTATAGTAGAAGGAGTCTTTGTCTAATTTGACCTTGTTGTTATATTATACAGTTTCTTTTAACCTGTAATGTACTATCCGAAATAAAATAAATAAAATTCATTCATTCATTCATTCATTCATATGTGAAATTTCGGCATCAAAACTGCTCCCGTTTAGCTGTAATTAATATTCAAAAATGATATTTTCGGGACGAAAGAATTCAAGCGTCCCTGCATTTGTTTACTCCTCGGGGCCTCCACCGGAGAGCGAGCTGTGTGCAAAATGCGATCGTGTTGTTAATATAGCACATTTTTTGTGGAAATGTTACTATTATTAGTTGTGAAATGTGTTATAAAACGATTAGACGACGATACTATAGCTCTTCCTGCTGTTCCCGTTTCACTGTTTTTTTCCGGATGTAAAATACGGGATCCCTATGGCCCATCGGCGCACAAAGTACCCTGGCTGATGTAAACAGCCACGGACCAAAAAACGTACATTTGCTCGTGGAACAGGTCATTCACACTCGCAGACAATCGCGCTATATGTGTCTATAGGATTTTCTTTCCATGCACGCAAAAAAAAATTTTTTCCCGGATCCGACTACCTCGCTTTAAACTGTTGACATCTCTTTCATATAACAAAGTATTCTCGGGGCTTCATTTTCCGCGGAGATACGTCTTTGCACACAGGGAGGGTGGTGGACGGTGCTGTTTGGAATTGACTCCCACTCCAGATGCATTTGGCTGACTCTGTGGAGTCTTTTAAAAAGCATCTGAAAACTTTTTTGAGGATTTCTGTTGAATTTCAACTGCTTTTATAATGGTAGGTCTGATATCTTTAAATTATTTTAATCTTGTGTTTTTTGTATTTTTTAAGATGATTTTTATCTATTAACTTCCATTTATTCCATTTTATTGTGCAGCGCTTTGTGACTATATGTCTCTGAAAAGCGCTTCATAAATAAACTTTACTTACGTGACACTTGGAGAAAAAGCTCCATGCCGGCGTCTCTTTAGCTTAGCCATTGCTAACGCTGCTCTGAGACGTGTGTTGGCCCGCTGTATTCCGAGTGTTTTTTTTTTTTTTCCGTGCAGTGCTTCTTGTGGGTTGCGTGTCATGTCAAGGTCTTTCCTTTCGTCATTGTTATAAAAATCCAAAATAGGCCCAACATTTGAGCTAACTTTGAGCTAACTGCTTCCTAACTTTCAAAGCTGGCTGCAAATCACCGAGACAAGCTATGACTTCAGCTGACTGGGTGTCTGCTTTGCGCCATCTAGTGGATTGAAAATGCCATTATTAACTGATCACCGAAAAGTATATGTGTGCACATTTTTTTAAAATAAAAGATCGATCCATGTGTTTATGGATCAATGCATTGTCACTAGTACCAAATATCGCGTTCCATCACTGAATCGATCTTTTTTCCCCACCTCTAACACCCACCCCATTACACACCAGCAGCATGTAAACAAATTTAAGAGAAGTTTGCTAATTTATGAGAAAAACAGTGACTAATTTACAAAAAAAAGTCA
Organism: Pholidichthys leucotaenia; assembly: GCA_020510985.1. Taxonomy (NCBI): domain Eukaryota; kingdom Metazoa; phylum Chordata; class Actinopteri; order Cichliformes; family Pholidichthyidae; genus Pholidichthys; species Pholidichthys leucotaenia. The sequence continues at coordinate 258,588,281 of CM035838.1, forward strand.
CTAATTTGTGTGCAAAAATTTGCAAATGTATGAGAAAAAGTTGCTAATTTACAAGAAAAACTATGTAATTTACCACAAAAAGTCACAAATTTACATGAGAAAAATTGCAAATTTATGAGAAGACGGTAATTTGCAAGAAAAAAAGTCAGTAATTTACATGACAATAGTTTCAAATCTATGGGGAAAAGTTGCCAATTTATGAGGAAATTTTTGAAAAGCTATAAGATAAAATGTTGCTAATTTATGACAAACTCAAACATAAGAAAAAGTTTCAAATTTATCAGAAAAAAATGCTAAATTATGACAAATAAGAGCACTGTAAGGTGAAAAAAGCCAGATTTATAAAGGAAAAAATTGAGTACATTTTTCAAAAAAAAGTTGTAAAATAAGACCAGAACATTCTGAGGTGAGTGCAATATCCCCTGCCTCCATTTTCTTTGAAGATCCCAATATGCCACTGAAGGAGAGCAGTTTTCAACTTTTCCATGTAAATACTGGGGCAGAACCAAATTATGATAAGCCTATTATCCATGATTGTACAAAAAAAATAGTTGTAAATAATCTATAGTTGAAGGTCAGGATCCCAAGGTCAACCTGCGTAGCAAGTTTGGTGATCCTCAAGAGCTTTATTCATTCTATAGTAACAGGGCATATGGAATACTTACCTTGACCTCTATAACCTTGACCTCTAACCTTCTGACCTCAAACCCATACGGTACCTGGAATTTCCCCGTTGTGGGACTAATAAAGGCTTATCTTACCTGTGTACCAAGTTTGGTGCCCATAGCTTTACTTGTTCTATATAACAGTGCAAAGGGAATGTTAACATTGACCTTTGACTTTTTCACCCCAAGACCATAGTCAGAGGTCAGGACCCCAAGGTGAACCTGTGTACCAAGTGTGGTGACCCCAGCTTTCTTTGTTGTTGTGATATAGTTTATATGACATTTTGACACTGACCTTTGACCTTGCAATCCCAAAACCATACTCACAGTTCAGAGTCTCAGGGTGACTCTATACACAAAGTTTGGTGACCCTAGCTTTACTCATATAGTAATGGGACATAAGGAAGGCCAACCTTGATCTTTGACCTTTTGACCCCACAGTCACAGTTCAGGGTCACAGTCATGGCGTGAATCTGGGTACCAGGTTTGGTGATTCTAGTTTTACTTGTTCGATGGTAAGAGTGCAAATAGCATGTTAACCTTGACTTTTGACATTTTGACCCCAAACCTTTAGTCAGGTCAGGGTGTAAGGTGTCCCAAGATTTGTTATAGATACAACTATGGTATCAGTTTGAAAAGTCTACATCATTTCTTTCGGTAGTTATTGCGTTTACAAGAGTTAAGGAAAAACTGACCACTGACCTTGACATCAAGGTCTACAATCAAGTCAAGTTGCAATATGTGCATCATCAAAGTATATCAAACCGTGGTTCCACATTCCAAACACAGAGAACAAAACTGTAGGAGGAGCTGATTTCACAAGACCATTACTGTCTATTAACTAAGCTGAAATAGAAGATAACTCAAGGGTTGCAACTCCTGCAAAAATCATCCAATCAGAGCCAAATTGCAATATACACATCATCAGTGTATATCAACCCTTGGTACCAAGTTTCAAAACAATCGGAATAAAACTGTAGAAGTCAGGGGCTGCAATTCCTGCAAAAATCATCCAATCAGAGCCAAATTGCAATATACACATCATCAGTGTATATCAACCCTTCGTACCAAGTTTCAAAATAATCGGAATAAAACTGTAGGAGGAGTTACTCACAAAAGTGGGACAGATGGATGGAAGGACACACCTTCAGTCTCCAACGGGTGAAGGATAAAAAACAATGATGGAGTAGCTCATGGCTCCCCCCCTCATGGATCGTCACCTTATCGTGGTGGAGGGTTTGCGTGCCCCAGTGATCCCAGGAGCTATGTTGTCTGGGGCAATTTGCCTCTGATAGGGTCACCCAAGACAAACTGGTCCTGGGTGAAGGGCCAGACTAAGAACGATCCAAAAGACTCTCATGATAAATACTAGAACAAGGATTCAGTGTACCCCGCCCGGTATGGGGTTACCGAGGCCCCACCCTGGAGCCAGGCCTGGGGGAGGGGCTCGATGGCTAGCGTCTGGTGGCTGGGTTTCCGCCCATGGGACCCGGCCGGGCTCAGCCTGAAAGAGTTACATGGGTCTGCCCTCCAGTGGGCTCACCACCTGCAGGAGGGATCATGGGGGTCCGGTGCTATGTGGATCAGGTGGCGGTCAAAGGCGGAGACCTTGGCGGTCTGATCCCAAGCTTTCTAAACTGGCTTTTGGTACGTGGAATGTCACCTCTCTGGTGGGGAAGGAGCCTGGGCTGGTGCATGAGGTTGAGAGATATCGGCTAGATATAGTCGACCTCACCTCAACACACAGCTCCAGTTCCGGGACCAGTATCCTGGAGAGGGGCTGGAGCTTGGCCTTCTCTGGAGTTGCCCTGGGCGAGAGGTGGCAAGCAGGGGTAGGTATTCTTGTATCCCCCCACCTTGCTGCCTCTATATTGGAGTTTTCCCGGTGGACGAAAGGGTTGCTTCCCTGCGCCTTCAGGTTGGGAAACGGGTCCTGACCATCATTTGTGCCTATGCATCAAATGATGTTTCAGAGTACCCACACTTTTTGGAGTCTCTGACTGGGGTGCTGGAGGGTGCTCTTCTTGGATACTCCATTGTCCTACTAGGGGACTTCAATGCGCACTTGGGCAATGACAGTGAAACCTGGAAGGGGGTGATTGGGAGGAACGGCCTGCCCAATCTAAACCCGAGTGGTGTTCAGTTATTGGACTTCTGTGCTAACCACAGTTTGTCCATAACAGACACCATGTTCAAGCATAAGGGTGTCCATATGTGCACCTGGAACCAGGACACCCTAGGTCACAGGTCGATGATCGATTTTGTTATTGTGTCACCAGACCTGTGACCGTATGTCTTGGACACTCAGGTAAAGAGAGGTGCAGAGCTGTCAACTGATCACCACCTGGTGGTGAGTTGGATCTGATGGCAGGGGAGGATGCCATTCAGACCTGGTAGACCCAAACGTATAGTGAGGGTGTGCTGGGAACATCTGGCTGAGGCCCCTGTCTGAGAGGTCTTGAACTCCCACCTCCAGAAGAACTTCAACCACATTCCGAGGGAGTCTGGAGACATGGAGTCTGAATGGGCAATGTTCTCCACCTCTATTGTTGAAGCAGCGGCCCAGAGCTGCGGCAGCAAGGTCGTCGGGGCATCTCGTGGTGGCAACCCCCGAACCAAGTGGTGGACACCAGTGGTGAGGGGGGCCATTAAGCTGAAGAGGGAGTTCTATCAGGCTTGGTTGGCTTGTGGGACTCCCGAAGCAGCTGAGGTGTACCAGCAGACCAAGCGGAGTGCAGCTTGGGTGGTTGCTGAAGCAAAAACTCGGGTGTGGGAGAAGTTCGGTGAGGCCATGGGACAAGATTTTCGGTCGGCCTCGAAAAGATTCTGGCAAACTGTCCGGCAGCTCAGGAGGGGGAAGCAGCTCCCTGTCCACACTGTGTATGGTGCAGATGGGGCGCTGTTGACTTCGACTGGAGATATCGTTGGGCGGTGAAAGGAATACTTTGAGGATCTCCACAATCCCACTGATACGCCTTCCACAGAGGAAGCAGAGCTTGTGGACGAGGGGGACGACTCGCCTATCACAGGGGCTGAGGTCGCCAAGGTGGTTAAAAATCTCTTTGGTGGCCGGGCCCCGGGGGTGGACAAGATTCGCCCCGAGTACCTCAAGGCCCTGGATGTTGTAGGACTGTCATGGTTGACACGCCTCTGCAACATTGCGTGGAGGTTGGGGGCAGTACCTTTGGCATGGCAAACTGGGGTGGTGGTTCCTCTCTTCAGAAAAGGGGACCGGAGGGTGTGCTCCAACTTTAGAGGGATCACACTCCTCAGCCTCCCTGGGAAGGTCTATGCCAAGGTACTGGAAAGGAGAGTCCGGCCGTTGGTCGAACCTCAGATTCAGGAGGAGCAATGTGGTTTTCATCCTGGCCGTGACACATAGGACCAGCTCTTTACCCTCTCGAGAATTCTTGAGGGTTCGTGGGAGTTTGCCCAACCAGTTTACATGTGTTTTATGGACTTGGAGAAGGCATTCGACCACGTCCCTCATGGATTTTTGTGGGGGGTGCTTCGGGAGTATGGGGTATCAGGCTGGTTGTTACGAGCTATTCGGTCTCTGTACGACCGTTGTGAGAGTTTGATTCGTATTGCCAACACTCGATCGGACTCATTCCCTGAGAGTTGGACTCCACCAGGGCTGCCCTTTGTCACCGATCCTGTTCATAATTTTTATGGACAGGATTTCTAGGCGCAGCCAGGGAACGGAGGGTGTCATGCTTGGTGACCACAGGATCTCGTCTCTGTTTGCAGATGATGTTGTCCTGTTGGCTTCATCCAGCAATGACCTACAGTTCTTGCTGGGACAGTTTGCTGCTAAGTGTGAAGCGGCTGGGATGAGAATCAGTACCTCCAAGTCCGAGTCCATGGTCCTCAGCCGGAAAAAGGTGGATTGTCCTCTCCGGGTTGGGGACAGGCTCCTGCCCCAAGTGGAGGAGTATAAGTGGGCTTCTCTGCAACCCGGACTGCCGGAAAAGCGATAGAAGATGGATGGATAGATGGAGTAGCTCATTCTGGCCTGATGAAATCACCCCAGGTGTGGTCAGATCTCCTGACTGTTGACCTTGACCTTAAGCACAGCCTAGAAGCAGACTCACTTGAGCATCATTGTGCACGACTTTACCAAACATCGGTGCAATTACGCTGGATTAATGATTTCAGTGAAATCATAAATGCCCAGATCTCCTGACCTTTGATGGCCTTGAGCTCAACCTGGATGCAGACAAACCTGAGGATCATTCTGAGTGAGTTTGATGAGAATTAGGGCAATTGCCTAGTAGGAGTATTAATTTTTCTGAAATCACGCAATTGTCCAGATCTCCCGCTCTTTCACTGGGACCGAGCATCGGGGCAAGTGCCTAGGAGTAGCCATTCTCGTGAAACAGACGCCGCATCATCACATTAGCTCCTTTTGACTTTGCTGGAATAAGCTATAAATCAGAGAAAAACCTCACAAACCAGCAATATATATACATGTATATAGATACTTTCTTACTAAAGTAGCATCTTTATTGAATACTTTTATACTTGGGTAATTAATATAAGGAATGCTACTTAAGTACAATTTCTGACTACTCTACCTACCTCTCCATGTATTGATAATTTTTAAATGACCTCATGTGCTGTACATCCCCACAAATAACAGATGACCAACAGTTTATGAAGATAAATTTAATAGAGAGCACAGTAAATAAATATAAAAAAATTTATCCAATTGGTAAAAAACAGTGTACAGCCTTGTAAAAATAAAAGAACAGACATCTTAGTTACAGTGTTAATGTGCTGCAGTCGACTTAAAAAAGTGCAAATTAGGAGAAACAGTAGTTGGAAATGGTTACACTAAATGCAAAAAACCTCTACAGATACAAAAACATGGAAACAAACTGGCCTACACAGCGTGTATGGATTCAGTTATCAGCCGTGCTGCAGAGCCACAATAGCGAACGTCACAGTTTAAACGGGTCCGAGTCAGTTCAGTGCTTCTGTGATAAACATCTGATGCGACTGCAGTGCATCACAAGTTTAAAGTTTTCACAGTTTAAAAAAAAAAGTGTATGAGCTACAGAGCCACATTCTGGCCCATCAATTAAAACTCGTATTAAATTCTAGAGACGGGCAGATAAAGGTGAACTCAGGAGGAAGAAGGAATGTCAGTTATTTGGTCCGTATATAACAAAAAGTTTTCAAAAAAAACTCTGGGACTATTAAATAACCAATCTGGCAGTGACTACTAACAGGGCTGTTTAAGAAAAATCTCTGACAAAAAATAAATCCCTAACACAAAACAGACAACTTTGCAGCCTCTTCAAAAGCAAAGAAGTTAAAGCCAGATTAACTTTGGGTCGTCAGCATGAAGCTTTAGAGGTCTCTTTCTCCAAATGACAGTGTTTACAGAGCAGATAACCTTCCAGCATAAACACAAGAGGTTTTTTTTTTCTTTCCATCAGAGGTGTGAAAGCGGTGACGACTGGGGTGCGAGACGACAGCAAACTGTGTGTGTGTGTGTGGGGATTAAGGCATGAGTGGGTGGCCAGTGGGTGGGGTGGGGGGGGTAAAATAACGAGCCAGACGAGGAAAAATGGCTGACAAAGATGGTGGTAACTGTAAAAGCTCTGCTCTGTGTTGTTTCCAGTTTTCTGAGGCTCAGCAATCGATTCTGCGGAGGCTGGACCTGCTGTAGGAATTCCTGAGAGAGCGAGAGAGAGAGAGAGAGAGAGAGAGAGAGAGAGAGAGAGAGAGAGGGAGAATGAAAAACAAGTTTTACTGGAGCATTTTTGAAAAAGGGAAACTGCAAATCTGTTAAATTAAACAAGGTGTGATATTAGATTTGACACGTGAAGGATTTGTTCATTTTTCAGCGAATTTGTTCATTTTCCTCTCCAGAATTAGGCAGAAGCTGCACACTCTCCCATGACCGCCTCATCCCGCCATTTATAACCTATAAGCATGATTTGATGTGTTTCCATGGGTTATTTTTCCCCTCTTTATACAGAAATATATCCTAGAAGGTTTAGTGGAACTGAACGTGCACCAGAAAAATGTTACTAGTTAATCGTCGCTATTAATCCTCTGATGGTGAGTTTGAGTCTAATTATTTTAAGCCGATACAAGAACAGCATCAGCCATCAGATGTTCTCCCTCTGTTACAGCATTTAAAGTGTGGATTAAAGTCTGACCCAGCTTGAAAGTAGACATGCTATGCCCTTTTTCCACATGTTGACACAGTGCTCAGAGGTGCTGATGAAGTGTCTGACATCATAGGTCAAAAACACCTCAGGGTTTAAACACTGCAGCACCATTTTCCACACAGATGAACCACCCTTTCTCCAAACAACCCATCTCAATGCAGGTCACAGGTCCCTGGGGTGTAATGAGCAGAGAAACAACCCCGAATGAGTGAATTTTTAACTCTCCTAATGGCAGCTAACTAATACTGATGAAGGAGCCAGTACCTACCCAAGTATAAAACTATAAATTATAGTAAAATAAGCTAGAAATAACAGCTAGGAAACAAATGTAGGGTCGTATTGGTTGATACAGCAGTTAGTTCCAACCAAGCAATTTGATTGGACAATAGGAATTCCAGGAGTTACTCAATTTGGTGATAATCACACTCCAACATTTCAGTGGATATGTATCACTCTGCTTAAAAGTGTTCTAGTAACCGTTAATTACTGTTATGTACTGTCAACTCTATCAGTGGCTTCTCATAGATATGTGAGAATTGTAATACTGTGTTGGATACATTAATCTCCACAGTGACGCACTGTTTGAAATGAAATCATACCTTCAAAACCTGGAAGTCCTACCTTTGTAAACATCTGCAAGTTATTTCACATCCGTTTAAAAAAATTTGACAAGCTCGAGTTGGATTTACTGTCTTGATTAGCAAACCACAATACCTTTGTGGTGATGGACTCATCTGAAAACGCTAAGAAAAAGTGAGCAAAGTGTGCCAAATCTACCATCAAAATATAATTCTGAAAACATTACTTTAAGGTGAAAATCTTACATAGTGTTGCTTTAATGTAAACAGTTAGTTACAGTGGTGTGAAAAAGTGTTTGCCCCTTTCCTGATTTCTCTTTTTTTTTTGTAGTAGTAGTAGATTAGTTTATTTGACAGGGACAGTGCAATAAACATAGACAATTAATCAAAGACAATCAATCTGATGTGTTGCACATAGAGTGTATAGCTATTAGCTAATTTGCAACTCTTGTCCCTGGATGGGCTTTAGAAAAAAGAATCAAGATAAAAAATATACACAATAACCACATACATCAATGCAGAAAAATTATAAATACACAATTATAAATATTATAAATATTATAAATACACAAATATAACAGCCTGACTCACATTTAACATAAATATTATAAATACACATATATTATAAAATATTATAAATACACAAATATAACAGCCTGACTCACATTTAACACATATAACATAACTCACATTTGCCTATTTCAGGCCTCCCTCCCTCCGTCACTCACTATAAACAAACACATTTATTCCTTCCCTTCATTCACTCTCACTTTGCAGACAAATAATTCATACATGAGTACATTCTTGTTTATTTTTCAGCCAGTTTTTAACATTTTTAGTGAATGTTTTAAAGTCCGTTATTATTTTAATTTCATTTGGCATTGTGTTCCAGATGTGACTGCCCTTTATAGAGAAAGCTGTTTGTCCAAATGTGGTTCTGCGGTGGAATATTTTACAGTTATTGTTAACAGAACTCCTGGTGGCTCTGCTGCTGTCCTGTCTTTGGACGAAACCAGCAAGTGGCTCGGGTGCTGATTTATGGAAACATTTGAACGTTAATTTCAGAAGACAGAGGTCAATGAAGCTCTCAAAACTCAATAGGTTGTATTTTTTTAAAACATTACAGTGATGCCACCTAATGGGCTTTTTGTCCAAGATTTTTAGGGTTTGATTATATAATGAACCTATATGTCTTATTGTGGAAGGGGCTGCTTGAGCCCAGACTGTCAAACAGTATGATATATGAGAAAAAACCATAGAATGCATATACAGTGCAGCTGCTTCGTAAGGTATGTAATATCTAATTAATTTAAAGCAGTTCAGATTTTTTTTTACTGTTTTTGAAATTTTCTTTATATGAAGATTAAATTTGAGTTGAGGATCTAGTACAATGCCAAGGTATTTGAATTCTGTAGCTAAACTGATGTCATGATCATGTATATTAACTTTAAAATGTTGCAGGTTACATTTTTTGATTGAAAAGCACATTGAGACTGTTTTCTGAAGGTTCAGCAATAGATGGTTCTTGAGGAGCCACTCTTGGACATCAACCATACTTGTAGACAGTACATCTGCAGCCTGTGCTGGAGTCTTGGCAGCTGTGTAAATAACTGCATCATCTGCATAAAGTTGGCATGTTGCAGCTGAGCAGTGTAACGGCAAGTCATTAATAAAAATGCTGAAAAGTAAAGGACCAAGAATGGACCCTTGTGGGATACCCATGCGGTTGTTTAAAAATGAGGATTTATCCTGGTGAACTTTTACACACTGTTCTCTATTCTGGAGATAAGATGCAAACCATTCTAATGTATTTGGGGAGAAGTTAAAAGATACCATTTTGGATAAAAGCAAACTGTGGTTTACAGTATCGAAAGCCTTTTTGAGATCTAGAAAAACAGCTCCTACCACATTACCCCTGTCCAAGGACTGTTTGACGTTTTCAATAAGGCAACAATTTGCTGTTTCTGTTGAGTATCCTGGTCTAAAACCAAATTGATGTGGATGAAGAAGTTGACTGTCTTGTAAGTAGTCTATCAGCTGTGTAGCTACAACTTTTTCAAGAACCTTAGATAGGACTGGTAAGATAGAGATTGGGCGGTAATTGCATATATCGTCTTTACTGCCTGATTTATGAACTGGTATGACGACAGCTTTTTTCCAGCCAGATGGAAATGTACTAGACCTAATGGAGAGATTAATGAGATGAGTCAGTGGTTTGATTAATATTTTGCTGTGCATTTTGAGAAAGGAGGTGCTCATATTGTAGATATCATTAGTTTTTGAGTTTGACAGTGTTTTAACAATACCAGCAATTAACTTCTCATTTACCTCATCGATGTGAAAAGTATCTTTTGGAAGTATGGAATTTGTGTTGTTGAGCACATTTGGCAGCACAAAAATTTTTGTTAAGTCTTCCACAGAGCCCACAAAGTGTGAATTAAATTCATTTGCCAAAGTAGCCTTGTCACTGACGGTCTTGCCATTGATTCTAAGTTCCTTTACCCCCTTCTGATCGTTTTTTTTATTAGTTAAGTTATTTAAATGCCTCCATAGGGAACTGTTGTTACCCTTTGCATGATCTATCAGTTTATTGTAATAAGATATTTTTGATTTTCGCAGCTCATGTACCACTTTATTTCTTAAACTTTTGTACACAAGGTGATCATTTTGTAGTTTGGAGGTTAGTGATGTTTTCAGTGCATAGTCTCGCCTCTTCATAAGTTTTCTTATTTCATTATTTAACCATGGTAGGCTAATCTTCTGTTGTCTACTTTTAATTTGCTTTGAAAATTTTTCTATAGACTTTGTGATTGTTGCAGTTATAAAATTACAACAATCATCTACTTCACATGTTGCCATGAGCTGCTCCCAATTTTGATTCTCTAAGTAATGTTCAAACTCCTCATTTTTTGATTTGGGGATAATAAAATTTGATTTGTCAATATCGACTCCCCCAAAATACTGTAGTCGCTTTTTAGTAAGTTTCCTGACAGCAAGAACCATGTTATGATCTGAGAGACCAGTTACAAGATTATAGGTTCTGGTTATTCGTTCTGGTTTATTAGTAAATACCATGTCAATAAGTGTTCTGGATTGTTTGGTTATCCTGGTGGGTCCTTTGTATGTTTGTCACACTTAAATGTTTCAGATCATCAAACAAATTTAAATATTACACAAAGATAACATGAGTAAACACAAAATGCAGTTTTTAAATGACGATGTTTATTAAGGGAAAAAAAATCTAAACCTACATGGCCCTGTGTGAAAAAGTGAATGCCCCCTAAACCTAGTAACTGGTTGGGCCACCCTTAGCAGCAACAACTGCAATCAAGCATTTGTGATAATTGGCAATGAGTCTTTTACAGCGCTGTGGATGAAGCTTGACCCCCTCATCTTTGCAGAATTGTTGTAATTCAGCCACATTGGAGGGTTTTCGAGCATGAACCGCCTTTTTAAGGTAATGCCACAGCATCTCAATTGGATTCAGGTCAGGACTTTGACTAGGCCACTCCAAAGTCTTCATTTTGTTTTTCTTAAGCCATTCAGAGGTGGACTTGCTGGTGTGTTTTGGATCATTGTCCTGCTGCAGAACCCAAGTGCGCTTCAGCTTGAGGTCATGAACAGATGGCAGGACATTCTCCTTCAGGATTTTTCGGTAGACAGCAGAATTCATGGTTCCATTTACCACAGCAAGTCTTCCAGGTCCTGAAGTAGCAAAACAGCCCCAGACCATCACACTACCACCACCATATTTTACTGTTGGTATGATGTTCCTTTTCTGAAATGCTGTGTTACTTTTACACCAGATGTAATGGGACACACACCTTCCAAAAAGTTCAACTTTTGTCTTGTCAGTCCACTGAGTATTTTCCCAAAAGTCTTGGGACTCATCAAGCCTGAGTCAAGCCTTTATGTTCTTTTTGCTCAGCAGTGGTTTTCGTCTTGGAACTCTGCCATGCAGGCCATTTTTGCCCAGTCGCTTTCTTATTATGGAATCATGAACACTGACCTTAACTGAGGCAAGTGAGGCCTGCAGTTCTTTGGATTTTGTTGTGGGGTCTTTTGTGACCTCTTGGATGAGTCGTTGCTGCGCTCTAGGGGTAATTTTGGTCAGCCCGCCACTCCGGAGAAGGTTCACCACTGTTCCATATTTTCGCCATTTGTGGATAATGGCTCTCACTGTGGTTCGTTGGAGTCCCAAAGCTTTAGAAATGGCTTTATAACCTTTTCCAGACTGATAGATCTCAATTGCTTTGTTTCTCATTTGTTCCTGAATTTCTTTGGATTGCAGCATGATGTCTAGCTTTTGAGGATCTTTTGGTCTACTTCATTTTGTCAGGCAGGTCCTACTTAAATGATTTCTTGATTGAAAACAAGTGTGGCAGTAATCAGGCCTGGGTGTGGCAAGAGAAACTGAACTCAGCTTTCCAAAGATGTGATAAACCACAGTTAATTTATGTTTTGTTTGTTTTGTTTGTTTTTTTTTGGGGGGGGGTCACTTTTTCCACACAGGGCCATGTAGGTTTGGATTTTTTTTAACCCTTAATAATAAACACCTTCTTTTAAAAAACTACATCTTGTGTTTACCTGTGTTATCTTTGTCTAATATTTAAATTTGTTTGAGGATTTGAAACATTTAAGTGTGACAAACACAAAAACATGAGAAATCAGGAAGGGGCAAACACTTTTTCACACCACTGTAGATAAAAAGAAAAAAGAAAAAGTTATCATGCTTATTATAGGTGGCAATTTCAAGACCCTTGGCAGAAATTTAAGTATGAATTGTGAGTTTTGTCAGGATTATTAAGCCCTTAATTTTCGATTACAAAAAACCCCCAAGACTTGTAGGGGCTGGTGGACACCTGGTTTTCAATGCTACACTCGCAGTGTTAGTCATCACTGCTAAACAATGAAGAAAAGTACAATGAACACAGAAACTAGTCACTGTTGCCTTTAAACGAGCCCATCATTGCCCGGGACACACTACTAAAAGATCTCTGAATACGCTGCTTAGACTGATATCCCGACCAGTATTAAAGATTAAACTAGATCTAATGTTTTCCATTTTCCTCAGTATTGTAGCACTGCTCTGGCAGGTGCTGCTCTATTCAGGTCTGTTTCTGATTATAAATCAACATCCACATGAAAATACTGACCGGCTGCCAGAAGATGATGATGAAAAAAATAAGAACATATGGTGATAGTCTTCATGGCCAAACAGGCTTCAATACGTTAAAGAAAATGTGCACAATCTTTTCAAAATGTGACAGATGTGAAATCCCCGTTATTTGTGCATGTATTCTTAAAGCTGACACACCGGCTGTATGACTCTGTACCCTGGAGCGTGAGTCAGTTGGGTTTTATGTTGCTCTTATGTCAGTCTGATGGGGCAGAATGAGATCACTGTGTGTGTGCGCGCGTGTCTGTAACGTCTCGGGTTACCGTTGTGTTTGTGCAGTCTGAGTTTGCAGGGGTCTGTACAGCTGGGGGATCTTGCGGTTGATGAGGGGACTCAGAGCTTCTTTGAGTTTATGGTAGTTCCTCTCCAGCTCTCTGTGGTACTCCTTCTGATCGGGTCCAATCAGGGCTTTGTTCTTCTTCAGGGCATCCTCACACCTGCACGACAAAGAGCCGAGGAGTTGGGAGCTTGTTTTTATTAGTTACACAACAGGCCTGTGTCTGGGGCGCGGAGTGTGTCATCACCTCTTAGTGAAGTCTTTAAAGCAGAGGCGCAGTTTGTTGTGATGGCGAAATAGCTTTGGGTCATCGGGAATGTCGGAGAGAAAGACCTGTGCCACCTCGAGGGGGCCCTGTGAGGGGGAGAGGGTTACACATCTGCTCAGGAATTTCTATCACTGCTTCAAACACTGATGGAGATTTGAAGCACAACTTTGACATGAATTATGGTTCGACAGTGTGTGCATCTAAAGAGGCACCTGGTTCACAGTGGTGCCCACACAGCCCTGCAGCACCATCTGTAGCATCTTAGGATCTGCAGGGTCCTGGTTAGTGGCAAAGGCGAGCTCCTGAGTCTTCTTTTGCATGTCCTCAATCGCCACCTCTATGGGGACAAGAATAATCTGGAGAACCAAGAAAAATAAAATGAAACCATGCGTGAAGCATCTAATTTTTAACACCCCCCCACCAAAACAAAAACAAAAAAAAAAACAACACACACACCTCCTCCTTTTGCAGCACATTGATGCGCGTTTTGATGTAGGGGAAGGCGTGAGATGTCGTCAGGATGGTTTTGCGTTTGTACTGCTCATGCAGGTCTCCGTGGGCGCGGCCATCCAGGGTGAAAGGAGTGCAGTACATGAAGGTCCGCAGGTTGTAGTTCTTGTCAAAGTAGGTGATCCTCTCCTTCAGCTCATATGTATCAAAGTAGGGCTCGACGTAGGTGATCTGGAGGGAGGCCTGAAAACAATGATTAGTACAGTTATGATTAATTTACAGCCCCCCGACAGCTGTGCAAATCCAGATTGTGGTGGGCGGGTGCACCAAAACATTTTCTTTCTCCAACATCACAAAAACTAAGCAATAGGAATCATTTGGACTATAAGCCGCTACTTTTTTCCCACGCTTTGAACCCTGCGGCCTTAACAACGATGCGGCTAATCTATGGATTTTTATGGGCTAACGGCCTCCAGGGAAGCGCAAGAGCGAGACAGACTGGTGGAAGAGATGATGCGCTGAGGAAGACGCTAGTTTTACTGTTTTTAACAGTCATTTTGGGCATCATGCACACACCCTCGTCATGGAAAACACATGAAGAAATGCATATGATGCAGCTTTTAAGTTAAAAGCAATCGATCTGGCTGTCAAAGAAGAAAATAGAGCTGCTGCACGTAAGCTTGGCATCAATGAATCAATGGTGAGATGCTGGAGACGGCAGCGTGAAGAACTGACTCAATGCAAAAAGACGACAAAAGCTTTCAGAGGTAATAAAAGCAGATGGCCCGAACTTGAAAACGTTGTTCAAGACTGGGTGAACACTCAGAGAGCAGACAGCCGTTTTACTGCCATGTTACAGGCACTGTTTGGAAAAAAGCATTTATTTAATTAAAATTTAAAAAAAATCTTTCTGTGTAAATATCTCATGTTACAACGTGGACACCTGCGGCTTATAGACGTCCGGAATTTACGGTAAATCATTTGTTTGCTGAATCTGTTAATTTGACACCAGCAACTGATAGTTTAAAAGTTTCACACAACTATGCTGCAGCTTGTTGGCGTATTCCTTTATAGGTGGACTACAAAGAAATTGCATGTGATTACTGGCAACACCAAATGGCAGTATTGAACCTTCATCTACTAGGTTGAAGCAAATTTGAAGTTTGGTTCAAGTTTTTTTTTACTGATGACCCATGATGATTTTTTCAAGTTTGTCTACTTTAAGTGAACCGTAATTAACTGTTTTAATTACATGTTTTGCTGTACTTTAGAAATTAATGTAATGAAGTTAAAACATGGGATCTTTGATTCTGAGATGAAAACTGACTTAATACTCACCCTGCTGATGTAGAGTGGTGGTATTTATCACTTTGTCAGCCCGGTAAAAATCATAAATGAATTCATAGCTCTGAAATATCATAAATGATCATATTTGGCATGACAGCAATAGAAATGTTTCTTTACACTCTAATTACATTCTTAGGTATTTCTGGAATATCTGAAAGTAGAAAATATTGCATATTCTACCTTTACAGTCAGTGGTCAATCAGCAGCTGACGTCAACTGAACGTATTGTCCAAACTGAATACAGCTCCAAAAATGCAACCCAGAAACCAAGAGGGATGCCCTCATAAAAGTCACTCTCGTGCTAGCTCTTGCAGCATACAAATGAGTGAATCTGATGAATGCATCCACTAAAATGAGGAAGAAGAACTAAAGTGCAAAGCTACTTGATTTGAGAAAAATGTGCAATTGCAACTATGACTCCAAATTTGTGATGTACTTTCAATTATTTATCAGGGTTTTTTTTTTTTTTTTTTTAATATGGATGATCATGAGTCTACTTGCTTGATCATCAAAGTAAATGCAGAGTAAATTGATCATTTCTGAAATACTTATTTCTCAACTTAAATAGTAAGTTGCATTAAAAATACAAAAATGTATTGTAAGTGGAGAAAACATGATAGGGTGCCAAGAGAGGAAGTGTAGTACTGTATGAGAAAGTCAGGAGTGGCAGAGATGTAAGGGTGGTGCAGGACATGTATGAGGACAGTGAGACAGTGGTGAGGTGTGCCGTAGCAGTGACAGATGGGTTCAAGGTGGGGGTGGGGTTACATCAGGGATTGGCTCTGAGCCCCTTCTTGTTTGCCATGGTGGTGGACAGGCTGATAGATGAGGTCAGGCAGGAGTCTCCGTGGACCATGATGTTTGCAGTGTAGTGAAAGTAGGGAGCAGGTGGAAGAGAACCTGGAGAGGTGGTGGTATGCTCTGGAGAGAAAAGGCATGAAAGTCAGTAGAAGCAAGACAGAATACATGAGTGTGAATGAGAGGAAGGCAGGTGTAACGGTGAAGATGGCAGGAATAGTAGTGAAAGTAGATGAGTTTAAATGCCTGGGATCAATCATCCAAAGCAATGAAAATGCACAAGAGAGGTCAAGAAGAGAGTGCAGGCAGGGTGGAGTGGGTGGAGACGAATGTCGGGGTGATTTGTGAAAGAAGGGTAGCAGCAAGAGTGAAAGGGAAGCTTTACAAGACAGTAGTGAGACCTGCTATGATGTATGGTTTGGAGACAGTGGCGCTGACAAAAAGACAGTAGTTGGAGCTTGAGGTGGCAGAATTGAAGATGCTAAGATTTTCATTGGGAGTGACTAGGACAGACAGGATTAGAAATGAGTATATCAGAGGAACAGCTCAGGTTGAGCAGTTTGGAGACAAAGTAAGGGAGGCAAGGCTGAGATGGTTTGGACATGTGCAGAGGAGGGATAGTGGATATATTGGACAAAGAATGTTGAAGATGGAGCTGCCAGGCAGGAGGAAAAGAGGAAGACCACAGAGAAGATTCATGGATAGTAATGAAAGAGGACATGGAGAGCGCTGGTGTTACAGAGGAAGATGCAAGGGATAGGGTGAGATGGAGGCAGATGATCTGCTGTGGCGACCCCTAAAGGGAGCAACCGGAAGAAGAAGAAGAAAATTAAAAATACGAAAATGTCAGTTTCTACAGTACTGTTTACAAAATCATATTTGTACCATTTAAATTTAAATTCATCGTCAACTGCTTAATCCTTTTTGGGTCGTGAGGGGTGCTGAAGCCTATCCCAGCGTGAATTTAAATTGCAGCATTTCATGTGAATATACAAGTTCAGAGACTAACATGATGATTCGATTTGATTAATTGTGCAGTCCTAAGTGCTGAAGATACATTTGTTTTTCATGTGTATTTATTTGTCTATTTAATATTTTGACTGCATTAGCCACTATGGATTCTGACTTTTTGAATGCTGCACGTGATCTCAGGTGTGAAGGTACTAACATGACCTCGGCAGCAAAAAAACTTAACGACCTGAAGGTACTTGTTGGACCCCCCCCCCCCCCCAAAAAAAAATAAAATAAATAAATAAATCATAGTTGCTTTGAGTTAAAGGAACATTTCCTATGAATTGTGCAAGGCAGATCTTATTTTCATACAACTGGTTGAATTCAACTTTAGGCAAATGAAGGTGGGGACCATTCAACATGCTGCATTCTGAATTCTGTCGTGCCATAACCTGAATGCATTAGGAATCATTTCACTTACACAACAAGAAGTCTAAAAAAAACACAGATCCACTAAAGATACAGTGGACATGGTCTTTTATCAGAGTGTGTATCTGTCCCCAACTTTACCTTGTTCGGGTCCATTTTACTTTTATCCACTGGGTTGGAGTCCTTGATGAATTCGACCACCTCATCCCCAAACTTCACAGAGTAAAACTCCTGCACACCAAAGGAATTCATCTTTAGACACATTTCTCATAAATCACTAACGACACCTTTATTAGCATCAGGAGGAGTGGACATGCCTCGAGTCTGTGGGAGATCTCAGCTAATTTGGTGAATGATGGCTCCTTATAGACGAATTCTTGCCCATCCAGGTCCCCAAACTGGCAGCCATAGAAACCCACTCGGAAGTAGGTCCCAAACATTCTCTGAATACTAAAGACAGGGCAGAAATATGTGATCAGTGAAGTGGAAGAGGATTTGAATAAGTTTTAAAAAGCAGCATACAGTTTACATTATACGTGTGCTGGAGGAACAATGTAACATTAAATAAATAAATCATAATCTGTTGTCACTCATTACTGTTGACATAAAGAATGTGTTTGTGGAACTGTTGTATAAAAGCAAATACTACACTTAAGGTCGTGTGGTATCATGACTATAACATGGTGAGATCTTCTGCAATTTGCTGCAAGTTGGGCCCAAATAAAGCACCACAGTCATTGATAACACACTCCGTCTTATGTAAGAGTGCTTAAATTAAAGACCAACTGTTATAAGAAAAAAAGGAAAGATACACTTAAAGGAGATATATGTTCCAAAAATGCTCGGACTTAACAACCCATGTTTTCATTAAATTAAGTGCAGAACCAATCTACAGTGGATATCAAAAGTCTACACACCCCTGCTCAAACGCTAGGTTTCTGTGATGTAAAAAAATGAGACCAAGATAAATCATTTCAAAACTTTTTCCACCATTAATGTGGCCTATAACTTGTACAATCCAATTAAAAAAAACAAACTGAAATCTTTTAAGGGGGAAAAATTACAAATAAAAAAAACTTACAATAACCTGGTTGTATAAATATGCACACCCTTAAACTTTGTTTAAGGGTGTGCATATTTAAACACTTAAACTTTGTTGCAGCACCTTTGGCTTTTATTATGGCCCTCAGTCTTTTTGGGTAGGAGTCTATCAGCGTGGCACATCTTGATGTGGCAATATTTGCCCACTCTTCTTTGCAAAAATCCTCCAAACCAGTCAGATTGCGAGGGCATCTCCTGTGCACAGCCCTCTTCAGATCACACCACAGATGTTTGACTGGATTCAGGTCTGAACTCTTGTTGAGCCATTCCAAATCAATCTTCTTCTGGTGAAGCCATTCTTTTGTTGATTTGGATGTGTGCTTTGGGTCACTGTTGTGCTGAAAGATGAAATTCCTCTTCATCTTCAGCTTTCTAGCAGAAGCCTGAAGGTTTTGTGCCAACACTGACTGGTATTTGGAACTGTTCATAATTCCCTCCACCTTGACTAAGGCCCCAGTTCCAGCTGAAAAAAAAAAAAAAAAACAGCCCCAAAGCATGATGCTGCCACCACCATGCTTCACTGTAGGTATTGTGTTCTTTTGGTGATGAGCAGTGTTGTGTTTGCGCCAAATATACCTTTTGAAAATATGGCCAAAAAAGTTCAACCTTGGTTTCATCAGACCATAACACATTTTCCCACATGTGTTTGGGAGATTTCAAATGCGTTTTTGTAAAATGTAGCCGGGCTTGGATGTTTTTCTTCGTAAGGTAAGTCTTCCGTCTTGCTGCCCTAGACGGGAGATTGTTGTCACATATACTATACAGCCAGTACTTGCCAGAAATTCCTGCACCTCCTTCAATGTTGCTGTCGGCCTCTTGACAGCCTCCCTGACCAGTTTTCTTCTCATCTTTTTATCAGTTTTGGAGGGATGTCCAGTTCTTGGTAATGTCACTGTTGTGCCGTATTTTCTCCACTTGATGATGACTGTCTTCACTGTGTTCCATGGTATATTTGATGCCTTGGAAATTTTTATGTACCCTTCTCCTGACTGATACCTTTGAACAATGAGATCCCTCTGATGCTTTGGAATTCATTTAATTCTGAACAATTTTGAACACAGCCACATCCTCAGTTATAACAGGGTGTGCATATTTATGCAAACAGGTAATTGTTAAGTTTTTTATTTTTCCCCTTAAAAGATTTCAGTTTGTTCTTCAATTGGGTTGTACAGGTTATAGGTCACATTAATGGTGGAAAATGTTTTGAAATGATTTATCTTGGTCTCATTTTTGTACATCACATAAACCTGGCATTTAAACAGGGGTGTGTAGACTTTTTATATCCACTGCATGTGCTCCCAGTGACGCATGCCCACACTCCTCTGTTGGAGTTGAGAGCGAGGAACAGTTTAAAAACACTCCTTAATCATTTATGATGCACTGTGTTTGATAAAATACAGTGCTATGGAAAAGTATTTGCCCCCTTCCTGATTTCTTATATTTTTGCATATTTGTCTCGCTAAATGTTTCAGATGATCAAACAAATTTTCATATTAGACAAAGATAACCCAAGTAAATCCAAAATACAGTTTTAAAATGATGATTTCATTTATGAAGAGAAAAAAGTATCCAACCTGACCCTATGTGAAAAAGTAATTGCCCCTCCTCGTTACATCATGAATTAACTGTGATTAAGCCAAGCTCTCTCAGAGGATCTCCAGATCCTCCCGTCGCAGAAAGATCAAGGCCATCACAGGAGACCCCTCACACACGACCCCAACCACCTGTTTGACCTGCTTCCCTCTGGACAGTGGTTCAGATCAATCAGGTCCCACACCTCCAGACTGACAAAGAGTTTCTTCCCCTGGGCCATCCAAACTGCAAAGAGTCAGAGGCCCACCCCCCTCCCTCCGAACGCTCACATGTACAGAGCTGAGGACCATTTTAATTATCACAGTAACGCACCTGTTTTTGCACTCCACACTTTCATGTATATTGACCCATCCATGAAATCACTACCATACCTATGTATATTTTCCATAATCCTTGGACTATTTCATTCAATTGTGTGTTCTGCACTCTGCACTTTTATGTACATTGTTTCATCCATGAAGCCACTCCCATGCCTGTGTATATTTCCATAATCCTGGGCTATTTTTTATTTCAGTCATGTGTTTAATCGTGTGTTCTGTAATTGTGTTTTATCTGACCCTTCTCTCTTACTTTATTGCACAGTAGGCTGGTGGAGCACCCACATTTTCATTGTGCTGCACAATGACAAAGCCTATTCTATTCTATTGAGTTTCACTAGCCACACCTAGGCCTGATTACTGCCAGACCTGCTGAAACAACAAATCACTTAAATAGAACCTGTCTGACAAAGTGAAGTAGGCTAAACGATCTCAAAAGGCAACACATCATGCTGCAATCTAAAAAAATTCAAGAACAGATGAGAAACAAAAACCCAGAACAACATCTTAAGAACTGAAGGCCTCACTTGCCTCAGTTTGGACATTGGTCCATGATTCAACAATAAGAAAGAGACTAGGGAAACATGGCATCCATGGGAGAGTTCCAAGATGAAAACCACTGCCCACCAAAAAAAATCCATCCATCTATTTTCTACTGCTTTTCCATTGCGGAGGTAGCAACTTAAGCAGAGAAGCCCAGACTTCCCTCTCCCTGGCTACCTGCTCCAGCTCTTCAGAGAGGACATCAAGACATTCCTAGGCCAGCTGGAGATGTAGTCTCTTCAGCGTGTCCTGGGTCTGCCCCGGGGTCTCCTCCCAGTGGGACGTGCCCGGAACATCTCAAGTGGGAGGCGTCCAGGAGGCATCCTGATCAGATGCCCAAACCACCACAACTGGCTCCTTTCAATGTGGAGGAGCAGCGATTCTACTCTGAGCCTCTCCCGGATGACTGAGCTCCTCACCCTATCTCTGAGGGTGAGTCCAGCAATCCTACGGAGAAAGCTCACTTTAGCCACTTGTATCTGCGATCTCATTCTTTCGGTCATCACCCAAAGCTCATGACCACAGGTGAGAGTAGGAACGTAGATTGAATGGTAAATTGACAGCTTTGCTTTGAAGCTCAGCTCCCTCTTCACCACAACAGACCAGCACAACAGTCGCATTACTGCAGATGCTGCTCCAATCCATCTGTCAATCTCTTGCTCCATTCTCCCCTCACTCATGAATAGACCCCAAGATACTTAAACTCCTCCACTTGGGGCAGGAGCTCGTCCCCAACCCCGAGAGGGCAATCCACCCTTTTCCAGCTGAGGACCATGGACTCGGACTTGGAGGTGCTGATTCTCATCCCAGCTGCTTCACACTCAGTAGCAAACCATCCCAGTAAGAGCTGTAGGTTATTGCTGGATGAAGCCAGCAGGACAACATCATTTGCAAACAACAGAGATGAGATCCTGTGGTCACCAAGCATGACACCCTCCGTTCCCTAGCTGTGCTTAGAAATCCTGTCCATAAAAATTATGAACAGGATTGGTGACAAAGGGCAGTTTTGGCAGAGTCCAACTCTCACTGGAAACGAGTCTGACTGGGTGTTGGCAATATGAACCCGACTCTCACAATGGTCATATAGGAACCGGATAGCTTGTAACAACAAGCCCAATACCCATACTCCTGCAGCAGCCCCCCCCCCCCCCCCCACAAGAGACCACGAGGGATGTGGTCAAATGCTTTCTCCAAGTCCACAAAACATACGTGGACTGGTTGTGCAAACTCCCACGAACCCTTGAGGGTAAAGAGCTGGTCCGATGTGCCACAGCCGAGGTTTGACCAGCAGTCGGACTCTCCTCTCCAGTACCATGGCATAGACCTTCCCAGGAAGGCTGAGAGGTGTGATCCCCCTAAAGTTGGAGCACACCCTCCGGTCCCCCTTCTTGGACAGAGGAACCGCCACCCCAGTTTGCCATGCCAAAGGCACTGTCCCCTGCCTCCCCGCAACATTGCAGAGGTGTGTCAACCATGACATCCCTACAACATCCAGGGCCTTGAGGTACTCGGGAAGGGCACGGCCACCAAAGAGTTTTTTAACCACTTCGACGACCTCAGCCCCTGTGATGGGCAAGTCGTCCCTCTCGTCCTCAAGCCCCGTTTCCTCTGTGGAAGGAACGTCAGTGGGATTGAGGAGATCCTTGAAGTATTCCTTCCACCACCTGACGATGTCCCTAGTCGAAGTCAGCAGCACCCATACACGGTGTGGACAGGGAGCTGCTTCCCCCTCCTGAGTCGCCAGACAGTTTGCCAGAATCTCTTCCAGGTCAACCAAAAGTAAAAAAAACAAAAAAAAAAACAAAAACAAAGGTACATCTCACATTTGTCAAAAACATCTTGATGATCCCCAAGAGTTTTGGAAAAATATTATGTGGACTGACAAGACCAAAGTTGAACTTTTTGGAAGGTGTGCTTCCTGTTACATCTGGCATAAAATTAACGGCATTTCATAAAAAGAATATCATACAGTCAAACATGGTGGTGGTAGTGTGATGATCTGGGGCTGCTTTGCTGCTTGAAGACTGCTGGAGCCTATCCTAGCGTCTTTGGGCCAGAGGTAGGGTACACCTTCGACAGATTGCTACTCCATCACAGGGCCAACACAGAGAGACAGACAACCATTCACTCCCACATTCATACCTAAGGACAATTTGTCCCCAGTTGATGCCAGTTAACCTACCATCATTGTCTTTGGACTGTGAAAGGAAACCAGAGTACCCAGCGAAAACCCACACAGACATGGGTAGAACATGCAAACTCCACACAGAAAGGTCACCACTGGCCAGGGATGGGATCAAATCCACAAGTTTCCTGCTATGCTGCCACAGAGTAGGTGACAGATATGCAAAAACATAAGACATTGGGAAGGGGGCAAATACTTTTTCAGAGCACTGTAGTCATACAAAACATTCAGGCTGTTTGACACCAAGTGTAGATTATCGTCAGAAAAAAGGGATGAAAGTTCATGTGAACAGAGTCAATTGGACTTTATTAGCAAATAAAGTTTCATGTGATGCCACTTCCAGGTCAAAATGAAGAGGAACAAAAAATAATATTTTAAACAAAAATCCTAATTTATACAATATACACCAGTAGTTAAGGACAGCATGTTGCTCAAGATTGGCAAGAAACTGCACTATGATGATATCATGTAGCTGATGTTCATACATAAGAGCAGCCGTTGGTACAGAAAGGAGCTAACGTTAGCCACAACAGCTAGCATAAGCATCACATCAGTCTTTCATAGGGAATTTAAAATACTTCGCAACGTTGTTATCAAGTAAAAAGTTAGAGCTTGGTGTTAGCACGTCCAGACTACTCCATTGTCAGCTGAAAATATTTCTTGAAGTGGCTGAAAATGGAACTCTGGACACTAAATTTTGCACTGCATGTGAACTGACGTGCGTGTGTGTGTGGGGGGGGGGGCATCACAGCAGGTGTAAATAATAATAATGATAATTTTGTTCAGTTTTTATGCTTCTGTGGCATCTGGGCTGGAGTTTGCTTGTGTTGGGCTTGATCTCAAAGTAAAGCAGTAACGTCTGTGTAGTACTTAAAACTGGGGGATGGAGACCAATCAGGACAGACGAATGAAAGTGTGCGTGGTACATCATTCTGGCAGAAAAACGGGCATAAGGTGCTCTAAATAGTAATCACAATAGAGGGTGATAGAGGCAACAGAGAAAAATAAATTACTGCTTGCAAACACAGACAAAAATAATAAATCTGATTAACTAAAAAAGTTCCAAATATCTCCTTTAAGCTGAAATACGGTTTAGCCTCATCATAAGTACAAATAGGGGGGAAAATGCTCAACGGGTAATCTGATAAAACTTAGTCCAAGTGTGAATTTGTGTTACTCACCGTCACGTGACAGCCACACAGGAACAACAATACAAACAAGCAACAGGGAAAAGAACACATTGTTAATAATAAATCACAATAACCAGTCCCCCCAGGATTTCGCGATGTTGCAATCGCACTAATTCACACAAATTCAACCAATCCCCACAGATTTTGCATGACCTTGCAACTTTGTCCAATCACCAAAACTTTTCCACAATTTTGGCTAATTATCATCATCTTACGTGAATTTCGCCAATCAAATTTGTCCCGGAGTAGTGCTCAAATGCATACATCATCAGCCTAACCAATCAAATGCGCCCCTGCACCGCACTCACTTGCTTGTTTACAGTGAGTATGAATGGAATAAATCAGAGCAAAAAACAGAGTGGACGTCATCCCACGTCTCTGTGCTGACTGCGTGTGCTGAGAAAAGCACGCCTGCATGAAGAGCACCCCCTTCGTTGGGGCGTGCATCTGAGGACAGACGCCATAAAACCAGAAACAAACGAGCAAATACAACAGTGTTGTAACCTTTTATACATTTTTAGAGGTAAAATCACTAGTCCATCTTGTAAATGAGCTGTGAACCTCTGGACTGGACCCGGAACAACGTGCACCCCCGTCAAACCCCCAAGGACAGCCCCTCCTCCCAGAGACAGGTGTGTGTCAAGACACACGAACAGACAGACGGGCAGAAGTCGGACACGAAGAGAGAATATTATGTCATTTTTCAGAAGAAACACAGACTTCAATAGACAATACAGAGGAACAGAGTAAATTACTTTTCCTGTGCGCTCGGTATTGAGTGGTTGGGGACTGCTGCTGTAAGAAAGTGATCCAATGAAGGTGCTGCCATCATTTCCAAAGCTATACTCTTAACATGCATTCAATGCAACTTAGCTGTTGTAATGGATAACTATTTATTCATCCTGTTCTTTCAAGTTCTCAGCAAAAGTAGCCTACAGTGTTGGTGATTTTTATGACAAACTTATTGAGCACTTCTCATTTAATTGTGCTAAATTCTATATCTGCTGTTGCACAAAAAGTTTTCCTGTACAGCAGAAGTTACTGCTTAATTTACAAATAAATCACAGTTTAAAAAGGACATTTTTGATAATCCTGTGATTTTCTTATGGTGTTATATAGAATATCACTGTAATAAACTATGGAAAAGAAAGTCTGCTTTAAAATTTAGACTTCCTCCTACAACTTTTAGTGCAAAAACACTTTAAAAATCGTCACAATTTTAATCACATCTTTTTACAAAAGCTCCCACAAATTCAGGCTTTTTTGGGGGCTAAAAAGAGCCCGCGAAACCCCAGAGGGACTGGATACCTTTTTAAGCCATTTTACCTTAAATAAGTAATTATTAAAGTAATTTGTTACCTCCCATCCTGAACTCTGGAAAATTTGAGAAACCAGAAAAGAAAATGAGAATAAAGTTAATTCTCTAACCAACAACGTGTTACTGTATGTGCCTGTTATCTGCTGCCCATTTCAGGATCAACTCACTTGGTTGCAGACTTTGTTGAAGGCGTCCTGTAGCTTTCCGTGGACGGTAGCCAGCTTTTTGAAGTCTCTATTGGCTTCATGGATGGGCAGCAGAATCTTGTACACTTCATTTATGGCCTCATACATGGCGGCCTGCGGGTGTAGCACAGTGGAACAATGACTTTACACATTCCACTAAATCACTGAACCCACTTTTCATTAACCAAAGTAATGCTACGGTAGCATGTGAGAGGCACCATATTAAAAGAAGCAGCCGCTTGCTCCAGGAGCCCCACCAGGCCAGACTCGCTGAAATACTTCCCAGCACAAATGCCCTCTTCCTCTGGGGACAGGATGTCATCGGATACTGCCGACTCCTCCAATACATTGGACGAAATATTCTGGGGGAAAAAAACAAGACGCTGGGACATATTTGCTCATGTTCATATCTCCAACATAAAACGTGCACTGACCTGAAATGTGACACAGCCAATCGGCAGGTAGCGGCAGTCCTCCAGCATGTTCAGGTATTCGGCCACCAAGGCTGCGCTGTGGACCAGGCAGTGGGCCGCCTCGGCATGGTTCCCCCGCTCTGAGTGTTTCCCTGCCATGTTCTGAAGCCACGTCAGCCGCAAGTCTGGGGAGTTTTGGTAACCTTTGGCAATCCTAAACACGAACATTTCAGGTTTAGTCTGACACTTTTGTACGTACAGTGCTGTGAAAAAGTATTTGCCCCCTCCCTGATTTCTTATATTTTTGCATATTTGTCACTTAAATGTTTCAGATCATCAAAAAATATATATTAGACAAAGACAACCTCAGTAAAAACAAAGTGCAGTTTTTTAATGATGATTTTATTTACTGAGGGAAAACGGCTATTAAAACCTACCTGGTCCTATGTGAAAAAGTAATTGCCCCCTAAACCTAATAACTGGTTGTGCCACAGCGGCAGTAAACCATTTGTGATAACTGGCAATGAGTCTTTTACGTCACTGTTGAGGAATTTTGGCCCACTCTTCTTTGCAGAATTGTTTTAAATTCAGCCACATTGGAGGGCTTGAGGTCATGAACTGACGGCTGGACATTCTCCTTCAGGATTTTCTGGTAGAGAGCAGAATTCATGGTTCCATCAATTACAGCAAGTCATCCAGGTCCTGAAGCAGCAAAGCAGCCCTAGACCATCACACTACCACCACCATGTTTGACCGTTGATATGTTCTTTTATGAAACGCTGTGTTAGTTTTACGCCAGATGAAACGGGATGCACGTATTCCAAAAAGTTCAACTTTTGTCTCATCAGTCCACAGGATATTTTCTCCAAAATTTTGGGTATCATCAAGATGGTTTTCTTTAAAATGTGAGACAAGCCCTTGTCTTCTTTTTGACAGTGGTTTTTGACTTGGAACTCTCCCATGGATGCTGTTTTTGCCCAGTCTCTTTCTTATTGTTAAATCATGGACCAGTGTCCAAACTGAGGCAAGTGAGGCCCTGCAATTCTTTAGACGGTCTGGGTTTTTCGTTTCTCATCGGTTCTTGAATTTTTATAAATCGCAGCATTATGTGTTGGTTTTTGAGATCTTTTAGCCTACTTCACTTTGTCAGACAGGTTCTGTTTAAGTGATTTGTTGATTCAGCGGGTTTGGCAGTAATCAGGCCTGGGTGTGGCTAGTGAAAATGAACTCATTTATTCATTCATTCATTTTCAACTGCTTAATCCTTTTTGGGTCGGGGCTGGAGCCTATCCCAGCATCTTTGGGCAAGAGGCAGGGTACACCTTGGACAGATCACTAGTCCATCACAGGGCCAACAAAAATAAACTCAGTGTTAAAAAAAAAAATGTGGTTAATCACAGCTAATTAATAAGATAAGATAAGCCTTTATTAGTCCCACAATGGGGAAATTCCAGGATTGCAACAGCACAGGGATAGCAACACTCAGAGCAACAATCAGAAGGCAAGAAAAAACAAGAGCAGCGAGTATACATATGTACATATAAACAAATATATAGACACACGGTGCAGAGCATTGCAGCTAGATGGAATAAATATATGAGTATATAAACACACAGTGCGGAGCATTGTAGCTAGATGGAATAAATATGTAAATATATAAACACAGTGCAGAGCATTGTAGCTAGATGGAATAAATATGTAAATATATAAACACAGTGTGGAGCATTGTCGCTAGATGGACTAAATATATAAACACACAGTGCGGAGCATTGTAGCTAGATGGAATGAAACAGCATAACCGTCTACTTAGTTATCCTACATGGTATGATTATGTACACATACATATTGTCACCCTCCACAGCTACCGGTATTTTCCTAGTTGTATACCAGAGGGGACCATTGTGTAAGTCTATTGCGTCTTTTGCATTCAATACTATTAGGTTGTCACGTCTTTTTGCTATCTCTGCGAGCAGCCCTGCTTAGGTTATACAGTCTGACAGCCGTTGGTAGGAAGGGCCTGCAAAACCTCTCGGTTGTGCACCTAGGATGATGTAGTCTGCTGCTAAATGAGCTCCTTAGTGCATTCAGTGTGTCCTTAATAGGGTGGAACTCGGACTTCAGCAGAGATGACAGTTTAGCCACCATCCTTCTCTCTCCCATCTCCTCCACTGGGTCAGGGCGTTGCCCCAGGACAGAGCTAGCTTTCTTGATTAGTTTGTTCAGTCTCTTCCTATCGGCTGCTGTAATGCCACTGCCCCAACAGACCACTCCAAAAGTGATGGCTGATGCCACCACCGTGTCGTAGAATGTCTTCAGCAGCGCCCTTTGTACACCAAAAGACCTGAGTCTCCTCAGTAGGAACAGCCTGCGCTGTCCCTTCTTGTAGAGTGTGTCAGTATTGTGTGACCAGTCTAGTTTATTGTTCAGATGAACACCCAGGTACTTATAGGATGTCACCATCTCGATGTCTGTTCCCTGGATGTTTACTGGTGCTGTGAGGGGTTGTCCTTGCCTGCGGCAGTCCACCACCAGCTCCTTAGTTTTCCTCGTGTTGATCTGGAGGCAGTTCCGATGGCACCAGTCCACAAAGTCCTGGATAAGCCCTCTGTACTCAGCTTCATCTCCTTTGGAGATGAGGCCAACGATCGCAGAGTCGTCAGAGAACTTCTGTAGATGGCAGTGTGCTGTGTTGTGTGAGAAGTCCGCAGTATAAAGGGTGAACAGGAAGGGAGCCAAAACCGTTCCCTGGAGGGCCCCCATGCTACCGATGATCGTGTCGGACACACAGTCCCAGGTTCTCACAAACTGTGGCCGGTTTGTGAGGTAGTCCAGGATCCATGATGACAGGTGCTGGTCCACCCCTGCGCACAGCAGCTTGTCCTTCAGGATCATCGGTTGGATGGTGTTGAAAGCACTGGAGAAGTCAAAGAACATGATCCTCACTGCATTCCCGGGCTTCTCCAGGTGGAACAGAGAACGGTGAAGGAGGAAGATGACCGCATCCTCCACCCCAATACCATGCTGGTAGGTGAACTGGAGTGGATCCATCGCTGGTCCCACCAGGGGGCGGAGGTGAGCAAGGAGCAGTCTCTTCAGGGTCTTCATCATGTGGGACGTCAGGGCCACTGGTCTGTAGCTGTTCGGATCTTTGGGGTGGGAAGTCTTTGGTACAGGTACCACACAAGATGTTTTCCACAACTGTGGTACCCTCCCCAGCTTCAGGCTCAGGTTGAAGATGTACTCCACAATCCCACACAGCTGGTCTGCACAGGACTTGAGGAGCTTTGCACTGATGCCCTCCGGTCCCGACGCCTTCCTCGCCTTGATCTTCCTCAGCTCCGTCCTCACCTGGGTCTTAGTGAGGGTCAGGTTGGGGGGCTGTGTGTTGGGAGTGGGGGGGTGTTGGTGGAGTGGGGAGTGGGCAGCAGGACTTGATGTCTTCAGTGGCAGCAGTGGTTGTTGTGCAGTCAGGGGGGAGGGCGGTTGGTCAAACCTATTAAAAAACAGATTCAGATTGTTTGCCCACTCCCTGCCCCCCTGTGGCCCGGGGGGTGGGGGGTATTCTGTAGCCCAGAGATGGTTTTAAGGTTTCTCCAGACCCCGCTGATGTCGCTCTGTTGCAGCTTGTCCTCCATCTTCTTCCTGAAGCTGTCCTTGCCTTCTCTGATCTTTCTCCTCAGCTCCCTCTGTACGGACTTCAGCATCTCCCTGTTCCCCGACCTGAAGATCCTCTTCTTCTCTCTCAGAAGTGTTTTTATCTCAGGGTTGATCCAGGGTTTGTTGTTTGAGCAACACCGTATGGTCTTGGTGGGAACGGTGTTGTCCACACAGAAGCTGATGTAGTCCGTGATGGTGTGAGTGAGGCCATTGATGTCCTCACCATGTGGATCGCAAAGCTGTTCCCAGGCAGTGGTTTCAAAACAGCCCTTTAGAGCGTCCATTGCCTCCTCAGACCATAACTTCACTGTGCTCATGGCCGGAGGTTGTCTGTGCACTAGGGGTTTGTACACCGGCCGGAGATGAACCAAGTTGTGATCCGATCTCCCGAGTGGGGGGAGTTGTGATGAGGTGTACGCCTCCTTAGTGTTTGCGTACAACAAGTATTCATGACACAACCGGGGTTGGCAATTACTAATTTCACATAGGGTCAGGTAGGTTTGGACAGCTTTCTTTCCCTTAAAAAAATGAAATCAACATTTAAAAACTGCATTTTGTATTTGTTCAGGATATCGTCATCTAATATTAAAATTTGTTTTATGATTTGACACACTTAAGGCAGGGATATCAAAACTCGATCCATTCTGCACCAAGACCCTGTGCAATTTACTTCCACTCAGTCTCTTCAGTAGGTGTTTTTGCTAATCAGCAATCAGTGGGAGGAGAACCAGTTAAATCACCTGTGGAAGACACTGGGTGGAGGTAAAACCTGCAGGGTCTTGGCCTGGAATGGAATGAGTTTGACATCCCTGACTTAAGGGCTTCAGATCTGGCTCAGGAGACAGAGCAGGTTGTCCAATAACCGGCGGCCTGGCAGTGTTGGTGACACTGGGGTATGATTGTGTATAAATGTTTGGTAGTGGTTGGAGAGGCCACTGGCATGGATTAGCAGCCATGTTTCCGTCAGTCTGCCCCAGGGCAGCTGTGGGTACGGCAGTAGCTTACCACTATAAGTGTCTGTCTGTGGAATGAATGAATAATGCATCCATTGTAAAGCCTCTTTGTGTCCCTGAAAAGCACTATAGAAATCTGATGTATTATTATTATTGTGACAAATATGCAAACATATAAGAAATCAGGAAGGGGGCAAATACTTTTTCACAGTAGTGTAAGTGTGCCCCTCTCGCTGGTGAACATCCCGGTACCTGTACATGAGGTCGATGAGCATCTCTGGATCCTGCTGATGCTCTTTCATCTTGACAGTGTCTGTCAGAATCATGTGAAGGTTGAACACCAGATCCCGGACCTACAGAGACAACATTTGATATGGAACGTTAGGGAGGACGAACAGAGAAATTCACACACAGCTCCAGATTCTTGGAAAGATTAGGCACTTGTTCTGGGAATGGTGTGTCCCGCAGCTCTTGGTCCTCTTCAGCATATGTCAAGATGGTCTTCAGTGAGCGACGGAGATGCTCCTCATTGAAGTTCTGGGATGTTCCCACGAGTGAGGACAGAGACATGGTGACCTGCATCTTTACTCGTGCAAAGTTCTAAATGACAGAGCACATGGAAAATTACTGTACCCCCATTTATATAAAAATACCAAAAATCGATTTATAGATGATGCCAAAAAAGAGGGCAACAGAAGCGTCTCATCATACATTTCCAATCTCAAAATTCTGCCTCATGAGCAGGTAAAGTGAGGCCGAGGCGTGACTTCTGACAGAGGCAACACTGCTACTGCAGTGACGCAGTAGCCGCAAACACAGGTCAGCACAAAGCTCTGTGTCCTCTTCAAACAGCATCTCTGGGAACTTCACAATAAAAAAACTATTACTTTCCAGACATGCTGAACTTTCAAATACGCCATGGGTTTCCCCCCCCCTCCTGCAAGTCAGCTAAAACACACACTGTACCTTGAAGACCAGAGCTCTTTGTGTAGTGAAGCAGTGCTGAAGAAAGAGGGCGCTCTGGTTGCCTGCCATGCTGTGGAGAAGCACTCTCAGCACACCGCCTAGAACACTTTCTTTCAACTCTGAAGCTACCACAGTCTGGCAGAAGACAGACAGGGGAAAAAAGATAATTAAACAGCACAGTCCCATAAGATGAGACTTAATCAATGTGGCGTTTTTTTTTTTGTACCTTGACTACAATCTCTAGTGTATCCAGAACAATCAAAGAGACCTCCGTGGCGAGGTTACCATCTACCACAGACTCTTGCTCCACCTCAGCCTTAGTCCTGACAGGTGTTATTTTACAGTTATTAGTATTATGCATCACATGTAAAAGCATTTAAATAGAGAAATCTATTAATAGGTACTGTCCATATGTATAATCCCCAGCTAATTTTCTGCATTAGCACTGGTGTTATGAATGTGGCGGACATACTTGTCGACTCGGTCTGCATTTTGTCTCCAGTGAGTGACGTTCTTTTTCCACCTGACATTCTCCTGGCTGCCATAAGGGCTCCTTTCTGTAAGAGGAAATAATGTTCAATGAAACCTATATTAGACAAACTTAAGGATAGATAGATAGATACTTTATTTTGAACAAAAAAGTATAACAAAAACAAAACAAATGACAAATGCAATAAAGTAACAGTATACAGTGTTCGAAAGGGAGAAGGAAGAAGTGAACACTTATTAATTCCATCTCCTCTTTTCCATAAATACACCCATGTGAATTATATACAAATTACCACATTTAAGACCCCAAGTAAACAATTAACTGTATTTTGTACATATCAACATTAACACCCATCCATCTTAGCATACATTGATGTCCATACATCAAAACCAGCCTCAAACAACACAGATATATACAATGCTGTCCCACACACCATTCCATAGTGTCCCATAATGTCCCAGAGTGAGCATAGTGAATCGTACATATAAATACTACCCTTCTAACATATATCCTTTCAGCAAATAATGTTTGTACATCTTTTTGTCTTTTTGAATTGATTTCTGTTTGTACATAGTTTCAGTTCCGGCTCCAGACTGTTTCACAAATCCACCCCACAGACAGATATGCACATACTTTTTTTGGTTGTTCGTATCTTGGGTTTTGTAAAGTTTAAGTCTCCTCTCAAATTATGATCATTGTCTCTTTTTTACATATTTTTTGTATATTAATACGATACGGCTGTATCTCTGGTTCTTTGAGTAGTAAGAGTGAGATGTCTCACTATGGGATACGGCCCTCCTGCGTACACCTCAGAAGCACTTATCTCATTACGCCAATTCTGATTGGCAGATGATTGGGATGCCACGCCTCACATAATCACGTCTTATAAGAAGCCCACGCTTCGACGTGGCTTTATTCAAGATAAGCAACTCTTCTCACTTCGCCCAGCAAGAAGGGTTGTCTGGTGAGACAACCCTTGGTGAGCGAGTCGTTAGCGGAGACTCTTCAGGGTGAAACAGGCGCAGTGTCTGCATGAACCTGGTGCCTCTATTGCGAGTCGGGCATGTTCCAGCTCGAGGCAAAACAAGCAGACCTGGTGTGTGTGTCTTTACTCGAGATCTTAGTCCCGCAATTACAGAGATGAGCCTTCGAGTTACAGTCTTCTCTGGTGTGAGCAAGACTGGGATCCATCGTCATTAACAGGGGTGTTAACTTGAAGGATAACGGCTTAGCTGGTGTGCTAGCCTGTGGGCACCAAGTTAGATGGTGTGGTAACTTTGAGTGCGGTGTTAGCTGGTGTGCTAAAACCATGAGAGTGGGGAAAAAGGACGACGTCACTGAAGTTAGGTCGCCATTTTCCCCGCTCTAGCCTATGGTAAAGACTAGAGAGTCGCTTGCTAAGTGGAAGTAGTTGTTAGCGCCCGGCCACGCATGATTTGGATGAGTACACGGACACTGTGAACTCATATATCCACTTTTGTGAGGAGAGCATTCTTCCATCGCGCACCAGGGTGAGGTACTCTAATGATAAGCCCTGGTTCACTGCTAAGCTCAGACAGATCAGGAAGGAGAAGGAAGCAGCGCTGAAAAATGGAGACAGGGACTGCTACAGGGAGGTTAAATATCGGTTTAACAGAGAGCTGAGGAGAGCTAAATCTGTGTATTCTGAGAGACTCCAGCAGCAGTTCACTGCTAACGACTCGGCTTCTGTGTGGAGAGGACTGAGGCAAATCACCAACTATCGGCCTCAGGCTCCTAAAGGTCAGGATGACAAAGCCCTTTGTCAAAGACTGTCCCAACACTATGCCCGTTTTGACACCTCGTCAGCCGTGTCCAACTCCCCCCCTCCCTCCAGCTCCACAGCCTCCACGGTCCCTACTTCATCAAAGGCGGGAGGTGATCGGCTTCAAGGTGATCGGCTGCAAGCTCCCATCTCTCCAGGATCTGTACATCTCCAGGACCCGGAGGCGTGCTGGCCGGATCATAGCCGATCCTTCACACCCTGGTCATGTACTGTTAGCCCCCCTCCCCTCAGGTAGAAGACTTCGGTCCATTCAGACTAAAACCTCCCGTCACATGAACAGCTTCTTCCCCTCTGCTGAACACTAAGTGACTTATTGACTCTCGTGCACTATGTACAGCAGCTCAACCAGACTCATGTCAATCATCACTGTTTTCTTCTTGCATTACCGACTGCACTATATGGTTCTCCACATTATCTGCTGCTCGCTAATATATTTAAACTGCTGACTAGTATTACTCATTCTTATTCTACACTTTATTGCAGGTATAGTTTATTTCTTTTATTTTATCATGTTTAATGTTGCAGCATTGCACCGAGACAAATTCCTAGTTTGTGTACTACATGAACAATGGCAATAAATCTGATTCTGACAGAGTGAAACCAAACTCCAGTCTATGGACAGCTAAGCTAGCTAGCCCGAGGTTAAGAAATGCTCCAAAGCGAGAAGAGGTTTTTGAATAAAGCCACGTCGAAGCATGGGCTTCTTATGAGAGGTGATTATGCAAGGTGTGGCATCGCAATCATCTGCCAATCAGAATTGGCATAATGAGATAAATTCTTCTGAGGTATATGCAGGAGGGGTGTATCCCATAGTGAGACATTGAAACGAGTACTATGAAGAAGAACAAACAACTCTCTCTTGCTGCTTACCTCTGTGGCGGCGGACCATCTCCTGACGTGCCCCAATGGTGCCCAGTATGGCTTCCTCCAGTCGGGCCTTCATGTCCTGGGACTTTTTAAACGTCAGGCTGTTGATCCTCTCCAGAGTCTTCTTTCCCTACAAGGACCACCGAGGATCACATGACAAGAAAAGCACGAGTCAGCTGAGTAAAAACATACCATGTAAGTGAAGTTATCTGGGATTTTAGTGAAATCAGCACTGTAACCAGCACTGGGGACAACAAATTTTCAAAAGAACGGGCCCCTTTACACAGCATAGAGATCACTGGGTGACAGAAAAAAATTGGCCCGATCTCTCAACGATCTCCTAAAGCCTGGAAAAAGTCCTTTCTGTGATAATGTTAGGGATATAAAAATTCAAATTTTCAGCAACTTTCATGGCAATCTATAAAGATGTTTCAAAGATCCTTGAGATATCATTGAGAGACCAGGAGAGATTGCTGAGGGATCATTGATAGTTTCTTGGGCAATCAAGGAGGTTGCTGAGTATTTGAGAGGTTTCTTGTGCTCACCTAACCCCTTTACACAGGGACTGAGATCATTGAGAGATAAAAAAAAAAAAGGCCAGATCTCTCAATGATCTTTCAGTGACGTCTCAGCAGTCGCCAAGATCTCTCAATGACCTCTCAAGGAACTTCCAGTGATCTCCACAGTTGCCACGATCTCAATGGCTTGACTCAGTCCAGAACAATCTCTCAATGATCGCCAAAGGAAAGCGATCTCTCAATGAACTCTCAAGGAGCGCTCAATGATCACATCAATCTCCCACTGATCTCCACCGCAGTCTTTCAATGAAATCTACTAGCCTTCCATTGAATGCTCAGTGACCCCTCACTGATTTCTCAGCCGTCTCTACCTTCAGAGTGGAAAACTTTGGAGTTCATTGGGAGATAGATGAGTTCACTGAGTGCTCCTTGACCACTAACGATCTCCAAATGATCTCTCAGCAATCTTTCAATGAATGCCAAATTTTTCCAGAGAGACTGTTTTGAACTGAGTCAAAACTTTGAGGACCATGGAGATCCCTGAAGATCACAGAGATCTGGCCATTTTTTCATCTCTCAATGATCTCCACCACTGTGTAAAGGGGATAAAAGAAATTAACTTTGGTAAAAGAGTAAACACTACGTTCAATTATAATACGGTGTTAAACAGACAAGATCTTGGAATTCGGAGCACCCTAATGTGCATTTTCTTACAGCGAATCCATGATAATGATGTACTGTAAATGCAGCCACTCTGAGCCATATTGGAAATATCAGCATTGACGAGACTGACCAGGCTTTTAAAAATTAAGCCTACTTATATAAAAAATTTAAAAAGCCCCTTCCAGTCTGAGCGTCTGCCTAAATATCAAGAAGTCCATTCTTGGCTGCATCTTAAAGGTCCAATTGGAAAAAGTTTGGGTTTAACTAAACCAGGGGTGTCCAATCATGTGCCATGGAGGGCCAAGACCCTGCAGGCTTTACCTCCAACCAGTGTCTTCAACAGCAGATTCCACTGAATCTCTTCCCACCGATTGCTGATAAGTGAAAACACCTGCTGAAGAGAAAACCTGCAGGGCCTGAGCCCTCTATGGCACATGGTTGGACACCCATGAACTAAACTGTCAAGTGATGGAGTAGCTCATTTCAGTTGAATGAACGCATCCTGAAGCCATCAGCAACCTTTGTTTCTGTCACTACACACACACACCAGCTTAGACCTGCCTAAAGTGAAAATGACACATACTCATAGTTTGTAACATCTGATCATGACCTTGACCATAACCTGGATGCAGACCCACCTTATGATCATTGTGTGTGAGTTTGGTGACCATCCAGGCAATTGCCTAGGGATGTGGACAACAGATGCAGCACCATGTCATTAGCTTTTCTTGCCTTTGCTGCAAATAACTAATAATTTCAAAGGATTACATCTATAAAACATGTGTCTAATATGCAGCACTCTTCCCTTGTGTCTACTGTCTGTAAATCTGATCCACAAATAATCGGTGTCAGTGCTTGACAGTTGTACCTTGTATTCAAAGCAGGACACGCAGAGATGCAGCAGGTCCAGCAGGCGGTTGATTTGCAGGACAGACAAATCTGACACCCAGCGTTCCAGGAGAGCTGCATCTGCATTCTTTAACACCCACAGGAAACACACCAGCAATGTCCTGCTGCACTCGGCTGACAGAGAGCTTGACTGGCGCCCCGCCTGGTAAAGACAGAGACATAAACTCAGCGCCAGTCCTTTATCTGCTTTAATGGAGAGGAAAATGGCTCCTAAGAACAGAATTAAGAAAATGCGGGCCATCTACAGGCCGACAGGAGCAACTAGACCTCAGGTGAGGATAACGTGGAGAATGCAAATTGCTTTTAAAGTGGTGTTTGTGTGCATGTGCAGCAGAGGCTGACTGTCAAACTTAAGCAGCAGCCTCCCACATCCAAGCCGATCTGTGACCCGCCAGTCTGCAGGGCCCCGGGGAATGGTCTGACCCTCGCCGTCATCACTCACCACTGTGGGCAGCGCAAATGGGTTGGCTTTGGCATGCGGCAGAGGGGAGCCGGCGATCGCCATGGCAACAGACTGACTGATAGTGCTGCTGCTGTCTGGGTCAGCATCGTCGGCGTGGGCGGAGGCATGGCGGACCCGAGAAGGCGAGGAGTCTACAGAGAAATGAGAAAGGTGCTCTCAGGTGCAACACTGCAGCAAGTAGAAACTGTGGAAGAGACAGAGGAGAATAATGCTGGGTTTCATGCACTGCTGCTGACCGGAGAAGTTGTGGAGCTGATGCAGCGTCTCCATGACGATAGGAATGAGGGGCAAGTAGAGCTGGGCGATGTGGGCTCTGACCTGATGGTCGCTGTAGCGAGGGTCTGCATCGTGGCTGCACAGCAGGGAGTGAACGGCACTAATGGCCTTTTTGTGGAGGAAGAAAACCCTGTAGGCAATAAAAGAGCTTGTCAGTCACTCGTCGGAGCATTTCTCGCCACACAGACTGCACACTTCACTTCATATTAAACATTCCATCTGTCCCATTAAAGATTTCATCCAGACTTGACACACCCTTCACCATCAGGATCGAGGATTAACGAAAGCTCGGAAAGCAGAAGGCCAGACAGGAAGTGCTGCTGCCGGAAAGGAACGGACAGCTCAAACATGGCGGCCACGCCCTGGTCCTGGACCATGGTGGAGAACACTGAACCCTGTGGACAGGCAGTACAGAAGACAACAAAATATATGCAGTGTAAAATGTTTTCATTGATACATGCGTGTTGCTACAGTTTGATACAACATACAGTTTGCGCATCGCCCATCCCTTCCTGTTATATCACAGGTGTCAGTATTAGACATTAGGGTGGTTGGCACCCATGCACAACAACAGCAAATGATTTTAAATTTTTTGGACCAAGTAAGAAGTGAAATTAGAAAATTTCCCACGGAAACCTGAATGTTACAGGGACCACCGGTTGAAAAACACCGACTTAGATCAGAATGCACTGAGCAACAGACAACCAGGGTGCAACAAAGGAGGAAAGAAGAAGAATGTTTGGAAGTTAAACTGCCTAGAATGAAAGGGAATGATTTATTACATGCTAGCACAACTTTTGGGTTATCAGATTTTACAGAAATCAAGACCTTGTTAAGACCAGACCAAGACCTACATACATAGTGGTCTTGACTTGGTCTCGACCCCTTAAGGCAGGCCTATTCAATTAGCGGCCTGCAGGCCACATGCTGACCAGAACCAACCTCCGAGGGGCCCAGGTCACGCCAAGGAAATATGAATTTTAAAAAAATATGAAGGAATGATGGTCCGCAAGTGCGCACACAAACAACGCACATGACCATCATCCGCGCGGAGCTCAGAAGCGCCCTGGCCCGCGTGACAGCTCCAGTCTGCAGGCAGAGTGTCTCGCTAGCTTCATTATCCAAGAGAAGCATGAGCTTATTAAAGTACTTTAAACGTGGAAAAAAGCAGAAGAGCAATGTAAGCAGTGGAGGCATTTATCATGGTTTTAACCCACTGATAACGGGAGTCGCTGAGCAAGCAGGTGTGGTTAAGACTTCATATGCAGGAAAAGAGGCAAGAGTAATTAAATCGCTGAGGATTTACTTCACCAGCCATTACAATAATTTATGATCATCATTATGCACCTGGCAAGCTAAGATGGCTGAAATTCACAAAGTCAATGACTTAAATCCGTCAGCAACCTTCAGACAAACTAAATGTGCCAACATTTGGATTTCAAAATAAGGGAGGTTTTTCCTGCTGTCTGGGTGATGAGGAGAGTTCTAAAAAACTATAAATATATAGAAATATTTTAACAGAAATAACTGCATCTTTGGTAATTTAAGTAAATTTATTTCATTAAATGTAATTTTATGAATATTTTTTTCTTTGAAATCAGAGTTAAATTATTGTTCTGTACTAGCTCTGCAAAATTATGGTCAAAAATGTAAATTGCATAAGGAAAAAAGTAAAAATTTTACCACAATCTGTTTCAAATTTATTAAAAAACCCCCAGTAATTTTACTTTAAAAAAAAAAGACAAAATTAGCAATAAAATAATCCACAAATGTATAATTAAGTCTCAAATGTACAAGAAAAGCCAATTTTACAAGAGGAAATTACAAATCTGAGAAAAATGGTTTAAAATTTAGATAAATTTACAGAGAAAAGTAGAAAACTATAAGATATTGTTATAAATTTTGGAGAAAAACCTCAAACCTTCAAGACTGAAGTCATTACTCAAGTTTTTAAGTGGGTGCTTTTTGCATCCTTAACTCTACTAGAAATTTCTGGTTGACTGATGTGTGTATAATGTAATGTGTAGTTATAAAAAGAGGTTCCTACTCACACATGTGGTGATTTAAAACAAGTTAGTTAGTTAATTCCCTTCACACCATGTTGGTGTATGGGGCGGCGCCTATGTCTGTTTCTCTGACCCTAGGCCACACAGCTACTGTAAGTAGTGAAAGCTACAGCGGGGGGGTCAGTCCTCTGGTAGCTCTGTGCGTAACTTTACTTTCCCTGTTCCATTATGCGGAGCACCACGCTAGAAGGCAGAAAGC
This sequence comes from Pholidichthys leucotaenia, assembly GCA_020510985.1. Classification (NCBI taxonomy): domain Eukaryota; kingdom Metazoa; phylum Chordata; class Actinopteri; order Cichliformes; family Pholidichthyidae; genus Pholidichthys; species Pholidichthys leucotaenia. The sequence continues at coordinate 258,628,084 of CM035838.1, forward strand.
ACCATTTTTATATGGTCTTTGGTATGACCCGGCCGGGATTTGAACCCCTGCCTCCCGGGTGTGGGGCGGATGCTCTACCAACTGAGCCACCACTCCGGTTAATTTAAAACAAAACAAACCACAATAGTGGATGTGCAATGTTTGTTGATGTCATCAATCTTTTCTTGGGGAGTTTGTGCACTTAAGTGTTTGACAGTTCATTTTTTTATTCAGCTAAATGCACTTTGTTATGTGCCAAGGTCAGTTATGACCAGGATGTAGTCTATTTTATTTCAAAAGGGAAACAAATGTTAATGCTACTAACAGTGCGCATTGAGTTTTTATGCACTTTGAGATATGCCTGAGTAAGATGTGACCAAAATGGTTATTTACAGGATTTAATTATGTCCATTCTATTTATTTAATTGTTGTTCAAGAGGAAAAATATTTCTACTACTTCAGTTCTGCTCAACCCCAGCACTGTTGTGTTTTTATGCATGTTTGATGTGCCTTTGTCATGTGCCAAGCGCACATTTAAAACCAAGAAAATGAATAAAAAGTGCGTATTTTTTGTCATATTGATCTGTGTTGGTTTGAAATTTATCATATTCAACAGATCACTGAACATGTGCGGCCCAGTTACATGTCTTGATTTCAAATTGTGGCCACATTTATTGTGGCGGGTGATTTTAACCACTCTAACCTCAAGACAGTGCTTCCTAAATTCTACCAGCATGTCTCCTGTCACACAAGAGGGGACAAAACATTGGACCATGTTTACACCAATATTGTGGGAGCCTACACAGCAACTCCCCTCCCCCACCTAGGTCAGTCTGATCATTTATCCTTGTTCCTTACCCCCAAGTATGTACCGCTCATCAACCGGGTGAAGCCATCAGTGAGGACCATCAAAGTGTGGCCAGAGGGGGTTGACTCTGTACTCCAGGAGAAGTTTAGGAACACAGACTGGAGTATGTTCACCTCTCAGGCTACCTGTGGCTCCCACATAAACATCAACTCTTACACCCACTCAGTCCTGGACCATATCAACACCACTATTGACAGTGTCACCACGGAAAGACAGATCACCACGTACCCAAATCAGAAGCCGTGGATGAACAGAGAAGTGCGACTTCTGCTAAAAGCACGTAACAATGCCTTTAGATCTGGTGATGCACAGGCCTACAGTTCATCCAGGGCAGATCTGAAGAGGGGCATCAAGAAGGCCAAGCACAGCTACAAGCTGAAGGTGGAGGAACATTTTGGGGACTCTGACCCCCGACGTATGTGGCAGGGCATTCAAGCTATCTCTGATTATAAGCCCAGCAACTCCATACCTATAGCCATGACTGTGCCCTTTCTCAATGAGCTAAATAACTTCTATGCTCGTTTTGACAAGGACAACAATGAAAAGAACATCAATTTCCCACCCTCTGATGACCTCCACCACCTCACACTCACCCACACCGACGTCCGTAATGCACTGAGTCATGTCAACGTAACTAAGGCTGCTGGCCCTGATGGCACTCCTGGGCGTGTGCTGAGGGCATGCGCTGAGCAGCTGGCAGGGGTCTTCACAGACATCTTCAATCTGTCCCTGGCCCAGGCCGTGGTACCAGCGTGCTTCAAGACCACTTCAATAGTACCAGTGCCGAAACATTCAACACCATCGTGCCTAAATGACTATCGCCCTGTGGCACTGACACCCATAGTCATGAAGTGCTTTGAGCGACTGGTTTTGGCACAGCTCAAAAAAGGCCTGCCCCCTACACTGGACCCTCATCAGTTCGCCTACCGGAGCAACAGGAGTACAGAGGATGCGGTTTCTACAGCGCTGCACTATGTACTCTCACACCTGAATGACAAGAACACCTACGCAAGAATGCTGTTTATTGACTTCAGCTCAGCATTCAACACAGTTATCCCCTCCAAGTTGCTCACCAAACTTGGGGACCTGGGAATCAGTACCTCCACCTGCAACTGGATCATGGATTTTCTGACCAACAGACCCCAGCATGTTAGGTCAGGCCCCAACCGTTCTTCCGTCATCACACTCAACACTGGTGTACCACAGGGCTGTGTGCTCAGCCCATTCCTCTACTCCCTCTACACCCATGACTGCAGGCCTATGTATGGATCCAATTCCATCATAAAGTTCGCAGATGACACCACGGTGATTGGACTCATCAGGGACAACGACGAGTCAGATTACAGGGCAGAGGTTGAGCACTTGGCTACTTGGTGCGCTGACAATAACCTGCTCCTTAACACCAGCAAAACCAAGGAGCTCATAGTGGACTACAGGAAGGAGAGGGAAGAGACACATGACCCCATCCATATCAATGGCATAGCTGTTGAACGTGTCCCCAGCTTCAAATTCCTGGGGACCCACATCTCGGAGGACCTGTCCTGGTCAGTTAACACCACCAGCCTGATCAAGAAGGCCCATCAGCACCTCTTCTTCTTGAGGACATTGAAGAAGAACCATCTGTCAACTGACATCCTGGGCAACTTCTACCACTGCGTGATAGAGAGCACCCTGACCAACTGTATCACACTCTGGTATGGGAGCTGCTCTGTAGCTGACCGCAAGGCGCTGCAGCGGGTGGTGAAAACCGCCCAACGCATCACAGGGACTCCACTTCCAGCTATAGAGGACGTCTACAGGAAAAGATGTCTGCGCCGGGCACGCAGCATTCTTAGGGACTCCAACCATCCTGGTCATGGACTGTTCCAGCTTCTCCCCTCCAGAAGACGTTTCAGAAGCCTTCGGACTAGAACCAGCAGGTTTAGGAACAGTTTCTTTCCAACAGCTGTCACGTTATTGAACTTAGTTCCCCGCTGACTCTCTTACAATCATCTTTTACCATCCTCACCTGTACATAACTGCATAACTACATAACTACATCTAACTTATTGCACATTATTTGCACATAACAGTACTTTTAACTTTCTGCACTGCTGCATATATTTGCATATATTTGCTTAAATTGCACATACTGTTAATTACCGTATATACTGCACTGCTGTCCTTTGCACTTCTGATTGGATGCTAAACTGTGTTTCGTTACCTTGTATTCATACATGTGTAATGACAATAAAGTTGAATCTAATCTAATCTAATCTAAAACTGATTTTGTGATTGAATAGCCCTGCCTTAAAACCTTGGTCTTTCTGCACTCTGGTCTTGACTACAACACTAGAAAATCATCTCATAAATTACATTCTTCCAATTTCTATATTGTCTCATAAATGTGTGAATGACTGCCCCCTAACCCCCAATCAATTTGTGACTTATTTTCACTATCCTCATTAATTTGTAATCTTTTTATCCCTCTAATTTGCAACTTTTTCTCCTCACAAATGAACAAATTTTTGCTTCTTATGAATCTGCCACTTTTTTTTAGCCAATACTCAAAAATTTGCAGCTCCCCCCAATAATTCTGACTTTTTCCCCCTCAGTTTTGTAAATTTGCCTTTTTTTCCCCTAACCTTGTAATTTTGTTCCTCTCCTCTCAGTGCAGAGGAGGGATAGTGGATATACTGGACAAAGGATGTTGAAGATGGAGCTGCCAGATAGGAGGAAGCGAGGACGACTGCAGAGAAGGAGGACATGGAGAGGGTTGGTGTTACAGATCAAAATGCAGGGATAGGGTGAGAGGAGAAGAATTCCTACCCTCTAATACATTTCCAATCTTCTTCCTCAGTCTAGTAAACTTCTGACTTTTTACACCCTCTTGCAAATTGGAACATTCTCCCACTCTCTTACATTTGTGGCTTTTTTCCCCTCTTATTTGCCCTCTTCACATAACTCTCAATAATTATAACTTTTTCCCCCAGTCTTGTAAATTTGCCTTTTTTCTAACCTTGAAATTTGCTATTTCTTCGTCTTGTAAATTGGAGTTTTTTTTTCCTATGTGCATGCATGTTTTTTTTAAATCTAAATTACTACACTTTTTAAATTAAAAACAGAGATAATTACAATAAATACTTGGCCCCTGACTTTATTCATTACCCTGTTGCTGACCCTCAGTAAAAATGAATTTGACGCCTCTGTTATATAGAAAAATCCATCCATCCATCTTCTACCGCTTTTCCGGAGGTCCGGGTCGCGGAGGCAGCAGTTCAAGCAGAGAAGCCCAGACTTCCCTCTCCCCAGCCACCTGCTCCAGCTCTTCAGAGGGGATACCAAGGCGTTCCCAGACCAGCTGGGAGACATAGTCTCTCCACCGAGTCCTGGGTCTGCCCCAGGGTCTCCTCCCAGTGGGACGTACCTGAAACACCTCAAGTGGGAGGCGTCCAGGAGGTATCCTAATCAGATGCCCATACCACCTCAACTGACTCCTTTCAATGTGGAGGAGCAGCGGTTCTACTCTGAGCCTCTCCCGGATGACTGAGCTCCTCACCCTATCTCTGAGGGTGAGCCCAGCAATCCTACGGAGAAAGCTCATTTCAGCCGCTTGTATCCGCGATCTCATTCTTTCGGTCATTACCCAAAGCTCGTGACCATAGGTGAGAGTGGGAACGTAGATTGAATGGTAAATCGACAGCTTTGTCTTAGAACTAAGCTCCCTCTTCACCACAACAGACCGGTACAACGTCCGCATCACTGCAGATGCTGCTCCAATCCGTCTGTCAATCTCTCGCTCCATTCTCCCCTCACTCGTGAACAAGACCCCAAGATACTTAAACTCCTCCACTTGGGACAGGAGCCTGTCCCCAACCCGGAGAGGACAATCCACCTTTTTCCGACTGAGGACCATGGACTCGGACTTGGAGGTGCTGATTCTCATCCCAGCCGCTTCACACTCAGCGGCAAACCGTCCCAGCAAGAGCTGTAGGTCATTGCTGGATGAAGCCAACAGGACAACATCATCTGCAAACAACAGAGATGAGATCCTGTGGTCACCAAGCATGACACCCTCCATTCCCTGGCTGCGCCTAGAAATCCTGTCCATAAAAATTATGAACAGGATCGGTGACAAAGGGCAGCCCTGGCAGAGTCCAACTCTCACTGGGAATGACTCCGACCGAGTGTTGGCAATACGAACCAAACTCTCACAACGGTCGTACAGAGACCGAATAGCTCGTAACAACAAGCCCGATACCCCATACTCCCGAAGCACCCCCCACAAAAATCCACGAGGGACGCGGTCAAATGCCTTCTCCAAGTCCACAAAACACATGTAAACTGGTTGGGCAAACTCCCACGAACCCTCAAGAATTCTCGAGAGGGTAAAGAGCTGGTCTGATGTGCCACGGCCAGGACGAAAACCACATTGCTCCTCCTGAATCCGAGGTTCGACCAACGGCCGGACTCTCCTCTTCAGTACCTTGGCATAGACCTTCCCAGGGAGGCTGAGGAGTGTGATCCCTCTAAAGTTGGAGCACACCCGCCGGTCCCCTTTTTTGAAGAGAGGAACCACCACCCCGGTTTGCCATGCCAAAGGCACTGCCCCCGACCTCCACGCAATGTTGCAGAGGCGTGTCAACCATGACAACCCAACAACATCCAGGGCCTTGAGGTACTCAGGGCGAATCTCGTCCACCCCCGGGGCCCGGCCACCAAGGAGATTTTTAACCACCTTGGCGAAAATAGTAAATGAAAAAGTAAATGATATAGAAAAATGTTTTTAAAAAAAAAAAAAAACCTAAATGAATCAGTTTAAGGTGCCTACATGTTTAAGGGAGTTAAAATTGGGACATTTTATGATTTTTTTTTAGGATTTAGGATCTTATATTCCTAAAACAGAAAAAAATATTTGGACACAATACTTCCATACAATCTTTTTTTTTTTTTTAAATCTCAATCTTTCTCAGTTTTGTCTAAATATTTACTGGAACTGAAAATTCTACAAATTTGGGGTGATCAAAGCAGCTCACATTAAATTTACACTTCCTCATTACAAATGTTGCAACTCGATAATTAAGTCACTAATGTGCGTACTTGCCCATCACTGAACAAGTTCATTCAAAGTTTTAACTGTACAGTGGAAGAAAACAGAACAATCTTGTTTGTCACAGTGCGATTTTCCAAGTCTGCACCTGTACCTGAGATGTCGTGGAGGAGGTGGAGGGAGAGGGGGAGGCCGGAGGGCTCAGAATGGAGCAGGGCAAGTTGAGGATGACATAATGCTCGTGACTGCACACAATGCGAGTAAAATCCATCTTCAGGGCATTCAGGGAGCTCGGGTTCTGAGCCGTGTGCAGCTTGTTGGCGATCTGATTAACATGAGTAAGGAGGGTAAAAAGATGTGACAGTGAGTGGGAACCTTGGAGGGGTTTTTTTAATTACAGGAAGAGCGAGGAGGAGCACAACGGGCACCTGTTTGTAGTAGGAGCGGATGAGGTTGAAGACAAACCCACGGTCCATGAGAGACAGCAGATCATTCAGGAAGAAGGCCAGACTGCTATTTAACCGCTCCACGAGCTCCACATCCTGAAAGGCAGAGAGGCACATATTCACTAAGAGGAAATTCCTGAGAGAACGAGCATTAAATAAAGAAGGAAATATGTGACTTGTAAGTGTGACAAATTAAAGGAAAAGGGATTTACATTCACATATTGAGAGAATCTTTAGACATAATAGAACATGACTCAAAGCCTGAAGAAAGAAGTTAGGAGCGTCTTTGCTTGAATTTGTTGATCTTTTTGTGATATAGGTTTAACACGCTTTTACTTTCCGTTCCTGTTATGCAACCGCTGCCTCTAACCTCCTCCTACTTACAAAAAAATGTATGAATCCTGCAGGTTTTGTGTGTGCTGCTTTACTGTCAGTGGCTTAAAAGTTCCTTCTTATTTTTTAAATTTAGAATGAAAGTGGGTGTGATTCCTCAGGCGTTGCACAACAGACATTTTATATGAGTGCCTTTCAAGTTTTGGATAAGTGGCCGAGTCCAGTCCCATATGAAATCTTTCACACAGTGAAATACAAGAATTTTCTTGGATTTAAAGCACCTGTACAAACACTTTTCTTCGCTACGTCCAAAAGCAGTCACTTTTGTGGCTACTGTGGTGTTGACGCTGAGGACTCTGTACCTTGTGGTATCGACTAGCGATGTCTGCGCTGATGGCACACACAAGTGCAGCGATGTCATCCACAAAGCGGTCTGGGAAACGCTGGCGTCTTGGAACTTCCATTTTTGAGGTCAGAAATAAGTGGTGGGCCATGCTCTTTGTCTTTAAGTGGGGGGAGAAAAAAAAAAAATTTTACACGATGAACTACTAGAATGATGTTTTTGTTCCATGTTTGAGTTGATGTGTTCTCTCACTTGGCTCTTTAAACCTGAACTATAGAAAAGGAGGCATAAAGTGAGCGCAAACAAAAGAAAACCCACTGACCATCAGCTGGAAGAAAAACCAAGACTGCTGCAGCGCCGCCTCCCTCACAGTGCTGGTGCTGACCACCCACTGCAGTGCCAGCTCCTCATGGAGCAGCTGCATGTGAAAGAGCAAGCTTCAGCTTCGACAAACAAAAACACTGGAGACTAGCTGAGAATGGACTACTTGTACTAAGACGTCTGTGTTTTGGGGAACACAGGTCTACTACTTGCAGCCTCTATGTTCTACACTGACGGTGAATGAGAAGTTGACAAAGTTAAAGATCTGTAATCTTTCAAAGGAGGGGGACATAATGAATAACTGCTGGACTATTTAAAGCTAATTCTAGCTTCTGTTCTGCTAATAATCAGCTGAAAATTAGCCTCTGTTGTTGTGATGTCAGTGTGACTGACAGTCCTGATGAAAAATGTGGAGATTACAGACAGTCTGGACATTAAATAATGTCTAATTTGGAGCTGTCAAATATGACAGATGGAAATAATGCACAATAAATTATTAGGTGTAAATGACTGTTTCACGGTGTAGCTTTGTTATGTTGACAATTCCTTTAAATAAAGTTGCTTTATGAGAGACGCATCTTTGTAGTATTAACTCGTATTTCAATGGTAATCTTGGCCACTAAAACTAAAAATATTACAAATCTAAGTTTTCTCTGAGATAAACACTAGCTGTGTATGCTAACAGCTAACAGATCAGATCAGCGTAAAGCCACTAAAACTGAAATCTCTCCCACAAAACTAACTGTTCAAATATTTTTCTATGTGCACTGATGGCAGATCTGACACCAGCATACACTGTGAATGGAAACCAGATGGAGGGAAGCCATATCATCAAAAACCGGATATACGTACATCACAGCGTTTAGTGCAAGTAGTCCATTGTGCTTGTTTTTACATTTTGATAGAGTTGAGAGTTAATGTCCATCATTGATATAATTACAAGTAGCATCTGAATCAGCACTTCCACCACAATTCTTGATACTTGTAGATAGCAAAAAAACATTAAAAAAATAATAAATGATGATGAACATTAATTATACTTTAAATTCAATGAATGTTAGGACAAAGAAATGTGTTAGTTTGACATGATGAATTTCACTTTTCTCAGTCTGTCATGCCAGGTTTACCTTCTTGGTAATCTGCCTTGTGGGAACTGAAAACAAAGCCACGCTGTCCAGAAAGGCAGACATGCGATTGCAGCTGCGGTCGTTTGCCTGACATGGAGTGGTGGTGAGGTGAACAACACAGAAATGATGACAAAGTGATGTGAAAATGGGCAAATGGAAATGGGTGATGGAGAAGAAAACTACTAACACGCCACAGGCAGAGACCGTTTCATTCACACACCAGAGTTATCGAGCTATGGTGTCATGTAGGCAGAAGGAGGCAGATACAAGGACCCAAGACAGACGCAAGGCGAGAAATGACCCGCAGGCAGTGATGGGGAGGATGGAGGTTAAGGTGAGGAGGAAGTGAAAGGATTTGGCACCTGCTTGAGCTCACAGCTGGAGTTGGGGTTCCGGCGTAGCACAGATCTGGAGCCCCCGGGGGCATAAGCAGAGTTTACCCAGGAGTGGGAGCGGTCAATGCCCTGCCATAAGCCACCAAAGACACACACACACACAAAAAAAACCACACACACACAAACAGTGTGGCGAGAGGCAAGGGCACAGTGAGTGAAGGAAGAGCAATTACAACATAAGAGAACATTAGAACAACAAAATTTGAGAGGAAAGTAAAATAAAGGACATGATGAGCGAGGTAGAAAAGAAAGCAAGGGAGGGGAGAAGAGAAGACTGAAGGTACGGCATAAAACACAAGGAACAGAGGCACAAAGCATGACTGCAGCTGTGAAAAGTCAACACACTATCACTACAGCAGAACAACATGATGGCTAAACAGAAACAAAAGCTTCTACATTAATTAATCATTTACATTATATTAAATTTAAACGCAAAACAATTATACTAAGAAAATAAAATGTTCAAATTCAGAAAACAGCAGCCAAGTATTAAAATTACTTTTAATTCTTTCAATGGCAATTAGAGAGCACAGGTGCCACTCACCTTGCTTCCCATGATCCTCTGCACCTCCTCATCAGGAGAAACTGGTGAGGTGGCGAGGTCGGGGTTGGAGTTGCTGATACTCTTGGAACGGGACAGCAGCAGGCTGCTTGGGCGGGCCGTGGCCCTTGATAAAGTAGCATACTGCACAGGAACCTCATAGGACTGACCACCTGCTTGAAGAAGGAAACAGAAGTGGTCCTGAGGAAGTCTGTGACACTCGCTTTATAGAAAATTTCAGCCTGGAGACTCACCTGCTGGTGGCATGGTAGGCTCAGCAGTGGGCAGGCGGAAGCAGTAATGGATGTAAGAGGTTAGCAGATTGTTCCGGCCATGTTGGTCTTGGTTCCCTTCAAGGTTTTTGTGGATCTGGTTGACTAAAAAAGCCATAGCTTCGAAGGCAGCCCGGCCCAGGTTCACTGTGGATAAATTTAACAAGAAGGCATTACAAGGCAGAATTTTAAAAATCAGTTTAGTCACAATACTTATTTTAAAAAAACATTCTTACCAATTTGACCTTGAATGACCGGAGGGTAGACAATGAGCTGGATGAGCTTGTTTAACAGCTGGTGCAAAAAACTGACACATGTATCCAGCAAAGCCCCTCTCAGAGCAGCCATGCTGGCCTTCAGCTCCCCCTCCATGTTTGCCTCAGTTATGACTGCATCCTTAAGGCGGAAAGGGAAGGAGTACTCTTCCAGAACATAGACCAGAGTGAAGAACTTATCCAGGTGAGGGTCCTAAAACACAACCGCATGATTAGAATATCAACATCTTCCACTGGGAACCTCAAGGCCTGTAAAATGAAGTGCAAACAACTGTAGTTCCTCCAACAGGCACTGGGGGACGCTGTGAATCGAGTCAATCCTTACAGACTCATATTTCTGAATGGCCAACTTAGCCATAAAATCACCATCTTTACAGCTTTGTACAAACTGGATCGTCAGTGACGGAGTAACTCATTCTGCCCAGATGAAACCATCATGAGACTATCCAGATCCTCCTAATCTTTGACCATTCTATGTGAGTTTGGTGAGCATCGGGGCAATTGCCTAGGAGACGCAGCAATTTTTTTTGTGAACTGAGGGCGGATGGTTTACGCAACGCCATTGCATTAGCTTCTTTCTGCACTACACCACCAACTAATTAAAGTAACTAAACTGGACGTTTCTGTGGATGCAGCTTGTGTTCCAAGTTTGCTGGCATAACTATTAAAAAAAAAACTACACAACATAACAGGGCCAGGGCAATAAACCAAATATACTCAAAGTATCGGTCCATCTGTCCGTGCACGACACATAAAACACCTATATCGCACCTATCGAATATAATTTGTCGCATTAATACAACCCAACAATGTGACTCAGCTTACTTCTCTCTCAGTTTCCTCTCCATCTCCTGCAGCAGCTCTCTCCCCCAGTCATTCCAGCCAGAAAAAACATTGGGGCGCATTTTAAACTGCAGTTCCGGGAACATTTTTCTTCATAAAAGTAGTTTTTGTATATTCCCGCTTTCAAGTTTTTTAATGTTAGAAGTACTCTGACTTGCAAAACAGCAGACCTGACTGTCCCGTGTCCACCACCAATCACCTTAACAATCGTCTCACTCCTTGTTTGTATGGAAGGCCATCCTGCTCAAAAACACACCATCCCATCCATCCATTAAAAACTAAAATAAGTGACAAATTATACTTCCACCACTTGTTATTCATCATCATCACCATCATCATAGCAGTCTGTTGGGGGTGACAATGACTGTTTCATTTAGGTCTGATCAGATTCCTCCACACAGCTCTGTCCTTCGCCCTTTGCTGCCAGGAACTCCTGACCTTGTTAACCCGGGCAACGTCTGAGCCGGTATGAGTTGCTTTCTGACCGACCACTTCATGAAACTACTTGCAAAGTGTTTGAGTACCACTAGCTTTTGCTGGACTAGTGGCACATTCTTGGCAGATAGAGGTATTATCAGTGGCAAGGACAGGCCAAGACAAACTGACTCCAGTATCTGTTGCAGTGACTGACCAGATGATAGGTTTATTTATCTCTGCTCTTTGTGTAGTGCATATCACAATGCACCGACTGGCAAAAGTCCACCACAGACCTTGTGACAGATGTGCTCATCTGCCAGGATGTCCAGTCTCACCCCATAGACCATCAAGTATTAACATTGTGTGGGAAACTGAAATAGTTCAGCCTATGTGGATAAACTTGACTACTGATAATGCTGAGTTAATGTGAGGGGAAAAAATATCTATTTTCATCAATTACATACTGTTGTGAAGAAGTTTCTCTGAGGTGAGATTCAGTTTTATTTATCCCTCTAGTCCCTCGTGTGTGTGTGTGTGTGCACGCACTGAACATAATTACATGAAGTTTAATTCTCTTTTCTTATAAAATTTAAGTAAAATTGAATTTTAAAGGATATTGGGTGCACAAAATATATATAGTGATATGTATTGTGTATTAAGATATAGAGAAATTATATCGCAATACCTTTTTTATTTGCTTATAGAGAGCCTAAGTCACGCCCCCTCTACTTCCACATGAGACCTTAAAAAAAAAAAAAAAATTCTCTATTGAAATGAATGGAAAGAGCGAAATTATGTTTTGATCCCAATCAAATTTTGCCACGAGTTACACATATGATGGTTGTCAATGTAAAAGATACCGGTAATTTTTTCACATAATTAAAGTTGTCGGCTGTCATATAATAAAGTAATATTTTGTTTTTGTTTCACCAATTAGCGGACAACAACTCCCATCATCACACACCACTAAACATGATCATGGCGGGAGATTACTAAAACCTCACCTCCCGTTTTCTGACTGATGAACAAAGACTCCAAAGCGGAGAAAAACAACACAAAGGGATTGTTTTGTATTGCAAGAGCCGCAGCCGATCCAGAGGACTGTTAGTTACTTCACCCTGGGCACGCTTTAAAAAGATGACGGAAGCTCCGTCCATCTGTGTTTGTAGTTTTTTAATTTACGTATTTTCACAACCTTATACCTTAACAGTTAGACAACAACCTACACCGTTATTACGTAGAAAATTATCTTTTAAATTGACAAACATCATATGTGTAACTCTTGGCAAAATTCGATCGGGATCTAAAGATAATTTCACTCTTGACGTTCATTTCAATGGAGAATTTTTCTGATTCAAGGTCCCATATGCGGACGTAGAGGGGGCGTGACTTAGGCTCTCCATTTTGCCCAACCCTACAACACAACATTCATTTATACCTCCTCAGAATCACAATGTGAAGCTTAGAATCTATGGCTACACCACTTTTCTTTATTTCCAGTATATTTTGTGAAGCTTCCAGAGTCGGTAGAATGCTCCACAGTCTTGTTTTTCTTTTTAAAAAACATGGGCATTAAGTTTCTAATTAACTTAATAATTTAACAAGTATATATTTTACCAGTACATTTACATAAACTCTTGTCAGTGATACTAAACTCATTTTTCTACAGGTGTGTGAAAAAGAGAAATGTTCAGAATAAGGAGGATCTCTGTGTACCTGAGTGTGAACCGAGGAGGCCGCCGTCACCTCGACATTGAACACTCCTTTGTGATTATCCACCCACTTCATGCCTGGGAGCTGAACCTGCCACGGAGTGACATCGACCTCATTCAACATGTGGAATGGGTGATGGCAGACAAACTGATATTCAAACAATCTCTTCAAAGAGACTCACGTCAGGGGTGAGCACGGAGTAGCTGGCTGGGGGCTTTTCCACAGAGACGGGCAGACTGAAGGAACCGGTGCGAAGTCTGCCGTGCTGCATCAGAGGGATCCACTGCGGGCGGAAAGAGGGAAATGCGATCTCTTACAGATGGCAAGACAACAGACACAGCTATTGAACAAGCCAGCGTGTGGGTGATAGTATTCAATGTAAGCCAGCTGAAGGAGTGCACTGACGGTGTAGCCCACGGGGGTCTCCAGGGGAGTGTTCTGTTTGGGCTGGCAGCTGATGTGGTAGAACGTGAACAGCAGATGGTGGTTGTCTGTCAGATTGGCAGGAATCTTCATCTTCATCTCCTCGTAGAACTCGGGGGACCTGACGAGGAAAAGTTAAACGCAAAGTTTAAAGAGAAGTCAGTGTGAGAGAAAAGTTGGATAGACTCGAGTGGAGGGTCACTGCGTGGTTGAACCTTACTTGTTATGGTAGATGACGGGAGTGTAGGCCTCTTTCATGAACTCAGCACAACTCGACTTCCCAAAGATGACCTAGGTAAAAAAAAATAGAGCGTGAGTACATTTCACTGTGGACAATAAGGGCTGCCCTTTATATAATGCCGTCAACAAAACTGCTCTCACTTCCATTTACAGATGTTTAATAAACATTAGGAGTGCAACAGTTCTAAAGCAAAGACCAAAATCATAACACAAACGATTACGGCTGCACATTTACAAAGTCACACTTCATCCAACACGATACTGCTGTTGAGCTTTTACGTTTGCAATAAAGGCATCAACAGAATAGAATAATTAAGAATATTAAGTACCCAACAGAGAGGAAAAAATGTCAAAGCAGAAATCAGGAATAAGTGACAAAAGAAGAAACCTGATTGTCATGTCATCAGTTACTACTGTAACTACAAGGACTGTACTGGTATTAGCCAACATGCCTAGAACGGCTAATAAACTGTATCATGTTCTAAATTACTTACGCTAATTAACGGCTGTTAATGGTGAGATGGTTAATGGCTGATACAAAATACACTATGAAATGTTTTAATAATAATAAATTTGATATTTTGTTCATAATCCACTTATTCAGTGATTACGATTCACATGAATTCACATTGCAGGTTTCTGATTACATTTTCAAAGCCTAAAAATTAAAACAAAATGAAGTGATGGTCAATTATACAGAGTTAAAGACCACAAAACTTCTCATTAGTTTCACAGGATTTATTCATAAATTTTCTATTAATCTTTCAAGTCTAAAAGCATTTGCAATTTAAAAAAAAAACTAAAATTAGTTTTTACATGAGGTAATTATTAAAATCATGAAAAAATCCAATGACAATTTAGAAAATTTGAAGCATATGAATGGTAGTCTATTAAACCAATTAGGTGAGATATAATTTCACATCATCTTAATACCATCCTTATTAATTAAGAAAGTGCTTCATATTATCTTTAGTGGGTCAGGAGGAGCTGACTAAATCCACAGCAAGATGAGCCAAGTATATACATTTTTACCCTTTACATCTACTGTGATTTAATGCCTGTAATCTAAAGATCATTTTCAATTTCTGATTGTACTATAGAGGTTGTATCTGATATGAACTAAACAAAACAGCTATAATGTCAAAAGACCTGCTGTGGCTCTGTAAATATAAAGACATTTCATTTCCTTTGCCGTTTCCTAAATCCGCCCCTTTGAAGTTCCCTCCTCCAGAAAGACGTGCTGTTTTACTTCCTCGGGCTCTTCTTTATGGATGGGATTTCATTTTCCTGAGAACATTGCAGTCACTTCACTTTGTTATCCTCAACTGGGGCTCACCGGTAAAGCCTGACTGGGGTCCTCTCCTGCCATGAACTGAACCTTCACAGCGATGTTCCTCACAGAGCCCTGTCGACTGCTGAAGTTCAGACTTTGTGGGTAAACGTAAAGCAGGTTCCTAAGAGGAAAAGGAAAAAAATAAGAAAGTGAGAGGAGAAGAAGAATGTAGGTTAGAAAACTGTAAAATCCATGAAGAAACTTATGTCTTATTATCTCAATTCTTTTTAGTGTTCGAATATTCCTCCTAATCTCACCATCTGAAAATACAGGCAAGAATAAAATTCGCTTTCATCTGACCAGATGGAGTGTGACCCAGCACTGGATTCACTTGTTAAAGTCACCTTAACCAGCATCCAAGACAAACACCAGAGGTAACTTCTGTTCACATTTTGAAACAGCTGATTTTAGCCACGTGTTAAGAGGCCATGACCCCCCCACACAATCACAAAATAACAATGCCATACATCTACTGCACAGCCAATAATACCGCTTATCATTAACTATCATATTTTTGTATTAAACAAAAGCTACATATGCCGATATATGTGTAACCTGTGTTTGTGGCCTAAATGACAAAATTACTATCAGAAGGGTAAAACCTCTAGTTAAGGTCACTGAGACAAAGGCCATGGACAAGACTCATGATCGAACCACTGCTGAGCTAATGTTTTACCCCAGTATTGCACACACACACATCCAATATAAGGGGCAGCAGCCACATTCATCCTTCTGTCACTGATGATGCCACAGCTACTTCTTCACGGCTATCGGACAAAAACCAACATTTCTGATTTGTGGTACTATATAACCTCTTTGCTCAGAACTGGCTTTGTAGCTAAAAGAAGTAACCAAACCTCTGTGTGACTGTGTGACCTGAGTAAGTGAAAGCTACAATCAACATGATCTGGAGCCTGTTTCTTCTCCTTTGTGTGGCTGGCGGTTTGAGAGCAGTTGATGCAAGCCCAGTCAGGAAGAGCAACAAGGTGCAGGACACAGCTGCGCCACAAGAAGAAGTTCATGTTCTCATGTTTGGTGTGATCCAGTTCGGTGAATCCCTCAACTATGTTTATGAAACCACTGAGGAAAAGATGGCAAAAATCAGACAGCTGTTGAAGCGCCATGAGGGGACTCTCCAAACGCTGGGGAAGCTGACTGAGGAGGCTGCTGAGGCCGAGAAGCAGATGAAGGAAGTGATATGGCTGTTACAGGTAATAAAAGGCAGAAATATGTAAACATGTGAGCCTGAATGTTTGCATTATCAAGAGAACACGGCAGAGATTTGAGTACACCATGCAGTAGCAGAGGAAGGCTGAGATAGAGTTTCAGATTAAACTGCTGTGTGAGAAACAGCTTAAAAGGTGTACAGTAACAATGCAGCTCAGAAGGTATGTACAAAATGAACAATGCCTGTTTTAGCTAAAAAAAAAAAAAAAAAAAAATTCTATGTACATGTTTGTAACTCATCATTACAGGATTATTTTTTGTTAGAAAGCTGGATTAACACATTATGGATGGCAGCTGCACTTATGCTGTTGTTGGGGAAGAGGATAATACAGTCTGACGTTCTTCTGACAGGCCCAAACAGCTCAGCAGCAGACTCAGACCCAGAGCATGAAAGACTGGCTGACCCGGGTAGAGAAGGAAGAGATGGAGCTGAAAACCAAAGTGAAGAAGTTAGAGATGCATATCAACGCTGCACCTCCCAGCCTCAAAGAACTGCAGGTATCACAGGGTTTTATTTTTAACGCTTAATTTAAACAGCAGACTGACTTAAATACACACAATTTTTTTTTTTTTTTAATGTGTTACAACTCCAGGAGCAAGCCAAGGAGCATGTCAGCGTCCTACGGGACTTAAAGCTTTTAATCAACTTCCAGAAGGAAAATATCAAGACTCAAGATGAGCAGCTTTCAAAACTACAAAAAATGGTAAATTGCTTGTTGAAAACACTTTGTTTGATGAACTTGTGAAACTGAAACTTTTGCCTTATTAAATGTCCTTTGTTGCCTCTCTTTCTTCCAGAGTGAAGCGAGACGAAAACCACTTTAATCATCACTGCATCCATGTGAAACTCAACTCCTTACTATCACTGCACTCCCTTCTGTTCAACTATGTTTGCTGTAGATCAGCTCTACACATTATCATGTATTCCTCATGTATTTTAGTTGTATAGTTTTGTTTAGACTTTTCGAAAAGGAGAAAGTTAAAATTAATTTAATAATAATTGTTAAATTATTACAAGTTGTGTTTGGCAAATAGTAAGCTTCTGTCTTTGTGAATATCTTTAAAATTCAACTAAGTATTTATGGACAGTATATACAGTATGTTACAAAATAAAGTAATTCAGTTTGTACTTCAGCATGTCATGAAGTTATTCTTTCTGCGGTGTTGGCTTTAAACCACAGATTGACCCTAAAAAAGAAAAAAAACAATCCGCCTGAGTCAAAAATAAACAAATCAAACAGACTCGGTCAACGTATTTTGTTATATAGGTCAACACACAGTTTCTGTGGGCGTGCGAGTGTGCATGCGCCTCTTATTGGTGAGCACTCACCTGTAGGTGGTGTTCGGTGTGTACACGTAGCGAGCAGGGAACTCCAACACTTCCTTTGTCGGGCGAACGCGGAGGTCTGGGTAGGGTTTCACATGCAGCAGCTCTGGTGACAGACAGTAGTGAGGCGAGTCCGGGGCAGGAGAGATGTCAATCTTCAACTGAGCTGAGAGGCAAATCAAGTCAAAGGTTAACAGGACAAACGGGGTGAAACCAAAATGATCCAGAAACATGGACAAGGTGAAAATATAACGTTTACCTGTGACAGGCCTCAGGCGGCGCAAAACAGAGGATGGTCTACGCATATCCGCCAAATATTTGTAGAGGTCCTCATCACTCAACCTATCACCCTCCTTGGGATACACAGAGAGAAACAAATCTCTGAAATATCATGAATCAAAATATGTCAAGATATTAACCTGGAGATTCTGAACCCTGCAATGAAAATGTGGTTCAGTTAAATAGGGGTAGTGGGAGACAGAGTTAACAGAAGAAATGGCCCGGGTTAAAAACTAAAATAACCAGTATAGCTACCTAAACTAGTCCTGAGATTGACTCATGGTCGCCGGCAGCATCAACATATACAGTATAGCGCTCACTATGGTCACTTTCTTTTTTTCTTTTCCCTATTGCTATAACATGCAAAAACAACAATGGTATATATGGGGGGAGGGGGGCTGAAAAGTTTATAGGCTGACTAAGAGTTATGCTACAGCAACTAAACTAGTCATGCATTAAATTCAACCTTTTCTGATACCAACCGCATGGTTTCTTTTCAGATACACTGACACTGGAGACTATGTTGAAAAATAAGCCACATTTGGTCAAATTTGACCACTGCATCATGGTCAGCCTATGAACTTTTCACCCCCCTGGGTACATACTGTATAGTCAAAGTCAAAAGTCAAAGTGCCTTTATTGTCATTCCAATGTTAATGAACAATGCAACGAAATTGAGATGCTGCTCCCTAAAAACAAACTATAAACAAACTATCACACTCACAGTTCACTCATGCATTTAACATTCTTATAATTACAACAATAAATAATGCTTGAAACAAAATTACCTAAAAGTTGAACATAATATGTACGTAGCAATAATGAAAAACATACTGAGCGATAAATACAAAAGACCAGCTTATGCACACAGGGTTGTTGCTACAAAATAACCTAAAATAACAAAAAATATCAGCAGTCTGTGCGTGTTACATAAATCCGTTCAAAATACGTACTGCTGCTGGGAAAAAAACTATGATTAAACCTGGTAGTCCGGGTTTTATGGGATCTGTACCGCTTTCCCGAGGGGAGCAAGTGAAAGAAGTCATGGCCTGGATGAGCACAGTCTTTAATGATGGCAGTAGCTCTGTTGAGGTACCGAGACCTGGAAATCTCTTCCAGAGAAGGGAGAGAACAGCCAGTGATTTTTTGCGCAGTCTCGATCACTCTCTGGAAGGCTTTGCGGTCTGCGGCTGAACAGCCCTCATACCAAACCGTGATGCCATATCAGAGAATGCTCTCAATAGCAGAGCGATAAAATAAAACCAGCAACTGTGCATTCAGGCCATTCTTCTTGAGGAGCCTCAGAAAGTGTAGACGTTGTTGAGCCTTTTTCATCGTAGCTATGGTGTTAACTGCCCAGGTAAGGTTGTGAGAAATATGAACACCCAAAAACTTAAAAGCCTCCACCCTTTCCACACGCTCCTTGCCTATATATAGAGGAGGCGGTTCACTGCTATGCTTCCGAAAATCAATAATGAGTTCTTTTGGGGGGGTTTTTGTATTCAATAGCAGATTGATTGTATATACCACTGCATGAGTCTTGTGAGCATCCAAGCAATTAGGCAAAAGTAGTGACAGTCATGAAGTGTGGATAGACAGGCGGACGGATGCAGCCCCATGGCATTAGCTCATTTTGCCTTTGCAGGAATGAACTAAAAATCAAACTTAATTACAAATCAATAAAATCAATTAATTCATTTGAGGACATTTTTTGGTCTGGTTTCTTTGTATAAATAATGGGGAACTTTTGCCTTAAAGGATACTGTAACAAGAGCACTCTGAGGGGAGTGCAATATCTCACGCCTGCTTTCTTTGAAGATCCCAATACTTACTGACAGAGAGCAGTTTTCATCTTTTCAATATAATTACTGTGGCAGAACCAAATTATGATAAGCCCACCATCCACAAATATACAACAAAGTATACAACCCATAGTTGTAGGGCAGGATCCTGAGGTGAACCCATGTTGCAAGTTTGGTGACCCTTGAGAGCTTTACAGATTCTACAGTAAGAGAGCATAGGGAGTGCCAACCCTGACCATTGACCTTTTGACCCCAAACCTATAGTCAGAGGTCATGGTCTCAGAGTGAACCTGTGTACCAGGTTTGGTGACCCGAGCTTTCTTTGTTGATGAGATCTAGTTCATAAGCCATTCTGATGCTGACCTTTGACCTTGCAATCCCAAAACCATAGTCACCCTTCAGAGTCACAGGGACCTGTGTACCAAGTTTGGTGACCCTAACTTTACTCGTGCAGTAATAAGGTATAGCAAATGCAAACCTTTGATCTTTTGACCCCAAACCCATAGTCAAAGGTCAGTATCCGAAGGTGAACCCGTGTAGCAGGTTTGGTGGCCTAGCTTTACTTTTTTATACTAATAGTGCAAATGGAATGCTAACCTTGACCTCTGGCCTTCTGACCCCAAACTCATTCAGAGGTCAAGATCCCAAGGTGAACCTGTCTAGCAAGTTTGGTGACCCTAGCTATCTTTGTTGTTGAGATATAGTTTTTAAGCCATTTTGATGTTGACCTTTGACTTTGCAATCCCAAAAGCATAGTCACACTTCAGGGTCACAGGGTCAACCTGTGTAACAAGTTTGGTGACCCTAGCTTTACTTGTTGTACTGTAATAAAGTATACAGTGCATCTGGAAAGTATTCACAGCACTTCACTTTTTCCACATTTTGTTATGTTACAGCTTTATTCCAGAAGGGACTACATTAATTTTTTTCCTCAAAATTCTACACACAATACCCCATAATGACGAAGTGAAAAATGTTTTTTTTTAATATATATATATATATATATATATATATATATATATATATATATATATATATATATATATATATATATATATACAGTATATATATATATATATATATTTGCAAATTTATTAAAAATACAAAACTAAGAAATCACATGAACTTCAGTATTCACAGCCTTTGCTCAATACTTTGTTGATGCACCTTTGGCAGAAATTACAGCCTCAAGTCTTTTTGAATATGATGCCACAAGCTTGGCACACCTATCTTTGGGCAGTTTCGCCCATTCCTCTTTGCAGCACCTTTCAAGCTCCATCAGGTTGGATGGGAAGCGTCTGTGTCATTTTCAGATCTCTCCAGAGATGTTCAATTGGATTCAAGTCCCGGCTGTGGCTGGGCCACTCAAGGACATTCACAGAGTTGTCCTGAAGCCACTCCTTTGATATCTTGGCTGTGTACTTAGGGTCGTCGTCCTGCTGAAGGATGAACTGTCGCCCCAGTATGAGGTCAAGAGCGCTCTGGAGCAGGTTTTCATCCAGGATGTCTCTGTACATTGCTGCATTTATCTTTCCCTCTATCCTGACTAGTCTCCCAGTTCCTGTTGCTGAAAAACATCCCCACAGCATGATGCTGCCACTCCCATGCTTCACTGTAGGGATGGTATTGGCCTGGTGATGAGCAGTGCCTGGTTTCCTCCAAACATGACACCTCGCATTCATACCAAAGAGTTCAATCTTTGTTTCATCAGACCAGAGAATTTTGTTTCTCATGGTCTGAGAGTCCTTCAGATGCCTTTTGGCAAACTCCAGGTGGGCTGCCATGTGCCTTTTTTTTTTCCACAATATCTTTATTGAACCTTTTTTTTTTTTTTAACAAACATGATACAAACAATCAAACACTAACACTAAAGTACTACAAAAAAAAAAAAAATGCACTAAAAACACCAACAACCACCAACAAAATCAAGTCTTCAACAATGCTCCTCTGTTTAGTCTAGACAATCCAATACATAAGTATACATATTATGTTCACCAGTTTGGAATTTACAAGGTCCACACACATCATTCACCTTCTTCTTCAAGAGTTATGTTTAAATTTTTTACATAATCAATAAAAGGTCTCCATATATTCTCAAACACAATTTCCTTTGATTTCAGTATATATGTTATTCTTTCTAATGGAAGGTTTGTTAACATCTGTCTTAACCACTGAGTCACATCTGGTCTATGAGTCTTTTTCCATAATAGTGCAATACATTTTTTGGCATTAAGCAAACTGAGGTCTATGAATGTTCTTTCACTTTTATTAAAATTATGCTTTTCTGGGTACAGACCCAACAAAAACAGTTTAGGATTCAATATGATTTGTTTTGAGATTATTTTTTCAATTGTTACCCTCACCTCTTCCCAAAACATTCTTATTAATCTACATTCCCATAAACAATGAAATAGGGTTCCTTTACTTTCCATGCATTTTGTGCATGTATCTGGTATATTTTTGTTATATCTATTTAACTCCTCCGGTGTAACATACATCCGCATTAACCATTTGAAATGTATCAATTTAAGGCGTGCATTTATTGATTTGGTTTGAGCTTCTGTACAAGCCAATTCCCATTGTTCCTCTGAAATTTCAATTTGCAGATCTTCTTTCCAGTAGTTTAATCTTTTCAGTGAATTTTCACTTGAAGATAGTGTCAATGAGTTATAAAACTCTGAAATAATACCCTTTCTTTTACTATCTTTCATCATCATTTTTTCCAAGGATGAATAAATAGGTCGAGTGAGAGCTTTATTTTGATTTGATCGAATAAAGTTTCTAAGTTGAAGATATTTAAAAAAATGTATTCTATTGAGATTAAATTTGATCCTCAGCTCTTCAAAAGACATTATGTTGTCTGCACATGGCAAATATAAATCCTGAATCTTTTGTATCCCTTTTAAATTCCATACTTTAAATACAGCGTCCGCTCTCCCTGGTTTAAAATATTGATTACCCCATATTGGACTAAATTGTGACAATAACTGTGGTTCTTTTAAATAGTTTTTAGCTTCACACCATATTTTGATCATATGCTTTACAAATGGATTTTTAACTTGTTTTTGTAATTTTTTTGCCGAATCTGAGTATATGAATATGGGAAGAGGTAAAGGTAAATTGTATGATTCCATTTCAGTCCAGTGAGGGAGATCGTTTGATGAAAAATAATATGTCATAGACCTCAGTTGTGCCGACCAATAATACAACATAAAATTTGGACATTTCAGACCTCCACGATCAAATGGTAAATATAATAAAGACAAACGTAATCTAGCCCTCCTGTTGTTCCATATAAATTCCACTAACTTTTTTTTTATTCTTGAGAATAGATCTAAAGGTGGTGATAAGGGAATGTATTGAAATAAATAAAGTATTTTAGGTAAAATATTACTTTTAAGTATATTGATTCTCCCGATCATCGACATTGGTAGTGACATCCATCTCTGAGTTAACTCATTGATATCTGACATTAAGGCTTCATAGTTGACACTGGCGACTGATTCTAGCTTAGGCATAATTTGGATTCCTAAATATTTAAACTGATTTACAACATTGAATTGATTTACCTCAGGGGCTGGGTAATTTCTCTGGGTCTCATTTAGCATTAATATTGAAGATTTAGTTTTATTTATTTTATATCCTGATATTTCCCCAAAATTCATTATTAAATTCAACAAGGTTGGAATTGATTTTTTTAGATT
This sequence comes from Pholidichthys leucotaenia, assembly GCA_020510985.1. Taxonomy (NCBI): domain Eukaryota; kingdom Metazoa; phylum Chordata; class Actinopteri; order Cichliformes; family Pholidichthyidae; genus Pholidichthys; species Pholidichthys leucotaenia. The sequence goes on from CM035838.1 coordinate 258,651,321, forward strand.
CGACATAAACAAAATTATATCATCGGCGTACAGGGAGATTTTATGTTCTGTTGGTCCAACTTTAATTCCATATATTTGTGAATGTAAACGTATCGCTATCGCTAAAGGTTCAATTGCCATAGTAAACAGTAAAGGTGAAAGTGGACAGCCTTGTCGACATCCTCTATTGATTTTTATTGGTTTTGAAATATTGTTATTTGTTAGGATTTCTGCTGTAGCATTATTGTATATTATTTGAACCCATTTTATGAAATTATTTCCAAGTCCAAACCTTTGTAGGACTTCAAAAAGAAAGGGCCATTCAACTCTATCAAAGGCCTTTTCGGCGTCCAATGATAGGAGAGCTGTATCCGGTGCTTCTTTATTAAAATAAATAATATTAAATAGTCTTCTTACATTATGGAAGCCTTGTCTACCCTTTATAAAGCCATTCTGATCTCGATTAATAATATTTGGTAAAATTTCTTGTATTCGTCTTGCTAAAATTTTACAGATTATCTTAAGGTCGGCGTTTAATAGGCTTATTGGTCTCATATTTTCACATTTATTAGAGGGCTTACCTGGTTTTGGCAGCAGTATAATTAAGGCATTATTTATGTATGATGGTAAATTATTATTTTGAAATGCTTCTAAAACCATTTCCAAAAAAGGTTTTATTAATTTATTCTTAAATTTTTTATAAAGGTCAACTGGAAGACCATCTGGTCCTGCACTTTTTCCTGATTTCATATTATCAATGGCTAGCCCAACTTCTTCTTGACTAATTTTAGACTCCAATATCTCCCTGTTTTCATTTGGAATACACGGTATAGATAGTTCGTTCAAAAACCCATTTAGTTTTGTTAAATCAGGTTCATTTTTGGTATCATATAATTTTTCATAGTAATCTCTAAAGGCTCTATTAATTTCTAAAGGATCTATAACTACCTGTCCTTTACTTATAATACTGGTAATTGGTGTTTTAATTTCCAATTGTTTAATCTGCCATGCTAATAATTTTCCTGATTTTTCACCTTGTTCATAAAAAGATTGTTTCAATCTTAGAAGACTCGAGGCAGCTCTATTCGCTGATTTTTTGTCGTATTCAGCTCTCAAAATCAGTAATTCATTCTCCAACCTTGGGTCACTTCCTGCATACACTTTTTCCTGAAGACTTTTTATTTTATGTTCCAATTTAGCTCTCTCCTCTCGAGTCTTCTTAGATTTTGATCCTGTATAACTAATAATATGTCCCCTAATAAAAGCTTTGAAAGCCTCCCACTTTACACATGCTGATGTTTGTGTAGTATTGATGTCAAAGAACTCGTCTATCTGTTTTTCTATATACTTGACAAATTCCTCATCCTGAAGCCATTTATGCTGAAATTGCCATCTACCTGATTCCTTTGTCAATTTTTTATCTACATATATTAGACAACAGGGTGCATGATCAGAGATCACGATGTTATCATAAAAGCAGTTTTGAATCTTGGACCTTAATTCTGTGGAAATCAAAAAATAATCAATACGTGAGAATGTCTTGTAGGTACTGGAATAACAAGAATAGGCTTTAACTTGTGGTTTCATTTCTCTCCATATATCTAACAATCTCAATTCTTTCATAAAATGATTAATAGTCATCCTACATCCAATGTGCGTACAATCCAGTCCTGTTGATCTATCCACACCTGGATTCAATGCACAATTAAAATCCCCTGCTATTATATGTTGCCCTGTAAGTGATGATAAGATGAGAAATAAATTAGCAAAGAACTTCTGATCATCTATATTGGGACCATATAAGTTCACAAGATTTATATTTTCTAATAGCAAAGAACCTTGAATGATTACATATCTTCCAAATTTGTCTCCAATTACATTTTTCACTTGAAAAGGAACTGATTTATGTATGAGAGTCATAACTCCCCTGGCTCGGGATGAAAATGAAGAGGTGAATACACTTCCCTGCCATCTACTCCTAATTCTTTTAACATCCCCCTCTATCAGATGAGTTTCTTGTAAAAACACAATTCTTGAACCCATGTCCTTTATTTTATTCATAACTTGTTTAAGTTTTTTTAAATTTTGTAGACCTCTGCAATTCCATGAAGTTAAATTAAGATTAACACTTTGGTCCATGATCAATAGAGAGTTTGGGATTACCTTGCAGTGTAAACATGCTCATACAGAGAAGCAAAAACATGAGTGGTTGAACATTCATCCTACAAACTACACACAAACAAATTTCCCCTTCCCACACTTGTGGCAAACCCCCCAAAATCAAAAGAAAAATTCTGTCTCCCGATATAGCCATCGACCGTTCCACACCCACGGGGAACAGCCTAAGCCACTCCTTCTTCATCCTCCCAATCACCCTAACTCTACTGCTTTTAATGACATAACATTAACTCTCCTCTGTAGTTTTCCAACTTAACTCCAAAATTTTTAACAACTTTGTACATCATAGTTTTTTTTTTTTGTTTGTTTTGTTTTTTTAATATATAATACAATCTATATTTTGTAAACTTACTATTTACTTCAAGTCAGTCAGATGCCTGTGCAAATGCTTAATTATTCTACCTTATATTTTGTTCATGCTTAGCTCCCACCAGTCTCTTCTTCTTCTTTGATCTTCTTGATGAACTCCTGCGCCTCCTCTGGGGTCTTGAAGATGTGGGTTCTGCCCTCATACGTGGTCAACAGTCTCGCAGGATAGATTACACCATGACGAATCCCAAGGTTGCGCAGCTCCTTACGTACGGGATCAAACTGCTTCCTCAATTGCTGGATTCCTGTGGCCAAATCTGGGTAGAACCGCACCTGCTGGTCCTGGTGTTTAATCTCTCCTTTAGCACGTGCAGCGTTGAAGATCTTCATCCTGTCTCTGTTGCTAAGAAACTTCATAATTAAGGTCCTCGGCGGTCCCTTATCTCTCCGTGGGCCAATACGATGTGCTTTTTCCAGAACCACTGCTGATTGCAACTCCTCGCTGCCCAGCACCTCCGGAATCCACTTTTCCAGAAAGGAACATACGTCCCGACCTTCTGATTCCTCTGGAAGACCCACCAGCCTCAAATTATTCTGTCTCGACCGAGATTCCAAATCCAAAATATTATCTTCTAGACATTTATTTTTTTTTTTCCAAAGTGCGCACCTTTAATTGAAGACGGGTGACGTCATCTTCAGCACTAGCGAGACGGAGCTCCATCTGCGCCGTTCGTTCTACACAGTCACCCAATTCCTTTCTTATTCCTTCCAACGCTGTCATAATCCCATCAAATCTAGAGGAAAAGTCCGCTCTCATTGAACTCATGGCAGCCATCAGCGCATCTGCGCCATTCCACGCAGATATCGCACCGCTGCCAGCCTCCTCTGCCATATATGGAGTTTTGTTTGCTGCGTCACAGACCTGAAAGTCCGTTAGTTTGGACTGTTTCGGCGGCTCGCTTTTTCCTTTTCCTGGTTTTCCAGCCTTAGGCTTCGCCGACATATCCTCGCCCAAATGCTGGGATACGTTCTTTCCCAAATGAGAGAGTTATTTGCCGATTTTTTTTCTCCAGGAGCAGAGCAGAGCGAGACACGTCCGTCCTACATGGCAGCCATAACCGGAAGTGTGCCATGTGCCTTTTACTAAGGAGTGGCTTCTGTCTGGCCACTCTACCATACAGGCCTGATTGGTGGATTGCTGCAGAGATGGTTGTCCTTCTGCAAGGTTCTCCTCCCTCCACAGAGGAACACTGGAGCTCTGACAGAGTGACCATCGGGTTCTTGGCCACCTCCCTGACTAAGGCCCTTCTCCCCTGATCGCTCAGTTTAGACGGCCAGCCAGCTCTAGGAAGAGTCCTGGTGGCTCCAAGCTTCTCCTATTTACAGATTATGGAGGCCACTGTGCTCATTGGGACCTTCAAAGCAGCAGAAATTTCTCTGTACCCTTCCCCAGACCTGTGCCTCGAGACAATCCTGTCTCGGAGGTCTACAGACAATTCCTTTGACTTCATGCTTGGTTTGTGCTCTGACATGCACTGTCAACTGTGGGACCTTATATAGACAGGTGTGTGCCTTTCCAAATCATGTCCAATCAACTGAATTTACCACAGGTGGGCTCCAATGAAGCTGTAGAAACATCTCAAGGATGATCAGTGGAAACAGGAAGCACCTGAGCTCAATTTTGAGCTTCATGGCAAAGGCTGTGAATACTTATGTACATGTGATTTCTTAGTTTTTTATTTTTAATAAATTTGCAAAAATATTTATAAAAAAAAAAAAAACTTTTTTCACATTGTCATTATGGGGTATTGTGTGTAGAATTTTGAGGAAAAAATTGAATTTAATCCATTTTGGAATAACACTGTAACATAACAAAATGTGGAAAAAGTGAAGTGCTGTAAATACTTTCCGGATGCACTGTAGGGACTGTTAACATTGACCTTTGACCCCAAACCCATAGTCAAAGGTCAGGATCCCAAGGTGAACCTGTATACCGGGTTTGGTGGCCCTAGCTTTAAGCACAAGTTATGCACCCGCATCAGCATTCCTATTGTGTCACCCGACGTGCACTTGTCCAGAGAAGGAGAAGTGCACGTCAGCAACACAGGCCATAAGAGCTGTGATTGGTCCGCTTTGTCTCCTTCACATTTCCTGGTTCTTGCCACTGCGCCGCTCTGCCTGTTCATGGAGGCACAACTTCTAAAGCAAGTTGGTTAAACAACGGTCCAAATTTAAAAGAGTATTGAGGAAGTGAGCATATACAGAACATTTTGTGGCTCGTCATAACCCCATAGTTACAGATTGTCCACTTTGTCTCCTCCTTCACATTTCCTGGTTCTCGTCGCTGCTCCACTCGCTGCTCTGCTCTCCGTTTTCGCCAACTTCTCTTTTTCTATGCGCAACGATCAAATCAAAAGATGCTTTTCCTTAACTTTTATTAGCGCCATCACAATCTGCTCTTGTCTGTCGCCATTTCATAAACAAAAACACACAAACACAAATCACTCTGCACATCAGCTGAAACTCGTTTTGGCAACGGAACAAAGCATATCAACACATAAGAAAAAATTATCGATCACTGCGTCTGCGACAGAGGTCGATAATGGCGTTGACATGATGCAGGTGCATAAATCCAGCTTTACTCGCTGTACAGTAATAAGGCATAAGGAATGTTAACGTTGACCTTTTACCTTTTAGCCCCAAGCCCATGGTCAGAGGTCACGATCCCAAGGTGAACCTGTATACCTGGTTTGGTGGCCCTAGCTTTACTCGTTTTATAGTAATAGTAATTTATCATTTTCCATGTACCATAGCGCAACTGGAATGTTAACGTTGACCTTTGACGGACAGACGGGACAGACTGACCCATAACGTAATAGTAGGAACTGTATATAATTAAACGGTGTATTCTGTTTTAAAATTTTACAGCACAGGTTACTGTAATGAAATGTGATGTATAAAGAGAATAACTATTGCAACTACTTTTTTAAATTTAATTTTAACAAGGTTGATTTGCATATTATATTGCATATACAATTTAAATTTTCCTTTCTTTAATTTCTGTTGTTTTGTACAGGGCACAAAATAACAACAACAACAGTCATCTCAGGAATTTTGCAAAAAACATATGACTACAAACATAGAAACGCTTCCCTCTGAGCAAACACTTGGCCAAAATGGGTGGAAAAAGAACTGGTTTTTTACCATCTCAGTTGCCATCAATTTATATTTCACTAATTGGTGTTACCATGGGATTACCTTAGTTACAGCGATTCATTTGTCATCCCTCATGGTCAAAATAAAACTACAGGACACTCCAAGAGCGCATACCTCTGCCAAGGCTCCATCCCTCCTTTTCTCCGTCCATATGTCCATACCTCAGACAGTTCTTCCATCCGTACACTGCGATTTAGGGCCTTAGTGGAGGTATGCGCTCATGGATCACCTCCAAAATCTAATGGGTTCATCCATAGCTTCATTTCATCATTTCATCAAAATCTGTCCAGTAGAGAATGTGACTTTCCTTGATCACCAAACTCCGCCTCCTTGGAGATAGGAGCGTTACGCCAGAGCAAAAGAAGTTGAGTATGAGAGTATTAATGGTTGATCTGGTGACTTGTGCTAGACTGATTCTTAACTTCTAGAAAGAACCCACAAACCGTCACCAAAATTATGTAAAGATACTGCCGTAAATGGTGTATTTTGCGACACCCCGATATAAACGATAGTTTTATATGAAACTATAGACATTTTTATCTCATCATCCGATATATATTGTCATATCGCACAGCCCTGTTACCAATATGGACGAGACAAATGATGGACACTGCTGCCTGTGAGAAGATGCTGGGAAGGCTTAACTGTAAAAACGAGATGGTCAAGGAACAATGGGACAGTTTCTGCAATTTCTCATTCACGGATACAAGAATGATATAACTTCATCTGAACTTGATGATGTCTACTGGTTTCTGGGCCAGTGACTACTACCCATTAATCCCCCATAATACTGTTGTCTCCCAGATAACCGATATCAGCGTCTGTAGACTGCCATTTTTGTTTTATGTTTTGTTCTAAAACTCTTAAATAACTTAATAAAATCTGAATGATTTAAAAAAAAAAAAAAAAAAAAAAAAAAATCAGTCCAGTAGTTTTTGTGTAATCCTGCTAGGTAACATTGTGAGAAGATAGGGCCTTGGCAGAGGTATGCACTCTCTGACCAACTCCAAAATCTAATGGATTCATCAATAGCCAAAGGTCACCTCTGGTGAAACTTTCATTAAAACCTGTCCAGCAGTTCTGTGTGTAATCCTGCCAACACATTGCAAGGGTCTTGGCAGAGGTATGTGCTCATGTATCATTTCCAAAATCTGATTCATTTATAGCCCAAGGACTGCCTATGATGAAAATTGCATCAAAATTACATCAAAATCCATCCAGTAGTTTTTGTATAATTGTGCTGCACAAAGGATCACCTCCAAAATCTAACGGGTTCATCCTTAGGCCAAGGGCCACCTCTGGTGTATATTTCATCCAAATCTGTCCAGTAGTTTATGTAATCCTGCTAACAGGCAAACAGACAAACAGACAAATGCCAGCAAAGACAGGATCTTTGGCCATTCCTTGGCAGAGGTAAAAATAGTCACTAAAATAAAAGTCATAAGCATTACTGCTGTCCAGACTGACCTGTTTAAAAAAGTTGGTGACCGTAAGAGTTGCTGGGCGGAAAGTTGCGAAGTTACACATGTCATCCCCAATGCTCATCCGCTCAAACCCCTTCTTCTTCCTTTCATTCCAGGTTCCGAGGCCTTTTCGTTCTAGACACACACCAAGGAATACCACAGACAGACATTTGTAAATATGTGGGTTGTCTGTGAGGAACAAGAGACTCGTTCTAATTAGGTAAATGCTATAAAGGCACATATATCAGCCTCAGAATTAAAACCTCATGACCGATACTGTGTGGGTGACACTAGACAGTCATAACCAGAGGGACAGTGGGGCTCTCCTGCAGTCTAACACTAGGACATGAGCAGCCAATAATTTGGTTGCTATGGGTTGTGGTGTGATTGGTATGTACAGGGCCCTTTCATTATGCTCATTTCAAAAGGAACCTGAGAAGTCTGAAGTTGGGTCATCAACTTGGGCTTTTAGTTTGTTTTTTTTTATCCGAGATATTCCTGAACAGGATATATAATGTGGCAGAGTGCATTATCCTTCTGGCTGAGCCTGCTCTACTCAAGAAAAGTTGTTTCCATGTGAAGTGTGCTCAGTTTGAAACAACGTGTGAGTCAACAGTATGTGTTAAAGTAGCATAGCCGTATTTACCACAACCCAAGGTACCCCAGCAGATCACTGCAGTCTACAATGGTGAGCAGCTCTTTCTGTGGTTTTAACACTGAGACTGATCTGTGTATGACATTATCTGATTAATTTAAGAAACCGGACACATGCTGCAGTCCAGCTGTACCAGAATCAGAGTCAGGGTCAGACCGATCTAGACCTCCCACACTGCTGACGATGTTGACAAGATGGATGGCGGTCCAGGCGAAAGGCATGCGGAAATGTCCGAGACGACTGCATGACTGCTCCGCCTGCAAACGCAACTTTTCCAGCTTCTCTTTGTGCTGCAGTGGAAGGAGAGAAGATGGAACTGATTATGAAAGACAAAAAATAACTGTAAAACCAACAGAGCTGGCCTCCCAAAGAGGATAGCAAATATTGCAGCTTCCCAGACAGAATTGAGTAACGCTTGTGACTGGACAGTAAGCGGTCCCAGGTGTGTTCTGACCCCATGCATGGAACATTGCAACAGTTTAAAACATATTTTGGCTTGTTTACCTTGGAAGAATCTGATTCTTTCATAACCATGTAGGGTTCACAGCACTCACTGATGTCCCCTTGCTGAAGGACTTTTTCAAGCTGAAACACAATATATGCAAATCTGTAACTGAAATGCTAAAGCATTAAATTAATCACCTTCCATATGATAACATTTATATTTGAAATGAATGGCTTGTCGGTACCTTAATGACCAGGAAGATGTCAGCAGAGGGGTATGTGATTGAAAAAATGGCAGAGCGGGCCAGTGTAGATATGGCGACGTGAGGTGTATGAAGTTTCATCAGTCCTTTCATCTGATCTGAGTTTAGGTCGAAGTAGAAATTCTCCGAGATCTGTCGGAGGAAAGATAAGTGAGAAACAGAGGAGGGAGAGGAAGGAAAGATGATAATGGAAATGCATGTCAAGAGATGCTAATTTAGTTTGGATTCAATGATCTCAACCACAAGGCCATTTAGACCATTTTGAGAGAAGAGAAATTCAATTTGTCGACTATGAGCTCAGCATTACGTAACTGGTTGTACAGAGTGAAAAGTCACTGCAAGAATGGTCATTACCCCAAATAAAAATGATCAGATAGAACAACAAAAAAAAACCTTTTTCTTCTCCTTGATGTCGTAGAGGGCAAGTGTTCCAAATATTGGCTCAATTTCTATTTCAAACCTTAAAAAAAAACATACAAAACAGACATTAGTTGTTAAATTATGCAGCCTGATGCATATTTCTGATAAAAAGAAAATAATGAGCACAGAAGGAACCAAATCTTTGAAACTATCCTCACTTCAGAGACAAACACTTGACCATGATCCTCTGGCCACAATGTTCCTTGGGCACTTCAGGGAGAGAACATCTCTCCACCGCTTCATCCTGACACACAGAGACAAATAAAATAAAAAAAATTTAAAAACCCACACGCCAGCTTAACATTTACACAGATGTCATGGCAACGTGTTCTCACAGAGAAGCAACCATGTGCGCACGGATATAAAGAAAGAAATACAGAGGGAGAGAAGCAGAACACTGAGGAAATAAAAGCAACCAGCTCTCTAGAAGTGGTTGCAGACATTATGGACTTTCACTTTAAGGGAACATTAGATAAGGTTACTCTGTGCTGCTCAAATGGGATCTTCATCTACTAATATGACTGCCAAAGTGCTCTGGTGGCTACGGGTGTAAGGAAAGATTTCTATCATGGCAGTAGAATAAATCTGAGGGGTCAGTGGTGGAGACTCCGGTTTCTTTTAGCTTTCTGTCAGCTTTGAGCAGCCTACATAAGTACTAGACATAAGAACATAATGATGAGGAATATTCCATTATGTCTAAATCACGGCAGAATGTATCACTTCAGGTACATTCTGGTTTTTAAAGGAACTGTACCTTTTATAACATCTTTGGCTACTAAACACTAGGGATGGGAATCACCAGAGGCATCACAATACGATACTATCACGATTCTTGGGCTGCAATACAATATTATCATGATCTTGCGATACGCTGAATATTGCAATATTATATATTGTGATTTCCAATGCAGATCTGTCTTGTTCAACTCCTGGCTATATCTCATGAATCGCTCCTTTGTTTTACTGACCTAACCAGACTGTGATCATTTAGCACAATCTAATGGACTGAAAAGTCAACTGTTTAAATTACTCTGATGCCCAACAAACTGAATTTGTATGTGCAACACTTCACGACACTGGTTTCTCTGAACTGATACAGTATCATAGACACAACGTATCACAACACTAAACCGTATCAAATTTACATGAATAAATTTGCAAATGTGAGAAAAATTACTCAAATTCATGTGACGTCACATATTTACGTATATGGGTAGTATGCCACGAAGTGGTGAATGCTGATGCATGTAGTGATTTTTGGATTCGCCGACTTTTCTGAAGAATGCTGACGAAAATCAAGCTAGTATCTCACAGAGCAGTGAATGCTGGGGAATGCTGCACTTTTTGGGTTTCGCCAGGGTTGCAAAAAAGTTTGCACACAGTTTTTAGGGTCGCAAACCGTTTTGTCGTAAAGGTTCACTACTTGGTGAACTAAAAACAACTTCAATCATTTGCAAAAGCGTACAACTGTTTTGCAAATGTCTGTGGAAAAATACATTCGCACAAAAATTCTGAACATGTTCAAAATTTTTGGGCGTCAAGAACAAATGTGTGGGACTGTAAAAGCTGTTTGCGATATGTTTTGCAACATTTTACGATCCCTGACGACACCCCAACATTTGCTACATTGGTGAACGTTCACTGCTCTGTGGGATATGGGCTTAAGGAAAGAAAAAAACTTAAACTTTGCAAGAAAAGCTCCACAGCAAAGGATTTTTTTAAAATTTTTTTTTACTTTATTTAACCTTTATTTATACCAGGTAGTTTCGTCGAAAGGAAACCTCTCTTTTTCAAGGACACCCTGTTCACACTCACACCAGGAAGCTGCCCAGTCCAACCACAGACTGACCTGTGGCCACTGGAGCAGCTGGGGTTAAGGGCCTTGCTCAAGGGCACCACAGTGGGGTTAAGGAGGGTGGGGAAAACACTGCTATGTTATCCGTCCCACCCAGATCTAATCCTGCCAGTCCAGGGATCGAACCTGCAACCCTCCGCTCACCAGTCCACATCCGTAACCATCAGGCCACCACTGCCCACCACTGTTTAAAGTTTCAAAGAAAAGCTGTGTATTTATAATTTTAAAAATTAATATACAAGAAAAAAGGTCTCAAATTTATGGAAAAAAAGACGCACATTTATATGAAAAAGTTTCAGACTGATTTAAAAAAAAAAATTACATTTCTGAAAGACATTTACTGTATGCTGATGCATGGAAGAAAAAAAGACTTGGGAGTTTTGAGGCCATTCAGAGTGAAGAGTCTCAAAACTGGTACTGAGGATAGCCACGCAAAAATAAAGGACTCACTTCTTTTTGGTAATTTCATCCCTCTCTGGGTGGTACGGTTTTGCATTGCTATAAAGGGTTTTGTTCTTGCTTTACTTTACCAAAAAACTTCCTAAAAAGCTGTTTAGACCAGAACACACAGTGTACATGAAGAGATGATATGACATGAGTTCCCAGTACAGACTGAGGATAGCTCTGAAAAGTTACTAAACCGTTTAATCAAAGTAAAACTATATCAGGGTGCGTGCTGCCCCTGTCTCGGTGCACCAGTTTTTGAGACATTCTTGAAACCAGATTCAGGCTGACTCAATACCCACCTCATCAGGTGGAGGGTACAGGCCCAGCAGGTCGCTGTGGCGCCCCTGCAGGCGTGCTTCGGTATTGCAATGGTCCATGTCCTCGGCGGCCGTTCGCTCCAACACGGTGGGCAGGAGGGCATCTGGGGAGGAGTTCTTCAGGTCGAAGATGTTGGAGGCCCAGCTTCCCCGAGGAGTCTCATCGATGCTGACTGACCGCCGCTTTGCGTCATCCTGAACCGCATGAGAGAGTGGTGAGATCATGTGCTTTTCTTCTTCCAGGCAGAGATGTATTATAAGGAGAACAACAGCCTACAGATTCCATTATCCCCATTTAATAAGATTTATATGGGGAATGTGTAATGGATAATGGATAAGGTAAATCCACTTATCCCTTACTCATTCTCTTCATGATCAACTTTATGACTAGACTACACCTAACTGGCTGGCCAGTTTGTCTGTCTTTATTCGGTCCTTAAATGAAGGAAGTTTCAGAGTATGTCTTTTTAAGTTAGCAACACCGAAACACGATTGGTAAAATTTAACAGACTGAACGTCCTTTAAACACGTCACCTGGTCATCCTGGCGCTCGGCGGCGGCAGCCTCATCCAGTTCAAAGGTCTGTTTGACCAGCCCTTGCTGCCTCTCCCTCTGCCGCTCAGAGCTATGAGGGGAGTACACGGTGCTGTAGCGCTGGTACCTGCGGGGGAACACGCACAAAAATAGCTGACCCTCTAATAATGTAACTGTCAATCACACGAAGAGCAAACTGAGGAAAAGTGGCGCAGATTATTGCAAATGGATGAAAGGCGTACTGTAGGTTAATTTATCTGGTACCACGACGGCAGCCACTTACTTTCTTTGAATGATGAGCCAGTCATCTGTGTAGACAGCCAAGGCATCTCTCACTCTGGGATCCAGAGAGCTACACAGAAAAACACATTAATAATTGAGCAAAGCATTCTTTTAATATTTATGTTTATCAAGCATCACAGGGTGAAGCCTTTATGTCTTTCAGTACCGATGGCTGTCCATTACAGTGGTATTAGCGCTCTGAGCATGTGATACTGTAAAGACTATAAAGGGACCATAAGCGTGTTAAAGTACGGGGGCTGACTGCACCATTAGTACATGGACTTACTCTTCCTCCTCGGGCAGCGGGGGCTCCAGAGTGGTGCACTCTTTGTTCTGGTGGAGGAGCTCCAGGTCATCCTGGGGAAACTCCACCAGCTGTCTGAGGGGCCCGGGATCCACCCCAGGAGCATGACCGCTCATGTACTCCTCAAAGTCCACCGGCTCCACTACCTCAGTCAGGGGCAACTGTCAGTGAACGTTAGATCATCATAAATAAATTTAAAAACACGCAGCTCTGGGAAAAAAATAAGAGACTACTGCAAAATCTTTCCTAAATTAGCATCTTTACATGTATGGCAGCCATTCATTTTGAGTATCTGTTGAATTCCAACAGAAGGACACCTCAATCTACTTAAGAAGGTGCTGATAAGGTGATCATCTAAGCATTGCAAGATAAATGAAAACTGTAAATAAAAATCAGAGTTATTACACAAATAAAGATTTGAGTTTTTTGCTAAGCTAAAACTTAACTATTGTAGTGTTTAAGAATGAACATGAACTTGTTTTCTTTGCATTATTTGATCTAAAAGCAATATCTTTTTTGTTCTTTTAGCCAGTTGTCATGTTCTGTAAATAAATACTCTAAATGATGATATTATGACTTGGAATTTGGGTGAGTTGTTTTCAGTGGGTTAGAGAATGAAACAAAATTGTTCATTTTACTCAAACACGTACGTATAAATAAATAAAATAACTGGAGTAGTGGTCTAGTGGTAGAGCATCCGCCCCACAGCCGGGTCACACCAAAAAACATAAAAAAAAAAGGTACTTTCTGCCTTCTAGCTTGGCACTCAGCATAATAGTACGGGAAAATGAAAGTTAACGCACAGAGCTACCAGAGGACTGACCACCCACTGTAACTTTCACTACTGACAGTAGCTGTGTGGCCTAGGGTCAGAGAAACGGAGACAGGCGCCGCTCCTACACGCCACATGGTGTCCCACATGCTGTGGAAGGGAATTAACTAACTAACTAACTTACGTATAAATAGTAAAACCAGATAAAGTGACAATTTTGCAATCAATGTCTTTGGTCTCTAAATTTTTCCTGAGCTGTACGCAACAGCATATGAAATGCTCAGCTGGGTTAGAAAGACATTGAGGAGGCATTTAGGCATGAAAGAAATCATAGAAAATAAATAAATGGTTAAAAGCTTAACAAAACAATCATCTTATGTGTAGTTTATTTGTAATAGAAGATGTCTGCATGATTGCTGATTTCTTTCTAAAATAATGGTGGCACACCTTAAATTTCACCTATTATTAGTGCCGTCCTGAATAACAGCTTTAAGGCTCTGAATATGTGGGAGCAATCCAAGGAGAATATCCCAATATTTGGTCAGTTTTTCCTCTCTCTAAGTGGACTGCATGAGCATTAACTTCTTATTACCTCCGCCAAGGAGGTTATGTTTTCATCAGCGTTGGTCTGTCTGTCTGTCTGTTTTTTTAGCAAGATAACTCAAAAAGTTATGGACGGATTTTCATGAAATTTTCAGAGATTGTCAGAAATGGGGTATCCTACAGATGATTACATTTTGGTGGTGATCCGGATCACCGTCTGGATCCAGGATTTTTTAAAAAATTTTTTATTTTTATTTAACATTGCGAGATACGGCCATTTTCAATATTCAATATTTTTTTTTGTGCATGTAACTCTGCCAAAAAATCGTCAGAACACTTGGAAAAAACAAAATAAATAAACACTGTACGGGGGAACTGTGGCGCTTGGCGGAGGTCTGCGCTCTCCGAGTGCTTTTCTAGTTAGAAGTGTGGCTTTTAATTTTGGATTCTTTAATGTAAATTTGTAACTTTTTCCTTTTAAACTTACATTTTCCCTACAAATATGTGAGTTGTTTTTTTTTCTTTTTTGCAGCTTTTCATGCAAGTCTACAAAGTTTTTCTCAAATTTGCTATTTTTTCATGTAAATTGGACCTTTTTTTTACACCGCAAAAAATGAAATCTTAGTAACAAAAAAAATAGCTTAAATCAAGGCTATATTTGCTTCTTTTTGTCTGACAAGATATTTTTTCCTGTTGTGCAGTTTTCTGTAAGAAAATCTTACTTGTTATAAGATATTTTTACTTGTTTTAGGCAATTTAATCTTATTTTATGTTAAATTTTCTGCCAAAGGAGCAAGAAAATTTTACTTAAATTGTTTAAAACAAGTAAAAACTTCCTGGCAAAAAACCCCAAAATTACACTGGCGCCTGAAAAAGCCCTGGAGGTTGTTGAGGTGTCGGCTGATGCTGATGGACCTGTGACTGCAGCTCACCAACTGCAGTGTCAAAGCAGCTGTAGTGCTGCTTTAATGAAGGAGGCTGCAGTTCACTTAACACCTGCACGGTGACACTAAACTGAGTTTCCAAATGTTCTGCACGGTACCTCGAATCACTAAATAATTTTCAACATCAAATTTGCACCAGAATTACAAATCAAAAATAACACAAACTAAATTACCGGGTCTAAGCCAACGCAGATTTTAGCAATGATGTTTTTGTTTAATATTTAAAATCCAAAAACACAATATTTTGTCTACCTGTAATTTGTTTATCAGCTTTCATCATCTTTACACACGCACAAAAAATGCCCATTTATACATAAATAAGCCAACAGTAGAACAAAATTATGTTTCTCCTGTCTACAATGTTAATCACATCTGGAATCGGGGGGGGCCGCTGCCATGCAAGGCGCCGCCACAAACAACTTTTCCTTCCCCCATTCTATTATGCTGAGCACCAAGCTAGAAGGCGGGAAGTGCCATTTTTATATGGTCTGTGGTATGACCCGGCCGGGGCTTGAACCCACAACCTCCTGGCTGTGGGGTGGATGCTCTACCACTAGGCCACCACTCCGGATAATTAGACAAACGTTATGTGGTAGTATGGTTTCATTTTCAGTTGGTATCCTTCTACTTAATTCCCACGAAAAAGTTAGAAACAAGGGCCCAGGGTACCCACAGGAGCCACATGGGTCTGCCCCCCAGTGGGCTCACCACCCGCAGGAGGAATCACAGGGATCCTGGTGCTATGTGAATCTGGGTGGCAGTCTGGGCTGCTCCGTTTGGCCTGCTGCCCCTGTGACCCGGACTCCTGGATAAGCAGTAGAAGATTGATAGATGGATGCTTCCACTAATTATAGTGAGTTCTTTTACCAACAATCAGTGCTCTTTTACTAGTATAGACTTTTGTACCTGGATACTGGATGCTCTCTATGATGTGAATATACCCTGGCATGTTGTGAAGATATTAAAAAAAGAGGATGAATCTCTCTTTTTTTTTTTTTAACTGAGGTACATATTTCTTCTACAGTTCTTCAGGAAACCTGATATTTCTTTGTATGCATTAGATCCAAAGCAGAATCTGCCTCAGGCACTGCTAGTAGAATTCCTTTATTAAATGTAAAAAATAATAATAAAGCATCTGTCTCCTAGCATCAATATAAAAGCTTTTGCAGTACTTATTAACTGTAAGAAAACAAGTCTGATGTTTGATAAAGAGCTCAGTCTGTTGCCATCCATGAATATTTCTACAGGATTACCGTAACTAAAAAAAAAAACAAAAAAAAAAACCTCAGACATCCCTGCACCATCAGAAACATCTTTTTCTTAAATCAAAACTGGAGTGGGTGTTTATGCAGAATCCTTACCTGGCTGCCAAACTAGTACGTGTGCAAGAGGCGGTAACTGTGCTTTAACGGCAACACGGTTCACGTCAAAGGTCAACAATAATAAAGAGTAGCATCTTCCTTAGTGTCTAATCTTAGCACTGCAAAAGGAGTCATTAGCAGTTCCACCCATTCACTTCTGACCACACCAACAGAAGCTTGAATCTCTGGTAGCTAAAAGACGGGGTGACTCACAGGGTGGTGCACGCCTCCTCGCTTCTTGGACAGCTGAGGTGAGCCATAGTCTCTGGACACTTGCTTTCGAACCTCTGCTGCAAAAGTCCTGAGCAACAGAAACAATTCTCAGTTAGAAATGCAAAAGGATATTTTTTTTTCCTGTTTAATTGACTACACTGCATTAACATTCCCCAGCTTCAGTGTCTAAAACTCTATGGGAAGTGACATGGGCTCTGCAGATATCCTGCACAATCTGCTAAAAATCCTTTCCACTCCTCACGATACGGATTTTAATCTTCTGAAACTGGTGGCGCTGCAGAAAGCCAGCAGCTGTTCCGAAAAGTGACTCAAGCAGATCTCACAGAAAGGTGGAGAGTTGGCTCCAGGGAGCAGGCACGGAGCCAGAACTCTGTCCAAGGCCTTTGTGGACTAACGGCAAGTGGGAGGCTTAAAGAAAGACAAAGCATGAAAGAAAAAAAAAAAAATCCAATCCTCTCCTAGAGGCAGAAAACAGCTGCTCATCTAGCACCAGATATTTTTTTTCCCCCTCTCTCAAACACACAGCTGCAGGAGCTTCAGCATTTCTGCAATGATTACATTTGTCTGGTTCATGGTCTCACAGTTATGACAGAAGACCTATAACAATTTCTGCTCTCGTCTCATAAAAAAAAAAAAAACTGAAAAAAAGCCAAGTTTTCCCCATATGAAAAATGAAAAGTTTGTGTGTTGAATTTAACGAGCCGACGCTTTGCTCTTGGCAGCGGTGAAACAGCGTTTGCAACTCTGCACACCTCAGTTTAAAACAGGAAACGGGAACTCTCTTAACTATAGAATCCAACATGGAGAACAACCCTTTTCCCTCCCTTTCCTGCATCCGGCACCAAACAATGGTCTGGGAGACAGAATCTGAGGAATGCAATGGGGGACTGGGACTATGTCAGGATTATTGTCCTGTGTGAGTCTGCCATGTGGTGGTGGAATGAAAATATTCACTTGCGGGTCAGGGATAAGGATCTGAGATTAATCTATAGTCTTGGATGATAAAATTAAAGGTGATTTGGCGCAGTAATCGTGACGAGGCAGCTGGGAGAGGCTAGACCAGGGGTCACCCGCCTCTACAAATGAAGAGGTGGTATTTTCAGCAGTTTATCCCCCCAGTGGAGCCCCACATTTGTCCGCATTTGGGTCTTATAATAAAATGGTCAACTGTTTATTAACAGGCCTGATAAACAATAGCAAGAGCAGACATTTTTCTCTTAAATTTGTGACTGTGCAAAGTTGTGGATTTTTTTTCCCCCTCAAACTATTTTTACTTTAAAGTGTACTATTTCTTCCTTGTAAATTAGTGACTTTTTTCCACTTAAATTTACAACTTTTTTATGTAAACTTCACATTTTTTTCTCTCAAAAAATTAGCAATGCTTTTCTCATAAAGGTATTATTATTTTCACGTAAATTGTGCTTTTCCCCCTCATTCATTTGGATTTTTTAATCCAATTTTTAGCTTCTCATGCATTGATTTTTAAAGATTTGCTACTTACTCTTTAAAAATGTGCAGTTTTTCCTCATAAATGTGCAAATTTTCATCTAAATGTATAACTTTTCAAGAGCTTGAGATTTTTTTCTCTTAAATGTGCAACTTTTTCCCTATGAATGCACAACTATTTTCACATAAATTTGTGACATTTTTTTTTCTTGTAAATATGGAAGGGGGTGCAAATTTTGACCCCCCCCCCCCCACACACACACACACACACACACTCACACTCATACATTTGTTAGGGTTTTTTTCCCCTCAAGAGTCACAGAATGCCATTCATAGATAAGGGTTACATATGGCTCCAGGACCACAGGTTGCAAACCCTTAAGTACACCAGTGTTGTTGCTAGTCAGTTGATAGGTAGGGCAGGATAGTCGTTTTCTTTTTTATATACAGTATATTCTTGTAATCTGATCAACATTCAC
Source organism: Pholidichthys leucotaenia (assembly GCA_020510985.1). Classification (NCBI taxonomy): domain Eukaryota; kingdom Metazoa; phylum Chordata; class Actinopteri; order Cichliformes; family Pholidichthyidae; genus Pholidichthys; species Pholidichthys leucotaenia. The sequence goes on from CM035838.1 coordinate 258,669,766, forward strand.
TAGATCCCAAGCAGAGCCCTTTAGTGAGAAGGAGAACCTGTTTCCAACATGTGGAAACAGGTCTATAGAGTTTGCTACGAGGCGTTCGTACAACGGAAATTCAAGCCACCTTAACGTCCCTGTCGTTTCGTTGTTTTCACACACACACGCACGCACACGCACGCACACAAAGCCTTTCTGGCGGAATTAACAGTCCTAAACGGCACCGCAGCCGCAGCAGCCCTTAGCTCGGCAGTTACTCTTAAGTAGCTCAATCAATGACAACAACGCCGCTGCGACGCTACTAAAACGCCTGTAAACGGGTCTGCAAACTGGGGAGGGGAAAAAAAAAAGTGACAGAAAAGCTCTCCACAGGGAGCCCACTACTTCCACTGCACTTCTCGGTTTACTACAGCGAGACGCTGCTGCGCTCATATTAGCTTTGATGAGCCTTAATATTTCCTAGCATAGTAGCTACGCTCGCCGCGCGTCCAGCAGGTCACCGCTCTGAACGGAGCCGTTAACAACACTTCAGCTGGGCTCTCACCGGTTGATTTTGTGAGCAAACGCCCGCCTGTCGCTCGCCGTGGAAGTCATTCCCGGTCCTCCATGTAAGGAAACGATCCACCAAGTCAAACTGGAAGTGTTCTCGTCCACCTCCTCGTCGCCCCGCCGAGTTTCGGCACTCTGTCCCGTCTCTCGGAGGGATGATGCGGACGCGCAGACCGCTTCCTCCTCCAGCCTGGGACCGGGCACCGATCCCTCCTTGTTCCTCCTAGCGGCCGGGAGCCGAAGGTGGGACATTACAGACATGGGCGGATATTTCATGTCTCTGTTGGGGGGACAGAGGCATTTATCAAGAGGAAATATTGAGCAACTAAGAGTATTATTGTAGCCAGGAGTAGTTTCTGGCTTTTTAGGGACCCTATGTAACATTGTGTCAAAGGGCCCCTGTTTTTCTAATAGGACAGAGTTCAAACGCTTTAAAAAAAAATGTTTCCCTGCCCAACAAAAACCTTAAAAATGAAATCGTCAGGTGTGCCGCAGGAAATTGTCTAATTTCACAACTGGTCCAAAGAAATTATTATTATTTCAAAGGTTCAAAGTGCATTAGCAGAGGTGCTGCATGTTGGCAGGCAAGGCAGGCAAATGCTTGGGGCCCCAGGCCAGAAGGGGGCTCCAAGGGCTTGGACAATACGTTTTCTTTAGTTATCAAATGAAAGCTGTCCATTCGAGCTTAATTTATATAAGGGTGATGAATGCTGGTTGTAAGGTCGCTCTGTGAATTTCTACCTAGGGCCCCTATGGACTCCAGCATCACCTCTGCATTTGAACCAGGCACAGGGCAAAGACTCACGTTGCTCTATGGAGGGGAATAGGACTGCCTTCATGGCTTCTACAGCACCCTGCGGCTGTCGCAGAAATCCCAGGGAAACACCATCATGCTTATGGATTCATGGCAACGATCGGAGGTGTGCACAGCTGGGAGATGCCACGACCTCCTCCGGAGACCACATCCTGGTGTCGGCTGTTCCCAGCACTGGTCGGGGAGACCAGTTTCATGGACTACCAGCCCTCACTAGTAGACCGGCAGCAGCTAGCAGGATGTCTCAAGTGGACACAAACCTCGGCTGGGAGCTCCGATCCATCTGTTTGAGGTGGGCGCCAGTCTCATTTTCAAACTAATTTGTTCTCAGTTGTTGGTGCACACTCTCAGCATCGAGTGGATTTTTTTTTTGCCTGAGCTTAGCAGGGCGCAGCTAACAAGCTGTTTTTTTTTAAATAATTGCAAAAAACATAGTTTGTTACCCTGATATTTCACTGTACTAACACTGATTTACAACAGTATTTTCATTGAACGTACACAGAAAGTACTCTATAATTTCATAGTACTTCATGGGTGGTGTTATAAAGCGTTACCCTAAATTGTCATTACATAATGCTGTAATAGGGTACAATGTGTCATTATGTAATATTTTTGGTTGGTGGTGTGCCGCAGAATTTTTTTCAATGTAAAAAATGTCCTGGGTCTAACTAACTAACCTGCACTTATATAGCGCTTTTCTAGTCACAAAGACCACTCAAAGCGCTTTCATTAATACTAACCCTCTATTCTAAGGGCCTATAGGAAACAGATATCTAGGGACAATTTAGAACAGCCAATTAACCTAACATGCATGTTTTTGGCATGTGGGAGGAAACCGGAGAAATCCCGGAGTAAACCCACGCAACACGGGGAGAACATGCAAACTCCACACAGATCACTGTTGGTCGGGGGCTGGGATCGAACCCACGATCCCACGATCCCCACAATCCCCCGGCCAAGGGTAAACTGTGCTGCCGCAGTGCTAACCACTGCGCCACCGTGCAAAAGTTGGAAAACACTGGTCAATATGAAGAGGAAAAAAAATACACTAGTCCATAGAATTAAAATTTAATCAGCATCCATATGAATGTTGCAGATTTACAAGAAAAAAGTGACAAATTTAAGAGAAAATTTTGCAAATTCATAAAAAAGTCACACATTTATGAGACAAAAGTTGCAAATTTATGAGGAAAAAGCAGCAAAATTTGAAGAAAAAAGTAGCACATTTACAAGAAAAAGTCACGTTTATGAGGAGAAAAAGTTACAAATTTACAAGAAAAAAGTTGCAAATTTATAAGAAAAAAGTCACAAATCTGTGAAAAAAGTTACCAGTTTAGGTGAAAATGGGTGCAATTTTATTTAAAAAAAAAAAAAAAGCCAGCACATTTATGAGGAAAATGTTGCAATTTTACAAGGAAAAAAGTTCACATTTTCAAGAAAAAAAAAAGCTGAAAATTTCCAACACAAAAGCTGCAAAATTCATGAGGAAAAAGTTGCAAATCTATGAAAAAAGTTGCAAATTTAAAAGAAAAAAGTAGCAAATTTATTACAGAAAAAGCTCATAGATTTAGGATTTAAGAACAGTTGCAAATTGACAAGAAAAAAGTCACAAATTTATAATTTCAATTCAATTCAACTTTATTTATATAGCGCCATTTCACAACAACAGTCATCTCATAGCACTATCAACTGTAGGGGGAACCCCCACAGTTGCAGAAAGACCCCAGCAATCAGGCGATCCCCTGTGAGCAAGCACTTGGCGACGGTGGAGAGGAAAAACTCCCTTTTAACAGGAAGAAACCTCCAGCAGAACCAGGCTCAGGGAGGGGCAGTCATCTGCTGCGACTGGCTGGGGGGTGAGGGGACAGAGAAGATGAAAAGAACAGACATGTAGAGAGCAAACCGCACGATGGGGACTCAGTCTATGGGAGAGAACAAACAGATGTTAATGACCAGCAAAAAAAAAATATTTCATTGAGAGTGAAGAAAGGAGTGAGGCCCAGTGCATTACTGGAGGTCCCCTGGCTGACTAAACCTATTAGCAGCATAACTAAGGGAGGGTTCAGAGACACATGATCCCTCCCTAATTGTAGGCTATATCAAAAAGGTAGGTTTTAGCCCTATTCTTAAAACAGAGATCGAGTCTGACTCCCGAATCCAGATTGGCAGCTGGTTCCACAGGAGAGGAAGATTAAACATTAAAAAAATCACTAATTTATGAGAAAAAAGTTGCAAGTTTAAAAGAAAAAATGGAAATTTGCAAGAAAAATTAAAAGTAATTTTAATTGTCCCACCAAAAAAATGTGGGTAAACTTGAAGCTCAGGGTAGGGGTGTGGAGGGGGGGACCCCTTGTGACTGAGGAAGCCTGTAGCATTTGAGTTCATGAGAATAGTGTCAACATTATGAGAAAAAACATTGCAAATTCACAAGAAGAGTCACAATTTTAAACTGCAAAGGTATTCCACAATGAAAGGGAAAAACCAAGGTCATCTAAATACAAATACATCAGTTATCGCACTCCTGCACAATTGGCAACCATCAACGTCAACTCAAAAAATAAAACTAGAGGGGATTCAGAGGGTGCATACCTCCACCGAGGCTCTGTCCCTCCCTCCCTCCTTCCCTCCCTCCCTTCATCCATCTGTCCATCCGTACCTCTGTCTGTCCATACATTGCGGGATAGGGCCTTGGCTGAGGTATGCACTCATGGATCACCTCCACAATCTAATGGGTTCATTCATGGCCCCAGGGCCACCTCTGATGAAAATTTCATCAAAAGCCATTGAGTATTTTTTGCTAAATCCTGGTAACAGACAAACCACACCAATCACATTACCCCCTTCGCAGAGGTAACTAGAAAAGCACTCAGAGAGTGCATACCTCTGCCAAGGCTCCTTCCATCCCTCATGGATCACCGCCAAAATGTAATGGATTTGTGTGTAGGCCACGAGCCACTTCTGGTGAAAATTGCATCAAAGTCTGTCCAGTAGTTTTTGTGTAATCCTGCTGCACAAATATAAACAAAGCCCTTGGTGGAGGTATGCACTCTCAGATCATCACCAAAATCAAATCATCTGCTCCCTGTGCCATTACACACTGTTGTGTCCATAATTCCTATAATAATAATAATTATTATTATTTATATATATATATATATATATACTGTATATATATATATATATATATATATATATATATATATATATATATATATATATATATATATATATATATATATATATATACAGTATATATATATAAAATGGAGGGCAATGGATCAGCGTTCTCGTCGCGCCCTCTGCCACTACCCGGGCTTGCCCGGGGAAGCTAATGATCCTACCAGCAGACTAAATTTGAAGAGACAACACCTCAGTGCCAAGTCAAAGAAGAATCCTAGTCACAGTCCCAAAGCCGAAAGCAAACAGCCCCGAGAGCACCTTGCAGTAGGACCTGCCCTTCGCATACTACAACTAAACATTGAAGGCCTATCTGCAGCCAAGCGAAGCCTTATCAAAGTCCTCGTCTTCCAACACTCGATTGATGTAATCTGTCTCCAAGAGACTCATATTGGCACAGAGGAAGCTGGCCGCTACACCATCAATGGCTTTGACCTCCTGTACTATGTTCCACATGCCAAACATGGACGTGCCACCTATGTGCGTTCTGACATAGTTGAAGTAAACCATCTGACAACAACACATTTCTCAGACACCATAACCATTGGTGGCTTCCATATTGTCATTGTGTACAAGCCCCCTAGTGCCAACTGGGATCTGCAGGTCTTACCCACCCTACCCCACCCTGCCATCTATGTGGGGGACTTTAACAGCCATCACCCTGACTGGGGGTACCCAGCAGTGGATAGTGACGGGGAGGTACTTTCAGAATGGGCATCTAGAAATGATCTCGCTCTGATACACGACCCCAAACAAAGAGGAACCTTCCACTCTGCTAGGTGGAAGAAGGACTATTCTCCTGACCTGTGCTGGGTCAGCTCTTTGAATGGGACGCCATATCCTACACAGATCCTCATTCTTGACGATTTTCCACACAGCCAACACCGGCCCCTGCTTGTACACATTGGCCTACAACTTCCAGTCATAAACAGCCCAAGGAAGATGCGCTGGAACTTCCGCAAAGCCAACTGGAAGAAATTCAGTGAAACTCTGGATCGGAGTGCTGTTACCATCCCACTCCACACCATCACTGTAGATGAAGCATACATCCGCTTCTGCAGCGCAATCTTCAAGGCTGCTCACACTGCAATCCCACGAGACTACCGACCCCTCTATGTCCCATGCCTGGACGGAGAAAGCGCTGCCCTCCTACAATCCTATCAAACATCAGGGGACCCAGAGATAGCAGACCATCTCATTGAATCGCTAAGTACAGCCCGGCGAACGAAATGGGAGGAGACAGTTGCTGACCGGAGCTTTACCCACTCTAGCAGGAAATGTTGGAGCCTCATCCGTCGCCTAGGAGCTGCACAGAAGCCCCCTAGCCAAAGCCGAGCATCTGTCACACCCAACCAAGTTGCATCCCACCTACTGACCATCGCCAAAGCACCCCAAGACAAAGACACCAGAAGAGCAGTTACAACTGAGCTAAAAAAAACACCAAAAAATGCCCGTAGAGGAAACAAACCCTGAACCCTTCGAGACTGCTGAACTGGAGAAAGTCCTACAGGGCCTGAAATGTGGAAAGGCAGCAGGATATGACAACATCTTCTCAGAATTCATGAAAAATCTTGGCCCCAGAGCCCTAACCTGGTTGACACAACTCTACACAAGGATCATACAAACAAACTCGATCCCAAAGAAATGGCGGACAGCAAAGGTCATTGCTATACCAAAACCTGGCAAAGACCACAAACTACCAGCAAGCTACCGCCCAATCTCCCTACTCAGCGTTCCTTATAAAATCATGGAGCGCCTAATACTGCAACATATTTCCCCAGGAATAGAGGAAATTCTAAGTGTGGATCAAGCAGGTTTCCGCAAGGACCGCAGCACAGGAGAGCAAGTACTGGCCCTAACCACCTTCATCGAAAATGGTTTCGAGAGTAGACTGAAGACAGGGGCTGTGTTTCTCGATCTTACAGCCGCCTATGATACGGTCTGGCACAAAGGCCTCCTCCTGAAACTTACAAAGGCGATCCCTGCCTGGGCATCAGCAATTATAAAAACTCTGCTGACCAACCGAAGGTTCAGAGTCCACCTCAGTCAGAACACAAGCGCATGGAGAACGCAGAAAAACGGACTCCCACAAGGCTCAGTTCTAGCTCCAACCCTGTTCAACCTCTATATAAACGACCTGCCCACTATAAAATCCTGCAAATTCATCTATGCAGACGACATCTGTTTGGCAGTCCAAGCACCAGACTTTGAGCCACTGGAACGGGTGCTCACGGAAGATCTTGTCATGGCGGCCGCTGGGCTGTCATTGATCTCAGCTGCGCACACACCTGCTGTTGGTAATCAGCGGGCTTTAAAAGCCAGTGTCTCAGACTGCTCTGCACGGAGTCGTCTGTCGCCTTTGCCTCGCAACGCGTCTAGATCACGACCTCAAGCCAAAGTCAGAACCAAGTCATCTCGCCAAGCCATGCCACCTAAGATATTTCATCACTCACCCTGTCCTAGTGTTCTCCCCTGTGCACAGGTGGACCTCCCTGGCGGCGGACTTACCCTCCCTGTCAACGGGACGTCATCTCCTCCTCCTCGGAGCTCCTCCTCACCTCCTCAGCATCGAGCACCACGCGCACCACGCTGCACCAGGGCACAGAGCCAGCAAGACTCTCGCGGCGGCATCTGCAAGTAAGCAGCACAAGCCTCAGCCCCCCGTTCGTATGAACTATAATAACCTCCTATACTTGTGTGTTACAGGGTTGCCAGGTCGCAGCAAGAATCGCTCAGCTCCAGTGGCCAGACAGCTTTGCACTCACACACTCATTCACACATGCAACACTCCACACTTTAATCAATAAATAATTGTCAAACAATCAACTCGTGTCAGCGTCTGTCTCCTGGGTCCCAGATCATGTCAGATCTTGCCAAACTGGACCAGTTCTGCAAAACCTGGCACCTAAAACCAAGCCCAGCAAAAACCGTCTCCAGTGTATTCCATCTCCACAATGTAAAAGCTGCCAGAGAACTAAACATCCACCTGAGCGGACTTCAGCTTAAGCATGCCTTGAATCCAACCTACCTTGGAGTGTCCCTTGACAGGACCCTATCCTTCAAGGAACATTTAAAGGGGACGGCTGCTAAGGTGAAGGCATGAAACAACCTGCTCTGCAAGCTCGCTGGTGCAAAATGGGGGGCGGCAGCCTCCACCCTGCGCACCTCAGCACTGGCCCTTTCATACTCTGTAGCAGAATATTGTGCCCCTGTCTGGTCCAGGTCATCCTACACGCACCACGTAGACACCCAGCTCAACACAACCACGAGAACCATAACTGGGACAATCCACTCAACACCACTCCCCTGGCTCCCTGTACTGTCAAACATAGCCCCCCCACACATCCGGCAAGCAGCACTAACTCAAAGGATGCTTCAAAAAGCCAAAGATTCTCCTCACTTACCAATCTATGCAGATATCTACACCCCACCCACTGCCCGACTTCCATCCAGACGGCCGATTTGGAAAAACCCTCCCCCAGCTGACTTCACCATCCAGACAGCTTGGCAAGAGGAATGGGAGACCAAGGAGGTCCCAAACAAACACCTGGTGACAAACCCCAACCAACAGGTCCCGGGCACCAACCTCCCAAGGAGACAGTGGTCTACACTCAATCGCTTCAGGACTGGACATGGCCCCTGCTTGGCCAGCCTTCACAGATGGGGCAGTATCCCTAGCCCACTGTGCGCATATGGAGAGGAGCAAACAATGGAACACATCATGGAGGCTTGCCCGCTCCAAAGACTGGAAGGAGGATTACACACCCTCCATACAGCAAACCAGGAGGCAACTGCTTGGCTTGAGGACTTTGCATTCGCTAAATAAATAAATAATAATAATCAGGCCGGAGGTGCAGTGAACGTAGCTTTATTATAACAGCAAATATCTACAATAGACTTACAGCGCTCCTGCTAGCCAGAGGGTCAACAGTGAAAAAGACCCCTTCCGCCTAGGCCCTTTATACCCTGAGTGACGTTACCACCGGAAAGGCGGGCTGTCACCCCTTGCTATTCCCTGAGAGCCCCGGCCGCCATGTTACTACTTAATATTCCATATATAACATTTCTCCCCCCCCCCAGAAAAATATCAAACACGCCAATTGGACCCTCCCAAAATCGTAAACCGACTCACGCACTAACAACAAAATCAAATGTACAGAAATAAACAAATAAACCTATCCACTCACCCAACCTACACTAGAGGGGCCAGGTAGACTGCCGGTGCCTCCTGCATGGCCAGGCGGGTCATTCTGCAGCCTTAGATACCAGTCCAAACTAAAATAATAGCCATGCTCCTAAAAAAAATTAATCCCAGAACAGTTTCTATACACAACCAAATTAAAGTAACAGAGTTACTAGCAATAGCAAGGGGTGACAGCCCGCCTTTCCAGTGGTAACGTCACTCAGGGTATAAAGGGCCTAGGCAGAAGGGGTCTTTTTCACTGTTGACCCTCTGGCTAGCAGGAGTGCTGTAAGTCTATTGTAGATATTTGCTGTTATAATAAAGCTACGTTCACTGCACCTCCGGCCTGATTATTATTATTTATTTATTTAGCGAATGCAAAGTCCTCAAGCAGAGTTACTTTATTATTTAAGTTATTTAAGTAACAGACAACAATTTGTACAAATTGGTGAGCACAAATCACCCTTCATGGACATCACTTGTGGTGTGCCCCAGGGGTCAGTTTTGGGACCCAAACTCTTTATTTTGTATATAAATGACATATGCCAAGTATCAAAAATTCTGAAATTTATTTTGTTTGCGGATGACACAAATATCCTTTGCACTGGTGAGAATTTGCAGCAGGTTTTAGAGGTGGTCACAACTGAAATGGAAAAGTTAACGCAGTGGTTCAACAAAAATAAATTATCTCTAAATCTAAAAAAAACAAAGATTATGTTGTTTGGAAATTATAAAATAAATCATGAAATAATGGTAACGATAGATGATACCAGAATAGAAACAGTGCAGGAAAATAAGTTTCTGGGGGTGACGCTAGACAATAAAATCTGCTGGAAACCTCACATCAGTCACATCCGGGCCAAGTTAGCAAAATGTATAGGCATACTGGGGAAGACAAGACACATCTTGGACTATAAATCATTGGTCTTATTGTACAATTCACTGTTTTTACCTTATCTTAACTATTGTGTAGAAGTCTGGGGAAACACCTACAAGACCAACCTACAGTCAATATGCACATTACAAAAAAGAGCTATAAGGATAATAAACAATGTAGGATATAGAGACCATACCAATTCGTTGTTTTTAAAGTCACATGTCATAAAGTTCATCGATTTAGTTAAATTTAAGACAGCACAAGTAATGTACAGGGCAATTAATAATCAACTCCCAACTAATATACAAAAAATATTTAAAAAAAAGAGACAATGATCTTAATTTGAGAGGAGACTTAAACTTTACAAAACCCAAGATACGAACAACCAAGAAAAGTATGTGCATATCTGTCTGTGGGGTGGATTTGTGGAACAGTCTGGAGCCGGAACTGAAACTATGTACAAACAGAAATCAATTCAAAAAGAGGTATAAACACCATTTGCTGAAAGGATATATGTTAGAAGGGTAGTATTTATATGTACGATTCATTATGTTCACTCTGGGACATTATGGGACACTATGGAATGGTGGGTGGGACAGCACTGTGTATATCTGTGTTGTTTGAGGCTGGTTTTGATGTATGGACATCAATGTATGTTAGGATGGATGGGTGTTAATGTTGATTTGTAAAAAATACAGTAAATTGTTTACTTGGGGTCTTAAAGGTGGTAATTTGTATAAAATTCACATGGATGTATTTATGGAAAAGAGGAGATGGAATTAATAAGTGTTCACTTCTTCCTTCTCCCTTTCGAACAGTGTATGCTGTTACTTTAATGCATTTGCCATTTGTTTGTTTTTGTTATACTTTTTTTGTTCGAAAAAAAGTATCTATCTATCTATCTATCTAAACAAACACATCAAACCACAACCAACAATATGTACACCCCCTATTGGCGGCCCCCCACCCCACACTTGGGCACATTACCAAAATTCAAAATAAACAGTGTTGAGCGTTACAAATAAACTGAAATTTTCCTCACATTTTCAGTTCAAACCAAATTTCCAAAATATCTTCCTTCTTTTTTTTCCCCTTTTAAACAACTCACTCAATTCAGTTAATTATACACTCTTCTTTCTTTTCTAAAAATAAATTCAAATATACACGGGGCACAAACCCAACAGGACCAAATGCAAACTACATACAGTATGACACTGAGAACATAAACCAGAACAAACTCTTAAATACACCCCAGTCACTTCACAAATCCTGTGGAGGCCCCCCCCTTTGGATTACCATCTGGTGGTTCCCACCCAGAGCGCCTCCGTCTCCTGGCCTCTGGAGACGGACTGCGCCGCTTCCTCTTCTTCACCACGCGCCGCAGTTTGTTGGGGTGCTTCCACGACTCATCAGACAAGCCCAAATAGCCGTCACTCCGGGCCGCCGTCACCTTCAGCTGCCCCTGTTCATCACGCCATTCGTGACGTTTATGGGTCCCTCTCAGCCAAGCTTCAACCCTTGGGCAGACCACGTCACCAATGCAAAGGAGAGCTCTATTATGCTTCTTCAGACCACCATGTTGTGAGCGGGCCTCCTTTTCAAGGCTGGCCGTCTTGCCAACCCGGCCTGAAGCCCTCCTCGAAGGCCGTCGTTTGGAATGTTTTAAAACCGCACCAGTTGGTCTTGCCCCGGGTTCCTTCAGCGCTGACACCTCGGTCCTACCTGTCATCCCGGGGGTCCCGCCGTGCCGTCCAGTTCCCACACCAAGGGCAACGTGGACGCTGGCATCGGGTCTGTCCGGGGAAGGCGCACCGTGGTGCTTATCTTACACACCTCCTGTGATACCAAACCAATCAGTGTCCCACACCGCATCATCCTCTACACACGGAGCGGGTCGGTCCCACAACCCGCAGCCTGACCACTCCTCTCTGGTGTTGTTGGCGATTGAAAATCCCAAGCCATGGTCACCACAACATGGGTGTTCGTCATTTTCGCTGACTTGTATGTTGCTGTCATTTCCACAAACCCCACCATAGCGAGTCTGTTCCTGCCATAGCCGTAGTAGGGGGTGGTCACTCTATTTATGCGGTAGCGGGGAAACAGACTCTTCACTGTTACAAAATTTAGCACCGAAGTCACTGACCTTGTGTCTACCAGCAGCGGCACTTCGACGTCGTCCAGCGTAACAGCACAATAAATACGTCCATCCGTCTCCGGAGAAACTGTGTGGATGACCGTAGGAGTCTTCATGAAGGGGCCCACTTCCTGTCCTCAGTCCCCTTGCTCAAAGTTCTTGCAGGTTCTGGAAAAGTGGTGCAGCAGGCCACATCTCCTGCAGCACTTGCCCTTCGCCGGACACTCTCTGGCATTATAATGATGTCTAGCGGACCCACAGCTGCAACATCTCAGTGTCCCCGGGGCAGACCTAATTTTTACAATGGAGGTATATTCTTCTTCGTCCCGCTGTCTTCATTTCTGGAGTCCGCTGTCAGCGCCTTCAAACGAGACTCGTCTTGCGCCGGAGTGAACCTCCCACTGAGGTCCCTCGCTATTGTTTTCGCAGCCTCAAATTGCTGTGCTCCGTTAATAGCTGTGGCTAATGTCAGTTCGCCCAGGTAAGTTAGGAGACTTGACCGAGCCGCAGTGCAGCACACATGCTCCACCAGTTGGTCTCGAATCATTTTGTCCTGAAGAGCCCCAAATTGGCACTAATCCCCCAGCTGACGCAGGTCTGCAACATAGCGTTTCACTGACTCTCCCGTCCGCTGGCGGCGCTACCAAAACTGGATGTGTCAGACTATGACGTTCTCCGGGGAGCGAAAATAGCATGCCATATGCTCCACCACCTCGTCGAAGCTATTGGCACCTCCCAAAGTGTTGAGAATTCGTTGACCCTCCATGCCCAAATTATGGACCAATATTGCCCTCGCACACAGATTCTTGAGCTCACTAAGGTTCAGTGCCACCAGATAGTTGGTAAAAGCCATGAACCACCTAGGCCAGGGCGTGGGTGGCTCGCCTGGGGCCTCCAAGAACGGCTGAAAGTTGGTAACAGCTCTCTCCATAATCGTGTTCTCCTCGTCGCCAAATGTTGTGTCCATAATTCCTATAATAATAACCAGGCTGGAGGTGTAGTGAACGTAGCTTTATTATAACAGCAAATATCTACAATAGACTTACAGCGCTCCTGCTAGCCAGAGGGTCAACAGCGAAAGAGAGCTGGCCCCTTCCGCCTAGGCCCTTTATACCCTGAGTGACGCTACCACTGGAAAGGTGGGCTGTCACCCCTTGCTATTCCCCGGGAACCCCGGCCGCCATGTTACTACTTAATATTCCATATGTAACACACACCTTTCCTGAAAATTTCATCAAAATCCACTCATAACTTTTTGCATAATATTACTAAAAGACAAACCAACTAACGCTGGCAAAAACATGACCTCCTTGGTGGAGGTAATAAAATACAACCATGGAACCAATAAATTGTTGGCATATGGTTCTCTGTATGTTTGACCAGCGTGTTCGAACTTGGTTTCACAGGTTTCATTTCTGCACAAAGAATAAATAAATAAGTAAAAAAAATAGGAAGTGGACCAAACTCGTTTCGGGGAAATCTCAGGGACGATGCTTTCACTTTTACAGCAAATCAACAGCATCAAGAAGAAACTGATGGAATTTAAAACTTATTTTATGATTTCTTTCTGTCGATTTCAGCATCTAGATTCTAGAAGAAATCTCTCAACATCAGCCAAAGGAGCAGCGTTATAAAGCTGCGACTGTCCAGCAGGTGGCGCTGTTCACCATGGTTGGAAAACAAAGCTGGTCCCGTGATTGTTTAAGGTTCTGCTTTCATATTTGACCTCTGCAAGGAGATATGAAACAGCTATGGTTTTGTTTACTGGCCCATGATGTGTAGTGATCAGAGGGCATAATGGTATACTCAGCAATTCATATATTTAAGTCTATGATAAGCATCTATAAACGGATAGAGGGGAATCCTTTAAGACATATAAACTATGTATTTAAATGGGTCTTCTTTTGTGAGGAGGCAGGGAGTGACATTGACAGTGACTCTTCCTGCTATAGGAGGACTTGTGAGTGTCTGGTAATGGCAGGTCTACATCCATCTCTTCCTCTGCCTTCCTGCAATCACTACTCCCCCACGCCTACCATGAGGAAATTATATAGCTGGCAGTGCTCAGTGCTCCTGCTACCCCCCCCCCCCATCCCCCCACCCCCCACAGTCCTCCGATTCAGCACCCTGGAGAGCTGCTGCAGGTACTCGGCTGTCCTCTGCGAGATGGCTGATGAACGGCGTGGACTGCACGGCAGAGATGCGAAAAATGGGGGAAGAGGATAGAAGGAGGTAAAATTAACCTCGCGCGTCGGGAGGCTGGCTGCAGCTGAGCAAGGCCACACATCTGTGGGATATATGTTTATGCATGCAGCAGCACTCAGAGCCCCATCAGAGCTCGCAGCAGGCGTGAGTCTGGCCCATAGATGCTGCTAATGAAAATAAATGAAGCTCACACTGTGTGCCCCCCCCACCCCCACCCCCTCCAATGCAGGCACACTTTCACCACAATGCCAAAGCTCATCCTTAATTCTGTGCTGCTACAGCATCCAGTCAACTCAGATTCATCACACAATGGTGCTTTCTGTAGTTAATTTGTATATTCATGTTCTCCCGCCATCCACGTGTGCATCTCAGACACACCCAGTTAAATAATCTGAGGAAACATGGTGTATTTGTGAGTGTTTACAGTGTGAGCTGACTGTGGAAACGTGCAGTGTTTCTGCGTGACATTGCAGCGTCCTTGCCTGGCTGAAAACCCACCTACTATCAGTGGGCTGAACCTATGTCTGCTTATCCCCCCCTCTTCTGTCCGCACCTTCCCCTGCCTCTTCTTCTGCTCATCGAAAGCTTTCAATTCTAAGATGGGCACTATTGTTTGAGTGCCCAGCCCCCACGGCAACGAGAGCCCCCACCACCACCACCACCACCATCACTGCTGTGTGTTACCAAAGAACAAAAGAGAGAGTGTCAGACACCACCCACTAGATCTCTTTCACACCAGAGCCCCCACCTCAGTTCCAGATGGGGTTGCCTTTTTTTCTTCAAGGTCTCTCTCAACCCCAAGAGTCCTCCAAAATGGAGACCCCCACCCCACCCCCGATCAGAGCCCAGTACTCAGCTGCCCGTCATCCACCTGCTCCATTGCCACGCGCCTGTGGCCAGGGCCTTTCCCCACTACTCCACCTCACCAGGGAGTCTTATTAAAATCCTTAACCATTTTTTTTCCCCAGGGGTCGCCTTCCCGAACATCACTAAAAGCTTCAGACTTAGAAAAAGGACCATAAACGTATGTGAAAAAGAGAGAATTTTTTTTTCCAGTTCAGCAGCTCCTAAAACTAACATGAAAGAATTACACCACGTTGAAAATTTGTAATCAATAATGCTAAACCTAATCTCCATCCAATAATGGTGTCCCTATTCAGGGGAGTGGGGGCAGGCAGCTGCTCATTTGTTTGTCTCTCTCTGAAAGCGTCAACATGTAGCATCTTCTGAAGAATCTCTTGCTTCAACCTCCACCCCTGTCATGACCTTTCCCCTCCAGGGATGGAGTGCAGAGTATAGCAACAGGACACATCTGCTACCAGACAGCTGTTAAGTCTCCTAATGTTGATCCTACAATATTAGGCCAAAGCATTTTAGGCTTATATCCCCAAAAAGAAGACAGACAAAAGCATTTCTATTGTGCTAGTTGTGGATTTCACTGGTTATTTACTTATAAATTGCTGTTAATCGGTTGTATGAATCTCAGACAGAAGCCTACTGTATAAAGCCAATATTAGGAGCCACACTTTCTCTTCTGCCTACATTACATGCTTGGGTGCATGCTAGGCTGTCACTCACGAATCAAGATTTATGCAAATGTCCCTTCAAGCTCTCGCTGGAGCTGTGCACAGAGCACGCTGCTATTACAGAGCACCCACATTTGAATATATGCAGACACTGAAAGTGGATGTTCTTTACAGCACTTGCTTTAGACCTTTTCATGGTTTCTGTGCTGCAGAAAGTGGCTAACCCCCCATCGCCATTACCACCACCTCCTCCATATAACCCATCCCAGCACCATCCTTTAGTCCCCGAGGGTTCAAGCACCCGAATCAATTGAAAGAAAAGAGGAGTGTACTGTGGTCCTCCCCCTACATCTGTCAGGGAGGGAACACAGGAGGGGCCGCACTCATGGGCCATACAGGGGGAACAATATCACTCCATCTGTCACAAACCGTTTCATCTCTGATGGGATGAAATATAGCTCGCAAACACATCTACCTCGATATCATCTATGTGTATTAGTTTACTGGTGTGCAAGCCTCCACCATTTCCCAGAAGTGTGCAGCGTAGTGGCTTTTTGTCTCGTATTACCTTCCTCCTACCAGCCAGCACTCTCCCTGCCACCTTGCAAATGATGCTTTTAAGCCCAGCAGCATGTTAAAAGAAAATGTTCCTCTTTACACAGTGAGGCAGTTAATGAAAATGGAAGACGACTAAGCATCTGAATTTACATGCAAAATTTCCAGGATTAAAGTGCAGTGCAGTGAACTCGAAAGCATAAGCACACATTGTGTTTGAGGGGAAATGTTAGTGGGGGAAGTAAGATGCAATCTGCTAATGACCAGAGTGCTCTTTCATATTTAAATGGTGGTGGTGGTGCTGCTGTATTTCTGGGATGGGTGTGGCCGCTTGATTCTTCTTGCCTTCTGAGCTGTCGCGGCTTTGTGACGTCCAAGATCCCGCGTGTTCTATTAAATTATGCTATCAGACCAGTTGTTGTTCAGTGCAGAGGGACAAAAATGGTCACTATAGATACAAGGCAGCTCAGTGATCAGCAGGAAGAGCACTGTTTACCCATACACCCAAGATCCAGCAGCAGCAGCAGCAGCAGCAGGTAGAGCTGCAATCTCAGTCATTCATATTTAATTCCATAAGAGTTTCCGGCCAGACTAATGTGCTATTGATTTCAAGTCTCCTATTACTGAGAAGAGGAAGGAACATGAGGGGAGAAAGCTGGACTACAGGGAGTAAGAGCTGGAGACTGAAAGCGGAGAGGAGGAAGGAGGACAATTGCTAGACTAGTAAGTTTTTCTAGGAAACATCAGAATAATAAATTACTTTTAATAAAGCAGAAAACAACAGTTTAGCAAAACAGGAATAGCTGCACCTCCTCTATTTATTTTGTCATGTATGTTTTTTTTCCCTTCCATAGGTAGAAGAAAGAAGAAGCGAGGAGGGATAAAAAAAAATAAAGAGAATGTCTAAGAGCTTTGTGTATTTAAAGTCTCTCCCTTGATACCACCTCAGACAGAACAAAATGAAAGATTAATAACCACGGCTTTATTTTTAAAAATGTCTTAGTAAAACATGGTTTCAGTAAAAGAGGTTAGTCCTGCTCAACCCCGCCTCAAAGCCATATGAGCCTACACAAGCTTAAGTAATAATTAACCCATAATCAAAGGAACAAGCATATGTGTGATTGTTCTGCTAATTAAATAACAAATTCCGGATTTCTGGAAGAGGTTAAATATATCTAGTTGTACATTAAATACAAATATAAGGTAAATACTGTACGTGCAGAATTAAACAGGCTCATGGAAAGCAGAGTATGATACATAAATTAAAAAAATGACAAGAGTGTCTTCTTCAGAGACTTCCTCCCACCAGCCCGTCTACTCTAATAATAGACCAGAGACAACACATCCAGACAGACAGAGGGAGAGAAGGATACAGTGGAGAGAAAGAGAGGCAGCGAAGAAGTGCAAGAGTGAACCCATAAGGGTGACTGTAAGAAAATTGCCAAATAACACATAAAGGGCTGAATTAGGCCAGTTGCCATAATCAACAAATGTCTTTTCGAAAAGAGGCCAATTTATTTTTGGAACCTTTCCTGAAAGCAGAAACTGCTTCGCTGATGCTGCCCATCGCCACAAAAACCCTGAATTGCCGAGAGTGAGGCCTAGTGGAGAGCAAACCAGACCTGAGGCTGAATCATTGTACCCATCCCCCAGATACTCTGTCGTAGTGTCACTCCCTCACTCTCGTTCTCTCTCTGTCTCTCCCTTGCTCTTTCAGACACACACACAGCCACCACCTTACCGCAGGGCAATGGCAACAGGCATGGTTTTGACATAATACTGTGAGAATAATAGATATGAGAAACAGAAAAGGATATGGGTGAGGAATTTAGATCAAAACTGTGACTATAAGAAACACTGCAATTATCTTTATATTATGAATACTCTGAGAGGGCTGTAGATTTATAACAAAATAATTATATCTTTCCTGTGGCCTGTAACACTATTTACCCATCTAGATATGAGCGGTCAAACATGTAGCCTGGGTTTTATCTGGCTCTCCGGATAGTATTGAAAGATTAAGCAACAATACAGAGGTGTTGTGTGCTGGCAAGCAAGGCACGCAAATGCTTAGGGCCCTATGTCAGAAGGGGGGCCCCCGAGGGCTGACCAACTTTGAATCACTACAGCAGTGACAGTGTGAAGAGTTTACAATGACAGAGGTAGGTTGGTGCAGAACTCCATAAAGAGGCCCTACCCCCACCTCCCACTCTCACAAGTACCGTTGTGTGTGTCAAGTCAAGTCACATTCATTTATAAAGCGCATTTAAGACAACTAATGTCGACCAAAGTGCTGTACAGTTTAGGGACAACACAAAACATTAAACACAAGGAAACAAAGGATAATTCAAACAAACACAAGAATAATAAACCAATATTTTAACAAATCAGCAACATAATGAACTCAAAAGACTGGATTAAAAGGCCAGAGAATAAAAATAAGTTTTTAAACGAGACTGAAAAATGGATAGATTAGGGGCCAGCCTTACAGTGGGGTAAAAAAGTATTTAGTCAGTCACCAATTGTGCAAGTTCTCCCACTTAAAAGATGAGAGAGGTCTCCAATTTTCATCATAGGTATACCTACAACTATGAGAGACAAAATAAGAAAAAAAAAAATCCAGAAAATCACATTGAAGGATTTTTAATGAATTAATTGGTAAATTCCTCGGTAAAATAAGTATTTAGTCAATAACAAAAGTTCATCTCAATACTTTGTTATATACCCTTTGTTGGCAATGACAGAGGTCAAACGTTTTCTGTAAGTTTTCACAAGGTTTTCACACACTGTTGCTGGTATTTTGGCCCATTCCTTCATGCAGATCTCCTCTAGAGCAGTGATGTTTTGGGGCTGTCACTGGACAACACAGACTTTCAACTCCCTCCAAAGATTTTGTGGGGTTGAGATCTAGAGACTGGCTAGGCCACTCCAGGACCTTGAAATGCTTCTTACGAAGCCACTCCTTTGTTGCCCGGGCGGTGTGTTTGGGATCATTGTCATGCTGAAAGACCCAGCCACATTTCATCTTCAATGCCCTTGCTGGTGGAAAGAGGTTTTCACTCAAAATCTCACGATACATGGCCCCATTCATTCTTTCCTTTAGACAGATCAGTCGTCCTGGTCCCGTTGCAGAAAAACAGCCCCAAAGTATGATGTTTCCACCCCCATGCTTCACAGTAGGTATGGTGTTCTTTCTCCTCCAAACACGACAAGTTGAGTTTTTACCAAAAAGTTCTATTTTGCTTTCATCTGACCATATGACATTCTCCCAATCCTCTTCTGGATCATCCAAATGCTCTCTAGCAAACTTCAGACGGGCCTGGACATGTACTGGCTTAAGCAGGGGGACACGTCTGGCACTGCAGGATTTGAGTCCCTGGCGGCGTAGTGTGTTTCTGATGTAACCTTTGTTACTTTGGTCCCAGCTCTCTGCAGGTCATTCACTAGGTCCTTCCATGTGGTTCTGGGATTTTTGCTCACCGTTCTCGTGATCATTTTGACCCCATGGGGTGAGATCTTGCATGGAGCCCCAGATTGAGGGAGATTATCAGTGGTCTTGTATATCTTCCATTTTCTAATAATTGCTCCCACAGTTGATTTCTTCACACCAAGCTGCTTACCTATTGCAGATTCAGTCTTCCCAGCCTGGTGCAGGTCTACAATTTTGTTTCTGGTGTCCTTTGACAGCTCTCCTCAAACAGTCTGAGACTGTTTGAGGTTGTGGACAGGTGTCTTTTATACTGATAACGAGCTCAAACAGGTGCCATTTATACAGGTAACAAGTGGAGGACAGAGGAGCCTCTTAAAGAAGAAGTTACAGGTCTGTGAGAGCCAGAAATCTTGCTTGTTTGTAGGTGACCAAATACTTATTTTACCAAGGAATTTACCAGTTAATTCATTAAAAATCCTTCAATGTGATTTTCTGGATTTTTTTTTTCTCATTTTGTCTCTCACAGTTGAGGTATACCTATGATGAAAATTGGAGACCTCTCTTATCTTTTAAGTGGGAGAACTTGCACAATTGGTGCCTGACTAAATACTTTTTTGCCCCACTGTACATGCAGGGGTAGCTGGTTCCATAGTGTAGGGGCAGCAACTGCTAAGGCACGGTCACCTCTGTGAGCCAGCCTTCACCCTGGGATAGCTAAAAGGAGTTGCTCTGTACCTCAGTGACCTCACTGTGGCATGGGGGAGTAAGAGGTCAGAAAGGTACAATGGGGCAAGTCCATTAAGAGCTTTAAAAGTCAAAAGTAAAATTTTAAAATCAATCCTAGAACAAACAAGGAGCCAGTGAAGGGACGCAAGGACAGGAGTGATGTGCTCACGTTTCTGAGTCCTTGTAAGGAGACGGGCAGCAGCCTTCTGGACTAACTGCAAATGAGATAGACAAGCTTGGCTAACACCAAAATAAGGAGAATTACAGTAGTCCAGTTGAGATGGAATAAAAGGAAGGCTCACCCTTTCATAATCTTCAAATGATTAAAAAGACAACTTTTGATAAAAGTCTCAGCTTAAAAAAGTTATTTTTAACAACAGAATGAATCTTTCAAGTTTAAAATAAATGTCCAGTAAAACATCCAGGTTTCTAGCATGAGGTCTGACATAGTCACCAAGGCCACACAGATCAGTCATGGGGGGGCTGCAGGCACCACTCGGGTCAAAGATAAGGACCTCAGTTTTGCTTTCATTAAGATTAAGAAGATTAAAAGCCAACCAGGCCTTAAGCTCCATTAGACAGTCGTGCAGTGGGTTGAAGGACAGTGAACTGTTGGATTTAAAGGGCATATAGATTTGTGTGTAGTCCACATAGCTATGAAAGGAGATGCCATATTTTCTGAGGACTGAGCCTAGAGGGAGCATGTACAAAGAAAATAGCAGTTGACCAAGAATTGACCCCTGAGGGACTCCACAAAACATCAGAGGAGGAAGAGCTGGAGAGTTTTACACATTCTACAGTAAGAGATCATAGGGAGTGTTAACCCTGACCTTTAACCTTTTGACCCCAAACCTGTAGTTAGCGGTCATGGTGTCAGAGTGAACCTGTGTACAAAGTTTGGTGACCCTAGCTTTCTTTGTTGCTGAGCTGTAGTTTATAAGGCATTTTGATGTTAACCTTTGACCTTGCAAACCCAAAACCATAGTCACACTTCAGGGTCACAGGGTGAACCTGTGTACCAAGATTGGTGACCCTGACTTTACTCGTTGTAAAGTAATAAGGCATAGGGAAATTTAACTTTGACCTTTTGACCTCAAACCCATAGTCAGAGGTCAGGATCCCAAGGTGAACCTGTGTACCAGGTTTGGTAGACCGAGCTTTACTTGTTTAATAGTAATAGTGCAAATGGAATGCTAGCCTTGACCTTTGACCTTCTGACCCCAAACCCATATTCAGAGGCTAGGATCCCAAGGTGAACCTGTGTAGCAAGTTTGGTGACCCTAGCTTTCTTTGTTGTTGAGATATAATTTATAAGCTATTTTGATGTTGACCTTTGACCTTGTGATCCCAAAACCATAGTCACACTTCAGGGTCACAGGGTGAACCTGTGTACCAAGTTTGGTGACCCTAGTTTTACTTGTTGTACAGTGATAAGGCATAGGGAATGTTAACAGTAATAATAATAATGGATTAGATTTATATGGCACTTTTACATGTCAAGCAACATCTCAAAGCACTTACAATTGATAGTGGTAAGCTACTACTGTAGCCACAGCTGCCCTGGGGCAGACTGATGGAAACATGGCTGCCAAGCCGGGCCAACGGCCCCTCCGACCACTACTGAACATTTATCCACATTCATACCCAGTGTCATGGACACTGGAGGAAAGGTGGGTAAAGTGTCTTGCCCAGGGACTCAACTGCAGAATGGCTGGGGAGAGCAGGATTTGAACCATCAACCTTCTGGTAACTGGACAACGTGCTCTACGTCCTGAGCCACTGCCACCCACATTTCCCTCCTCTGTTCCGTTTTTGCTGTGCACCAAGCTGGACGGCAGGAAGTTCCATTTTTATATGGTCTTTAGCATGGCCTGGCTGGGACTTGAACCCCGACCTTCCGGTTGTGGGGCGGATGCTCTACCTCTAGGCCACCGGAGTGGTGGCCTGGAGGTAGAGCACTGAGACACAGCACTAACATTAACCTTTGACCTTTTGCCCAAAACTCATAGTCAGAGGTCAGGATCAAGGTGAACCTGCATACCAGGTATGGTGGCCCTAGCTTTACTCGTTTTACAGTAATAGTAAAGTCAGCATTTACCATTTACCATAGTGCAACTGGGATGTTTGACCTTTGACCCCTTGACCCCAAACCCATAGTTAGGTCAGGGTGTAAGTCATCCAAGATGTGTATTAGATACAACTACTGTGTCGATTTGAAAAGCCTACATCATTTCTTTTAGTACTTATTGTGTTTAGAAGATTTAGGGAAAATTAAAGACCGATGCCAGTCAAATTGCAATATGCGCGTCATCAGAGTATATCAAACCATGGTAGTAAGTTTCAAAACATTTGGAAGAAAACTGTAGGAGGAGTTGATTTCACAAGACAGTTACTGTCGATGAAGTGAGGTGAAACAGAAGGTCATAGGCTAGGGGTTACGATTTCTGCAAAAATCATCTGATCAGAACCAAATTCCAATATGTGCATCATCAGTGTATATCAAACCCTGGTACCAAGTTTCAAAACAATTGGAACAAAACTGTAGGAGTTGATTTCACAAAAGTGGGATGGCCAGACTGATCCATAACATAATCCCCCTTTGGGCTTCGACCAGCGGGGGATAAAAACAATTTTTGGTGGAGTGTCACTTTAAGGTTTGTGGCCCCCTGGAAAGTTTTCTGCATTGCTGTAAGTAATGAAGATGTAACAAAGAGGTTCTTCGTTACTTATAGAAATCGGGTTTTGGATATTTGAGAACTTATATGCATTTGCACTTTGACTGCCACTTTGCAGTTTAAGTAAGCATTTGCACATCAACAACTTTAACACAACAGGTCTGAATTATTAATTGATATTTTTATAAGAACACTTGCACCACAGTTGTCCTAGTCAATATTTATTGAACATTTTACTCATTTTAAAACATTACGTTTTTCAGGCTGGCAGGCACCTTGATTGGCAGCCTCTGCAAGAAAGTAAACGTGGTGAAAATGAAGGACTAATGTGTATTGTGCAGTTGTTTGTTTTTGGTGTAGTTTGTCAATGTGCAAAGCAACTGAAAGCCTTCACCTACCTCTTCATGTCTTGGTCTCTTCCAGGGTGTTCAGGCTAGAGTTGTAATGTTCATGAACGAGTCATTCGAGTGTACTAGTTATTTTGGGTGAACAAACTGTACTGAATCACTTACCGTAGCGGAACAAATCACTTATGAAATAGCAGCCATTTCATTCCCCACTTCTGTATCACATACACTTCATTGACTGGCAGCTCCCCTAGCCTTTTGCAGCCTTTGGACCTCTCTCAGCTACACGGGGTGAGACTGGCCATCCTGGCAGATAAGCACATCTGTCGCAAGGTCTGTGGTGGACTTTTGCCAGTCGGTGCATCGTGACATGCAGTACACACAGAGCAGAGAAAAACAAACCTATCATCTGGTCAGTCACTGCAACAGATACTGGAGTCAGTTTGTTTTGGCCTGTCCTTGCCACTGATAATACCTCTATCTGCCAAGAATGTACCGCTAGTCCAGCAAAAGCTAGCAGTACTCAAATACTTTGCAAGGAGTTTCATGAAATGGTCAGTCAGAAAGCAACTCATACTGACTCGGACGTCGCCCGGGTTAACAAGGTCAGGAGTTCCTGGCAGTGGAAGGTGAAGGACAGAGCTGCGTGGAGGAATCTGATCAAACCTAAATGAAACAGTCATTGTCGCCCCCGACAGACTGCTATGATGATGATGACAGCCACACAAACCCGGAGTTCCGGAAGGAGCTGCTTTATTCGACGAGTCCTTCACGAAAGTCTCCTCCTGCAGGAAGTAAACGGATTCAACATGGCGTCACTCGACAATAATCTAATATTTTGAAAATGAAGCAGCAAAAGTGATTTTGAAGCTTGAAATATATCATTTAGTTGCTGAATCTGTTTTTATAGTTGACTCTGTTCAACAGCTGAAAAAATACATACGTAACCTGCCCAGAATTGTTACATTATCACTAGGGTGGGCGAGTATTTATAATAATGACGGACTCACGAATACTGCTTTAACCATGCTTTACTGGAACCTTTCTCTTGAGTAACCACAATACATGTTGTACGGAAACACACACCCAAAACCATAGTTCCCCTGACACAACACCTCCCCATTTAAGTCTTAGACAGCTGTCACATTTCTTTCAGAACAACAACAATACTGCATACTCTCAAACTTGAGCATTTATGATCAGTTAGCTTTGAACATTACAATGTTAACATACATGTCTTTTTTTTTAACTTTTACAAATCCAAACGTACTGGCGGTGTAGACACTCTACCAGAGGTTGTTACATATGGTGTGTTTCTTTTATCTGTCTCCAGTGGGCTCACTACCTGCAGAAGGAACCGTGGGGGTCCAGTGCTATGTGGATCAGGTGGTGGTCGAAGGTAGAGACCTCGGCGGTCTGATCCCAGACTTCCGAAACTGGCTTTTAAGACGTGGAATGTCACCTCTCTGGTGGGGAAGGAGCGTGAGCTGGTGCATGAGGTTGAGCGATACCAGCTAAATATAGTCGGCCTCACCTTAACACACAGCTCTGGTTCTGGAACCAGTCTCCTGGAGAGGGGCTAGAGCTTGGCCTACTCTGGAGTTGCCCCAGGTGAGAGGCAATGAGCAGGGGTGGGTATTCTTGTATCTCCCCACCTTGCTGCCCCTATATTGGAGTTTTCCCCGGTGGATGAAAGGGTTGTTTCCCTGCACCTTCAGGTTGGGAAACGGGTCCTGATTTCATTTTTTTATTATCATTTGTGCCTATGCATCAAATGATGGTTCAGAGTACCCACCCTTCTTGGAGTCTCTGGTCGGGTGCTGAAAAGTGCTCCTCCTGGAGACTCCATTGTCCTACTGGGGGACTTCAATGTGCACATGGGCAATGACAGTGGAACCTGAAGGGGTGTGATTCGAAGGAACGGCCTGCCCAATCTGAACCCGAGTGGTGTTCAGTTATTGGACTTCTGTGCTAGCCACAGTTTGTCCATAACAAACACCATGTTCAAGCATAAGGGTGTCCATATGTGCACCTGGCATCAGGACACCCTAGGTTGCAGATCGATGATCGATTTTGTTATTGTGTCATCAGACCTGCGACCGTATGTCTTGGACACTTGGGTAAAGAGAGGTGCAGAGCTGTCAACTGATCACCACCTGGTGGTGAGTTGGATCTGATGGCAGGGGAGGATGCCATTCAGACCTGGTAGAAATGTTCCTTGGTGGCCAGGCCCCGGGGGTGGACGAGATTCATCCTGAGTACCTCAAGGCCCTGGATGATGTAGGGCTGTCATGATTGACATGCCTCTGTAACATTGCGTGGAGGCTGGGGACAGTGGCTTTGGCATGGCAAACTGGGGTGGCGGTTCGTCTCTTTAAGAAAGGGGACCGGAGGGTGTACTTCAACTTTTGAGGGATCACACTCCTCAGCCTCCCTGGGAAGGTCTATGCCAAGGTACCAGAGAGGAGAGTCTGGCCGTTGATTGAATCTCGGATTCAGGAGGAGCAATGTGGTTTTCATCCTGGCCGTGACACATCGGAACATCGGACCTTGGTTGGTCCAGTTGGCAATCATCGTTGGTCTGCCAGACAGGGTTGCGCCTCTTCTCTTCCCCTGCTCCTGGAAAATAGATTCGACATTCTTTCTCTGGAGGATTTTCCCCACCTGGACGCTGGCCATCCGCCCGTGGCCGCCCCTCCTCCTCCTTCCTCTCCGTCAGCGGCGGCTCAGGTCCGTAAACCCCGGACTAAGACAACTGTAGGTGTGCCAAATTACATACCAGCTCCAAATAGAAGAGAGCGCATCACCCCGCCTTCACAACAACAACACCCTCGACAAAATTATTCTCAACGTCAGAATCCACCGACAAAACCCCCCCAGACAACGCTGGTAATTGGTGACTCGATTATGAGGAACGTCAGAAGCAGGTACTGTACCACTAGATTTTTTCCTGGGGCTAGAGTCTCTGACATTGAGGCTCTTATACCTGACCTGCTAAATGAATTCCCCCACGTTCAAACTGTCATAGTACATGTTGGATGCAATAACATCCCAGATGAAGCGTCAGAGATTTTAAAGAGTGACTTCAGGAGCCTTCTGTCCACTCTTATGAACTGTGGCAGACGTGCGTTTATGTCTGGGCCTTTGGCACCTCTCAGACGAGGCTGCAATTATTTTATCAGAACTCTTAGTCTTAATACTTGGTTGTGTTTTACATGTCCTATTTTTAACATTGGTTTTGTAGACAATTTTAACTTGTTTTTGAACCGCCCATCACTTATGAGGCCTGATGGCATCCACCCAAATAGACTTGGTGCACGTGTTTTAAGAGACAATCTGTTCTATTCCATTCAGTGCTTTTTGGTACAGTGACTGAAACTTGGTGTGTCTACTCACTCTGAAGCTCAATCAGCCCTTTTTTGGTCCTGTTTCCACTTCTCATATTAATCCCATTAATCCAAATAATCTTCACTGTTTGGATCAGCCTTCGATTTATAACCCTACAGAGATTGTGTCTGTCTCCCGTTACCCAGGATATTATAACCCAAGACAAATACAACACAACCTAATAAATACACGTCTTTCTGCAGGTCCTCCTCACCCACCCACCCCCAACTTTGCCCCTGTCTTCTCCCTTAGAGAACCTTTCTCTGCTCCCCCCAAAGTTAATAAAAAAGTTAATAAAAATAGAATGCATAAACATCCCAAAGTGATTAAACAAAATGTTGGTAAAATTCAAATCAAACCTCAAGTCTCTAAATTTAACAATTTGGCCTCTGTTCCTCCCCAAAATTTTAAAATTAAATGTGGTTTATTAAATATTAGGTCTCTAACTCCCAAGTCTCTTCTAATCCATGATCTATTAATCGATCCTGAGATCGATTTATTATCTCTCACAGAGACTTGGCTTGGGCAAGATGATTATGTTGGTTTGAATGAATCAACTCCCTCTGGTTATTTAAATTGTCATAACCCCAGAAGTTCTGGTCGTGGAGGTGGAGTGGCGGCAATTTTCCATTCTAAATTACTAGTTAATGTCAAGCAAAAATCATGTTTTAATTCCTTTGAGGGCCTGGTCCTCAGTGTGGGGCATGTTGGCTATCTTGGCTTGAACCCAATTCTCTTTGCCATAGTTTACCGTCCTCCCTCAGCCTACTCAGAGTTTCTATCCAAATTTGCTGAATTTTTAGCTGATTTAGTGCTGAAATCACCGGAGTGGTGGCTCAGTTGGTAGAGCATCCGCCCCACACCCGGGAGGCAGGGGTTCAAATCCCGGCCGGGTCATACCAAAGACCATATAAAAATGGTGCTTTCTGCCTTCTAGCGTGGTGCTCCGCATAATGGAATGGGGAAAGTAAAGTTACACACAGAGCTACCAGAGGACTGACCCCCCACTGTAGCTTTCACTACTTACAGTAGCTGTGTGGCCTAGGGTCAGAGAAACGGAGATAGGCGCCGCCCATATACACCTTCAGGTGTGAAGGGATTAACTAACTAACTAACTAGTGCTGAAATCAGATAGAATAATTATTGTAGGGGACTTTAATATACATGTTGATGTAGAGAGTGACTGTCTTAATAAGGCATTCAATTCAATTTTAGACTCAATGGGGTTTTCCCAGAAAGTAGAAAATTCTACCCATTATCTCCAACATACATTGGACCTTGTTCTGACATACTGTATGGCATAGAAATAGAAAATCTGGTAGTGTCTCCTCATAATCCTGTACTGTCAGACCATTGTCTGTTAACCTTTGATTTCACTATTGTGATCCCTCGCTACTTTGCGCCTCACCTTTCGCGCCTTCAGTGCATCGCGGATTTTTCAAAAATATTCATCAAAAATTCAAAATTGAGAAAAAAGTTGCCCGGGCGCTAGCAGAAGGCAGGGAGACTACATGGAGAGCCGGCACAACTCAAAATCCACCTCTCTGATTCGCTGGCCAGCATCCCCCCCCCCCCAAGAGATTTTGTTCTCGTGTTGGCTCGGCTCGGGAATCTCGCAAGCTGATTGGCCGAGACGTCGCTGCTGCCTTTACGCCTCCTCCTGCTGCCTCTACGCCTTCCCGTCGAGAGAGAGAGTGAGAGAATGAACGTACGTATTATTTATATTATTTATACATTATTTTATGTATATTATTTATATTATTAATATTTTATTTACATGTTTCAAACTATTCTTTAATGTTCTAATGATAACATATGCATTTATAGGGTTAATATACACTTATTGATATTATATATACACAAAAAAAATGTATGTAAAAAATGGGGGGGGTGACGCTACTTCGCGGTTTTTCACTTTTCGCGGTCGGTTCTGGACCCCATTAATCGCGATAAGTGAGGGATCACTGTATTTCTAATTATTTGACTCCTAAAGAAAAATACTACTACAGCAGATGCGTTTCAGATGATGTTACCAAATTTTTGCAGATTGTCTCCTCTATACCATGGGCCAACACAACGGAAACAAAAGATGGAGAGCCTGCTCCTTTCGTAATTGATAGCATGGTAGATATTGTTACAGCCTCTCTGCATCAGACTCTAGATTTGGTAGCCCCTTTAAAAAAGAAAACGTCTAACCAGAGATTTCTAACCCCTTGGTTTAACTCAGAAACTCGTAGCTTAAAACAGAAGACTTGTCAATTGGAAAGGAAATGGCGTTCTTGTGGTGACCCACAACACTCTACAGGAACATTCCTCACACTCAGCATGTCTGCAGGAAGCAGAGGACAATTTGCATACGGACAGAGAGCCCCTGGGGGACAACCAGAACAATGGACTATTGTTTATACATCCCCGGATTAAGAAGAGGACGTCCGGGCGCCAGTTGGTCATGCTAATCATGTGTATTGACTAATATGTATACCAGTATGCTAATGTACCATGCATTCTCTCTGTCTGTATAAAAGAGCTTACTATACATGCCTCAAAAGCACAGTAACACAGTAGCCCAGAGCTACGATGTGTGTCTCATTTTGATGGAGGAAATAAAACTTTGCAACCTTCCAGCTCGTCTCATCTCGCCTGATCTTATTCCTCCACACTGGTGACCCTAGACGTGTCATGGTGCACCCCTCGCCTGATCTTTTACCTCCACACTGGTGACCTGACGAGAGAGAATGACCATCTGCTCCCTCTCACCGCGCTGTGGACACAGAGGACCAGAGAACGTCTGCAACCTCTTCATCCTCACCGGAGCGCGCTCTCCGGAGCACAGCGCTGGGACCGACACGCACCATGAACGGCGACACAAGCGAAACGAAGGAAGCAGCCTGAACGGGGACGATCACCGGCGCCGACTGCGTTGATTTCCACCAAGCTCCCCGACCCTGACTCAGCTTGCAACAACGAAGCCCCGCACGCACACCGCAGGATTACGAGGACAGCGCAACTGCCAGCTATGTGGATACTGTGCCAAGCGCGCGCCATGCGCAGGGACAATCCGGCTCCACAAACTGATACATCGTCCTCCGCCGCTGCACATGCCCGAGAAACACGGCCGATCGCCAGCCTCGGAACCTTCAGGGCTGCTCACGCACCTGAAGCAGACGTGCAGCCCGCACACAGGACTTTGTATGGGTTTCTCAGCCACGGCGCGCAATGGGAGCCTAGCCGATTGCTGTCCCTCACACAGCTGCAGTTGTTTCACAGCCGCTACGCATCCTCAGGGAATTTGGCCGTTCGCCTTCCCCACATCCTCGCTGGACCGAGCCGCGAGAGGAGTCAGAGACTTAATTTTTTTTTCACAGCCGCTGCGGATCACTGTCCCTGGTTTACCGGGAAAGTCCCTCACCATCATGGATCCACAAGCAATTTTTGCACGGCCCAGACACCTTTGACGTCCCGGGCTGGCACTCACTTACTCCCACGCCCCCCCTCCTCCTCCACAGCGCTCTTCCCACACCTCACTCCCTAAAGCCAGCCGATTGCCATCTTGTTCCATTACGCACGGCGCGCACCGGCCCCGGCACCCACAATCCACGGCTGTTCAACGTGCTGGAAACCGGCGCTGGAGCCAAACGATGGGGCAGGGGGGTGGGGTGTCACAGCCCCTGCTGAGTGTTCTGGGGAGAGTGACCCACAACACTCTACAGGAACATTCCTCACACTCAGCATGTCTGCAGGAAGCAGAGGACAATTTGCATATGGACAGAGAGGCCCTGGGGGACAACCAGAACAATGGACTATTGTTTATACATCCCCGGATTAAGAAGAGGACGTCCGGGCACCAGTTGGTCATGCTAATCATGTGTATTGACTGATATGTATACCAATATGCTAATGTACCATGCATTCTGTCTGTATAAAAGAGCTTACTATACATGCCTCAAAAGCATAGTAACACAGTAGCTCAGAGCTACGATGTGTGTTTCGTTTTGATGGAGGAAATAAAACTCTGCAACCTTCCAGCTTGTCTCATCTCACCTGATCTTATTCCTCCACATTCTACTAATTTAGATGAATTCTATTTAGCGTGGAGAAATCATCTCTTAATTTATAAAAAATCTCTTAGAAAAGCTAGATCAAGTTATTATACTGCATTAATAGAAGTGAATAAGAATAATCCCAGGTTTCTTTACAACACTATAGCCAGGCTGACAAAGAGTCAGGACTCGGTCAATCCTCGCATCCCCCCTGAGCTTTCTAGTTAGGACTTTCTGAACTTTTTCAATCATAAAATTTTATCTATTAGAGATAAAATCAGTCAGATTCTTCCTACCGTAAACTCAAGTACATTAACTACTACATCTCCCTCAATTGATATCTGTTTAGATAAGTTTACTCCAACTGACCTCTTAGAGTTGGATAAAATAATCTTCTCATCTAAGCCTTCATCTTGCCTTTTGGACCCTGTTCCTACCAGGTTATTTAAAATTGTCTTTCCAATTATTGGTAGCCGTATTCTTAATATAATTAATTCTTCCTTAACTCTGGGTTATGTACCACTGGCTTTTAAAATTGCTGTAATTAAACTCTTATTCAAAAAGCTGACGCTTGACCCAGGAGTTCTGGCTAACTATCGACCAATCTCTAATCTGCCTTTCATTTCAAAAATCTTGGGAAGAGTTGTTGCCGTGCAATTGTTTGACCACTTGCAGGGAGTTGGTTTGTTTGAGGAGTTTCAATCTGGGTTCAGAGCTCATCACAGCACTGAAACTGCCTTAGTGAAGGTCACTAATGACCTCCTTATCGCATCTGATAATGGACTTGTTTCTGTTCTTATCCTTTTAGATCTTAGTGCAGCCTTTGACACTATCGATCATGCCATTCTACTTGATAGATTAGAACACTATGTTGGACTAAATGGAACTCCGCTGCAGTGGTTTAGATCTTATTTGTCCGATAGATTCCAGTTTGTTCACATCAATGATGAATTTTCTTCTAACTCTAAGCTCAGTCACGGAGTTCCACAGGGATCTGTGTTAGGCCCTACTCTTTTTAGTTTATATATGCTTCTGTTAGGCAATATCATTAGAAAGCACTGTATACATTTTCATTGTTACGCAGATGACACACAACTACAGCTGTCAATGAAGCCCGATGATTGTAATCAATTAGCCAAGTTAGATGCCTGTCTTAAGGATATCAAAGCCTGGATGACTTGTAATTTTCTGCTATTAAGATAAGACTTAAGTCATTCTTGTTGGCCCAAAACACCTTAGAAATTCCTTTCCAAATCATGCTCTTAATTTAGATGCCGCCACTCTCACTCTGAATAGTTCTGCGAGGAACCTTGGAGTTATTTTTGATCAAGATCTGTCCTTTAATTCACATATTAAATTTGTTTCTAAGACTGCCTTCTATCATCTGCACAATATTGCCAAGATTAGGAGCATCTTGCCTCTGAATGATGCTGAGAAACTGATCCACGCCTTTGTCAGCTCTCGATTAGATTACTGTAATTCATTATTATCGGGTTGTCCTAAAATATCCTTAAAAAATCTTCAGTTGATCCAAAATGCTGCTGCAAGAGTTCTAACTGGTTCTAGAAAAAGAGATCATATCTCCCCAGTTCTGTCCTCCCTTCATTGGCTTCCCATAGAGTTCAGAATTAAGTTTAAAATTCTTCTTCTCACTTTCAAAGCTCTTAATAATCAGGCCCCCTTATATATAAAAGATCTGATATTACCTTACCATCTTAATAGAGCACTTCGCTCCAAAAATGCTGGATTACTTGTAATGCCCAGAATCTCCAAAAGTACATTGGGAGGCAGAGCCTTCTGCTATCAAGCTCCTTCTCTGTGGAGCCAGTTACCACTCTGGGTCTGGGAGTCAGACTCGGTCTCTATTTTTAGAGAGACTGTTTTTAGAGAGACTGTTCTTATTTTAGAACAGGGTAAAATCCTTCCTTTTAATATAAGATAAGATAAGATAAGCCTTTATTAGTCCCACAATGGGGAAATTCCAGGATTGCAACAGCACAGGGATAGCAACACTCAGAGCAACAATCAGAAGGCAAGAAAAAACAAGAACATCTAGTAAACATATGTACATATTACTATAAATATATACTGTATATAGACACACAGTGTGGAGCATTATGGTTGGTGAATGTGCAGCAGAAAGTCTTATATATTTATATATATATATATCTTACGATTAGGGAGGGATTTTGTGTCTCTTAACCCCGCTTCTGTTTTATGTCTGCCCTCTTCATCCTCTCTATCCCCTCACCCCCAGCCAGTCGCAGCAGATGACTGCCCTTCCCTGAGCCTGGTTCTGCTAGAGGTTTCTTCCTGTTAAATGGGAGTTTTTCCTCTCCACCGTCGCTAAGTGCTTGCTCACAGGGGATCGTCTGATTGCTGTGTCTTTTTGAAATTGTGGGGTTTTCTCTGCATTTTGTAGCGCTATGAGATGACTTCTGTTGTGATGTGGTGCTATATAAATAAAGCTGAATTGAATTGAACAACTCTTTACCCTCTTAAGAATCCTCAGGGGTTCGTGGGAGTTTGCCCAACCAGTTTACATGTGTTTTGCAGATTTGGAGAAGGCATTTGACTGCATCCCTTGTGGGGTTTTTTTTGTGTGCGTGTGTGTGTGTGGGGGGGGGTGCTTCGGGAGCATGGGGTACCAGGCTTGTTGTTACAAGCTATCCGGTCTCTATAGGACCGTTGTGAGAGTTTGGTTCATATTGCCAACACTCGGTCGGACTCATTCCCAGTAAGAGCTGGACTCCGCCAGGGCTGCCCTTGTCATAATCATGCTCATAATTTTTATGGACAGGATTTCTAGGCACAGCCAGGGAACGGAGGGTGTCATGCTTGGTGACCACAGGATCTCATCTTTGTTGTTTGCAGATGATGTTGTCCTGTTGGCTTCATGCAGAAATGACGTATAGGTCTTACTGGGATGGTTTGCCACTGAGTGTGAAGCGGCTGGGATGAGAATCAGCACCTCCAAGTCCGAGTCCACGGTCCTCAGCCAGAAAAAGGTGGATTCTCCTATCCGGGTTGGGGTCAAGGTCCTGCCCCAAGTAGAGGAGTTTAAGTATCTCAGGATCTTATTCACGAGTGAGGGGAGAATGGCATCTCAGATGTTGTACCGGTCCGTTGTGAAGAGAGAGCTAAGCTCAAAGGCAAAGCTGTCGATTTACCAGTCAATCTACGTTCCTACCCTCACCTATGGTCACGAGCTTTGGGTAATGACCAAAAGAATGAGATCGCGGATACAAGCGGCTGAAATGAGCTTTCTCCATAGGATTGCTGGACTCACCCTTAGAGATAGGGTGAGGAGTTCAGTCATCTGGGAGAGGCTCAGAGTAGAACCGCTGCTCCTCCACACTGAAAGGAGCCAGTTGAGGTGGTCGTCGGCCTCCATCGGTCTATGATGACCATGGAAGAGAATCCTAGATGTCTTCTCTGCTGGAACAGCACCGCCTGTGGCTGAACAGGCCGATGCGCGAATGGCAGTCCCTGTCACACAGGTCGCACTTGTGGGTGGTCTCCGTGCTGCTGGAGCTGTGGCGGTTCTTCCTGCGGGTCCTTTTTTCATCTGCTGCAGCAGTCAGTCTCTCTTCACCCGCCTTGAGCTGTCTGGTCAGGGTGCCTCTCCATTTGGAGCGGTCCATTGCAAGGTCCTCCCAGCGCTCTGTGTTGATCTCCAGGGCCTTCATGTTTCTCTTGCAGACGTCTCTGAAGCGCAGCTGTGGGCAGCCAGTGTTTCTCCTGCCAGTCGCCAGTTCTCCGTAGAGGACGTCTTTGGGGATTCTGCCATCCTCCATACGGTGAACGTGGCCTAGCCAGCGGAGCCTGCGCTGCCTGAGTAGAGTGAACATGGAGGGAAGGCTGGCGCAGAACAGAACTTCTGTGTTGGGCACTTTGTCCTGCCAGGATATGTCCAGGATGCGGCGAATGCAACGCAAGAGGAAGAAGTTCAGTCTCTTTTCCTGCCAGGCGTATGTTGTCCACGTCTCACTCCCATAGAGCAGTGTGCTGATGATGCAGGCGTTGTACACTGCCATCTTCGTCTTGACAGAGAGTTTGGGATTCTCCCACACTTGTGTGGTGAGGCGAGCGAGTGTGAAGGCTGATTTTGCAATCCTCTTGTCGATCTCTATATCAAGGGAGAGGTTGCTGCTGATCGTGGACCCCAGCTACGTGAACTGATTCACGACCTCCAGCTTGTAGTCGTCGATGGTGATGGTTGGTGGTGCTTCCGTGCCTTGCGCCAAGACGTTAGTCTTCTTCAGGCTGATGGTAAGCCCGAAGTCCTTGCATGCCTGGAAGAAGCGGTCCATCAAGGTCTGAAGCTCCTGCTGTGTGTGGGTCGTGATTGCGGCATCGTCTGCAAACAGCATGTCTCTGATTAGAGCCTCGCATACTTTGGTTCTGGCTTTTAGGCGGGCGAGGTTGAAAAGTCTGCCGTCAGATCTTGTATGCAGGTAGATTCCTTCTGTTGCTGTGCTGAAGGCATGCCTCAGGAGCATAGCAAAGAAAATCCCAAAGAGGGTTGGCGCAAGTACACAGCCCTGTTTCACTCCGCTGTGTATGTTGAATGGCTCTGAGACGTTGCCGTCATATTGCACTATCCCCTGCATGTTGGTGTGAAACGATTCAATGAGGCTTTGCAACTTTGGTGGGATCCTATCTTTGGCAGGATCTTGAAAAGGCCCTCTCTGCTGAACCAGATCGAACGCTTTGGTGAGGTCGATGAAGGCGACGTACAGGGGCATGTTCTGTTCTCTGCACTTCTCCTGGAGTTGGCGGATGG
Source organism: Pholidichthys leucotaenia (assembly GCA_020510985.1). Taxonomy (NCBI): domain Eukaryota; kingdom Metazoa; phylum Chordata; class Actinopteri; order Cichliformes; family Pholidichthyidae; genus Pholidichthys; species Pholidichthys leucotaenia. The sequence continues at coordinate 258,705,159 of CM035838.1, forward strand.
AGAATATGATGTCTATCGTCGATCGCTTCACGTGGAAGCCACACTGAGACTCAGGGTAGACGCGTTCAGCAAGTTTCTGTAGACAAAAGAGAACAACTCGTGCGTAGACTTTGCCAACAATGCTGAGGAGGGAGATGCCCCTGTAGTTGTTGCAGTCGCTTCTGTCCCCTTTGTTTTTGTAGAGGGTGATGATCTTGGGGTCCCTCATGTCCTGTGGTACGGCACCTTCCTTCCAGCACTGGCAGAGGACGTCATGCAATGGCAGCAGTAGGGCGATCTTGCAGTGCTTGATCAGGTCGGGGGGTATGCCGTCGTTGCCGGGTGCCTTGCCAGCGGCCAAGCTATCAATGGCCTTGCTGAGTTCGTCGATGGTTGGCTCGGCATCAAGTTTGTCCATGGATGGCAGGCAGTTGATGGCATCAAGGGCTGATGGTGTCACGGTGTTCTGTCTGGAGTAGAGGTCGGAGTAGTGTTCCACCCATCTCTCCATCTGCTTATTCTTTTCTGTGATCATCTCCCCAGTGGAGGATTTGAGGGGGGCCGTCTTGCTCTGAGCCAGACCAAGTGCTTTCTTGATGCCATTGTACATACCACGGATGTTCCCTGTTATCGCAGCGGTTTGAATGTCTTGGCTGAGCTGAGTCCAGTACTCGGTGCAGCGCCGAGCAGTCTGCTGAACTTTGCTTCTCACAGCCCTGAGAATCTGGAGATTCTTCTCGTTTGGGTACTTCTTGTGCTCAGCAAGTGCTGAGCACTTGGCTTCAATGATGGGGGTCATCTCAGTCGACCTGGCATCAAACCAGTCCTGTGACTTCGAGGTCTTCCTCCCAAAGATAGCCAAGGCTGTACAGTGGATGGTGTTTCGCAGCTCTTCCCACTTCTGCTTTGCAGACTCTCCTTCTTGTGGTTCACCAACTTCCTTCTCAAAGGTGGAGGCAAACTGCTCAACAAGTTCTGGTTGGGCCATCTTGCTGGTATCAATCCGTGCCTTTCCAGGCTGTCTGGCGTGGTGGAATTTCTTCAGCTGCAGCTTGACCTTGCAACACACCAATGAATGGTCTGTGTCACAATCTGCACTCTGGAACGAACGGGTGATTAGCACGTTCTTCAGTGAGGTGCGCCTGGTCAGGATCAAGTCCAGCTGGTGCCAGTGCTTTGAGCGTGGATGTTGCCAGGAAACCTTGTGTTGGGGCTTGGTCTTGAAGAACGAGTTTGTGATGCACAGATCATGATATGTGCAGAACTCGAGTAGCCGCTGTCTGTTGTCGTTCATTCTGCCCACGCCAAATGGTCCAAGACAGGAGGGCCAGGAGTTGTGGTCAGCACCCACTCTGGCATTGAAGTCTCCAAGGAGAATGAGTTGTTCAGAGTTGGGGATGATCCTGACAGTTGTTGCGAGATTCTCGTAGAACTTGTCTTTTGCCTCTGGTGTGGCTGTCAGTGTTGGGGCATACACACTGATGAGGGTGACTGGGCCTTGAGTGGTGTTGAGGCGGAGGGTGAGGAGTTGTGCAGAGCCATTGCTGCCCGGTTCCACCATCTTCAGCAAGGTGCTCTTCACTGCGAAGCCCACTCCGTGTTCCCTGTGTTCGTCACTGTCCTTTCCCTGCCAGTAGAACGTGTAGTCCTTCTCTCTCAGTGTGCCTGCGTCAGCCAACCGTGTTTCCTGGAGAGTGGCGATATCCACTTCCAGTCTCTTCAGCTCATTATTGATGATGGCAGTCTTCCTGGTGTTGCTGATGTCCTTGAGGTTAGCAGCGAGTCCTGTCATCATAGTGCGGACGTTCCAAGTTCCCAGTTTTAGAGTTGGTCTCTTTTGTTTTGTTGTCTTGCCTGGTGCGAAGGTTCTCAGCCTGCCGTTCGGACTTCTCCTCATCCCCATGCACCCAATGAGGAAAGCAGGCTGTGGCGGGACAACACCTTATTGGCTGGGGGCTGCCCAGATTGAGGCGGGCGGTAGCTGTCCAGTGAGATCCGATGATCCCTCCCACCGCCGGGAACAACCCCTGCCGCCGCGCTCTACGCCAATTGAGCGGTGGATTATAACTGGTAACTGTCATTCCCCGTGTTTTGTCTACACCAAAGGCGAAGCTGGAGTGTCCTCTCCAGTGATCCGGTGTTCTACCTTCCAGCGTTGGGCGTTGGTAGGATTCAAGCCTGGGCAGGAAGATATGGAAGACAAGATGTTGCCCATGCAGCATGTCCCCCCTCTCCACGTCACTGATGAATCCAAAGGAACAGCAGAGCTGTTACAGTTTGGCACCAGCGCTGTCGCAGGAGCTGCCAGAACGATGTTGAGCACAACAGAGAACTGCCTTAGGGACTCCGACTCCGGATTTTTCCTCAGGGTTGACTCCCGAAGCCTTTTCCGTGACCGGGTGTGCCGCAAGGCAGCGGAGGTTTGAAATCAGGGTTTTCCTTCCCCTAGATGGGCTACCTTCCCAGGTTGACGAGCCACCATCTACCCGAAGCATCTGGTTTTAAGGCGCCAGAGATCCGCCCTGGCCCCTTCTCCTATTAGTAGAAGCAGTTCCGCCGGGCTTAGAGACTAAACCACACGGGCAGACTAGGGGTTGGACTTAGTTGTCAGAGGCTTTTTGAGATGCACGCCATAAGGAGCATTTTATAAGCACTGGGAGCTTAACCCCAGTGCCGCTCCTGGCTATGACAACCTTGGAACTAGAGGTGGTTGAGGTGGTATGGGCATCTGATCAGGATGTCTCCTGGACACCTCCCACTTGAGGTGTTTCGGGCACGTCCCACTGGGAGGAGACCCCAGGGCAGACCCAGGACTCACTGGAGAGACTATGTAGTTGGTCTGGGAATGCCTTGGTATCCCCTCTGAAGAGCTGGAGCAGGTGGCTGGGGAGAGGGAAGTCTGGGCTTCTCTGCTTGAACTGCTGCCTCCGTGACCCGGACTTCCGGAAAAGCGGTAGAAGATGGATGGATGGATGGATGTTTTATCTGTGTTTCTGTGACTGATGTCTGCATGCTTATCAGTATTAGGTGACTGTGTATTTTCTTTAGCATTTGTAACTGGTAGTGTTTGTATGTCTGGGTTGTGTACAGTGTGCATATGCCCCCCGTTTCTCCTGATCTGTCCTTCATCGGTGTCAGTGATGTAAGATCTGGGCATCTCTGCATGCTGAACCACTGTCCCTGTTTCTTCTCCTTTGGGAGCCAGATGTTTTGACCTGGCTGTAGTGGCTTCAGTGCTCGGGCTCTATGACGCACATTGTAGTTGCATCGTTCCTTCGCTCTCTCCTCCCACTTCCTGAATCCTCTGATGTTTGGCCAGCAGGGATGTAGCAATGCTGGGAGTTATGGTATGGTAGTACGAAGTTGTCTCCCCAGGAGGAGCTGTGAAGCAGAGTAACCACATTCCAGCAGAGTTGCTCTGTTATCATCAACGCTTGTAGTTTATCGTCTTCTCCTTTCCACAGACTTTTGACAGTGGACACAGCCCGCTCAGCTTCACCATTAGCCTATGGGTATCTAGGGCTGCTCGTGATGTGGTTAAATCCATACTCTTTGGAAAAGTCTGAAAAGTTCGCTGCTATATTGCAGACCACTGTCTGAAATTACAGTCTCTGGTATTCCGTGGAGACAGAATACTTCCTTCAAAGCTGCAACAACTGTTCCAGCTGATGCCACCTTAAGGTGTGCCACCTCAACCGAGAGACTGAGAGAAATAATTCACAATTAGCAGATAAGTCTTTTTGTCCCAGAAGAAGAGGTCAGTTCCCACTCTTTTCCAGGGTCTCTCTCGTACTGGAGTGACCAGTAGGGGCTCCTTCTGTGCTGTTCTGTGCTTGGAACAAACATCACAGCTCTCCACCATCTAATTTATTTGCACAGAGAGCCCTGGCCACCAAACTGACTGTCGTGCTCTTGCTCTGCACTTTACGATGCCCTGATGACCACTGTGGAGCTTGGAGAGGATCTCTTGTCTCATTCAAGAAGGAATCACAATTCTTTGTCCATGTGGCAGTAGTTCTCCTGCTACCGTCAGGTTCTCTTTTTCCGGACCATATGCTGCAAATTTCGGTGGGTGAGCATGTTTTTCTGGCCATCTTGTTTTGCAATAAAAGATTACTTTAACACACACAGGATCATTTCTCTGTTTCTCTTGGATTTCTTTCAGTCTAGTCTCTGTTGCAGGTAGGCTTTGGATCACTGAATCCACAAACACCTTCACCTCTGCCTCCTTTTCTTCCTCCTCTTTTGTAAGGGTCTGTTTAACAGGGGCTCGTGACAATGTGTCTGCAGTCACTAGACTCTTACCAGGCACATACACAATATTAAATGTGAACTTCATCAGTCTCAGTCTGAATCTGAAAACTCTCGGAGGAAGCTCATCTAGTGCTTTGGTGCTTAGCAGTGGCACTAGGGGCTTATGGTCAGTCTCTAATCTGAACTTTAGTCCCTGGAGGTAAGAAGCCAGCTACTCATATGCCCACTTCTCAATTTGGGCATAATGTTTTTTCCGCTTCTGTCAACCCCCTTGAGATGAAAACCACAGGTCTTCATGTACCATCAGGCTGTTGCTGGTTTAGTACAGCCCCAAGACCATAAGACGAGGCATCAGCTGCAACACTTGTCTCTGCTGTGGGTGAGTACGAGGCCAGCACTCTGGTTGAGCTCAGTTCTGATTTAAGTCTCTGAAATGTTTCTTTCTGTGGTGCCTCCCAACACCACTCATTTTTTTCACTGAGCAAATCTTTTATGGGGCGTGTGTATGATGAAGGTGAGGAAGAAACTTGCCTAAGTAGTTGGCCATTCCCATCACTCTCCTCACGTCCTCCATTCCTGTCGGTTCTGGCATTTCCATGATCGCTCTGACCTTGTCTGAGTCTGGCGTTACTCCATCTGCAGAAATACGGTGGCCCACAAATATCATGCTGTCCTTTGCAGACTCACATTTTTCATTTAATGTCAGTCCAACCTCTTTTAGTCTTTTCAACACTTGATGCAGTCTGATATTGTGTTGCTGTATGTCCTTACCGTGAACCACAATGTCGTCAGCATGACGCACCACACCTTCACACCCCTCCAGCATCTGTGACATGCAACACTGAAAATGCTCCGTAGATCCCAAATGGTAGCCTAATGGTAGTATAGCAATCAAATGGGGTAATAAATGTTGTGAGGAGTCTGCTCTCTTCAGACAGTGGAATTTGCCAAAACCCCGATGTTGCATCAAGTTTTGTAAAAACCTTAGCTCCTGCTAGCATGGCTAATGTGTGGTCAACTGTGGGGAGTATATGTCTCTCTCCAACGTACCCACTTATTCAGATGTGTCAGGTCAATGCACAGCTGAATCTTTCCAGATTGTGCTTTTGGTGCCACCACCAGCCCAGCGCACCAGGGTGTAGGTTGAGTCACCCTCGAAATCACCCCCATGTCCTCCATATGTTCCAGTTCCACCTTGACTTTATCCCTCAATGGCAGAGGAACTCGACGTGGGGTGGACAGCGCATATGGGACTGCACCAGGTTCCAGCTCGAAACTGCAGGGCTCATTTAGTTTCCCTAACCCTGGAAACACTGTGGGGTACAGGGCCTTAAAGTCCTCTTTTTGAGCTTTACTCTCATGCACCCTCTTTATTAACTTCAATGCTTTTATTGCAGGGAGACCCAGCAGTGGCTTTGACAGATCCATGACAACATAAATGTTCTGTTTTGTTTTATTTTTTCCCATGTGCAGTTCGCCTTTGAAGCATCCTTGCATTTTCAGTCTTTGCTTACTTGGTCCATACAGTACTTTTTGTGGTGTCTGCAGAGCTCCATGCTTTTCAACAGAGTGCATGCTGCTTGGTATTGCTGTAACACATGCACCTGTGTCTAGTTTGAAGACAGATTTTTCTCCATTTAGTTGCAGGGTTTCAATCCACTCATCCTTCTCAATGGAGCACATCTCTCCTAGAAAGGCAAAATCCTTCTCCACATTGCTCTCATCCCGTGCTTCTGAGATCTGGTGAACACTACTGACTGATCTGCATTTTTTTGCAAAGTGTCCTCTTTTATGGTCACTGTGCAGCCCAGATGCATAAAGGAACTGACAAACTCAACGGCATCATTCCCAAGCTGTAACAGGGGTGGGTCCGGTCCGTCGCCGACATGCATTAGCTTAATCTTTGGGATCTTGCTGGATGAAGACTAAGCTAATGCGTGTCAGTGATGGACCGGACCCACCCCCCGTTACAGCTCGGGAATGATGCCGTTGAGTTTGTCAATTCCTATGTGTATCTGGGCTTCACAGTGACCAACAACGGGGACATGAAACCAGAGATCGGCCGCAGATGTGGCCTCGCTGCATCAGCCCTGCAGGCACTATGGAAACCTCTCTGGCGCCATCGTTCAAGCTCCCAAAAGACAAAGCTCCTCATATACAATGCGTCAGTCCTCTCCATCCTACTCTATGGGTCAGAGACATGGCCACTGAATAAGACTCTGGCCTCAAGAGTGGATGGGTTTGACAGTCGGGCCCTCAGAACCATCGAGAACATCAGGTGGCCCCAGCACACTTCTAATGACGCACTCCGAGCCCGCACACATCAGCCTGCAGCATACACAGCGGCATATCTGCTGGTTTGGCCATGTCCTCTGCCTCCCACCAGAACACCCGACAAAATCCATCCTCATGTTCGACCCCAGGGCCTCAGGGTGGAAAAGACCTCGGCGCAAGCCACGCACCAGATGGTTCGATGTTTTGGAGAGAGACCTCCGACAGCTCAGAGTCCCTGTTGAAGACGCAGAGGAGCTGGCCCAAAACCGGCAGTGTTGTCACACATTGGTTAACCTGACTGGCTCTATGCATGGTGATGGCCACCCAGCCCTCACCCTGCAGGAGTAGTAAGCAAGTACTACTCCCCACTGCCCGACTTTCATCCAGACGGCCGATTTGGAAAAACCCTCCCCCAGCTGACTTTACCATCCAGACAGCTTGGCAAGAGGAATGGGAGACCAAGGAGGTCCCAAACAAACAGCTGGTGATAAACCCCAACCAACAGGTCCCGGGCACCAACCTCCCAAGGAGACAGTGGTCTACACTCAATCACTTCAGGACTGGACATGGCCCCTACTTGGCCAGCCTTCACAGATGGGGCAGTAGCCCTAGCCCACTGTGCGCATGTGGAGAGGAGCAAACAATGGAACACATCATAGAGGTTTGCCCGCTCCAAAGACTGGAAGGAGGATTACACACCCTCCATACAGCAAACCAGGAGGCAACTGCTTGGCTTAAGGACTTTGCATTCGCTAAATAAATAAATAACTTGCTTACTACTCCCCCAGTGGGGGCGACTGTGGCACAGGTGTAGTGTGACCGACTACTGATCGAAAGGTCATGGGTTTGAGTCCCACTCTGTCTGCAGTCTGCATGTCGAAGTGTCCTTGAGCAAGACACTGAACCCCCAGTTGCTCCTGGTGGCCAGGCTAGCGCCTGTGTGTGTATGGCAGCTCTGCCGCCATCTGTGTGTGAATGTGTGTGCGAATGGGTGGATAGCAGGATCTGTAAAGCACTTTGGTCATCCAGAGATGAAAAAAAGCACTATATAAGTGAGCGCCATTTACCAAGTAAGCCTCTCTTATGGCACTCCGCATGGGACAATCGTTCCATGTATGCCTCTTAAATTGTCCACATCTGGTGCATTCTGACTGTTTTATGTCTATTTTTTTAACTGTTTTCCCTATTGTTTCAACTTGTGCTGTAGCCTGTTCAGTCCCATGTATCAATGGCTGCTGCTTCTTCACCGCTGCACTTTGTCTTACTTGTGTCATAGCCTTTTCCAGTGTTAATTCTGGGTCTAACTGGAGACTTTCTGATAGTTTAGCATCTCTAATGCCAACTACAATGCGGTCTCTAATTAATTCGTCTCTCAAAGTCCCAAGCTCACAGTGCTCTTCCAGCATGTTCACGGCTGTAATAAAGATAAGATAAGCCTTTATTAGTCCCACAAAGGGGAAATTCCAGGATTGCAACAGCACAGGGATAGCAACACTCAGAGCAATAATTTAGAAGATAAGAAAATAAGAGCAGTGAATATACATATGTACACATAAATATATAAATATATACACACAGTGCGGAGCATTGTAGCAAGACGGAATAAACAGCATAACAGTCTAATAAGTTACCACACATAGTATGAATATGTACCCATACATATTGTCACCCTCTGTAGCGATTTATATTGTCCTAGTTGTATACTGGAGGGGGACCATTTTGTGTAAGTTTGTTGTGTCTTTTGCATTCAATACTATTAGGTCATAACGTTTTTTTTTACTATCTCTGCGAGCAGCCCTGCTTAGGTTATAAAGTCTGACAGCCGTAGGTAGGAAGGACCTGCGAAACCTCTCGGTCGTGCACCTAGGATGATGCAGCCTACTGCTAAATGAGCTCCTTAGTGCGTTCAGTATCTCCTGCATAGGGTGGGACTCGGACTCCAGCAGAGATGACAGCTTAGCCACCATCCTTCTCTCTCCTGTCTCCTCCACTGGGTCAAGGCGCTGCCCCAGGACAGCGCTAGCTTCATTGATCAGTTTGTTCAGTCTCTTCCTGTCAGCTGCTGTGATGCCGCTGCCCCAGCAGACCACTCCAAAAGTGACGGCTGATGCCACCACCGAATCATAGAAGTACTCCACACTCTCACCTGGCTCTTGGTTCTGTCTGTTAAAGCACACCCTTTCATATATAACATTACTCTTTCTAACGCAGTGTGCCATGAAAGCTCCCATGACACGTTCATATGACTTTTTCCGCTCCTCGGTTAACGGCAGTGCGTTTAATATGTCCTCTGCGTCATCTCCAGCAGCATACATGAAGGCATTCACCTGATATTCCTGTGACTGCTGGTCTATTTTTGTTGCTGTTCTGTAGCGTTCAAACCTCTTCATCCAGCGAGGCCACTCATTTGATTGGTGAAGTCAAACTTGCCTAGCGGTGACAGCTGTGGCACCGCCATTCCTCCCTCTTGGCTCATTTTTTCCTTTTTTTTTCCAGACTACTCTGCGTTCACTTCTGACACGATGTTACATTATCGCCAGGATGGGCGAGTATTTATAATAATGACGGACTCACGAATACTGCTTTAACCATGCTTTACTGGAGCCTTTCTTTTGAGTAACCACAATACATGTCGTAGGGCAACACACACCCGGAACCATAGTTCCCCTTACACAGCAAGAATGTGCCATGAAGTTGTTCACATAGACAAAGAATGGGGAGAAGAAAAAAATGCCAATCAGTAGACAGCACTTCGCTGCCTGCACACAGCTGTACTGAATCCTCCTGACAAAGTAAATCTGTGACACACTGACTGTGTTTGCCTGTAAAATTACAGTAAAAGGCAATACGTAATCTAAAATACAATGTAATATTAGCACAATGTTAAACTAAAGACTTGTACAACAGTGTTGGGCAAGTTACTAAAAAATAGTAACTTATTACAATTACTAGTTACTTCTTTTAAAAGTAACTGAGTTACTTTACCAATTACTGCATGAATAAAGTAACTAGTTACTTGGAAAAGTAACTTTCACGTTACTTTTAAATGCATGCTTAACTCTTTAGCATTCCTGCCAATTTCCAGCCAGTGTGAAACGTTCTGCGGGTGGAAAACTAGAATTATAAGAGGCTAAGAAAGAAGATCTTTCATTATTGACCATTACACATTGTTGTCTATCACACAGATAAGACGAAAACATTGCATGGCAGATTAGAAAAATTGATCTAAATGTTTTTTTGGAACTAAAATGTAATGATTCACCGCATCAAAACTTTTTTTTAGGTCCAGTAAAACAGCTCCCACAACCTGACCTTAATATATTGACTTTTTTTTGTTTTTAATTTGTTCAATCAAGTAGGAGTTAGCACTCTCAGCTGAATGATTTGGTCAGACACCATAGACAGGATGTAAGTAATTATTAGACTCCATATACTCCAATAATTATGTAGCAACAGTTTTTTTTCTAAAACCTTGGAGAAAATTGGTAATATACTAACAGAAACATACCTGAATTACAGCTCTAGATTTAAATCACTTACCATTTTAGCCATTGTCTGGCCAATGTAAAATGTTCCATGGGTGGGACATCTTACACATAAAGCAAGATAATTTAGTTAATGGATTAGATTACAGGCTTATTAATGCCAGGCTAAAAACGGACTGTTTCAGAGCTTATAGAACATGTTCTGTCTGTTTTATCCTGCCTTGAGAGCTCTTATTGTGGGAAAAATCTGAAGAAAATCAACATGAGTTTGCCAGTAATTTCTTCATTTTGGAGTGAGAGTTGGGAACATTGCATAAACCTATCTACAGTGGGGCAAAAAAGTATTTAGTCAGCCACCAATTGTGCAAGTTCTCCCACTTAAAAGATGAGAGATGTCTCCAATTTTCATCATAGGTATACCCCAACTATGAGAGACAAAATGAGAAAAAAAAAATCCAGAAAATCACATTGTCTGATTTTTAAAGAATTTATTTGCAAATTATGGTGGAAAATAAGTATTTGGTCACCTACAAACAAGCAAGATTTCTGGCTCTTACAGACCTGTAACTTCTTCTTTAAGAGGCTCCTCTGTCCTTCACTCGTTACCTGTATTAATGGCACCTGTTTGAACTCATTATCAGTATAAAAGACACCTGTCCACAACCTCAAACAGTCAGACTCCAAACTCCACTATGGCCAAGACCAAAGAGCTGTCAAAGGACACCAGAAACAAAATTGTAGACCTGCACCAGGCTGGGAAGACTGAATCTGCAAAAATCAGCTGTGGGAGCAATTATTAGAAAATGGAAGACATACAAGACCACTGATAATCTCCCTCGATCTGGGGCTCCACGCAAGATCTCACCCCGTGGGGTTAAAATGATCACGAGAATGGTGAGCAAAAATCCCAGAACCACATGGGGGGACCTAGTGAATGACCTGCAGAGAGCTGGGACCAAAGTAACAAAGGCTACCATTAGTAACACACTACGCCGCCAGGGACTCAAGTCCTGCAGTGCCAGACGTGTCCCCCTGCTTAAGCCAGTACATGTCCAGGCCCGTCTGAAGTTTGCTAGAGAGCATTTGGATGATCCAGAAGAGGATTGGGAGAATGTCATATGGTCAGATGAAACCAAAATAGAACTTTTTGGTAAAAACTCAACTTGTCGTGTTTGGAGGAGAAAGAACACCATACCTACTGTGAAGCATGGGGGTGGAAACATCGTGCTTTGGTGCTGTTTTTCTGCAAAGGGACCAGGACGACTGATCCGTGTAAAGGAAAGAATGAATGGGGCCATGTATCGTGAGATTTTGAGTGAAAACCTCCTTCCACCAGCAAGGGTATTGAAGATGAAACGTGGCTGGGTCTTTCAGCATGACAATGATCCCAAACACACCACCCGGGCAACGAAGGAGTGGCTTCGTAAGAAGCATTTCAAGGTCCTGGAGTGGCCTAGCCAGTCTCCAGATCTCAACCCCATAGAAAATCTTTGGAGGGAGTTGAAAGTCTGTGTTGCCCAGCGACAGCTCCAAACCATCACTGCTCTAGAGGAGATCTGCATGGAGGAATGGGCCAAAATACCAGCAACAGTGCGTGAAAACCTTGTGAAAACTTCCATAAAACGTTTGACCTCTGTCATTGCCAACAAAGTGTATATAACAAAGTATTGAGATGAACTTTTGTTATTGACCAAATACTTATTTTACCGAGGAATTTACCAATTAATTCATTAAAAATCCTTCAATGTGATTTTCTGGATTTTTTTTTTCTTATTTTGTCTCTCACAGTTGAGGTATACCTATGATGAAAATTGGAGACCTCTCTCATCTTTTAAGTGGGAGAACTTGCACAATTGGTGGCGGACTAAATACTTTTTTACCCCACTGTATGTTTATCTTACCTGAATGATTATGGATTTAATCTGATGTGCAGTGATCCAAAGAAAATGTCCATTATCCATAGTTCAAATGTCTGCTGTGACAGAGACATGATCCAGTCCCTCAAATTCCTTTTGGAGTTCAAAGTCCATTTTTGAATGAATAATCTTTATCCATGTAGCAAGTAAATGCATTTTAACTTCAGTGGATCACAGTCCAGCTGTCTGATGGAAAGTGTTATCATGTCTTCAGTCTGGAACGACATATCTGGCAGTCAGTAAGTTTAATTCTTGCTGGGTCACAAACTGTCCAGATGCATACCTGTGCTTGAAATACAGCCGTGGGTGTTGAGATGAGTATTTCGACTTTACATCCAGCTGTGGCTGTTCAGAATACAGTAGATCCACTTTACGGTGTTGCTAGCATAACATAACACTAGTGCTATGCTATGCTATGAAGATTGCCGTAAGTGTCATGATTCAGTGTAAGTGAGGCTCAAACGCAGAGCTGCCAGAACAAACACTCAGACTCTGATGTAAAAGCTCACCAGTTTATTGTAAAAAGTAAAACTAACATACAACTCTAAATAAAAGTGCACATCTGAAGAAAACCGCAACACAAAAACGCACACTTAAATTGACATAAAACCGGTGCCCACTGGAGCACACGTAGCCTATGGGAAAAGAGCAGACAGAAATTATTACGGACACAATCTCCCAAAGGGGAGAATTATAACAGGAGAGCACTCTTACTTGATGAGCAGAGGAGCCTGGCAGGAAACTTCTGCGTGGACCAGGGGAACAGGGAGAAGACGGTGACCTGGGTGGGCGTCCAGCGTCTTCTTGGTCAGGTGAGTGTGGTCAGCTCCGGAGTATACACCACGAAGGTGGGCAGCAAACCTGAAGAGACAGGAGGACAAAGGGGTGAGAACATAGGTCAACTGAGAGGTAACACGGTAAAAAGGCTTGAGACATTTTCTCGGTGGCAAACCTAACAATCCAGCAATGAGTTCTCCACATGCTGGCCCTTAAATATGCTGGGTCATCAGGACGCAGCAGATGTGTAATCACGCAGGTGTGGCTGATACTCCGGAGGTGAGAAGACAGGAACAGGAGGGCAGGGGGAGCACGCTCGCCTGATCATCACAGTGCCCCCTCCTTAAGGGGCGCCTCCTGGTGTCCCACTGGGCTTGCGTGGATGAGCCTGATGCAATGCCCACACCATCCGTTTGTCCAGGATGTAGGATCCTAGAATCCAGGACCTCTCCTCTGGACCGTACTCTCTCAGTCGAGTAGGTACTGGCACCCACGACCCTGTCGACGGACGTCCAGGATCTTCTCCACTGTATATGTGGTCTGGCTGTCAATGACCTGGGGGGGGGGGATCCGGAGGAGGGCAGAGACGACTGGCGGAGAGGGGCTTAATGCGGAAGACGTGAAACGTCGGGTGGATCCGCATTGAAGGTGGCAGGTCCAACCGGACAGTGACGTCGTTGATGAGCCGCTTGATGGTGACTGGGTCCAGATAGCGGGGGGAGAGCTTCCAAGACTCCGTCTTGAGCTGAATCTATTTGGCGGACAGCCAAACCTTCTGTCCCACCGTGTACTTTGGTGCCGGCGCGCATCTGCGGTGAGCATATTGTTGATTGCGCTCCGCAGAGCAGAGGAGGGCAGCTCTTGTGGCCCTCCACAGACGGTGGCAGCGGTGTGCATGGACCTCCACGGATGGGATGGTGAGTCCCTTCTCTGCCATGGGCAGCAGAGGTGGTGTGTAGCCCATCAAGGCCTCGAACGGTGTGAGCCCAGTAGAGGAGGAGACAGCCGAATTGTGGGAATACTCCACCTAGGTCAGGTAGGAACTCCAGGTAGATGGATTTCGGGATGCTACGCACCTCAGGGTGGCCTCCAGAGACTGATTGGCATGCTTGGCTTGACTGTTGCTCTGCGGATGGTATCTGAACGTCAGGCTGGCAGTAGCACCCAAAAAGCGGCAGAATGCCTTCCACACCTGGGATGTAAATTGTGGCCCCCGGTCCGACACGATGTCCAATGGTATCCCATGCAGCCGGATGACATGCTACGTCAGCAGGTCGGCCGTCTCTGTGGCAGATGGTAGTTTGCGGAGAGGGACCAGATGGATGGCCTTGGAGAACCAGTCAATGATGGTGAGGATCACCGTGTTGCCTTGGGATGGAGGGAGGCCCGTCACGAAGTCCAAAGCAATATGTGACCACGGACGACTCGGCACTGGGAGGGGATGTAGGAGGCCACCTGGGGGGGGAAGAGTCTGATTTATTTGTGGCGCAGATGTGGCAGGCCTTGACAAACTCCCGCACATCCCTTCCGAGTGTGGGTCACCAAAACGCTCTCCTGAGCAGCTCAATTGTTTGGGAGATGCCAGGATGACAGGCGATTAAGCTAGTATGCCTCCACTTAATCACCTCTCCACGTAACACTGAGGGGACATACAGTCGGTCAGGTGAGCCTTCCTCCGGGATGGGTTCCGATGACTGAGCCTGTTGGACCCTCTGCTCAATCTCCCACGAGAGTGTCCCAAGAAAGTAGGAGGAGGGGAGAATAGTCTCCGGAGGAGACGCAGCAGCTGCAAAGGAGGAGGTAGAGGAGGAGGAGTCGGAAGAGAACTGGCGTGAGAGAGTGTCAGTCTTGGCATTACGGAACCCTGGTCAGTACGAGATGGACAGACTGAACCTATTAAAGAACAGGGCCCACCAAGCCTGCCGTGAATTCAACCATCTGGCCAATTGAAGATATTCTAAATTTTTATGATTGGTCCAGACAATGACCAGTTGGCTAGTTCCCTCCAGCCAGTGTCTCCACTCCTCTAACACCAACTTAATGGCCAACAGTTCGCGGTCCCCAACATTGTAATTCCTCCTGGCTGGCGTTAGCTGCTGGGAGAATACGCGCATGGATGGAGCTTCTGGTCGGAGGAGGAGCGCTGGGAGAGGACAGCGCCCACCCCCAAATCGGGAGCATCCACCTCACCCACGGACTGTGCCGTGGGATCCACCTGCGCCAGGACGCACGCATTGATGGACAGGCCTTTCAGGGTCACAAAAGCTCATTCAGTGTCCTCGGAACACTTGAACAGGCTTTTGGTCGATGTCAACTGTGTAAGCGGTTGCACCACCTTACTATAATCACTGATAAATTGGCGGTAGAAGTTGGCAAAGCCCAGGAAGCATTGGAGGTCCTTCCTGGACTGGGGAGTAGGCCAGTCTACTACCGCCTTAATTTTCGCTGGATTGGCCTTTACCATGCCCTTGGCAATGATGAACCCCAGGAACGAAGTTGAGTGAGTGGAAAATTCGCACTTCTCCACTTTCACAAAAAGCTGATTCTCCAGTAGCCGCTGCAGGACAGACCAAACGTGGACTATGTGCTCCTCCAGTGTGCAGGAAAAAAATCAGAATATCATCCAGAAAAACTGGTTCACCATATCTTGCAAGACGTCATTGATTAACTGTTGGAAGACGGCAGGGGCATTGGTCAGCCCGAATGGCATGACCAAATATTCAAAATGGCCCAGCGGTGTTTTAAATTCAATCTTCCATTCTTCTCCCTCACGAATGTGGACCAAGTGGTATGCATTACGGAGGTTGAGCTTGGTGAAAAAATGCGCTCGTTGGAGTAGCTCAAACGCTGAATTGATAAGGGGCAGCGGGTATTTATCCTTATAGGTAATTGCGTTAAGCTCACGGTAATCTATGCACGGCTGCAGTAACCTGTCCTTTCTCCCTACAAAAAAGAACCCAGCGCTAAGAGGGGCGGATGACGGACGAATAATGCCGGTGCTGTGGGAATTTTTACTGTAGGTCTCCATCGCTTCCCTCTCCGGCCCAGATAAACTGTAGAGCCAGCTGGATGGCAGCCACGCTCCCGGGAGGAGGTTGATAGCGCAGTTGTAGCCCCGGAGAGGTGGTAATGATAGGGACCTGGACTTGCTAAAGACCTCTCCTAAGTCATGATAGACCTCGGGCACGGAGCTGAGATCCGCCGGCTCAGGCGGAGGGGAGGAGATCAGGAGAGACGGCGAGCATGCGACCAATCTGAGACACGATGAGAGACAGAAAGCGCTCCAGGATGAAATGGAGTCCTGACTCCAGTTTAAAATGGGGTTATGAATGTGGAGCCACAGATACCCCAGAATCATGGTAGTGGTCGATTGAGGCAAGACATAATTTTTTTTGATTTTGTATACTTTATTGATCCTCAGAGGGGAAATTGAGTGCATCCACCTGGATGGATGAAGCAGCCACAGTAAGGCGCTATCCCTTTACCATTCACACACACATTCACACCTAGGGCCAATTTAGAGTCTCCAATTAACCTAACCTGCATGTTTTTGGCCTGTGGGAGGAAACCGGAGAAATCCCGGAGTAAACCCACGCAGACACGGGGAGAACATGCAAACTCCACACAGATCACTGTTGGTCAGGGGCTGGGATCGAACCAGGGATCCCATGGCCAAGGGTGAGTTGCTGTGCTGGCGCAGTGCTAACCACTGCGCCACTGCACCACCCCAAAATTTTGCAGTAACATGCTGTGTAACGGAATTACCTAAATCTGAATAGTCTCACGGTGATTACCAGACAGAATGACCGAAATGGGCTCAGTCTGTTTGGTAATCGCTGCGATAATGCTGCCTGAGACTGCCGAGACAGTCAAGGGTGTTGGGACATTCCTGGTAGGGATCTGCAATTTTCGGACTATGGCCTGTTGAATGAAATTTTGCTCCGCTCCAGAATCAACCAGGGTGGAGGTTTTGAACTTGGCCCCCGGTAATTGAATGAGGACTGGAAGTTCAAAATGGTTGGGAGGATTTTGCCAGGATCCTTCCAACAGACCCCCCATGGTTACTGATAGGCCGGATCTTTTGGGTCTCACGGGGCATTTTGAGACTGCGTGGCCTGTGACCCTGCAATACATAAACGCCCCCGCCCTCTCTCGACGCTGACGCTCCTCCAGAGTCAAATCTGACCTACCGAGGGCCATCGGCTCGTAGAAGGCCAGCGGAGCTAAGCCAGAGGAAGGGGTAACCGGCCGGGGAGCGAACAGAAAGGCAGTGGCTTTCTGTTCTCTCGTTCGTTCCCTAAACTGGTTGTTGAGGGCCACAGCCTGCGTGATAAGCTCATCCAAAGAGGAGGAGGACGCACGGATAGCCAGCTCATCGCAGAGATGTGAATTCAGGCCCCAGAGGAAGGTGCTGCAAAGAGCAACGTCATTCCATCCAGAGTCTGCCACAGCGACCCGGAACTCAACAGATAAATCGGCCACAGACAGGTCTCCCTGCTGAAGCCCCATCAGTTGGCTAACTATATTCCCCTCGCTCTCTAAATGGTTGAAAGCCTCAGAGAACTCACTCACAAATCATTCAAATGAATACAGGGGCCCGTCCGGGCTGCTCAAGACGGACTGTGCCCACTTGAGCGGCCAGTCCCGTAACAACAAGGTCATGAAGTGAATCTTTGCCGAATCCTCCCTATATTCCCCCTCCACCTGCTGGAAATACAACCGGCAGTGCAGAAGGAACCCTTTGCACCCCCCCCACACACCTCCCCCCCCATAGGGGGCAGGCGTTGGAATGGAAATGTTCCTGTGGATGGCATGCGCTGCCAGAGCAGCAGGTGCAGGAGGAGGCACCACACAAGGAAGCCTACACAGGTGCTCAGTAGCGGTCGTCAATTGCTGGGTGATGGTTTGTAACTGTTCAAAAAGAAACATGACCTGATGCTCTGTGGCATCCAAGCGTGGGAGCGCTGATTGTTCGCCTGGCTGAGTGCCCGCTGAGCCTCGATCCTGGCTGGATCGTTCCGTCATGATTCAGTGCAAGTGAGGCTCAAACGCAGAGTTGCCAGAACAAACACTCAGACTCTGATGTAAAAATTCACCAGTTTATTGTAAAAAGTAAAACTAACACACAACTCTAAATAAAAGTGCACAACTGAAGGAAATCGCAACACAAAAACGCACACTTAAATTGACACAAAACCGGTGCCCGCTGGAGCACATGTAGCCTACGGGAAAAGAGCAGACAGAGATTATAAGGTTCAGAATCTCCCAAAGGGGAGAATAATAACAGGAGAGCACTCTTACTTGATGAGACAGAGCAGCCCGGCACGGAACTCCTGCGTGGACCAGGGGAATAGGGAGAAGACGGTGACCTGGGTGGACGTCCAGCGTCTTCTTGGTCAGGCGACAGTGATCAGCTCCGGAGTACACACCGCGAAGGTGGGCAGCAAACCTGAAGAGACAGGAGGACACAGAGAACACAGGTCAACTGAGAGGTACCAAGGTAAAAAGGCTTAGTCGTTGTCTCAGTGGCAAACCTAACGATCCAGTGATGAGTTCTCCACACGCTGGCTCTTAAATATGCTGAATCATCAGGACGCAGCAGGTGTGTAATCACACAGGTGTGGCTGATACTCCGGAGCCGAGAAGACAGGAACAGGAGGGGAGGGGGAGCATGCTCACCTGATCATCACAGTAAGTCTCAACCGGCTCTTTAGTTTGCAACCCACTAATATGCTTTTGTCTTTAACTGCGACAAAGGAAAAATAATGTCTATTTCCACAAAAACAAAATAGCTTCATTTTTTCCTCCACTCAGTAATTAAGACTCACAGGCTCTCTGCAACAGGTCATGTTGACTGACGGCTGCGTCAGCTACGTAGGGTCAGTTTGTATATTCATTTATTTGTGCTAAAAAATATCTATCCATATTAATAAAATGAGTAACAAGTAACGCATCTGATCAAATTTCAGTAACTGTAACGCATTACTGAATTTTTAAACCGTAATTCCGTTACACAGCATGTTACTGCAAAAGTAGCGGCATGAAGGTGCTTTCACACCAAATGCGAACGGACAGCACGAATGTATACAAAGTCAATGGAAAGAGGCGAGCACACGCGAAATTGCTCATTCACGCTATCACATCCGAGGGATAGTGCTAGCTTGAGATTCTGCCATCATGAGAGTAAAAGTATCAAACATTGGAGAGTAAACCAGTTTGAAAATGAGACTGCCACTCACCTGGAGACAGAAGGACCAGGAGCTCTTCAGCTGAATTGGGATGTCGGAGTTATTTACCCATGGATTCCTGCCACATACGTGCTAACAAGGCTAGCAAGCTAGCAACGGACACACCCATCATCTTGTAAAGTTTTGGAGACAGGGACAACTTTTTCAGATTAGCCCTCCGTCAGATAATGTAAACTGAAGCATGACGTTATTTTGGGGATTTCCACAGTAAGTTGAACACTGCTGCAGAAGTTATAAAGGCAACTTCGTCTGTCTGCATCTCACTCAGATGGTGAATTGAAGTCTATTCATGTGTTTACATTGAGTTATAATGTAATCATGCTGTGCAAAAAATTCGCCCGTTCACGTTTGGTGTGAAGGCACCTTTACAGTAATGCGTTACTCTCAACGCTGATAACTAATGACTGAAAGAGTGGTTTTCTTTCAGCCATTATTTAAACTTAAAAACTAGACACTCTGATCTCACCTCATTCCGTCTTTATACTCCATAGTAAAATCTGTAATATTGTGGGCTATATTAATCATATATTCCATAACCTACATATGTTGAAGCATGTGAGAATGTTTGGTGATTACATATGTAAGGCGACTTCACACCTCTGAAAGGACAAAGACTCTCAACCGCCAGTGAAGAACAAAGACGTTCCCAGACACTGCGGTGGAGACCGGAGGAGCTGCCCTCACCCCCCCAGAGCGAAGAGAGGAAGTACCGAGACAATGGGGGGATTATGATAATGAGGGATATCAGCCTTTGATATGCATGTCTTTTGTTGTGTGCAAGTATAAAGTCAGAGAGCCGGAGGTATTCGGTCTCTTTTTCCTTCTGCTGCTTCTGCACTTAGATGAGACTTGTTAGGAGAGCTGATAAATAAACTTTGGTTTATATATCATACCGCCTCGTTCTTTCAAGCTCTTCTACACTGGTGACCCCTGACGCGAGTATGGACCTGAGGCGTTCCCCCGCAATCGACTCATCTGTGGCGACCCAGGCAGACGCCAGCACCCATGCAGACAGGGGAACAGATGGACGACGTTCCCCCCCGGCAGAAGGGATTGAGAGGGCTCAACCGAGCACCAGCACCGCTGAGAGAGCCGAAGCAAGGCACTCTCACCCTGCGGTCACATCAGTGACGGTCTACACGAATGCCGTCGCTGTCACGCTGCCGGACTTCTGGCAGGAAGACCCCGCCTCGTGGTTTCAACAAGCTGAAGCCCAGTTTACACTGGCGGGCATCACGGCTGACGATACGAAATTCTATCATATCGTCTCCAAACTCGACGCCGCCACTTCGAGGTGTGTGCGGAGCATGATCCGGCGGCCGCCGGCCCAAGACAAATATGAAACACTGAAAGCAACCATCGTAGCAAATTACGTCCCCTCAGCTGAAGAGAGAGCCGAGAAGATCCTGGCGGTCTACGGCCACAGAGGGTGCAAACCTAAAGCCCTCATGGAGGATTTGCTGCAGCTTAAAGAGGAGGACAATGACAACTTCCTCTTCCAATTCATATTCCTCAGCACGCTGCCGCCACACATGAGAGGGACGCTCGCCAACATGCGATGCAACACCCAGCAAGACTTCCGCGTGCTCGCCAACGAAGCTCAACGGCTCGTCAACGCCTGCAAGGAGCAGACACCCACAGCAGCATCCGCAGACCTCAACGCTGATGCCCAGAACCACGAAGAGCCACAACCCACTGAGCAGATCCAGCCCGCGGTGACAGCGACACGGCCAAAACGTAACAGACGGAACGACGTCTGTTATTATCACCACCGCTTCGCCGAGAAGGCCCGCAAATGCGTTCCCCCCCTGCAAATTTACGATTTCGGGAAACGCCAAAGCCGAGAGCCGTTAACGGCAGCGGTTCTCGGTGAATCAGAATCAGAATCAGAAAAAGATTTATTGCCAAGTACTTTAACAGATCACTGATAACATACGAGAGAATTTGACTTGACACAGAAAATGAACCTGCATTTCCGTGACGCGGCATGCGTCTGAAACGCGCCTGTCAACAGAAGGGTACAGATAGCATATGAAATAATACAATAGGAAGGAGCAAAAAAATCATTGATTCAGAATACTGGTCACATGATCAATATTATGATTACAAGGAAAAAAAAAGCCCTCAATACACATCAGCGGACCAAGAGATTTCACAGGACACAAAGAGAGCAGTGAGTGAATCTTGTTTGTCAGTTTGTGGATCAATATGAGTGTAATGTTGAAGCAAGTGCTGTATCAGTAAGAACAGCAAGGACACTTTGGCAGGAGATGTTTTGTCTGGCTACTGGCAATCGTCCTTGGCAATTGTCCAAGCAGCTGCTGTCCAAGGCCTTGTGCTCAGTGTTTTGAAAAAACAGACTGCAGACAATCAGGAGGATTTTTGTAAGGGAATTGAGCCAAATAGAACTGATCACAGAGAAGGAACTTTATATTTCTTCTGCAGATTCAGTACTTAATCCTTCATTGCGGGGCGTTGAGTCCGTCGTGGATAGACCTAAGCGTAATCATGATGTAATCCACCTTCCGAGACAGTTCTCCATTTGTCGCTATCAGGGTCTTCTCCATTTTTTCAATTTGATGGATGCACCTCGCCTGGCCAGCATTTTGATAGGTTGTATCCATCTTCAGCAATTTGCGGTACACCAGGACAATCCCAGTTCCAATCAGAACGATCCCAATCACCATTATTACGAAGACATACAAATCTTCAATATCTTCGATAGAGAGATTAGTCAGGCACAAGATCCTCCAATTACTTGTGTCCCGTAAATAGCCCGCTGGAGCCGTCCCTGCGGGGCAAACAGCTTCCCCCGGAGCACTTTTCCTTGTTGAAAAAATAGTGTCAATTGCGTTCAAAGCCCAGCTTATTAATTCCATAATTTCTTTCGATAATCAGCAGTTAGACGCAGACAGACAACAGCAAGCTGGGATCCAGTTAGTTGGGGAGGTGGGGAGCTAGAGCAGAGAGAGAAAAGAAGCGTCTGCTCTCCTTGGAGGCGGAAGTTAACGGCAGCGGTTCTCGGTGAGAAGAGTAAGCTGTTATATGTGACGGATGGACACACCGGCAAGCAGTTCCTTATTGACACAGGAGCTCAACTGAGTTTTGTCATGCCCTCCCAAGCAGATCGAGCCATGGGCACACGGGGCAACGGAGCGGTGGCAGCCAACGGCTCCAACATTGACACCTTCAGCGAAAAGAGCCTGCACCTCCACATCCACGGCCGCAACTACAGATGGACATTTGTTGTAGCGGCGGTGAGGTTTAACTTGTTAGGCGCAGATTTTTTGTGTGCACATGGGTTATTAGTGGATCTAGCGAATAGACGCTTGGTTAACGCACTGTCTTTTGCTTCTATTCCCTGCTCAGCCCGAGTTTCTCCACCACCTGTGCAGGCCAGTGTCACCACGGCAAGAGGTAAGTTTGAGCAACTCCTCACCCAATTTCCAGCACTCACAATTCCCAAATTCTCAGCCACTGTGGCTAAACACGGGGTTGAACACTTTATTCCCACAACGGGCCCACCCGTATTTGCCAAAGCTCGCCACTTAGACGCGGCCAAACTCACCATAGCTCGGGACGAGTTTACTACCCTTGAAAAATTAGGCATTGTTAGACGCTCGAAGAGCCCTTGGGCCTCACCACTTCACATGGTTCCCGAAACCCGACGGTTTTTGGAGACCGTGCGGAGATTACCGCAGATTAAACAATGCGACAGCGCATGACCGCTACCCAATTCCTCACATTCAGGATTTTTCACTACATCTGGCGGGTGCGCGCATTTTTTCAAAAATAGACCTGGTCCGCGGTTATCATCAAGTCCCAGTTTGAGCAGAGGACATTCCTAAAACAGCGGTAATAACCCCTTTCGGCCTTTTTGAATTCCTGCGGATGCCTTTCGGCCTCAAAGGCGCCGCTCAAACTTTTCAGCGGATGATGAACGCGGTATTACGCGACCTTCCTTTTGTTTTCGTCTACCTCGACGACATGCTGGTAGCCAGCTCGTCTGAGGAAGAACACGAGCAGCACCTCACTACGGTTTTTCAGAGACTAGAAGAGCACGGGTTAATAATCAATCCAGCCAAATGCAAATTCGGTGTGTCACAAATTGATTTTTTAGGACACAGAGTCTCTCCGAACGGGGCAGTTCCACTTCCAGACAAAGTTCAAGCGATAAAAAGTTTCCCACGACCACAAACGGTCAAATCGCTGCAAGAATTTTTAGGAATGGTTAATTTTTACAACCGTTTCCTCCCCCACGCAGCTCAGCTCATGCAGCCCCTATATGACGCACTCAGAAAAAAGAAAGCTTCCAACGCGGTCGAATGGACCCCGGAGCGTGAACACGCCTTCACGGAAGTAAAGAGCGCCCTAGCTAACGCCACATTGTTAGTTCACCCCGATCCCTCGGCCCGCATTGCGCTAACCACAGACGCTTCGGACCTAGCTATAGGGGCAGTTGTAGAACAACATGTCAGCAAGATCTGGCAACCTTTAGCATTCTTCAGCAAATCGCTAAATCAAACCGAGCGTAAGTACAGCACTTTTGACAGGGAGCTGCTAGCGCTTCATTTATCCATCCGCCACTTCCAGTTCTGGTTAGAAGGGCGGAGTTTCACGGCTTTTGTAGAGCACAAACCGCTCACCTTTGCTATGGCTAAAATTTCAGAACCATGGTCAGGCAGGCAACAAAGACAGCTGGCTGCGATTTCAGAGTTCACCACAGACATTTGACATGTGGCAGGCAAACTTAACGTGGTAGCAGACTGCCTCTCTCGCGCTGTGACATCACCAGAGCGCGAGGAGACAGATTATACTGCCTCAGCCGCAGAACTTTTCACTAACGCGGACACATACGCAGCACCTATCCATGCAGGGATAGATTATGCAGCCATGGCAGAGGAACAAAGCAGTGACGCGGACGTGCGCGCACTCCTGCCTGGACCAACAGGGTTAAGGCTGGAGGAAAAGGGTTTACGCGACGGCGTGCCCCCCCCAATATGCGATATTTCAACCGGCCGACCTCGCCCGTTAGTCCCAGCTACATGGCGCCGCCGTATTTTCGACTCAATTCACTCCCTCGCGCACCCAGGTGTGCGCGCCTCGGTTAAAATGGTCGCCGAAAAGTTTGTGTGGCCAGGCCTGCGCAAAAACGTAAAAGAATGGGCAAAAACTTGCATTTCTTGTCAGCGCGCCAAAATACACAAACACACTAAAGCCCCTCTGGAGCCTTTTCCAATCCCTGCTAGAAGGTTCGACCACGTTCATGTCGACCTTGTGGGGCCACTACCTTCCTCCCAGGGTTTCACACACCTGTTAACAATGATAGACCGCACCACGCGCTGGCCAGAAGCAGTCCCTCTGGCGTCAATCACAGCGGAGGAAGTCGCTCGCGTTTTTTTGACAAACTGGGTGGCACGTTTCGGCGTCCCATCGGACATCACGTCCGATAGAGGACCTCAATTTGTCTCAGAGCTTTGGTCAGCCATGTCCAGCAGCTTAGGGGCAACAATTCACCGCACCACCGCTTATCACCCTCAGGCTAATGGGTTATGCGAGCGTTTTCACAGGTCTTTAAAAGCCGCCCTCAGAGCCTCACTAACGGATACAAATTGGGTAAATAAACTTCCCTGGGTTTTATTGGGGTTGCGTGCTGCGCCTAAAGAGGATCTAGACGCCTCTCCGGCAGAATTAGTTTTTGCACAACCTCTCAGGCTCCCAGGTGAATTTTTACCAGAGAACCCAGAGCCAGGGCATCTTCCAGTCCCAAGGTTTTTAGGCAGCAACGGACCGGACTCTCTCCCCGGTCCAGCTCATCACTCCTTTCCACGGGTTTTTGTCCCTCAAGCTTTAAAGAACGCTGAGTTCGTTTTTGTTAGGCATGAAGCTTTAAAACCAACTTTCCGCCCAGCATACGATGGGCCATTCAGAGTGCTGGAACCTGGTGATAAACACTTTGTGCTTGATTTTGGGGATAGAAAAGAAACAGTCAGCATTGACAGACTTAAACCTGCCTTCTTGTTGAAAGACGAGCCTGCACAGTTGGCGAGAGCACCTCGGCGGGGTAGACCCC
Source organism: Pholidichthys leucotaenia (assembly GCA_020510985.1). Classification (NCBI taxonomy): domain Eukaryota; kingdom Metazoa; phylum Chordata; class Actinopteri; order Cichliformes; family Pholidichthyidae; genus Pholidichthys; species Pholidichthys leucotaenia. Next base: position 258,730,165 of record CM035838.1, read on the forward strand.
CCAAGAGAAAAGACTCAGCCCCCCTGCAGGGAACAATTAACCACTCTCCTTCCCACGCTGCAGATTCCTTACAAGAAGGTCCCAGCAGGATGCCTAAACGAACCCACAGCAGTTTTGGGAGAAGATTAAAACCCAGACAGCACAGGGACTGATGCAAACTACTCCACAGTTGTTCACTAATTGTGCCGTAACAGTTTAGGACTGACTTGTGATTTTACTATGCTGTTATGATTACCACTGAACTCTCTTAGGAGCATGGCTGCTGGAAAGTTTCTTCTGTGGCAAGAGGTGTAACAGTTAGTATGTCATAGTAATTATCTTAAACTGTGAATTTTTCTATTGTCCTTTCTTAGTCGTTTGGGGGGGCTGTGGGCTATATTAATCATATATTCCATAACCTACATATGTTGAAGCATGTGAGAATGTTTGGTGATTACATATGTAAGGCGACTTCACACCTCTGAAAGGACAAAGACTCTCAACCGCCAGTGAAGAACAAAGACATTCCCAGACACTGCGGTGGAGACCGGAGGAGCTACCCTCACCCCCCCAGAGCGAAGAGAGGAAGTACCGAGACAATGGGGGGATTATGATAATGAGGGATATCAGCCTTTGATATGCATGTCTTTTGTTGTGTGCAAGTATAAAGTCAGAGAGCTGGAGGTATTCGGTCTCTTTTTCCTTCTGCTGCTTCTGCACTTAGATGAGACTTGTTAGGAGAGCTGATAAATAAACTTTGGTTTATATATCATACCGCCTCGTTCTTTCAAGCTGTTCTACAAATATCACAATAAGGGGGATAATAAAGAAACTTCAGTGCGAGGTAACAGCATACTCTATGTGAGCTCTGATTGAGACAGCTGCTTAACCTGCTGGAATGGAACTTAGCAAGTCTAAGAACATGATCGAGATCAGTTAAAAAGACTCTAAAAAATCATAATAAAACCTGGGGTTAAGGCTGTCGCGTTAGAGGAATTTTCCCTGTGGTGACAGTGGACAGCTCAACACCACGGTATGCAGTATTATTGCAAATGTTTTTAGGACCCTGTGGTCTCATAATTTAAACAGGGTTTATAATTTATGTGGCAAACGATGGAAGCTGTGAGAGACTCACTGCAGCTCCGCTCTCAACTTTATGTGTGTGTGTGACAATTGTGCAGAGCTCCGCTCTTTCTACAGGCAAGAACTGCTAATTCTGTTAAAAAAAAACAAACGACCATTTTCCTAAAGCAGTGGCGGTAACTACGGGGTGTGTGGACTGGAGACTGCAACGACATTCAGCTTATTTAAGCAGGACAGCCTCCATACAGGACCCTGCATGGCTCTTGTCACCGTGATTTTTGCTGCTGTCCGAAAAAACACGTTTGGAGCTCATACACAGGAGCATACACAGTCAGGATCATACACACTCCGCTTGGAAGGAAATAACACGCTTTGTGCCCTTTCAATGCTCACTGTTATGGCTGTATTTAGCAAGGAGTCCAAACACTTTCACCACTAACTGCCTCCTGGAGTCCGTCTGGGGAGAGAGTGCCCCAAACGGTGCTGCCGCCGTCAGCACCTGGCGGTGGCAGCACTGGGTGCTGTGGAAGCTTCCAGAGTACCGCGTGCAAACATGCTGTTGGCAATAAAAATACACTTCATTTAACAATTTATTTAATAATCAACAGGGTCACATAAGTGAACAACAAGATATAGCCACACACACAAGAAAAGTGAACACCGCGGTTGTTGCGGTTGCTTGTTTTCCTCTGCGGTAGGCATGTCCATAGTGCAGTATTACATAATTGCGGTTATCGCGACAGCCCTACCTGGGGTCATATTTAACAATTGTCAAGCAAACCTCTAAAATGCCAGAGTCATAAAAGGTGTCTGTTTACCATGTTTAAACACAGCACGAATCCAGGCCGCTTTGCTTACCCTGGCTGCTGCTCCATTTTAGCTGCTTCTCTCATGTTGTCAGTACATGAACGTGTACTGACGAGCAGACTGAAACCCTGGCTGCTGTTTCATTCAGCTGCCTCTCTCACATTCTCATCAGTTCAGTCAGTGAGCGTACGGAAGAGCAGTGAAGGAGTGAGCCCGCCTGCTCAGTTCAGACGTGTTTTTCAGTTCACTGAGCTCCAGTACAGCACTGAGTGATTCAGTGTACGAATCTTTAGAACAGATTTTTATAGTAAATGAACCAAAGTGATTCCCACCCCCTCAACCTCTTCCTGCACAGAGCTTTTCCCGCACCTCACTCCCAAAGCCAGCCAATCGCCGTCTGGTTCCATTACGCACGAAACACACCGGCCCATGCGCCCATGATCCACGGTCGTTCAATGTGATGGAACTTGGAGCGGAGCACGTGTGGGCACCCAGCACAATGCAGACTGATAATATTCATGCTCAGCAGGGATTGCATGCAAACAGAGAGCCCCTTGGGGGACAACCAGTTAATCACACGATTGCTATGTATGGACTGATATCAATATGTAAATGTGCCTTGCATTCTCTTTTGTCCTATTGTTATACATCCCCGGAGTAAGGAGAGGAGTCTGGCACCAGTTAATCAAAGCAATTGATATGTATTGACTGTTATGTATATCAATATGTAAATGTGCCATGCATTCTCTCTTGTCTGTATAAATGTGCTGACTTGACATGCCTTAGGGAGCTCACTCACAGCACACTGACAACAGCGCACACACAGCACACAGTGCTGCAGTGTATCTCATGATGATGGAGGAATAAAACTCTTAAACCTTCAGCTCGCCGTGTCTTGCCTGAACTTATTCGTTCCTCCACACTGGAGGAACGAATAAGTGCATTTTAGTGAACTATGGATCCCATCACTAGTTTAGGTAAATGACTCCCCAACGGGTCTGAGCACCATTTAAAGGTTCCGGGAGAAACCAAGGGAAGAACTGGATGGAGGGAGTGCTATTGGTAGTTTTAAAGGTGTTCACTGGTTTAGGCTTAATATTAATAAAGTTGATACATATTGATTTGGTGTTATGTATGTATATAATATTTACTGCATTGGTAATTATTTAAAATTATTTTTTTGCATATTTGATATTTTGTAGTTGTATAGAGTTCCTCTCTGTCTTGGTAAGTAGGTCAGGCTCGTCAGAGAAAGTCTATAAAAGGTAGCCTACCACTTATTATGGGAGAGAGTGTTGCTGAAGCTGCATGTGAGTTGGTCTGCCAACTCACATGCAGCAAAGTTTGCCATTATTGAAGAATTTGTAAAATAAAATAATCTGTGAGCACTGATGATCTGCCTCTCTGGTCATCAGTGTGAACATCCATTCACAGTGCATCCGAAAAGTAGTGATGTTATGCTCGACACCGCCTACTTGACCCTGATTTGAGCAATATGAAACGGAAGTGTCGTGAACTGTGTCTCGAGCGCTGTTTCAGCACGCCCACAGTCACATGACTGTAGCAAGCGAGGCCTTCTTATGTTGGTCACATCACGTGACTTGAGGGCTTGCGGGAAGCTTGAGAGGGGTGGGCATTTGAATATAAGTCAGGGAGAGTATTACACAAGTTAAAATTAGTTTTAGTTTCAGTAACAAACAAAAACACATTACATTTACTAAATATTACAAAGAGATACATGCATACACACTCATTCACACAAACACAATAGAAAGATAAGAGAGTTGTTTGTGGTTGAGAGAGTGTCCTTTTTTTGAGAGTATAAGGCTGGAGTGGGCAATCAATTGCCATGGAGGGCCATTCCACAGCAGGTTTTCTATTCCACCCAGTCTCTTTCAGCAGGTGTTTTCACTGATTAGCAGTCCTTGAAGCTGATCAAAGCAAACACCTGTTGAAGAGACTGGGTGGAACAGAAAACCTACAGTGGAATGGCCCTTGCTGCCCCCTGGTGTAAAGTGTGTTTTTGTGAGTAAGTGCATGCGTGTAAGTGTAGTAAGGGAGGGACATGGAGGAGCAACCTCATTTTTTGAGCCACGATTTAAAACATTAGGTTCTAGCAATGAAACACGTGCACAAGAGGCTATGTCAAAATTGACTGCTGAATGCACTGCAACCATGAGGATGGAGAGGGCAATACCATCAACATAACAGGTAACCATTTATTATTCCATATTATTATTGTGTTTTCCAAACCTCTCTAGATACAAGTATTAAAATGTTCTCAGCTCCATCAGTCAGCAGCAGAGGAAGAACCTGGATCTTCAGCAGAAGGCAACTTGTGGGACCTTTTGGATAGGAGAGTTGGTTTGTATTATGTTATTACTTTAAGCATAATTTTCTTCTTATTAAAGATTGCTAATTATATTTGTTTTTCTTTTTGTTTAGGTGAAACACAGCACTCTCAAAGTGCAACAGCAGATGCCACAGTGGAAGTTCAACATTATTTGTCTGAGCCCTACCTCTCCAGAGGAGAAGACCCGCTCTGTTACTGGGCAACACACAAAACCATTTACCCAAACCTTTACAAGATCGCAAAAAAGTATATCCACATGCCAGCAACATCAGTGCCATGTGAGCAGGTCTTCTCCAAAGCTGGAGAGGTAGTAAGCCACAAGAGGAGCAGACTGAAACCACACACTGTTGGAATGCTTCTTTTTTGAATAAAAATCTTGAAACACTCCCCATTTAATTTACCGGAGTGGTGGCCTAGTTGCTAGAGTATCTGCACCACAACCGGGAGGTTGGGGGTTCAAATCCCAACCGGGTCATACCAAAGACCATAAAAAAAAAGGATAATTCTCGCCTTCTAGCTTGGTGCTCAGTGTAATAGAATGGGGGAAGGAGAAGTTGTGTGTGGTGGTGCCTTTCATGGCTGCAACCCCTCTGGTTCTACATGTGATTAATATTGGAGATAGGAGAAACGTAATTTCGTTCTACTGTACATGATTGGCTGTATGGACTGAATGACAATAGAGATGGCTTCTTCTTCTTCTTAATAACACTCCCCAGTTGCAGAAGCCCCAGCAAGATCCCTGATGTCCCATAACATAAATTTTCCCATCTCCCTCTACATACTATATACTGTATATACAGTATATATACTGTATGTATATACAGTATATATATACAGTGGGGCAAAAACGTATTTAGTCAGCCACCAATTGTGTAAGTTCTCCCACTTAAAAGATGAGAGAGGTCTCCAATTTTCATCATAGGTATACCTCAACTATGAGAGACAAAATGAGGAAAAAAAAAAATCCAGAAAATCACATTGAAGGATTTTTAATGAATTAATTGGTAAATTCCTCAGTAAAATAAGTATTTGGTCACCTACAAACAAGCAAGATTTCTGGCTCTCACAGACCTGTAACTTCTTCTTTAAGAGGCTCCTCTGTCCTCCACTCGTTACCTGTATTAATGGCACCTGTTTGAACTCGTTATCAGTATAAAAGACACCTGTCCACAACCTCAAACTGTCAGACTCCAAACTCCACTATGGCCAAGACCAAAGAGCTGTCAAAGGACACCAGAAACAAAATTGTAGACCTGCACCAGGCTGGGAAGACTGAATCTGCAATAGGTAAGCAGCTTGGTGTGAAGAAATCAACTGTGGGAGCAATTATTAGAAAATGGAAGACATACAAGACCACTGATAATCTCCCTCGATCTGGAGATCCACGCAAGATCTCACCCCGTGGGGTCAAAATTATCACGAGAACGGTGAGCAAAAATCCCTGAACCACATGGGGGGACCTAGTGAATGACCTGCAGAGAGCTGGGACCAAAGTAACGAAGGCTACATCAGAAACACACTACGCTGCCAGGGACTCAAATCCTGCAGTGCCAGACGTATCCCCCTGCTTAAGCCAGTACATGTCCAGGCCCATCTGAAGTTTGCTAGAGAGCATTGGGATGATCCAGAAGAGGATTGGGAGAATGTCATATGGTCAGATGAAACCAAAATAGAACTTTCTGGTAAAAACTCAACTTGTCGTGTTTGGAGGAGAAAGAACACCATACCTGCTGTGAAGCATGGGGGTGGAAACATCATACTTTGGGGCTGTTTTTCTGCAAAGGGACCAGGACGGCTGATCCGTGCAAAGGAAAGAATGAATGGGGCTGTGGTATATATTACTCATATATTCCATACCTACATATGTTTGAACATGTGAGATGCTTAGTGACTGCATATGTAAGGAACTTCACACCTCTGAAAGGACAAAGGAATCTCACCCGCCGTGCGAAGAACAAAGACGTCCCAGGACGCGACGGCGGAGACCGAGGAGTCACCCTCACCCCCCCAAGGCGAGGAGAGGAATTCCCATCACCTCCCAAGAAGAGGAGAGGAGATAACAGGACAATGGGGGGATTAAGATAACGAGGGATATCAGCCTTTGTAATGCTGTCTTTTGATGTGTGCCTGTATTTAACCAGCGAGCTGGCAGAACTCTCTCTTTTTACCTTCTGCCACGCTCTGCACCTGATGAGACAAGTTAGGAGAGCTGAATATTAAAACGCTGCTTTTAAACAAAATCGCCTCATTATTTCCAGCTCCTCTACACTGGTGACCTTGACGCGAGTATGGACCGGAGGCGTTCTTCTTCAAGCGACTCAGGCAGACGCCGGCAACTACGCAGACGAGGGAGCGGACGAACAACCGTTCCCTCCGGCAGAAGGAATTGAGAGAGCTCAACCGAGCTCCAGCACCGCCGTGAGAGCCGAGGCAAGGCACCCTCACCCGGCGGGCACAACAGTGATGGTGTGCACGAACGCCGTCGCTGTCAATCTGTCAGACTTCTGGCGAGAAGACCCCGCCTCTTGGTTTCAGCAGGCTGAAGCCCAATTCATACTGGCGGGCATCACGGCAGACGATACGAAGTTCTATCACATCGTCTCCAAACTCGACTCCGCCACTTCGAAGTGTGTGCGGAGCTTGATCCGGCGACCACCGACCCGGGACAAGTATGAGACACTCAAGGCGACCATCGTGGCGAACGACGTCCCGTCAGCAGAGGAAAGAGCCGAGAAGATCCTGGCGGTCTACGGCCACAGAGGGGGTAATCCGAAGACCCTCATGGAGGATTTGCTGCAGCTCAAGGAAGAGGACAATGACAATTTCCTTTTCCAGTTTATTTTCCTCAGCACGCTGCCGCCACACATGAGAGGGACACTCGCCAGCATGAAGTGCAACAGCCACCAAGACTTCCGCACACTGGCCAACAAGGCTTACCAGCTCGTCAACGCCTGCAAGGAGCTGACACCCACAGCGGCATCCGCAGACCTCAAAACCGACGCCCCGAGCCATGGAGAGCCACAACCCACGGAGCAGACCCAGCCCACGGTGACAGCGGCACGGACCAAACGTAACAAACAGAACGACATCTGTTATTACCATCACCGCTTCGCTGAGAAAGCCCGCAAATGCGTTCCCCCCCTGCAAATTCACGATGTCGGGAAACGCCAAAGCCGAGGGCCGTTAACAGCAACGGTTCTCGGTGAGAAAAATAAGCTGTTGTACGTGACGGACGGACACACAGGCAAGCAGTTCCTCATCGACACAGGAGCTCAGCTGAGTTTCGTCATGCCCTCCCACGCAGATCGAGCCATGGGTACCCGGGGCAACGGAGCAGTGGCAGCCAACGGCTCTGACATCGACACATTCGGTGAAAAGAGCCTGCACCTCCTCATCCACGGCCGCAGCTACAGATGGACATTTGTTGTAGCAGCGGTGAGTTTTAACTTGTTAGGCGCAGACTTTTTGTGTGCACACGGGTTATTAGTGGATCTGGCAAATAGGCGCCTGGTTAATGCACTATCTTTTGCTTCTATTCCATGCTCAGCTCGAGTTTCTCCACCACCTGTGCAGGCCAATGTCACCACGGCAGGAGGTAAGTTTGAGCAACTCCTCACCCAATTTCCAGCACTCACAACCCCCAAATTCTCAGCCACTGTAGCTAAACACGGAGTTAAACACTTCATTCCAACAACGGGACCTCCCGTTTTTGCCAAAGCTCGCCGCTTAGACGCGGCCAAGCTCAACATAGCACGTGACGAGTTTGCAACTCTAGAAAAATTGGGCATTGTTAGACGCTCAAAGAGCCCCTGGGCTTCACCACTTCACATGGTTCCAAAATCCGACAGTTCTTGGAGACCGTGCGGAGATTACCACAGATTAAACAACGCTACAGCGCATGACCGCTACCCAATCCCTCACATTCAAGACTTTTCACTGCACCTAGCGGGTGCGCGCATTTTTTCAAAGATAGACTTAGTCCGCGGTTATCACCAGGTCCCAGTCCGAGCTGAAGACGTTCCTAAAACGGCGGTTATAACCCCTTTCGGCCTTTTCGAATTCTTGCGAATGCCTTTCGGCCTCAAAGGTGCGGCCCAAACTTTTCAACGCATGATGGACGCGGTCCTACGCGACCTCCCCTTTGTCTTCGTCTACCTCGACGACATGCTGGTAGCCAGCTCGTCTGAAGAGGAACACGAGCAGCACCTCACTACCGTTTTTCAGAGGCTGGAGGAGCACGGGCTAATAATCAATCCAGCCAAATGCAAATTCGGCGTTTCGCAAATTGACTTTTTGGGACACAAAGTCTCCCCGAAGGGGGCAGTTCCGCTCCCAGACAAAGTTCGTGCGATAGAAGGTTTTCCACGGCCCCACACGGTCAAATCGCTACAGGAATTTTTGGGGATGGTTAATTTTTACAACCGCTTCCTCCCCCACGCAGCTCAGCTCATGCAGCCCCTATATGACGCGCTCAAAAAAAAGAAAGCTTCCAACGCGGTCGAATGGACCCCGGAGCGCGAGCGCGCTTTCGAGGAGGTTAAAAACGCCCTAGCTAACGCCACAATGTTAGTTCACCCAGATCCTGCGGCCCGCATCGCACTAACCACAGATGCTTCGGACCTGGCCATAGGGGCAGTTGTAGAACAACTTGTCAGCGGGGTCTGGCAACCTTTAGCATTCTTTAGCAAATCGCTAAACCCAACCGAATGCAAATACAGCACTTTTGACAGAGAGCTGCTGGCACTTCATTTGTCCATCCGCCACTTCCAGTTTTGGCTAGAAGGGCGGAGTTTCACGGCTTTTGTAGACCATAAGCCGCTCACCTTTGCTATGGCTAAAATTTCAGAACCATGGTCAGGCAGACAACAAAGACAGCTGGCTGCGATTTCAGAGTTCACCACGGACATTCGACACGTAGCAGGCAAACTTAACGTAGTAGCAGACTGTCTCTCTCGCGCTGTGGCACTGCCAGAGCGCGAGGAGACAGATTATACTGCCTCAGCAGCGGAACTCTTCACTAACGCAGACACATACGCAGCACCTATCCATGAAGGGATAGATTATGCAGCCATAGCAGAAGAACAAAATAGCGACGCGGACGTGCGCGCACTCTTGTCTGGACCAACAGGGTTAAGGCTGGAGAAAAAAGGGTTACGCGACGGCGTGCCCCCCCTAATATGCGATATTTCAACTGGCCGACCTCGCCCGTTAGTGCCAGCTACTTGGCGCCGCCGCATTTTTGACGCAATCCACTCCCTCGCGCACTCAGGTGTGCGCGCCTCGGTCAAAATGGTTGCTGAAAAATTCGTGTGGCCAGGCCTGCGCAAAGACGTAAAAGAGTGGGCAAAAACGTGCATTTCTTGTCAACGCGCCAAACTACACAGACACACAAAGGCCCCTCTGGAGCCTTTTCCAATCCCTGCTAGAAGGTTCGACTACATCCATGTCGACCTAGTTGGGCCACTGCCTTCCTCCCAAGGTTTCACACACCTACTAACAATGATAGACCGCACCACACGCTGGCCAGAGGCAGTCCCTCTAGCGGCAACTACAGCGGAGGAAGTCGCTCGCGTTTTTCTGACAAACTGGGTGGCACGTTTTGGCGTCCCATCGGACATCACGTCCGATAGGGGGCCTCAATTTGTCTCAGAGCTCTGGTCAGCCATGTCCAACAGCTTAGGAGCAACAATTCATCGCACCACCGCTTATCACCCTCAGGCTAATGGGTTATGCGAGCGTTTTCACAGGTCTTTAAAGGCCGCCCTCAGAGCCTCACTAACGGACACAAATTGGGTAAATAAACTTCCCTGGGTTTTACTGGGGTTGCGCGCTGCACCTAAAGAGGATCTAGACGCTTCTCCTGCAGAATTAGTCTTTGCCCAACCTCTCAGACTCCCAGGTGAATTTTTACCAGAGAATCCAGAACCAGCCCCAAGGTTTTTAGGCAGCAACGGACCGGACTCTCTACCCGGTCCAGCTCACCACTCCTTTCCAAGGGTTTTTGTCCCTCAAACTTTAAAAAAAGCTGAGTTCGTTTTTGTTAAGCATGAAGCCCTAAAACCAACGTTACGCCCAATATTCGATGGCCCTTACAGAGTGCTGGAACATGGTGACAAACACTTTGTGCTTGATTATGGGGACAGAAAAGAAACAGTCAGCATTGACAGACTTAAACCTGCCTTCTTGTTGAAAGATGAACCTGCACAGTTGGCGAGAGCACCTCGGCGAGGTAGACCCCCCCAAGGGAAAAGTTTCAGCCCCCAGGCAGGGAACAGATAATCTCTCTCCTTCCCACACTGCAGATCCCTCACAAGAAGGTCCCAGCAGGACGCCTAAACCAACCTACAGCAGTTTTGGGAGAAGAATTAAACCCAAGCTGCACAGGGACTGATACCAGCCACTTCACAATTATTCTCTAATTGTGCTGCAACAGTTTAGGACTGACTTATGATTTTACTATACTGTTATGATTACCACTGAACTATCTCAGAAGCATGGCTGCTAGAAAGTTCTTCTGTGGCAATAGCTGTAACATGTAGTATGTCGTAGTAACTGTTCTAGACTGTGAATCTTTCTGTTGTCCTTTCCTAGTTGTTTGGGGGGCCTGTGGTATATATTACTCATATATTCCATACCTACATATGTTTGAACATGTGAGATGCTTAGTGACTGCATATGTAAGGAACTTCACACCTCTGAAAGGACAAAGGAATCTCACCCGCCGTGCGAAGAACAAAGACATCCCAGGACGCGACGGCGGAGACCAAGGAGTCACCCTCACCCCCCAAGGTGAGGAGAGGAATTCCCATCACCTCCCAAGAAGAGGAGAGGAGATAACAGGACAATGGGGGGATTAAGATAACGAGGGATATCAGCCTTTGTAATGCTGTCTTTTGATGTGTGCCTGTATTTAACCAGCGAGCTGGCAGAACTCTCTCTTTTTACCTTCTGCCACGCTCTGCACCTGATGAGACAAGTTAGGAGAGCTGAATATTAAAACGCTGCTTTTAAACAAAATCGCCTCATTATTTCCAGCTCCTCTACAGGGGCCATGTATCGTGAGATTTTGAGTGAAAACCTCCTTCCACCAGCAAGGGCATTGAAGATGAAACGTGGCTGGGTCTTTCAGCATGACAATGATCCCAAACACACCGCCCGGGCAACGAAGGAGTGGCTTCGTAAGAAGCATTTCAAGGTCCTGGAGTGGCCTAGCCAGTCTCCAGATCTCAACCCCATAGAAAATCTTTGGAGGGAGTTGAAAGTCTGTGTTGCCCAGCGACAGCCCCAAAACATCACTGCTCTAGAGGAGATCTGCATGGAGGAATGGGCCAAAATACCAGCAACAGTGTGTGAAAACCTTGTGAAAACTTACAGAAAACGTTTGACCTCTGTCATTGCCAACAAAGGGTATATAACAAAGTATTGAGATGAACTTTTGTTATTGTCCAAATACTTATTTTACTGAGGAATTTACCAATTAATTCATTAAAAATCCTTCAATGTGATTTTCTGGATTTTATTTTTTTTATTTTGTCTCTTATAGTTGAGGTATGCCTATGATGAAAATTGGAGACCTCTCTCATCTTTTAAGTGGGAGAACTTGCACAATTGGTGGCTGACTAAATACTTTTTTACCCCACTGTATATATATACATACATATACATTCATGTGAAAAAATTAGGATACCCTGTATAAACCTGTGTTTTTTTTTGTTTTTTGTTTTTAACATATTTGGACATATGGATATTTAATATCAGTGTTTATAATACTGGGAGATTCGTGTAATACAACTAAATAATTAAAAATGAATTAAAAACTTTTTTCAAATTTTCTGTAAAATATAATTCTAAACAAATAGTGAGGAATAAGTTAAGATAACTCCCCCCCCATCTTTTTTAGGACACCCCCGCATTCATTCCCACTTAAAATGGCTAAAATAAATGTTAAAAAATGCAAATAAAAACAAAAACAAGGTTAGACATAGATATGTGAACATTTCTTAATAAAGAACTGAATATTTAATGGGGTATCCTAATGTTTTCACATGACTCTATATATATCTCAGAGGTTTTGTTCACTGAAAATTGTCCTTCGACAGAATTTTTTCAGCAGTGACTAAAAATTCTGAAAGCTGTCTATCATTTGATAGATTACATGGAGAATGATCTAATTAAAGTCAATTAAAATGACAGATAACAGACTGACAGTTTTTACAAGCCTGTCTGAGAAAATGACAGATAAAAAAAGTTTAGTGCAACCTGATATAGAGAGTTAAGGTTTTTCCAGGTCTTTTTTTATTTTTATTTTTTTATTTTGTATACTTTATTGATCCCCAGAGGGGAAATTGAGGGCATCCACCTGGATGGATGAAGCAGCCACGATACGGCACTATCCCTTAACCATTCACACACACATTCACACCTAGGGCTACTTTAGAGTCTCCAATTAACCCATCCTGCATGTTTTTGGCCTGTGGGAGGAAACCGGAGAAATCCCGGAATAAACCCACGCAGATACGGGGAGAACATGCAAACTCCACACAGATCACTGTTGGTCAGGGGCTGGGATCGAACCAGGGATGCCATGGCCAAGGGTGAGTTGCTGTGCTGGCGCAGGGCTAACCACTGCACCACCGCACCGCCCCAAATGAGGTCTTCCACTCAGATGCAGTTCTGACACTCAGTCAACAGATGGCACTCTTTATTAAATGCTTCATAACACTGTGTCGATCATGAAGCAATTGTCTTAAAGTTGTTCATTGTTTCATGAGGCCTCAGTTTCACCATCACTACCAAAAAGTATTCACAGCGCTTCATTTTTCATTCATTTGTGACCCTTGCTGGCAAAATGAGTCGGAATGTGCACCGTGTCATTACAAGTTAAAGGCATGAGATGTCATAAATCATGACTCTGTTTGCAAGTGGCAAGTCCCAGGAAAACCCCCATGAGTGCCTAAACCTAAACCTAGCCAAAATATAAACAAATTGGCTTTTTCTGGGTCAGTTTTTGCACACTTCCTACAAATTAAATATCATTTTGAAGATCTTTCAATACAGAATATATATAAAAAAAACGTTACCTCAGTTTTGATAATTTCCTCAAAGTAACTCATTTTGCCAGCAGGGGTCACATTTTGGTATGTTACAGCCTTATTCCAAAAATGGATTAAATTATTTTTTTTCCTCAAAGTTCTACACACAATACCCCATAATGACAATATGAAAAAAAGTTTTTTTGAGATTTTTGCAAATTTATTAAAAATAAAAAACTAAGAAATCACATGTATATAACTATTCACAGCCTTTGCCATGAAGCTCAAAATTGAGCTCAGGTGCTTCCTGTTTCCACTGATCATCCTCGAGATGTTTCTACAGCTTAATTGGAGTCCACCTGTGGTAAATTCTGTTGATTGGACATGATTTGGAAAGGTACACACTTGTCTATGTAAGGTCCCATAGTTGGCAGTGCATGTCAGAGCACAAACCAAGCATGAAGTCAAAGGAATTGTCTGTAGACCTCCGAGACAGGAGTGTCTCAAAGCACAAATCTGGGGAAGGGTACAGAAAAATTTCTGCTGCTTTCAAGGTCCCAATGAGCACAGTGGCCTCCATCATCTGTAAATAGAAGAAGTTCAGAACCACCAGGGCTCTTCCTAGAGCTGGCCGGCCGTCTAAACTGAGTGATCAGGGGAGAAGGGCCTTAGTCAGGGAGGTGACCAAGAACCTGATGGTCACTCTGTCAGAGATCCAGCGTTCCTCTGTGGAGGGAGGAGAACCTTGCAGAAGGACAACCATCTCTGGAGCAATCCACCAATCAGGCCTGTATGGTAGAGTGGCCAGACAGAAGCCACTTCTTAGTAAAAGGAACATGGCACCCCACCTGGAATTTGCCAAAAGGCACATGGAGGACTCTCAGACCATGAGAAACAAAATTCTCTGGTCTGATGAGACAAAGATTGAACTCTTTGGCGTGAATGGCAGGCATCATGTTTGGAGGAAACCAGGCACCGCTCATCATCAGGCCAGTACCATCCCTACAGTGAAATATGGTGGCAGCAGCATCATGCTGTGGGGGTGTTTTTCAGCAACAGGAACTGGGAGACTAGTCAGGATTGAGGGAAAGATGAATGCAGCAATGTACAGAGACATCCTGGATGTCATCCTGGATGTCAACCTGCTCCAGAGTGCTCTTGACCTCAGACTGGGGCGATGGTTCGTTTTTCAGCAGGACAACAACCCTAAGCACACAGCCAAGATATCTAAGGAGTGGCTTCAGGACAACTCTGTGAATGTCCTTGAGTGGCCCAGCCACAGCCAGGACTTGAATCCAATTGAACATCTCTAGAGAGATCTGAAAATGAGCACCGACACTTTCCATCCAACCTGATAGAGCTTGAGAAGTGCTGCAAAGAGGAATGGGGAAGATGGGTGTGCCAAGCTTGTGGCATCATATTCAAAAAGACTTGAGGCTGTAATTGCTGCCAAAGGTGCATCAACAAAGTATTGGGCAAAGACTGTAAATGCTTACAGCCGTGGACAAAATTGTTGGTACCCCTCTGTTAATGAAAGAAAAACCCACAATGGTCACAGAAATAACTTGAATCTGACAAAAGTGGTAATAAATAAAAATTCTATGAAAATTAACCAATGAAAATCAGACAGTGCTTTTGAATTGTGGTTCAACAGAATTACTTTAAAAACAAACTCATGAAACAGGCCTGGACAAAAATGATGGTACCCCTAGAAAAGATTGAAAATAACGTGACCATAGGGAAATGTTCAACCAAGATGTGTCCTTTAATTAACATCACAGGTGTCTACAAACTTGTAATCAGTCAGTCGGCCTATTTAAAGGGTGACAAGTAGTCACTGTGCTGTTTGGTGACATTGTCACGCGGTGACCCTCGCGGGCCACCATAAGATGGCAAAAGTCGCCAGTGAGTTTTGCATTGATGTTTAATACACAAGACACAAGACAATAACACAAACTATGAGCCACTGAGGCAAAAACACTCGCTACAAAGGGCATGGGATTGTAGGGCTACACCCAGCCACCTATGATCTAAACAAGAACAAGGACAAGACTATAAACACGAACCTTGATGCGAATGCTGATGTCTCACAAGAATCTCTCAGGATGTTTTGACGCTACTGCTGCATCAACCTGCTGTCAGCGCCCGCTAATAAAGCCGGCCACTAATGAGCAGTGATGCAGAACAGCTGATCGGCTTTGACAGCAGGAAGCTCCACCGAGCGCTGTCACAATAAGAGCCCGGGGAGCCAGAATGTAATCCGCTGCTGTCAAAGCCGGCAGAGATGATGCATGGCCCGAGCGCGGATGAGATCGGCGCTCAGGTCATCACAGTACCCTCCCTCCGAGGGCGGGCTCAGAACGCCCATAGACATCCAAGCCCCACCCTCACCCCCTCCAGGGTGGACGGATGGGGCAGGCCCGGCGGGAGAGGATCAAATCACAGACCGTGAACCAGGGCACAGACAATCAGGAAAAAAAAAAAAAAAAAAAGACTCCAAAATACATGAAACACAGTTACACAGGCACGATAACGGGAAAAAATACAACCCTCCTTAAGGCACAAATCAAGATCAAGACAAGGCAAAAAAAAAAAAACACCATACAAAGCACGATAAAAAATACCACACTCTTAAGTCACAAAGCAAATACAACACAAGACAGAAAAAAACCCAGAACAATTACAGGGCCAAAATACCACCACAAATGACCTCTACTCCCGACAGTTCATGACGATGACGACCGGCGGAGACCATACGCCACAAGAACAGTTCTGGCGGTCTCCCAGCGTCCAACGGCCGACGGGTGGCCATGGGGGGGGCGGAACATGACCGGGCGGCTTACCACAGTCCCAGGCCCGGAAAGTCCACTCCTCCGGTGGCCGAACCAGATTGCCCAGTAATACACACAACATGTCGGGTGGCCGACCCAAGGCGCCGAACCGGCCAAGCAGTTCCTCGGGCGGTTGACCCGCGTCCCTCAGCCACCAGAACCGGGGGAAAACAGCCAGTGGCAGCCTCCCTGGCGAGGACAAAACATGGGAGAGCCGGGGCGAGCGAAGAAGGACCCCCACGGCCCCCGGCGATGATGAGCAGGGGCGATGACTCCGAAGATGGGAATGATGGCGAAGATGAGCCCGTACTAAGTCAGGTGGTGAAGGGTCTGCAGCTCCTCCACCGTCCTCAGACCACACCGGCACTGCACCTCCACTGGATCCCGATTGGGTCCCGGCTGCATCCACGTCGGACCCCAATTGGGCCAAAACAGCACCTGCGGTGAACCCTGATTGGGCCTCAGGCACACGCACGTCGGACCCTGATTGGGCCAAAGCAGCTCCCACGATGGACCCCGATTGGGCCTTGGGTGCACCCATGTCGGACCCCAATTGGGCCACAGCAGCACTCACGAAGGACCCCGACTGGGTCGGCGCTGCACCGCTGACAACCTCCGTCCCCGAACCAGGAACCTCCAACACAGCAACCACAACTGGCTCCGCACCAGTGACTCTGCAACAAAGCTCAGAAGACAGAGAAGAACCGGGATCAGAACCACCGGCAGCGACAGAGCCCAGCGAGACGAGCTCGGGCGCAGCAGGCGGCTGCCCCTGACTCGCCTCCCCGAGAGGCAGGCAGAAGTGCTCCAAGACCGAGAAGAGAAACACAAGATAGAGCACTTGCTTGCACTCGGGTTCTGTCGCTGTCCAGGACTTCGTCGATCCAGGTTCAGGGCGAAGATGTTCGTCCACAGGCTCCCACTCAGCTATGTCGGGCCCCGCAGCTGGCATAATGGTTTCCGCAGCCTGAGGTTCCTCTGACGCTGACGTCCAAGCCGATGACCCGTATGGCGTGGGGGCAGGGGACCCTTGACCCACTGGCTCGGACCGCTTAGGCGAGGAGACCCAGGGACGCTTCACCGTCGGCACAGGCTCCAGTCCACAGTCCGCTCTTCTCCTCTGTCCACGGCATGGCTGCGGGGCTGGATCCAGGCTCTCCAGAACTGCAGCCCCCCCCCCTCGTCCGGTGATGTAGGCCTGGCGTCGTGGACTGCTCAGCGGAGGGAGACACAGAGGCAGCAGGTTTGGTTATCACAACTACAGCAGGTGGTAGGAGCTTGGAGGACTGCAAACCCCAACTCCGCCCCCAGGAGTCAGACAAGGCAGATCACAATTATCATGTAAAGAATGAACTTGCACTTGCCTTTCTCCCGGAGGGAGGATGGTGCCTGCTGTAGGGGACGTAGTTCCTCCCTCTCCCCGCTGGATGGCGACAGAGGGCCCCCTGGAAGGACGAGGAGGAGCCGCTCTCAGAGGTCCGCTGACAGGCTTTGCCGGCAGCGGGTCCAGCCGGGGATTCTGCTGAGGTTCACCTTGGCTGTGGCGCCAACGTCTTCGACGGCCCCCAGATGGCGCAAACTCCTGGACTGGATCCGGGACAGGAACGGGATTCCAACGCGGGGAGCGAGGATGCCTCCTCCTCTGCTTCCTGCCGTCTTCCTCCTCCAGCCCACGGAGTATCTCGCGCTGTTTGGTGAGTTCAGCCCTCCTCGTCATCACCTCCGGGTGGTCGTCGTAGTAGAGAGGAAGGTTGTCCAGAAGAACCTCAGCGTAGTCCAGGTGCCAGCGCATGTAGTTGGAGTCGTCGTCAAAAGTAGCGGCGAGGAGCGTCCCGTCGACATACTCCAGTGCGCTTGCTAACTCCTTGCCCAGGCGCCGACCGCGGCCCCTGGATGACGGCATTCTCCCAGAGTGAACACCCAGACAGGGAAGAACAACAGTCCAATTTACACAAAAACTCACCGGGACGGCGTCTCGGTGTGGCGTCTCTGTTTAGATGCCTTGGCAGTAGTATACTGTCATGTGGTGACCCTCGCGGGCCACCATAAGATGCCAAAAGTCACCAGTGAGTTTTGCATTGATGTTTAATACACAAGACACAAGACAATAACACAAACTATGAGCCACTGAGGCAAAAACACTCACTACAAAGGACATGGGATTGTAGGGCTACACCCAGCCACTTATGATCTAAACGAGAACAAGGACAAGACTATAAACATGGACCTTGATGCGAATGCTGATGTCTCACAAGAATCTCTCAGGATGTTTTGACGCTACTGCTACATCAACCTACTGTCAGCACCCGCTAATAAAGCCGGCCGCTAACGAGCAGTGATGCAGAACAGCTGATCAGCTTTGACAGCAGGAAGCCCCACCGAGCACTGTCACAATAAGAGCCCGGGGAGCCAGAATGTAATCCGCTGCTGTCAAAGCCGGCAGAGATGATGCATGGCTCGAGCACGGACGAGATCGGTGCTCGGGTCGTCACAGACATGGTGTGTACCACACTATGGTGGTACACACCTTTGCTTCCTCCATGGACCAGAGGAAGCAAAGGAGAGAGTTGTCTCAGGAGATTAGAAAGAAAATTATAGACAAGCATGTTAAAGGTAAAGGCTATAAGACCATCTCCAAGCAGCTTGATGTTCCTGTGACTACAGTTGCACATATTATTCAGAAATATAAGATCCACGGTGTCATATAATGTGAACACTTATATGTGGTGGTGTGTCTTTAAGGACTGTGGTGACGTCACGGGTCAGAGAGGTTTTTCCACGGAAGGAATAGGAAAAAAGGCTATGTGCTAATGTTGCTGCCTGTTAGTGTTTCCCACACCTTGTGTTAATAGAGAACTTTGTTGAAAACCACTATTCGTGCGGACCTCAGTTCTTTACATGGTGTCAGAAGTGCTTGACGGACGCTTCGCTTCAGAAAGATGGCCAAGTTTAAACCCCCGGAAAGTTTTTCTTTTGATCGTCCAAACGAATGGGCAGACTGGAAACAACGCTTTCTGCGTTTTCGGATGGCTACAAAACTGTGTAAAGAGGACGGCGAAGTTCAGGTCAGTTCACTGATTTACGCCATGGGCCCTGAAGCTGAAAACATCTTCAAATCTTTCACCTTTACGGAGGAAACGGATCAAAAGAAGTTTGACGTCGTGTTAGGGAAATACGACGAGTACTTCTATCCTAAACGGAACGTGATCCACGAGTACGCTTGTTTTCACCAGAGGATGCAGCGGCCTGGTGAGAAAGCGGAAATGTTTATCAGAGCCCTTTATGAGATGTCAGAACACTGTGACTTTGGTGTAAACAGAGACGAACATATCCATGACCGGATTGTTGTGGGCATCCTCGATAAAGAACTGTCACGTAGATTGCAGCTAATGGCTGATCTAACACTTGCCCAAACTATTCAAACAGTTCGCCAGTCCGAGGAGGTTGCCCTCCAGGTTCACCAGCAGGGGGAAGCACACGCTACGGTGCAGGAGATCCAAGGAAAAGCAGCAGGCAGAGGAAGGTCTAAATGGAGACCTAAGAGGAAAGAGAGTGGAGAGCAGAGACTCATGGTGTGGAAGATGTGGAAAGTTAAAACACAGAGATCCTGAAAAGTGCCCAGCCATGAAGTCAACATGCAATAAGTGTAAAAAGGTGGGTCACTGGGAAAAGAAATGTCACAGTAAATCAGTCAGAGAAGTCACTGAAGGGACAGTTTCCCAGACACCATATTTTTTGGGCGCAGTCACAAAAACAGACAGAAACGATGACCCATGGACCATACAGTTTACAATTGGAACAACACCAGTCAACTTTAAAATTGATACGGGTGCAGATGCAAACATTATGGGAGAAAAGACATTTAACAAGCTAGTTCCTAAGAAGAAATTAGAGCCATCTAATGTCACACTGTGCAGCCCGGGTGGTCAGTTGGGCTGTATAGGAAAATTTCAAGCCTTCACAGAATACAAGGAAAAACCATATACTTTTCCTGTGTATGTCATCAGTGGCAATAATGCAAACAATTTGCTGGGCAGAGATACAGCAATGTCAATGGGGCTTGTGAAGCGTGTCGAAGAAGTTCACAAAGCATTTGGTGAGCATGGAACACTTAAAACAGAACCAGTTAAAATCCTGTTAAAAGAGAACGCTCAGCCATACACAGTGCACACTGCCCGTCGTGTCCCTTTGCCACTTTTGCAGAAGGTTAAGGAGGAATTGCAGCGTATGGAGGAGAATAATGTGATTGAAGCTGTGATTGAGCCTACAGATTGGTGTGCACCAATGGTGCCAGTCCCAAGGAAAAATGGAAAAGTGCGGATCTGTGTTGATTTAAAGAGGTTAAATGAAGCTGTACGAAGAGAGAGGTATGTTCTTCCTACTGCAGAGGGAATCACCGCAAAACTTAGTGGAGCAACCATATTCACATCATTAGATGCTGCCTCCAGGTTTTGGCAGATTCCTCTCCATCCAGAAAGCAGTAAATTGACAACCTTTATCACACCCTTTGGGAGATATGCCTTCAAACGTCTTCCATTTGGGATCACAAGCGCTCCTGAAATTTTTCAGCGCAAAATGATAGAAACCCTCAACGGCCTGGAAGGCGTGGCTATCTTTATGGATGACATACTGGTGTATGGGGACACTCCTGAACAGCACATCCAGCGTCTCAGCAAGGTACTGGAAAGGATCGAGTCAGCCGGACTTAAACTGAACAGAGAAAAATGTAAGTTTAGACAAAACAAGCTTCACTTCTTGGGCCAAGAAATCGACAAATCAGGCGTGAGACCCGACCCTGATAAAGTCAAGGCAATCTGCGAGCTCCCTCCACCACAGAACGTGCATGACCTCAAGCGTGTCCTGGGCATGTTTAACTATCTAGGGAAATATATCCCAAATCTGTCGACAGTGGGCCAGCCACTATATGAACTGTTGAACTCCAAGTCAGTGTGGATGTGGGACCATTCTCAGCAGGAGGCATTTCAGTGCATCAAAGACATTCTGTTTACTTCTCCAATTCTGAAATTCTATGATGTGAACCGACCTACTGCCGTATCAGCCGATGCCAGCAGCTATGGTATAGGTGGAGTACTGCTGCAACTGCATGATGGGAACTGGAAACCAGTGGCATACTGCTCACGTCGTCTGTCAGAGGCCGAGACTAGATATGCACAGATAGAGAAGGAGTGTTTGGCGAGTGTCTGGGCATGTGAGAGATTTGAGAAGTACCTCTGCGGTCTGGAAGACTTTAAGTTGGTCACAGATCACAAACCCTTGGTGCCACTCATGAACAAAAAGGACCTGGATGATGTGCCAATACGGTGCCAAAGGCTACTCATGAGACTTATGAGGTTCAAACCGATAGCCGAATATGCTCCGGGAAAGACCTTGGCAGTGGCTGATACACTCTCACGGAGCCCACTACAGTGCGTAGAAAATGAGACTGATATTCACTTTGATGTGGCGTGTTACATAGCAGCAGTCATTGATAACATGCCAGCTACTCCACATAAAATAGACACCATAAAGACCGCTACAGCAGCTGACTGTAACCTACAGTTGGTGTTGCAGTACATCAAGTCAGGATGGCCAGAATACATAGGCAATGTCCCAGCAGCTATCAGAGACTATTTTCCCATCAAAAATGAACTGTCTGAATGCAATGGAATTATCACCAGAGGAAGCCAAATGCTGATTCCAGATGTGCTCAGAGCAGACATCTTGGATCGAATACATGATGGACATCAAGGTCTGACAAAATGTAGAGAGCGGGCCTGCACATCTGTGTGGTGGCCTGGCATCTCATCTGAAATCAAACGCAAAGTCCATTCCTGTCAGGTGTGTCGTGAGATGAAACCTGCTCAGCAAAAAGAGCCTCTCTTGTCAACCCCTCTACCTGATCGGCCCTGGAAGAGACTTGCTGTTGACCTGTGTGAGCATAACAAGCACACTTACCTTGTTGTGTCAGACTATTTCTCTCGGTTCCTCGAGATACTTCATCTGCCAGTAACCACTGCTTCTCAGGTGATCTTAAAGCTGAAGGCAGTGTTCGCGAGGTTTGGTTGTCCAGATGTGGTTGTATCTGACAATGGGCCTCAATTCTCATGCCAAGAGTTTAAAAAGTTTGCAAGGGAGTTTGACTTTTTGCACATTACCTCAAGTCCACACAACCCTCAAGGGAATGGACATGCAGAGAGAGGAGTTCAAACAGCAAAACGAATCTTAAAGCAGCAAGACCCTTTGCTCGCCCTCATGTGCTTTCGGTCAACGCCCTGCACCACCACAGGCATGAGTCCCACAGAGCTATTTATGGGTCAAAAGATCAAAACAACTCTTCCTACGCTGGAAGTGAATCTTCAGCCCCGATGGCCTGATCTAGAAGTCGTCAGGAATAAGGATGCAATGGAGAAATAGAAACAAGCATTCTACTTTAATCAGCGCCATGGAGCTAAACCTCTACCTTCGTTAAAGCCAGGAGATTCAGTCCTCACAAAACTGGACCATCAGAAATCCTGGAAAACACCTGCTGTTGTCACTGGAGAAAGCATCACACCTCGCTCCTTTCTTATTGAAACACCCCAGGGAGCAACTTTGCGACACAACCGCCGTCACTTGCAACATGCTCCTGAAACAGCCAGAGATATACACTCTTCAGCTCCAAATGACCTGCAGCCAGGGATCGTCAAACAGCAGCCTGAAACTGCAGCTGCCGCTGACACTATTTTACCAGTATCCAGTGTCAAACCGCCAGACCCAAATCATGGACTGTTGTTTACCCGGTCTGGTAGAATGAGCAAATCTGTGCAAAGACTAGATTTGTAAAAAAAAAAAAAAAAAAAAAAAAAAAAAAAGGGAGAGAAAATCACGTGTTCACTGTGATAAGTGTGGCTATCTTGTTCAATAATTAAGCCATGGGCTGTGGGGAAGGATGAAATGAAAATGATAAAATGGTTTGAATTGAAAAGTTGAAATTTATGAAATGAGTTAATGTTTTGATGCTGATTAAGGATTTAATGGGTCAACGTTGATAAGCAGAGTTAATATTGGCATTATACTGATTTATTGAATGCAGTATCTCTTGATTGTTCAGTAATCTTCAGGAAATGTGTAGCTGTCCTGTTTTGTTATGAAAAAAAAAACTGAAAAAAGGGGGAGATGTCAAATAATGTGAACACTTATATGTGGTGGTGCGTCTTTAAGGACTGTGGTGACGTCACGGGTCAGAGAGGTTTTTCCACGGAAGGAATAGGAATTCCGAATTATTCAGAAATTTAAGATCCACGGGACTGTAGCCAACCTCCCTGGACGTGGCCGCAGGAAGAGACGGATAATACGAATGGTAACAAAAGAGCCCAGAACAACCTCTAAACATATTCATGGTGAACTCCAAGGTCAAGGTACATCAGTGTAAGATCACACCATCCGTCGTTGTTTGAGCCAAAGCGGACTTCATGGGAGACGACCAAGGAGGACACCACTGTTGAAAACAAATCATAAAAAAGCCAGACTGGAATTTGCCAAACTGCATGTTGACAAGCCACAAAGCTTCTGGGAGAATGTCCTATGGACAGACGAGACAAAACTGGAACTTTTTGGCAAGGCACATCAGCTCTATGTTCACAGATGCAAAAATGAAGCATACCAAGTAAAGAACACTGTCCCTACTGTGAAACATGGAGGAGGTTCTGTTATGTTCTGGGGCTGCTTTGCCGCATCTGGTACAGGGTGTCTTGAATCTGTGCAGGGTACAATGAAACCTCAAGACTATCAAGGTATTCTAGAGAAAAATGTGCTGCCCAGTGTCAGACAGCTTGGTCTCAGTCGCAGGTCGTGGGTCTTGCAACAGGATAATGACCCAAAACACACAGCTAAAAACACCCAAGAATGGCTAAGAACCAAACATTGGACTATTCTTAAGTGGCCTTCTATGAGCTGTGATCTAAATCCTATTGAACATCTGTGGAAGGAGCTGAAACATGCCGTCTGGAGAAGTCACCCTTCAAACCTGAGACAACTGGAGCAGTTTGCTCATGAGGAGTGGGCCAAAATATCTGCTGAGAGGTGCAGAAGTCTCATTGACAGTTACAGAAATCGTTTGATTGCAGTGATTGCCTCAAAAGGTTGTGCAACAAAATATTAAGTTAAGGGTACCATCATTTTTGTCCAGGCCTGTTTCATGAGTTTGTTTTTTAAAATAATTCTGTTGAACCACAATTCAAAAGCATTGTCTGATATTCATTGGTTAATTTTCATAGAATTTTTTATTTATTACCACTTTTGTCAGATTTAAGTTATTTCTGTGACCCTTGTGGGTTTTTCTTTCATTAACAGAGGGGTACCAACAATTTTGTCCATGTGTGTATGTACAGTATATGTGATGTCTTATTTTTTTATTTTTAATAAATTTGCAAAAATCTCAGAAAAACTTTTTTCATGTTGTCATTATGGGGTATTGTGTGTAGAATTTTGAGGGGAAAAATGAATTTAATCCATTTTGGAATAAGGCTGTAACATAACAAAATGTGGAAAAAAGTGGAGCGCTGCGAATACTTTCCGGATGCACTGTAAGGGGTTGGTATCATAATTGCCCTTTCGGGCAGAAATGAGGCACCATTCGCCTGCTGTGAGTTTGCTCATTTAATAAATAATAATAATGAACACAAATACCAGCCACGAAGGGCGAATACAAAAAGGCTATTTACAAAGACCACGAAGAGTGATTATAGAAAAATACAAATAAGGAAAAACCATGAAAGGTTACTTACAATTAAAGTCACGAAGCAGAGAATAAAGCACAGACTTAAACAGGAATCAGGCGTGGGGATTCCACATAAGGTGTGAGGTCGCAGCGAGGAATAGGCCTCGCCAGTGAGCTTAAATAATACCAGAGAAAAAAACAAAATGTGAATCAGGTGTGGAAGCATAAGTGAAAACGTAATCAGTGACACTAAACAGCTGTGACAGGCAGAAGTCCTGTCACGATGCTGTCAAAGTAAAAGCACAAATAATAAAGACAGAAAAATCAGGACTAAATGCATAAACAGAAAAGGATAATAACTAAAAGACCCGAGCACGGTACAGACCCGTGCTCGGCATCTTGACAGTTCCCCTCCCTGAAGGGGTGGATCCAAGACACCCCGCAGTAACATCAAAAGGAATGAAAATACCCCCCCCAAACAGAAATAACTTCAAAAACCGACCCCCAGAAGGGTGGGGGGGATCCAGGCCTGGAGGTAGAGACAAGAAAACAAAAACAACCCGAAAAAACACATGATCCACACACTGACAAAACAAAGTAGGAAGAAAACTTTGCAATACAAGATAAATAAGGAAACTGTTCTGGTGGCCTACCAGAGTCCCGGCTCCACCCGACCATCAGGTGGAAAAGGTTGGGCAGCCCACCAGGTGCTCTAGAGCCTCCAACCATGATGAAAAAGTCCATTGGGTGGTCTACCAGGGTTTAGAAGCCACGCCAGTAAATGAGAAAGTTTGGGCAGTCTCCCCACATCTCTGGGCCAACGGGTCGCAGTGCACCACACACCTCCCCCTGGAAGTTGCAGATGGACCCATTACTTACCGCGGCACCCTGGACCAAGGAAATGGACACCTGGCGTTGCTGCACCCTCTGTGGCCCCGGACTGAGGTGTTGCGGCACCCTCGGTAGCCCCGGACTGAGCCGTTGCGGCACCCTTGCTGGCCCCGGAGTGGGACAGAGCTGTGGCACCCTTGGTGGCCCTGGACTGGGACAGAGCTGCGGCGCCCTCGGTGGCCCTGGACTGGGACAGAACTACACCCTCGGTGGCCCCAGACTGGGACCGAGCTGCACCCTTGGTGGACCTGGACTGGGACAGAGCTGCACCCACGATGGCCCCCAGGCTGGAGCGTAGCACCCACAGCGGGCACACACTGGAGCGCCACACCCACGTGGGATTTGAGCTGGAACGCAGTACCCATGGAGACCCAGACTGAGGAGGAACTGCACCCTCGGAGGTCCTGCGCTGGGACGGAGCCTCCACAATGACCTCAGGCGGCAGACCCGAACCCACGGAGACCTCTGGCGTAGCTGGATGATTCTTGGTGACCCTGAGAGAAGACTCGGATAGAATAGGAAGAGGAACAGGTTCAGGGTCACCAGCGGAAGTGGAACCCGACAAGGCGAGCTCAGGCGCAGCTGATGGCTGCACGCGGCTCCCCCCACCAAGAGCCAGGCAAGATCTCTCCAATACAAAAACAACAAAAACAAAGGAGAGTACTTGCCTGAGCTCAAGTTCTACCGCCGTCTAGGACTCCGTCAATCCAAAAGATGATGTCTAGGGCCTGGCCCTCTGGAGGTCCAGCTCGGACTCTGCTGTGGTGGCCCCAACAGCAGGCATGATGGTCACTGCAGTCCCGGAACCCCCTGGCGATGTGACCCACGCAGATGGCTCACCCGGCATGGAGACAGGAGATCTGCTTCGTGCTGGTGCTGAATTCTGCACGGTTGAAGCCCGGGGACACTTCCTTGTCGGCTCAGGCTCCGGATTGCAGACAGCCCTCTTCCTCTGTCCGGACCATGGCTGCGGGGATGGAACCAGGTTTTCCAGGGCCACAGGCTCCTCCTCCGTCTGGTGGCTTAATCCCAGAACCAACGGACATTCAGGGGGTGTAGGAGGAGACACAGAGAGAGCAGGAAAAGATTTTGTGGCTGCAGCAGGTGGTGAGGACTCAGTGGACTGCACTAATTGAGCCTCACCCCCGGGAATCAGGCAAGGTAATTCATAAGATGGTGATATAGAGTGAAAAAGCACTTGCCTGTTTTCCCAGGGTACGATGGCTCCTGCTGCAGCAAGCCTAGTTTCTTCCTTCTCCATGACTGCGGTGATCATGGGCCCCTCTGGAGAACATGGAGGAGCTGCCCCTGCAGGCACGGTGATGAGCGGAGCCAGGGGAGAATCAGCTGGACTCACAACAGTCGAAAGTGACGCCGTGGTAGAGAAGGGAACAGCAACGGCCCAGGAAGAGGAAGCTGACGAGACAGCCAGCAAGGATAACCTAGAAGCAGAAGCTGTTGTGGTTCCTTCTTGGCACGGTGAAAAGGATGCAACTGGCTGAGAGATGGAGGATTTTCTCTGGCAGCCCGTAGCTGGGCAGTGGCGGGGGGTTTGCGGCGTCTTCACCCGGTGACTCTCCTCCATCCGATTCGATACAGCCGTATTACGAGGAGGAGTGGAGGTCTGTGCCGGGAACTGGCGTCTTGGAGCAGGTGAAGTGGGAGCTAGAGCAGGAGCAGGAACCTGGTGAGGAGTCGATTGGGCCGAAGCCCGGGAGTGTCTCCCCATCGGCACCAATCTTGGCTTCCTGGTGGAATTCTTCTCCAACTCACGGTTCTGCTGTTGCAGAGCCACCATCAGGGATATCCTCTCCCTTCCCTCAGCATGCTCCGAGAGGTGAGAATGTCACTGCAGAGCCGCCTCCGCGAAGTCCAGGTACCACAAAGCGTCTTTGGAAGTGGAATATTGTCAAGCTGTGGCTAGGAGGTCATCAATTTCCATTAGAGCCTGGCAGAGCTCAAACCCCAGGCTCAGTGGGTACCCCCTCCCAAACGATGCCATTCCCAAAAAGCAGGTACCCCCCCAAAAAAAGGGAAAAAAATAGAACAGTAGAAAAAGAAAAAGGCAAACTCACAGCCCCTGGCACCTACTGGCTGCGACCTATTGTCATAATTGGCCCTTTATGAATTATGAACACAAATACCAGCCATAAAGGGCAAATATAAAAAGGCTATTTACAAAGACCACGAAGGGTGATTACAGAAAAATACAAATAAGGAAAACCCATGAAAGGTTACTTACAATTAAAGTCACGAAGCAGAGAATAAAGTCTAGGCAGGGGGTTAATGATGACAACGCTTCACTTCCAGACAGGCTTAACGACTACTTTGCACGTTTTGAAGCATCAAACTCAACAATCAGAGGGAAGGCTGGCCCACCCCCACCATCGGTCAGACCAGCTTTTACCATCAACACAGCGGACACACGGAGGACCCTAACCAGAGTCAACCCATGCAAAGCTGCAGGTCCGGACAACATTCCGGGACGTGTGCTCCGAGACTGCGCGAGCGAGTTGGCAGATGTCCTGACTGACATTTATAACATCTCCCTGAGTCAGGCCATCGTTCCCAGATGCTTCAAGACCTCTATCATTGTACCGGTTGCAAAAAAAACAGTTGTGTCCTGTTTGAATGACTATCGTCCTGTTGCACTGACACCAATTGTGATGAAGTGTTTTGAACGGCTTGTCAAACCACACATTACAGCCTGCCTCCCTGCATCACACGACCCACTCCAGTTTGCATATCGTTCAAACCGCTCCACGGAGGATGCTGTAGTCACCACCCTACACTCTGTCATCACCCACCTGGACCAGAAAGACACCTACGCCAGACTCCTGTACATTGATTTCAGTTCAGCATTCAACACCATTATTCCCCAGAGACTGATGGAGAAATTACTCCTTCTCGGTCTGAACACCGCCACATGTCTCTGGATCCTGGATTTCCTGACTGAGAGACCTCAGTCTGTCCGGGTTGGAAACATCTCCAACTCTGTCACGCTGAGCACCGGATACCCTCAAGGCTGTGTACTCAGTCCACTGTTGTTTACACTTCTAACACATGACTGTGTATCCAGACACGAGGGGAACCAGATTATTAAGTTTGCAGACGACACCACGGTGGTGGGACTTATTCAGAGGGATGAGGAATCAATGTACAGGGAAGAAGTGAGAGACCTGGAGGGCTGGTGCAGGGAGAACAATCTGGTGCTCAACGTGGACAAAACGAAGGAGATGATTATCGACTTCCGGCGGTCACAGCCTGAACACGTCCCCCTCAGCATCGGCGGCCGTTTAGTGGAGAGAGTAGAGAACATCAAGTTCCTCGGAGTGCAGATCTCGCAGGACCTGACCTGGAGCAAGAATTCCTTGGAGATCAGGAAGCAGGCTCAGCAGAGACTGCACTTCTTGAGGAAACTCAAACAGGCCTCTCTCCCCATTTGCATCCTCAGGACCTTCTACAGAGGTGTGGTGGAGTGTTCTGACGTACTGCATTGCTACATGGTACTCCAGTTGCAGTATGTCAGACAAAAAAGCCCTGCAGAGGATAGTTAAGGGAGCTGGGAGGGTAATTGGAATCTCCCTCCCCTCTGTCCAAGAACTTTTTCAGAACCGTTGTAAGAGCAGGACACTGAACATTGTCAAGGACCGTTCTCACCCTCTGCATAAACACTTTGAACTTCTTCCATCTGGTAAACGATTCCGGAGCATCAGAGGCAGAACCACCAGACTGATCAACAGCTTCCTTCCACAAGCTGTCAGGATGCTGAACAGTTGACCCGGAATCTCTCATACACACTACTGCACCTACGGACATTTTGTATATTATTTGTATATTATAGTTAGTTTTTTTGTTTGTTTTTTTCTCCCCAAGTATGTCTCCTGGATGTGTGAATGGATGGGGGGGGGGGGGGGGTGGAGCTATGTGAGAGTGTGTCTTAAATCATGCTGCTTCTATTTATATGGATGCCGAGAGAAACGCAATTTCATCTTGCCTGCACTACAGCTGTATGTACAGCAATATGACAATAAAGTTTGATTTGATTTGATTTGATTTGATAAAGCATAGACTTAGACAGGAATCAAGCATGGGGATTCCTGCCTACACAAGGTGTGAGGTCGCAGTGAGGAATAGACCTCGCCAGTGAGCTTAAGTAATACCAGAGATAAAATCAAAATGTGAATCAGGTGTGGAAGCATGAGTGAAAACGTAATCAGTGACACTAAACAGCTGTGACAGGCCGCAAACAGACTTGACAGGCGGAAGTCCTGTCACGATGCTGTCAAAGTAAAAGCACAAATAATAATGGCAGAAAAATCAGGACTAAATACATAAACAGAAAAAGGATAATAACCAAAAGACCCGAGCATGGTACAGATCCGCACTCAGCATGACAGTTGGGAGCTCACAGGGGAAGTGACATAAGCAAGCTGGAAATGAAACAGAAGTTAGACATCAAGGGGGTACAATGACGGTATAAGCACACATGCCTCGACTGGAGGTGCTTTGTTGTGTGCAAAATGGTGAACCAATTGAGTTTTAGGCAGTATACTGTATGTTTATAGTATACCAAAAATAGTGACCAGCCACGGTGAACTCAGAGGAACTGACAGAGAAGACGATATGAAAAATATTTATCAGTAAGACACTAACAAATATGTATGTACAGAGCATTTCATTGGAAAACTTTTATTTATGATACCCAGCCTACACATTTCGGAGCATATTATCATTTACATAACCCACAGTCCCATGCCGATTGTCAGGGCATGGGAGGGGGTTTTATTTCTGTCTGTGCTTTTCCAGAACACCACTTTGAGAAACACCCATAGACTAGACATGCTTTCATTTTCAGATCAAAGGTCAAAGTCACAGGGTCACCAAATACTCCACACCTAATAGATTCCCATTAGGGAATCTGCACCTCCAAGGAATGCTGTCTGGTTTCACTTCTTTTGGACCATTATTTTTTTCATAAACAACTTGAATTGTGGTGTTGTTCAGTTATCATTCTTTATACAACATATGATTCTTTTGTATTAAAATAAATGAATTGGCGTGCCTCCCGTAAGCCTATATTTTTTTTATTTTTATTTAACCTTTATTTATACAGGGTAGATCCATTGAGAGGCAACCTCTCTTTTTCAAGGACGCCCAGTTCACACTCACACAGTTACACATTCCTACCAGGAAGCTGCCCAGTACAACCACAGACTGACCTGTGGCCACTAAGCAGCTCCACTGGAGCTGGGGTTAAGGGCATTGTTCAAGGGCACCACAGTGGGGTTAAGGAGGGTGGGGTAAACACTGCTATGTTATTTAGTATTAAGTTACTTTTTTTGCAAAAAAAAATATGACGAGTTCAAGATGAGGTTAGTTTTATATAAAACTGTATTCTAGCTGTATTCTAGCTGTATTCTAGCTGGGGAAACCCCTTCTTAATAGCATGTTTGCCAAGAATATACGGATATATTTATACAACGAATATATTTGATATATCAATACATTCGGAGTGGTGGCCTAGAGGTAGAGCATCCACCCCACATCCGGGATGTCGGGGTACAAGTCCCAGCCAGATCATGCCAAAGACCATATAAAAATGAAACTTCCTGCTGTCCAGCTTGGTGTTCAGCAAAAATGGAACGGAGGAGGGAAATGTGGGCGACAGTGGCTCAGGAGGTAGAGCGGGTCGTCCAATAACCAGAGGGTTGGTGGTTCGAATCCTGCTCTTCCCCAGCCATCCTGTCGCTGCGTCCCTGGGCAAGACACTTTACCCACCTTTTCTCCAGTGTCCATGACACTGGGTATGAATGTGTATGAATGTTCGGTAGTGGTCGGAGAGGCTGTTGGCGCAGATTGGCAGCCATGTTTCCGTCAGTCTGCCCCAGGGCAGCTGTGGCTACAGTAGTAGCTTACCACTATCAATTGTAAGTGCTTTGAGATGTTGCTTGACATGTAAAAGTGCCATATAAATCTAATCCATTATTATTACTGTTAACATTCCCAATGCCTTATTACTGTACATCAAGTAAAGCTAGGGTCACCAAACTTGGTACACAGGTTCACTCTGTGACCCAGAAGTGTGACTATGGTTTTGGGATCACAGGGTCAAAGGTCAACATCAAAATGGCTTTTAAACTATATTTCAATGAAAAAGAAAGCTAGGGTAACCAAACTTGCTACACAGGTTCACCTTTGGATCCTGACCTCTGACTATAGGTTTGGGGTCAAGAGGTCAAAGTTAAAATTCCCTATGCCTTATTACTGTACAACGAGTAAAGTTTGGGTCACCAAACTTGGTACACAGGTTCATCCTATGACCCTGAAGTGTGACTACAGTTTTGGGATTGCAAGGTCAAAGGTCAACATCAAAATGGCTTATAAACTATATCTCAACAACAAAGAAAGCTAGAGTCACCAAACCTGGTACACAGGTTCACTCGGTCACCATGACCACTAACTACAGGTTTGGGGTCAAAAGGTCAAAGGTCAGAGTTGACACTCTCTATAATCTCTTACTATAGAATGTGTAAAGCTCTCTAGGGTCAGCAAACTTGCTACATGGGTTCACCTCTGGATCCTGCCCAACAACTATGGGTTGTATACTTTGTTGTATATTTGTGGATGATGGGCTTATCATAATTTGGTTCCACCACAGCAATTATATTGAAAAGTTGAAAACTGCTCTCTGTCAGTAAGTATATGGGATCTTCAAAGAAAACGGAGGTGGTGTGGGCACCCAGCACACGTCTGGGCACCCAGCACAATGCAGACTGATAATATTCACGCTCAACAGGGATTGCATATGGACAGAGAGCCCCTTGGGGGACAACCAGTTAGTCACGTGATTGATATGTATTGACTGATATGTATATCAATATGTAAATGTGCCATGCATTCTCTCTTGTCCTACTGTTATACATCCCCGGAGTAAGGAGAGTAATTCCGGTGCCAGTTAATCACGCAATTGATATGTATTGACTGATATGTACATATATCAATATGTAAATGTGCCATGCATTCTCTCTTGTCTGTATAAAGAGCTCACTTTACATGCCTCAAAACAGCACATTCACAACAGCGCACACACAGTACACAGTGCTGCAGTGTGTCTCATGATGATGGAGGAATAAAACTCATAAACCTTCAGCTCGCCGTGTCTCACCTGAACTTATTTTGTTCTTCCACACTGGTGACCCTGGACGAAGAATGGAACACCAGGCGAACACCCCGGAGATGACCCGGACAGGAAGCCTCAGCACGCGTCATGGTGCGACCCTCACCTGATCTTTTACCAGCACCATGATCAACACGAGCGAACGAAAGAAGCAGCCTGAAAGGGGACAGTCATCGACGCCGACTGCGCTGATTTCCATTAAGCTCCCTGACCCTGACTCACCTCTCGACAACGGACCTTCGGCGCACAGAAGCCACGCGCGCACATCGCGGGGTTACGAGGACAGCGTAACTGCCAGCTATGTGGTCACTGTGCCAGGTGTGCGCCATGCACCAGTGACAAATCGGCTCCACAGACTGATACAGCGTCCTCCGCTGCTGCACATGCCCGAGTTAAACAGCCGATAGCCACTCTTGGAACCCTCAGGGCTGCTCGCGCACCTGGAGCGGACGTGCAGCCAGCACACAGGACTTTGTATGAGTTTTCCAGCCACGGCGCACAAGGGGAATTTAGCCGATTGCTTTCCCCGATGACTTTAGGGCTGTTTCCTGCGCCTAAAGCCAAACTGCCAAGTCCCTGACACAGCTTCAGTTTATCACAGCCACTACGCATCCTCAGGGAATTTGGCCGCTCGCCTTCCTCACATCCTCGCTGGACCAAAACACAAGAGACGTCAGAGATATAATTTTTTCACAGCTGCTGTGGATCTCCGCCACATTTAACGGGAAAAGTTCCTCACCATCGCGGATCCACACACAATTTTTGCGTGGTCCAGACACCTTTGACGTCCCAGGCCGGCACTCGCTTACTCCCACTCCCTCAACCTCCTCCTGCACAGAGCTTTTCCCGCACCTCATTCCCAAAGCCGGCTGATTGCCGTCTGGTTCCATTACGCACGACTGCACACCGGCTCGTGTGCCCACGATCCACGGCCGTTCAACGTGCTGGAACTCGGAGTGGAACACACTGCCCTTTCCACCCCTCCTCCGTCCCCTTCAAGGACTGACGTGCCCTCCGACAGTTCTAACGGAGCTGGAGCCAAACGACGGGGGGGGGGGGGGGGGGGTCCACAACCCCTTCTGACCGTTCTGGGGGGAGCGGTGTGGGCACCCAGCACAATGCAGACTGATAATATTCACGCTCAGCAGGGATTGCATACAGACAGAGAGCCCCTTGGGGGACAACCAGTTAGTCACGCAATTGATATGTATTCACTGATATGCATATTTTTGCACTTATCCATGGCCACACGGGGGCCAATACAGAAAAATTTTTAAAATCGTTCAGATACAAATCCCAAAATGCAATCAGTTCTTTTAAAGAAGACTTGCTGAAGCAAGACTGGACAAAAGTCTATGTATCAGATGTAAATGAAGTCTATGACACATTTATGAACATTGTAACCACTCTTTATGAAAAAAATTGTCCATTAGTAAAGAAAAAGCTTAAACATAAATTTGTCGATAAGCCATGGTTAACCAAAGGATTACAAAAGGTATGTAAAAAGAAAAATTTATTATATAAAGCTTTCCTAAAGAAAAGGACAAAAGAAGCAGAGCAGCGGTATAAAACATACAAAAATAAGTTAACATATACAGTATAATAAAATGTAGTAAAAGAGACTATTACAGTAAAGAACTGGAGAAAAACAGAGACAATATTAAAAATACATGGACAATACTTAACAATATTCTTGGAAATAAAAACAGAAATACAAGCTACCCAACCAATTTTTCAAAAAATAATAAAACGACTCAGAGTGTGAATGCAGTTTCACCTGCAGATGAATTTAATAACTTTTTTGTTAACATTGGTCCTAATTTGGCTCAAGAAATACCCATTACGGCACCTACAGGTGATACAATAAGCAAAAACACTGCTGTAAAAGACTCCATTTTCATAAAGAACACAGACGGGAGAGAGGTCATTG
Organism: Pholidichthys leucotaenia; assembly: GCA_020510985.1. Classification (NCBI taxonomy): domain Eukaryota; kingdom Metazoa; phylum Chordata; class Actinopteri; order Cichliformes; family Pholidichthyidae; genus Pholidichthys; species Pholidichthys leucotaenia. The sequence goes on from CM035838.1 coordinate 258,764,949, forward strand.
AAATTGTTAAATCGTTTAAAAGTAAAACATCTACGGACTGTGATGGTATTGACATGCTCTTAGTCAAAACTATTATTGAATGCTTACTGAAACCACTGACGTATATCTGTAACCTGTCTCTCCAAACAGGTATATTTCCCAATGCAATGAAAATAGCTAAAGTAATTCCGATATACAAGACGGGTGACAGAGGGGAATTCTCAAACTATAGACCAATTTCACGATTGCTGCAATTTTCCAAGATACTTGAAAAAATATTCTGTGAGAGAATCGACAACTTCATAATGAAGAATAATTTATTGTGTGAGCAGCAATATGGGTTCAGACACAAGAGGACAACTGCACTTGCTCTAATGGAATTTATAGAAAAAATATCAACTGCCGTTGAAAATAAAGAGTATTCAGCTGGGGTATTCCTGGATCTTAAAAAAGCATTTGATACAGTGGATCATAATTTATTATTAAAGAAACTACAAAATTGTGGTATTAGGGGGGTAGCACTGTTCTGGTTAAGTAGTTACTTAAAGAATAGATATCAGTATGTAGTGGGTCAAAAAAGTATTTTGTCAGCCACCAATTGTGCAAGTTCTTCCACTTAAAAGATGAGAGAGGTCTTCAATTTTCATCATAGGTATACCTCAACTATGAGAGACAAAATGAGAAAAAAAAAATCCAGAAAATCACATTGAAGGATTTTTAATGAATTAATTGGTAAATTCCTCAGTAAAATAAGTATTTGGTCACCTACAAACAAGCAAGATTTCTGGCTCTCACAGACCTGTAACTTCTTCTTTAAGAGGCTCCTCTGTCCTCCACTCGTTACCTGTATTAATGGCACCTGTTTGAACTCGTTATCAGTATAAAAGACACCTGTCCAAAACCTCAAACAGTCAGACTCCAAACTCCACTATGGCCAAGACCAAAGAGCTGTCAAAGGACACCAGAAACAAAATTGTGGACCTGCACCAGGCTGGGAAGACTGAATCTGCAATAGGTAAGCAGCTTGGTGTGAAGAAATCAACTGTGGGAGCAATTATAAGAAAATGGAAGACATACAAGACCACTGATAATCTCCCTCGATCTGGGGCTCCACGCAAGATCTCACCCTGTGGGGTCAAAATGATCATGAGAACGGTGAGCAAAAATCCCAGAACCACATGGGGGACCTAGTGAATGACCTGCAGAGAGCTGGGACCAAAGTAACAAAGGCTACATCAGAAACACACTACGCCGCCAGGGACTCAAATCCTGCAGTGCCAGACGTGTCCCCCTGCTTAAGCCAGTACATGTCCAGGCCCGTCTGAAGTTTGCTAGAGAGCATTTGGATGATCCAGAAGAGGATTGGGAGAATGTCATATGGTCAGATGAAACCAAAATAGAACTTTTTGGTAAAAACTCAACTTGTTTGGAGGAGAAAGAACGCCATACCTACTGTGAAGCATGGGGGTGGAAACATCATACTTTGGGGCTGTTTTTCTGCAAAGGGACCAGGACGACTGATCCGTGTAAAGGAAAGAATGAATGGGGCCATGTATCGTGACATTTTGAGTGAAAACCTCCTTCCACCAGCAAGGACATTGAAGATGAAACGTGGCTGGGTCTTTCAGCATGACAATGATCCCAAACACACCACCCGGGCAATGAAGGAGTGGCTTTGTAAGAAGCATTTCAAGGTCCTGGAGTGGCTTAGCCAGTCTCCAGATCTCAACCCCATAGAAAATCTTTGGAGGGAGTTGAAAGTCTGTGTTGCCCAGCGACAGCCCCAAAACATCATTGCTCTAGAGGAGATCTGCATGGAGGAATGGGACAAAATACCAGCAACAGTGTGTGAAAACCTTATGAAAACTTACAGAAAACGTTTGACCTCTGTCATTGCCAACAAAGGGTATATAACAAAGTATTGAGATGAACTTTTGTTATTGACCAAATACTTATTTTACCGAGGAATTTACCAATTAATTCATTAAAAATCCTTCAGTGTGATTTTCTGGATGTTTTTTTCACATTTTGTCTCTCATAGTTGAGGTATACCTATGAAGAAAATTGGAGACCTCTCTCATCTTTTAAGTGGGAGAACTTGTACAATTGGTGGCTGACTAAATACTTTTTTGCCCCACTGTACTTTGTATCATTCATTAATACTCCCATACATGACATATTGTACTGAAGTATGGGGAAATACATATAAAACAAACATATATCCAGTCTTTATGCTTCAGAAGAGAGCTATTAGAATAATAAACAAAGCTGCTTACAGGGAACCAACAAACCCACTTTTTCTTAAATTAAAAGCTCTCAAGTTGAAAGATCTGGTTGACTTAAAAACTGCAGTAATAATGTTTAAAGTGAAGAATCTATCACTGCCTGCAAATATCCAGAGGTTGTTCCAAATAAGGGAGAAACAATATCAATTCAGACGAACATGTATATTTCAAAAACCTTCAGTGAGAACTACCACCAAGCAACACTGTGTTTCAGTGCAAGGAGTCAGATTATGGAACGCTTTTGGACCTGAATTAAAATCATGTACAACGCTTGGACAATTTAAACAAAAACTAAAGGAAGAAATACTCCAAACATACACTACCGTTCAAAAGTTTGGGGTCACCCAGACAATTATTTTGTGTTTTCCATGAAAAGTCACACTTATTTACCACCATGAGTTGTAAAATGAATAGAAAATATAGTTAAGACATTGACAAGGTTAGAAATAATGATTTGTATTTGAAATAATAATTTTTTCCAGATACTCAACCTGCTCAAAGGAAGGTCAGTTTTATAGCTTCTCTAACCAGCTAAACTCTTTTCAGCTGTGCTAACATGATTGCACAAGGGTTTTCTAATCATCCATTAGCCTTCTGACGCAATGAGCAAACACACTGTACCATTAGAACACTGGAGTGATAGTTGTTGGAAATGGGCCTCTATACACCTACGTAGATATTGCACCAAAAACAAGACATTTGCAGCTAGAATAGTCATTTACCACATTAGCAATGTATATTAGATATTAGAGTGTATTTCTGATTAGTTTAAAGTTATCTTCATTGAAAAAAACAGTGCTTTTCTTTCAAAAATAAGGAAATTTCTAAGTGACCCCAAACTTTTGAACGGTAGTGTATATACAAGATGTGTATATACACTACCTAGTGTATATACAAGATGACGTGTAAAATCACATAAGGATTGTCATATCCAGTATGCGTTGTGTTGTTGCTTAGTTTTTTGTCACATTTTGTCTTAGCTATGTTCTGAATTGTAATCGCTCTTGTTTTGTTTACCTCCGCCAGGCCAAAGGCCAGGAGGAGGTTATGTTTTTGCCAGCGTTTGTCTGTCTGTTTGTCTGTCTGTTTGTCTGTTGGTTAGCAAGATAACTCAAAAAGTTTTGGACGGATTTCGATGAAACTTTCAGGCGTTGTTGGAAATGGTACAAGGAAGAACTGATTAAATTTTGGGGATGATCCGGATCACCGTCTGGATACAGGAATTTTTTAAAGGATTCTTTAACATTGTGAGATACGGCCATTTTCAACATGTGTGCAGGGGCAATAGAGGGCGCTGGTGGTCGTGTCTGACGAACACAAAATCCGCCTTCTCCAAAGTTTTAGGCACAAAAGCATGCGGAAAACTGTGGTGGGCAGGGCCCGCCAGCGTGCATGTGTTTGCGCGACGCTGCAAAAGCTGAGACGGGCAGCTGTCCGCTGCCGGATTATTTGGCAGAAATTCCCCGGCCAGCCATAGGGGCTGCGCAAAAACCAGTCCTCTTCCGGGGAAGCTTCAAAATCCTCTTTTTTTCCGCGGAGCGCAAACCCAATAAAACCCACAGCAACCTGTCTACCCAATTTGCATCCGTCAGTGAAGCCCTGAGTGCTGCTTTCAGTGATCTATGAAAACGTTCGCAGCCTGGGACTTTGCACATGAAGGAGATGGACACAACAGCAACACTTCAGTTTATTACCTCCGCCAAGGAGGTAATGCTTTTACTACTGAACCACTAATCCTATCATTGTAAATCCAATTGCTTGTCATATGTTTTCATGGTCAAGGAATCTGAAAACGTACACACAAACACTGTATGGGGGGAACTGTGGCGCTTGGCGGAGGTCTGCACTCTCCGAGTGCTTTTCTAGTTTTCTTTTGAATTCTTGGATGGAATATGGGTGGGTAATATAAGCTGCAGCTTCAGCCATCACCCATTTCGGATAACTTATGTTAACTTATGTATATCAATATGTAAATGTGCCATGCATTCTCTCTTGTCCTATTGTTATACATCCCCGGAGTAAGGAGAGTAATTCCGGTGCCAGTTAATCCCGCAATTGATATGTATTGACTGATATATATATCAATATGTAAATGTGCCATGCATTCTCTCTTGTCTGTATAAAAGAGCTGACTTTACATGCCTCAAAACAGCACACTCACAACAGCGCACACACAGTACACAGTGCTGCAGTGTGTCTCATGATGATGGAGGAATAAAACTCATAAACCTTCAGCTCGCCATGTCTTGCCTGAACTTATTTTGTTCCTCCACAGTGGGGGATATTGCACTCGCCTCAGAGACATCCCCAGACATCTTGCCGTTGTGTCCCTGGGCAAGACACTTTACCCACTTTGCCTCCAGTGTCCATGACACTGGGCATAAATGCGTATGAATGTTCGGTAGTGGTCGAAGAAGCTGTCGGTGCAGATTGGCAGGCACGTTTCCGTCAGTCTGCCCCAGGGCAGCTGTGGCTACAGTAGTAGCTTCCCACTACCATTGTCTGTGGACTGAATGAATAATATATCCATTGTAAAGTGTCTTTGAGTGTCTATGAAAAGCACTATATAAATCTGATGCATTATTATTATTATTATTATTATTATTATTATTATTATTATTACACTATGTGCGATATATATGATGTGTTTATCGCTGATCTCGAGCTTTTCCGCGGCAGTTTAAGGCCGCTTTTCTCTGTCAGGGTCTCTCTCCTCTACTGTCCTCACAGCTGCACTCCAGTGCTTCCCCCACCTCCCTGCAGTGTTTCATTTCAGGGTCGTTGCCAGGTCTGTTTTTTCGTGCAATTTTTTTCTTTAGAAACTACTTCTTTTTAGCTTGTTTTCATGAAGCAGAGATGCTTCTTTTTTATGCACAATCTGGCAATACTAGCAAAGCATGGGAAAGGGGGGGGGGGAAATGTGACTGCAATGCAGCAGACTTGAATGAAGTGAGAAAAACGCACCAGCTCCGTTTTATGGCAGTGGTAAAAAAAAACTGAACAAAATACAGTTTTGTGCAAATTATGTCGCACTACCACTAATTTATTTCACCACTTGAGATGTCATCCCCTATAATATGAAGAATGCATTAAAATCCATTGTCAACATCCCAGGTAGCCCCTGCAAACAAATAAAGAAATAAAGGAACCAGCCCTAAGAAAATGACTATATGGCTTCTTTATTTGGAAGATTTATCCCATACAACAAAAGTGCAAAATGGAAAGAGATCACAACTGTGGTCACAAATTATACTGCCAAAGACATGGCCCTTATAGTTAAAAACATGACCAAACACAAAAAGTGGACTTTAATTTGTATGGTTTTGAAATATCTTTCTCTAGAATTCTTGCTGAATGCACTTTTATTGTGTTGAGTACTTTTTTTGTTTTGTTTTGTTTTAAATTGTTTTATTACAGGCTATAATAGGAAGACCTACCATTATTTATTCTGATTTGTTGCAAATTTCTGAGTGGGGTTGTCTGACTGGTTCAGTAAAGTTTGTTAAATTTAAGAAGAAGAAGAGGAAGCCACCTCTGTTGTCATTCAGTCCATACAGCCACTCATGTACAGTAGAACGAAATTACATTTCTCCTATCTACAGTGTTAATCACATGTACAGCCATGTGAAAAAATTAGGACACCCCATTAAATATTCATTCTTTATTAAAAAAAGTTCACATACAGCCGTGGGCAAAATTGTTGGTACCCCTCTGTTAATGAAAGAAAAACCCACAATGGTCACAGAAATAACTTGAATCTGACAAAAGTGGTAATAAATAAAAATTCTATGAAAATTAACCAATGAAAATCAGACAATGCTTTTGAATTGTGGTTCAACAGAATTATTTTAAAAAGCAAACTCATGAAACAGGCCTGGACAAAAATGATGGTACCCTTAACTTAATATTTTGTTGCACAACCTTTTGAGGCAATCACTGCAATCAAACGATTTCTGTAACTGTCAGTGAGACTTCTGCACCTCTCAGAAGGTATTCTGGCCCACTCCTCATGAGCAAACTGCTCCAGTTGTCTCAGGTTTGAAGGGTGCCTTCTCCAGACGGCATGTTTCAGCTCCTTCCACAGATGTTCAATAGGATTTAGATCAGGGCTCATAGAAGGCCACTTTAGAATAGTCCAATGTTTCGCTCTTAGCCATTCTCAGGTGTTTTTAGCTGTGTGTTTTGGGTCATTATCCTGTTGCAAGACCCATGACCTGCGACTGAGACCAAGCTGTCTGACACTGGGCAGCACATTTCTCTCTAGAATACCTTGATAGTCTTGAGATTTCATTGTACCCTGCACAGATTCAAGACACCCTGTGCCAGATGCAGCAAAGCAGCCCCAGAACATAACAGAACCTCCTCCATGTTTCACAGTAGGGACAGTGTTCTTTACTTGGTATGCTTCATTTTTGCGTCTGTGAACACAGAGCTGATGTGCCTTGCCAAAAAGTTCCAGTTTTGTCTTGTCTGTCCATAGGACATTCTCCCAGAAGCTTTGTGGCTTGTCAACATGCAGTTTGGCAAATTCCAGTCTGGCTTTTTTATGATTTGTTTTCAACAGTGGTGTCCTCCTTGGTCGTCTCCCATGAAGTCCACTTTGCCTCAAACGACGACGGATGGTGCAATCTGACACTGATGTACCTTGACCTTGGAGTTCACCATGAATGTGTTTAGAGGTTGTTCTGGGCTCTTTTGTTACCATTCGTATTATCCGTCTCCTTCTGCGGCCACGTCCAGGGAGGTTGGCTACAGTCCCGTGGATCTTAAATTTCTGAATAATATGTGCAACTGTAGTCACAGGAACATCAAGCTGCTTGGAGATGGTCTTATAGCCTTTACCTTTAACATGCTTGTCTATAATTTTCTTTCTAATCTCCTGCAACAACTCTCTCCTTTGCTTCCTCTGGTCCATGTTTAGTGTGGTACACACCATGTCACCAAACAGCACAGTGACTACTTGTCACCCTTTAAATAGGCTGACTGACTGATTACAAGTTTGTAGACACCAAGTTTGTAGACACCAAGAGGACACATCTTGGTTGAACATGTCCCTATGGTCACATTATTTTCAATCTTTTCTAGGGGTACCATCATTTTTGTCCAGGCCTGTTTCATGAGTTTGTTTTTTAAAACAATTTTGTTGAACCACAATTCAAAAGCATTGTCTGATTTTCATTGGTTAATTTTCATAGAATTTTTATTTATTACCACTTTTGTCAGATTCAAGTTATTTCTGTGACCATTGTGGTTTTTTCTTTCATTAACAGAGGGGTACCAACAATTTTGTCCACGTCTGTAACTATGTCTAACCTTGTTTTTGTTTTATTTTGCATTTTTTAATATTTATTTTAGCCATTTTAAGTGGGAATGAAGCTGGGGGTGTCCTAAAAAAGATTGTATGACATGAATCTCCCAGTATTTTTAACATTGGATATTAAATATCCATATGTCCAAATATATTAAAAAAAAAAAAAACAGGCTGTCCTAATTTTTTCACATGACTGTAGAATCAGAGGGGTCACTGCCATGCAAGACGCCGCCACAAACAACTTCTCCTTCCCCCATTCTATTACACTGAGCACCAAGCTAGAAGGTGGGAAGTACCATTTTTATATGGTCTTTGGTATGACCCGGCCGGGACTTGAACCCCCAACCTCCCAGTTGTGGGGTGGATGCTCTATCAACTAGGCCACCACCTAATTTTAACCCCCCTCCCCTTTTTTTGTATGCAATTAAAAAAAAAAATGCAATACATGGATCTGTTTCTATTATCATGCTGGTGTCATCTTATGCAAAGATTTTACATTTATACAGTGGTTGGAGAAGATCTCAAGATATCATGATATACACTACTCACAAAAAGTTAGGGATATTTGGCTTTCGGGTAAAATTTCAGGATGCACCTAAAATATGCTATAACCTTTACAGGTGAACTTAATTTGACCTCTAACCTTTTGAATGCACATGTCCAACTGTTCAGTGTTTCAATACTTTTTGCGTAACTTGTTGTTTTCTAACAAGGTGCTTAACAGCAAAATTCACAACAGGTGTTTGATCCATGAATTGACCAATAAATTTTCTGTTTCAATTAGAGTTGGTGTTTAAACAGTCCTCTTCAGCATGCTGTTCACATTTTGACATCATGAGACCAAGACAATACCTAACAATTGACCAACAGTACCTCACCATTGCGAAGCTTCAAACAGGATGTTCTCCCAGGGAAGTGGCCACTGAGCTTAGAGTGTCACAGAGTGTTGTCAGCAGGTTGCAACAGAGATGCAGAGAGACTGGAAGAGTCACAGAAAGGCATAGAAGTGGACGTCCTTTGGCCACATCCCACACTGATGACTGCTCCATTGTGAACAGTGCCCTGCAGAACCAGATGATGAACGCTACTCAACCCCAGGTATATTTAAGGGAGGTGAGAGGAACCCAAGTGTCACATCAAAGCATTCAAAACCATTTATATCAGCATGGTCTGCGTACTAGACGACCTGCAAGGGTACCTGACCACACTACCAGGCACAGGTGTCATCGTCTTACATGGGCCAGGGAGCATTTATGCCGGACAAGGGACCAGTGGGCCTCAGTGCTATTCTCTGATAAAAGTCGATTCACAGTAAGCAGAAATGATGGCCGTCAACAATGTTGGCGACATCAAGGAGAGCGCTATGCATCAGCCACTGTTGTCACCATGTTACAGTCTGGGTAGGTGTGTCTAGTCCATACAGAACTGCCCCACACCTTGTGAATGGTACAGTAACAAGCCAATACTGTTATGTCCACAAACCTGGAATGAAGACTGACGAGGATGCTGTACTCAAACTGAACTTTATTACAAAGACTGAGTAGAAAAACACATGTACACTTAGTGGTAACCCTTCATGAATGACAACCTACTACCAACCCAGTGAGACGGCGGACCACCCAATATATAGTAGGGGTGACATCAGCCGCAGGCTGCGTTCCACTCGGGATGTCCCTCTAGTTTATACACCACATTATACCCCCCCCCCCACCTTGCAAAAATGCAGAACACAACAATCAAATAGTTACCAAATCAGCCCTCCCCAATTTAGCAGAGCAGTAATCCCACATTATCAAGATTTTCTATTTCACTAAACATACACACTCAAACATTATTATATGCATTCAGACATTCAACAGTATTATTTATTCAAACATTCAGCTTCTTTTTTTTTTTTTTTTTTTTTTACAGGAACTCTCTCTTTTTTTTTTAGAACCTAGAATTAGGGTCTGCGAGTTGATCATCGCTGGACCCAACGCAGCTGGGTGGGTTATTCTGCCACCTTCTCAGCCATGCTCCTACCTGAACAGTTTTGTTTGGGGTTTTTTTGTTTGTTTTTTTACAGTCTTCCACGGGGAAAGCAGTTCTGCCAGAGGGGTCATGTAATGGGCCCGTGGAAGACGCGTCCCTGGAGCTGTCGGACCCCTGGAGCCAGGGCCAATCTTCATGATGCTAGGGCCCGGGTCCCACACTGTGGCAGCTAACTCCCGTGAAGCCTTGCTGTCTGGAGCAGCGACCTGGACACGCCATAGTTGGTTTGCATGCCGAACCAAACCGTCTGTCAGCCGAAAGCACGCTGATCCCAGTTTCGCCACGATCCTCTGCGACACCCGTTGTCTTGTCGGCTGTGGCCCAGTCAGTCGCCATCCCAGTCTTTCACCAATGCAAACCCGAACCTAGCCCATAACTTGGAGCGGCACCTTACTCACTTTTGTGTGTCGCTGTGACCCCAGTGGCACTGCATTCTCGTCTGGTTTGGTATCTCCGTCGTGCTGTGGCAGTTCCATTGTTACCGTGTTTGTTGCGGACCCTTCACCCATTGTTGCCGTCATCATTTCTGGAGGCTGAAGCTCCTTGTGGGTACAAAAAGTGTCTGGTGTCTCTCCCGTGTTGTTCGTTGAAGCGGACTCTTCACCCGTCGGCTCGGTCGTAACCTCCGTAGCTTGTTGTTAAGCGTGGGTATGGAAGCAGTCTTGTTCCTCCTCTCTCCCATCTGATGTGCTCTGTTGTGCCGCGTCGTGAGCAGAGTCTGTGCCCAGTTGTTGTTGCTGTGCTTCGGGGTTTTCTGCATGCTCAGGCTTCCTCTCCTGTGGCTCCGGTTCCAGCTAAGCGAGGAACGGAGGCGAATCCAGCTGTTGCCCCCCTCCTGGTTAACTCTCCTCCTGGACGTGCGGGGTGGTTGGTGTGTTGTCAGTGTTGCTTTGAATAACCTCGTTGGTGTCATTCTCGATAGGCACGTGCTCCCTCTCCTGCAGCCCTGGCTCTGGCTGAGCGAGGAATGGAGGCAAATCTGGCCACTGCCCCCCTCCCGGGCAGCTCTCCTCCCGAGCGCACAGGGTGGATGATGTGTTGTCAGTGCTGTTCTCAATTACCTCGTCGACGTTGATCTCAATAGACCCAGGGTCTCTCTCCTCCAGCTCCGACTGAGCAAGGAACGGAGGCAAGTCTGGTCGCTGTTCTTTCTCCATGACATTTTCACTGTCCGTGCTGTATCCACTCTCTGTGTTACATTTGCTGTCCGAGCTGTGCTCTTCAGCTACACCCATGTCCGCGGAGCCTGGGTAAATTGGGCCTGGACTGTTGACCGCCTGCCCAGTGATCGTGAGTGTAAAACCCAGCTCACAGAATAAATCCCACCCCATAACTTTTTCACCCTGGTGTGTCACCTGGAACCGGAATGCTGGAATCACTTTTCACCGTACTGCACCGCAAATGTGACATTCCTGCTGGTACTGGAGCATCCTTCATCTGGTCGTTCCACCGCATCAGGTCGCTGGGGGGTGAGCCTCCGAACAGTGGCCTCGTTTACTATGGACTGTGTGGTGGTGGTGGCCACCAGCATGGGCACACTCACGCCGTCCAACTTCACTACATGCTGCAGTCCTGACCAACTTTGGGGTTCCACAATGTTTATGCTGTCTCCATAGGGTGTGGGGTCAGCTAGCATAGCTTCTCGTCGACAGCGGCGGGATTTTGCGTGCCGCACCACATTGTTGGGTTTAGTAAAGTAGCTAATTAGCATCTCAACTGCATCCTCATAATAGTCCATCGGACCAAGCATGTGAAAAATTCTCTGACCTTCTGCACCCAGGTGGTGGACAAGTAGTATCCGCATTTTGACTTCATCCATTTCCTCCAAGTCCAACACTGTAATGAAGGTCTCGAACATGCACAGTAGTAAAACACATGTACACTTAGTGGTAACCCTCATGAACGACAACCTACTACCAACCAAGTGAGATGGCAGACCACCCAATATATAGTAGAGGTGACGCCAGCCGCAGGCCACGTTTCACTCCAAATGTCCCTCTAGTTTATACAGCACAGATACTACTTGAATAACATCATTAATCCAGTCATTGTCCCCCTTCATGAACAACACAGGCCTAATTTCATCTTCAAGGACGACAATGCTCCAGCTCATCGAGGTCGCATCATTAGGGAATGGAGGCTGGAGGCTTGAGTACCTTAAATGGAGTGGCCTGCACTTTCTCTTGACCTGAACCCCATAGAAAACCTATGGGATCAGCTGAGTCGCAGTGTCGAGGCTCGTAACCCTGCACCCCACAACCTCAGTGACCTGAGGACCACCCTTCAAGAAGAATGGAATCCTATGCCTCAGCAGACAATAAGTTGACTTGTGAACAGCATGAACTTTTTTACATTATCCATAAATTTCACCCGAAAGCCAAATAGCCCCAACTTTTTGTGAGAGTGTATATCGTGTGTCGCAATAAAACCCTAAATGTATTGCGATACATGTTAAAATCCATATCGTCCAGCCCTACTTACGTACCCATAGCCGTCACCACTTAGTCCGGTTAGCTTAGCATTGCCTCTTATTAAACATTTACCCATTCCAAATACTGTATAGGTTGTAATGAACCTGTAAAATAAATCAAAACGTATCTTACTCCCAGTTATTACATTGCGAATCCATCTTATTCCTAGCCCCCATGATGCCTTGCGTGAATTATGGGCGCAACCTCCAGCACTAGTTTAGAAAGTGGGGTTGTCACAGAAATGGGACACTTTTCCTTGTTAAAAAACAATGACTTCGGCATCACAAATGCGGGAACACTGCCTTTTGCACCTCAAAAAGAGTAATATAATCATACCACTTCCCACGACTATCGAGGGATGAGAAAATGACCTTAAATATCATATCATTCCAATGCAGTGCAACGAATGCAAAAAACCCCCCACCTATTTGATATCTTTCTTAAATTGTTAAGTCTTAGGAAGCAAACTGTTACTATTTTTTATTTATTATTTTACTTCATGCAGCCTTACATCTGGTGACATATATTGTGGTGACACAAAGGAGATGACTCTCCACCCAGTACTTCGGGGTGCTGGGGGGCTAGCCAGGGGTGCCAGAGTACCGGGGGTATGTAGTAAATAAAGATGTGCCTTTCACTCCTGCTGTGCCAGGCTCACATCTGAGGACGCAGGGGCGCAAATGTGTTAATGTGTATGCTGATGTGTGTTCACACTTGGTGACTGGTACATAAATGTGTTTACCCTGAGTGCCAGAAGCGGGAATAAAATGCATAAAGCAGTTCGCTTTGGCACTCAGGGATAATCTGTTGTGCTGGTTTGAGGAAATAAAGTGTGTGTTGTCAGCTCATGTCTTGTCTGATTCCTCCATGCTGGTGACCCTGAGATGTGAAAATGGAAGATGAACCGAGCACCTCCGTGGGAACATCTGCGCTTGGGTTCCCCCCACTACGCTCGCTGTGGCGGTCAAACTCCCGGACTTTTGGCTCTACAACCTGGCTGCTTGGTTCATTCACGTAGAAGCCCAGTTCGCTTTCCGCGGAGTCTCGGAGGATGACACAAAGTACTATTACATGGTAGCTTCACTGGAATCGCGTGCCACTGGGTGTGCAATGAGCCTGCTTTGCGCTCCACCAGCCCAGGGCAAATACGACGCTCTCAAACGGCTGCTGCAGCGGTGTTACTTCCTCTCCACTGGAGAGAGAGCAGAGAAGCTCCTCTCACACACAGAATTAGGAGATGGATTGCCCGTGGAGTTAATGGAGAGTATGCTGTTTTTGCTGGGTGCAGATGATGGATCTTTCCTCTTTGCCCACCTCTTCCTGAAGAAGCTACCAGCTTTGGCGAGGGCAATCCTGGCCAACTCGCTGCTGCTGGCGACCAAAGACTACCGAGTGCTGGCAGAGGAAGCAGACCACATCATCCTGGCCAACAGGAGTTTCGGCGTCCAGGCAGTGAGACCCGGATAGTCGGCGGTGTCCAACGAGGTTGAGGAGCTGCAGGTGGTGGTCGGGACGGCCACTTGGAAATGCAGGAACGAGACAGCGTGTTTTTATCAGCAGTGTTTTGGTGCCAATGTGCAACGTTGTCTGCTGCTGTGCCATTTCCAGAGGACGCAGAAACGGACCAACCAGCCGTCAGTAGGCAGCTACAGCTGCTACCAGCAGGGAGAAGCTGCTGTTCATCACAAACACACGTTTGGGGAGATGTTTTCTGGTAGACTCTGGCTCCCAGAAGAGCCTCATTTTGCCAGTCAGTGCAGACAGGCTGGCAGAAGGTTGTGGGCCATCTTTAACGGCCGCAAACGGATCCCACATGTTTGGAGAAAGGATGGTCACTGTATTTTTACATGAACTCAATTACCAGTCCCACGCAATTACCACTGAGTCTTTGTGGTAGCTGCATGTTTGGTCCCCATCTTAGGTGCTGATTTTCTGTGTGCTCATGGACTAATTGTTGATGTTGCCAACAGGCGTTTATTGGACGCTGTATCTTTTTCCTCCTTGCCCTGCACAGCTCGGGGAGTTGAGCCACACCAACACACGCAAATATTCTAGCTCCAGGGGGTAAGTATCAGCACTTGCTTTCCGAGTTCCCAGCACTCATGGTGCCCACTTTTTCCGCTACAATAACAAAGCATGGGGTCGAGCATTTTATCACCACGAAAGGACCGCCTGTGTTTGAGTGCCCTCGCCATCTGGATGCAGCTAAACTAGCCATCATGGAGGAGGGGTTTGCTAACGTAGAACGCTTAGGCATAGTTAGGTGCTCTAACAGCCCTTGGGCATCCCCGCTGCACATGGTGCCCAAGTCTGATGGGTCGTGGCAGCCATGCGGCGATTTCCGACGCTTAAACAATGCCACGGAACATGATCGTTACCCCATCCCGCACATCCAGGACTTTTCTGTGCACCTGGTCAAGATATGCATTTTTTCAAAAGTGGCTCTGGTCCGCGGTGACCACCAGGTCCCGGTGCACGCAGAGGATGTCCCCAAAATGATGGTATTAACCCCCTTCGGTCTTTTCGAGTTTTTGCACATGCCGTTTGGGTTAAAGGGCGCAGCCAAACTTTCCAAAGGATAATGGACACGGTGCTCCGGGACTTGCCATTTGTTTTTGTCTACTTGGACGACATTTTGGTGACTAGCGTGTCAGAGGTGGAGCACCTCGCCCATCTCAAGCAAGTTTTCCAACGTTTGGTAGTGCACGGGCTGATCGTTAACCCAGCGGAGTGTCAGTTCGGGCTGCCGGTAATCGACTTTTTGGGCCACCGCATCTCACCAGATGGTGCGATCCCACTGCTGGATAAAATGCGCGCGGTGTCGGATTTTCTGCTTCCACAGACCATGAGGGCACTGCAGGAGTTTTTGGGGATGGTCAGTTTTTACAACCGTTTCTTCCCCCGCACAGCCCAGCTGCTGCAGCCGCTCTACGGCGCGCTCAAAAAAAGAAGCCCGCGGATAGCACCGACTGGATCCCCGAGCGGGTCCAGGCGTTCACAAATGCCAAAACAACACTTGCTAACGCAGCTTTGCTGGCCCACCCAGCCCCGTTAGTGCAGATAGTGCTCACCACAGATGCGTCTGACATAGCGGTAGGAGCCATAGTGGAACAGTATGTTTCCAGTTTGTGGCAGCCCCTCGCCTTTTTCAGCCGTACTTTGCGCAACAGCGAGTGTAAGTATAGCGCTTTCGACAGACTTGTTGGCTCTCCACCTTGCTACGTGTCATTTTCAGTTCTGGCTTGAGGGTCATGAGTTTACTGTGTTTGTCAATCCTAAACCACTGACCTACGTGATGTCCAAAGTCTCGGAACTGTGGTCAGCTCGGCAACAATGGCACTTGGCTGCAATTTCAGAGTTCACGACCGACATCCAACATGTAAATTGAACGTTGTGGCAGACTACTAGTCACATGTGCTAGTCTCTCTGGTATACATGGGTATTGATTTTTCCGCAATGGCCACCAACCAAACCGGGGACGCAGACATTTGTGCGCTCCAATCCGCAGCTACCGGATTAAAACTTGAGAGCAGGGTGGCACAAGAAGGGTGCGCCCCCCTTGATCTGCGACATCTCCACCGGCCGCACCCGCCCCGTGGTTCAAAGCTCCTGGCGCCGCTGCATTTTCGAGTCTGTCCACTCCCTTTCACATCCCAGTGTGCGAGCCTCAGTTAAACTAGTGGGGTCCAAATTCATTTGGCTTCACTTATGCAGGGATGTGAAAGAATGGCCGTGCATTGCGTGCCAACAGGCTAAGATGCACAAGCACACTAAAGCCCCCCTCAGTCTTTTTTAAATTCCAGCCAGGAGGTTCAACCACCTACACGTGGACTTAGTGTGTCCCCTTCCGCCGTCGCAGGCGTTCACACACCTTTTAACAATCGTGGATCACACTACGTGTTGGCCAGAAGTGGTTATGCTGAGTTCCGCCACGTCGGCCGAGGTAGCTCGCGCATTTTTGTCATCTTGGGTCACACAGTTCGAATCCCTGTCAGACATCACTTCCAACAGGGGTCTGTAATTTGTTTTGGAACTTTGGTCCGCAATGGCCGACAGCCTGGGGGTCAAAATCCACCGCACCACCTCGCACAACCCACAGGCTAATGGTTTGTGTGAGCGTTTTCACAGGTCGCTTAAAGCAGCACTAAGAGCCTTGCTAACGGTTGCAAATTGGGTCAGTTGCCTGCCTCGGGTCCTATTGGGGTTGTGCTCCACCCCTAAGGAAGATTTAGCAGCTTCCCTGGCAGAACTCATTTTTTTCTTAGCCGTTGCGGATCCCGGGTGAATTTTTGCCAGAGACCCCTGTGCCTGGCACCAATCCGCCCACGCACTTTTTTTCCGGTACAGGGGCTGGCAGTGTCCCGACACACCATTGTTTTCCCCACACTTTTGTTCCAAAGTGCTTAGAGAACACCAAATTCGTTTTCGTCAGGCATGACGCCCACAGAACCCAGCTGTGTCCGCCATATGACGGCCCGTTCAGAGTGCTGGAAACTGGGGAGAAACATTTTGTGTTAGACTTGGGGGGGCGTAAAGAAACCGTCTGCATAGACAGGCTGAAGCCCGCTTATGTGTTGGCAGACGAGCAGGTGGTGTTGGCTCAAGCTCCCTGGCACGGGCGCCCCCCTACAGTGGGTCCGCAGGTTAGTGTCCCCCTACAGAGGACTGTTTTCAGGAAACTAACTTTTTCCCCTCCCCACTCTTTCCCCCTCCAGAGACCAAGCCTTTCTCCTACCCGCCTCAACAGGAAGCCGCTTCGACCGGCCCACGTTACAGCCGCTACGGGCGCTTGCTCAAGCCCAAAGGTGCAGAGGGTTAGGACCCCTTCTGGGTGTTCGGGGGGGGTGACTTAAAGGAGATGACACTCCACCCAGCACTTCGGGGTGTTGGGGGCTAGTCAGGGGTACCAGAGCACTGGGGGGTAGGTAGTAAATAAAGATGTGCCTTTTGCCTCCGCTGAGCCAGGCTCACATCTGAGGACGCAGGGGTGCAAATGTGTCAATGTGTGTGTTGATGTGTGTTCACACTTGGTAAGTGGTATGTGAATGTGTTTACCTTGAGTACCAGAGGTGGGAAGAAAATGTATAAAGCAGTTCGCTTTGGCACTCAGGGATAGTCTGTTCTGCTGGTTGGAGGAAATAAAGCGTGTGTCGTCAGCTCATGTCTCGTCTGATTCCTTTCCTCCACAATATAAACCTCAGATCTGTGACATTCATACAAGTGAAAACATACTTGGTGCTGTTGTGTCTGTACCACCGATCACATGAACAATCCTTTAGTTTTCGGTGCATGATCTATATACTGTATATATATATATATATATATATATATATATATATATATATATATATATATATATATATTTATAGTAATATGTACATATGTATACTAGCTGTTCTTGTTTTTTTCTTGCCTTCTGATTGTTGCTCTGAGTGTTGCTATCCCTGTACTGTTGCAATCCTGGAATTTACCCATTGTGGGACTAATAAAGGCTTATCTTATCTTATCTTATCTTATCTTATCTTATGATCTACTCATTGCTGTTGAAGCCACAGATTTAGCTGTGCTTGTGAGGAGTCTCACACCATGAACAGCAGCAAGTACCAGAACTACGCAAAAACATTCAAAAATACAAAAACTACAAGTGCTGAAATTATCTGCCACTTGACTGCAAAACAGGTATGTGGACTATACATTAAAACGAATTAGAAACACTTTTAAAAATGCTACTTTAAATGCCCCACTACTCCACTCTTCAAATTCAGCTCCTGCTGGCTCAAACCTTGTTCCATACTCCCATAATCATTCTACGGTAGCGCCCTGAGGAATAATTTATGATAAGGATTTTATCCTTATCCAAGGTTTTTTACATAGCATCCTGCGGTTATAGCTGTTAGCTTAGTGTTGCTAGCATATTACTGTCTTACGGTGTAGCCACACATGTGACTTACTTTTTGCCTCACATCGTAGATAAGAACAAAAGGCACAGTTTCCTTGGAGATAACAGGAAGCTGTGAAAGTGTAATCCTTGTTATGCAAGAGATGGCCTTGGGGGGATTCTTTGTAGGCCAAGGACTGCGGGGGAGATGCCTAGGGATTAAAGAGAAGAGGCATTGTTACTTGTGATTTGAATGGAATGTGATTTGTGAGCTGTGAGAGTCCTGGATATATAAAGGACGAGTTTTTTCTGAGACGCTCTCTTTTCTGCCATGCTCTTTTGTGAGAATGTGTAATAAACTGTCTGAGACCAACTTGCCTCATTATTCACACATTCTACACTGGTGACCCAAGACGAAGCATGCAACACGCAGAGAATTCCCCAGGGCCAGCCTCATCGGGAGCCCCCAGCCAAGCGTATGCCGTTATGGTCCAGCTACCGGACTTTTGGCAGAACAACCCGCGCTCCTGGTTCCACTTGGTTGAGGCACAGTTCACCCTCCGGGGGATATCGGTAGATGACACGAAATTCTACCATGTGGTCGCAAAACTCGATAACCACATGGCTCAACATGTGGAGAGCCTTCTGGAGCAGCCACCAGCCAGCGACAAATACGGCGCGTTGAAGGCTGCAATCATCCAGCACTTCACTCTCTCGGTCGAGGAGAGGGCAGAGAGACTCCTGGCGCTGACTGAGTTGGGAGATAGCACGCCCATTGATCTGATGGAGAAGATGCTGAGGATGAAAGGCTCGGACGATGACCACTTCATCTTCACCCACATTTTCCTCAGGACCCTACCGTCAGCCACGAGGGCGGCCCTGGCCAGTTCGCCGTTGTTGGCCCAGTGGGACTTCCGCACACTGGCCCGAGAGGCGCATCGGATTGTCAATGCCAGCAGACAGCGCGCGGCCATGGATGCAGCAACGGAGCTCGGCGCAACAGCCGGAGATGGCAGGGGGCCAGGGACGGCGTTAGCAGAACCACTGACGACGGCGGCGGCGGGGGCCAAGGAATGCGGAGGAGACACCCTTTGTTTCTACCATTGCCGCTTTGCAGAGAAGGCACGCAAATGTATACCACCGTGTCAGTTCAAGCGCTCGGGAAACGCCAAAGACCGGGGGTCGGTAGCAGCTACGACCCTCGGGGAGGAGAACAAGCTGCTCTACTTGACGGACGCACGCTCGGGGAGGCATTTTCTCCTGGACACAGGCGCCCAGTTGAGTTTCATCACGCCTTCCTCCGCTGACCGGCTGGCAGGTTCCAGCGGTCCCGAGATGGCAGCAGCGAACGGCTCGGGGATTAAAACCTTTGGTGAGAGGACTCTGCTTCTGTCTCTGCACGGCCGTACATTTGAGTGGACTTTTGTCATAGCGGCATTGAATTTCAATATATTGGGGGCTGATTTTTTGTGCTCACATGGTTTGTTGGTTGATGTCGCTAACAGGCGTCTGGTTAATGCACTTTGTTTTGACTCTATTCCCTCTACAGTGAGCGCGGCCCGGCCAACAGCACAAGCCAACGTCACAGCTGCAAGCGGTAAGTTCCACACACTGCTCACTCAGTTCCCAGCACTCACGGTCCCCACATTTTCGGCAGCCGTCGCTAAACACGGGGTGGAACATTTTATTACCACCACCGGACCGCCCGTTTTTGCAAAAGCTCGGCGCTTGGACGCAGCTAAACTGGCCATAGCGCGCGAGGAGTTTGCCAACCTGGAGAGGTTGGGCATCATCAGGCGTTCGAACAGCCCATGGGCTTCCCCGCTACACATGGCCCCGAAAGCTGACGGCTCGTGGCGACCTTGTGGGGATTTCCGCAGGTTAAACAACGCCACAGCGCATGACCGCTACCCAATCCCGCATATCCAAGATTTTTCCGTTCATTTGGCGGGGGCGGGCGTTTTTTCTAAGATAGACTTGGTCCGCGGTTACCACCAAGTCCCAGTGCACTCTGAGGACATACCCAAAACAGCGGTAATAACTCCGTTTGGTCTATTCGAGTTTTTGTGCATGCCATTCGGGCTGAAAGGGGCTGCACAGACGTTCCAACGCATGATGGACGCGGTGCTGCGCGATCTCCCTTTCGTATTCGTCTACCTGGACGATATTTTGGTAGCCAGCGCGTCCGAAGACAAACACAAAAACCGCCTCACAGCGGTTTTCCGGAGATTGGGAGAGCACAGTTTAATAATCAACCCAGCAAAGTGTCAGTTTGGGGTGACGCAGATTGATTTTTTGGGGCATCGCGTCTCTCCTGAAGGAGCAGTCCCGCTGCCTGACAAAGTGCGCGCGGTAGCGGATTTTCCCCGGCCACAAACGGTCAGGGCGTTACAGGAGTTTTTGGGATGGTGAATTTTTATAACCGTTTCCTCCCTCGCGCAGCGCAGCTCATGCAACCACTGTACGCCGCGCTCAAAAAACAAAAACCCGTGAATAAAATCGAATGGTCCCCGGAGCGAGAGCAAGCGTTCTCGGAAGTCAAGGCAGCCCTGGCAAATGCTGCGTTGTTGGCGTATCCAGACCCAACGGCCCGCATAGCGCTCACTACTGACGCGTCAGATGTGGCCATAGGGGCGGTCATGGAGCAGCATGTAGCCGGGGCTTGGCAGCCACTCGCCTTTTTCAGCAGAACTTTGCACGATAGTGAACGCAAATACAACGCGTTTGACAGGGAGTTGCTGGCTCTCCACTTGGCCATTCGTCACTTCCAGTTCTGGCTGGAAGGATGCTGTTTCACCGCGTTCGTTGACCACAAGCCACTAACATTCGCAATGGCCAAGGTTTCAGTACCGTGGTCAGGCCGGCAACAGAGACAACTGGCCGCGATCTCAGAGTTTACTACCGATATTCAGCATGTGGCAGGTAAACTGAATGTAGTGGCAGACTGCCTCTCGCGCGCCGTGGCGGCACCAGTCCGCATGGGGATAGATTATGCAGCCATGGCCGCGGAGCAGGTTAGTGATGCAGATGTGCGCGCGCTCCAGTTTGGACCAACAGGGTTAAGGCTGGAGAACAGGGTGCTACAAGACGGTATGCTCCCCCAATCTGTGATGTCTCCACTGGGCGACCGCGTCCCGTGGTGCCGGCAGCATGGCGCCGCCGCGTTTTTGACTCGATTCATTCTTTGGCGCACCCGGGAGTGCGTGCGTCGGTCAAACTGGTAGGAGAGAAATTTGTGTGGCCGAGCCTTTGCAAACAAGTTAAGGAGTGGGCAGCAGCCTGCATGGTGTGTCAACGAGCCAAGGTACACAGACACATGAGAGCTCCCTTGGAGCCGTTTCACATCCCGGCTAAGAGGTTCAACCATGTTCACGTGGACCTCGTGGGCCCCCTCCCACAGTCACAGGGGTGCACACACCTTCTGACAATGGTTGACCGCACCACGCGCTGGCCGGAAGTGGTTCCTCTGGCATCAACCACGGCCGAGGAGGTGGCGCGCGTGTTTTTAACAGCATGGGTAGCGCGTTTCGGAGTCCCGTCGGACATTACGTCTGACAGAGGCCCTCAATTTGTTTCCGAACTTTGGTCAGCAATGGCCCGCAGCCTGGGTGTCACAATTCACCGCACAACCGCATACAATCCGCAGGCTAATGGGTTATGCATATGTTTTCATAGGTCATTGAAAGCGGCTCTCAGGGCGTCTCTGACGGATGCAAATTGGGTAGACAAGCTACCGTGGGTTTTATTGGGGTTACGTTCTGCGCCTAAAGATGACTTAGAAGCCTCCTCGGCTGAGCTTGTTTTTGCACAGCCACTTCGGCTGCCCGGGGAGTTTCTCCCAGATAATCCTGCGCCGGACAGCTCCCCGTCTCAGCTGTTGCAGCGTAACATAGAATCGAGCACGCTACCCAGCCCGGTTCACCACAGTTTTCCGCGCGTTTTTGTGCCTAAAACTTTGAAAAACGCGGAGTTTGTTTTTGTCAGACACGATGCGTATCGACCCCCACTTCGACCACCTTATGATGGATCGTTCAGAGTGTTGGAAACAGGGGACAACCATTTTTTGCTAGATTTGGGGAGTAGGAGGGAAAAAGTTGGCATAAACAGACTCAAACCCGCTTTTGTGGTGGTGGACAAGCAAGTGCTGTTGGCAAGGGCCCCTCGGCGTGGTAGACCCCCACGGGGAGATTCCCCAGAACACCCGCAGGGACTGACAAAAGGTTTTCACCCCCAGACAGCAGCCCCCCAGCATGACAGCGCCGCGGAGGCGGTGACTCCTGGTTACAGCAGATACGGGAGAAAACTAAAGCCCAAGCAGCAGGGGGACTGATGTGTAATGATTCTATCACGAAATGCAGACTGTTATTCTGTTGTTCGATCTAAAATGTTTGGGGGGGGGGGGTCGTGTAGCCACACATGTGACTTACTTTTTGCCTCACATCTTAGATAAGAACAAAAGGCACAGTTTCCTTGGAGATAACAGGAAGCTGTGAAAGTGTAATCCTTGTTATGCAAGAGATGGCCTTGGGGGAATTCTTTGTAGGCCAAGGGCTGTGGGGGAGATGCCTAGGGATTAAAGAGAAGAGGCATTGTTACTTGTGATTTGAATGGAATGTGAGCTGTGAGCTGTGAGAGTCCTGGATATATAAAGGACGAGTTTTTTCTGAGACGCTCTCTTTTCTGCCATGCTCTTATGTGAGAATGTGTAATAAACTGTCTGAGACCAACTTGCCTCATTATTCACACATTCTACAATGGTATCTTATTGAACTTTAAACCACTCCTAAATATGGGCTCAAAGGAACTCAGGGAACACAATGCTAGTGATTGTTATTGTAAGAACTGTGATTATGGCACAGAACTGCAAGAAGTGAGATGGACAGTAATGGTGGTGTGGGCAACTGACAATTATTTGGGTTTGAAAGTGGAGCTCCAGGGTAACATCCAGTGGTGAAGAAAAATCTTTAAAGGACTTTTAAGGTAAGCTGCTTCTTTTTAGAACATGTTTTGTTTTTCGTGTGTTTTACACATTTATGGGATGGGGTGATTAAAAGTTAGTTTTGACAAAGTTTTATCACAGTATGTGTGTGTGTGTGTGTGTGTGTGTGTGTGTGTGTGTGTGTGTGTGAGGGGTAATCTTTATTTAACTTTATACATTGATTTAGTTTGAGGTCTTTGTTTTTTGTTTCCTAAAAATGTTCATTTATTTGTAAGTACTTTCCTCCTGCTTCTCACAGGCAATAACCCTGTTGTCTGTATCTCTAGCATGTGCTAACTCTGGCATGTCATACTGTTTTCACCCAATGCTGTAATTTAAGGCAATTTACAACTCTGGCTCTACTGTGTTGATTATTTTGTCCCCCAGATCATGTCATACACTATACACTCACTCTATGGGATATGCATTGGTGCTACGTATAGCTCTGCTGACCAATCATATGTAGGGCAGTATAAAAAATATAGTCTAGTGAAGGTAAACATACAGGGAAGATATACTCAACATGTTATGAGTGAAATGGACTTAAATAGATGTAGGTTGCTCATGGCTGACAGATAAATACTGAGTAACTGCATGAGGGCTTTTTTGGAAAAAACTGACATCTGACCTTGATCTTGTGATAAAGATTACCAGAATCCACCTCATCCAAGATTTTTTATGAACTTCACCTATAGTAATTATTTGAAAATCCTAAGTGACTTCCTTGTTATCATGTTCACAAGCTTTTCAGAAAAACTGACCTGGTGCTGAAATTCAAATCTGACAAATTTTTTAGCTCATTCCAGTGAAGCGAAAGAAGATGGATGGATGGATGGATGGATGGATGGATTCCAGTGAAGCTGAAAGTGAAGCTGAAAGGAGCTAATGCAATGATGCAGCGTCCATCTGTCCACATTTCACAGGAATCGTTATTTCAATTCAGTTTCATTTATATACAGTGGGGTAAAAAAGTATTTTGTCAGCCACCAATTGTGCAAGTTCTCCCACTTAAAAGATGAGAGAGGTCTCCAATTTTCATCATAGGTATACCTCAACTATGAGAGACAAAATGAGAAAAAAAAATCCAGAAAATCACATTGAAGGATTTTTAATGAATTAATTGGTAAATTCCTCGGTAAAATAAGTATTTGGTCAATAACAAAAGTTCATCTCAGTACTTTGTTATATACCCTTTGTTGGCAATGACAGAGGTCAAACGTTTTCTGTAAGTTTTCATAAGGTTTTCACACACTGTTGCTGGTATTTTGGCCCATTCCTCCATGCAGATCTCCTCTAGAGCAATGATGTTTTGGGGCTGTCGCTGGGCAACACAGACTTTCAACTCCCTCCAAAGATTTTCTATGGGGTTGAGATCTGGAGACTGGCTAGGCCACTCCAGGACCTTGAAATGCTTCTTACGAAGCCACTCCTTCGTTGCCCGGGTGGTGTGTTTGGGATCATTGTCATGCTGAAAGACCCAGCCACGTTTCATCTTCAATGTCCTTGCTGGTGGAAGGAGGTTTTCACTCAAAATCTCACGATACATGGCCCCATTCATTCTTTCCTTTACATGGATCAGTCGTCCTGGTCCCTTTGCAGAAAAACAGCCCCAAAGTATGATGTTTCCACCCCCAGGCTTCACAGTAGGTATGGTGTTCTTTCTCCTCCAAACACGACAAGTTGAGCTTTTACCAAAGATTATCAGTGGTCTTGTATGTCTTCCATTTTCTAATGATTGCTCCCACAGTTGATTTCTTCACACCAAGCTGCTTACCTATTGCAGATTCAGTCTTCCCAGCCTGGTGCAGGTCTACAATTTTGTTTCTGGTGTCCGTTGACAGCTCTTTGGTCTTGGTCATAGTGGAGTTTGGAGTCTGACTGTTTGAGGTTTTGGACAGGTGTCTTTTATACTGATAACGAGTTCAAACAGGTGCCATTAATACAGGTAATGAGTGGAGGACAGAGGAGCCTCTTAAAGAAGTTGTTACAGGTCTGTGAGAGCCAGAAATCTTGCTTGTTTGTAGGTGACCAAATACTTATTTTACTGAGGAATTTACCAATTAATTCATTAAAAATCCTTCAATGTGATTTTCTGGATTTTTTTTCCCTCATTTTGTCTCTCATAGTTGAGGTTTACCTATGATGAAAATTGGAGACCTCTCTCATCTTTTAAGTGGGAGAACTTGCACAATTGGTGGCTGACTAAATACTTTTTTACCCCACTGTAGCACCATTTCACAACAACAGTCATCTCATAGCACTGTTAAACTGTAGGGGAAAACCCCACAATTGCAGAAAGACTTCAGCAATCAGGCGATCCCAGGGGTGCCTCCAGAAATTTTTCATGGGGGGGCACATGGGGGCCATTGAAAATCTTGAGGTGGCACATCAAAATCAATTTAAAATGTAATCACACTGCTCGCCCATTTGCGTTTGATCTGAATGCACCTTGACAGTGTGATCTGTCGTACTTCGCTGTATTTTGTTAACATTTGTTAATAATATACATCACACATCACTTATTCTTAAACATCTACGATATGTAAAATATGATATAGAAAAACAAGTTATAAAATTATGTTAGACTGTACAGTGGCAGGGACCAGGGGTGGCTATTGGGGGGGCCCAAGTGGTGGTGGTGGGGGCATAGCCCCCCCCCCCCCCAGCCCCCTCCTGGATGCACCCTTGGGCGATCCCCTGTGAGCAAGCACTTGGCAATGGTGGAGAGGAAAAACTCCCTTTTAGCAGGAAGAAACCTCCAGTAGAACTAGGCTCAGGGAGGGGCAGTCATCTGCTGCAACCGGCTGGGGGGTGAGGGGATAGAGAAGAAGAAGAAAAGAACAGACATGT
The DNA here is from genome assembly GCA_020510985.1 of Pholidichthys leucotaenia. Classification (NCBI taxonomy): domain Eukaryota; kingdom Metazoa; phylum Chordata; class Actinopteri; order Cichliformes; family Pholidichthyidae; genus Pholidichthys; species Pholidichthys leucotaenia. Next base: position 258,790,732 of record CM035838.1, read on the forward strand.
AGAGAGCAAAAAGCATGACAGGGACTCAATCTGTGGGCGAGAACAAAGCAATGTTAATGACCAGCAAAAATATTTCATTGAGAGTGAAAAAAAGAGTGAATCCCATTACATGGTTGGAGGTCCCCCAGCTGTCTAAACCTATTAGCAGCATAACTAAGGGGGGGGGGGGGGGGGTTCAGGGTCACCTGATCCCACCCTAACTATAGGCTATGTCAAAAAGGAAGGTTTTAACCCTATTCTTAAAAACAGAGATCAAGTCTGACTCCCGAATCCAGATTGGCAGCTGGTTCCACAGGACAGGAACCTGATAACTGAATGCTCTGCCTCCCACTGTACTCTTAGAGATTCTAGGTATTACAAGTAAACCTGCATTTGGGGAGCGTAGTGCTCTGTTAGGATGATAAGATACTATCAAATCTTTTAAATAACCAGGGGGCTTATTATTTAGAGCTTTGTAAGGAGGACAAAGATTTTAAACTTACTGTAATTCTAAATTCTATGGGAAGCCAGTGAAGGGAGGCCAGAGCCGGAGAGATACGAGCTCTCTTTCTACTACCTGTTAAAACTGTAGCTGTGGGATATTGGATCAGCTGAAGACTTTTTAGAGATGTTTTAGGGCAGCCTGGTAATAAAAAGTTACAATAATGTAATCTAGAACTAACAAAAGCGTGGATCAGTTTCTCAGCATCGCTCTGAGACAAGATGTTCCTAATCTTGGCAATATTATGCAAATGATAAAAGGCAGTAGAAACAAGTTTAATATGTGAATTAAAGAACAGATCTTGATCAAAAATAACTCCAAGGTTCCTCACAGAACTGTTAGGAGAGAGAGTAACCCCATCCAAACTAAGAGTTTGATTTGGGAAACCATTTCTAAGGTTTTTTCTGGCCCAACTAGAATGACTTAAGTCTTACCTGAATAGATAGATAGATAGATAGATAGATAGATAGATAGATAGATAGATAGATAGATAGATAGATAGATAGATACTTTATTTCGAACAAAAAAGTATAACAAAAACAAAACAAATGACAAATGCAATAAAGTAACAGTATACAGTGTTCGAAAGGGAGAAGGAAGAAGTGAACACTTATTAATTCCATCTCCTCTTTTCCATAAATACACCCATGTGAATTATATACAAATTACCACATTTAAGACCCCAAGTAAACAATTAACTGTATTTTGTACATATCAACATTAACACCCATCCATCCTAGCATACATTGATCTCCATACATCAAAACCAGCCTCAAACAACACAGATATACACAGTGCTGTCCCACCCACCATTCCATAGTGTCCCATAGTGTCTCAGAGTGAGCATAGTGAATCGTACATATAAATACTACCCTTCTAACATATATCCTTTCAGCAAATAATGTTTGTACCTCTTTTTGAATTGATTTCTGTTTGTACATAGTTTCAGTTCCGGCTCCAAACTGTTCCACAAATCCGCCCCACAGACAGATATGCACATACTTTTCTTGGTTGTTCGTATCTTGGGTTTTGTAAAGTTTAAGTCTCCTCTCAAATTAAGATCATTGTCTCTTTTTTTTTTTTTTTTTTATTTAAGTTTTTGTAAAGGGTATACAGGTCGTTACAGCAGTGCATTGTTTACATTTTCATCACATGTTCCCTTATTTTCTGATATCTGACAACATTGGAAGATTAATTCTTACAACACCCCCCCTTTTTTTTTTTTAAAGTGAAAGAAAAAGTGAAATTAAAGACAAAAAAAAAAAGAAACAAAAAAACAAACCCCCCCCCCCAAAAAACCAAACAAACCAGCAAAAAACAAACAAAAAGAAAAAGTAAGTAAATAAAGGTAAAAGAGCATCTGAGTAGCGTTGGAACAAAGAGCGGAACCATTATTGAAATGGTATTTGTCAAAGATTAGATCTAATGGAAGACACATATGCGATCCAGGGTTGCCAAAAGTTCATGAACCCATCCTTGTCCTGTCTCAGTGCGAATGTCAACTTTTCCATCGAGTAAATGTCTTGGATCACGTTAATCCAATCTTCAGGTGTGGGACAGTCCTTCAACATCCATTTTTTAGATAGAGCTTTTTTGCTTGCCAATATTAAAACATTGAATAGGTATTTTTCTCCTCGTCTTTCCAGTGAGTCCGGTAGTAAACCCAAATACAAAGTTACAAAAGAAAAGGGAACTGTTATTTTGAATATTTTCCCCAATATTGTCTGTACATTGGTCCAATATTGGTGGATAACTGGGCATGACCAAAACACATGAAAATGATTTGCAGTCTTTTCACCACACAAGCGCCAACAGTTCAACCCCTTATGGGTAAATTTGTTTTGTGCAGGTGTTCTGAAAAATCTTACCAAGTTTTTCCATCCAAATTCTCTCCACTGCAGGGATGAGGTACTTTTCCATTGCTGTTTATTTAGCTTTTCCCATATTTCCAGTTGTAAAGTGAAATTCCCCTCTTTTTCCCATCTCTCTTTTATATAAGATGTGTTGTCTCCTTTTAAGTCTTGAAGACCTTGGTATATTTTAGAAATGTATCTGATCCCTGGGATCCCTTTATATGCCATTAAGAAGACCTTCAGAACACCTGACTGGGCCCTTTCCAAATCCTCCTTTTTAAGTATATTGTTTATGTGGTGTCTAAGCTGGAAGAACCTGTAAAGGTCTTGATTTATTAGGCCTTGTTTTTTCAAATCTTCAAAACTTCTTAAGATTTGCCCTTTAAAAAAATCGTAATATTTTATCAGCCCTTTCTCCTTCCACTTTTTAAATCTGGAGTCTGTTTTATTAGGAGTAAAGTCTTGATCATAGGCAATCCATTGCAGAAGTCGATAGGGCTCTTTAGTTTGATTCTCTCTGACTATCTTAAACCAAATTTTTAGCGGGGTCTCTATCCATGGGTTAGTGTTATTCAAAAGCTTAGGTAAGGCATTGTTCCCTATTATCGCCTGTAGGGGGATGTCACTTGTTATTTGGCATTCGATCTCCTTCCATTGTGCAGTGTAGACTGGGTTACATATCTCTACTAAAGTTTTAATTTGTGCCGCTTTAAAGTAGTCCCTGATATTTGGCAGCGCGAGCCCACCTTTGTCTTTGTTTAGCTGTAGGGTTCTATATCTGATTCTAGGTCTCTTGCCCTGCCATATGAATCTAGAGATCCTTCTGTCCAGTTCCTGCCATGTTTTTTTGGGAGGTTCTACCGGTATTGTTTGGAAAAGGTATAGAAGACGTGGAAGTATATTCATTTTGACTGCTTCAATTCTTTGTGCAGTACCCAAGAATGGTATCATATTCCATCTTGTTAGGTCAGATTTTATTTTTGTCACCAGTGGATCATAGTTTAGTGATATAATTTTGTTGAGTTGTTTCGGGATATTGACCCCCAGATATTTCATAGATTCCGACTCCCAGTTAGTTTTGAGTTTGCTTAGTGAATAATGATTTGGGTCATAGTTGAATGTTAAAATTTGGGTTTTATGCATGTTTAATTTGTACCCCGATAAATCTCCATACTTTGAAAAAATTGAGGTTAGTTCTGGTAAAGAAGTGTCCGGCTGCCCTAGGTATATTAAAATGTCATCAGCAAAGAGTGCTATTTTATGTTCCTTCTGACCAAGTGTAATACCTTGAATTTTTTGATTTTGTCTTATCCATTGGCTCAGAGGTTCTATGAAGATTGCAAAGAGCAGTGGAGACAGGGGGCAGCCCTGACGACATCCTCTTTCCAGTTCAAAAGATGATGATAAATTACCGTTAATCCTTATTTTAGCTGTTGGTTTTTTATATAATGCCTGTATAGTTCTAATGAAGTTGTTATGAAAATTGAAACTGGATAAGATTCTATATAGAAAAGACCAGTCAACCGAATCGAATGCTTTTTCAGCATCTAATCCCAATATGACTGCATTTAAGTTATATTTTTTTATATGATGAATTATGTGTAAAGTGCGTCGAATGTTGTCTTGTGTCTGTCTTTGTCTTATAAAACCTGTTTGGTCTAAATGAATTAGGTCTGTCAGTATATTTTCTAACCTTTTGGCAAGGATAATGATAAAAAGCTTATAATCCTGATTTAGTACACTGATTGGTCTGTAGTTGGAGCACTCTAGTTTATCCTTTTCAGGTTTAGGTATAACTGCAATGACCCCTTCTCTCCAGGAGGGGGGGATTTCCCCTGTGTGGAGGACATAATTAAATGTTTTCAGGAGGAGAGGAGATAGTTGCTGTTTAAAGGTTTTGTACCACTCTGCTGTATAGCCATCAGCTCCTGGGGATTTGTTAGCTTTAAGTTTCATAATTGCTTTTTCCAGTTCTTTAGGATGTATTTCTGACAGTAGTGTTTTATTTTGTGACTCCGTAAGTTGGGGAAGGTTTAATGTGTTTAGGAATGCCTCGGATGCGTTTTTATGTTTTTTGTGGGAGTATAAGTTCTTATAGTAATTCTCGAAGCTTTTAAGAATATCCTGAATTCTGAATTTTATTTCCTTTGATACTGGGTCTCTGATTTTGTAGATTGCTCTTTCTGTTTGATGTTTCCTCAATTTATAGGCTAGCAATTTTGCCGATTTACTGCCTGCTTCATAGTATTTTTGTTTCAAAAATGTAAGTTTCTTCTGGATTTCTATTGTGTAGATCTCATTTATTTGGTTTTTAATTTCCTTAATCTTGAGCGAGTCAGTAGAATGAGTGTTGCCTTTGTGTTCTTTTTCTAGGTTCCTAAGTTCTGACTCTAATGTGGATAGTTTTTCTTGTCTTAGTTTCTTTTGGGTTGCCAGTTTTGCAATAATCTTTCCTCTTATTACAGCTTTGCATGCATCCCACAGTATTAAAGGGGATTCTTCTCCATTATCGTTTTCTTCCAAATATCTGAGAATATCTGATTCCAATTCATCTTTCAATGGTCCTTTCAGGACATTTGAATTTAACCTCCAAGAAAATGTATTATTTGTGTATTTTTGGATATTTAAGTCCATGTAGATCGGACTGTGGTCAGAGAGATCCATCAGTCCTATTTTACATGTTTTTACTCTTCCAATGTCTCTGTTAAACATAAAAAAATAGTCAATCCTTGAGTAAGATGAATGTGGAGTTGAGTAAAATGTATAGTCTTTTACACTGGGGTTGAGTTCCCTCCACACATCACAGATTCCCATTTCTTTTAGTAGCATCCGAGTCTTCCTGTTTTGGGTGTTATTTTGATGTGGAGAATTACCAGAAGCATCCCAGTATGGATTCAGTCTAAGATTGAAGTCCCCACCACATATCACTAAACCTTGAGCTTTAGTTATCATTAGGTCGAATACATTTTTATAAAATTTCCAGTTAGCCCCTGGGGGAGCATACACATTCAGCAGGGTGATATCTTCTCCCTCTAGCCGCCCAGTTACCAAACTGTATCTCCCTTCTTTATCTTTGTGTTCTGATTTTTTTTCAAATGTAATTTTGGTTGATATCAATGTCGCTACTCCCCTCCTCCTCCCTGACTTATATGAAGATGAAGAGATCATTTTAAACCCTTGTCTACTGAGTTTATTGTGTTCCACGTCTGTTAGGTGGGTTTCTTGTAAAAATATTATTCCTGCTTTGTCTTTTTTCATTTTGCCTAGAATCTTGGATCTTTTAACTGGATTCAGGATTCCTTTTACATTATATGAAATTATTTTGGTTACACCCTGTTTCTCCATTGTGTTGTTTTGTTTAGTATAACTGTGTGGTGGCCGTCTTTTGTGCTACTCAGAAACTGAAAGAACATTAAAAACAAGAAAAACATTAAGAACATAGTGTATAAAACTTTAAAACAAAAAGCTGTCAGAAGAACTTCCTGAGCTGAGGTCTTTTTAAAGACCCTGGAAGAGCCTTGATGGAGTGAAGGCCCTGAGGGAAATTCCTCAAACTCTGTTACGTGTTGAGGGCCCTCTCTTACCCCTGTAAGTTGTCCCATGCTTTTAACGTGAGTTTCAGAACCCAATCCAAACTTGTAATGATTTTTTTTTTTCCTTTTATGCCTAAACCCTGTGAAATTGTGTGCACCCTCCCACCCCCATCACATCAAACATTCACGCAAAAACAGTATTTGTTAGTATGAGGAGAACATGTGGATTATTGTCACATTTCTATTTTAACAAGTTGTTTGTTTTGTTTTTTTTTTTATTAAAAAGACTTATTTGTTTCAAATATTATGACTGTTCCATGAAATGTTTTACCACATGCTGCATACGCATCTCCTTTAATGTTTGTTACCTTGTATGAGGGGGGTTGGATGTGCGGATTGATTCAAGAGAAAAAAAAAAAAAAAGGTCGCTATTCCAACCTGAAAACGGACAGTTTATCCGCGACGCTCTGGCGCTGGGTTTCCCACTGCTGGTCCGTGGATTTTGAAGGTCTTTGTGTTGTCCATGTTTGCGCTTTGATCTTCTCACTCGGGTCTGCTGCGGGTTTAAATACCGTTACCGGGAGGCCTCTTCTCGCCATGTCAGCTGTTGCTTCTTCCGCCGAATTATAGAGACATGTTTCTTCGCCGTAGAAGACCCTTAACTTCGCAGGAAATGGAGTTTGAAAGCGCAATTTCTTCTCTCTTAACACCTTTTTCGCGTCATTGTATTCCCTGCGCTTTTTAAGGACCTCCGGGGCGTAATCGTGTTCCACGAAGACTTTTCTCTCCTGGTGCATAAATCCTTTTTTCTGCCAGGCCAGTCTTACAACCTCTTGTTTTATTTTGAAATTGGAAAATCTTACCAACACCGAACGTGGGGGCGCTTCCGCTGCCGGCCTAGCGGCTAATGAACGATGTGCCTTTTCTATCTTCAAGTCGGTGGTTTGTGGAATATCCAATTTCTCTCTTAGTAAGGATTCCACGCATTCTGCCATTGAGTTAAAACCGTTTTCGGCTCCTTCTATCAGACCATGAATTCTTATGTTGTCTCTTCTTTGTCTTCTTTCTTGGTTGGCTAGCTTAGCCTCTATAGATGCTTGTCTTTTGCGTAGGTCCAGCACAGAATCTTCGAGCACTTTTATTCGTTCCTCTGTTTCCAAGATTCGGTTCTCGGCCTGGTCCACTCTGCTGTTTGTCCTTTTCAATTCTTCTCTGAATTCCCGAAATTCGGCCGTAACTTTTTTTTTTTTTTTTTTTTTTGTTACTTATTTGTACCCGTAGGTAGACTTGGTTTGCAGTCTGGTGACAAGCCACCGGCTGCTGGTCGCTGCGTGCGCGAGCGCCCTAAACCTACATGTTTTTGGTGTGCGGGAGGAAACCGGAGAAATCCCGGAGTAAACCCGCGCAACACGGGGAGAACATGCAAACTCCACACAGCTCACTGTTGGTCGGGGGCTGGGATCGAACCCACGATCTCATGATCCCCGCGATCCCCCGGCCGAGGGTAAAACTGTGCTGCCACAGTGCTAAACCACTGCGCCACCGTGCAGCCTGTAACTTCTCGGCGAAATCGTCGTAGCTCTTCAAATAGTGATTTCAGGCTAACCTTTTTGTTAGCTATCACCAGTTCCTCGTCTTCTGAACGGAGATCTTCCAGTTCAGATTCTCCGGCCGATATGTGTCCTGGCCTGGAGAATTTCAGTTTCTTCTGTTTTCCTTTAGACATGATGAATTTGTCTTTTGATTTTCAGTCCTCCAAAAATCCGTTAAGTTTGATTTTCAAGGTGTTATCTTGGATTGGGTCTGAGAGCTTCAGTGTTAAGCTGCAGTCGCCATGGCGTCCAGACCGGAAGTCCATTGTCTCTTTTTTTAAATATTTTTTGTATATTAGTTGGGAGTTGATTATTAATTGCCCTGTACATGACTTGTGCTGTCTTAAATTTAACTAAATCGGTGAACTTTATGACATGTTACTTTAAAAACAATGAATTGGTATGGTCTCTATATCCTACATTATTTATTATCCTTATAGCTCTTTTTTGTAACGTGCATATTGACTGTAGGTTGGTCTTGTAGGTGTTTCCCCAGACTTCTACACAGTAGTTAAGATAAGGTAGAAACAGTGAATTGTACAGTAAGACCAATGAGTTATAGTCCAAGATGTGTCTTGTCTTCCCCATTATGCCTATACATTTTGCCAACTTGGCCCGGATGTGACTGATGTGAGGTTTCCAGCAGATTTTATTGTCTAGCGTCACCCCAAGAAACTTATTTTCCTGTACTGTTTCTATTCTGGTATCATCTATCGTTACCATTATTTCATGATTTATTTTATAATTTCCAAACAACATAATCTTTGTTTTTTTTAGATTTAGAGATAATTTATTTTTGTTGAACCACTGCGTTAACTTTTTCATTTCAGTTGTGACCACCTCTAAAACCTGCTGCAAATTCTCACCAGTGCAAAGGATATTTGTGTCATCCGCAAACAAAATAAATTTCAGAATTTTTGATACTTGGCATATGTCATTTATATACAAAATAAAGAGTTTGGGTCCCAAAACTGACCCCTGGGGCACACCACAAGTGATGTCCATGAAGGGTGATTTGTGCTCACCAATTTGTACAAATTGTTGTCTGTTACTTAATTAACTTTCCACCCAACTCAGTCCGACCCATCTTATCCCATACCTTTCCAGTTTCCTTAGTAGTATTCTGTGGTCAATGGTGTCAAAAGCTTTCTTTAAATCTATAAATACTCCTACAGCAAACTTTTTTTATCTATACAATTAGTAATTTCTTCTATAAGTTTGATCAGTGCCAAAGATGTAGATTTATCTGCTCTAAAACCATACTGGCTGTCTGTAAGGAGGTTGTGTTTTTCAATGAAATCATCCAGTCTCTTAGTGAAGATTTTTTCAAGTATTTTGGAGAATTGTGAGAGTAAAGAGACTGGCCTGTAATTTGTGAAACAATGACTGTCTTCTGTTTTGTATAGAGGTATTACCATACTTTTGCTATTTTCATTTTGTTTGGAAATTTACCAGTTTGAAATGACAGGTTACAGATGTGGGTGAGTGGCTTAACAATTCCTTCAATTACTTTTTTCACTATTGTCATGTCAATTTCATTCCAGTCCGTTGATTTTTTTTCTTAAATTTACTCACAGTCTCGATTATTTCCTTTTCAGTAACTGCACCCAAAAAGATTGTGTTTGGATTTCTATCTTCTATTTCATTTACAGAACCACTGTTGTTTGTTTCTGGTGTCACTATTGATTTTGCTAATTCAGGACCACCGTTTACAAAAAATTTATTGAAACCACTGACCCCATCCTCCATATTATTTATCAAATTGTCATTTTCAATAAAATATTCTGGATAATTAGCATTCTTAGGTCGATTTGTGGCCACACGTGACCTACTTTGTGACTTATTTAAGGCCTCACATTTTAGATAAGAACAAAGACAGAGTTTCCTTGGAGATAACAGGAAGCTGTGAAGGTTTTAACTTTGGTATGTAGGGCCTGAGACTGTGGGGGTGATATTAGGGGATTATAGAGGAGATGCATTGTTACTGGTGATTATAATGCAATGTGACTTGTGATGCAAAGTGACTTGTGGCTGTGAGAGTCCCGGGTATTTAAGGGACGAGAGTTTCCTGCGATGTTTTCTTTCTACTTTGAGATGTTGGAGAATGTGTAATAAAACTGATTTGAGACAAACCTGCCTCATCAGTTCCACATTCCCACACTGGTGACCCAAGACGTAGCATGCAGCAAGAGGAGAATTCCCCGGGGCCAGCCTCATCCGGAGCCCCTGGCCAAGCAAATGCCGCTAAGGTCCAGCTACCGGACTTTTGGCAGAACAATCCGCGCTCCTGGTTCCACTCGGTTGAGGCACAGTTCAACCTCCGGGGGATATCGGTAGATGACACAAAATTCTACCATGTGGTCGCAAAACTGGATAACCACACGTCCCAGCATGCGGAGAGCCTTCTGGAGCAGCCGCCAGCCAGCGACAAATACGGCGCATTGAAGGCTGCACTCATCCAGCACTTCACCCTCTTGGTTGAGGAGAGAGCAGAGAGACTCCTGGCGCTGACTGAATTGGGAGATGACACGCCCGTTGACCTGATGGAGAAGATGTTGAGGTTGAAAGGCTCGGACGACGACCACTTCATCTTTACCCACCTCTTCCTCAGGACCCTACCGTCAGCCACGAGAGCGACCCTGGCCAGTTCGCCGTTGTTGGCCCAGCGGGACTACCGCGCGCTGGCCCAGGAGGCGCAGTGAATTGTCAACACCAGCAGACAGCGCGCGACCACGGCTGCAGCAGCGGAACTCGGCGCGACGACCGGAGATGGCAGGGGGCCAGGGGCAGCGGTAGCAGAACCACTGACGACGGCGGCGGCAGGGGCCAGGGAATGCGGAGGAGACACCCTTTGTTTCTACCACCGCCGTTTCGCAGAGAAGGCACGCAAATGTATACCACCGTGCCAGTTCAAGCGTTCGGGAAATGCCAAGACCGGGGGTCGGTAGCAGCCGCGACCCTCGGGGAGGAGAACAAGCTCCTCTACTTGTTGGACGCACGCTCGGGGAGGCATTTCCTCGTGGACACAGGCTCCCAGTTGAATTTCATCACACCTTCCTATGCGGACAGGCTGGCAGGTTCCAGAGGTCCCGGGGTGGCAGCAGCGAACGGCTCGGAGATTAAGACCTTTGGTGAGAGGACTCTACTTCTGTCCCTACACGGCTGTACATTTGAGTGGACTTTTGTTATAGCAGCAGTGAATTTCAATATGGTGGGGGCTGATTTTTTGTGCTCACATGGTTTGTTGGTTGATCTCGCTAACAGGCGCCTGGTTAATGCACTTTCTTTTGATTCTATTCCCTGTACAGCGCGAGTGGCCCGGCCAACAGCACAAGCCAATGTCACAGCTGCAAGCGGTAAGTTCCACACACTGCTCACTCAGTTCCCAGCACTCACAGTCCCCACATTTTCAGCAACCGTCGCTAAACATGGGGTGGAACATTTTATTACCACTACCGGACCGCCCGTTTTTGCAAAAACTCGGCGCTTGGACGCAGCTAAACTGGCCATAGCGCGCGAGGAGTTCGCCAACCTGGAGAGGCTGGGCATAATCAGGTGTTCGAACAGCCCATGGGCTTCCCCGCTACACATGGTCCCGAAGGCTGACGGCTCGTGGCGACCTTGTGGGGATTTCCGCAGGTTAAACAACGCTACAGCGCATGACCGCTACCCAATCCCGCATATCCAAGATTTTTCCATTCATTTGGCAGGGGCGCGTGTTTTTTCTAAGATAGATTTGGTCCGCGGTTACCACCAAGTCCCAGTGCGCGCTGAGGACATACCCAAAACAGCGGTAATAACTCCATTTGGCCTATTCGAGTTTTTGCGCATGCCATTTGGGCTGAAAGGGGCTGCACAGACCTTCCAACGCATGATGGACGCGGTGCTGCGCGATCTCCCTTTCATGTTCGTCTACTTGGACGATATTTTGGTAGCCAGCGCGTCCGAAGACGAACACGAAAACCACCTAGCGACAGTTTTCCGGAGGTTGGGAGATCATGGGTTAATAATTAACCCAGCGAAGTGTCAGTTCGGGGTGGCGCAGATTGATTTTTTAGGACACCGCGTCTCCCCCGAAGGAGCGGTTCCGCTCCCTGACAAAGTGTGCGCGGTAGCAAATTTCCCCCGGCCGCAGACGGTCAGGGCGTTACAGGAGTTTTTGGGAATGGTGAATTTTTATAACCATTTTCTCCCCCGCACAGCGCAACTAATGCAACCGCTTTATGTCGTGTTCAAAAAACAGAAACCCGCGAATAAGGTTGAGTGGTCCCCGGAGCGGGAGCGAGCGTTCTCGGAGGTAAAAGAAGCCTTGGCAAATGCTGCGTTGTTGGCACACCCAGACCCAACGGCCCGCATAGCGCTCACTACTGATGCGTCAGATGTGGCCATAGGGGCGGTCGTGGAGCAGCATGTAGCCGGAGCTTGGCAACCGCTCGCCTTTTTCAGCAGGACCTTGCGCGATAGTGAGCGTAAATACAGCGCGTTCGACAGGGAGTTGCTGGCTCTCCATTTGGCCATTCGCCACTTCCAGTTCTGGCTAGAAGGGCGCTGTTTCACTGCGTTTGTTGACCACAAGCCGCTAACATTCGCGATGGCCAAAGTTTCAGAGCCGTGGTCAGGCCGGCAACAGAGGCAGTTAGCCGCGATTTCAGAGTTTACTACCGATATTCAGCACGTGTCGGGTAAACTGAACGTAGTGGCAGACTGCCTCTCGCGTGCCGTGGCTGCCCCCGTCTGCGTGGGGATAGATTACACAGCCATGGCCGCGGAGCAAGGTAGTGACGCGGATGTGCGCGCGCTCCAGTCTGGACCAACAGGGTTAAGGCTGGAGAACAGGGAGCTGCAAGACGGCAGGCCCCCCTTAATCTGCGATGTCTCCACGGGACGACTGCGTCCTGTGGTGCTGGCTGCGTGACGCCGCCGCGTTTTCGACTCGATTCATTCTCTGGCGCACCCGGGGGTTCGCACGTCGGTCAAAATGGTAGCGGAAAAATTCGTGTGGCCCGGCCTTCGCAAACAAGTTAAGGAGTGGGCGGCAGCCTGCATGGCGTGCCAATGGGCCAAGATACACAGGCACACGAAGGCTCCATTGGAGCCATTTCTCATTCCTTCTAAGAGGTTTGACCACGTTCACGTGGACCTCGTGGGCCCCTTCTCGCCATCACAGGGGTACACGCACCTTCTGACCATGGTGGACCGTACCACGCGCTGGCCAGAGGCGGTCCCTTTGGCGTCAACCACAGCCGAGGAGGTGGCGCGCGCGTTTGTAACGGCATGGGTGGCGCGTTTTAGAGTCCCGTCGGACATTACATCCGACAGAGGTCCGCAATTTGTTTCTGAACTTTGGTCAACAATGGCCCGCAGCCTAGGTGTCACAATTCACCGTACAACCACGTACAATCCGCAGGCTAATGGGTTGTGCGAACGTTTTCACAGGTCATTGAAAGCAGCGCTAAGAGCGTCACTGACGGATGCAAATTGGGTGGACAAGCTTCCGTGGGTTTTATTAGGGTTGCGTTCTGCGCCTAAAGAAGACTTAGAGGCTTCCCCAGCGGAACTCGTTTTCGCGCAGCCACTTCGGCTACCTGGAGAGTTTCTCCCAGATAATCCTGCGCCAAGCAGCTCCCCGTCTCAGCTGTTGCAGCGTAGTGTTGATGCAGGCACGCTGCCGGGCCCTGTCCATCACAGTTTTCCGTGCGTTTATCAGACATGACGCGCATCGCACACCACTGCGACCACCTTATGATGGGCCGTTCAGAGTGTTGGAAACAGGGGACAAGCATTTTTTGCTAGATTTGGAGGGTAGGAGGGAAAAGGTTGACATAAACAGACTCAAACCCGCTTTTGTGGTGGCGGACGAGCAAGTGCTGTTGGCAAGGGCCCCTCGAAGCGGCAGACCACCACGGGGTGTTTCCCAGAGTAATATTTCCCCAGATCACCCGCAGAGACTGACAAAAGGTTTGCACCCCCAGACAGCAGCTCCCCAGCATGACGGCGTCGTGGAGGCGGTGAAACATGGTTACAGCAGATACGGGAGAAGACTGAGGCCCAAGCAGCATGTGGATTGATGTGCAATGATGTTATCACAGCATGCAAACTGTTATTCTGTTGTTCGATCTAAATGTTTGGGAGGGGGGGTAGTGTGGCCACACATGTGACCTACTTTGTGACTTATTTAAGGCCTCACATTTTAGATAAGAACAAAGACAGAGTTTCCTTGGACATAACAGGAAGCTGTGAAGGTGTTAGCTTTGGTATGCAGGACCTGAGACTGTGGGGGTGATATTAGGGGATTATAGAGGAGATGCATTGTTACTGGTGATGAAGACTTCGGTCCATCCAGACTAAAACCTCCCGTCACATGAACAGCTTCTTCCCCTCTGCCATTAGACTGCTGAACACTAAGTGACTCTCGTGCACCATGTACAGCAGCTCAACCAGACTCATGTCAATCATCACTGTTTTCTTCCTGCATTACCGACTGCACTATATAGTTCTCCACAGTATCTGCTGCTGGCTAATATATATTTTAACTGTTGACCAGTATCACTTAATCTTATCCTACACTTTATTACATGTATAGTTTATTTCTCTTATCTTATCATGTTTAATGTTGCAGCATTGTACCAAGACAAATTCCTAGTTTGTGTACTACATGAACAATGGCAATAAACCTGATTCTGATTCTGATTCTGATTCTGACTGGTGATTATATTGCAATGTGACTTGTGATGCAAAGTGACTTGTGGCTGTGAGAGTCCCGGGTATTTAAGGGACGAGAGTTTCCTGTGATGTTCTCTTTCTACTTTGAGATGTTGGAGAATGTGTAATAAAGCTGATTTGAGACAAACCTCCCTCATCAATTGCACATTCCCACAGATTACTAATAATCCCATTGAGTACTTGCCATATTCCTCTTAAGTTATTTTTATTATCCTCTAATATTCTGTTGTAGTATTCTTTCTTACAGGTCCTCATTATATTAGTAAGCTTATTTTTATATCTTTTATATTTGTTCTCAGCCTCCACTGTTCTGCACTTAATGAATTGTTTATATAATGTATTCTTCTTTTTACATGCATTTATTAACCCCTTGGTGACCCAAGGAATATTTTTCTTTTGTTGTTTGTCACTGTATTGTTTTATAGGACAGTTTTTATTGTACAAGGACTGAAATATTTACAAAAATTTATCATATGCTTTATTTATATCATTTTCATCATAAACTATCTTCCAATCTTGTATTAATAATTCCTTTGTCAGTAAATACATAGATTCTTCGGTTCTTATTCTTTTATATTTAATATTTTTGGTATACTTTTTCTTCCTGTAATCACATTGATAGACAACAAAAATTGGCAGGTGGTCACTGATATCATTCAATAAAAGCCCACTCCTGATATTATTTTCCATAATGTTTGTGAATATGTTATCTATTAGTGTGGCACTGTGTGACGTGATTCTGCTAGGTCCGGTAATTGTTGGATGTAAGCCCATACTGTACATTGTGTTGATAAATTCTTCTGTCAAACTATGTTGTTTTGAATTCATCAGATCTATATTGAAATCCCCACAGATGAACATAACTTTATGAATTAGTTTTGCATACATTTTTTCCATCCAGTCCTTAAATAAGTCAATGTTTGATCCAGGTGTTCTATATACACAGCTCACTACTACATTCTTCACATTGTCCAGACAGATTTCTATTGTAATACATTCAAATAAATCATCCACAGTTACTGACAAATTTTCAACAACCTTGTATTTCAAGCTCTTGTCAACATAAATTGCAACTCCTCCTCCTTTTTTCACTTTTCTATTTATATAATTTAATTCATAGCCATCCATGGTAAAATCCACTCCTTTCTCTTCACTGAGCCACGTCTCTGATATTGCCACAATATTGAATGGCTCTTTAAACTGATGTAAATAATCTTTAATGTTATTAAAGTTGGTATAGAGACTTCTGCTGTTGAAGTGGATCATAGAAATATTGAAATCAGATGTGACCATTGTGTTAAACTGTTCATCCGTGTAGTAACTACAGTCATTATTGATGGAGCTAAATAAATTATTATCAGGGTCTATGTTATATTCTACGTCCTGTGGGTTGTGACCGTATATTCAAAAACTTTCAGTTCCTGTTGTTCCTGTTTGTTGATCTTTTGTTTCATGTTGTTAAATGTCTTGTAGCAGATGAGTATATCCCTTCAGTGTCCTACAATTGACTGTTGTTGCTGTAGACTCCAGTTGATAATATTCATTGAATATTTAATAGGAAGAACTTACAAGTCATCCATGCTTTGATTTCCTTAAGGCAAGCCTCTGATTTGGTTAATTGATTACTGTCATCTGGCTTCATTGATAAATATAACTGTGTGTCATCTGCATAACAATGGAAATTTTATGCAGTGCTTTCTAATAATATTACCTAGCAGAAGCATAAACTAAAAAAAAAAATGGGGCACAAATCCCTATGGAACTCTGTGACTGACCTTTGAATGTGAAGAAAACTCATTATTGACATGAACACACTGGAGCCTATCAGATAAATAAGATTTAAACCACTGCAAAGAAGTTCTGTTAAGTCCAACAAGGTGTTCTAATCTATCAAGTAATATATTATGATCGATAGTATCAAAAGCTACACTAAGATCTAAAAGGACAAGTACAGAAACAAGTCCATTATCAGATGCGATAAGGAGGTCGTTAGTGACCTTCACTAAAGCTGTTTCAGTACTATGATGAATTCTAAATCCTGATTGAAACTCTTCAAATAAACCATTCCTCTGCAAGTGGTCAAATAATTGTGCAGCAACAACTTTAAGATTTTTGAAATGAAAGGCAGATTAGAGATTGGTCTATAGTTAACTAAAACTCCTGGATCCAGCGTTGGCTTTCTAAGTAACAATTTAATTACAGCAGTTTTAAAAGCCTGGGGTACATGGCCTAATGTTAAGGAAGAATTGATTATTTGAAGAATAGAGCTATCAATAAATGGGAAGACTTCTTTAAATAACCTGGTAGGAATAGGGTCTAATAGACAAGTTGAAGGCTTGGATGAGAAAATTATTTTTTCTACCTCAGAAAGGTCAATTGGAGTAAACTCATCCAAATGAATGTTAGTTGGAGGAGTTGTAGTTGTTACTGTATTTAAATTAATGGTGGGAAGGCTCTGACTGATTTTATTTCTGATGAAATTTTATTATTGAAGAAGTTCATAAAGTCCTGACTAATAAGCTCTAAGGCAGAACAATTCAATTACAAAATCAACTGGGCCACAATTTGAAATCAAGACATGTAATTGGGCCGTCCATGTTCAGCGATCTGTTGAATATGACAAATTTTGAAACCAACACAGATCAATATGATGAAAAATATGCACTTTTTATTCATTCTTGTCTTGGTTTTAAATGTGCGCTTGGCACATAACAAAGGCACATCAAAAGTGCATAAAAACACAATAACAGTGCTGGGGTTGAGCAGAACTTGAAGTAGTGGAAATGTTTTTCCTCTTGAACAACAGTTAAATAAATAGAATGAAAAAATTAAATTCTGTAAATAACCATTTTGGTCACATCTTACTCAGGCATATCTCAAAGTGCATAAAAACTCAATGTGCACCGTTAGTAGCATTAACATTTGTTTCCCTTTTGAAATAAAATATACTACACTTCCTGGTCATAACCAGTGTTGGGCAAGTTACTAAAAAATAGTAACTAGTTACAGTTACTAGCTACTCCTTTTCAAAAGTAACTGAGTTACTTACCAATTACTAGTTCCTTGGAAAAGTTACTTTCACGTTACTTTTAAATGCATACTTAAATCATCTTGCACACATAGCAAGATAATTTAATAAATGGATTACATTAGGAACTTATTAATGTCAAGCTGAAAACTGACTGTTTCAGACAGAGCTTTTAGAACATGTTCAGTCTGCTTTATCCTGCTTTGAGAACTCTTATTATGGGAAAGATCTGAAGAAAATCAACACAGAATTGCCAGTAATTTCCTCATTATGGAGTGAGAAATAGGATTTGTGGAGTGAGAGAGAGGGAAAAAGAGTGAGAATCACTCCAAAAGAGTGAGTTGGCAACACTGCATAAAGCTGTCAATGTTTCTTACCTATAATATTATGGATTTAATCCGATGTGCAGTGATCCAAAGAAAATGTCCATTATCCACAGTCCAAATGTCTGCTGTGACAGAGACATGACGCAGTCTCTTAAATTCCTTTTGGAGATCAAATCCATTTTTAAATAATCTTTATCCAGGTCACAGATAAATGTGTTTTAACTTCAGTGGATAACAGCCTCAGCTGTCTGATGGGAAATGACTGTTATCAGATCTTTATTCTGTAACAATGTATCTGGCAATCAGTCATTTAATTCTTGCTGAGTCACAAACTGTCCAGATGCATACCTACAGTCAGGCCCAGAAATATTTGGACAGTGACACAATCTTCATGATTTGGGCTCTGCATGCCACCACATTGGATTTGAAATGAAACAACTACAACGGAATTGATGTGCAGGCTTTAAGGTTTAATTCAAGGGGTTGAACAAAAATATATGATTAAACGTGCAGGAATTATAGCTATTTTTATACAAACGCTCCTCATTTCAGGGGCTCAAAAGTAATTGGACAAATAAACATAACCCTAAGTAAAATGTTACTTTTCAATATTTTGATGAGAATCCTTTGCAGGCAATGACTGCCTGAAGTCTGGAACCCATGGACATCACCAAACGCTGGGTTTCCTCCTTTGTGATGCTTTGCCAGGCCTTTACTGCAGCTGTCTTCAGTTGTTGCTTGTTTGTGGGTCTTTCTGCCTTAAGTTTTGTCTTGAGCAAGTGAAATGCATGCTCAATTGGGTGGAGATCTGGTGATTGACTCGGCCATTGCAGAATATTCCACTTCGTTGCTTTAAAAAACTCCTGGGTTGCTTTTGCAGTATGTTTTGGATCATTGTCCATCTGTACTGTGAAGCGCCGTCCAATCAACTTTGCTGCATTTGGCTGAATCTGAGCAGAAAGATATCCCTATACACTTCAGAATTCATCCGGCTGCTTCTGTCTTTTGTCACATCATCAATAAACACAAGTGACCCAGTGCCATTGGAAGCCATGCATGCCCATGCCATCACTGCCTCCACCATGTTTTACAGAAGATGTGGTGTGCTTTGGATCATGAGCTGTTCCAATTCTTCTCCAAACTTTCTTCTTCCCATCATTCTGGTACAGGTTGATCTTAGTCTCATCTGTCCAAAGAATGCTGTTCCAGATCTGGGCTGGCTTCTTCAGGTGTTTTTTGGCAGTTCAATTCTGTCCTTTCTATTTTTGAGGCTGATTAATGGTTTGCACCTTGTGGTGAATCCTCTGTATTTACTCTCATGAAGTCTTCTCTCTATGTAGACTTAGATACTGATACACCTACTTCCTGGAGAGTGTTCTTCACTTTGAATGAATGAATGAATTTATTTCGGATGAATGAATGAATTGAATGAATTGAATGAATGAATTTATTTCGGATTTCGGATAGTACATTACAGGTTAAAAGAAACTGTATAATATAACAACAAGGTCAAATTAGACAAAGACTCCTTCTACTATACAATTCCACGTGAGTTATCCGAAATGGGTGATGGCTGAAGCCGCAGCTTATATTGCCCACCCATATTCCATCCAAGAATTCAAAGGAGAAAAAAGAGAAAACAAGACAAGAGCGATTACAATTTAAAACAAGGCTAAGACAAAATATGACTGAGAGAAAAAGAAAACTGAGCTAGTCTAAGTTAAGCGGTTACTATTCAAAAACAAATCTAAGACATAGTGTCACAGAGAAAAAAGAAAAACTAAGCTATAACACAACACAGGCTGGAAATGTCAATCCTTATGTGAGTTTACATGTCGTCTTGTAAATATGTTTGGAGTATTTCTTCCTTTAGTTTTTGTTTAAATTGTCCAAGCTTTGTACATGATTTTAATTCAGGTCCAAAATCGTTCCATAATCTGACACCTTGCACTGAAATACAGTGTTGCTTGGTAGTTGTTCTCACTGTAGGCTTTTGAAATATACATGTTCCTCTGAAGTGATATCGTTTCTCCCTTGTTTGGAACAACTTTTGGATATTTGCGGGCAGTGATAGATTTTTCACTTTGAATATTATTATTGCGGTTTTAAAGTCGATCAGATCTTTCAACTTGAGAGTTTTTTGTTTAAGAAAAAGTGGGTTTGTTGGTTCCCTGTAAGCTGCTTTGTTGATTATTCTAATAGCTCTCTTTTGAAGCATAAAGAGTGGATATATGTTTGTTTTATATGTATTTCCCCATACTTCATTACAATATGTCATGTATGGGAGTATTAATGAATGATACAAGGTGTATAGTGTGGGTTGATTCAGCAAATTTTTCACTCTGTGTAATACTGCAATTGATTTGGATACTTTACCTTTTATATAATTAATATGTGGCTTCCAACACAGTTTGTTATCAATTATTACTCCAAGGAATTTAGTTTCGGATACCCTTTCAATCTCTACACCATTTACACTGAGTTTGGGTACTGGGTAGTTGTGATGGTTGTTAAAGACTATAAATTTTGTCTTGCTTAAATTGAGCGTTAATTTGTTTGAATCAAACCACAGTTTCAGCTTTCCTAATTCCTTTCCGAGTGTATCCAGAAGTTGTTCCAAGTTGTTTCCACTGCATAGCAGGTTAGTGTCATCAGCAAACAATATTAAGTCCATTTTTTCTGAAACTTTACATATATCATTTATATACATATTGAATAATAATGGTCCCAAAACTGAACCCTGTGGGACTCCACAGGTGACCTTCAGTAGCTCTGAGTTTTTGTTGTTAACACATACAAACTGATATCTATTCTTTAAGTAACTTCTTAACCAGGACAGTGCTACCCCTCTGATACCACAATTTTGTAGTTTCTTTAATAATAGATTGTGATCTACTGTATCAAATGCTTTTTTAAGATCCAGGAATACTCCAACTGAATACTCTTTATTTTCAATGGCTGTTGATATTTTTTCTGTAAATTCCATTAAGGCATATGCTGTTGTCCTTTTGTGTCTGAACCCATATTGCTGCTCACACAATAAATCATTCTTCAGTATGAAGTTGTCAATTCTCTCATAGAATATTTTTTCAAGTATCTTGGAAAATTGCGGTAATAGTGAAATTGGTCTGTAGTTGGAGAATTCCCCTCTGTCGCCTGTCTTGTAAATTGGAATTACTTTAGCTATTTTCATTGCATTGGGAAATATACCTGATTGGAGAGACAGGTTACAGATATACGTCAGTGGTTTCACTATGCATTCGATAACAGTTTTGACTAGTAGCATATCAATACCATCGCAGTCAGTAGATGTTTTACTTTTGAACGATTTAACAATTTCAATGACCTCTCTTTCGTCTGTGTTCTTTATGAAGATGGTGTCTTTTACAGCAGTGTTATTGCATATTGAATCACCTGTTGGCACCGTAGTGGGTATTTCTCGGGCCAGTTTAGGTCCAATGTTAACAAAAAAATTATTAAATTCATCTGCAGGTGAAGCTATATTCACATTCGGAGTCGATTTATTATTTTTTGGAGTGTTAGTTGGGTAGCTGGTATTTCTGCTTTTATTTCCAAGGATACTGTTGATTATTGTCCATGTATTTTTAATATTGTCTTTGTTTTTTTCCAGTTCTTTACTGTAATAGTCTCTTTTACTACATCTTATTATATATGTTAACTTATTTTTGTATGTTTTATACCGCTGCTCTGCTTCTTTTGTCCTTTTCTTTATGAAAGCTTTATATAATAAATTTTTCTTTTTACACGCCTTTTGTAGTCCTTTGGTTAGCCATGGTTTGTCAGTAAATTTGTGTTTAAGCTTTTTTTTAACTAATGGGCAGTTTTTTTCATAAAGAGTGGTTACAATGTTTGTAAATGTGTCATAGGCTTCATTTACATCTGATACATAGACTTCTGTCCAGTCTTGCTTCAGCAAGTCCTCTTTAAAAGAACTGATTGCGTTTGGTGATTTGTGTCTGAACGATTTTGAGATTTTTTCTGGGTTGGGCCCCGTGTGGCCATGGATAAGTGCAAAGATTGGCAAGTGGTCGCTTATATCATTTATCAATAATCCACTTTCTATTTTCTTGTCGAGAACATTGACAAACAGGTTGTCAATAAGTGTAGCAGAGTGAGCTGTGATTCTACTGGGATGTGTTATTGTGGGATATAGACTCATGCTGTACATAGAGTTCATGAACTCTGTAACTACATTTTGTTGATGTGGATTAAGTAGGTCAATATTGAAATCTCCACAAATTGCTACCATTTTCTTACTAGTAATATTATTGTACAGCTCGACTAATTTATCTCTGAATGTCTCAATGCAAGTTCCCGGCGTTCTGTATATGCAGCTTATGATTAGATTTTTTGTTTTGTCTAGGTCAATCTCAACAGTAACACATTCCAGAATCCCTGGTAGTGCTAAGGACATTTCATTTACAAGCTTACATCTATATAGGTCATCAATATACAGTGCAACACCACCACCCTTTTTTTGAGATCTGTTAATGTTAAACATCTGATATCCCTCTATTGCCATCAGGGGAGCCTGGTCTGCATTAAGCCAGGTTTCAGAGACTGCTATAGCTGTGAATTTTCTGTTTAGCTGTTTTAAATAGTCCTGAATCTGTGAGAAGTTTTGTTAAGACTTCTGCTATTGAAGTGTATTATTGACAGTTTACCATCTAATTGCACTTGACTTTTGAATTGCTTTTCAGTGTAATATTCACAGTGGTTATGAATATTATTGAAAAAGTGGTTATCAGGATCAATATCATTCTCCATCTCTTGTGGTTTATGTTCAGCATAGTGGCATATTTTTAGAGTTTGAGTTTCCTCACTCTGTGTTTCATAGTCAGTGTTCATCTGTATTTATCTAAGTCAGTAGCATCTCTGATCATTATACTTTTTGCTTGCTCAGGTGTTCCATTTAGTTTAATCCAAATTCTACAATTTCTTGTCCAGGTTGACTGTATCTTATTATGTTTCTTTAGCATCCGTGTCTGCCGTGCTAATTCAGCGTTTTTTTTTGTCAGGTGTTCATTTAGGTAAACTTGAGTTTCCTTTAGTTTTTTGGCCTGCCTCAGTATGTCATTTTTCACCCTCCTGTTCACAAAGCGCATCACAATTGATTTCTTTGTTTTGTTATCTTTCTTCGGTAAAGCATAACAGGCTGAGATCGCATTGGCTTCTACCTTAATGTCTTTATCATTAAGGAACTGAAGCACTTGGTTTTCTAAGGACATTGATTCACTTATGGAAGCATGTTCACCACTCAGTCCTGTAGCGGCATGGGCGTACGACTGATATCTGATGTCTAGTCCACTTATAACTATGTCATCAATGCGAGAACCTTGTTCAAGATCCTCAACGCGTTGCTCCAAAAGACGCCCGTGTTGCTCCAGGTCCATAATTTTTTTGTCTTTTTCTTTTATTATTGAATGTAGGGCTTGTACCTCCTGTATTAGGTCTAATATTTTGTCCTGCTGGCTAGTCACTTTGGCCAGTTCATCTAACACAAAGTTCAGAGTTTTTTTAATTTCTTCCATTTCCTCTTTTTTGGGTGGCATTTTACTGACCTGTGGATAGAAATAAGCAGAGAATCCGGCTAGGCCTCAACTAGCTCGGTCACTACTGGACCCGCCGCTCCTGCGCAGCTTCTCCGCTGAGTGACGCTGCTCAGCTCCACAGATCACCGCCGTCTATCGCCTGCCTCCGTCTACCTGGCCAGTTGTGTCGTGCACTTTAGTGAATGTTGTGAAGGGATTGTTCTTCACCATGGAAAGGATTCTGCGATCATCCACCACTGTTGTCTTCCATGGACATCCAGGCCTTTTTGAGTTCCCAAGCTCACCAGTGCACTCTTTTTTTCTCAGAATGTACCAAACTGTTGATTTGGCCACTCCTAACATTTCTGCTATTTCTCTGATGGGTTTCTTCTTTCTTTTTTTTTTCAGCCTCAGGATGGTCTGTTTCACCTCCATTAAGAGCTCCTTTGACAGCATGTTGTGTGTTCACAGCAACAGCTTCCAAATGCAAACGCCACACTTGGAATCAACTCCAGACCTTTTAACTGCTTAACTGATGACAGGTTAACGAGGGAAGAGCCCATGCAGCCTTGTTATTTTTTTTTTTTTGCAGCCTTCTGAATCAATTGTCCAATTACTTTTGGTCCCTTGAAAAAGAGGCGGCTACGTATTGAAGAGCTGTAATTCCTAAACCCGTGCTCCCATTTGGATGTGGATACTCTCAAATTACAGCTGAAAGTCTGCACTTTAAGCCCATATTGATTATATAATTGTATCCTGAATATGTTTTCGTAAACAGCTAAAATAACAAAACTTGTGTCACTGTCCAAATATTTCTGGGCCTAACTGTATGTTTGAAATCCAGCTGGTGTTGTTAACGGTGTTGTTAACATAGCATAGCACTAGCTTTGTTGGATCTTGTTGCTGTTCTCAGGTAATTCTAAAGATTGCAGTCGGTCTCACATGGCACACCAATATGCTTTTGTCCCCACGACAAAGGAAAAATAATCTGTCCATTTCCACAAAAACAAAGTAGCTTCATCTTTTCCCAGCAGGAGCAAGCTCCATTTGTGACTGGAGGAAAGTAGCTATTGGCTGTCCTAAAAGTCACTAAATGATGTCATCACCTAATTTGCATAATTGTCATTTGCATGTAATTGTAATGGACGCTGAAGGAAAGAAGAATAATGTCGTGGGAGAGACAAAAAGTGAGTAAAAAAAAACCCCACTCTAAATATCTTTAGAATTACAAATTAACTTTCTTCTGTTGATTCTTGGTTTTTGTTTTATTTTGGCATTTAAATCAATAAACAACTTCAACCAGCCTTTGAATTCAGGGTTTGATTCCCACTCCTTTCTGTATTTTTGAGCGTACAGTTTAGACTGTGACATGACAAGCTAGCTGCTAGATGTTTAGCTTATATCACACACACACACAGTGGACAAAGTGAGTACGTGACTGAGGCTGTTAGTCAAATGCAGTGATTTATTAGCGTGACACTGACAGTGAAGAAACATTAGATCAATTGGTGGGGGGGGGGGGTGCAAGCGCAGTTCATTTGCAGTCTGGATGTGAGTGGCATGGACGTAGGTCTCCTCTCTGACTGCAACTGACTGCTGCACAAGGCTACTGTGAGACTGACTGCTTGTGAGTGCTTTGGGATGGAGAGAAGCTCACGGTAGCAGCTGCTTGCTGAAGATAGTAACTGCAGAGCAATAGTGCTTTCACATCAGCAGTCACTGTGGCTAGTGATTTTCCAAAGTTACTAGCCACTCAGCCTTTTCACTGGCCACAATTGTGTAGTTGGAGAATTATGTTTAATATGATCAAATTTGATTATTGCATGCTAAAATGTAATTGAATTAAATGTACAACCTGTGGGGAGAGCAATCTCAAGCATCCCATTGTGCTTATACATATGTAGGTAAAAATACATGAGCTACACAACCTTTTTAAATGCAATGACCCTTATACATACATAAAAATAGCAAGAGAAACACTATCTAAGTTGTTATTAACAGCAGTAAATACTGTAAAACAGTTGAGAAAATATTTGCAATGTGAGAGTGAAGTACAGGTAGATTTGGGGTCCATCCCAATTCTCATTTCCACCCTGTCCTCTTGGCCCTTGAAATTAAGGCCCCCTTGTTCTCACCAGAATAAAGAAGAAAAAGAAAACTGATGAGGAAAAAAAAGTCTCATCTTACAGAAAAAAATGTGTCAGATTTCTGCAAACTATTCTAATCAGTAGAAAGTCAGAAATTTACTAGAAATAAAGCTGTAAATTCACAGAGAAAATTTTGGACCCCCTGTGGGCCGTTTTTGGACCATGGGCCATATGTTTGACACCCCTGGACCACCCCATTAAAAATACATATTTAGAGGATTTACTTCCATGAAGTAGTTGCATATCACAACAGCACGTAAATGAATAAGATAAAATAAAAGAGAAAGCACAGATACTGTAAATGAAAGATCACCTTAGAAGAAGCTTCATTTGTCCTTTACAGCAACAAATCACAGTCACTTTTTCTCTGTGTGATAAGAAAACTTACATTTACACAACTGCATACATTAAATGCAAGCTCCTTGTGTTATGTATGAATATGGAGCCAAGGACAAGGCCGGGTGTTGAACTGAACACAGGTTTATTAAAGAGGGTCTTTAAAGCACGGCACAACCGTTAGACAGAAGAGCTGGCCAAGAGACCACCCCTCTTGCCCACTGCCCTCTTATAGCCCCGGGTGGTGGCGGAACCGGAAGATGGAGCCACCACCCATACCACACAAATAAAAGTCCAAACTATACACAACACCTTGCTCTAAAAATACTCATGTTTAACCACAGAGGTAGGAGCTGATGCTGGGGGCTACTCACTGCTCAGACAACAGGTGATCAGGGCTCGATATGAGAAGTTACCACCGCCACAGCATTTCTTCCCACCGGGTTGTGGTGTGAACTGAGGCAGGACAGGAAACTGACCCGCGGAGGAGACTGACGGCTGCATCAGCTATGTAGGGTCAGTTTGGATTATTATTTTTATTTCTATACATATTAATAAAACGAGTAACATAAGTAACGGATCTGATCAAATTTGAGTAACTAACGCATTACTGAATTTTTAAACAGTAATTTCGTTACACAGCACATTACTACAAAAGTAGTGGCGTTACTCCCAACACTGGTCATAACTGACCTTGGCATATCACAAAGTGCATTTAGTTGAATAAAAATTGAACTGTCAAACACTTCAGTGCACAAACCCCCCAAGAAAAGATTGATAACATTAACAAACATTGCACATCCACCATTGTGGTTTGTTTTGTTTTAAATCACCACATGTGTGAATAGGAACCTCTTTTTATAACTACACATTCCATTACACACATATCAATCCAGGCAGAGTTAAACCGACAATTTTCATCATCAATTTTGCGCTTCACAGCTGACAATGACATGTTTTAAGGTACCTTCACACCAAATGCGTATGGGCGAATTTTTCGTGCAGCGCAATTACATTATAATTTAATGTAAATACATGAATACACCATCTGAGTGACTTGCAGACAGGCGAAGTTGCTTTTATAACTTCTGCAGTTGTGTTCAACCTGCTGTTGAAATCCCCAAAATAACATCATGCTTAGGTTTATTTTATCTGACTGGGGGCTCACCTGAAAAAGTTGTCCCTACCTCCAAAACTTCACAAGGTGATGGGAATTTACATTGCTAGCCTGCTAGCACATCCACAGAGTTGCCAGATGGGAAATGTTGAAGTATCGTACCAGCGGCTTAAAATTATCATATTTTGAGGAAAATTATCGTACACACCCAGTTTTCATTCTGACATGGCTCAGGACCATCTCCTTTAATAACATATTATCACAGATCGTGCATATTACAGCCTATAACACAATTTTACCTTTAAATAATCTAACAGATCAGTTGAAAAAAAGAACCTCTACCTCTGTGTACAGGATGAGCCTGAACTGAACGGCCCAAAATATCAGTCATAATTAACTATCTTCTATATGCCTTCTGTTGAATCATCCTATATCAAGGTCTTGTCTCATAAATATTTTGAGAAGTACTCTGTTTATACATTAGAAATAAACATCAATCCACCTAAACTACTACTAAAATGCCTCTGATAATTAAAGCAGAAACCTGTTTCAGTTTTATTGAGAATTACAATTCAGTGACATTTTTGCAGACATTTGCACGTTGCAGCAGCAACAGAAAGCTTTACTACTAATGCCAACAACTGGTTTGAACCACCCAGTAAAACTGGGCCCTGTGCCCCCCCCCCCTCCATTTCTCAACCTGCTCGTGACGTTGCTTACTTGTTGAGTCTGGCGTGCCTGCATTAGTGCTGTAACGTACACAAACGATTCAGTCGAGTGTACTAGTTTTTATGGATGAACATACAGTACTGAATTACTCGCCGGAGCTGTATTGGAAGCCAGGGATCAGCAGCTGAATCCCCCGCCTAAGCAGCAAACAATCCCCACTCGCTTGGTTCAGCCGACTTTCAGTTCAGTCAGTGAGTGGTAGAAAGTTGGAGCTCCAGTACAGCACTGAGTGATTCCGTGTGACACTATTTCTAACGGATCTTTTTAGCTTGACTCGGCACGTTTCAATGAACTGTGGATTCCATCACTAACTTCCATCCAAGGCTGGCTCTCTCCTACTGCAACACGAGTCTTCCATCTTCTTTTCCACACAGCCTGCACGTGAGATGATGCGTAAAAACATATGTAGTATGTATGTGCAGTATTCATATTCTGATTGTGTTTGCTAATGTATTAACGTAGCCATGTAATGAAGGGGTCAAATTATCGTACATTAGGGAAATTTTGAAATTATTGATCGTACATTGTACAACAGGCAAAATTATCATACAAATATGATAATTATCTGGCAACACTGCACATCCATGGCAGGAATCCGTAGGTAAATAACAATGACATCCCGATTCAGCTGAAGAGCTCCTAGTCCTTCTTTCTCCAGGTGAGTGACAGTCTCATTTTGAAACTAGTTTACTCTCCAATGTTGATACTTTTACTCCGATGACAGCAGAAGCTCAAAGCTAGTGCTATCCCTTGGACACGAATGTGCGATTTCATGTGTGCTCACCTCTTTCCATTGACTTTGTATCCATTTGTGCCACCCGTTTGCATTTGGTGTAGGCTTGGTATCTTGCCACTAGCACCGTTAGCCACAGTCATAAGAGAGCCCATACTTCAAAACAAATGCGTTGCATTGTGGGTTGACGGTTGCTAGGCTATACAGAGTGTTGCATTTACAGTGTGTAATAATTAATGGATTTCTGCAATTCTGTGAAATGTGTTGGCTTTTGCGTCTCTGGCTGGACCACAGACTGTGCCTGAGTTGGTTCTGGGCCGCATGTGGCCCGCGGGCTGCTAATTGAAATGGTCTGCTCTAAGGGAATGCTGGATTTGACAGAGTCCTGACTCTATGACAGCCTGGCTACAGTGCTGAAAAGAAACCTGGGATTATTCTTGTTCTCTTCTATTAATGCAGAATAATAAGTTATTCTGCCTTTCCTAAGAGATTTTTTATAAATTAGAAGTTGATTTCTCCAAGCTAGATAGATTTCATCTAATTCAGTGGAGCGCCATTTTCTTTCTAATTGACGAGTCTTCTGTTTTAAGCTGCAAGTTTCTGTGTTGAACCAAGGAGTCAGAAACTTCTGATTAGACTTTTTCTTTTTAAAAGGGACCACCATGTTTAGAGTCTGATGCAGAGAAGCTGTAACACTATCTACCATGCTATCAATTACAGGAGTAAAATCTTCATAATTTATCACCATTGTGTTGACACATGGCACTGAGGAAACAATCTGAGATAGTAAAATCAAAAGTTAGCAGATAATGGTCTGACAGTACAGGGTTATGAGGAGACACTACCAGCTTTTCTATTTCTATGTCATATGTCAGTACAAGGTCCAAAGTGTGGTGGAGATAATGGGTAGAACTTCTTACTTTCTGAGAAAACCCCATCGAGTCTAATATTGAACTAAATGTCATCCATCCATCCATCCATCCATCCATTCATCCATTTTCTACCGCTTTTCCGGAGGTCCGGATTGCGGAGGCAGCAGTTCAAGCAGATAAGCCCAAACTTCCCTCTCCCCGGCCACCTGCTCCAGCTCTTCAGAGAGGATAACAAGACATTCCCAGGCCAACTGGGAGACATAGTCTCTCCGGTGTGTCCTGGGTCTGCCCTGGGGTCTCCTCCCTGTTGGACGTGCCCGAAACACCTCAAGTGGGAGACATCCAGGAGGCATCCTGATCAGATGCCCAAACCACCTCAACTGACTCCTTTCAATGTGGAGGAGCAGCGACTCTACTCTGAGCCTCTCCCGGATGACTGAGCTCCTCACCCTATCTCTGAGGGTGAGTCCAGCAATCCTACAGAGAAAGCTCATTTCAGCCACTTGTATCCGCAATCTCATTTTTCACTTGAGGCAGGAGCTTGCCTCCAACCCGGCGAGGACAATCCACCTTTTTCTGGCTGAAGACCATGGACTCAGACTTGGAGGTGCTGATTCTCATCCCAGCTGCTCCACACTCAGTAGCAAACTGTCTCAGTAAGACCTGTAGGTTATTGCTTGATGAAGCCAATAGAACAACATCATCTGCAAACAGCAGAGATGAAATCCTGTGGTCACCGAGCATGACACGCTCCAATCGTTGGCTGCGCCTAGAAATCCTGTCCATAAAAATTATGAACAGGATCGATGACAAAGGGCAGCCCTGGCGGAGTCCAACTCTCACTGGAAATGTGTTTGACCGGGTGTTGGCAATACAAACCAAATTCTTGCAATGGTCGTATAGGGACCGGATAGCTCATAACAACGAGCCCGATACCCCATACTCCCGCAGCAGCCCCCCCCCTTCCCCCCAAGAGACCATGAGGGATGCGGTCAGATGCCTTCTCCAAGTCCACAAAACACATGTAAACTGGTTGGGCAAACTCCCACGAACCCTCTCGAGAGGGTAAAGAGCTGGTCCAATGTGCCACGGCCAGGACGAAAACCACATTCTCCTCTTGAATCCAAGGTTCGACCAGCGGTTGGACTCTCCTCTTCAGTACCCTGGCAAAGACCTTCCCAGGGAGGCTGAGAAGTGTGATCCCCCTAAAGTTGGAACACACCCTCTGGTCCCTCTTTTTAAAAAGAGGAACCACCACCCCGGTTTGCCATGCCAAAGGCACTGTCCCCGACTTCCACACGTCATTGCAGAGGCATGTCAACCATGACAGCCCTACAACATCCAGGGCCTTGAGGTACTCAGGGCGAATCTCATCCACCTCCGGGGCCCAGCCACCAAAGAGTTTTTTTAACCACTTCAGTGACCTCAGTCCCTGTGATGGGCAAGTTATCCCCCTTGTCCTCAAGCCCTGCTTTCTCTATGGAAGGCGTGTCAGTGGGATTTTTTTTTTGGGGGGGGGACTTATTTTGTACCCGTAGGTAGATTTGTTCTGCAGTCCGGTGACAAGCCACCAGCTGCCGGTCACTGCGTGCTCAAGCGCCCCGTATCCCTAACCTGCATGTTTTTGGCATGTGGGAGGAAACCGGAGAAATCCCGGAGTAAACCCATGCAACACGGGGAGAACATGCAAACTCCACACAGATCACTGTTGGCCAGGGGCAGGGATCGAACCCACGATCTCATGATCCCTGCGATCCCCCGGCCGAGGGTAAACTGTGCTGCCGCAGTGCTAACCACTGCGCCACCGTGCAGCAATCACGGTTGCTGATTGAGGAGATCCTCGAAGTATTCCTTTCACCGCTCGGCGATATCCCCAGTCGAAGTCAGCAGCGCCCCATCCGTACCATGCACAGTGTGGACAGGGAGCTGCTTCCCCCTCCTGAGCTGCTGGACAGTTTGCCAGAATCTCTTCAAGGCCGACCAAGAGTCTTGTTCCATGGCCTCACCAAACTCCTCCCACACCCACATTTTTACTTCCACAACCACCCGAGCTGCACTCCGGTTGGCCTGCCGGTACACTTCAGCTGCTTCAGGAGTTCCACAAGCCAGCCAAGCTCGATGAGCTAAATGTCATATTAAAGCAATCACAATTCAGATAAGAACTCCAAGCTGTGGGAGGCTGATAAACTATAGCAAATAAAATTGGTTTTAACCTAAAATTGCTAAAATGCCCAATACTGAGGACAAGGCCCTCAAAAGAATTATAACATGCAAGCAAAAATATAACGTAAAGCAAAAAGCTTTACATTAACTAGTCATTTGGAATGGTAAATTGTTGCTACTCCTCCTCTATGACGAGAACTTTTAATTCTCCTAGGCATTTGCCCTGATGGTCATCAAACCCACTTACAGTGATCCTCAGGTGGGTCTAGATCCAAGTTGTCCTCAAGGTCAAAGGTCAGTAGATCTGAGCACTTATTTGATTTCATGAAAAATTGCTACGCTTCCTAGACATTTGCTCCAGTGGTCACCAAACTCATTCACAATGATTCTCAGGTGGGTCTGCATTAGGTTGTACTTAAGGTTAAGGTCAGTGGTCAGGAGATCTGAGCACTCTTGGGGTGATTTTATCATGCCGGAATGAGTTCTTTGGTCACTGACAGTCCAGTTAGAAGATACACTTACTTTATGTGTTTGAAAATCTTCAGTATTTTTCTTCTTGAGTTATGGCATAAACAAGATTCTTGGAAAAAAAATTCACCCATGGCCTTGACCAATTTCACAATCATCTGAGATTTATAGAGAATATGTCTATGGTTAAAAGCTTATGTAAACACTTACCTGAGTTACTGAGTTCAAAAGATCCAGCAGTTTCCAAAAACTGGGCCACCCTTTGATATATATACAGCATATTTTTATTGAAAAGATGTAAACATGTGGATATGGGAAAAAATACAATTTTACCAGCAAACTTCAATACATAACTACTTTTGATTTCATAAATTGAACTAATTTTGACCCTGTCCAAAACAATCTGTCAACTGTGGAGACTACGGAGATCAATAGAAGATCATTGAGAGATCTTGGTGATCACTGAGAGATCATTGAAAGATCATTGAGAGATCTGGCCATTTTTTTTCATCTATCAGTGATCTCTTAATGATCTCCATCCCTGTGTAAAGGGGGTAGAAGAGCACTAGAAACCTCTGGCAGCCCAACAAACTGCTAATGATCCCTCAGCGATCTGTCCTGGTCGCTCAGTGATCGCTTAAGGATCTTTCAAAGATCTCTATAGATTACCATGAAAATTTTACAACAATCTCCCCAACATTTACACAGCCAGGTGTTGTTGATAGATCAGGTCAATTTTTGATCCCTCAGTTGTCTCACAATGATCTCCATGCTGTGTAAAGGGGCCCTTAATAAATAAACAGCTGTGGGATGTCCAAAAATCTGGGCACCCCAATGTACTTAATTAATTAAACTAATTTTAAAAATTAGCAAAATATAGTATTTGTAAAGGGGTGGCCAAATTTTTGCATACCACTGTCATATGAGGGCTGTCAGCTCCATCTGCCAAGGTAATGAAAATACCCTATCAGCCTTAATGTCTGAGTAATAAAAACTGTCCATTTGCAGAAACTATTTTATGTACTCTTTTAAATGCTTGTTTTTTTGTGCATTTTTCTTTTCATGGCAAACTTTTCTGTGTTTTTCTAAGTCAGCTTTTCACCCAGTCGGCATTTGATCATTATTAATCTAAGTGCTGCTGAGTTTTATCTTTTTCTTGTATCGCTTATTATAACCTTTCATTTGCATTTCAGCTTTATTTCTATAGTTTCTATGGACATACCAAACAGATGCTGTAAATCTATAAATCTGCTGGACATTCTCCTTCAGGATTTTCTGGTAGAGAGCAGAATTCATGGTTCCATCAATTACGGCAAGCTGTCCAGGTCCTGAAGTAGCATAGCAGCTCCAGACCATCACACTACCACCACCATGTTTGACTGTTGGTATGATCTTTTTCTGAAATGCTGTTGATGTAATGGGATGCACGCCTTTCAGAAAGTTCAGCTTTTGTCTCATCAGTCCATGGAATATTTTCCCAAAGTCTTGGGGATCATCAAGATGTTTTTTGGCAAATGTGAGATGAGCCTTTGCTCTTTTTGGCCAGCAGTGGTTTTTGCCTTGGAACTCTCCCATGGATGTCATTGTTGCCCAGTCTCTTTCTTATTGTTGAATCATGGACCAGTGTCCAAACTGAAGCTAATAAGGCCTGCAGTTCTTTAAATGTTGTTCTGGGTGTTTGTTTCTCATCTGTTCTTGAATTTCTTCAGCTCGCGGCATGAAGTATTGCCGTTTGAGATCTTTTAGCCTACTTCACTTTGTCAGACAGGTTCTATTTAAGTGATTTCTTGAATTAACAGGTCTGACAGTAATCAGGCCTGGGTGTGGCTAGTAAAATTGAACTCATTCATTCATTCATCTTCTTCTGCTTAATCCTTTTCGGGTCGTGGGGGGGCTGGAGCCTATCCCAGCATCTTTTGGGTGGGGGCAGAGTACACCCTGGACAGATCGCCAGTCCATCGCAGGGCCAACACAGAGAGACCGACAACCATTCACTCTCACAGTCATACCTAAGGACAATTTAGAATCCCCAGTTTGATGCCAATTAACCTAACTTGCATGTTTTTGGCATGTGGGAGGAAACCAGACTCTGTTTTCCAAAAATGGTGGTTAGTCACAGTTAATTAATGATGTAAAAAAAGGGGAGGGGAATTACTCGTTCACATAGAGCCAGGTAACCCCCCTTACCTTAATAAATTAAATCATAATATAAAAACTGGATTTTGTATTTACTGGAGTAATCTTTATGTAATATTAAAATTTGTTTGATAATCTGAAAAATTTAAAAAATCAGGAAGGGGCAAATACTTTTTCACGGTACTGCATGTATGCATTTGTGTTAGTGTTCATGAGCACAAGGCCTTGGACAGCCAGCTGCAGCGCCAGATAAGACTGGTGCCAGACAGACAAAACATCTTCTGCCAAGGGTCCTTGGGTCTCTCTTATTATCATCAACACTGCTCAACACCGCACACACATTGATCCATGAACTGAATAAAGACAACACTGCTCTCTTGTGTCCTGTGAATTCTGTGTGTAGCGAATATATGTGCATGAGCTTTTTTTTTTTCCTTGAACTCTTAATATTGATTAAGTATGTAACCAGTATTTTGAATCAATGATTTTTTTGCTCCTTCCTATTGTATCATCTTTATGCGACCTGTACCCTCCTGCTGATAGGCGCGTTGCAGATGCGCCGCGGCACGGAAATGCAGGTTCATTACTGTGTCAAGTCAAATTCTCTCGTATGTTATCAGTGATCTGTTAATGTACTTGGCAATAAATCTTTTTCTGATTCTGATTCTGATTAGTGGTGGGCATTTTAATCAAGTTAACCCCTTGCACTCCGATCAATTTCCCTAAAAACGCCAAAAAATAACATGCCCAAAGTAAATCAAAAGCTGTTCTTCAACCCTTTGCAGCATCTTCATGGGATTGGTCTCATTTAAAAGAAAACACTTTGAATTTTTTGGCAAAACAGTCATAATCTCTCTAAGTGCTCCTGCCACTGAGTTACAGTCATCTAAACATACTGAACTTGAAGAAAATAAATTTCGCCTGGGTGTTTTTTTGGATACAAATGCTTGCAAATAACACACAGCTTCAGATCCGGGCTGGAAAATGCAACAGAAATGTAGAACCAAGTGTTATCCAGCTGAGGTCAAAATTTTGTAACAATACCACAAAAAATTAATATATTACACAGCTTTTTTCTCAGTTAGTTCCTAGGCGTTTTTGAACTGTGCCAAATTGTGCCAAATGGCACAGTTTGGAGAAACGTCTGTAACTTTTGAATGATTCAATATAGAAGCTTCATCTTGGGCTCTAATGAAAGGTGACACTCAGGGCTGTGTGTGTCATGACACATGACAGAATAGTCATGTGGCGATGTGGCGACCGCAGCGCTGTCACCACGGTCACTGCGGCTTCCCCCGCCTCGCTACAGAAGAGTAGCGGGGGGGGGCGTTCACGGTCCTGACGCGGCACATGAACCGTGTACCGCGGCGCACGGACTTTGGACTTCGTGCGCCGCACAGTTGTAATTTACCGATCGGTCAAAAGTCATTTTTGATTACAATTTTCAGGGATAAAGAATAATTTAGCTTATAACACTTACCTGTTCACAGCAGCAGGTAGCTGGCGAACTTCTCTTCCTCATTGTCAGACGAACGTGACGGTGGTCCGCTTGGGACTCGTGGTTCTGGTCTCGTGACCCGGTCAAAACATAATTCCATTATTGCGGTTTTGCGCTTCCATGATTGCGGTTTTGGCGAACGATTTTTCAAAACAAATAACAGTAGTAATTCAAAAAGACTGGCGAACGCGTGTGTGTCACCCAGCCTTCATCGTCGGCCTCCGTCGGTCTATGATGACCATGGAAGAGAATCCTAAACGTCTATTCTGCTGGAATAAAAAAAAAAAAGCACCGCCTGTGGCTGAACAGGCCGATGCGCGAATGGCAGTCCCTGTCATACAGGTCGCACTTGTGGGTGGTCTCCGTGCTGCTGGGTCTGTGGCAGGTTCTTCCTGCGGGTCCTTTTTTCATCTGCTGCAGCAGTCTGTCTTCACCCAGCCTTACACAAAACAGCTTGCGAACTTCTGTGCTTCAATTGGCTCGCTGCATTCACAGCGTTGGTAGGCGGGTCCTTCTTGCTAGGTTTTCAGTCATTGGTTCTTCAAGGTTTCAGAAACCCAATTCAAGGCTCTTATTAGTCGAATGAGAGGTCAATCATATCTGATCTGTTCGCGGCTGTGTCTGTAGTGGATGAACGGAAATGCAGCTTTTTTTTTCAGTGCGCGCTTGGACGCAGCGCCCTCGTACGCTCTAGGACGCAGAGACGTGCCCGTCCGCGGTACACAGGAGTGCAACAGTTTAACCTGTGATTAATTGCATTATGCACAATTAATATGGCATGTTCTCTTTCTCACCCATGTGCTGGCGGCAAATTAATTGTGATTAAAATGCCCACCACTAATTTATGTTTTTATGTTTTTATATATGAGTGGGGCAGAAGAACTTAATTTTAAAAAAAATAATGTTTCTTTAGTTTTTTTTCAAAATGTGTTTTTTTTGTTTTTTTTTTTACCTCCGCTAAGGCTTACTTGCTTACTACTCCTGCAGGGTGAAGGCCGGGTGGCCATCACCATGTGTAGAGCCAATCAGGTTAACCAGTGCATGCCAACATTGCCGGTTTTGGGCCAACTCCTCTGCGTCCTCAACAGTGACCTCGAACTGTTGAAGGTCTCTCTCCACCACATCGACCCATCTGGTGCATGGCTTGCCCTGAGGTCTTTTCCACCCTGAGGTCCTGGGGTCGGACATGAGGATGGCTTTTGTTGGGTGTTCTGGTGGGAGGTGGAGGACATGGCCAAACTAGCAGATACACCGCTGTGTAATAAGATGGGATGCTGCAAGCTGATGTGTGCAGGCTCGGAGCGCATCATTAGAAGTGCACTGGGGCCACCTGATGTTCTCAATGATTCTGAGGGCCTGACTATCAAACCCATCCACGCTCGAGGCCAGTCTTATTCATTGGCCATGCCTCTGACCAATAGAGTAGGATGGAGAGGACTGACGCATTGTATATGTGGAGCTTCGTCTTTCAGGAGATTGAACGATGGCGCCAGAGAGGTTTCCATAGTGCCTGAAGGGCTGATGCGGTGAGGCCACGTCTGTGGTTGATCTCTGGTTTCATGTCCCTATTTTTACCTCCGCCAGGCCGAAGGCCAGGAGGAGGTTATGTTTTTGCCGGGGTTTGTCTGTCTGTTTGTTTGTTTGTCTGTCTGTCTGTTTGTTTGTCTGTCTGTTAGTTAGCAAGATAACTCAAAAAGTTTTAGACGGATTTTCATGAAACTTTCAGGCGTTGTAGGAAATGGTACAAGGAAGAACTGATTAAATTTTGGGGATGATATGGATCACCATCTTGATACAGGAATTTTTAAAAGGATTCTTTAACATTGTCAGATACGGCCATTTTCAACATGTGTGCAGGGGCAATAGAGGGCGCTGGTCGTCGTGTCTGACGAACACAAACTCCGCCTTCTTCAAAGTTTTAGCCACAAAAGCACGCGGAAAACTGTGGTGGGCAGGGCCCGCCAGCGTGCCTGTGTTTGCGCCACGCTGCAAAAGCTGACACGGGCAGCTGTCCGCTGCCGGATTATTTGGCACAAATTCCCCGGCCAGCCATAGGGGCTGCGCAAAAACCAGCTCTCTGCCGGGGAAGCTTCAAATCCTCTTTTTTTCCGCGGAGCGCAAACCCAATAAAACCCACGCCAACCTGTCTACCCAATTTGCATCCATCAAAACAGTGGTGGCCCGGCCCCGCCAGCGTGCTTGTGTTTGCGCTACGCTGCAAAAACTGAGACGGACAGCTGTCCGCCGCCGGATTATTTGGCAGAAATTCCCCGGCCAGCCATAGGGGCTGCGCAAAAACCAGCTCTCTGCTGGGGAAGATTCAAAACCCTCTTTTTTTCCGCGGAGCGCAACCCCAATAAAACCCACGGCAACCTGTCTACGCAATTTGCATCCGTCACTGAAGCCCTGAGTGCTGCTTTCAGTGATCTATGAAAACGCTCGCAGCCTGGGACTTTGCACATGAAGGAGATGGACACAACACCAACACTTCAGTTTATTACCTCCGCCGAGGAGGTAATGCTTTTACTACTGAACCACTAATCCTATCATTGTGAATCCAATTGCTAGTCATATGTTTTCATGGTCAAGGAATCTGAAAACGTACACACAAACACTGTATGGGGGGGAACTGTGGCGCTTGGCGGAGGTCTGCGCTCTCCGAGTGCTTTTCTAGTTAGTTACTGTGGAGCCCAGATACACAAAGGAATTGACAAACTCGACAGCATCATTCCTGAGCTGTAAGGGGGGTGGATCTGGTCTGTCGCTGACATGCATTAGCTTAGTCTTCGTCCAGCTCACCTGAAGGCCCAGCTTTCCTGCCTCTTCATGGTAGACAACTAACGCATCTCTCAGCTGACTGTAGGATGGGCCGAACAGGATGGTATCATCAGCATATTCAAGGTCAGCCAGATGGTAGTTGCCAAACTGCATGCCAGGGATCCGCTCGCAGACCTTGGTCATCAGATAGTCTATGACACAATTGAAGAGATCAGGAGTGGCCACACAACCTTGTCCGACCCTGCTGTTGATGGGAAACCAGCCAGACTCCTTTCCATTCACACGGACACAGCTCTCCAAGCTGCTGTAGAGCCACTTAAACAGGGCTACGATCTTGGGCGGGGCTCCGAGGGTCTGCAGGATATTCAAAAGAGAGCATGATCCACGGTGTCAAAGGCAGCCTTAAGAACTATAAAGGCTATATAGAGATGGCAGTCCTTTCGGAATTCATAGGCCTTCTTTATTAATAGGCAAAGAGCAGAGGTGTGGTCTGAGGTTGAGCAGTTGGGCATGAAGCCTGCCTGCTGAGGGCGACTGCCGCCTCTGATGGCTGGAAGGGCACAAGTGAGGAGGATCCTGATGAAGAGCTTACCAGGAATGGGTAAAAGGGTGATGCCTCTGTGATTGCTGCAGACAAGTTTGTCACCTTTTCCCTTCCAGAAGGGGAGGATGATGCCCCTCGTCTAGTCACTGGGAGCTGTTCTGTCACCCAAACATGATTGATGATATGGGTAAGCCACTGGATTGTGCAACTTCCACCCATCTTCAGCAGTTTGACGGTTATTGCACAAATTCCAGGGGCTTTCCTGTTGTTTATCTTGGTCAAGGCAGCCACGACTTCTTTGGGGGTGACTAGATCTCAGTCCTGCAGGAATCACAGGACGCAGTGGCATTGGCAATGGCTGAGAGATTGGGGTCAACGGGAACAAGAGGATGATGCAGGAGGTGACTGAAGTACTCTTTCCAGCGGTCGAGGCAGTCTGTCTCAGTGGTGATGAGATTGTCGTTGATGTCCTTCACCTGGGCTGTCTTGGTGTGTGAGCCAATGCGTGCTTGACAGAGCATACTGGACACACAGCTCATGTTGTTATTTCTGGCTGCTGACCCCAGGCGCTCGGCTTCTTCCAATCAGTACCTCTCTTTGTCTTCTCTGATGTCCACATTGCATAGATGGTTTAATCTGTGGCACTCCATCAGGTTGCGTTGGAGGTGAGCCTTTCGGTGACTATCAATGATGTCCAGAGTCCACAGAGAGATCCAAGGTTGTTTTAGGTAAGATTGTGAACATCCCAGGGCATTGCGGGCAGACTGGATGATGTTTTTCTTGAAAATCTCCCAGTCTCCCACTTTGTCCGTGGCCAGGGCATTGAAGTGGCTGTTAATAGAACACTGGAACTCAGTGGCGATGTGGGGATTGTGGAGCTGGGAGGAGTCCAGGTGGGACTGGTACTTGGCAGAAGGATCGGCCCATAGCTTCAGCTTAAGCTGCGCGACCAGCAGGTGATGGTCAGTGTTACCAAGCTCTGCTCCTCTGAGCACATGGCAGTTTGTCACAAATGACTTCCAGCGGCAGGAGATGATGACGTGGTTGAGAGCCTTTCAGGTTCTGCCGTCCGGGCTGTACCAAGTCCAGTGATGGATGAATTTCGAAGGAAACCAGGTGTCGGCTATGCAGAGATTGTGGGAGTGACAGAGTAGAAGGAGAC
Organism: Pholidichthys leucotaenia; assembly: GCA_020510985.1. Lineage (NCBI taxonomy): Eukaryota > Metazoa > Chordata > Actinopteri > Cichliformes > Pholidichthyidae > Pholidichthys > Pholidichthys leucotaenia. Next base: position 258,830,503 of record CM035838.1, read on the forward strand.
GGTTACCACTGTCGTTTGTAGATGGGTTGTCAAAGGTGGTACCGACAGGTGGACCGGGAAACTGGGCTGGGAGCAGATTCTGAAGGAGACGGTAGCGCTGGCATCGATAAGAATGATGGTGATGTCGTGCAGTGGAACCTATCCAACAACCTGATGAAGCTGGTCAAAGAAAGCATCCTTCTCTTCCTCATCTGCAACATCGGTGGGGGCATAGGCAACAATAACTGTCATCTTGCCATGCTGGTGAAGAAAGTGGGCTGAAAGTAGTCTGTCGCTCACCAGTATCCGGCTGATGAGTGACTTGTGGATGGGTTTTGACATGGCAAGTGCCACACCATAGAGGCCCGTCCGCTTCTCAGGGCCGCTCCAGATGAAACAGTAATTGCCTACAATAGATTCACTGCTGCTTTGCCACCGTGATTCGCAGAGACCTGCCAGGGTGATGTTGTAATGGGTGATCTCTCAGGACAACGGTGTGGCTGCTCCGGTGCGAAGGAGTGTCTAGACATTCCACGTGGTAACACAGGTGGTGTGGTGAAGGTCAAGCCGTACTCATTGGTTGGGGGCATGCTGGGGTCCAATTCCGAAATGGGCAGTCCGGTTTCTTCTGATTGGATTCATAACAAAGTAGGTTTCTCCTGGGTGGGTTGTTAGCCTTCCACAGGATAGTCAGATGATGGGGCTGCCATCTAACAGCATGCCGACATGCCGTGGGTCACCATTTGTCTGGAACCTCACCAAGAGACCAGCCCGCCAAGGGTGGCCCTACCAGGAGCAAGTTCCAGACGGTAATGTTCTGGTAAGGGGAGGAGGTAATGATTTTGCAAGCGTTGGTTGGTTGGTTTGTTAGTTTGTCTGTCTGTCTGTTAGCAACATTGCTTAAAAAGTTCTGAACAGATTTTCATTAAATTTTCAGGAAAGGTGTGTAATGGCAAGGGGAATAGATGATTAAATTTTGGTGGTGATCCGGATCACAATGTGCATGCAGGAATTTTTTGAGGGGAAAATAATAATAATATTGGCTTCCCCTTTAAGATGTGTCCACCCCTTTAAGACGTGTCCACGGAGTTACGTTCACCTCCGCACCCATACACAGTTATATCAGGGGTCACTAACTGGTGGACTCTGGTCTGGATCAGGACCCTGAGAGTCCTCCGTCTGGACCCTGAAGCCTTTTGATACAATTTTGGAAAAAGGGAGACTGTTTTGTTTTGATGGGGAAAAAAGCGGAAAAAAAGTGGAACTGAACTGCTGTATTGGTGACCGCCTGGACAGATTATGGCACGAGCCCTCGGAAGCTCTCCTGCTGCAGACTCCCCTCTCCCATGAACGCCACTTTCACTCTGTGGCTCCAACCGCTCCAGAGTATTCACTGCAGGCACCACACACACACAAGACCGACAGCCAAGACATCCACCCCGGACAGACACGTTTGATTTCAGGTCTGTATCCATGAAATGAAGTGCTGTTGTGAAATTGAGTGTATTCACTAGAGTATTTCCTCTATTCTGCCGAGAGTAGTCTGTACTGGGATGCAGGGGTGAGATCGCTGGTTATGGAGGCCCTTTTCGTAGCCTGTCATGTAAAAACTCTGTAAAAGCTCCGTGTGTTACTGAATATGAAAAGTTCCACCTCCCCGTTGCTTCTAATCATGGAGTTACAGCTCCATCCATGTTGTAACACAGTTTACTGTTGAGATTAAAAAAAATTGGAGGAATTCTGTAGTCCATCCATCCATCCTCTAACACTTATCTGGGTGGAATTATATTTTGTGTCCTTTTTTTTTGTCTTACAGTTTGAAAGAGTTTTTCTAGACTGAAAATATGTAATTGTATAGAGGTGGCAATTAAGAGGTTGTATAGAGGTGGACATTTTGTGAAATGTTGTTTTTCAGATATTAATCTTTTTTTTTTAATTAAAATGTAATACAGTTTAGTTTGTGTTCTCCTGGAAAACAATTTTAGGATTTTAGTTGTAGATTTTAGAATTTTAGACCTATTTAGTTGGAGTCAGCAAACACATTTAGTGTTCTTCTGTATTATAAAAATTTAAATTACATATTTTTTAAAAATTGAACAAAGAATTCAATTACATTTTTTTGTTTAAAAATTAATACAGAGCTAAAAGCAGCTAAAACATGAGCATAATAAAATAATGTGTGAAAGTAAGTTAAATGATACCAGCCTGTCTGTAGACAGCTGTTATCTTCTGAAAGCATGTCCATGAAATGATGGCAGTTTTTAAAAGCAAATTTTGAGATAAAATTTGTCAGTGTGTCAGATTTCTCTTCCATCTGCTTTCATAAAAGATGATGGAGGTAAATTCATAGGTCACTGCAAATACATTGCTTTAAAAGGACCAAGCTGTCACACAGTGGGAGGGGAAATCCTGAATAGAAAAAAAATGCATCAAGATGCATTGAGAATGTTTTAGAATTACAGTGCATCTGGAAGGTATTCACAACGCTTCACTTTTTCGACATTTTATGCTACAGCCTTTTTCTAAAATGGATTAAATTCATTTTTCCCTCAAAATTCTACACACAATACCCCATAATGACAATGGGAAAAAGTTTTTTTTTTAGATTTTTGCAAATTTATTAAAAATAAAAAACTAAGAAATCACATATTCATAAGTATTCACAGCCTTTGCAATGAAGCTCAAAATTGAGCTCAAGTGCATCCTGTTTCCACTGATCATCCTTGAGATGTTTCTACAGCTTAACTGGAGTCCACCTGTGGTAAATTCAGTTGATTGGACATGATTTGGAAAGGCACACACCTGTCTATATAATGTCCCACAGTTGATAGTGCATGTCAGAGCACAAACCAAGCATGAAGTCAAAGGAATTGTCTGTAGACCTCTGAGACAGGATTGTCTCGAGGCACAAATCTGGGAAAGGGTACAGAAAAATTTCTGCTGCTCTGAGGGTCCCAGTGAGCACAGTGGCCTCCATCATCCATAAATGGAAGCAGTTTGGAACCACCAGGACTCTTCCTAGAGCTGACCGGCCGTCTAAACTGAGTGATCGGGGAGAAGGGCTTTAGTCAGGGAGGTGACCAAGAACCCAATGGTCACTCTGTCAGAGCTCTAGTGTTCCTCTGTGGAGAGAGGAGAACCTTCCAGAAGGACAACCATCTCTGCAGCAATCCACCAATCAGGCCTGTATGGTAGAGTGGCCAGACAGAAGCCACTCCTTAGTAAAAGGCACATGGCAGCCCACCTGGAGTTTGCCAAAAGGCACCTGAAGGACTCTCAGACCATGAGAAACAAAATTCTCTGGTCTGATGAGACGAAGATTAAACTCTTCGGCGTGAATGCCAGGCGTCATGTTTGGAGGAAACCAGGCACCGCTTATCACCAGGCCAATATCATCCCTACAGTGATGCATGGGGGTGGCAGCATCATGCTGTGGGGATGTTTTTCAGCGGCAGGAACTGGGAGACTAGTCAGGATAGAGGGAAAGGTGAATGTAGCAATGTACAGAGACATCCTGGATGAAAACCTGCTCCAAAGCGCTCTTGACCTCAGACTGGGGTGACGGTTCATCTTTCAGCAGGACAATGCCCCGAAGCACACAGCCAAGATATCAAAGGAGTGACTTCAGGACAACTCTGTGAATGTCCTTGAGTGGCCCAGCCAGAGCCCAGACTTGAATCCAATTGAACATCTCTGGAGAGATCTGAAAATGGCTGTGCACCGATGCTTCCCATCCAACCTGATGGAGCTTGAGAAATGCTGCAAAGAGGAATGGAGGAAACTGTCCAAAGATAGGTGTGCCAAGCTTGCGGCATCATATTCAAAAAGACTTGAGGCTGTAATTTCTGCCAAAGGTGCATCAACAAAGTATTAAGCAAAGGCGGTGAATACTTATGTACATGTGATTTCTTAGTTTTTTATTTTTAATAAATTTACAAAAATCTAAAAAAAAAACTTTTTTCATGTTGTCATTATGGAGAATTGTGTGCAAAATTTTGAAGAAAAAAGTGAATTTAATCCATTTTGGAACGAGGCTGTAACATGACAAAATGTGGAAAAAGTGAAGTGCTGTGAACACTTTCCGGATGCACTGTAAATCAGAGTTCTGAATCATAATCGAATCATGAGATGCCTAAAGATTCCCACACCTAGTTTGGACCTCGGCTGAGGAGGAGGACCAACTTATCGAACCTCTTGCAGTTTTAGTTGGTGGCCCCTGTTGTATGTGATTGTTACGCACCCCTTCATGGGGAATTAGTCAGTAGTGCAGTTCATGACACCGTCAGAGTACATCTCCGCTACGAGCTGAGCGCTAGTGAGGAATTCCTCTTTGGCTCAGTGGTAGAGTAAGAGGTTTTGAGATCACGGTGTCATGGGTTCAGGACTCAGCCTGGGATATTAGGAGGTGTATGTCTACCTTACCTGAGGGTGAAAGTGACTTAGGTCTGTCCACCTTGACTGTGGGTCGAAATGGGCTTTGTGATTCGTGATCCCAGGCTGGAGTAGGAAATTCTGGCCTTGGCCCAGAAAGTGGGTCGTAACAGTGATGGTTGACATTATTTCATCTAAAGATGCCAAGTAAAGGCAAGCAAACTGCAGTTTATGAATGGATTTTGATGACATTTTCAGGAAAGGTGTGTAATGGCACAGGGACAGAGTACTGGCAGACAAGCTAAGGATGTTTTACGAGGCACGTTTCCCACACGGTATGTAAACAGACAGCACTGGACAATGTTTCGTTTTTATTACCTCCGCCAAGAGGAGGAGGTAACGTTTTTGCAGGTGTCATGCCAAAAAGTACACTAATTGTCCATTATTGATGCATAGAATATGTATTTATACAATATTTACATGTATATATCCTGTAAATCTATATATTGTTCCATGTAACCTTGTGACTGCATTATTTAAATTGCTTTTAATCCTACATGAAGTTTGTTTCCCGTTCAAAATGCATCATAAGTATTAAATATATCTTATTATACCTAACTCAGTACTGTTTACCTGTTGAAATATTTTAGGGCTAATATACTGTAACCCCATAACAACAGTATGGCACCTGGTGATCAATTTTTGGCAGCTGATCACTTTTTGCCACGACACTGGCATTGCTTTGTCTGTTTGTCTCTTAGCAACATTACTCCAAAATTTATGAACGGGTTTTGATAAAAATTTTCAGGAAAGGTGTGTAATGGGGGGAGCAGATGATTAGATTTTTGTAGTGATCCGGATCACCACCTGGATCCAGGAATTTTTAGGAAAAATCAGTACTGACTTGGTTAAATTTTACTTTTGTTGGTACACCACAATTTCTGTAGATAAGTTACCTAATACTATTTATTTATTATTTCAATAAATCTGATAGAAAGAAACTTGAATTAGTATTTTTCATCAATATCAAATGCAGGAATGTTGCATTTAGAAAACTGCTGCATTTCTAATAATGTCATTTGGGGAAAATGAGCTGCTTGCCAGAGGTCTGCGCTCTCTGAGTGCTTTTCTAGTTGTTTTTGCAGCCGTTTCTCTGTCTGTTAGCAGGATCACACAAAAACCCATTGATGGATTTGGATATTTTCACCAGAGGTGGCCCTTGGCCCAAAGATGAGCTCATTCGATGTTGGAGGTGATCTGTGAGTGCATACCTCCGCCAAGGCCCTATCTCGCAATGTACAGATGGATGGCTATATGGATGGACAAAGGGACGGAGGGGAGGACAAAGGGAGGGAGGGACAGAGCCTTGGCGGAAGTATGTGCTCTCTGAGTGCCCTCTAATTTTTTGGGTGTTTTGAGAATCGCGGGGCAAGTGAAAGCTAGTTATCCATTATTCTGAAGAGAAAGCACAGTTCTGTATAACCAATAATCATCGCTGCTGGATAAAAATGACGTATGTCAAAACTGATATATTTCAGGAAATGATGCTAAATGCTTGCAGTTTTGTTCATTCTATTTCTTTTTTAGGACAATTGTTCAGTTTCCCTCTGTGCTAATGAATATGAAAATCACTGGATTAATTTGCTCAAGGCTCTGGCACCAAGGTGCATTCCAGAATATGTCCAAAGAAAAGGAGCACAGAAACAAGACTCCTAATGACCACTAGTGGAGAAACCTTCAACAATGAGAAAATAATCAGTAGAATAACAAAAAAGAGGTTTTTAAGCAGAATCAATGCTTGATCCTTTGATTCAGTCATGTACAATAGGCGCTTCAAATGCCCTCTTATCCAAACGGGGGGGGGGGGGGAGAGATTCAGCTGCCGCGCTACTAACCAGGGCTCTAATGAGAGGCCACAATTAAGCCCATTTATTCACATTAAGTGTGAACTGTAAGTGGGGCTGCAGTCAGTTGACAGACCTGGGTGCTTTTGTGTTACAAGGGCTGCTTTTATTCCACAAACAAAGAAGGAAAAAAAAACACAAGCACCTAATGACCGAATCTCACCGTCTCCTCTCAGACGTCCATACAAGGCCGACAGAAACCTACAAACACGTGTGCGCTTGCAAGCGTGGACACACACGCACGCACGCACGCACGCACATTTGTCCGCCCTCTCCAACAAACTGACTCAAAGGCTCCAATACATCCAGGCTGAGTTGAGTCACTGCTTGTCAGAGCGGTGGGGGCGGGGCTAAGACAGACTGACAGCGGGGCTCCATCTCTAGCCTCTTATTAACGCTTAACGAGTGCTTTCCTCATGCAATATTCATCCCCGCTAATATCATCCAAGCTCTGAGCCAAGCTTGCTACTTATGTAAGGCAATTATGTAAAATATCAGACAGGGCCCATGTTCGGAGTGGGACTGGAAGAGAGCTGTGGGACAGTGGCAGAGGAGGAAGGGGTGCAAGCGTGGTTGCACTGTAAAGCCGAATAGTTAGCAGGACTCAAAACTTATGTGGAAACCGATTACCTCATAAATTTTAAGTAATTGAAATGGGGTTTTTTTGAGTAAACTGTACTTAATACATTTTCAGCATCTTTTTAATTTCAGATTACTCAAACAAAACCAATTGCATTTACTTAAAATTTATTAGGTAATCGGTTTCCAGATAAGTTTTGAGTTCTGTGAACCAATTCGGTTTTACAGTGAGGGATGGAAGAAACAGTAGGACATAGAATGTAAGGGGAAGAAAGTCCGCCATCTGCCATCATTCAGGGAACAGCTGAGAATTCCTCACTGTCCAGCATCATCGCACAGAAGTCACCATGGACCTCCTTTGACCATCAGACTTCCTCACATGAATGCAGACCTTCCACAAAGTAAACAAACTTTCACTCATGGATTCACACTCACAAGCAGGACCCCCCACCCCCACCCCCACCCCCCCAGGTCAAGGGCCTATGGGGGTCTGCACAGAAATAGGTCATTTGTCACACATGATGTCCCGGGGCAGGAGATGCATTATAGATGAGGCCAAACAGCATGTCTCAGTGAGCACTCACCGCTCCGTCAGGGGCATCGGAGGGAGCAGCAGGAAGTGGGCAGAGACAACTGAGAGATACTCAGGGGTTGCAAGGTATATGGGGGGGGGGGGGGGGGATATCACTGCTGGTTGTGTTTGTGCTCATCAAGAAATTAAAGAAATTAACTCAGCACTGACTGATCAAGGGTCTAACTGCATGTTTCCAAACGTTTCTAATGAATAGACATTTATTCAGGGGGTCTCTAATTTGTTATCCTCATGGCTGCACCTGACTCTACAGCTAGCCATCTGTCTCGCTTATGAGGGGTCCAGATATCATCCAGTCCTCTGGTGCTTCAAGCCACAGTTCAAACCATGTTTCTGTCCACTTCCCCTTTGATTTGATTCTGTAATTACCAGCGGAGAGTGTGGCCTCACAAAGTCTGCTGGTCTACACTCTAAATGGCTTTTATTTGGAAAGACAAAAGCTCTGGGAGCAAAGTTGCTCATGGTGGCTTCAGGCAGGCCCAAATGACGACTGGGGGGGGGGGGGGATAAAGGAAAGGGCTGTGCTGAGGCAGAAGTGAGTGCAAAGAGTGGGGAATGAGAGAGACAAGTCCACTGTCTTCTGCTGCACCCATCTGTTCTGAGAGTGCAGGTGGAGCCCCATTCACTCTGCTCCGCATGTGTATGTGTGCGGGGAGGGGGTGGGGTGGGGGGGGGCGGAAGAAAGGAAGGGCATCGGAAAGGAGGGAGAGCAGAGATGGAAGGGCAGGGATGGAGGAGGCAAGAGGGGGAGGACTCTTGGTGATCTCTCCTGAAGGGGATAATGGGAGAGGAGCGCATTGCAATGGCTGCCATGTAGTACCCTCCCTGCGCAAATAGCCAATCAGCAGCGGGCTCTGCCAGCCAGGAGGACTGCATAAAAGAAGAACATTGCAGCAGAGGCACAGAAGGAGACTGCGAGAGGAGCAAGGAATTACACACAAAAACAGCAGACCCAGAATACCCTCCCCTGGACACACCCTGCTGAGGATCACTGCTTCTCTTTTTTTTTTTTCTGAAGCATCACCCACGCCGCTCGGAGAGAAGCCTCTCCCTCACCACCAACCAGCAGAAATTCCCCTTCTCCTCATTTTCATCCTATAGGGGACACATACAATCTCAGAGGGCTGAGATCCCTTTGGCGAAGATTGTATTTTTTTTCCTTTTTTTTTTTTCTTTTAATTTTGACTCCTGGCAGAACACAGGGGCCATATAACTCCCAGGCCGAAGAGCATATAGACACTCAAGCCTTCAGCTTCAAGACAAGTGCAAAGGAGGACCTAGATTTCTTTCATTGTACGTCAAGAATGGTTACTGTACGTATGACTCTATTTCTCTTCTGGTTGTGAGGGAGGTGTTGTAGCCGTGCGGTCACGCCGCATCTTGGTCCTTTTGTCTTGGATTTGTTGACAGCAGCGTGCGCACATGTGATGCAGGCAGCCATCAAGCGTCTTCTCCTTATTTATCGCCGTGGAGAAGAGCATCGTTTCGCAATATGAGCTCCGTGATCGCGTCCACACGTCAAAGCGCACAGCGGCTACGGGGATGAGCAGCCACGGTTGCGGTCCAATATGCGACGCAGTGTTATTATGACAAGATTAACGACCCATAGAGGCAATTAGCGGTCTCCTTCTGAGGGATGCGCCATGCCTCCTGCAGCCGTCCTCCGTGTTGAATAAAGGATTAAGATGGCACGTTTGTTTTTTTGTTTTTTTAAACATCCTTGCTACTATTAGGTCTATATGTCGCCGGGCTGAATGTGTTTCCTTCACAGTTAGTAAGCAGTACTGAAGAATTCCGCAGGATTACTTTGATGGAGACGAGTAACTAGCATGAGGCGGCAGGACGGGCTTTATTTGCCTGGGATGCTGGAGACGGAGACAAAACGCGATGCCTCGGAGGCTGAGGGCCCATCCAACGAGGCGAAAGGAAAAAAGGGTCGAGTCACTCCGTGAGGGGGAGAGGGGGGAGGGGGGGTGGATTACGCACCCATTGGTTAGCACTGAATCAGACAAAGTCCAAATTCCTCAGAGTTCTCGCTGCGAAAGTAAATGAGCCGGAAACCTCCAAGGCCGCGACAGGCAAGGCCGAGCGCGGCCATCTCCATTTTACAAGCGCCTTTTCTCCGCGCATCACGGCGCGTGCTGCACAAGATGGCCATGCTGGGTGCTGCGCTCGACGGATGTGAGGAGACGCCGCTGATAAATTAGCTTTGTTGTGAGCCGGCGGTGGGACTGGGCGTGTCACTGCCGGACTGGGGCGCCTCGCAGGCCCCGTCGAGCCTCAGACGACCCGTCCCGCTATCCCACTCCACACATGGTGGATGAATGAAGGTGGTTTATCGAGGAAAAAAAAAAGAGGGGGGGGCAGTTAAGATCAGATACATTTGCATAGAAATACAGGAATGAGGAAGCAGGGAGCAGAGCGTGGATGCTGCTAAAGGCGCAGCGCAGGCTTGAAAATATGTTGTGTTAAAAAAAAACCGATTTGGATGTAAGAATGAAACCATGTTTAAACAGTAGCCTATGAGTTGTTTGGGCTGTTTAGTCTGAAGCTAATAATAGTACACAAACTAAATTATTTAAAACACAGAGGAGACAGATCCTAGAAATCTAGGACCACGAGCTCATACTGAGTTTTTTCAGAAATTACGCACGGCGAAGGTGGCCAGCGCTGGCCCCAGCCGTCCACCTGCAGGCTGCGTTTCTCTTTGTTGGCCACGCCGTCCCCCGGCAGGCCTTACAGACACGGTCCCATCCGCTCCAGTCCACATAGGTCCGCAGTCCTCCCTGCTTCTGTACCGCAGTGCCAAGCAAATAAAAGCGTCGAGTCAGATAACCTTTCCAAGGCACTTACACAATTCAAGGACAAGGACAGCCCAGGCCATCACTGTAAACCAGTCCTTTGATCCTCTATTAAACGAGAAGCACAATTTATTACTGTGATTTAAAACGCTCTTCACACTATTTATTTTAAATTGTAAATGCAAGAAAAGGCTTTTTCTTCTTGCTTTCGTGTAATTAAGGGTGACAAATATAAAGGCTGCAGAGCAAAGTGGAATAAGTGAGCTTATTCTTATAATTAGTACTCGTTAAAAATAACATTTTTGCAATATTGAGGCTAAGGAAACGCCATACTCTCATTTATTTATTTATTTATTATTATTATTATTCAATTTAACATGTGCAATTGTGGCCAGCTTTCCATGCGGTTTAACTGTCGCTATAATTAAACACAATTCCAGCAGGAGCATTCACGATTTCACATTGGACCTGTGGCGTTCGCTTATTTATTTATCTATTCCTTTATGTTCACTCGTGGCTGGCGACTGGGACCGTCATTGTTCCCGGAGAGTCCTGCGGGCTGTGGCCACGACACAAAGCGCCACTGTTTACATTAATATTCATAGTGCTGCCATAGCCCGAGCGAGGGAGAAGAGGAGGAACGGGTGGCTCTTTTGTTTGCGCCTCTCAATACGTTTATTCAGCAAGACAGGCGCCCCGCTCCATGAATGCCTGCACAGCTCACACGTCTTCCGCTTAAAACGGGGATAAATCAGAGGGGAAAACGCCGATTCTCGATAATGAATATGCCTCAAACTAGCCCAAATGTGTGTGTGTGTGTGTGTGTGTGTGTGTGTGTTTTTAAATAACTGTGATCAAAGCTAAATAAAATTGCTGCACAGTCCTGAAATAAGGCAGGAAAAGCCACTCCCTTTTTCAGCACGCTGGACAGCGACGCGCACGCTGCAAGGACTCCCCAGCATTTCGCTCCCTGAGCATTTTGGGGGTTTTTTGCTATCATTTTTTTTTTAAATTTTTTTTTTTTTATCAAAGCAGCACAGAAGGCTCGTCAGAGAGCTGGAATCTGTTAGGAAATCTTTTCATGTGTAGTGTGCGGGATCGGGGCTCGGAGCATGGCTGACACGAGCTGTGACTCCTGTCGTCCTGTTGTGTTACAGCTGCCACCATGATCCCTTAAGCTGCAGAGAGTGTGGCTAATGCCCTTTGTTTGGGATAATCCTGTAATCTGCGTTATTTAGAGGGCTCATTTACACTTCAGCCTAGCATTCCCCCCCCCTTTGATTTATGCCTTCTGCACAAAAAAAGCAGATTTTTATATACTAGGTTATAACGGGAATGATAGGCAAAGTATATCTTAAGACTTTTATTATTTAAATGTATTCCAATTTTTTTTAAAAAATGCATATTTTCTGTGTGTTTTGGTTGATGATTTTGTTATACTCAGTAGGCGATTTATTTTTTTTAACAAGGGGGATGGGGGGATTCACCAGTTTAGCATAAGGTAAATGTATGAATGTAAATTCTGTGCAAATTTGCGAGAACAAAGATGCAAAGATATGATAAAAATGAAAGAAAAAGTAGCAAAATACAATTTAATTGCACAGAATAAAAATTTAACCAGCATCCACATTAGCATTGCAAATTTACAAAGGCTGAAAATTTACAGGGGAAAAAATAGCTAATTTTTGAGGGAAAAAAAGTTGCAAACTTATGAGAAAAAATAGGAAAATTTACAAGGAAAAAAGTCAGATTTTCATAGGAAAGAAAAAGTTGCAAATTTATGAGAAAAAAAATGAAAATTTACAGGAAAAAGTTGCAAATTTATGAGAAAAGAGTCATAGATTTTTAAGAAAAAAGTTGTAAATCTGAATAAAATGTTGAAAATTTACAGGAAAAAAGTTGCAAATTTACAAGAAAAAAATTACAAATTTTTGAGAAAAAAGTCACAATTTTATAAGAAGAAAATTGCAGATTTATGAGGAAAAAGTTGCAATTTTATGATTAAAAAAGACAAAAATTTACAGGAAAAAGTTGCTAATTTACAAGAAAATTTTTGCAAATTTATGAGAAAAAAGTCAAAGTTTTAAGAAAAAAGTTGCAAATCTATGAGGAAAAACATTACAGAACAATTTTTTTTTTTTGCATTTCTGCTTAGAATTAGTGATTTAAAGTCATTTAATTCAGTTATGCAACATGATATAGGAAGGTTTGTATTGGGGGAACAATTCCCTAATTTTTCCAGGTTGGGAGGAGCAATATCTCCCCTGTTTCCTCCTTGATTCACACCTATGGATGGTGATTGGGGGGGGGGGGGGTTGTCAGGTTAATAAGGATGATGCTTTTGGGTCATTTTACTAATAATGGGGATAGCATCCCCCCACCCCCTCAAATCACCTACTGGTTATACCGACCCTAAAAGTTTTAAACCAGTGTACTTCACCTGAACACTTGCATGTCAAAAGTAAAAATCTACAGCAAGCACATCTCTTTTCCACTGATGCATGTCACATTTAACCATACTGTAATAATCTGCTAAATCTGGTGCTATGAGCTCAACTGAGAAGCAGTTATCCCTCTGTACATTTTAGCCCCCAGTGCTACATTGCATCTGGAGCAGAAATGAATTGGGAAGGCACAGACTGCCTTTACATTTCAGTCCTGTAACGCTTCTGAGTTTTGTAATTTAATAGTGCACCGTGTAGGTGGGATGTGTGCTTGGCAGTGGAGGCTGGGCTCTTGTTTGCGTGCAAGTCTGGGTTCATGTGTTTGGCAGTGGAGGCAGGACTCCTGGTTGCGTGCAAGTCTGGGACCATGTGTAGGCAATGCTGATGCAGTGCATTAAATATTAACGGAGATCTCTGAGAACCCCAAAATAGAAAAAAAAAAAACAAAACAGCATGGGGACACATAGCCATGATAACCAAATATTATCTTATACATTATTCCTTTGGTTTGCTTTTATCTGTAATAGACAAAAAGGTTCACTGGCATAGACCTGGACCAAAGTCACATCACAGTCTAATAATAATGAACGCATTGTGATTATTTGCGCTACTAAAAGCCTTCCTTTACTATCACTACAGTTTCTCAGCTATTGATTCATGCCATTCGTGTACAGCATGAGATATAACAGGCTAAAGATGCAGTCCGCTGTGCTTTTTAGCCATTCTATTTCTATCACACAACTTCAGAAGCATGCTGTTGCTCCCAATTTCTGCATGAAAATCTTAATCTCTGTTGCTGCTTATGTCAGCCAGTCTCAGTGCCCGGCCCATCCTCAGTGACTCTGTGAATTATATAACTTCACACTGTTCACTGGGAATGAGTGTTCTGCCGTGCTGAGCATTATTTCAGTTGGCGAGTCAGATTTGGGCTAATATGTTTTTTCTTTTCCTCCTTTAAAGTGCTTCTGTCATATTTGGGACACAGTCAGCTGTTTGTGTTTGTTGGCTGCATCACATCATGCAGTGATGTGCTATGTTATTATTGCAATAAATATACCACTGCAGCTCCACTCTACCTTTTTTTTTGTCAAGATTTATCATTCAGAAGGGTCTGCAAATGGTATTTAGTTGACATTTAAGCTGTGCATGAAAGTCTTTACATGACAGATTTCTATTCTGTGTCCTTTGCTCTTTTTTCTTTATGTTTGTTAGAAGTGCTTTATTTTTAGGCTGCCTCAGCTCTGCCAATGTCCTCCTTCTGCCCTTGTCATTATCAGTTTGACTCACTGATATTTTCTCATTCGATGCCTCACCTGTACACCCCTAACAATACTAGACACTTTTGCTTTGAAATATGTAAACCACTCAGCTATTAGAAACAATGGGGCCGTTGAGGGGCAATTACCTGGGCAACATGAGTCAAGGTGAGGCTCAGAGCCAGGCAACCAGTCAGAGACATGAGGGGAAAAGATGGTTTCATTAAACTGACATTTACACACAGCAGGAAAAGAGGAGAACTGAGAAAATTAGACATACGCTCAAAATGACAAATGATTTTTCGGTGGTGTAATTTTTAAGACAGAAGCACTGACTATATTTATACAAAATATTCTTGAAGACGCAAAAAATGCTTATTTTGCTTTAAGAATAAAAATAAAGCTGATTATGCAACAGCATGTACAGCAGGGAGAATAAGTATTGAACACGTCAACATTTTTCTCATTAAACATATTGCTGGTGGGGCCACTGACCAGAGATTTTCACCAGATATCAGTAACAACCCAAGTAATCCATACTTACAAAGAAATCAAGGCAACTGTGTTCACAAAACAAGTTATATTACATAAAGTGGATTGACACAGGGAATAAGTATTGAATACATTTAGAAAAAGACATGCAAAAAGGCATAGAAAGCCAAGAAACCAGCTGAAATCCATCAGAATTTAGGAAGCCATCCTATCCCCCATCAGTGCAAATTAATTTCAGCTGGTTAATTCCTGACTGATGGCCTTTAAAAAGGTTTGTGAATATCAGATTGTCACAACACAAAGAACTCATGATGGATAGAAGCAAAGAGCTCTCTCTAGACCTTCACAACCTTATTGTTGCAAAACACAATGATGGCATTGGTTACAGGCACATTTCTAAACTGCTGAATGTTCCAGTGAGCACTGTTGGAGCCATCATTCGGAAGTGGAAAGAACATCATTTTACCATAAACCGGTCACAACCAGGAGCTCCTCGCAAGATATCTGACGAAGGATTCAAAAGAATTATCAGAAAAGTTATCCAAGAGCCAGATACCACTCGTGGAGAGTTCCAGGAAGACCTGGAGTTAGCAGGTACTGCTGTTTCAAAGAAAACAGTAAGTAATGCACTCAACCAACATGGGCTCAATACCAATTCACCTTGCAAGACTCCATTGCTGAAGAAAAAGCACACTGAAGCTCATTTAAAGTTTGCTGCACAACATTTGGGCAAGCCAGTGAAATACTGGGAGAATATAGTCTGGTCACATGAGGCCAAAATTGAACTTTTTGGATGTCACAACACACAGCATGTTTGGAGGAGAAATGCCACTGCGCATCCCATCATGGTGTGGGAGTGTTTTTCAGCAGATGGTGCAGGCAGACTTCAAATAATCGAAGGAAAGATGAATGGATAAATGTACAGAGACATCCTTGATAAGAACCTGTTGCCATTTGCCAAGATGCTGAAGATGAAATGAGGGTGGACATTTCAACAAGACGATGATCCCAAACACACAACCAAGGAAACTTTCAACTGGCTCCAGAGAAGGAAAATAAAGCTGCTAGAATAGCCCAGTCAGTCACCTGATCTGAATCCAATTGAAAATCTATGGATCGAACTGAAGATCGGAGTTCACAGAAGACACCCACCGAACCTTCCAGATTTGATAGTTTGTGTGGAAGAATGGGCTAAAATCACTCCTGAGCAATGCCTGCGCCTAATTTCTCCATACAGGAGGCATCTGGAAGCTGTTATTCCAAACAAAGGCTTTTCTACTAAATGTTAAATGAATTTCACCAAGCGTGTTCAATACTTATTCCCTGTGTCATTCCACTTTATTAAATATAATTTGTTTTGTGAACATAGTTGCCTTAATTTCTTTGTATGTATGGATTACTTGGGTTGTTTCTGATATCTGGTGAAAATCTCAAGTCAATGGCTCCATCAGAAATATGTTTAATGAGAAAAATGTTGACGTGTTCAACTTATTTTCCCTGCTGTACATGATCCAAAAAGACAAAGGGGTTGATTGGCATGTAAATGTTTCTGCTATTATGCTTACTGTATATTTTATCAACAAACCTTATAGTGATTACTCTATCTTCATAATTTCAATCAAGTTCCTTCATTGCTTTGGATGACCTCTGGATGATGTTTACATTGGATGACCCCAGGAGCCTTAGAAAACATTTTTAAGCATATCTGACTTACATAACATCCACCATAGTGACCTGTAGCAAAATAAATCTACAAAAAATAACTCTACAAGCACTATTCATCCAGACATGTTGCAATCATCTGTGATGAGCCACTAAGTCTTTAAAATACTCTTCAAATTTGCACTTAAAAAATAGGATGCTGTATACTAGGGATGGGAATCATCAGAGGTCACATAATACAATATTATCACAATACTTGCGGCCGCAATGCAATACTGTCAAGATCTTGCAACATGCTGAATATTGTGATATCATATATTGCGGTTTCTCATCCCAATCTTTGTTTTGTTCAACTCCTGGCTAGATCTCAGGAGTCACTCCTTTGCTGTGCTGACCTAACCAGACTGTGAGCATTTAGCACCATCTGGTGGACTGAGAAGTAGGGGTGGGAATTGCGAGCGACCTCAAAATACGATATGTATCGCAATACTTGGGTCGTGGTGCAATACTATCATGACGCCTACGATAGCTATCATTCCTTAAGTATTGCAATACCATAAAATAAAATATATTAATAAATAAATAAATAAATAAAAAATATATATCATTTATAAAAGATCAGTATGTGCATTTAGGGATCAGTGCATCAATGCGAGTGTCAAGCATTGCAAATCAATCTTTTGCCCCACCCCTAGCACCATCCAATGGGCTGAAAAGTCAACAGGTTTTTATTGGTAAATAGGTAAGTTTTCGTTTGCAACATGTATTAATAATTCTTAATAAAATATCACAATACTAGTGTCTCTAAATCAATACCGTATCACCACCATAAAGTATTGCGATACTATGATACACCAATTTTTTCCCCCCACCCCTACTGTATGCAGTACATTTCTTCAACATAATGAATCCGTAAACATCAATTGTATTACCATGGTATAAATTAACTTCCTTTATGATTAAAAAAAAATTATTTACACTATACATGTTAAGTCTCTCACACTGCTCTACATGTCGATTGTGTGGAGGTGGAAAATAGAGCAGGAAGTTTAGTCTCTCACCAAACAGATGTTCCTTGAAATCCCATGCGGCTAAAAGTAAGCAGACAGATGCAACACAGTAAGCCAACTCATGCCCACTTAGAAAAAAATTATTGTCTTTTATCTCAAGCATTATATTTCTTACTTCTTTTCATTTTGCGGTGTTCTGTCACCTCGACCCCAGCTACCCCGGTGTCCCGCTAACCCCACACACCACCATGACCTTTATCCATCCCTGTCTAATGATGTAATGGCGTTTGACCCTGGATGGGAGTTGGTGGGGGGGGCAAGAGGAGGAGGAGGAGGAGGGAGGAAAAGGGGACTGTGACATCTGTAGGACCAGAGGCAGGGAGCAGAGAGAAAGAGGAAATCTGGGGTGTAGCGGAGGGGGAGGGGGGATGATAAATCAGGCCTCGCATCCGTCTCCATTTTAGCAACACTGATTCCTGACCTTTCCCTCTGACAGTGACGAAGTGGAGAGCCCGTGTCTGTGGCTCATATCTGTGTTTGCATTAGCGTGTTAAATATTAGGCGTAAGACATGTTTACAGTGCCATAAATCACCACTGGCAGTCTTTATGAATTATGATTCTAACGCCACCCTCTTCCTCCGCAGATAATCAGCACCATGGAAACCCAGGTGTCCAACGGTCCAAGCGGAACCAGTCTGCCCAACGGCCCGGTCATTAGCACAAACGGCTCCACGGATGACAGCAAAACCAACCTGATCGTCAACTACCTGCCTCAGAACATGACCCAGGAGGAATTTAAGAGTTTGTTTGGTAGCATCGGGGAGATTGAGTCCTGCAAGCTAGTCAGAGACAAGATAACAGGTGCAACACTCTGACCTCCATAAACGAATGTCATCGCTGCAGCTGGTTTTTTTGTTTTTGTTGTTGTTTTTTTGGAGGAGACCCAATTTCACTGTGCCTGTTTCTTTGTCTCCAGGTCAGAGTTTGGGGTATGGCTTTGTAAACTATGTGGATCCAAATGACGCAGACAAGGCAATTAACACACTCAACGGTCTCAAATTGCAAACTAAAACAATCAAGGTGAGCAGACCTAAAATAGAAATACACTTTAAAAAAAAAAAAAAAAAAATCCTGGCAACGTGCCGAACAAAACAGAGGAAGTGTAGATTTTGTCAAGGGGGGATGTAAAGACTGCGACAGGCATGGAAGAGGGAGGGGGCAGAAGGGAGGAGTGGCTAGAACAAAGGAGGAGTGAGAAGAGAAGGAGAGAGTGGAGGTCAGAAAGCAAGGGGCGGACAGCGTGCAGAGGTTATTGTCATGGAAATGTAATTAGGCGGCCTCACTGTGGCGCGGGAGGGTCAGTGCAGGTTAGCCCATCTGCCTCCGATCTGGGCTAATTAGGGAGGGCTCTTTGTCCCAAATATCAGATGAGGAAAAGGGGGGCATAAATACCAATCCCTTCCACCCTCCAACCCCATCAAAGAAGATCAAAGATTGAGACAAACTGCAGGGCTTAAAAATCAAATCTGGGAGAGAACAGAGCAGGTGACCGCCCAACAGCTGTCCATGAAGGGATGGGGGTGGGGGGGGGATGCTGAATCTGAATTATGACTGATCAAAAAAAAAAATGAGTGTAAAGCCAGGAATTTGGTTCATTTCTTTGACCAGTGAACAGACAATGACAGTGAATAATTTTCACTAAATGTATTCATACTTTGAAGCAGCAATGTGGAGGGAATAATGGACTGTTTCAATTATTAATATTTATTGTTAATCTTATATTATAACATTTATTAATATTTGACATACCTATAGATAGAGCCGTCTGTCTGTAATTAACTTCTTATTCATTAGCTAATTTTAAATAATACTTCCTGTGGTCAATACATCTTATCCATCTTCCTGATTTAGTAGGAAGTTTCATCAGAAAGAGGGTGAGTTGGGGGGGGGGCAGTAGAAAGGGTAGGGAGTAACTCAAAGAGCAGAATGCCAATGACGGGATTAGAGGCCATATGGGCTTCAGGCACCATCTGTACTGTGGAAGCGACAGAGAGAGGGTTAATTATAGGGCAGCTTCTTGCTCCCCAAACGCGGCAACTCCCCCCCCCCCCCCCCAACTCGTCCAGAACACCCTAATCAGTGCACCACACAACCCTCCCAGCTCAAACAGTCCGTCTGTGTACACAATAGGCACCGGTGCTTAGTGCTGATGGACAAAATCAGAACACCTGTATTCGCTTGAAAGAGAACGTATGTTGCATACGCTGGAATAATAAACTATAATAACAGAAGTCGTTATCACCCCCCCCCCACACACACACACACACACACACCTACTGTATGTGCCCACAGAATACATCTGTGTGTTAATAGTTTGGGCAGAAGTTGCCCAGAATCCTACAAGTTTAGTGATGCAACCACACTGTTTGCTGTTTATTAGTGGAGCTGTTGCCCCCCACCCCCCACCCCACCCCACGAGAATAGAGACAAAAGGAGGAGGCAGAAGAGGGAGGGCAGCTCAGCCTATCTCAGACAACACTCACGCTGTCTCTACATCACACACAAACACACCACTCTTAACAATGCACTGAACTGGACTATCTGCTACTGAAGTGCTCGCATGTTCCAGTGAACAGAACAGAACAACAATGAAAGACAAAAGTAAAATAGAAAGATGTCTTTACCTTCTTCCTTAGAATAGAGGGTTAGTATTAATGAAAGCGCTTTGAGTGGTCTTTGTGACTAGAAAAGCGCTATATAAGTGCAGGTTAGTTAGTTAGTTAGTTTACATGTTTCATCTGCACTGCAGCCTTCATCAGAAGAGTCAGCTGATTGCTGCCAGGTGACATTTATCAGCTGATTTTCGTAGGCAACATGTAAAGAAGGTAAAGACATCTTTCTATTTTACTTTTGTCTTTCAAAGGAAAAAAAAAAAAAAAAAAAAAAAGGAAAAATAATTGAAAGAAGACAAAATGAACCTGTTTGACGCAGAACAACAATGGTTCTATCGCCTTTTGCAATCGGTTAGATATTGCTGCACAGAAGCCATAAGGGACACAGATAACACAGATGTAGCAAAATAAAAAATAAAAAAAAATGCTGTGCTCTAATTAAGTCACTGGTGAATTTGAGAAAATAAACTTGAGGCTGATGTTTTTTGGAGGGCAAAACAGAGCTGAAAACTGGCATTGCTAGCCAATGATTGGATTCAGTTTGGTAATGAATGAACATCACCATAAAGGGAGAACGTCGAGATAACAACTGGGCGTGTGACAAAAGAAGAACTCCTAACAGGATTTGTTGACTCTCACTTTCTCTGAGACCTTGCTGATATGTTTGTAACACGTGAACTCGTGTGTTGTAGGTATCCTACGCCCGACCAAGCTCGGCTTCCATTCGTGATGCTAACCTTTATGTTAGTGGACTCCCTAAAACCATGAGCCAGAAGGACATGGAACAGCTGTTCTCCCAGTATGGCCGCATCATCACGTCCCGCATCCTAGTGGACCAAGTTACAGGTACAGCCTTATTTCATACCTCCTGTTGTTACTCAGTAAATATGAACTACTTTATATCCAGGCGGTAGGAATCACTGATGCCAAGGTAGTAACACTGGTCTGCTTTCTGATTCGGAGCAGGCATATCACGAGGAGTGGGTTTCATCCGGTTTGACAAGAGAAACGAGGCAGAAGAGGCCATCAAAGGGCTGAATGGGCAGAAGCCTTTGGGTGCCGCTGAGCCAATCACTGTCAAATTTGCCAACAACCCCAGCCAGAAGACGGGCCAGGCCTTACTGACTCAGCTGTACCAGACCGCTGCCCGCCGCTACACGGGGCCCCTGCACCACCAGACTCAGCGTTTCAGGTACTGAACCTTTACCGACCTTCGAGTCCCTTTACTAACCAGCCAATAGTCTGTACACGGATGTTGCAAGACCAAGCCGAAGTTATCCTGCTCTGTTGTTGAGCTTGAGCAAATTTACTGTCTCATAAATATTAAAAATGACTCAATAAGATGTGGAATATTTCTGTTTTGTATTTTTTT
Organism: Pholidichthys leucotaenia; assembly: GCA_020510985.1. NCBI lineage: Eukaryota > Metazoa > Chordata > Actinopteri > Cichliformes > Pholidichthyidae > Pholidichthys > Pholidichthys leucotaenia. Next base: position 258,851,638 of record CM035838.1, read on the forward strand.
TTTCAACAACCAAAGTGAGTATTTTAAAGAATTATTAATGTAGAATGACTAAGGGTAAATATTTTCCAGTGGCTGAATTCTCCCCAACAAATGAGGAGTCACTTCAATAATGCAACAAATCTGGTCTAGTTCTTAGGGAACTCTGTATACCAAAACATCCTTTTTTCCTTTGAGATTACCAACTATTAACAAAGTGTTCCTTAAAATAGTCGTTACCTGAAAGAAGGAAATGGCAATAAGGTATTGTCTCTCCTTCTCACCCTGTTTCTCTGACTTTCTTTTAAACTGCAGTGTGATCCCTTCAATTGGAAAGGGAGCAGATCCAAATAACAGCTCAAAACCAATGTAAGGAACCAGATTTTTCAAAATACAATAAAAACATGATGCTAAATGCATTTCAGTTTACATGTTGACTGCATTTTAGAGGCAATATAACTACTTAATCTGGAAGATGTTAGCCACATCTACGTAGAAATCATGGAGGATAAAACTGCTCTCTTACCGGAATGAATCCTGTTTTAATCACCAGGCCGCAGAATATCCAATTTGTTTACATTTGGGCTATAAACTGAACTCATTAAACAGTCAAAAAAAAAACAAAAAAAAAAAGACTGCTTGCTCTCAGTTTGTGGTTTGAAGGTTTGGAACTACGTTGCAGTGAAGGATGCCCTCTGGAGGCCAGCTGATGGAGAACAACATGTTAACATGAAGCCCCCTCTTCCTTGTAGATCACCTAACTAACTTCTGCATCCCCTTCATTCTCCCTCTTGCGTTGCAGACTCGACAATTTACTAAACGCCAGCTACGGAGTCAAGAGGTAAATGCCAAAGGTGTACTTTCAAAAGCATCCATGCCAAAATAAAACCTCAAACAAAGTGCCCGGAATACCACCTGCTGACTTCATCTTAAAATCAGACACTATAGCCAATAATTCTTGATGCCCACAGCCCATTTAACAATCACAGAAGCAGCCCAGTCAACAGAATACTATCCATAACTGCAATAAGCAATAAAAGCAGCCTCATAACAGCAGGGTATTCTGGCATGGCTTTGTTTAACTTTTCGTTCTTTTATTTTAATTAATAGAAATAATTTCTATGTATTTATTTCTGAACTAACATTGTCAGTTTCAGTTGCTTTAATGTCCCCCTTTTTTTCACCAGCATGGACATACCAGATTCTGTTTGCGTCTCCTGTGTTTGCTCAAGTTTTTGTATGATTTGATTCCAATTTGCTTTCATCCCTCTCTAGGTTTCTGTGTTTTGTTCGACACTGTGATTTCTGTTGAACATCGTGATTCATGTGTTTAATTCTTCCAGAGGCTTTGGCCGGCAGAGAAAATGAGAAAATATGTAAATTTGTGTGGGTGTCTCGTCTCAGGGCACACAGTGGCATTTTGTACGTGAACAGGTAGTTTGGAACCACTGTGGTGCCCACACATATCTATCTACATACTGTACAGCAGAGAAGGTGGAGATGGGGTCCCCCGACTCCATACCCATCAACAAGTGTTGACATTTCCCACAGAGACAGCACATGCCCATAAGAGACAGTATAGAGCACTGAATGCTGTGTGGAACTTCAGAATGACACCCATGGTAGTTCTCCTACTCTCTTCCCCAGATTCTCACCCATCACCATTGACAGCATGACCAGCTTAGCTGGAGTCAACCTCACTGGTCCAACTGGAGCCGGCTGGTGCATCTTTGTGTACAACCTGTCCCCCGAGGCGGACGAGAGCGTCCTGTGGCAGCTCTTCGGGCCTTTTGGTGCCGTCACCAACGTCAAGGTCATCCGTGACTTCACCACCAACAAATGTAAGGGCTTTGGCTTTGTCACCATGACCAATTACGACGAAGCTGCCATGGCTATCGCTAGCCTTAATGGCTACCGTCTGGGTGACCGCGTGCTGCAGGTTTCCTTCAAGACCAGCAAGCAGCACAAGGCCTGAGAAAGAGGCGGCTGGCGCAAGCTCCTTCGACCTGCAGGGAGGGCGGCTCCCTGTGCCATCACTCTACATGGGCCTGGACTGAGTCTCTATGACATATTCTCACAGAAATTCATCAAAAAAGGAATCACATATACAGACATGCAGATACATGCACACACAACGCAAACATATCCATACACAAGTCAGATTCCCAGTAAACACACTAGTGGAGTTTTTCTTTTCTCTTTACACAACATCTTTTCCTATATTTGCCTGGATTGAATTAGAAGGGGTACGTAGCTGGTTCGGTGGGTCGGGGCAAGAGCTATCTATTTAGGTGACAGTCTAACGAATGTGACGGAGAATGTGTAATGAGAGCTTTGATTGAATTCAGGCAAATAGTGACAACTGATGAACAAAATGATCAAAAATCTAAGTGAAAGAATATGTGCAATTTACCCAAACTCTTACCCCATCATCTCTCCCACTATCTTGCTGGAGAGAATGTAGTCACTTTTTTTACACTTGGGCATTTTGAATCAGCGAGTTTTTTAGATCAAAGAAAATGAAATTAAAAAACAGTGTTCTCTTATATACGTCTATTAAATATAACTATATATTCAATATTTAAGGTGGTTATAATAGCCGAGTATGTAAGCATTTTCTAGAAACTTTGACTACTGTTTCCTGACCTGCATTAGGTGGTGCCTAGCATAAAGGCAGGTTCTCTACCCTACCTGAGCTCAGTAGCTCAGATCCAATGTGATTTAGGTTAACTTGTGAATACTGGTCACAGAAAAGAGTAGTCCCATGGCCATCAGAGTCACTCATTCCCGCACAGTCTACCAACAAACAACTGAATAGTACACCTACATATGTATCACAGAAACACATTTCAGTAACTAGAATATTTACACATATTTAGTCCACTAAAGTTGTATTTTTTCTAATTGATCCTTACGATGGATTTAAAACAAGCCGACTGTCTGTGAACTTCGGGCAGAGTGGCGGCGCTGCCATGGTGACGACGTTCATTAGTGATTCTCCAGAGGGAGAGGCAGGGACGAGTGCGAGGGGAAAACTCTTCCACCATAACACAGCCACGTCAAAGGAAAATACCGGTGTTTTTCCATTGTTTTATCATTGCACATCTTTCAGATTATCAGCAGGCCATTGAAATATGCACGGCTTTGTCAGCCCTGGTGTGACATTCTGTTCAAAGACGGGCAGCTTAAGTTGCTTTGATTTTTTTGATCTTGAACGTTCGTATTCAAGAAGCTTTGTCTTAACCTTGACAATGAATGTTGTCAAATACCAAACCCACGGACTGAACGATGTAGTCTAGCTAGGCCTGCGGAGGAATAACAGGTAAAAACACAAGAGCACCGGTATTGTTCTTCAGTGTAGTGCACAGATAGACGGTCCCTGGATAAATGGGGTCAAAGTTTTACACTTTAGCAAAAACAGATTGGATATATAATACCAACACAAAAGGAACAGACAGAGAAAACTGCAGTTTCTGATGTCTGGACATTTAAATTTGTCTTACCATCACACCTGGGAGCGATACCTGGTAATGTAACGATTACCATCTTTGCCAAAAACTGTTCAGTTTTACTTTAAAGTCCATTTACTTTCTCAAAAGCTTCCCAGAAACTTTGAACTGCTGCCCTCTCGGAAGACGACTGTACAACATCAAGCTTGCAAGTCTAAGTGTCATAATTGTACTACTGTTCTGAGCAGAAAAGGATTTATTTATTCATTCGCTTCAGATCTATTTGGCACAACCACGAAAATAGCATTTCTAAAATATCCCCAACCCAACTGCATGAAGATTATTTATGGCACCTTTGATGAAACACTAAGGCCAACCTGTCTAGTTGAAATGTCTGTTACAGCCCAGACTTCAGATTTTTTTTTTTTTCCCCGTGGAGAGAACGAATGTCTTTCAGTATCGAGACATCTGCACACGATAATAGATTAAATAAGGTCAACGATATTCAAGACATTTTTGCTTTTGCTTTTCTAAATGACGCTGTGCTAGCCAAAGAGGACGATCTCTTTGAAAGGATTACATTAGAGATAAATCTATTTTTATACATACAAAGGAACAAGACCTTGTGCTGAATTTTTACAGATTCTTAAGCTTGGAAAAATTGGGACATCGCATGGCTTTATTTTAAACCCTCTGATCTTTGCAGAGCGAGGGAGAACAAGCATGCGGTGTACGGGCGGGGATTTAGGGAGGGGGCAAAGGAACAACGTATCTCACACAAACTTAACCGTCTAACCGTATCAAAATGAGCAGAAATAAATTTGACAAGGACAAAACTGAGCTCCAATTCGAGTTGGGGGTATGACCTGGCAGACGCATCTATACTCTTGAGTGTTCAGGCACACTCGCATCTCTTGTCCTGAAGTTGTGTACAGTGTTGCTTCAACGGCGGTGCAGTGAAATGAAGTTCTTTGACTTGAGAATCCCAGACGAAGCTGCGGTGAGACCGGCTCGTTGCCCAGCTGAAAAAAACAAAACAAAAAAACAACTGAAAACCTGCTTGCAAACTTAAATAAAATATTAAAATGCCGATTCAGTGACACAGATTCACAGTGAGCATCGAGCATGTCTATGTGATTAGATAGATTTGAGTTTTGCCAAAGAATTGCTTTGCAAGTCAGTAACCAAGAAGGATAAATTAAGACTATATTATTCCCTGAGTAATTGCTGTACAAATCTATGTTATTTATCCAATAAAGACCCTCTACAATGTCAGTTATCATTACTTTTTCACATATAAGTTGCGCATATCAGTTTTGTATATCGTTAAAAACCACTATACCAAATGCTTACGTGGAACAGATGCAAGCGGTCCCATTTTTTGCACACCTCTCATGCAGACACAATAAAAGGCATATCAGAAATAAAACTACCGTGAACTTATTCTCTTCTTTGACAAACAGTAAAAAATGCATCCATGCAATATGCTTTCCCTGGCATTTAAATCATTTGCTTTGTCTTGTGGTGAATTTTATCTTTAAAAAGTGTTGACATTGCACCTCATACAGTGCTGTGAAAAAAAGTATTTGCCCCTTCCCGATTTCTTATATTTTTACACATCTGTCACACTTAAATGTTTCAGATCATCAAACAAATTTTAATATTAGACAAAGATAACCTGAGTAAACACAAAATGCAGTTTTTAAATGATGATTTCATTTATTAAGGAAAAAAAGGTATCCAAACCTACCTGGCCCTATTTGAAAAAAGTAATCGCTCCCCCTTGTTACATCATAAATAAACTGTGATTAGCCACGTTTTTTGGAAGCTGAGTTTAGTTTCACTGGCCACACCCAAGCCTGATTACTGTCAGATCTGCTGAATCAAGAAATCACTTAAATATCCTCATTGTGGGACTAATAAAGGTTTATCTTATGTTATAATAACAGTGGATTAGATTTATATGCACTTTACATGTCAAGTGACATCTCAAAGCACTTACCATAGTCCATTATTCATTCACTCCAGACAGACATTGATAGTGGTAAGCTACTACTGTAGCCACAGCTGCCCTGGGGCAGACTGACGGAACGTGGCTGCCAATCTGCGCCAATGGCCTCGCCGACCACTACCAAACATTTATACACATTCATACCCAGTGTCATGGACACTGGAGGCAAGGTGGGTAAAGTGTCTTGCCCAGGGACACAATGGCAGGATGGCTGGGGAGAGTGGGACTCGAACCACCAACCCTCTGGTTATTGGATGACCCACTCTACCTCCTGAGCCACTGCTGCCCACATTTCCAGCCTCCGTTCCATTTTTGCTGAGCACCAAGCTGGATGGCAGGAAGTTCCATTTTTATATGGTCTTTGGCATGACCTGGCCAGGACTTGAACCCCAACTTCCTGGATGTGGGGCGGATATGCCTAGAGATATCTTATCTTATCTTAAATAGAACCTGTCTGGCAAACTGAAGTAGGCTAAAAGATCTCAAAAAGCAACACATCATGTTGCGATCTAAAGAAATTCAAGAACAGATGAGAACCAAAAACCCAGAACAACATCTAAGGAACAGCAGGCCTCAGTTGCCTGGGTTTGGACACTGGTCCATGATTCAACAATAAGAAAGAGACTGGGCAAAAATGGCATTCATGGGAGAGTTCCAAGGAGAAAATCACTGCTGATCAAAAAGGATACAAAGGCTCATCTCACATTTGAAAAAAAAAAAAAAACTCTCAAAAAAACAAAAAACATCCTGATGATCCCCAAGACTTTTGCAAAAATATTCTGTGGATTGATGAGGCAAAAGTTGAACTTTTTTGGAAGGCGTGTCCTGTTTCATCTGGTGTAAAACTAACACAGCATAAAAAAAATAAAAAGAACATAAAACATAAAAAGAACATCATACTAATAGTCAAACATGGTGGTGGTAGTGTGATGGTCTGGAGCTGCATTGCTGCTTCACGACCTGGATGACGTGCCCTAATTGATAAACCCATGAATTCTGCTCTCTACTAAAAATTCCTGAAGGGGACTGTCCAGCCATCAGTTCGTGACCTCAAGCGTAAGCCCTCCAATGTGGCTGAATTAAAAGAGTTCTGCAAAGAAGAGTGGGCCAAAATTCTTCAACACCCAAGAAAATAAAAGAAAAATAAAAGAAAATATAAGAAATGAGGCAAATACTTTTTCACAGCACTGTATACTGGCATCTTTTGAACCAATTAATACCATTTCTACCCCCGAAATAGTTGGTTTGTCAAGAGCTGACCACATTAATGGACTGATCTAGCAATTTTTTTGGTCAGCACGCCAAGGACTGAGCACTTGGTGAGACCAGTGATAGACGTTAGGAACAGCCAAGATCACAAATGCAGGTGGAGTGGTTTATCCGGCCATGTCCGACGTAGTACAGTCCAATCCCACAAATCAACCCCACAGTCCATAAAAAAAACGACCTTCCACACACAGTCTATACAAACAACCCACACCTGATGAACAGCAGAGAGGCGAGGACCATGGCAGGAAACAGTACTACACTGCTTAAGCAATGACATCCGTTTAAAAAAAAAAAAAAGAAAAAAAACTTTCCTATGGAACAGTAAGTGCAATGTGCTTTGTTTTTATATCGACTGAGAACAAATGATATATATTTTTTAAAAAAGAAATTAAACGTCACACTGAAAAGGTTTGCGGAATAGTGAAAGGAGCATACGATCAGACAAAAAAAAAGTGTTAAAATGGAAAAAAAAAAAAGATAAATCAAAATCTTAAAATTTCCATGATCACTTCCTCAGCCCCAAATTTGTGCTGACCATGCTAGCTCAAACTGCATATTTGGCTGTCCTAAAAGAGCAAATATGACCTTGAAAGGAATACTGTCTAATATATCATCAGTTTTAGCCCATGTCAATTTCAAATATCATTTTTCCTGTAATTTATTAATTTCTTTGCATATCAAGATTCACGTTAAATTAGTGTATTTGTGTTGTTGATGTTGCCATAGAGAACACACATGGGTCAAAGATTTTGTTTGGTTGCACTGATTGGGTAAAAGTTTGTTATTTTTCTTCCATTATTTAATTAGTTGCAGTTTACAGTGTATGCAGATTTTAGACTTAGTTAGTTTTTTTATTTCAATCAAACTGTGTTCAATTGTGTTTGTAAAGTCTGTGGTAGCTTTTGTTGCAACATAAAAATAATTTAAACAGAAAAAATTCAAAATAGCGCCAACAAACTTGTATTATTTGGGCGACTTTAAGCTTGTAGTTTTAACTTATTGTTAACTTAAAAACTATTTATTATGATTATTATTATTGCCTCGTATAAAGTATGTTTTGTGTATATTTATGGTTTATTTCATTATATTTGCAAGTTTAAAAGATTTTAAGTTTTGCCAAAATTGTGGTTACACCATTTTCATTTCTTAAAGGGGGACAAATAGAAAAACAGCTTTAGAAGTACGATTTGGAAAAGTTCTCCATAGTCAAAGAATGCACTGCTATATTTAACTAATTGAAGTGTATAAACATACATGCTTTGTGCTAGATGTTATGACTTTACTGCCTGTGTTCTGTTTGTCTTGTTAAATGAAAATCTTTTAATTATTTAATCTAATCACAGTCTTGTTTTTTCCAACCACTCGACCAACCCCTGGGACACAGGGCGGCCCCCCCTTAAGCGAGGCTTTGGCCCATTTTTTGGAGTCCAGCAATTGCCCGTGGATGGAGGAGGGGCTATCCGTAGCTTGATAGGCTCACAAGATGCTTTCCTGTTTATGCTGATGGGTCAATTTGCATTAAAAAAAAAGAGACTGTTTTGGGTTATGTTTCTGTAAAAGCATTACTGAGATCACTTTTGAAGCAAATGCCTAAAATTCACATTTGGAAACCCAGCCAACAGCTTTGCCAAATATTACAGAGCTCAGAGAGGCTGCAGGAAGGTTTTCTTGGGAGTTTCCTGGGTTCTTAAGGGGTGAGTGGTCCTTCTGTTTCTCAACCAACTGTATTTTGTGTCTATTTATTTAGAAGAGGGGACGCAGTAACTTAGTGATGTTTTTTCTTGCATTTTCCTGGAATGGTAGAACAAATCAAAAGGTGAAAAATGATCAAAACAGTCCTGCTGGCACCAATGTCAGCGGGAAAAAAAGACAAAATCTCATACTTCCAAACATGACCAAATGAACAATGTTGAAATTTAACAAAAATAAAAAAAAAATAAACCTTTCAGTTTAGAGTAGGATATTTATTACTGGGATTTCAGCTGAAGACGCTTGAAGACTTTTTCATGGAATTGTTTAATTATTTGTACTTTACATGCCAGAAAAAAAATAAAATAAAAGCTACAAATAAAGAGTGACCCCTTTCTTTGACTGTGGAAACAATATTGTTGAAGGCTATGACCAAACGCTGAACAAACTTAAAGTTCCCGTATAGAGGGTAAGCACTGGAACAAAAGTCTTGGCAGCTACAGGGCAGTTGCCATAGTTACACAGCATCGAATGGAAAACTCATGTGGCAGCTTCAGTTTGTATGCAGCAAAACATGAAAATTATAGACAATATCTACTGACAGCAGTACATAAGAGTGCATTTATTTAACACTGTTTACTTGACTATAGTGATTTGTGGGTAAAGAATAAGGGAACACATTAAGTGAAAAAACTGGCTCTGAGCTTTAATTATCCATTTATTTTCCTGTCAATTAATACAAGATGAAATGATAAGATCAGCTCTCCACAATGCAAGCATGTGTACTGTTGTGACTGAATACTGTGTTTTACTGCATACAAATAAAAGCTGCCACTCATTTTTGCCACCAAAGCTACGTGCCCACATAGGCGTGTGCTTTCACGCTTCCAATTCATTGTCTATTCTGGTAGCGTCGTGTCGAGAATCTCGAGCTGTTGCGTGGTGGTGCCCACTTCTCATTTACATGAATCCCTGCTCCGGTGCCATTTATGTGAATGAGGAGTGGGCAATGGCTTTCTTGAACTCATGTTGAACTTTTAAAATGGCAATTGTTGGTAAAAAAAAATAAACACATTCAGCAAATACACACTCATTTCTCACCTCGATAGTTTTCAGGAACATGTTTTGCTGTTTGCTTTTGAAGATACAGGAGAAAGTTTAATGTTCTGATGCGTCATGAACAAACAAGTCGACCATTGATGTGCAGGCCGTGCAGGTAGGGGAGGGCAGAAGCAACTCATTAAACTGCACTTTTGTAGACGAAAATACTGCTTGAACATCGGCTCATTGAGCCAATTAAGTTTGCTGACCACACAATGATACGCTCCATGCAATTTGGGGCTTCGGCATATTGACTAGTGTGACTCACCTGGTTACGCCCCATTCACACTCCTGACGGATCCTTGATGGGGATCTGGGGACCTTCTGTCAACAGACACCTAGGTGGTCATGTAGCATCAGTGTTGTAATTACCATGAGTTCTGTTCAGTCAAATCATGCACATACCCTCTATTGTGCCTTTTTCAAGCTTTCATTTTAACTAGGGATGCACTTACATATCGGATAAACATCAGCATTGTCTGATATTCACCTTGTTGACAGATATCAGTGTACTGACAAATCAGACTCACTGACAGCAGCGGCCCATAGTTATCTGACGTGTCCCACTTGTGTGGAATGGATATTCGCTGAAACTAATAGTAGCCTACAGTTCCAAATTAAGAAAAAAAAATCTGGGACAGAGCCACTTTAAACAATTTCTGTTATCTTTTTAAATAAAGCACATTTCATTTTTTACCTGGCATTGAAACTGGAATAGATGAGTCAACCAATTTATTTTTCCAAATATTGGTATGGGCCCATATTTCACAATGCGTCCCTAGTTTTAAGGGAATATAATACTATAAGTAGTTTTAAAGCCCAAGAAAATATCTTCACACCGTACATTATATGCCTGTCCATAGTCATTAGTGCAGAAGTAGCACACCTACAACTGAAACTTTATTACAAATTCAAGATTCAATATACTCTTGAGCAGTAATAAAACTACTGACCATGCAATTGGAAGGAGTTTAAGCAGAGAACTGCCAATTCAAAGTGGAACACATTTAAAGAAAATTTCAGAAAATCATTTAACCCCCTACAATATGCACATCTCAATACATGTATAAACACTGTGAAATAAAATGTTCTAACTTGAAAACTGTAGGAGGAGTTAGCCAGATAAACCATGCACCCTCGATTGAAATTGTATTTTTTTTAAAAAATATACAAAACCTGTAATTTTGACAAAAATGACTGAAATGCAAAATCCTACTAATATAGGATTTATTGTCATTGTACAGTTGTACAGTACAACGAAATTGTGGGTGCTCTAACAGGCTACTACGCAATAAAGTAAGAGAAGGATTAGATAGAGGGTTCTGAACCCTCCCTTAGTTATGCTGCTAATAGGTTTAGTCAGCCGGGGGACCTCCAGTAATGCACTGGGCCTCACTCCTTTCCTCACTCTCTATGAAATATTTTTTTTTTGCTGGTCATTAACATTTGTTTGTTCTCTCCCATAGATTGAGTCCCCATCGTGCTGTTTGCTCTCTACATGTCTGTTCTTTTCTTCTTCTCTATCCCCTCACCCCCCAGCCAGTCGCAGCAGATGACTGCCCCTCCCTGAGCCTGGTTCTGCTGGAGGTTTCTTCCTGTTAAAAGGGAGTTTTTCCTCTCCACCGTCGCCAAGTGCTTGCTCACAGGGGATCGCCTGATTGCTGGGGTCTTTCTGCAACTGTGGGGGTCCTCCCTACAGTTGATAGTGCTATGAGATGACTGTTGTTGTGAAATGGCGCTATATAAATAAAGTTGAATTGAATTGAATTGAATTGAATAAAAACACAGTTACAGAACACACAAACATGACTGAAATAAAAATAGCCCAGGATTCTGGAAATATACACTGGTATGGTAGTAGCTTCATAGATGGAACTATGTACATAAGAGTGCGGAGTGCAGAACACACAACTGAACACAAAATTGAGTGAAATGGCCCAAGGATTATGGGAAATATGCATAGTAGTGGTTTCACAGATACTTAAAAGTGTGGAGTGCAAAGACAGGTGTGTTATTGTGATAATTAAAAAGGTCCTCAGTTCTGTGCATGTGAGCGTTCAGAGGAAGGGGGGTGGGGCCTCTGACTGCAGTTCGGATGGCCCAGGGGAAGAAACTGTTTGTCAGTCTAGAGGTGTGGGACCTGATTGATCTGAACCATCGTCCAGAGGGAAGCAGGTCAAACAGGTGGTGGGCGGGATGTGAGGGGTCTCCTGTAATGGACTTGATCCTTCTGAGACAAGAGGATCTGGAGATGTCCTGCAGGGAGGGCAGAGGGCTGTCGATTATTTTTTTGGGCGGCGTTGATGACCCTCTGCACAGCCTTCCTGTTCTCAGCCGTGGAGCCGGTGTACCACACACCCAAACAGTAGGTGAGCACGCTCTCCACTGAGCAGGGGTAGAAGGCTAGTAGCAGCTTCTGGTCCAGGTTGCCTTCCTCAGGACATGGCCTCTGTGTTGACAGTTCAGGAGAGGTCAGAGGAGATGTGGATGCCCAGGAACCTGAAGGTGGGGATGGTTTCCACACGGTCACCATTTGGGGGGGGGGGGGGGGTGTCCTGCCTGTTCTTTCTGAAGTCCAGTATGAATTCTTTGATTTTTTTGGACATTCAGTTTCAGGTTGTTTGCTTACCACCACAGCAGCAGATTCTCTACCTCTGCCCAGTATGCCTTCTCATCGTCATTGGCGATGAGCCCAACCAAGGTGGTATCGTCCGTGTATTTCACGATGACAGTGATTGGGTGGGTTGGAATACAGTCAAAGGTGTACAGGGAGTACAGTAGAGGGCTTAGCATGCAGCCCTGGGGGGAGCCTATGCTGACAGACAGTGTGGGTGAGTGGTGGGGCCGAGTCTGACTGTTTGTGGATGGTTGGTGAGAAAGATTTTTATTCAGGAGCAGGTGGGAGGAGGATCTGGAGGAGGTGCAGTTTACTGATCAGGATGTCTGGGATGATGGTGTTGAAAGCTGAGCTGTAGTCCACAAACAACATCTTCATGTAGCTCCTTGGGTTCTCCAGGTGGCTTCAGCGCTCTGTGGAATGTGGTGGTGATGGCATCTTCCGTAGACCGGTTCTCTCTGTAGGTGAACTTGTGCGGGTCGAAGGAGGGGGGGAAGACAGTCTCTGATGTGCTGGGACACCAGTCGCTCAAAACACTTCATGACTACAGATGTGAGTGCTATGGGTCTAGTCGTTCAGGCTGTCAATTGCGGACTTTTTGAGGATGGGGATGATGGTGGAGGCCTTGAGGCAGGAGGGGACAGTGGCCTGCGACAGGGAGAGGTTGAACAGCTTGGTGAAGATCTCTGCCAGTTGGTCTGCACATGCTTTGACCACTGCTCCTGGGATGCCATCAGGATCAGTAGCTCTGCGGGGGTTCACTGCTCTCAGTTGCCTTCTTATCTCACACACCTGTGGGGGGGGGGGGGAGCTCAAACCGGGCAAAGAAGCTGTTAAGCTCCTCTGCCAGAGTGAGGCTGCTGTTCGGTGTTGGGGGGCCCTGGCTCCTGTAGCTGGTGAGGGCCTGGATGCATCTCCACATTTGTCTGGGGTTGTTGTCTCTGACGAAGCCCTCCACTTTCCTCCTGTAGGGATTCTTAAAGTGTTTTATGCCTCTTCTCAGGTTGGCTCTGGCAGTGCTGTACAGAGAGCTGTCCCTCTGCCTGAAGGCTGAGCTGTGAGCTCTGATCAGAGCCTGGACCTCACTGGTCATCCAGGGTTTCAAGTTTGGAAAGACCCTGATGTGTTTGGTGACAGTCACATTTTCTACACAGCATTTAATGAAGAAGAGGACAGGCTTAGTGTAGAAGTCCAGGTCCTGCTGTTCAAAGATGTTCCAATCTGTGCAGCTAAAGCAGTCCTGTAGCTGGAGGAGAACATTTTCAGGCCAGGTTTTAATTGTGTATTTGGTTGGGGGGGGACTTCCTCAGGAGGGTGTAAGCAGGTATTAGAAGCAGGGAGAGATGGTCTGATTGTTCAAGGTGGGTGGTGCTGTAGGCGTGCTTAATGTTGCTGTAAACATAACCCAGTGTTCTTTCCCCTCTTGTGGGACACTTAGCAGGTTGGTGGAATTTGGGGAGTACAGTCTTGAAGCATGCTTTGTTAAAATTCCCTGCAATAATATGGACTGTGTCAGGGTGATCTTTCTGTTGCTTGCTAATGATGTGCTGGAGGTGGCCGAGTGCTAATGCTAGTGTCTGGAGGGACGTAAACAGGTGTTACAATTACTGCTGTTAGCTTGCGGGGGTAGATAGAAGGGCCTACACAGAAAAGACATGGCCTCTAAGTCCGGTGAACAGTGGCTTTGAATTATTCTGCTGTTAATACATCAAGTCTGAAGCACAAAAACACAGACCCCACCCTCTGCCCTTACCAGAGTCGGTGTTGTGGTCAAAGCAGCGTGTAGTTCGGCTGGATAATTCCACAGTGGCACATCTTCTTCAATACATGTACAAGAAATGTGCGGAATAAAAAAGTCTTAGCTTGAAAACTGTAGGAGTTGTTCACCAGACAAGTCATATGGATGAATGGACGGACATTATCATACCATAATACGTCCTGTCTTTTGACGGGCAGATAAAAAACATTTCCAAGCTGTCTTAAGCTTTGTTTATGCTCCACCTCCGCTCTGCACGTCTATGATGCGTCTACACTTTAGACAGGCCAATGTGGCTGTATATATGTGCTTAATTTTTTTCCCGTCTGCTAGGCCAAGTGTTATCTGCAGTTTTACCCCAGCCCGATAGGTAGTGCAAATCCGCTGCCGCGCCAGTTTGTTCACCGGCTATACAAAACAGAAGAAAAGCAAGAAGCATGCACACTAGCAACAACAATGGTGACTGCATGTCGGTGAGAGGAGCTCCTGGGATTACTACCTTTGGGGGAAGAAGAAACTAAAAAAAGAAAGAAGGTTTAATAGTGTGCTTCTGCTTCTTCATTTGTATTTCTCTCTTCATCTTCTTCGTCTACTTTGACTTTGCTGTGTTGGTAGCTCCACCTCTTGAATGTGAGGTTTGATCTTGCGCATGCATAGTCAACGTGCCCAGGCAACACCATCACAGAATTTTGGCTGCACACGCTCAGCGGCACAGGGGCCCCGTGGAGTCTAGCGGAGTGGAGACAATGACTTAATTTTTGTCACACAAGCCTCGCACTCGAGCAGATGCACAAAGGTGCAGCATAAACCCAGCTTTACAGCGCCTCAAAAAGGCTGCCTGTGAAACCCCCTCTAAAAAGTCAAGTTTCCAGTGTGCTCACTAATATTAATGAACCCCTAATCTGATTAGGTAAAGATTTTTTGAATGAGGCATTGTAAGCCAATCACAAGTAATGAGGCACAGCCTACAACAAAATCTGATAGGTCTGTGATCGGAGGGAGAGTAAAGGAAGTAGAATTGTTTGTGACATCACAAAACTCAGGAAGTACAATCCATTTGTAGGTAAGAATCGCTTTGTGAAGTCAGAATTGTAATGGTATACATTCATCTCACTGGAATGCGATAGCTTGGGAGTAGTTGGAAAGACATTTGCTAGGGAGCTTCCAAAATCTCTTGAAATGTTTGCGGGGGTTTTGAATTTCCTTTTGTGAGTCGCAGGGCCACGATCTTGCGTTCCAGGACTTTTGATCATCTTCACAAAATGTGTGCAACAAATTTTCTCTTTTAAAATAGAGTTGTCGCAAGTGTTTCAAACTCATCTAGAACCCTTTCTCAATTTAGTTTTTGATAAGGCAAAGTAGCATTAGGCCCGTGTCTGCTGCAGCCCAGTGGCATACATGCTTTCCAAGAACAAAGAAATGAAGATACAATTTTGATGGGGCTGCATTCAGCAAAACTGTGAAGATGATCCACAGCCTCCTGCCCAATGGTGACTTCAAAATTGTGTGTTCTTACAGCATGGTTTTAGTTAGAAATTAAATCTTGCAAGAAATCAAATCTGTAGGCAAGTAATTTTCTCTCCAAGTGTGTAGGCAAGAAGTGCCTGTGCCACCCCAGTGCCCCCCCATTTATTGATTCCCCCCTCATATCATGCTGTACATCAGTGGTTCCCAACCCTGTTTCATGGGAGGCCCAAGACCCTGCAGGTTTTCTGTTCCTTCATTTCTTCAGCAGGTGTTTCCACTGATCAGTAATCAGTGGGAAGAAACTCAGTGAAATCACCTGTTGAAGACTCTGGTTGAAGATAAAACCTGCAGGGTCTTGGGCCTCCATGGCACATGGTTGGAGACCACTGCTGTACATTATGAAAGGGAAGATTTACAAGACGGTAGTGACACCTGCCATGATGTATGGTTTGGAGACAGTGGTGCTGACAAAGACAGGAGGCAGAGCTGGAGGTGGCAGAGTTGAAGATGCCAAGATTCTCACTGGAAGTGACTAGGAGGGACAGGATTAGAAATGAGTATATCAGAGGGACAGCTCAGGTTGAGCGGTTTGGAGACAAAGTAAAAGAGGCAAGGCTGAGATGGTTTGGACATGTGCAGAGGAGGGATAGTGGATATACTGGACAAAGGATGTTGAAGACGGAGCTGCCAGACAGGAGGAAAAGAGCAAGACCACAGACGATTCATGGATGTACACACGTGGACAAAATTGTTGGTACCCCTCTGTTAATGAAAAAAAAACTAACTAACCTGCACTTATATAGTGCTTTTCTAGTCACAAAGACCACTCAAAGTGCTTTCACTAATACGAACCCTCTATTCTAAGGGCCTATAGGAAACAGATATCTAGGGACAATTTAGAACAGCCAATTAACCTAACATGCATGTCTTTGGATTGTGGGAGGAAACCGGAGCCCCCGGAGTAAACCCGCACAGCACAGGGAGAACATGCAAACTCCACACAGAAAGGTTCCAACCCCTGCCAACCTGGGGATTCGAACCAGGAACCTTCTAGCTGTAAGGCAACAGTGCTAACCACTGCACCACCGTGCTGCCCACCCACAATGGTCACAGAAATAACCAGAATCTGACAAAAGTGGTAATAAATAAAAATTCTATGAAAACTAGAAAAGCACTCGGAGAGCACAGACCTCCGCCAAGCGCAACAGTTCCCCCCATACAGTGTTTGTGTGTACGTTTTCAGATTCCTTGACCATGAAAACATATGACTAGCAATTGGATTCACAATGATTATTTGTTTATTTGACAGGGACAGTGCAATAAACATAGACAATTAATCAATGACAATCAATGTGATGGTGATAGTATTAGTGGTTCAGTAGTAAAAGCATTGCGTCCTTGGCGGAGGTAATAAACTGAAGTGTTGGTGTTGTGTCCATCTCCTCCACTGACGGATGCAGACTGGGTAGACAGGTTGCCGTGGGTTTTATATTATATTATTGGGGTTGCGCTCCGCAGCAAAACAGAATTTAGAAGCTTCCCCAGCTGAGAGCTCGTTTTTGCACAGCGCCTATGGCTGGCCGGTGAATTTCTGCCAAATGCGCAGCGCCTATGGCTGGCCGGGGAATTTCTGCCAAATAATCCAACGGCGGACAGCTGGCCGTGTCAGGTTTTACATCTGCACGCAAACACAGGCACGCTGGCGGGCCCAGGCCACCAGTGTTTTCCGCGTGCTTTTGTGCGTCAAACGTTGAAAAACGCGGAGTTTGTGTTGGTCAGACACGGCGACCAGCACCCTCCATTGTGCCTGCGCACATGTTGAAAATGGCCGTATGTCAGTGTTAAAAAAAATGCTTTAAAAAATTCCTGTATCCAGACGGTGATGCAGATCATCCCCAAAATTTAATCAGTTCTTCCTTGTACCATTTCCAACAACGCCTGAAAGTTTCATGGAAATCCGTCCAAAAGTTTTTGAGTTATCTTGCTAACCAACAGACAGACAGACAGACAAACCCTGGCAAAAACATTACCTCCTCCTGGGCTTTTCGGCCTGGCGGAGGTAATTAACCAATGAAAATAAGATAATGCTTTTGAATTGTGGTTCAACAGAATTACTTTAAAAAAAAAACCCTCATGAAACAGGCCTGGACAAAAATGATGGTACCCCTAGAAAAGATTGAAAATAATGTAACCATAGGGACATGTTCAACCAAGATGTGTCCTCTAATTAACATCACAGGTGTCTACAAACTTGGAATCAGTCAGTCAGCCTATTTAAAGGGTGACAAGTAGTCAATGTGCTGTTTGGTGACATGGTGTGTACCACACTAAACATGGACCAGAGGAAGCAAAGGAGAGAGTTGTCTCAGAAGATTAGAAAGAAAATTATAGACAAGCATGTTAAAGGTAAAGGCTATAAGACCATCTCCAAGCAGCTTGATGTTCCTGTGACTACAGTTGCACATATTATTCAGAAATTTAAGATCCACGGTGTAGAGGAGCTGGAAATAATGAGGCGATTTTGTTTAAAAGCAGCGTTTTAATATTCAGCTCTCCTAACTTGTCTCATCTGGTGCAGAGCGTGGCAGAAGGTAAAAGAGGCAGAGTTCTGCCAGCTCGCTGGTTAAATACAGGCACACATCAAAAGACAGGCATTACAAAGGCTGATACCCCTCGTTATCTTAATCCCCCCATTGTCCTGTTATCTCCTCTCCTCTTCTTGGGAGGTGATGGAAATTCCCCTCCTCGCCTTGGGGGGTGAGGGTGACTCCTCGGTGTCCGCCGTCGCGTCCTGGGACGTCTTTGTTCTTCACACGGTGGGTGAGATTCCTTTGTCCTTTCAGAGGTGTGAAGTTCCTTACATATGCAGTCACTAAGCATTTCACATGTTCAGACATATGTAGGTATGGAATATATGAGTAATATAGACCACACACGGGACTGTAGCCAACCTCCCTGGACGTGGCCACAAGAGAAAACTTGATGAAAAATGGAAGAGACGGATAATACGAATGATAACAAAAGAGCTCAGAACAACCTCTAAACACATTCATGGTGAACTCCAAGGTCAAGGTACATCAATGTCAGATCGCACCATCCATCGTTGTTTGAGCCAAAGTGGACTTCATGGGAGACGACCAAGGAGGACACCACTGTTGAAAACAAATCATAAAAAAGCCTGACTGGAATTTGCCAAACTGCAAGCCACAAAGCTTCTGGGAGAATGTCCTATGGACAGACGAGACAAAACTGCAACTTTTTGGCAAGGCACATCAGCTCTATGTTCACAGACGCAAAAATGAAGCATACCAAGAAAAGAACACTGTCCCTACTGTGAAACATGGAGGAGGTTCTGTTATGTTCTGGGGCTGCTTTGCTGCATCCGGCACAGGGTGTCTTGAATCTGTGCAGGGTACAATGAAATCTCAAGATTAGGCCGTGAGCAGCTGCCACTTTTCGTTCAGTTTCATGGCACCCAACGGGGAACTAAAATTTTAGTGTTTCTAAATTAAGATTACATTATTGTAAGACAAAATATCGATGTTCCCATTTCCAAAGGTGTGGATAGCTGTATGAAAAATGCGATTGAAGTCAGTCGGTAATAATTGTCTGGCTACCTTAACCATGGCCCAGTCCGGGACGTTTTAACCAATCAGCGTCGTCCCTTTGGTCATGTAACAACAAAATGGCAGCACCCACAGGGGTAGCGTGCACTGAAAGCCTCTCCTGTGTTATTCACATTTCCGGTAAGTTTTCGGGCAGTATCACTCGTTTTACTGAAGCATCGTGGGCAAAAGTACGTGAGTGTGCCCAAAAATGGCTTGTACTTGACGGACCCCAACAGAAAGTAGCAGAACAACGTCACGACTTGTTCGAGAAAGGTGAGTGGCAGCCATTGTTTATGGTTGTACTGTGTGTGCCCTGGAGTCGTTTGGCTCTGATCATTTGTAACTCTAAATATGAACTAAAATGGAACCCTAGATATCTAAAACCTTTGTCAACCGCTCACAGGGTGACCTAGTCCTGGTCTAAGACTCCGAGTAGGCCGATCTGGGGGTGTGGAGGCTAATAACCAAGGGACTCTGGGTGCCAGGTAACATAGTCCTAGTATAGATCTAGATGATGCAGATCGACTCACTCTGATGATGCATCTATCCCCAGAACCCACCCTGGGCCTGAATTATAGTCAATATATACCACTACCACAAAGTAGCTCAAACGGGAAAAGGGTAGCAATCCCAATGAGCTTAACTCTGAGTCTGAGGGTTGGATGTACTTCTCAGCCCAAGCCCAAGGGGTGCAGTGTACTAGTAGGTGAGGGAGGAACAAGTTTGGGCATACATTTATATAGTTTGCACATAGTCACACCCATACTATCAAGCCTTAGGCGGATGGAAAATGGCCTGTTAAGGAAAGCCCATATGTTTGTGATGTGTCACCCAAGAAAGGTTAAACTCATGGCAGCAGCAGTCGCCTCTATACTTTATGCTCTCAATAAATATGGGCACACGGTCTGTGCTTGCCATTTTGCAAGTTTACATTGAGCAGTGACTAGGTTGCACAAGGTCTCTATTATAAGCTCACTGTTAATGTGAAAATTATCTGCAATCTATATATGTTTTATATACTATATGGGTACAAGGTAGGCCTAATGTTATAATACCCTATGGTCCATATAATATGTTTTCAGATCTAAACAACCTTGATCCAACATTTGGCTACCATTGTGTGTGCTATAGCCGTTTTACGGACAAAACAAGAGTGGAACGTGCTGAAGCTCGTAAAAAAACGACTGGCCGAAGCCCACAATCCTGAGCCTCAGGAGCAAAGCGGACCAGAACTTAGTCCCCCAACACCATCTCCTAAAAAGCGACTGCGATCTCACCATGCTGCAGCAACCATCAGCCAAGCATCTGCAAGGTCAAGCAATGTGTTGCCAAACATCTGCATCATCAGTCTTCACTCGAAAAGTTTGTATGTGATCTGTACGGTCAAAATACAAATGATGTGAATGAGGCTCGCTACCGTCTGTTCCGCATCAATGCCTCCTGCGATGATGCATTACCACCCAACCAGGATGCTCTTCGAAAACATGTGGAGAGGTCAAATTATCAAGCAGCCATTCATCGCCGTGCCGTTCAGCAAACAATATCTGCCCCCAGTCCAGTGGGTCATGGCTGGATTTTGTTGCAGGAAGAACTGGCTGTAGACTGGATGGCAACTGGCCCGGCGCCTGAAGGGATCTTGAACTATGTGCACTGTTCATGCAAGCGAAGTAGGTGCGAGGCCAGCAGATGTACATGCAAGGCATTGGATCTCAGCTGCACTGATCTATGCGCCTGCATCGATTGCGTGAATCGTGTTCTTACAGAATCTGAAAGATCTGTGGAAGCAGAGGAGGAAGAAAATGAGGGAGATGATTCTGGTGATGAATAAGGTGGAGGTTGAATACAGGTTGTATCAGGATATGACAGCTATACATGTTGGATTTATGTAAATTAGCAGAGTTCTTTGACACTCAATCACATAACTGACCAGGAATCGATTTCTCGGGTCAACGTTATTTGGAAAAGATGTATCAAACGTGATTCTAGGTAGAGTGGTTAAGAAGTTAGGCTATCCATGCCTATGATGGCCATCTTGGATTTATTTAAATGAGTGGAGTTCTTTGACCCTCAATCACACAAGTGACCTCAGAAATCGATTCCTGGGCATAACATTATCCGAAAATGATGTCTCAAACGTGATTCTAGGTGGACTGATTAAAAAAGTTCATCCATCCATGACGGCCATTTTTGATTTATGCAAATAAGCGGAGTTCTTTGACCCTCAATCACATATTTGACCTCAGAAATCGATTCCTCGGGTCAACATTTTGCAGAAAAGACGTCTCAAACGTGATTCTAGGTAGAATGGTTAAGAAGTTGGACTAGCCATGCCTGTGGCGGCCATCTTGGATTTATGCAAATGAGCGGAGTTCTTTGAGCCTCAATCACAAAAGTGACCTCAGAAATCGATTCCTGGGCATAACATTATCGGAAAATGATGTCTCAAACGTGATTCTAGTTGTACTGATAAAAAGTTAGGCCATTCATGGCAGCCATCTTGGATTTATGAAAATTAGTGGAGCCCTCAATCACATATCTGACCTCAGAAATCGATTCCTCGGGTCAACATTATCCGAAAAAGACGTCTCAAATGTGATTATAGGTAGAGTGGTTCAAAATATAGTCCATCCACACCCATGGTGGCCAGCTTGGATTTATGCAAATTTGACATAGCTATCCACACCTTTGACAGTGGGAACATCGATTTTCGGATTCAGCAGTTGTTGTTTTTTTTTACATAGAAATCATCAAAGATCCCGTAGTTCCCAGTTGGGTGCCACGAAAATCATTTTCTAGCCACATTTTGAGGGAGCTGCTCACAACCTATATCAAGGTATTCTAGAAAAATGTGCTGCTCGGTGTCAGACAGTTTGGTCTCAGTCGCAGGTCATGGGTCTTGCAACAGGATAATAACCCAAAACACACAGCTAAAAACACCCAAGAATGGCTAACAGCCAAACATTGGACTATTCTAAAGTGGCCTTCTATGAGCCCTGATCTAAATCCTATTGAACATCTGTGGAAGGAGCTGAAACATGCCGTCTGGAGAAGGCACCCTTCAAACCTGAGACAACTGGAGCAGTTTGCTCATGAGGAGTGGGCCAAAATACCTGCTGAAAGGTGCAGAAGTCTCATTGACAGTTACAGAAATCGTTTGATTGCAGTGATTGCCTCAAAAGGTTGTGCAACAAAATATTAAGTTAAGGGTACCGTCATTTTTGTCCAGTCCTGTTTAATGAGTTTGTTTTTTTAAAATAATTCTCTTGAACCACAATTCAAAAGCATTGTCTGACTTTCATTGGTTAATTTTCATAGAATTTTTATTTATTACCACTTTTGTCAGATTCAAGTTATTTCTGTGACCACTGTGGGTTTTTCTTTCAGTGCTACAGAGGAAGATGCAAGGGACAGGGTGAGACCGAGGCAGATGATCTACTGTGGTGAACCCTAAAGGGAGCAGCTGAAAGAAGAAGATGCTATACATTATTTAGTACACCAATATCTGTGCAAGGTGGCTGTGTTTGCAAGTGTGTCTTAAGTGCTAATTCAGTGCGATTCCAAGTTAAAATTGTTGCTGATTCACATATTTTGTCACAATTTTTCCACCTCCAACTAGTCACAAGCTGTTGCAGCTTTAATTTTGTAATCATGTATTCACATTCAGAAATGATAGTTTAACTTGATGGTCAGTATTTTATCAGGGATCATTCATAACAAACAACATTTCTACTCAAAATCTTTGCAGTAACACTCCACTTTGAAGTCTTTGGACATAATTACACATTTATCAATTAAAAATATAATGCCATAACATATTTTTGAAGTTGAACTTACAAATGATGACAAAATAGCTTCACCAGCACAGTACAAAAACAAAAAAGCTTAAAATAGATAAAATGAACTTTATCTGAAACAATGGAATGACACTACATTGGACACAACCACCACAATCAACTCAACAGACAGCAGTGGAAACTGAAAAATGTGGATGACGCCACAATAACCTACTAATTGGAATTTTCACAATTTCTTTTTGATTTTTAACCGACACCATGATGATTCTGCTCACAGAGCGGTGGCGACTGTGGTCCCTCAAAAAAACCTGCAAGACAGAGCACACACACAATCACTTCAGTGGCTTGCTTGCTTAAGTCAGGTAGTTCTTGTGAAAGAGCAATTCAATTGAAATGGATCCCTACAGGTTTTATTTCCAAGGACTAAGCATTCACAGCTGTGATGCATCACAATTAAAACTGACATTTCAGTTAGATGCTGCATTGATCAAGACTATTTTAATTAGTCTGTACAACTCAACATTCACATGTAGTTACATAAACTAAAAAACATTAGGGTTGGTAAAGTCTAATGTCTAGCCCATGTGGCAAATTTTCTGCTGAGAAAACATTCAAGGCTTAAAAAAAATTAAAGGAATCCATATTAATGTTTGTTTTTCTGGCACAAAACACACAAAACTGAAACATGAGGTGAGTGGCAAAGCAACAGGCCATCTAATCAAGACCCACAATGGAAAATAAGCATCACAAACTGCCATGTTACAGTAGCTTCAAGGAAAACTGCACCTGTTTAATTTATAAGTCTTTAAAGCAACATTACAAAATGCAATATATATGCACAAATGGTACAGGTGTAAAATTAAACAAATGCATCATGTGAATACTTGTATTCATACACAGCACCGATCATCAACACTTAGCCCTCCTAACCATCACTATAAATTGAACTGAAGTGGTTACCTCGGTCTTGCTGCTGTCCTGTTCTAAAATAAAGTTGTATGTGCACAAGTGCTTTTTCTCCAGAACAGAATGCTGCAATGCTACACCTTCACACTGTCAAGCTTCACCTGCCAGTGATCTTTGATGTTTTAGTAAGCACCAAGAACATACTGTGATAGGCTGATTTTAAGCACCTTATGTTAAAACTCTTCAACAGCTCTTGTCATAAGCACAGTCTGAGATTCCAAAAGGGAAAATGGCACCTATACAGACGTCTACCATCAATACACTGAGACATTAACTGTCAAATATAATAAGGTTTGAAAATGTAAAAAAAAAAAAAAAAAAAAAAAAAAAAAGGAAGTCACTCACAAATCAAGATGTTCTAGAACTCATCATGCTTATGAAACATCTCATCCAGGCTTTGAGGCTCCTGGCAGACAGCAGGGGTGATGAACTCCATCAGGTACTCACAGCGACTGGGCTCTGAGGTAGACGTCACCACCGTCTCTTTTCCACAAGTTAACTTAACCTGAAAGATGGGGATTAATGAGTTCAAACAAGTAAAATCTAGATAAGAATGTTGAAATAACGGCTGAGACTCACTGTGGTGGAGCGGTTGGGGCCTTGCCAGCACCCGGTTCCATGTTCATACTTCATTACAGAATATACATTCTCCTCTGGGCCTGCCCATTTCCCCCAAGTTCTACACAAACAAAATTGTGAAATGACACAAGGTGTGTCAAATGTGCTGATAAATCTAAACTTTTTTGAAGAGTGGGATCTACTTACCCTAAATTAGTTTCTGATCCACCATACTTTGGTTTCTGGGATACTCTGTTGAATGGACACAGCCTATAAATGTACCTGAAAGAAGAGGAAGAATTTAATTCACTAGCAAAATTTTAAACTATGTCATGTATAGAAAAACACACTGCATGTTAGAGATCACACATACTCGCTGGTAGTCAACTCGTAACACTGGCTATAGAGGTAGGAAAATTCTGCATTGGGTCCAAAGTCAAAGGAGATTTCCTTCTCAAGGCTCCTGAAAAAACAAAAACAAAAACACCCAAATGTGTTTTTTTTCCCCACTTTAACTATTCACAAGCTAATTCTGGAAAAAAAAAATCTATTGCAGCTGTTGAATGCGTTTCTTATTCTGTAAGCTGATTGCATTATTGGCAGAGAAGCTCCTTCGTAATCAGACTGAGCACTTACGTGATCTGATCATCCACTTCCCGGAGAGCTCGCTCAGCCTCATCAAACTCATCCCTGGCTTTCTGAGCCACTGTGAATCAGATGCAGAGACTCCAAATATTTTCTCACAGGAAAATTATTACACATACAAAATGTCTGAGTAAACCATTTTCTTTTCAGGCTTGAATAAAATGTAAACTTGTGCCATGTAAAAAGGAACACGTACAGTACAGGCCACATTTAAGCAGCTGCCGACTGGTCAGATACAGGAAATCTTTCCTGCCACACGCCATTTCATTGTACAATAACTCACTCTTATGTTGAATTTGGTCATAACAGTGCTGCCATACTGCACCTTACAGTCTAACTGGTACCTCACATTTCACCCTGCGCCTTATAATCCTTCTTTATACAGTCAATACTATCCATAGATTCATAAGGACCATCATCTATTTAACCTAGTAGTAGCCTATGTAGTATATAAAGTTATCTAAGCATTTTTATTTCTCTGGCTAACTCCTTTTTCTATTATGCTGTGTGTATTTCTGTTGTTTTGGGTCATCTACTGTGTCACGCTGCTGTTACACTGTAATTTCCCAGTTTGGGATCAATAAAGTACATCCATCTATTAATTCACGGTGCCACAAACACGTTGCTGTGTGAGAGTGTATTGGACGCATTCGTGCGCAAACCCTACGCAGAGGGTGAACACCGAACGAGTGCGTGCAGCCCCCCAAAAAGCGGCCATGTGTACAAGTACATAAGTGGTCGCATTGAACTGTGCATGCAACAGGAAACTTGTGCCAGAGGGAAGTACTGAGCAATTTGCCAAAACTGGGAAAACATGTTCGGCTTTTTGCCGGTCTGTTTTCTTCCTCTGCTGCCAACAATAACAGCAAAAGCTCCTGTTTGTTTTGATCGTCATTGTATTCACTTGCCTCCATGGCCTCCACCATTTTCTAAACATCCACCACCCTGCTCTTCTTCTGTGTTTGGATTGCGGATGTTCAAATCAGGTTGGTGGCTTCTGACTGCCACCGACAGTACGGGCATGTGAACTGAAGATTATATTTAATGCGCATGCATGAAGTGTGGCTGCTGAGCGGCAGCTGCAGTGCCTCAAAAACTACTCTAAATAGTGCTGTGCATGTGAATGCAGTCTACAAAATGCATGCATTTTTCCTTGCAGGGACTCTGAACAGAAGTCTACTTTCCACAATGAGCAAATGCTGTACTCGTACTCTGAGCTAAACAGAAAGCAGGACAGAGACTTGGGGGTAAAAACAATCTGGAAACACCAGTTTATTTCATGCTACCCAAGGAACAAACATCCAAGCTCTGATCCTTGACTGGCTGAATAACAGATGTAAAACGGGAGAAAATCTCAAAATTCTTTCACTGCTGCATTTAACTGCAGGGAAACCACTGCAGATTAACCATTGTAATTACGCTAGTAATCCATGCGGAGGTAGTCCTATATGAGTTCTAATGTTTAAAGATTGTTCAGGTGAAGCGTAAACTGGGAAAAAGATCTTAAACCTATAATACACTGTAAGAGAACAGTATGACTCATTCACTGCTCAGGACTATGAGTCACTCACTCTTATCCAAACACTTACCATCAATGAGGTTCTGTGTTTCCTGGTCATAGGGAGGCATAGCTCCCTCATCATCATCATCCTTCTTTTCTTCACCCTGCAAATTAGACGGTATCTGCAAAAAAGTAGGAATTACATTTACTCACTAATTCAACTTGAGATTCCACCCACTCAAGTTTGAGAGTTTGGGGAAACTCTGGAGCTTGCCTTGAAGTCCCCATCATCTGAGTCATCATCTTCATCCTCCTCATCATCGTCTTCTTCATCCTCAGGGATGTCATCTTCAGGGTACTGCTCAGACTCATTGTCAGAGACTGGCTCCCTCGTTTCCTCCCGTGGAGTCTCTTCGGGTGCTGGGGTGTCTGCCACAGACTGTTGCCAAGAAAATCATAAAATTCAGAAAAAGCTTTACGTTGCCGCCCACTCAAACAATTTGCAGCTCCTTACCTCTGCAACATATTTGTCTTTGATTTTATTCCACACAGACTGAAATCCTTCTGTGCCTACTTTGTCCAGTCCTTCTAACAATCCCTGCACAAACAACATCAAAATTATGATTTGCTCAGCCTTGTTACAGCCTTTGAAATTCTTGCATTTACATTTAAGTACAATTTAACAACAGAATTTCATAAAATTATAGAAGAAAAAAAACTGTACCTGCGCCTCTGCCTCTGTGAATGAGCCATCTCCATCTGTGTCTAGCTCACCATGGGACAGAAGTTCAGCCAATGAAACACTAAGACCAAGACAAGAACAATAATTCAGAGTCACTCCATGAAAACAACACTGGATATCTAGCACCATTTATTATCAAAATGCTTACATTAAAACATACTGATTCTTTTTAATATACAATATGGTGATATTCTGTATTAAAACTAAAATACAGTAAGTACCAACAAAGCTGTGTGTTTTCAAATCTTGAACCACTTTGTTGAGATTTTGTAGAGCCATCCATGGAAAAGTGTCACTACATTGCACATTTTCAATTATTATGGGTGCTAAAAATTCTGAAGGGTGCCAGTACTCACAAGCCATCTGCATCGTCATCCAGTTCAAGAAACACCTCAGCCATTCTGGCCTTGTCTTTTTCCATGCGAATGACAGCTTTTTGTTCTGAAGAAAAAAAAAAAATCAGAAATAATTTGTGCTGAATTATGAGCAATTCTGATCACAAATGGGGTGAGAGATCTGAAATTATATTAGAGCTACAAGTTACTGCAAGTACACGTGACATTTTGGTAATTCAGTCTAACTCATATTTTTTTATTTTTTTTTTAATGTCAAAACATTTCTTTTCAGATACATTCGACAATATGTACTGCGATTGTCTTTGCAAACGGTAGATGGGGACATTTTCAAATCTGAATTTACCTTCCCATGCCTTAAGATGGCGTTCTTTAGCTTCTTTCTCTGGCTGCTCGGCTTCCTCCTTTACTGTTCTCAAAGCCTCCACCTTTGCTTCCATGTCCTTCTTACTACCCTGAACGTCTACAAGTTTGGCCTGTTGAGACAATTTAAACATTTCTAAACCAAATGTGATCTATACAATACCTGAATTCTTCACTGAACTGACAATTATTAGGTGCAGCCACAGAAAAAAAATGTGTAAAAAGCTGCTTCTGCCTTTGTCAAAAGGTCTACTAATGGAACAGAGTGGCAAATCTTTCCTGTAAAATTATATAACATTAAAAAAAACGTTTTTTTCCAGGCAGTCCACAAGTAGTTTCTAGATGGGTAGAAAGAAAAATTAACATACAACTAGAAAAGGTATATGCATTTGTAATAAACCAAATTTAAGGGTGGCATTTACTAGGGCTGCAATAACTAGTCGACCAGTCGACAAATAGCCAACGGCAAAATTTGTCGACAATTAATTTAGTAGTCGATGCATCGTTAGTGATGTCATCCTGTGTATCCCACAGCATGCAATGCCACGTTAAACAATGCTTCACTGTAGCCAACTGAAGTAGCTCAGAGTGCGAGCTCACGCTTTTCCCCGCTCTCTGGTGTGCTGACAGAGCATGCGTGCTAGTGAACGGGAACAGAGCAGGGGAAGCAGCACCATGGCAGAAGCTGAAGCGGCGCGAAACTAATGTTCCAAAGTTTGGGAACAATTTGTAGGTGACACAGCCAACAAAACTGTTCAATGCAAGCTCTGTAAAGTGAGCCTTGCATACCATGGGATCACTACGGTGATGCACGAGCATTTGAAGAGGAAACACGTCTTGGAAGAGTCAGATGCCCCTCGGTAAGATAATAACCCCCCATGCTAGTAGCTAGCCTATTACTGTAGGTGCGTGTGTGAAGGATCACGACAGTTTAAAGAGTAATGTCATTTTGTCTGACAATTTCATTATAAAATTTATGCAGCGTAAAGAAGGGGACAGGGACCATGTATGGCTTTTTGCAGAAAAAGCAGACGTGTACTCTGTAACAAGCTACTGCACAAAGTTAATTGTTAATATAATGGTCAAAGACATAAGGCCACTTTCCATGGTTGACAGGGAAGGATTTCAACAAATGATTCACCAGTTTAACCCTGAATATACACTGCTACCCAGAACCCATTTCACCCACTGCATGGAGAAGAAATATGAGACAACCGTCACAAACGTGATTTTTTTTCTCTCTCTCGCACGCACACACACATTTGTTGTAATAGAATGTAAAGATTGCACTTTAAGAAAAAATGTTTATTTTATTGCCGACTGCAATTCTTGTTCTTGCTGTTCACCAAATGCTCTTTTTTAAAGGAAAATATTTTATTTTTCACAATAAAAAGAATTTTTTTTTGTGCAGTTCTTAAAGACTAGTTGCTACAGTAGTCGACGACTAGTCGACTATTGAAAGAGTCGTTTGTTGCAGCCCTAGTATCTACATTAGTAAAAGCTGTAATAGTTTTTGATTCAAAACTCTGGACAGTAAATACCAAATACATAAGAGCCCAAAGACTGACTGTTTATTCACACCTTTTTGTCCTCTAGATCATTTTTGGCCTCCTTGATGAGTTGTTGTTTAAGCAGAAAGCCTTCCTTTGCAATTTCAGCAACCTTCTGCAGGCTTTCTTTCTCTTTCTGCCCCAACTCCCTACGAGACACATTTCATAGTATAAATTCAACTCAACAAAACAAGTCATCTAATATTTTCTTTGAACTGGGTGTGTATGTGAATTCGAGTAACATTGAGTTTAAGAAAAAACCCACTTGCAGGTGTTCTGACAGGAAGCACCACTGTTGTACTCGTCGGTAGTGTCACAGCAATCTGCAATGGAAAGAGAGATACTACATAAATTCCTAACCAAACAAAACTCAGAAAAAGTCAGCAGTAAGTGGTGTGTGTGGTTCATACCACAAACTCCATCATTGATGCGGGAGGAGGGGATGAAAGCTGGCCGGAAACCAGCATTGGTGCAGTGGAAGCTGCCGTTGGGACAAGCAGCTGTGCCTAAAAAAAAAAAAAAATACAAACAACAGCTGCAAAGTTGGGCTTGGCAAGGTTCAATTGATGCTCATCAGCAGGCACTGTATTTCAGACACCAGCAGAATGCAGCAGCGGTGTATATACACACCTGGCTCATCTGAACCATCCTGGCAGTCGCAGTAGTCATCATTTACTCTGTCAAAAGGAATTGTGTGGGAGCCATCCAGGCAGGTAAAAGGCTTGCCCTCTTCATAAAACTGCCGTTCTGTCAAGATTCATGAAATTAACACAATCCGTTCAATCAAAGCTATCAATATTAAAAAACACAAATGTGTTGACAAAGTTAAAAATGATTTTATTGACAGTGTATTGACTTTTGCATTAACAAATTACGAAGTGTTGTAAAGAATAAAGGCCCAAAATGTATTGAATAGTATTTTTAATTATATACAATCATAATGATTCATTAAAATATTTATGAGCTTTAACTAGAGCTTTATCAAATTTATGGCATTCTTAAAATCGTTTGTCAAGACAATCTCTTATTTGTCCAAGAGGAAAGTACAATCAATTACTTTTTAATATAAATGTTGATCTTATTTGGAAACTGCTTTATGTTTGTTTGCATATCACATAAGATATCAAAATTGATTAATAAGATATCCTGCACAGGAATAACAATCAGAGGGTCAGAGAGGCGATTAATTACAGTAAATATGTGTTTTTCTTTATATTACTTGCTTGGTGTTATCAGTGTTTATCTTTAACTCTGAGGCATAAGTCGTGTTTCCCCAAATGAACTACATAAATAAAAGACTGACAGAAGTAATTTGTGAAAGCTTACTCGACAGAGGGACGCCGCGGGGGCGCTGCACTTCCACGGCTGACACTCCAGCACCGAGCAGCAGCAGCAGCGCTAGCAGGTAGTGGCAGGGCATCATGATGGTCCACACAGCACCTAGCTGTCTAAAATATGACAAAATGTGTTAGAAAAATACAGTACATTCCCACACAAACATGTTGTGACAATGTCAAAACTACCAAAAAACACGGATATCA
The DNA here is from genome assembly GCA_020510985.1 of Pholidichthys leucotaenia. Lineage (NCBI taxonomy): Eukaryota > Metazoa > Chordata > Actinopteri > Cichliformes > Pholidichthyidae > Pholidichthys > Pholidichthys leucotaenia. The sequence continues at coordinate 258,882,594 of CM035838.1, forward strand.
CAAGAGCACACGGAGTATTTACGCACGTGTAATCGTTGCAGGATAGATCGGGTTCTTTATAGCTAAAGCTACGTAGCTAATGCTAATGCTTTCCCATAAATTAAAAAAATACCGCAAGTGCGCGTGTTCGTACAACGTCTCTGTGCTTACATGTCAAAATTTTGTCACTGGTAAGTAACAACAAAAACAAAATATGTAAGGGAAAACTGTAATTTAATTATTAAGAGAGGTTAATAGCTAATATTACCTTAAGCTTCTAAGTGTCACTTAGTTCCGTGTCGACAAAGCGCACGCGCATATTTTCGTCATGCTGTTTGAAGCTGATTGGACAACTCCCGCTCCACCTCCGGTGATTGGTGGAGACCAGGCAGCCGTTTGTGAAGCAGAGGATTCTGGGTTATCTTTGAGGACGCAGCCATCTCATGTCAAAAGTCAGAAAAAAGGTAGTCAGAGTTTTCCACGTTCAGCCACGTCATTATAGTTGTGAGTGTAAAAATAAACGAGCTAATTACGTAAGTTTTGATATCATTTAATGTCAAACTATCAGTATTCTCTGAATGCGTTTAATTAGTGTTAAAACTTCATAAAGTTTGCTAACATAGTCTGTTGCATTCTTGATGTAAACACAACCATTTCTGTACGGTACATAATTATACATTGTTTATGTTAAATATATAAGCTGCAAGTGTATCCCACCACACCTTATAGTCGTGTTGCAGGTAGATCTATATCTAGGTTCTATGAGGAGGTTTGGCATATAATGAAACAGCACAGCAACTTAAAATGTTACCCCTTTCTCCCTCTAATGACTCACACCAATCATGTAAATTTATTTACCAAATTTCATTGACAACTCTGATTCAAATTAACAATGCTGGGCCCAGGCAATAAATAAATCAACCAACCAATAGAGCTCATAAATAAGCCAATAACAGATCTCAAAGTAACATAAATTGAAAACAATAATAAAAAAAAAAATCAGTCTCTAACTCCTACCACCACCCAAGGCAAGGAAATTGTCCTTCCAGGCAGAGAAGATGAAGAAGGGAAAGGGATGATGATGAGGGGAATCCACCAGGCCGAGGTGATGAAGAGATGATGGGGTGAATCCTGGAGGGAGTATGGAGTGGTGGCTTCTATAAGGTCTCCCTCTGGAATATCTCAGCCAACAAAAAAAACCCCAATCTGCACAAATGTGCAGAGCACTGCTAAGTTGTCCATATTCAATTAGTCTGGTTATCTTTATCTACTGTACTGCATCATAAAATATCATACTGTAGAGAGAAATGAGCAGAGGCGAGGCAGTGAGCTGGATCAGAGTAGACTTTGTTCTCTCTATCCATCAGTCAACAAGAAGCATAACCCAGGTCGCTGGTATCTCTCTTTTATACCTTACATCCTCGCCTAGTGACCTGGGGGGGGGGGGGGTTCATATCACAATACATGCAATTACAATCCCCTTTGTCACCCAGCCTGTCGGCGCATTATTATGCAGTCCAGTGGAGAAGGCGCATTCTCATGCGGTCCTATGGAGAAAACCACAGTCTGCCCTGCATATCCATCTAACAGCCTTTTAGCGTCTCCTCCTGTGCCATTCAGTCTGAGTGGAGAATGTAATGTCTAGGTCCCCCACACCGCCCCCCCCCAAAAAAACTCAGACTGGGCTTTAACCCTCATGTCCTGTGGGCTTCAGCCAACATCCGTAGCAGCTGTAACGGGGGGTCGCTGGCTCCGAGGCGCTGCTGTGCCGGTGAGGCACTCCTGGAGGCGCGTCCGTCTGTGGGGGAACAATGGGGGGTTGGGGGGGGGGACACATCTTCACCATGCCATTGTGACTGAGCTGACGAATCATTTACCTGGGGGGTTCTCAGTGGGGGTCGTCCGTGCCAAGGAGCCCGGGCCAACACCACCTGCTCATCTGCTAATACGAAGGCGGGCTTAAGCCTGTCTATGCAGATTGTTTCTCTGCGTCCCCTCAAGTTCAACACAAATGTTTATCTCCAGGTTCCAACACTCTGAACGGGCCGTCGTAGGGCGGGTGCAACGGGGTCTGGTGGGCATCGTGCCTGACAAACACGAATGACGTATCCTTCAAGGTCCTTAGCACGAAAGCGCAGGGAAAACAGTGGTGGGCTGGGCTGGGTACCGTCCCTGCCTTTGCGCTATGTAGTGAAGGCGGGGATGGGTCGGTGTTCGGCACGGGGTTGTCTGGCAAGAATTCTCCGGGGAGCCGCATCGGCTGGGAAAAAACAAGCTCTGCTGGGGAGGCAGCCAAATCCTCCTTCGTTTCTGAACACAACCTTAATAGAACCCACAGCAATCGGTCCACCCAATTTGCATCCATAATCGAAGCCCTGAGCGCTGCTTTAAGCGACCTATGGAAACGCTCGCATAACCCATTGGCCTGGGGGTTGTACGCGGTTGTGCGATGAATGGTGACGCTCAGGCTCCGGGCCATCGTGGACCAGAGGTCGGAAACAAACTGCGGGCCCCGGTCAGACGTGATATCCGAAGGGGCGCTGAAGCATGCCACCCATGTCGCCAAAAAAGCGCATGCAACTTCTGTGGATGCGGTGGAAGCTAGCAGCACCGCTTCAGGCCAGCGCGTGGTGCGGTCCACCACTGTCAGGAGGTGCGTAAATCCCTGCGATGGCAGGAGGGGGCCCATGAGGTCCACGTGAACGTGGTCGAACCTCTTAGCCGGGACACGGAACGGCTCAAGGGGGACCTTTGTGTGCCTGTGCACCTTGGCTCGTTGGCATGCTATGCAGGCTGCAGCCCACTCTTTCACCTGTTTGCGCAGGCTTGGCCAGACGAACTTTGCTCCCACCATTTTGACTGACGCGCGCACTCCCGGGTGCGCCAGGGAGTGAACTGACTCGAAAACGCGGCGGCGCCAAGCGCGTGGGACCACCGGGCGTGGGCGTCCTGTGGAGACGTCACAGATTAGGGGGGCCCCCCGTCTTGCAGTACACTGCTCTCCAGCCTTAACCCTGTTGGTCCAGACTGGAGCGCACAAACGTCCGCATCGCCAATCTGCTCAGCGGCCATGGCCGTGTAATGAGATGAGATTCAACTTTATTGTCATTACACATGTATGAATACAAGGTAACGAAACGTGACTTGGCATTTGGGCACGCTCTGCAGAGTGCATCCAAGGCCGGGGCAGCCGCTAGGCGCCAGTCATAATAATCTGTCCCTACGTAGACTGGGGCCACTAATGCGCGCGAGAGGCAGTCTGCCACCACATTGAGTTTACTGGCCACATGCTGTATGTCGGTCGTAAACTCCGAGATCACGGCCAGCTGTCTCTGCTGCTGGGCTGACCATGGTTCCGAAACCTTGGCCATAGCATACATTAGCAGCTTGTGGTCCATAAACGCAGTGAAGCTGTGCCCTTTCAGCCAGAACTGTGGCAGAAGTGACGTATGGCCAGGTGGAGAGCCAGTAACTTCCTGTCGAACGCGCTGTATTTACGCTCATTGTTGCGCAAAGACCTGCTAAAAAAGGCGAGCGGCTGCCAAGAACCAGCAATGCGCTGCTCCACGACGGCCCCTATTGTCACGTCTGATGCGTCGGTAGTGAGCGCTATCCGAGCTGCCGTGTCCAGATGCGTCAGTAGTGCAGCGTTCGCTAGGGCTGTTTTGGCCTTGGAAAACGCCTGCTCTCGCTCAGGAGTCCAGTCGACTCTGTCCACCAGTTTCCGTTTCTTAAGCGCGGCATACAACGGCTACATGAGCTGGGCTGCGCGGGGGAGGAAACGGTTGTAAAAGTTAACCATCCCCAAAAACTCCTGCAGCGCCCTGACCGTCTGAGGCCGTGGAAAATCTGCCACTGCGCGCACTTTGTCTGGTAAGGGTATCATGCCCTCCGGTGAGATGTGGTGGCCCAAAAAGTCGATTACGGTAACCCCGAACTGGCACTTCGCCGGGTTGATTATTAACCTGTGCTCTTCCAACCTCTGGAAAACCATCCTGAGGTGGGCTACGTGTTCGTCCTCGGACGCGCTGGCCACCAGGATGTTGTCCAGGTAGACGAACACAAACAGCAGATCGCGCAGAACCGCATCCATCATGCGTTGGAATGTCTGTGCCGTGCCTTTTAACCTGAAAGGCATGTGTAAGAATTCAAAAAGACCAAACGGGGTTATTACTGCCATTTTGGGTATGTCTTCCGCATGCACCAGTACCTGGTGGTACCCGCAGACCAGATCCATCTTGGAAAAAATGCGTGCCCCGGTGAGGTGGACGGAAAAATCCTGAATATGGGGGATGGGGTAGCGATCGTGTGCTGTGGCGTTGTTTAATCTGTGGAAATCTCCGCATGGTCGCCACAATCCCTCGGCTTTAGGCACCATATGTAGCGGGGATGCCCATGGGCTGTTTGAGTGGCTGATGATGCCCAACCTTTCCAATTTGGCGAACTCCTCACGCGCACTGGCCAGTTTAGCTGCATCTAGGTGCCAAGATCATGCGAAAACGGGCAGCCCCATGGTGGTAATGAAGTGCTCCACCCCGTGTTTAGTGATGGCCGCCGAAAATGTCGGAACTGTGAGTGCTGGGAACTGGGTGAGCAGTGTGTGGAACTTACCCCCTGGAGCTGTGACGTTGGCTAATGTTGTGGACCCAGCTTCTCTAGCTGCACAGGGCAGAGAATCAAAAGACATTGCATTAATCAGGCGTCTGTTAGCCACATCGACTAATAGTCCGTGTGCACACAAAAAATCTGCGCCCAAAATGGGGAGTTACATGCCGCTATGACGAAGGTCCATTGGTATGTATAGCCATGCAAGGATATAGTCAGTGTCCTCTTACCAAAAGTCTTAATGTCTGAGCCGTTTGCGGCCGCCAGCTCGGGGCCGCTACTTCCTGCCAGCCGGTCTGCATAACCCGGCAGGATGAGGCTCTTTTGGAAGCCAGAGTCCACGAGGAACCGTCTCCCCAAGCGTGAGTCCGTCACATAGAGCAGCTTGGTTGTGTCACCGGTGGTCACAGCTGCTACTGACTGCTGGTCCTGGCGTTTCCCGAGTGCTTGAACTGGCATGGTGGCACACATCGGCGTGCGTCTTCTCCAAAGCGGCGGTGGTAGAAGCAGAGCGTGTCCCTCCGGTACTTCTTGGCCTCCGCTGCGGCCACCGTCGCTGGCTCCTCGCCCTCGCTGGCCATCTCGCTGGGTTCTGATGCCGCTGCACTTACAGCCAAGGTTCTGGTTGCCAGGATAATCCGATCTGCCTCTTGTGCCAGCACCCGGTAGTTCTGCGTGGCCAGCAGCAGCGGATTGGCGAGAACCGCTCTGGCCGCTGTCGGGAGGTTCCAGAGGAAAAGGTGGGCAAAGAGGAACTGCCCGTCATCTGTGCCCATCAACGCCAACATCTTCTCCATTAATTCGACCGCCAACCTGTCTCCCAACTTGGAGCGCGTCAGGAGCCTTTCCGCTCTCTTGCAGTCCGAGAGCGTATAGCGCTGGGTCAGCACAGTTTTGAGAGTGTCATATTTGTCATGGGCTGGGGGCCATTGGAGCAGGCTCGCCACCTGCTGTGTTGTGCGTGCGTCCAGCGCTGCAACCACGTAGTAGTACTTGGTGTCATCCGCCGTCACTCCACGGAGCGCAAACTGGGCCTCGGTGTGGAGGAACCAAGACTTCGGGTCATGTAGCCAAAAGTCTGGAAGCTTGATCGAAATGATGCACGTGGTGCTGGCGCCTCCAGTCTGGGTTGTCTCTGGGGTGTTTGCCTTGAGTTCCATTATACGTCAAAGGTCACCAGTGTAGACAGAGAAATGAGCAGGCGAGACAGTGAGCTGGATCAGAGTAGACTTTATTCTCTCTCTATCCATCAGTCAACAAGAAGCATAACCCAGGTCGCTGGTATCTCTCTTTTATACCTTACATCCTCACCTAGCAACCTGGGGGGTTCACATCACAATACATACAATTACAATCCCCTTTGTCACCCAGCTTGTCGGCGCATTATTATGCAGTCCGGTGGAGAATGCGTATTATCCTTCAGTCCGGTGGAGAAGGTGCATTCTCATGCGGTCCTATGGAGAAAACCACAGTCTGCTCTGCATATCTGTCTAACAGCCTTTTAGCGTCTCCTCCTGTGCCATTCAGTCTGAATGGAGAATGTAATGTCTAGGTCCCCCATAATACTCTACTTGTGTTACATCTAACATATTTACAAAATATCACAGTCACAGTAAAAACTAGAAAAGCACTCGGAGAGCGCAGACCTCCGCCAAGCGCCACAGTTCCCCCCATACAGTGTTTGTGTGTATGTTTTCAGATTCCTTGACCATGAAAACATATGACTAGCAATTGGATTGACAATGATAGGATTAGTGGTTCAGTAGTTATTCACGAAAATGACATTTTCCGTAATGGCGGCCACAGTTCCCCCCATACAGTGTTTGTGTGTACGTTTTCAGATTCCTTGACCATGAAAACATATGACTAGCAATTGGATTGACAATGATAGGATTAGTGGTTCAGTGGTTATTCACAAAAATGGCATATTCCGTAATGGCGGCCACAGTTCCCCCCATACAGTGTTTGTGTGTATGTTTTCAGATTCCTTGGCCATGAAAACATATGACTTGCAATTGGATTGACAATGATAGGATTAGTGGTTCAGTAGTTATTCACGAAAATGGCATTTTCCGTAATGGCGGTTTTCTTCTGGACAGTGATCCGGATCACCACCAAAATGTAATCATCTGTAGGATACCCCATTTCTGACAATCTGTGAAAATTTCATGAAAATCCGTCCATAAGTTTTTGAATTATCTTGCTAACAAACAAACAGACAAACAAACAGACAGACAGACAGACAAACCAACGCCGATGATCACATAACCTCCTTGGCGGAGGTAATCACAGTTTAACAACAGAAACTGCTTAACATATTTATCTCCTTTCATATATTCAGCTAACATCAAATTAGCTCAGCATTTGTTCACATGCATAGAAACAGGGACATAAATAGAATATACAATATCTGTATAAACACAGACTGCAATAAAATAAACAAAATTTAAAAAAAAAATAGATCATTCCGACTTTTTTTTTTCTTTACAGTATCTACTTCCAAAGTGAGTATCTAATGTACAAACTTATCTATCAGCAACTGGCTAACTCACCGGAAGGTCTGTTGAGAACCGTTGGTCTCTGTAATGACTCTGCTGAGGAACTAAAGGTTGATTAAATGGAAAAAGACCCCTCTAAAAGGAAATAAAACAATTTATATGAACAGTACAGTGACCGATTTATCATAATATCTAATTTCTATATGAATGATCATCGCTTAATTTTATGACTCTACCTAGCTCCTAAAAGATCTTTTTTTTTCATCTGCTGCAGGAGCGCTGTAGTCACCATGTAACAACAAGCTTGCATCTGAGGTCTGGCTCTAACAGTCACGTCAGCATCACTGAACATCACTCTCCTGAGTATGCCACTAGGGGTGCTAATGGGCCACAATAAATCAAATATTCCCTCCAGTAACTATAAGCACTTGTTTACTTAGAGCTTTTAATATCCTAAGAAGCTGTTCAGTTTCATTGGGCTACACTCTCCCCCTCTAAACCGCATCAGTCTCTGCATGCGTGTAACCTGAGTTCAAGCTATCGGGACAAGTCTGGGGCTGGGACAAGATAACCTGCAGACTTTCAAAAAATGAACTCAGAGCAAGAATCATGGGCTTTCCAAGTTCATCATAAATAAATCTATAGGGTGGGTGTCTCTCTCTGTGAGAACGCCTAGGTTCATCTGCCTCATTTTCATGCAAAGCTATCTGTCACTGCTGGACATCATGACTTTGCTCCGAGATATCCTGACTGTCACTCTGTCCTGACAAGGACTGTGTTTGCACTTCAGGAGAAGAAGGGTAAAAAAATGTCAGGTTCTGGAATGTTGGTCACAATCTGATCAGAAGGCATCGCAGGATATTGGGAGAATATATCCTTAGTTTCATTGGTTGACTCAGGTGCATTAACCAAGGGGTATGACAGAGCTTTTGTCTGAACCTCTGGCATTTTAGGAGTGAACTGAGTAGCCTGGGGATTTAGTGTTGCTAGGGGCTGTGGAATCCCTTCATTCTTTGAAGGTAACACAACTGGGCATTTGGTCACTACATTTATTATCCTTTGCGGACAACAACTGTCCTCATCATCGCACGTCATCTTCCTGATCACTGATTCATCTGATCAGTGGCGTTACTGCTTCTCAGATTTAATCTCTTGAACTTGTTTATTTCTTTTTCTCCTGGAACTAAATCAATGGGCAAAAACCCACATAGAAGAAGAAGATCCCTGTGAAAAGTGCGAAGTGGCCCATGTCCTCTCTCAGGCACTGAGACTGGGCCATCATTAATCCTTTTCACAATGACATGTATTGTTCGCTCCCATCTGTCTGCCAATTTGTGTTTCCCACGAATGTTAACATTGCATACCAACACTCTGTCTCTAGTGAATAACTCAGCAGCTTTAACCTTATTATTTAGGATGGCGGCGTGCATGGACGCTGCGGCCCCTCTAGGCATCAGTGAGTGTGAGAGTTTTGAGTGTTTTAATCATCCCAGACGTACAACTTACAACTGAGAGACCTTATTAAGCATCAAGGTAATGTACGCTGCAAGAATTGCGGCATTCGGGTGCGATTTGGACATTCTACGCCAGCATGGAATACTATCGGGGGTTAGGCTGGCAGCTACCCGGGAGAGGAGGAAGCGTAAGCGGCGCGAACGTAAACAAAGGAGAGGAAAGAGGGCCGGAATTCATGCTAGGCTAAAGGCTAACCCCTCCAGACCAGCAGTACCATCGCTCCTTCTTTCCAATGTCCACTCCCTTGACAACAAGCTGGACGAGCTGCGTCTGCTGAGAGAAACCCGCAGAGAGTGGAGGGATTGCTGTGTGTTTGCGTTCACGGAGACATGGCTCCACGACAACATCCCTGACGTGGCCATTCAGCTGGAAGGGATGACATCGTTCCGGGCGGACAGGGAGGCCGCTAGCTCCAGTAAGAGCCGGGGGGGGGGGGCTATGTATCTATATTAACAAGAACTGGTGTGTTAATGCCATGTTAGCAACTAAACACTGCTCTCCGGTGGCGGAGTTCCTTATCGTAAACTGCCGGCCATTCTATCTGCCGAGGGAATTCACCAATGTGTTTGTAGCTGTTGTTTACATAGCTCCTAGCACTAATGCTAAAGCTAATGCTAACGAGGCACTTGGAGAGCTGCATGATGCTATCAGTGAATTTCAAACTTCACACCCGGACAGTTTTGTGGTGGTTGCAGGGGATTTTAATCACACCAGTCTAAAGACTGTGCTTCCTAAGTTCTAACAATGTGTGGACTTTAAGACCAGAGGAAAGAATATGTTGGACTTGGTGTACACAAATTTCCCAAATGCATACAAGGCAATACCTCGCCCCCACCTCGGCCATTCTGACCACCTATCCGTGATGCTGGTGCCTGCCTACAAACCCTTACTGAAGCGCAGCAGGCCAGTAGAGAAACAATTCAAGACTTGGCCAGAGGGTGCGGCGTCGGCACTTCAGGACTGTTTTCTGCATACAGACTGGGAGGTTTTCAAAATAGCAGCCTCTCAGGGAGACAGGATTGATGTGGAGGAGTACGCTGAAATGGTCACCAGCTACAGTACATCGCGAAGTGCACAGAGGATGTCACTATATTGAAGACCTTCACTGCACGGGGCAACTATAAACCCTGGATGACTGCAGAGGTGCGCTTGCTGCTCACAGCCAGAGATGCAGTCTTCAGAGAGAAGAACAGGATTGCCCTCCGCTCAGCCAGGTCTGTGCTCGCAAAGGGAATTAAGACGGCGAAACGCGCCTATGCGGAGAAAATCCAGGGACGTTTCTGTGACACAGGGAACACCAAACAGATGTGGCAGGGAGTATGGGCGTTGACGGATTATAAGTCTAGGCAGGGGGTCGATGATGATGACGCTTCGCTTCCAGACAGGCTCAATAACTTCTTTGCACGTTTTGAAGCATCAAACCCGACAATCAGAGGGAGGGCTGGCCCATCTTCACCATCTATGGGACCAGCTATCACCATCAACGCAGCGGACACACGGAGGACCCTAATCAGGGTTAACCCACGCAAAGCTGCAGGTCCGGACAACATCCCGGGACGTGTGCTCCGAGTCTGCGCAAGTGAGTTGGCGGATGTCCTGAATGACATATATAACATTTCCCTGAGTCAGGCCATCGTCCCTAGATGCTTTAAGACCTCTATCATAGTACTTGTGGCAAGGAAAGCGGTTGTGTCCTGTCAGAATGACTATCGTCCTGTCGCACTGACACCAATTGTGATGAAGCGTTTTGAACGGCTTGTTAAACCACACATCACAGCCTGCCTCCCTGCATCACATGACCCGCTCCAGTTCGCCTATCGTTCAAATCGCTCCACAGAGGACGCTATAGTCACCACCCTGCACTCTGTCATTACCGACCTGGATCAGAAAGACACCTATGCCAGACTCCTGTACATTGATTTCAGTTCAGCATTTAATGCCATTATTCCCCAGAGATTGATGGAGACATTACTCCTTCTCGGTCTGAACACCGCCACGTGTCTCTGGATCTTGGATTTCCTGACCGAGAGACCTCAGTCTGTCCGGGTTGGAAACAACATCTCCAACTCCATCACGCTGAGCACTGGATCCCCTCAAGGCTGTGTACTCAGTCCACTGTTGTTTACACTTTTAACACATGACTGTGTGTCCAGACACGAGGGGAACCAGATTATTAAGTTTGTGGATGACACCACAGTGGTGGGACTTATTCAGAGTGATGAGGAATCAATGTACAGGGAAGAAGTTTCGTCCTGGCCGTGGCACATCGGACCAGCTCTTTACCCTCTCGAGAATTCTTGAGGGTTCGTGGGAGTTTGCCCAACCAGTTTACATGTGTTTTGTGGACTTGGAGAAGGCATTTGACCGCGTCCCTCGTGGATTTTTGTGGGGGGTGCTTCGGGAGTATGGGGTATCGGGCTTGTTGTTACGAGCTATTCGGTCTCTGTACGACCGTTGTGAGAGTTTAGTTCGCATTGCCAACACTCGGTCGGAGTCATTCCCAGTGAGAGTTGGACTCCGCCAGGGCTGCCCTTTGTCACCGGTCCTGTTCATAATTTTTATGGACAGGATTTCTAGGCGCAGCCAGGGAATGGAGGGTGTCATGCTTGGTGACCACAGGATCTCATCTCTGTTGTTTGCAGATGATGTTGTCCTGTTGGCTTCATCCAGCAATGACCTACAGCTCTTGCTGGGACGGTTTGCCGCTGAGTGTGAAGCGGCTGGGATGAGAATCAGCACCTCCAAGTCCGAGTCCATGGTCCTCAGCCGGAAAAAGGTGGATTGTCCTCTCCGGGTTGGGGACAGGCTCCTGCCCCAAGTGGAGGAGTTTAAGTATCTTGGGGTCTTGTTCACGAGTGAGGGGAAAATGGAGCGAGAGATCGACAGACGGATTGGAGCAGCATCTGCAGTGATGCGGACGTTGTACCGGTCTGTTGTGGTGAAGAGGGAGCTTAGTTCTAAGGCAAAGCTGTCGATTTACCAGTCAATCTACGTTCCTACTCTCACCTATGGTCACGAGCTTTGGGTAATGACCGAAAGAACGAGATCGCGGATACAAGCGGCTGAAATGAGCTTTCTCCGTAGGATTGCTGGACTCACCCTCAGAGATAGGGTGAGGAGCTCAGTCATCCGGGAGAGGCTCAGAGTAGAACCGCTGCTCCTCCACATTGAAAGGAGTCAGTTGAGGTGGTATGGGCATCTGATTAGGATGCCTCCTGGACGCCTCCCACTTGAGGTGTTTCAGGCACGTCCCACTGGGAGGAGACCCCGGGGCAGACCCAGGACTCGGTGGAGAGACTATGTCTCCCAGCTAGTCTGGGAACGCCTTGGTATCCCCTCTGAAGAGCTGGAGCAGGTGGCTGGGGAGAGGGAAGTCTGGGCTTCTCTGCTTGAACTGCTGCCTCCGCGACCCGGACCTCCGGAAAAGCGGTAGAAGATGGATGGATGGATGGATGGGAAGAAGTTAGAGACCTGGAGGGCTGGTGCAGGGAGAACAATCTGGTGCTCAATGTGGACAAAACAAAGGGGATGATTATTGACTTCAGGCGGTGACGGCCTGAACACGTCCCTCTCTGTATCAGCGGCCGTTCAGTGGAGAGAGTGGAGAACATCAAGTTCCTCAGAGTGCAGATCTTGCAGGACCTGACCTGGAGCAAGAATTCCTTGGGGCTCAGGAAGCGGGCCCAGTAGAGACTGCACTTCTTGAGGAAACTCAAACAGGCCTCTCTCCCCATCTGCATCCTCAGGACCTTCTACAGAGGTGTGGTGGAGAGTGTTCTGACTTACTGCATTGCAACATGGTACTCCAGTTGCAGTATGTCAGACAAAAAAGCTCTGTAGAGGATAGTTAAGGGAGCTGAGAAGGTAATTGGAGTTTCCCTCCCCTCTGTTCAAGAACTTTTTCACAGCCGTTGTAGGAGCAGGGCACTGAACATTGTTAAGGACCACTCTCACCCTCTGCATAAACACTTTGAACTTCTGCCATCTGGCAAACGATTCTGGAGCATCAGAGACAGAACCACCAGACTGATCAACAGCTTCCTTCCACAAGCTGTTAGGATGCTGAACAATTGATCCGGAATTCTTTACACTGCACTTTATGGACATTATGTATATTATATGTATATTATAGTTTTAGTCAGTTTTAAGTATTTATTTCTCTTAGCTGCTTAGATTCACTTAGCCATTTTAATTGTTTTATATATACGTAGGCAGTTATTATCATTTTAACTGCAACTGTAATAAGTTAACATTACTGTAATATCCAAATGTGTCTCAGGGATGTGTGAATGGCTGTCTGGGTGGGGGGTGTGAGTGTGTTTTTAAATTATATTCTTTTTACAATACGGATGCCTAGAGAAACGCAATTTCATTTTGCTTGCGCTACAGTTGTATGCATAGCATCATGACAATAAAGATTGATTGATTGATAATATCAAACCTGGTTTTGTTTTGTTCACCCCTTTTCTTGGCATTTTCTGTAGCTAGTGAATTACATTCTTGGAGTTGTTGGCGCAGGTTCTGAACATACTCTGAATGAGTACTGTGGGATCCCATAGAAGGATGGGTTCCTAAAATGAGATCTACAGGCAATGCTGGCTGTCTCCTAAACATCAATTCATTGGGTGAGAAGCTGGTAGTGTCATTTCTTGTACAGTTGTATGCATGAACAAGTGGCTTTACATAGTCTCTCCAATGATGTTTATCCTTTTCCTCCAGGGTCCCCAATATACTGTACTCAGAAGTGTGCGATTAAATCGCTCTACAGGATTCCCTTGAGGATGATAAGGTGATTTGTGCACTTTCTCTGCTCCTGTCAGTGAGCACAACTCCTTTATGGTTTTGGATTCAAAATCCCTCCCCTGATCACTGTGGAGGCAGCTAGGAAACCCATAGGGAGCTATGAAGTGTTACCATAATGCTTTTGCTGTAGTTCTTGCTTTTTGGTCTTTGATTGGTCTTGCCACTGCAAACTTGGTAAAATGGTCAGTAATGACTAAGATGCTTCTGATGTCATGGTTGTCAGGCTCAAGTGACAGATAATCCACCCATACCAGCTCTAATGGATAGGTTGTGAGAATGTTCTGCATGGGAGCTGCTTTCTGTGGAGTGGCTTTCCTCCTGAAACATTTTTCACAAGTTTGGCATTTGTTTTCAGTTGCCTTAGCCATTCCTGGCCAATAGAACCTGACCCGAGCAAGGCTAAGTGCTCGTTCAGCTCCTAAATGGCCAACTTCATCATGTATGCCCTTTAAGGCAAGTTCACAAAACTTTGTCGGAAGGACAAGCTGAAAGACTTCACAGCCATTGTGGATACACCTCTTGTACAGCACTCCCTCCTTGAATTCCAATTTATTCCATTCCCTAACAAGTAGTTTAACTTCAATAGGCTCATTTCTTAAGCCTCATTTCCACTAGCCCAGCACACCTCGTAACGGCTCGATTCACTTCAACACGGCTCGGAATGCTTCTGTCTCCATTAGCACGGTGTTGTACTTCGTCTGGGTTGTTTGGGATGGTTCTAACAGCGAGGCGGCGCCACACTCCCAGCGAGGCGGGGCCACACTCCCGTGACGTAACGCACGCGACCCAAGCAAAACATAACACACAGCTGTACAAGGCCACTCCTCGGTCTGTGGCTTTTTTCACCGTAAACGCCAAAAAGGACCGCCAGACAAGGGTACAGGCAGCGAGATGAAAACACTCTGGAATAGTTCTGCAGCTTCTGGGAGAGCCAAAGGCGTGAGGATACAAACTACGTCGTATATGACGGTAAGCTAATGGTTGCTAATGCTAGTTTGCTATAAGTACGTCGTGCTACACTTTAATGTCTGCAAGTTATCGCTGTTAGGTACTAAAATATGTACGCTGTGTGTGTTTCAGATGGCTCTGTGGTGGGGAAATTACTGCTTCATTCGCTCTGGGCGTGCCTGTCACGGATGTCATCAGCCTGTCACTGATGTCAGCACAGCTTCACAAACGAGCAGTGGTTATAGAGCTTAAGAATGTCTGTAGAAACGTTTTATTTCCTGTACAACAAATTGCTCTGATCTGCTTGAAAATCATGGAGAGACTGTTGAGACATCATGGACTTACCTGCTTCTGCAGCAGAGTCTGAGATGGTGTCATAGAAAAAAATGATCAGCTGACACAACTTGATCGCCAGGTTAATAACTATATTAGCCACAAAATATATATTCAAAAAGTAAACTTTACTGAGTTAGGTATAATAAGATATATTTGACAGTTATTATGCATTTTAGGCAAAAACAAACTTGATCTAGGATTAAAAGTAATTAAAATAATGCAGTCACAAGGTTACATGGAAACATGTACTGTAGAAATATATATTCTCTGCATCAACAATGTACTAGATATGCATTCATGTTGTATTGCACTGGGATTTGCACTGACAATAAACCTCTGAAGTTTTTGCAGATGTCTCTTTTTTTATATGTGAAGGTTACCACCATAAATTAAATACTGAAAGATTGGAAAAGCTAAGAATAATCCAGCAGTTTGAGAAATCACTTTTGGTTTGGTGTAAGTCTGTCAACAGAATTATGAACCATAAAGCAGTTTGTGTTAAAATGTTAAATCCCATTAAACCTAATCCGGGGGCTTCCAATCATGTGTCATGGGGGGCCAAGACCCTGCAGGTTCTCTCTTCTACCCAGTCTCTTCAGCAGGTGTCGTCACTGATCAGTCAGTGGAAGAAGTTCAGTGGAATCTGCTGTTGAAGACACTGGTTGGAGGTAAAGCCTGCAGGGTCTTGGCCCTCCATGGCACATGATTAGACACCCCCCCCTGCCCAAACCCATTATGATGAAGAGCAGATGCTAATATGACCCGGAATTCCTCCATGTACTGTCACTATTGAGAAACTTGTTATATGTCAATTTAATCCTATCCAACTTTTACTTTCAAAATAAGTGTAAATATTTGCAAAAAGCACACATTATTAGAAATATGTTATACAGTGATCTCTCACTTATCGCGGTTAATGGGGTCCAGAACCGACCGCGAAAAGTGAAAAACCGCGAAGTAGCGTCACCCCCCCCATTTTTTACATACATTTTTTTTGTGTATATATAATATCAATAAGTGTATATTAACCCTATAAATGCATATGTTATCATTAGAATATTAAAGAATAGTTTGAAACATGTAAATAAAATATTAATAATATAAATAATATACATAAAATAATGTATAAATAATATAAATAATACGTACGTTCATTCTCTCATTCTCTCTCTTGACGGGAAGGCGTAGAGGCAGCAGGAGGAGGCGTAGAGGCAGCAGTGACGTCTCGGCCAATCAGCTTGTGAGATTCCCGAGCCGAGCCAACACGAGAACAAAATCTCTTAGGGGGGGGATGCTGGCCAGCGAATCAGAGAGGTGGATTTTGAGTTGTGCCGGCTCTCCGTGTAGTCTCCCTGCCTTCTGCTAGCGCCCGGGCAACTTTTTTCTCAATTTTGAATTTTTGATGAATATTTTTGAAAAATCCGCGATGCACTGAGGGCGCGAAAGGTGAGGCGCAAAGTAGCGAGGGATCACTGTATTTCAATTTAATACTATCCCACTTGTACTTACAAAAAAGTGTGAATATTCATAAAAAGCACACACATGCAAAAGGTAGCACCACAAGCAGTGGGTCACAGCGGTTTTGGGCAACAGCAACACAATTGTGTATCCTTTGCCAATCTGTCTGCTGTTATTTAATGTTTAACAGTTAAGGGACGGATGATTATATGCTCCAAAACTGGAGAAACTCTCTGATAAAAAAGCTGCAACAACACAAGTCACTTTTGGTTTGAATTAACTGCCAAATGACCTAGAAATAATGAGCTGAAACTTGTTTTTATTCGTATTAAATAATGAGACAGTGGCACACTGGCCAACACCAAATTGTATTATTTTTTACATCCTAGGGCATTTTGGATGTACTGAATAAAAAAAATTCATGTTTTTCACCTTCAGGTCAACGTTTGGAACAACAGTATTGGTATTTTCCGTTTAGATGATGCTACACTCCTTCTAAAGTATTGTAATTCTCTGAATTTGGAATGCCGATAGAACATTCAATTTACATATACTTACTTTTTTACCTACTTTGACTTGTAAGCTTGATCAGTCTCTCCTGCTGCATTTTAAAGTCCAACTGTGCAACTTCTTATAAGTTAACATAAAAAATGTACCCAAAGTTTAGAACTGGATCATGTGGTGCTAATTTTTTATGATATTTCAATAAAAAGAACAGAAAGCTTACAAAAACATTTGTTTTTTGGTCTAGTTAAAAATTACATTACCTTTACAATGGTTGACCCCTGACAGGATGATCAGTGTAGAAGAGCTTGGAATAACGAGGCGATGTGATTTATAAACCAAAGTTTATTATCAGCTTCGCTCCTCTAACAAGTCTCATCTCAGTGCAGAAGCAGAATAAGAGATTGAACACATTCAGACCTACATACTTATACCTACACATAACAAAAGACATTGCATATCAAAGCTGACATCCCGCATTAGCTTAATCCCCCCTCCTTTGTCTTCCGACTCCTCCACCTGACCCTGGGTGGTCAGGGCGATCGATCTCCTCCATTGTCCTCTGTCTCCTCCACCTGGCCCTGGGAAGTCAGGGCGATCGATCTGGTCTCCACCGCTGCGCCTCGGATGCTCTTTGATCTTTGCTGGCGGTTGAGACCTCTTGTCCTGTTCTGAGGCGTGAGGTCGTTGCACATATGTAATCACCAAACATTCTAATATGCTTATACATATGTAGGTTATGGGATATATGATTAATATAAACCACAATCAGCATCATTTTGATCAGACTAGGCAATGGAATTTCTATGTAATTATACTGTTTTATAATTCAGTGTTATAACAGACAAACCACACTTTGATCCAAAACAATTCCATTTTATTATATACAAAATATTAAAATAAAAAAAAAACTTTGCAACACAACAAGAAGGTTAATCGACATTTTATACACGCCGACCACTGAGTGCCTCTACCAGCTTCCCAAACTGGGTCAGGAAGGCTCGGTTGAATGAAGCCGTCTCTGCCAGCTCCTGCCTTCTCAAGGCAACATCCTGCTCCTGGGCTACCCTCGCGTTTTCTGCAGCCTCATTTAAATGTTGCAAATATTTATCATTGAATAGATTTTGCGCCTGGTGGCGGGACAGATTCACATTGGAGAATCCGGGCGGGCTGGCGCGGCGGACGCGTGGGATGATTCTACAAGAAAAATGCACACAATAAAATACATCACAAAAGTGCAAGATATACAGAAAAGACAATAGTTTTTAACAAGATTACAAAAGCTTATTTCAGCGCATTGTTCACGTGAATACTTAAAAGAAAAGCGTGAGTCCGCAGTGTGCTGTGATAAAGCAGAGCGATCATCATCCACAAATGAACAGCTTTTTTATTGCATAAATAAAATGAGCGTCTTACCGAATATATTTGCGAAAAAACGCACAATAAAAAAAAAAAAATCACCGTTAAAGGACTCTGATGTCGAGACCTCCCGGTATATTTTCTCATTCCGGGTGGCTCCGTCTAACTCGCGCTGGATGCGTTCGTCTGACAATTCAGTGAGCAGACACTGCACCTCCTCATTGGTCCATGGAACACGCTTATTACGCAAAGCCATTTTTGATAGAGAATAAATGAAAATAGCACAGCAATACACTGAAAATAAACCGCCCACAGTGGTTGCGCGCTGAGTAACGGCGGTCGTGAAGATTCGGCAGAAGAGGTCGCTTTTCGTGACGTTACGACCTGACCAATCATCGGCGGTTACGAACTGACCAATCAGCGGCGGTTACAACCTGACCAATCAGCGCCGGTTACGACCTGACCAATCAGCGGCGACCAGTCTGTTAACGTCACAACACGGCACAGCTCAACACTGCTGTACCCTGCCCTTGAGCGGGGCTGAGAATCGCGGCTGTTAAACCGTGTTGGGGCTAGTGGAAAGGCGTACAAAGCGTGCTGAGCCGTCCCGTGTCGTGCTAAAGCGTGCTAGTGGAAAAGGACCTTAAATTTTGTGTAATGGGGTTTACAGTGATCCCTCACTTATCGCGTTTAATGGAGACCAGAACCGACCGCGAAAAGTGAAAAACCGCGAAGTAGCGTCACCTCCCCCCCCCAAGGGCGTCACAAGCACTATTTTGCACAAAAAGGCACAAGAGAACAGCGAAAAGTGCCACTAAGCAACACGAGCGATAAAGAACAATGAATGCGGTCTTCCTTCGCTGGGTATGGGCGCTCTGCAGGGAGAGAAGCTGGGTAAAACGTCTCGGCCAATCAGCTTGCGAGGTAAAACATCTCGGCCAGTCAGCTTGCGAGATTCCCGAGCGGTGAAGAGGTGGGCGGAGAGGAGGGGAGCGGTGGTCAGAGAGGTGGATTTTGAGTTGTGCGGGCTCTCCGTGTTGATACCTGATGTTCTAATGTAGTCTCCCTGCCTTCTGCTAGCGCCCGGGCAACTTTCGTGCCACTTTTTCTCAATTTTGAATTTTTGATGAATATTTTTGAAAAATCCGCGATGCACTGAGGGCGCGAAAGGTGAAACGCGAAGTAGCGAGGGATCACTGTATATGCTGTTTCAAGATAATGAATGATCTTCTTTAAAGCTGGATCTTCCCTTTGAAGTTGATGCCGGTCATCTCTTTTCATGGCAGGTATGGTGTCTTGACCAGGGTTAACAAAACTCTCAGGTATAGCAGAGGGTTCAAGTGCCATAGACTCCGCTAGCACAGGATACTCTGATACATTCAAACTGGAATGGGTACTGTGACACTGACACAGGGCAATGATCACTTCCTTCGAGATCACTTCAGTCTCATTACTCAGGACACGGTTTTTAAAGCCTTCAGTCCTTTCTTTTTCTTTTAGAAAAGCATCGTCTTCTTGTGGTGGCCCATGTGGTCGCCTGGACAACCCATCTGCATCTTTGTTAGCAAGGCCTCATTGATATTTTATGCTGAAATTGTAAGCTGACAATGCTGCTAGCCAGCAATGGCCTGCTGCATCCAATTTGGCTGAGGTAAGGACGTTACAGACGTGGACAAAATTGTTGGCACCCCTCTGTTAATGAAAGAAAAACCCACAATGGTCACAGAAATAACTTGAATCTGACAAAAGTGGTAATAAATAAAAATTCTATGAAAATTAACCAATGAAAATCAGACAATGCTTTTGAATTGTGGTTCAAGAGAATTATTTTAAAAAACAAACTCATGAAACAGGCCTGGACAAAAATGATGGTACCCTTAACTTAATATTTTGTTGCACAACCTTTTGAGGCAATCATTGCAATCAAATGATTTCTGTAACTGTCAATGAGACTTCTGCACCTCTCAGCAGGTATTTTGGCCCACTCCTCATGAGCAAACTGCTCCAGTTGTCTCAGGTTTGAAGGGTGCCTTCTCCAGACGGCATGTTTCAGCTCCTTCCACAGATGTTCAATAGGATTTAGATCGGGGCTCATAGAAGGCCACTTTAGAATAGTCCAGTGTTTGGCTCTTAGCCATTCTTGGGTGTTTTTAGCTGTGTTTTGGGTCATTATCCTGTTGCAAGACCCATGACCTGCGACTGAGACCAAGCTGTCTGACACTGGGCAGCACATTTCTCTCTAGAATACCTTGATAGTCTTGAGATTTCATTGTACCCTGCACAGATTCAAGACACCCTGTGCCAGATACAGCAAAGCAGCCCCAGAACATAACAGAACCTCCTCCATGTTTCACAGTAGGGACAGTGTTCTTTTCTTAGTATGCTTCATTTTTGCGTCTGTGAACATAGCGCTGATGTGCCTTGCCAAAAAGTTGCAGTTTTGTCTCGTCTGTCCATAGGACATTCTCCCAGAAGCTTTGTGGCTTGTCAACATGCAGTTTGGCAAATTCCAGTCTGGCTTTTTTATGATTTGTTTTCAACAGTGGTGTCCTCCTTGGTCGTCTCCCATGAAGTCCACTTTGGCTCAAACAACTACGGATGGTGCGATCTGACACTGATGTAGCTTGACCTTGGAGTTCACCTTGAGTGTGTTTAGAGGTTGTTCTGGGCTCTTTTACCGGAGAGGTGGCTCAGTTGGTAGAGCATCCGCCCCACACCCGGGAGGCAGGGGTTCAAATCCCGGCCGGGTCATGCCGAAGACCATATAAAAGTGGAACTTCCTGCCGTCCAGCTTGGTGCTCAGCAATAATGGAATGGAGGAGGGAAATTTGTGGCGGCGCCTTGCATGGCAGCGGCCCTCTGATTCTGCACTTGGGGTGTGTGTGATTAACACAGTAGATAGGTAAAGCACAATCTCATTCTACTGTACATGATTGGTTGTACAGTTGAATGACATTAAAGGGTGATTTAATTTTAATTTTAATTTTGTTACCATTCTTCATCAAGTTTCCTCCTGCGGCCACGTCCAGGGAGGTTAGCTACAGTCCCGTGGATCTTAAATTTCTGAATAATGTGTGCAACTGTAGTCACAGGAACATCAAGCTGCTTGGAGATAGTCTTATAGCCTTTACCTTTAACATGCTTGCCTATAATTTTCTTTCTAATCTCCTGAGACAACTCTCTCCTTTGCTTCCTCTGGTCCATGTTTAGTGTTGTACACACCATGTCACCAAACAGCACAGTGACTACTTGTCACCCTTTAAATAGGCCGACTGACTGATTACAAGTTTGTAGACACCTGTGATGTTAATTAGAGGACACATCTTGGTTGAACATGTCCCTATGGTCACATTATTTTCAATTTTTTCTAGGGGTACCATCATTTTTGTCCAGGCCTGTTTCATGAGTTTGTTTTTTAAAATAATTCTGTTTAACCACAATTCAAAAGCATTGTCTGGTTTTCATTGGTTAATTTTCGTAGGATTTTTATTTATTACCACTTTTGTCAGATTCAAATTATTTCTGTGACCATTGTGGGTTTTTCTTTCATTAACAGAGGGGTACCAACAATTTTGTCCACGTCTGTAAGTGAGTGGGTTGTTGTCAGTGAGGACTACAAACTCTGAACCATAAAGATAGTCATTAAACTTATCACAAATTGCCCATTTTAATGCCAAGTACTCCAGCTTGTGAGTTGGGTAGTTTTTTTCACTCTTGGATAACCCTCGGCTGGCATAAGCTATCACTCTGAGCTTTCCAGCTTGTTCCTGATGAAGTGCAGCACCAAGACCCTCTCCACTTGCATCAGTGTGCAAGACATAAGGAAGCTTGGGGTCAGCAAATGCAAGAACTGGGGCAGATGTCAACTTATTTACAAGGATTTTAAATGCAAGGTCACACTCAGGGGTCCATTCAGTTTCAAAAGACATTCGAGAGTTTACAGTACTTTTGGGACCATGTCTCTTGTATGTCTTTCCCCTCTTGTGAGGGTGTACACAACCAGCTTTAAGTGCATTTAACAGCTTAGCTATCTTGGAGTAGCCTTTGACAAAGCGCCTGTAATAACCTGCAAAACCTAAAAATCTCTCAAGCCCTTCTCTGTTTGTGGGACAAGGCCAAGTTTTTAGAGCAGAGATTTTGTCTGGATCAGTTTGAACACCTTGAGCATCCACAATATGGCCAAGATACTTCACTGATGACTTAAAAAAGTGGCACTTTTCAGGGGATAATTTGAGGCCAAAATCCTTTAGACGCTGCAGTACAGCATCTAAAGAATTTAGGAGGAACATGAAGAGAGATAGGAGGAACATGAGGAGAGAAGTAAGTCTCTCCTCATGCTCCTCAAGTGTTTCAGAGAAAACTATCAGGTCATCTAAGAACACAAGCAGTTCATTAAGATGTAAATCCCCAACACACTTTTCCATTAAACGTTGAAAGGTGCTAGGGGCATTTGTTATGCCTTGGGGCATTCTGTTAAATTCCCAGAAGCCTAAGGGACATATGAATGCAGTCTTATGCTTATCTTCTTCTGCCATTTCTACCTGATAATAGCCAGATTTTAGTCCATTACAGAAAACCATTTTGCACCACCTAGAGCTGAGAATGTCTCCTCGATGTTTGGGAGGGTGTATGTATCTTTGATAGTGCAGGAATTTAGCTTTCTGTAATCAATGCACAACCTTATCTTTCCATTCTTTTTCTTGACCAAAACAAGTGGGGATGCATAGGGGCTTGAAGATTCTCTTATTATACCAGAATCAAGGAGCTCTCTCAAATGCTGTTTGACTGCCTCTTTGTCACTTGGGTGTATGGGTCATGATCTCTCCTTAAAAGGAGTGTCATCTTTTAGATTAATGTGATGCTTTACAACAGTTGTGTGGCCAATACACATGTCATCAGTAGCAAAAATATCTTGAATGGAATGAAGCTTTTCTGTAATCCGTGTTTTCCACTGTTCTCCAAGCAGTGGATTGTCCGGGTCGAAACTGAGTTTCTCACAGTCTGTCTCCCCTTTAAACTCTAGAGAGATTGGTTGGAGCTCAAGGCCTTGACAGAATCTGCAGCAGAAATCATTCCAATGACATGCTTGGGCTGCAATGTGACACTGTGATCAGTCACATTCTGGAAAACAACTGGAATCTTACTGAAATTCTCAGAGGAAATGCTTACCAATGCACATTCTAGTATTAAACCGCCAGGCAATGATGAGGTTTCAGGTGGTTCAACAACAAAAACTTTGTTTGGACTTGTCTTACCCACTCTAACATCTCCAAATACTTGAACCCTCTGTTTGGGTGGGATTGTAATGGGATCATACCCATGTAGTTTGACAGGGAAGACTTTGCTTTCAGTCTTTCCAATGTGAGCCACATGCTGAGGTACTAATGCATAACTATCTGACCTTTGCAGAAACTTGGATTTTCCATGCTCCATAGCATTCTGGTATAATCTGTGCAGGACATTAGTACCAATCAGAATCAGAATCAGAATCAGATTTATTGCCATTGTTCATGTAGTACACAAACTAGGAATTTGTCTCGGTGCAATGCTGCAACATTAAAACATGATAAGATAAAGAGATAAACTAAAAAACTTAAAGAAAAAAACCATGCAATAAGTGTAGAATAATAAGTAATAATAATAATAATAATAATAATAATGAGTAATACTAGTCACAGCAGTTTTAAATAAATTAGCAAGTAGCAGATGATGTGGAGTACCACATAGTGCAGTCGATAATGCAACAGAAAAACAGTGATGAATGACATGAGTCTGGTTGAGCTGCTGTATATAGTGCACGAGAGTCAATAAGTCACTTAATGTTCAGCAGTCTGATGGCAGAGGGGAAAAAGCTGTTCATGTGCCGGGAGGTTTTAGTCTGAATAGACCGAAGTCTTCTACCTGAGGGGAGGGTGGCAAACAGTACGTGACCAGGGTGTGAAGGATCGGCTATGATCCGGCCTGCACGCCTCCGGGTCCTGGAGATGTACAGGTCCTGGAGAGATGGGAGCCTGCAGCCGATCACCTTCTCAGCAGTGCGCACGACGCGCTGCAGCCTTAGTCTGTCCCTGGCAGTGGCTCCTGCGTACCACACGGTTATGGAGGAGGTGAGGATGGACTCGATGATGGCCGTGTAGAACTGCACTAACATCTTGGTGGGTAGCTTGAGCTTCCTCAGCTGCCGCAGAAAGAACATCCTCTGCTGGGCCTTTTTGATGAGGTATCAACAGAGGTATTTTCCTATTGACGTGACGTTCAGGAACAACCATGACCAGGGCTGTCATCTCTTCTTTTGCACCAGTGATAGAACAGGGAAAGGTCAAATTTGTTTCCACATAACCTAGGTAAGGTACATTTTGCCCTTCTGCACCTTCAATTTCATTCAGGCAATGAATGGGTTGTATGGGGAGAGATGCCAGATGTGTGGCATGAAAAGTCTCAGAGATGGTTGTGACCTGTGATCCTGTATCTAATATGGACTCACACATTATACCTTCAATTACAACTGTAGCTGTACAGTGTGGACCAATAAGATTACACAGAATTTTAGTACTTTGATCTCTTTCCAAGTTTGAGGTCTCAGTTACATACTTCTCATCCAAATGATGATTTAGCACTTTGGGACTGGTCAATCTTATGTCATCAGCTCCCAGTCGTCCCACAATAGGAGCTGCTAATAGTTTAAATCCTGCTGTGGAGCTTCTCTGTCCATCTTGTATTTTTCACGTCTGATTCTCAGTTCATAATTCTTTTTCTGAACAAGAGAAAGATTTGCTGCATTATTACATTTAACTGCAATGTGACCATCCTGGCCACATTTAAAGCAGAACCAGGGCTTGGGGTAAGTGGAAGAATGGGGAGCTTCTTGGGGGTTCACTGGACTAGCAACAAAACAGTCAATATTGCCTTTATCTCCCATAGGTCTACTACTTGAGTCAGCTTCTTTTTGTGTCAGGGATGCTATTTGCTTCCTTAGCTCAGCAACTTCTTTCTCTAGTTTCTCTGTGTTGTCTTGTTTCTTGGAAACTACATCAGGGTTATAATCATAGGTGGGCATACTAAAAGCTGCATGAAAGTGTGAAGTAGCTTTTGCACTCCCCAAGTGTTTTTTCATTCTCTCAAGTTTTGCAGCTCGCCTATCTTCCTCTGTGCTAAGAAAAAGGAGCAGCTCAGGGAAATATGGAGGGCTATTTTTTTGTTGTTCAAGCTGAAAACCTACTATCAAACTCTGGTCCCAGCAACCTCTACAGAACTGACGGAGTAGATGCTTATCTGAGTCCTTTGCAGCTGCTCCCCCTAGAAATGGCCTTAGTGATTAAAACCTGAAGCCTACTTAGATAAGCCGATGGTTTTTCTCCAGGGCTCTGATTGGAGCTTAAAAAGATTGCAAACAGCTCCCCACCATCTTCTACCACACCAAATGCAGCTTCAAGCTGTTCTAAGTATGAGTGGAGGGGTGCGTTTGTACCCAGGGACTTAACTAGATCAGCTGCAGGGCTTAACAAACTCTCCAACACCCTTCTAACCTTTTGATTCTGAGAGAGTGAAGAGTCACAGAGAAGTTCAACCTGTGTGTGCCAAACATCATAATCTACTTCCCCATTTGGTTTTGGAAATCTGCCAGAAAATGTTCGAATTCTACTCTGACTGTAGCTGGATGGTGAGAGCTCACTGCGCAAAACATGTTCAATCACCACTTTCTGTATATGTGGAGGATTAATTATGCTCTCATTAATGGGTAATGGGTGGCTCACTTGTGCTTCTCCATCAATTAGGCCTTTGAAATTATCTCCAGAACAATTGTCATCTCTATTCTGAGTATCAGAAAAAAGAGTGAGGCTAGACTGCTGGGGAATTGAGTTGGCCATACTGATCTGAGAATGATCAACATCAGACTGAAAAGTGTGAAGCTCATTCTGAAGTGCATTAAGGAACCCTGCTTTGCTGTCCCCATGTAAAGCTTGGAGTTCACTTAAATATCTCTGTGCTAGTTCCCTGCCCAGCTCATTTTGACAAATTTCTCAAATGGTTCTAACGTGCCACAGCACATTAGGCTCATTGGGGCTTGGTACATTCCCGACTGTTTTAGGGTCAAGTCTTGGAATGGTCCAATCAGAAGCATACTCTATTAAGACTCTACCAGATGGAAAATCTGGCTCATATGGGACCTTAACAGCTTTTACAATGGGTCCATTTACCTCAAAAAAATCAGAGATCTCTTTCTCTGAGTATGAGTCATCCACACCTGTTACATAGAGGCAGTTCTGACCTCACAATTCAAATCTATTGCACAGATCCATTTTTTCATCAACTGATGCCAGAATTGGTTCTAATCAGTTGGTGGTGTGAGACAAAATGAATCCTGATAAAATGAAATAATTTGTTAGGGAGAAACTGTTTTCACATAAACCAAAGCACTCCTGGCTGGGTTGCCATAAATGTAACCCACCACACCTTATAGTCGTGTTGCAGGTAGATCTATATCTAGGTTCTATGAGGAGGTTTGGCATATAATGAGATAGCATAGCAACTTAAAATGTTACCCCTTTCTCCGTCTAATGACTCACACCAATCATGTAAACTTATTTGCCAAATTTCATTGACAACTCTGATTCACATTAACAATGCTGGGCCCAGGCAATAAATAAATAAGTAAATCAACCAACCAATAGAGCTCATAAATAAACCAACAACAGATCTCAAAATAACATAAATTGACAACAATAAAAAAAAAATCAGTCTCTAACTCCTACCTTCACCCACAGCAAGAAAGTTGTCCTTCCAGGCTGAGAAGACAAAGAAGGAAAAGGGATGATGATGAGGGGAATCCACCAGGGCGAGGTGATGAAGAGATGATGGGGTGAATCCTGGAGGCAGTATGGAGTGGTGGCTTCTATAAGGTCTCCCTCTGGAATATCTCAGCCAACAAAAAAACCCCAATCTGCACAAATGTGCAGAGCACTGCTAAGTTGTCAATATTAAATTAGTCCGGTTATCTTTATCTACTGTACTGCATCGTAAAATATCATACTCCACTTGTGTTACATCTAACATATTTACAAAATATCACAGTCACAGAAAAAATCACAGTTTAACAACAGAAACTGCTTAACATATTTAGCTCCTTTCATATATTCAGTTAGTTAACAGCAAATTAGCTCAGCATTTGTTCACATGCATAGAAACAGGGACATAAATAGAATATACAATATCTGTATAAACACAAACTGCAATAAAATAAACAAAATTTTAAAGAAAAATAGATCATCCAACTGTTTTTTTTCCTTTACAGTATCTACTTCCAAAATGAGTATCTAATGTACAAACTTATCTATCAGCAACTGGCTAACTCACCGGAAGGTCTGTTGAGAACCGTTGGTCTCTGTAATGACTGCTGAGGAACTAATGGTTGATTAAATGGAAAAAAGACCCCTCTAAAAGGAAATAAAACAATTTAAATATATGAACAGTACAGTGACCGATTTATATAATATCTAATTTCTATATGATTGATCATTGCTTAATTTTATGACTCTACCTGGTTCCAAAAAGATCTTTTTTCATCTGCTGCAGGAGCGTGTAGTCACCATGTAACGACAAGCTTGCATCTGAGGTCTGGCTCTAACGGTCACGTCAGCATCACTGAATGTCACTCTCCTGAGTACGCCAATAGGGGGTGCTAATGGGCCACAATAAATCAAATATTCCCAGCAGTAACCATAAGCACTTGTTTACTTAGAGCTTTTAATATCCTAAGAAGCTGCTCAGTTTCACTGGGCTACACAAGGATGAGACTGACAAAGTTTTGTTGTATTTTATGTGCAATAATAATACAGTATCCGTCCATATATCTAAATTGAAGTGTTACAAATAATGTCTGAGTATACATAGATAGATAGTCCCCAGTCAAAAAAACCCCAAACAATTAAATAATTCACATATAATTTAATAATTTATCTAAAATAGATACAATAGGCCCTGTGACCACCTGGCATTTGCCCAGGTTTCATCCAGGGTAGGCTCCAGCCTCAAGAAAACAAATGCTCAAGAAAACACATGGACAGATGGAATATACAGTGGAGATCAAAATTAGAGAACAGTGTATTACTACTTGATTTATTCAAAAATATGTTATTCTTCATTTTTCAGAATTTGAGAGAATATAAGCTGTGGCTATACCACTGCTGTACGAGCGTGTTTTTTTTTTTTTTTTTAAATAACCAAGGCACTTCAACACAAACATTTATTTTGTAAAAAAAAAAAAAAAAGAAAAGAAAAAAAAGAAAGAAAAATTAGAGAATAGTAACCACTATGTCAGAAGACAAAATTTAAACTTTTTTTTTTTTTTTTTTAGGGCTATAGGATTCAAAAATTAATAGGAAGTGTAAAGACCCTTGCTTTGAATGACTTCAGCATATCTGCACCCACAGGACATCATTAGTTTCTCACACTGCTCTGGTTTGATCTTGGTCCATTCTTCTTGCAGTCTCTTCCACAGTTCAGTAACTGTAGCGGGTTTCTTAGCCATTACTTTGGCACCAAGGATTTTCCAGAGATTCTCTGTGGGGTTTAGATCTGAACTGTGGGCTGGTCATTTCATTGTTTGAATATTGTTAGATTCAAGGAACTGTTTAACGCATTTTGCAGTGTGACAGGGGGCACTGTGTAGCATGAAAATTATGGGGTGATGGGGAAACAATTGCAGTGAAGGAACTGCATATTGTCAAAGGAGGATCACACAAAATAACTTTTGCATTCACCCTGCCATGTACAGTGGGGCAAAAAAGTATTTAGTCAGCCACCAATTGTGCACGTTCTCCTACTTAAAAGATGAGAGAGGTCTCCAATTTTCGTCATAGGTATATCTCAACTATGAGAGACAAAATGAGGAAAAAAAAATCCAGAAAATCACATTGAAGGATTTTTAATGAATTAATTGGTAAATTCCTCGGTAAATTAAGTATTTGGTCAATAACAAAAGTTCATCTCAATACTTTGTTATATACCCTTTGTTGGCAATGACAGAAGTCAAACGTTTTCTGTAAGTCTTCACAGGGTTTTCACACACTGTTGCTGGTATTTTGGCCCATTCCTCCATGCAGATCTCCTCTAGAGCAGTGATGTTTTGGGGCTGTCACTGGGCAACATGGGCTTTCAACTCCCTCCAAAGATTTTCTATGGGGTTGAGATCTGGAGACTGGCTAGGCCACTCCAGGACCTTGAAATGCTTCTTCCGAAGCCACTCCTTCGTTGCCCGGGTGGTGTGTTTGGGATCATTGTCATGCTGAAAGACCCAGCCACGTTTCATCTTCAATGCCCTTGCTGATGCAAGGAGGTTTTCACTCAAAATCTCACAATACATGGCCCCATTCATTCTTTCCTTTACACGGATCAGTCGTCCTGGTCCCTTTGCAGAAAAACAGCCCCAAAGCATGATGTTTCCACCCCCATGCTTCACAGTAGGTATGGTGTTCTTTCTCCTCCAAACACGACAAGTTGAGTTTTTACCAAAAAGTTCTATTTTGGTTTAATCTGACCATATGACATTCTCCCAATCCTCTTCTGGATCATTCAAATGCTCTCTAGCAAACTTCAGACGGGCCTGGACATGTACTGGCTTAAGCAGGGGGACACATCTGGCACTGCAGGATTTGAGTCCCTGGTGGCGTAGTGTGTTACTGATGGTAGCCTTTGCTACTTTGGTCCCAGCTCTCTGCAGGTCATTCACTAGGTCCCCCCGTGTGGTTCTGGGATTTTTGCTCACCGTTCTTGTGATCATTTTGACCTCACGGGGTGAGATCTTGCGTGGAGCCCCAGATCGAGGGAGATTATCAGTGGTCTTGTATGTCTTCCATTTTCTAATAATTGCTCTTACAGTTGATTTCTTCACACCAAGCTGCTTACTTATTGCAGATTCAGTCTTCCCAGCCTGGTGCAGGTCTACAATTTTGTTTCTGGTGTCCTTTGACAGCTCTTTAGTCTTGGCCACAGTGGAGTTTGGAGTCTGACTGTTTGAGGTTGTGGACAGGTGTCTTTTATACTGATAACGAGTTCAAACAGGTGCCATTAATACAGGTAACGCGTGGAGGACAGAGGAGCCTCTTAAAGAAGAAGTTACAGGTCTGTGAGAGCCAGAAATCTTGCTTGTTTGTAGGTGACCAAATACTTATTTTACCGAGGAATTTACCAATTAATTCATTAAAAATCCTTCAATGTGATTTTCTGGATTTTTTTTCTCATTTTGTCTCTCATAGTTGAGGTATACTGTACCTATGATGAAAATTGGAGACCTCTCTCATCTTTTAAGTGAGAGAACTTGCACAATTGGTGGCTGACTAAATACTTTTTTGCCTCACTGTAGCTGTACAAGAGGCCCAATTCCTGCTGAAGAAAACATCCCCCAAACTATGACACGTCCTCCTCCAAATTTAATCAACTTCTTTACACCGGTGCCCCGGTGTAAAGAAGTTACACCTCCCCAACCTCCCCAACCTCCCCCGGGGCACTTTACAGTGCCCCGGGGGAGGTTGTCTGCCCCGCAGGAACGGCTGCTGCGGGCTATTTACGGGAGACAAGTAATTGGAAACTCTTGTGCCTGACTAATCTTTTTATCGAAGATGTAGAAGATTTGTACGTCTTCGTAGTAATGGTGATTGGGATCGTTCTGATTGGATCTGGGATTGTCCTGGTGTACCGCAAATTGTTGAAGATGGATACAACCTATCAAATTGCTGGCCAGGCGAGGTGCATCCATCAAATTGAAAAAATGGAGAAGACCCTGATAGCGACAAATGGAGAACTGTCTCGGAAGGTGGATTACATCATGATTACGCTTAGGTCTATCCACGATGGACTCAACGCCTAGCAATGAAGGATTAAGTACTGAATCTGTAAGAGAATATAAAGTTCCTTCTCTGTGATCAGTACTATTCGACTTAATCTCTCCCTTACAAAAATCCTCCTGATCATCTGCAGTCTTTGTTTTTCAAAACACTGAGCTCATGGCCTTCGGACAGGCAGCTGCATGGACAATTGCCAAGGACAATTGCCAGTAGCCAGACAAAACATCTCCTGCCAAAGAGTCCTTGTTGTTCTTAACTGATACAACACCTGCTTTCAACATTACACTCATACTGATCCACAAACTGATGATAAAGATGATTCACTCACTGCTCTCTTTGTGTCCTGTGAACTTTTTTGGTCTGCTGATTGTGCATTGAGGGCTTTTTTTTTCCTTTGTAATCATAATATTGATCATACATGACCACTATTCTGAAATCAATGATTTTTTTTGCTCCTTCCTATTGTATTATTTCTCATGCTACCTGTACCCTCCTGTTGGCAGGCGCGTTTCAGATGCAGCCGTGTCACCGGAAATGCAGGTTCATTTTCTGTGTCAAGTCAAATCCCTGGTATGTTATCAGTGATCTGTTATCAGTATCTGTTAATGTACTTGACAATAAATCTTTTCTGAGTGAGTGAGTACACACTTTGGGCTCAGTCTTTCCTCAGTTTGATGGTGAACATATTGTTTCCTACCAGACCCAAATAAATTAAACACTCTCATCACTGAAGTGCACTCTGGACCAGTTCTCCTCTGCCCACACAGCATGCTCCTCAGCAAAAGCAAGTCTAGCCTTTTTAGTCTTTCTGCTGATGTAAAGTTCAGTCACTGCAGAGTGAGCTTTGAATCCAAATTGTCTTAAATGGAGAGGCACTATTGGCAACATTGCGTGGAGGTCGGGGGCAGTGCCTTTGGCATGGCAAACCGGGGTGGTGGTTCCTCTTTTCAAAAAACGGGACCGGAGGATGTGCTCCAACTTAAGAGGGATCACACTCCTCAGCCTCCCTGGGAAGGTCTATGCCAAGGTACTGGAGAGGATAGTTCGGCCGTTGGTCGAACCTCGGATTCAGGAGGAGCAAAGGTTTTCGTCCTGGCCGTGGCACATCAGACCAGATCTTTACCCTCTCGAGAATCTTTGAGGGTTCGTGGGAGTTTGCCCGACCAGTTTACATGTGTTTTGTGGACTTGGAGAAGGCATTCGACTGCATCCCTCGTGGTTTTTTGTGGGGGTGTTTTGGGAGTATGGGGTATCGGGTTTGTTGTTACAAGCTATTCGGTCTCTGTACGACCATTGTGAGAGTTTTGTTTGTATTGCCAACACTCGATCGGACTCATTCCCAGTGAGAGTTGGACTCATCCAGGGCTGCCCTTTGTCACCGATCCTATTCATAATTTTTATGGGCAGGATTTCTAGGCACAGCCAGGGAATGGAGGGTGTCATGCTTGGTGACCATAGGATCTCATCTCTGTTGTTTGCAGATGATGTTGTCCTGCTGGCTTCATCCAGCAATGACCTACAGTTCTTACTGGGACGGTTTGCCGCTGAGTGTGAAGCGGCTGGAATGAGAATCAGTACCTCCAAATCCGAGTCCATGGTCCTCAGCCAGAAAAAGGTGGATTTTCCTCTCCAGGTTGGGGACAGGCTCCTGCCCCAAGTGGAGGAGTTTAAGTATCTTGGGGTCTTCTTCATGAGTGAGGGGAGAATGGAGCGAGAGATTGACAGACGGATCAGAGCAGCATCTGCAGTGATGTATACGTTGTACTGGTCTGTTGTGGTGAAGAGGGAGCTGAGCTCTAAGGCAAAGCTGTCAATTTACCAGTCAATCTACGTTCCTACCCTCACCTATGGTCACGAGCTTTGGGTAATAACTGAAAGAATGAGATCGCGGATACAAGTGGCTGAAATGAGCTTTCTTTGTAGGATCGCTGGACTCACCCTCAGAGATAGGGTGAGGAGCTCAGTCATCCGGGAGAGGCTCAGAGTAGAACCACTGCTCCTCCACGTTGAAAGGAGCCAGTTGAGGTGGTTTGGGCATCTGATCAGGATGCCTCCTGGACGCCTCCCACATGAGGTGTTTCGGGCACGTCCCACTGGGATGAGACCCCAGGGCAGACCCAGGACTCGGTGGAGAGACTATGTCTCCCAGCTGGTCTGGGAATGCCTTGGTATCCTCTCTGAAGAGCTGGAGCAGGTGGCTGGGGAGAGGGAAGTCTGGGCTTCTCTGCTTGAACTGCTGCCTCCGTGACCCGGACCTCCGGAAAAGCAGTAGAAGATGGATGGATGGATGGAGAGGCACTATGTGCCAAGACAGATCCTTGCATTGTTCAGCACTGAACTGGTGAGCAATTCCAGCTGCAGTGTTGAACTGATTCCCCATTGGGAGTCTTTGCATAATCCTGTTCCCCAAACCAGAGTAGTGTGAGAAACTAGTGATGTCCTGTGGGTGCAGTCATTCAAAGCAAGGGCATCTATATAACTAGGCGTTTATATAACTATAACAAGGGTGTTTAGGCTATATGACAAGTGCCCTTAAGTTTATTTTTCTTAACTAGTAAGGAGTCATAATGTTTAATAGCCATTTGCTGGAATGACTTCATATAGCTGTCCTTATTGCTAGAGCCGAAGGAGCCTCCACTGAAAGCACGGTCTGATTAACAGTTCATCCAAGAATGTGTTATGGGCATAATATCCTGCTTGCAAATCTGAGGAGGGTTATGGCACACACAAGGTACTTTTAGAGTGGGACTGTGAACTACTCTTTAACTTCCTCTTGTCAGGATTGTGGAAGAACCATTCCTTTAAAGATGACAACAAGTTAAAAGTGGGATTATATACTATTGGAAAAAAATATCAATCACTGATACTGTGGGATAACCCCCACAACAGACTGGGACAGGCACAGCAATGTGTGTATTAATGTCTACAGGCAGCCCCGCTTCCTCTGGCTTTTTCCGGCTCACTACTGTGATGTTAATTTGCCATTCATGCATTGTGTTCATGCTTCCTGTCCTTACTGTGTCTATACACTGATAACAATATGTAGATGTGCCTTGTGACCTCTTTTGTCCTGCAACTCTGGAGCAGAGGCGAATCCTGGCTAGCAATCTCCTTACTGTTATGTGTGTCTCTCAAATGCAAATGCCCATACCTACTGCTGTGAATGCCTTTCATGTATTGTTTGTAGCTGGGTATATAAGCTCACTGAAATCCATGTTCATTCTCTCATTCTCTGCTACTGCTCATCTGCACACTTTGCTGGAGAGCCTCCGGGCTCGCCCATGGGGCGAGCTCCGTGATGGCGGTATGATTAATAAACTCCCTTTTAAACTCTCAGTTCGCTGCCTATTATTATTTCATGCCGCCACACTGGTGACCCCGAGGAAGCACACGTTTTGTGCGACGCAGCCTTCTGGTCTGGACAGTTACGCTGGTGACCCCGAGAATGCACACGCTTTGTGCGACGCAACCTTCTGGTCTGGACAGCTACACTGGTGACCCGACGCTGAAAAAAACACGCTGCCGGCGAACGCAGCACCCGGCGGTGATGCTCCGACGACAAGCGAATGCAGCAGCTCCCTTCTGCTTCAGGAAACTCTCTGGACATCACCCACGACCGCGAAAGCCGCAGCAAACTTCATGGTGGGATCTGCACGCCTAGATCGGCACATCCACGCTGGACCGGCCGCTCTCACAGCTTCTCTCCATACGAGAGCGCACGCACCTTGTCCTCTCTCCACGACGGTGACCTCCATGGCCGACGGAGAATGCAGCGCATGGACCTGAATGCACCATGGCCGAGCGAGTGACAAAGATCGTCTCCTCCCTCTCACCGCTCCAACGCATCTACACGAGCTCGAGGGACAAAGATCGTCTACTCCCTTTCACCGCTCCAACACAATGAACAGGGATGATTAAGCTCCCTGACCCTGGTTCTCCTCTCCAGCTGGCCCACCCACGCACAGAGCCCCGGCACATGCACCGGGGAGTTACGAGGACGGTGCACCACGCACGGGACGCATACGGCTCTACAGACCCCCATCCTCCTTCGCCGCTGCACACAGGCCCTTCAGGGTTGCTCGTACACCTGAGGCATGCATGCAGCTTGCTCACAGGATTTGCTAATGGTCTTAGCCACGGTGCACATAGGGAATTCAGCAGTCTGCGGTTCCCGAAGGCTTTAAGGTTGTGCCCGCACCTAAAGTCAACACGCCAAGTCCCTTTGCTTTTGTTTTTTTTTACAGCCGCCCCTGTTTTTCTTCATGGCCGCTGTTAACCCTCGCCGCTTCCTTTTTCTTCATGGCCGCTATTAATCCTTGCAGGACTTAATCGCGAGAGGAGCCAGTGACTAATTTTTCTTCTTGTGGATCTCCGCACGTTCAACGGTACAGCCCCTCAACATCGCGGATCCGCAAGCAATTTTTGCGCGGCTCAGACGATTTAGCCGTCCAGGGCCGGCATTTACTACCCCCCACCCCGCTCCACCTCCGCCTGCACAGAACCTTCCCTGCTCGCTGACAAAGCCGGACTATCGAGGCCTCTGCCGCCTGCCGAGCCCTCTGGGGGGGAGCGTGTGGGATAACCCCCACAACAGACTGGGACAGGCACAGCAATGTGTGTATTAATGTCTACAGGCAGCCCCGCTTCCTCTGGCTTTTTCCGGCTCACTACTGTGATGTTAATGTGCCATTCATGCATTGTGTTCATGCTTCCTGTCCTTACTGTGTCTATACACTGATAACAATATGTAGATGTGCCTTGTGACCTCTTTTGTCCTGCAACTCTGGAGCAGAGGCGAATCCTGGCTAGCAATCTCCTTATTGTTATGTGTGTCTCTCAAATGCAAATGCCCATACCTACTGCTATGAATGCCTTTCATGTATTGTTTGTAGCTGGGTATATAAGCTCACTGAAATCCATGTTCATTCTCAAATTCTCTGCTACTGCTCATCTGCACACTTTGCTGGAGAGCCTCTGGGCTCGCCCATGGGGCGAGCTCCGTGATGGCGGTATGATAATAAACCTATTTAAAACCTCACTTCGCTGCCTTTATTTTATCATCCGCCACAATACCAGTAAGTGTGATTTGTAAATAATATCAGTGCATCACAAATCCATACATTAGCAAAAGTCAAAGACCCTCTATACCAATCTTCAGAAAATCTAGCCCATGATTTTTTGAGGTTAACCATGTTTGTCAGAATGTAATTAGTTAAATGAACTGGGAGTGCATTAAAAACCATGCGTTAGTGCTGTTAAAACTAGTCAGCGTCATTTAAAAAGCACATGTCTACAAGAGGGCCAATACAATGAGCAAAACTATTCATTTCTTTAAAACAACACTATGTATGATTTCTAATTTACAATAATGTGTCCAAAATCGTTTTGATGGTATATCAACATTGGACTAGGTTACTTCCCCCATAGCCTGACTAGTCCTGCATTGTATGCAATGTGTTCCAACATCCTGGTAGGAACACTGAAAAGGTAAATGGCACATTTTATGGCCTGAATCCCATTATTTAATTATAGGCCAGAGCTTTAGCAACCAAATAACAAAGCACCCTTTGATTGGCTGTTGGAGTTCAGGCCATAAAATGTGGTAGTCTTTTAGGGCACATTCTCACTGGTGCCAGGTGACTTGTTCTGTGCAAAGTGAAATGGCTGTGACAGCTGAGAGAAAGTCGTTGCAGCTCACTTTCAACCAAGGGCGGGTCAGGCTTCTCCACAGACTCATGCTTTGTAAGGTGAGCTGCTTTTTCTCTTTAAAAAAGGCCCGATCATGTCCATAAAGTAATATACTATGGTTAATTTTGGCATGGTAGGCCTACAACTTTGAGTGGTAACCTCTGATCAGACTTGTATTTTACTAAAGGCTGTGTGGGTGGATTGTGGTAACTGTCATTCAGCTCATGAGCAAGCTCCGTGCAGTTTGTAGTTAATAGTTTAAGAGTAGTAACAAAATATTTATAGAAATTGATAGTCAGTCCATCCATCCATCCATCCATCCATCTTCTAACATTTATCTGGCAATCCGGGTCGTCGGGGCATCACTCCAGGCAGAGTAACCCAGACTTCTGCCCGGTTCATGTAGCACCATGATCCCCATGATTCCTCCTGCAGGTGGTGAACCCACTGGAGGGTGGACTCATGTGCCTCCTTTGGGTACACTGGGTCCTTGATGTAATGTTTTTCATGGAGATCCACTGGACCACTCTTAGTCTGGCCCTTCACCCAGGACCAGTTTGCCTTGGGAAACCCTACTAGGGGCAAGTTGCCCCTGACAACATGGCTCCTGGGATCATTCAGGCACTCACACCCCTCCACCACGATATGGTGGCAATCCACGGTGGGGAAAAGTGATAGTGTGTTCATTAAATTTAGGCTGTTTTCCTATTGAATAGTTGAAATTACTGAACATGGTGGGGCTCTGTTGCTAGAAGCCAGGTGCAGATGGGCTGTTTTGCTGTTAAATGTGTGGCGAACAGAAATGGAGCCACCCCGCTAATCAGCTCCATGCAAGGCCAAATCTTAACCTGTAAACTGCTGAATGCTCCCCAGGCTCGGGTGGATGAAAGCCTCACAGAAACAATTGGATGGCAAGCTGCAGCGGTGGTTAATATGGAGTGTTATCAAGGGGAAGAGGTGAAGAGTCCCGTCATCACTGGCTGAAGCTGCCTATAGTGTCCAGATAAGCCAGTGGAGGTGTTGATACATCCAGAAGCTGTCTCCGCTTGCTTGAAAAAACATTCTGCCAACTTTTTTAGTTGATAATTTATTTAAAAGACACATAAATACAAACTTAACAAGGTGAAAGAATAAAAATATGAACATTGAAGTTATTGAGGTTGCTTGGCAACCTCTGTGGTTGGCATGTCAATAGCGAGGTATTTTAACATTGCGGTTATAGTGACAGCCCTGATATACAGTGTATATCAACCGTATGTACACATGCTCATAAACAAGCAAACATTTGCATTTGTTTTGTTCCTGAGACTACCTCTTCCAACCATTCCAAAGCTTGGGAAATGTTCTGTTCTGTAGAACATCCATCCATCCATCCATCTTCTTCTGCTTAATCCTTTCCGGGTCACGGGGGGTGGGGGGCTGGAGCCTATCTCAGCATCTTTGGCCGAGAGGCAGGGTACACCCTGGACAGATCGCCAGTCCATCACAGGGCCAACACAGTGAGACAGACAACCATTCACTCTCACATCCATATCGAAGGACAATTTAGAATCCCCAGTTTGATGCCAATTAACCTAACTTGCATCTTTTTGGCATGTGGGAGGAAACCGGAGAAATCCTGAAGTAAACCCATGCAGACACAGGGAGAACATGCAAACTCCACTCAGATCACTGTTGGTTGGGGGCTGGGATCGAACCCGGTTTCCCCTGGCCAAGGGTGAGTTGCTGTGCTGCCGCAGTACTAACCACTCCGTCACTGTGCTGCCCTTCTGTAGAACGGAAGGGAGCAATTACATTTTTCAAATATTCAAGACTTGAGGGAGCAAACCTCAGTCAGCATGGAATTGACACTACAGTGCAGGCCTACCCTTCGTGTTCCTACCAGGAACGGAAAAGTTAAGACATGCTGCTTTATCATTAGCCTGTCCTGGATAGTCCTTTGCTAATCCTCCAGGATGGAGTGGAAACTAACTTTGGATTTTGTGTGGTTCAGAAGACAGAAAGGAAGCAATAGGGCTGTTTTATCCCCACACTGGAATATGACAGCCTTGACAGTTCAACTATCTGTCAATGGACCACAGTTGTGTTTTTTTTTTTTTCAGTTGTGTTTAAAACAGTAAAAACAATATACAAGAGCACTCTGTGGCGAGTGCAGTTTCCCCCGCCTCCATTTTCTTTGAAGATCCCAATACTTACTGATGGAAAGCAGTTTTCAACTTTTCAAAATAATTACTGTGGCAGAACCAGATTATGATAAGCCCATCATCCACGAATATACAACAAAGTATACAACCCATAGTTGTAGGGCAAGACAGTTTACCCACCTTCCCTCCAGTGTCCGTGACACTGGGCATGAATGTATATACAGTAAATGTTCTGTAGTGGTCAGAGAGGCTGTTGGCGCGGATTGGCAGCCACGTTTCCGTCAGTCTGCCCTAGTGCAGCTGTGGCCACAGTAGTAGCTTACCACTATCATTGTCTGTAGAGTGAGTGAATAATGTAGCCATGGTAAAAGCATCTTTGAGTGTCTATGAAAAAGCACTATATTAATCTGATGCATCATTATTATTACTCGTGCATTGCCCGTAGAAAGCAAATATTCTTGTCTGAAAACAGGTATCCCAATTAGGCTTTACAGGCCCAAATGTAGGCTGAAAGTGGAATACAAAGAGGTGTAGCCTATACAGCCATGGACAAAATTGTTGGTACCCCTCTGTTAATGAAAGAAAAACCCACAATGGTCACAGAAATAACTTGAATCTGACAGAAGTGGTAATAAATAAAAATTCTATGAAAATTAACCAGTGAAAATCAGACAATGCTTTTGAATTGTGGTTCAACAGAATTACTTTAAAAAACAAACTCATGAAACAGGCCTGGACAAAAATGATGGTACCCCTAGAAAAGATTGAAAATAATGTGACCATAGGGACATGTTCAACCAAGATGTGTCCTTTAACATCACAGGTGTCTACAAACTTGTAATCAGTCAGTCGGCCTATTTAAAGGGTGACAAGTAGTCACTGTGCTGTTTGGTGACATGGTGTGTACC
Source organism: Pholidichthys leucotaenia (assembly GCA_020510985.1). Lineage (NCBI taxonomy): Eukaryota > Metazoa > Chordata > Actinopteri > Cichliformes > Pholidichthyidae > Pholidichthys > Pholidichthys leucotaenia. The sequence continues at coordinate 258,922,181 of CM035838.1, forward strand.
ACACTAAACATGGACCAGAGGAAGCAAAGGAGGGAGTTGTCTCAGGAGATTAGAAAGATAAATTATAGACAAGCATGTTAAAGGTAAAGGCTATAAGACCATCTCCAAGCAGTTTGATGTTCCTGTGACTACAGTTGCACATATTATTCAGAAATTTAAGATCCACGGGACTGTAGCTAACCTCCCTGGACGTGGCCGCAGGAGGAGACGGATAATACGAATGGTAACAAAAGAGCCCAGAACCACGTCTAAACACATTCATGGTGAACTCCAAGGTCAAGGTACATCAGTGTCAGGTCGCACCATCTGTCGTTGTTTGAGCCAAAGTGGACTTTATGGGAGACGACCAAGGAGGACACCACTGTTGAAAACAAATCATAAAAAAGCCAGACTGGAATTTGCCAAACTGCATGTTGACAAGCCACAAAGCTTCTGGGAGAACGTCCTATGGACAGACGAGACAAAACTGGAACTTTTTGGCGAGCTCTATGCTCACAGATGCAAAAATGAAGCATACTAGGAAAAGAACACTGTCCCTACTGTGAAACATGGAGGAGGTTCTGTTATGTTCTGGGGCTGCTTTGCTGCATCTGGCACAGGGTGTCTTGAATCTGTGCAGGGTACAATGAAATCTCAAGACTATCAAGGTATTCTAGAGAGAAATGTGCTGCCCAGTGTCAGACAGCTTGGTCTCAGCCGCAGGTCATGGGTCTTGCAACAGGATAATGACCTAAAACACACAGCTAAAAACACCCAAGAATGGCTAAGAGCGAAACACTGGACTATTCTAAAGTGGCCTTCTATGAGCCCTGATCGAAATGCTATTGAACATCTGTGGAAGGAGCTGAAACATGCCGTCTGGATAGGGCACCCTTCAAACCTGAGACAACTGGAGCAGTTTGCTCATGAGGAGTGGGCCAAAATACCTGCTGAGAGGTGCAGAAGTCTCATTGACAGTTACAGAAATCATTTGATTGCAGTGATTGCCTCAAAAGGTTGTGCAACAAAATATTAAGTTAAGAGTACCATCATTTTTGTCCAGGCCTGTTTCATGAGTTTATTTTTTAAAATAATTCTGTTGAACCACAATTCAAAAGCATTGTCTGATTTTCATTGGTTAATTTTCATATAATTTTTGTTTATTACCGCTTTTGTCAGATTCAAGTTATTTCTGTGACCATTGTGGGTTTTTCTTTCATTAACAGAGGGGTCCCAACAATTTTGTCCACGTGTGTATGTAAGCAATCACATGCTAGACTTTGACAAATGTAAAAGGGACTAAACGGCACTAAGATTTATTTGATTGTGTGAATATTAATTACAGAATACCTAATTATTGAAAATGAATGGGACATTCAATATTAGCAACTGTTTCAGTTCCCTTGTTTATTTGTTTGTCAGATCACTTATTTGTGTGATATTTTATCACTTATATTCATAATAGTATATCTTTCACTTTGGGGAATGGGAGTTGTTCAGTCATCATTATAATTATTTTAGTTTATGTCACTGTTCAGTGATGTAGTTCAGTGTAATATTGAATTTCTTCTGTGTGTCATCAGTAAACTCATGCAGTACTATAACAGGACACGTTTACAAATATTTGAGACCCATTTTAGTGCATCAGTTTATATTTTAGCAATATTTTGTTCTTAAAAAGTCTTTAAAACTGTGATCAACCAAATTAACTACAAAACACCCAACATTATTGTACACAGCAGAAGGCCCTGTTTGACTGCAACTGTTGCATCAGTGTTGCCCATTTGTTAGTAAATATTTAACTAAAAATGATTAATTTTGTTATTCAGGTGTTTTTGTGTCCTGCGTTTGGTCGTTAAGTCATTCCAGCCATTCCGTTCTACAGTCATGGTGGTATTATTATTAAGTTTTTAATTTTTAGATACTTGCGCTGGAGGGGGACTTGTGGTCCTGCAAAGGACAGTGGTACCACATGGGTGAAGCAGTAGTCGGGACTCCCGTCTACCACTGACTGGGCAGGCTGGGCGTGTCTCCCCACGAAGGACCATGGTCCGCCCGGTTGGTTCGCTGCTTCTCCCGGCATGTCCTGTGTCGGATACACTGGCGTTCTTTGTCAGACCTGGGTCCCAGCTGACGCTCCGCCCAGTCTGCTCACGCACCTCGTGTTCTTGTCATATGCTGAATTATCCTTTAGACCTACACAATCACGGCAGCTTTATGGTATAATTTTTTAAGTATTAAATCTTCAGTATTATCTTTTTCTAGTCAAATTTGTCACTCTTGGCTTCCTTGTTTTGCTCACGGAGCGCTGTGGTGACTGGTCATGATGCTGCGCATTATTCAATCAGTGTGGAGTCAATCCGAAACCCCGCCCACACTTCTAGAAGTCAGAGCATGAGAACACAGAGTGGTGGTTAAATTTTTATTGATAAAAATTACATATTTTTACTGAGCAACTCCATACTCAGGGATGCACACCCTTGTAACCTCAGCAAAGCACTTATAAAATCTGAGGTTAGTCCAACAAATGGTTTGAGAGATATGTGAGGAACACCCACAGACAGACAAACCAATAGACAGACACACACACATGCACACAGAGATCTGTTGCATTTATAGGTAGATTTGTTGTTGAGATATAGTTTATAAACCATTTTGATGTTGACCTTTGACCTTGTGATCCCAAAACCATAGTCGCACTTCAGAGTCACAGGGTGAACATGTGTACCAAGTTTGGTGACCCTAACTTTACTCGTTGTACAGTAATAAGGCATAAGGAGTGCTAACCCTGACCTTTTGACCCAAAACCCACAGTCAGAGATCAGGATTCCAAGGTGAACCTGTGTACCAGATTTGGTGACCCTAGCTTTATGTGTTGTACAGTAATAAGGCATAAGGAAAGTTAGCCTTGACCTTTGACCTTTTGACCCCAAACCCATAGTCAGAGGTCAGGATCCCAAGGTAAACCTGTATACCAGGTTTGGTGGCCCTAGCTTTACTTGTTTTATAGTAATAGTAAATGTAGCATTTACCATTTACCATAGTGCAACTGCAATGTTAACCTTGAACTTTGACCCCTTGACCCCAAACCCATAGTTAGGTGAGGGTGTAAGTCGTCCAAGATGTGTATTAGATACAACTCCTATATCGATTTGAAAAGCCTACATCATTTCTTTCAGTAGTTATTGTGTTTAAAAGATTTAGAGAAAAATGTGACTTCTGACCTTTGACCTCAAGGTCATCCGATGAGAATGAAATTGTAATATGCACATCATCAGAGTATCTCAAACCATGGTACCAAGTTTCAAAACAATTGGACCAAAACTGTAGGAGTTGATTTGACAAGACAGTTACTATTTAAGAAGTGAGGTGAAACAGGAGGTCATAGGTCAGGGGTTGCAATTCCCGCAACCATCATCAGATCAGAACCAAATTGCAATATGTGCATCCTCAGTGTATACCAAATCATGGTACCAAGTTTCAAGACAGTCGAACCAAAGCTGTAGGAGGAGTTGATTTCAAAACCATAGTAACCATAGTAACCATTCAAAACCATAGTTGATTCTCAAAACCATCTCTGGGCTCCAGAACACCTCCTCCCAGGCCACGGGGGGCAGGGAGTGGGCGAACAATCTGAACCTGTTTTTTAATAGGTTTGACCAACCGCCCTCCCCCCCGCCTGCACACCAACCACTGCCACCTCTAAAGTCATCGAGACCTGCTGTCCACACCCCACTACACCCCCCCCCCCCCATTCCCAGCACACAGCCCCCCAACCTGACCCTCACTAAGACCCAGGTGAGGACGGAGCTGAGGAAGATCAAGGCGAGGAAGGCCTCGGGACCGGACGGCATCAGAGCGAAGCTCCTCAAGTCCTGCGCAGACCAGCTGAGTGGGATTGTGGAGCACATCTTCAACCTGAGCCTGAAGCTGGGGAGGGTGCCACAGTTGTGGAAAACATCTTGTGTGGTACCCGTACCAAAGACTTCCCACCCCAGAGACCTGAACAGCTACAGACCAGTGGCCCTGATGTCTCACATGATGAAGACCCGGGAGAGACTGCTCCTTACTCACCTCCGCCCCCTGGTGGGACCAGCGATGGATCCACTCCAGTTCGCCTACCAGCATGGCATCGGGGTGGAGGATGCAGTGATCTTCCTCCTTCACCGTTCCCTGTCCCACCTGGAGAAGCCTGGGAACACGGTGAGGATCATGTTCTTTGACTTCTCCAGTGCTTTCAACACCATCCAACCGATGATCCTGAGGGACAAGCTGCTGTGCGCAGGGGTGGACCAGCACCTGTCATCATGGATCCTGGACTACCTCACAAACTGGCCACAGTTTGTGAGAATCCGGGATTGTGTGTCCGACACGATCATCAGCAGCACGGGAGCTCTCCAGGGAACGGTTTTGGCTCCCTTCCTGTTCACCCTTTATACTGCGAACTTCTCACACAACACACTGCCATCTACAGAAGTTCTCTGACGACTCTGCGATCGTCGGCCTCATCTCCAACGGTGATGAAGCTGAGTACAGAGGACTTATCCAGGACTTCTTGGACTGGTGCCATCGGAACTGCCTCCAGATCAACGCGAGGAAAACTAAGGAGGTGGTGGTGGACTGCCACAGGCAAGGACAACCCCTCACAGCACCGGTAAACATCCAGGGAACAGACATTGAGTTGGTGACATCCTACAAGTACCTGAGTGTTCATCTGAACAATAAACTAGACTGGTCACACAATACCGACGCACTCTACAAGAAGGGACAACGCAGGCTGTTCCTACTGAGGAGGCCCAGGTCTTTTGGTGTACAAGGGGTGGTCCTGAAGACATTCTATGACACAGTGGTGGCATCAGCCATCACTTTTGGAGTGGTCTGCTGGGGCAGTGGCATTACAGCAGCTGATAGGAAGAGACTGAAACAAACTGATCAAGAAAGCTAGCTCTGTCCTGGGGCAGCGCCTTGACCCAGTGGAGGAGATAGGAGAGAGAAGGGTGGTGGCTAAACTGTCATCTCTGCTGGAGTCCGAGTCCCACCCTATGCAGGACATACTGAATGCACTGAGGAGTTCATTTAGCAGTAGGCTACATCATCCTAGGTGCGCGACCGAGAGGTTTTGCAGGTCCTTCCTACCTACGGCTGTCAGACTTTATAACCTAAGCAGGGCTGCTCTCAGAGATAGCAAAAAAACGTGACGACCTAATAGTATTGAATGCAAAAGACGCAACAGACTTACACAAATGGTCCCCTCCGGTATACAACTAGGACAATATCAGTCACTACGGAGGGTGACAATATGTATGAGTACATACTGTATTCATTCTATGTAGGATAACTAAGTAGACGGTTATGCTGTTTATTGCATCTAGCTACAATGCTCCGCACTGTGTATATACTGTATATATTTAATAAACTAGTGTAGGTCCTTCCTACCAACGGCTGTCAGACTGTACAACCTAAGCAGGGCTGCTCGCAGAGATAGCAAAAAGACGTAACAAACTAATAGTTTTTTTTTAATGCAAAAGATGCAATAGACTTACACAATGGTCCTCTCCGGCATACAACTAGGAACATACCGGTCGCTATGGAGGGTGAGAATATGTATGGGCACATAATCATACCATGTAGGATAACTAAATAGACGGTTATGCTGTTTCATCCCACCTAGCAACAATGCTCTGCACTGTGTGTGTTTATATATTTACATATTTATTCCATCTAGCTACAATGCTCTGCACTGGGTGTGTTTATATTTATATATCTATATATTTATTCCATCTAGCTACAATGCTCCGCACTGTGTTTTTATATATCTACATATTATTCCATCTAGCTACATTGCTCCGCACTGTGTGTGTTTATATACTTGCATATTTATTCCACCTAGCTGCAATGCTCCGTACTGTGGGTGTTTATATATTTACATATTTATTCCATCTAGCTACAATGCTCTGCACTGTGTGTTCATATATTCATATATTTATTCCATCCAGCTACAATGCTCTGCACTGTGTGTCTGTGTGTGTGTGTGTGTATATATATATTTTATAGTCATATGTACATATGTATATTAGCTGCTCTTGCTTGCTTGTTTTTTTTCTTGCCTTCTGATTGTTGCTCTGAGTGTTGCTATCCCTGTGCTGTTGCAATCCTGGAATTTCCCCGTTGTGGGACTAATAAAGGCTTATCTTATCTTATCTTATCTTATTTATATATTTATGTGTACATATGTATATTCACTGCTCTTATTTTCTTATCTTCTAAATTATTGCTCTGAGTGTTGCTATCCCTGTGCTGTTGCAATCCTGGAATTTCCCCATTGTGGGACTAATAAAGGCTTATCTTATCTTCACAAAAGTGGGACGGATGGACCCATAACATAAACCTGCTTCGGTCTTCACCCAAAGGGCTCTTTGACCCCTTTGGACTTCAACCGGCGGGGAATAAAAAGGCGTAAACAGAGTATGAAACAATGGTGTTGTGGCCTTTGATGTGGTAACACTTCTGACAGTTTTGTCAAACTAGTGAAAACAAACTTATAAACCTAACCATGCACCTTACATTCAAAGAAATATGCTTTTCAACACAAAATGGTGGAAAATGTTTAGGAACATTCTGATTGAACGTGGCCCAGTTATGTGCTGGTGCTGTTGGAGGGCCTTATTACTGAGAGAAGATTGCTTGCTTTAATGTCCTTCTCACAGTGGTTAAACCTGTAGGAACTGAGAGATTATCCTGTGTCGGGATTTTAAAAATATGAAGAGAGTATACATCCAGTCTTGCCAAAAAAGTTGAACTTGGAGTCCCTTGCCTGAATCACTGAACGCGATCATAGCACTTTTTGACTACCGTACTATATATCATCAAACCCCAAATATTGTTCTGTAGCATACATGGAAACTGTCAGTAAACATGACAAATGCATTGCATTTAATATAAAAAAATCTTGCTTTATTTGTATTTTTAACACACTTTACAGTACCGAACAGTGAAATAAAAGAAAAATATACTGATATACTATAATATTGTTTTATATATAGATGTTTGCTTATTAAATGCATTTATTCGCAAAATGACACCTCAGCTCTGTCAAGAGGAAAAAACTTTCATAAAAATAATATAATAAAAAATAACTCGACACATTTTACACATTACAGCAAGATCATTTACAAATATTACAATCATTTCATGTTTTTTTTCCCTTGAATAATCTTTCCTACTCATGAACAAGCACATGAATTAAAGCCCAGAGAAGTATACTCAGAGGGAATCAGTCTGCGACAACATAACCTGATAGCAACCCCATAGAAACCATCTAAGTAGGCCACTACGGGACAGACATTAATGCCATCAGGCTAGATAGTGAATAAAGTTACTAAGAAACAAGAGGTGGCGATAGTGCTAGAAATAGCCAAGTAGATGAGGGCAGATTTACGTTTTTTTTTTGTTTGCATCCTATGTGACTACATCAGCTTCCATTTGACTTTATCAGCCAAACAAGTTGCATATCACATAGACATTTAATAAAAGAAAATTGATTTGCTTTGATAATTAAAGAAAACTAAAAGGTCTGACATACTACTGCACAATGAGGGATTGTGATTTGGCCCAGCAGGATATGATCAGTGAGTGACCGCCTGTGACCAAACCACCACTACCTGAAACACACTATCCACCCCGAAACCTGATGAAATAAAGTGCTGGTACAAATATATTTGATTTGAACAATAAACATGAATAGGCGAGGGGAAACATGATCAAAGAATGAGAGGGTGAGAATGTGGCCTGAAGTGGTTCACTTAACAAATTTAAGTGGCTATTTGTCATTATGACTCAGATAGATTTTTCATTTACAATCCAATATTACATTATATACAAGCGTGGTAATGCTTATAGCTATATCATAGACACATGATTGAGTTTCCAGACTATCCACCAGAATGATATAAAAATAAACTGTACACAAACTGCTCAAAGAAAACACTTCGCGTGGTTTCCTTTTCATCATTTAAAAAGAATGGCAGCAATCAATTTAATAATTTCCTTGATAAGAAACAATTGCTACAGTATTGTGTTTGTATGGCAATTAAATATCAGTGTTTTTATAGCTTATGAGAGAACAAGAAGCCACAAAAACAAAGCGACGTGTCAGAAGTTAAAAAAAAAAAAAAAAAAAGGCCGACGCTTATGAGAGTCTTTTATTTGAGCGACAATCCCGGATTCCCCGCCCTGCGCAGGTCGAACACGCAGGCTTCTGCCAGGCTGAGGTGTCTTCAGATAAAGCTCAGTTACTGACCCGCAGAAACTTGCTCTTACCTTGTGTTTTATTATTTTAATACCCTGTGTAAAAACAAAACACCCAGACGTTGACCTATTCAAGCTGTGCCGATCGAATCCCGAACGCCATTCAGCAAGAGGCGGTGTTGCCAGTGAGCGGACAGCGACACGTGACGCAGCGTCTTTAACGCCCCGCTCAAATAGCTTAAATGCAACGCCATTGCTCACAGACCACACAGTGCACACTTCCCATTGCCATCCCAATAAAAAATTAAAAAAAACAAAAACTGGCACATTCTTTATGTTGATCTGAGCGTAGCAACGACAACAACTAAACAATTGGCAGCAATGTTTACCCTTTCCCCGTCAAAATGCAATGCTGGGTACATTGTGTATAGACACACCGATACTCACAGAAATAAGCATACAGACATGATATAAACATATTAGGATATCTATTATATATCTTATAAATCTATATACTGGCAGGCATGTCTCCTGCATCAGACATTAAGGCAGAAAAGCGTCAAACATAACAAGGATGATTAGGAACTGGCAGACCTCCTTTTTCTTATTTTTGGCCGAGTCACGCTTCATTCCCCTGACTTTCTGCCTCCCTGATTTTCTTACTCATCTGTCCTCCTTCAGCTTGCTTCACCTCTACTTCTACTTTGGTGAGATTTGTTGTGTATGAGGAGTGCGGGTGGAGATTTTGTTCCGCTGATGAAATTGTGTGTTCCCTTCAATGTATTCCGTTAAATATAAAGTAGGCAAAAAACGTATGCTTCAAAGCATCACATGGCTTATTGTCAGAAAGTTAAAAAAAAAGAAGAAACTCTTCCTAATAATAAAAAAAAAGAATCATAAGCTGGAAAGAGTCTGTGGAGGTGGTGGTGATTGCTCTGCATCTGAAGTTCTGAGTTATTATTTCACCAGAAGAGCAACAAAAGGAAGACTTAAACAGCTGAAACCATATCACCACAGGAAAAACTGTACGTGGGAGATACGCACTACGACACCATGAAACAGCAAAGAGAGATCTTCAACAAGGGACGATCAAAAAACGATAAGGAAAAATAGATTAGACACTCTTGTCCCACAATGCATTGCTTCACGACAGCTCCGCACAGGAAGCTGGTGTTTCAGAAAGGCACAGAGCCATCTTGCACCTGTAGCACTCTTCTTATAACGGGAAAAGGGGTCTGAGACCTGATGGCCCCTTCATTGCAGCATCCTCCTCCTCATTCCACGTCTTCCCCTCTCCTCCTGCTGATTTTCTCCCCCCACTCCCCCGACAGAAATAGAAAAAAAAGGTCAGACGTGTAGCTTTTCTGAGGAGAACAGTTCCTATTTAGATTCTAACAAAATGAATTACTAATACTGGCTGGACACTAGGTAATACTCCATTAGGTGATGGCTTTTTCCAAAGAGATTTATTTATGGATCAGTGTCCCTTGTGTAAATGCACACATACAAACATACAGCCAAGTGGTGTGTGGGTGTGTGTGTGTGTGTGTGTGTGTGTGTGTGCGTTCAAAAAAAAAAAAAAAAAAAGACCAGAAACATGTGGACTGCAATTATCCTGCATGACTGCCGCATGCTCTCACGCACGTTGCATTGGTGCGTTCGACATGACTTACTCCTACTCTTTGCTTTAAGTGGGGGTGTGTTCATGTGTGTGCATTCCAGTCCCAGAGTGCTACGCTGTCCCCAGTTGCCCGTCAACAATGCTGTCACTCTAAAGTTCACTGTGGAATCAGTCGAAGGACTCGTCGCCGCTCCAAATCTACAGTTGCTGTGTAATTAACTTTTCTTTAAGCTTTTTTTTTTGTTTGTTTTATTCCCTTTTTGAAAAATAGATTTAAAGGTGTGTATTGTCATTGCAGTTCTTATTTGTTCTTGATTTGGCCATTGAAACAATAAATAACATAACATGTGCAAGTGAGGAGGCCGACACATGAGCAGAACTCATGTATCTTCAGCTTGTGAAGAAGAGTCCTCCTCTTCCTCTACAGGACTTGTGTCGGGAAGTCTTTCCTTTTCAGGCCCCCCACCCATCTCAGGTTTCAGCTCCTCCTCCAAATCCTCTTCCTCCATTGCCACCTCATCTTCTTCTTCTATTATGTCCTCATTTTCCTCCTCTGTCACGAAGTATTCCACCTCTGCCATGAAGTCTTCGTTGTTTTTTGCTTCTTCCTCCTCCTCGTGATTGCAGTCCTGCTCCACGTGGTTTGCCGTAGACGTGTTGGCTTCCTCTTCGTCCCTCTGAGAACCCTCCTCGAGGGTGAGCTCAAACTGAAACTTGTCTATGCAGGCCATAAGCTCCTTGTCCTGTTCCAAGGGAGGTGGTGAGGGGCTCTGCGGGATAATACTCTGGTACCAGTCCCTGTTGTCCTCCAGTGCGTCCAGGATGTCCTGGGCATCAGGGTGCACAAGGTCCCCCCATGTCTCCCACAGCGGGTGGACAATGTAATCAATAAATCCAACCTAAGAAGAAAAAAGTATATTACTGACAGGAAATATCTAACACAGTGGTGTCATTTCACTCCCTGCAAATCAGCATTAAAAATGTAGGAAGAACACTGCTGTGATCAGAGGTGACAAATCGGCGCGTGCACTGTAGCTACCACCTCGCCTACGGCGTTAACAGCTACCCCGATGTGTAGAATCACATCCATCCATGTGTGCACTTCACTGCTGTTCATTTACCTGACTTTTTTCCACAGATGCGGTGTGTTTATCACACATGGGGCTGATTTCCATCCCTCGCTCTCTCTCCTTGTCTCCCTGCCTGAAGAACTCCTCCATAATTCTCTCCGTCCATTGTCGATACACCGCCAGAGGCTTCGTGGGATTGCTCAGGTCGGCACAGTGCACCATGTTCCTCAACACCTGCACAACACAAAGTCATGTCACACTGTGGCATATGTTTGCTAGAAATAAAACACTGTCCACAAAACTGAGTTCTGACACTCACAGAATCAAACTAAGTTTTTTGTACTTTATATTTTCCAGAATTCAGTCATTTGCTTTCTTAATAAGTTAACCTTTTCTCCAAAGAACCACCTGTCTTACATAATATTTTTTGACTCTAGAAAAGTTACTCTACTCAGCTACTCTACTCAAATCACTTTGCATGATTCAAGGATTTATTCTGAGTGTTGCTGGTGCCCCTCAGTTTCCACCTGTGTTAGAATCAAGCCATTTTAGTGCCTGCCCTTTCAATTATATACAGTATGTAGACTCTGAGTGATCATTCAGATCCAATAAAAATGTCTGTAAAATGAAGATTTAGGGAAGACTAAATATAAGATATCTGCTTACAGGGATTACTTGAACCTACATATTCTCAGCTAGTCATTTAGAATTTTGGCTATTTATAATAGGAGCATTCTTGATTTAAACAGGAAACTGTACATACTGTACATAATGTGTTATGACAAAATACAAATACACAAAAGGCCTATCTTGACTTCTTTAATGTTACTCCACATAAGTAGATGCTAGAAACACCACTCGCCATAACACTGCAACCATCTATCTGTTCTTCTGTCTCAACAACAACATTCATAGTAAGTATGCCTGAAGTACAAAATATTCCACAGTGACATCCATAACAGACATCATCGCTGCCAGGTAGGCACTTCACGAATGACTATAAAAAAGTGCTTTTTTATTACCAAGGTGTCATACAAGAAACATCTCATGATGAGTAAAAGCCAAGAGCTCTCACAAGACCTTCACAATCTTACTGGTCCAAAACACATTGATCGATTTGGTTAGACGTAAAAGAAAACATCTGAACCATCCAGTATGCACCACTGGGGACATGATCCGCAAGTGGAAGGAACATCACTCCTAAGGTGCCTTCACACCAAATGTGAATGGGCGGTGCAAATGCATACAAAGTCAATAGAAAGAGGCAAGCACACGCGAAATCGTGCATTCGTGCGTTCACATCCGAGGGGTAGTGCTAGCTTTGAGATTCTTCCATCATCGGAGTAAAAGTATCAACAATGGAGAGTAAACTTGTTTGAAAATGAGACTGACACTCAGACACAGAAGGACCAGGAGCTCTTCAGCTGAATCTGGATGTCAGAGTTATTTACCCAGGGATTCCTGCCACAGATGTGCTAACAAGGCTAGCAAGCTAGCAAAGTAAACACCCATCATCTTGTGAAGTTTTGGAGGCAGGGACAACTTTTATTGTACTGTATATTTATGTTATTTTGGGAATTTTCACAGCAGGTTGAACACTGGTGCAGAAGTTATGAAGGCAACTTTGCCTGTCTGCATCTCACTCAGACGGTGAATCCATGTCTATTCGTGAGTTTACATTGAGTTATAATGTAATCGTGCTGCGTGAAACATTCGCCCATTCGCGTTTGGTGTGAAGGCACCTATAGGGATGGGAATTGAGCACCTGCTCCTGTTGGGAATTGGTTCTAAATTTTTCAAGCCCCTGGAATTGTACGTCGCTGATGTTATCAATTTCCCTTATCGATGCTGCGGGTTAAACATGTTTTTTTTTTAAATGACATGCCTCATGACGTCACATGCTGCCGTTACCAAGCAGGGCCATGATGCTGTCGATACCGCAGGATAATGGAAGAGGCATATGTAAACACTAGCAGCATGGCGTATGATAAACATGAGTTTGAACATCTCTTGACGCAGCAGCATGGGATAAAATGAAAGACTGCAATGTGTTCGACAGTCTACAAAGTGCGCCATCACCTGATTTCCAAACAGCAGCACCTCCATTAGTGGCGGTAATATTAGCTTATTATTATGAGTAGAATATTAGTGCAATGCTAGCAGCCCTGCAGGCTAAGTTTAATCTGTTTTTTTTTTTTAAACTCACAAAACCCAATTAAAAACATCTGATATTTAAATATGATCTTATTCTTTTTAGACAATGACAGCAGCAGGTAGCTCTAAAGTTTTACCCACCTGCTTGTTCTCCGCTCTTTTCCAGGGTAACCCACTAACGCTAGCTGCACACGGAGCTATAATTAAGTTTGTAGTGCAAGGCTTGCATCCATTCATGACTGTAGAGCAGCTGGAGTTTGGGTAGGTGGTATGTGTAATGTAGAAAGAGTAATGTCTTGAAGTTTTACCAGTATGTTAATATACAATTATTTTATACATGTGTGGGTGTATATACACTGTGCATATGTACTATTTATATATAAAAACATGCAATAATTACACCCAAGTACAACATGTATATTTTTGTGATTGCTAAAATAACATAATTGTGCAGTTGTTTCTAATCACTTCAGTATTCCATTTACATTGCTTTTATTTATATTGCTTTTCAGCATTGAAACATAACAAATGCTACAAGGCATTAATTCCCATTTTTACATGTTTACAGTCTTTTAGGTTTGATTTTATTATACAGCAGGGAAAATAAGTATTAAACACATCAATATTTTTCTCATTAAACATATTTCTGATGGAGCCATTGACCTGAGATTTTCACCAGATATCAGTAACAACCCAAGTAATCCATACATACAAAGAAATCAAGAAAAACAGCCCCAAAGCATGATGCTGCCACCACCATGCTTTACTGTAGGTATGGTGTTCTTTTGGTAATGAGCAGTGTTGTGTTTGTGCCAAATATACCTTTAGGAATTATGGCCAAAAAGTTCAACCTTGGTTTCATGGGACCATAACACATTTTCCCACATGCGTTTGGGTGATTTCAAATGTGTTTTTGCAAAATGTATGAATCTGAATGAATGAATTTCCTTTATTGTCATTGTATAAAAAATATACAGCGAAATTTGTCAGCTCCACAAACATACCGCTCAACCAACCATACAAAAAAACACACAATCAATAAAAACAATATATATAAACATAGATAATATAAGACACACAGTAGGACTAAAAGTAGGTAATAAAATTTAAAAAAAAATGAGTAAGGACTTGACATGGGACATTCCACCACATGCCGATTCTTTCACAATTAATCAACTATGGAAGAGATGTGAGAGAGGGAAAGTTCAAAGTTATTATTTAATTCACATAGGGCTGTATAAGAGAAAGTGTTCCTCAATCTAGAGGTGTGGCATTTCAAGGCCCTGTAGCGCCTTCCAGAAGGCAGTAAGACAAACAGATGATGAAACGGATGACTGGTGTCTCCAACAATCCTGTGGGCTCTGCTATAACAGCAGAACCTGTAGATATTTTCCAGGGAGGGCAGGGGAGCGCTGACGATCTCTTGTGCAGTGTGAACTACCCTAAAATGTAGCCGGGGTTGGATGTTTTTCTTCGTAAAATAAGGCTTCCGTTTTGCCACCCTAGACGGGAGATTGTTATCACATGTACTAAACAGCCAGTACTTGCCAGAAATTCCTGTAGCTCCTTTAAAGGCCAAATGTCACGTAACAGGGTACTTTAAATATCTTGAAACTAGATATAAAAGGGAACCGATCCGTTCGGGTCTTGGTGCATATGCTTCAGTAACAACGGAATATTCGTTAATTTAAAACTGCCGCGCTTGGCCTGACACGGCCCCTGGAATCGCCTGGGGAAGAAGGCGGAAGTGACGAAATCGATTGTACCCTAGTTTGATGCTTGGGGTATTTCAATTGATTGTTTATATGGAGACTGGAAGGTTGAAGTGAGCAACAAGAAAGAAAAAATTGGATATTTCACCCATACCTTAAAACGGGACTATCAGGGACAGCTGGGTAATAAGGGACACTTCTCTGGGAAATGTTTTCATACCTGTCAAGTGAGACGTTTTCGCCGTACTTCAACACCGTAAAAAGCGGCTATAAGGGACGGCGGAGCAACAAGGGACACCTCTCTGGGAAATGCCCCAAATGCAACTCGTGTTGTTATTGTCAAATATTTTAAGGATTCATGGATATTTGACAATAACAACACAACTCAGCGTCCGGCGCAAAATAAAAAAAAAAAGCAGAATTCTGTATTTGTCAGGCGATCTCTCTCTGTTCCGCAACCGCTGCACAGCTGAATGTGTTAAACCATTGTCCTAATGACTTCTCATTGTAGTGAGAATAGCTCACGCTGAGCGATCAGCCCGCCCCAACAATCTGACTAATGATTGACTCCACACTTCTCATTGTAGTGATAATAGCTCAGGCTGAGCCATCTGCCAGCACCAGCTGTGGGGGATCACACACAGGACGTGCTCCGCAACACACTCAATTTTTTTTCCCGTATATTTTTCTTTTGGCCGTCCAGAAATGGCAATACGCCCGTTTTTGCTAAAATTGCATTTTCCCCGTATTTTCCTTAAAATATTTGACAATAACAACACGAACTACATTTAAAACATTTCCCAGAAAAGTGTCCGCCACCACTCTGCCGTCCCCCACAGCCACGCTTGGCACCAAAATACGGCAAAAACGTCTCACTTGACAGGTATGCGCCTCCATTTTCATATTGATCTGGTCAATTTCTTGACAGCAGCGGCTCTCCTCCACTGTAATAATAATGGCTTCCGAAAAATCAATATTTATGGGGCGCCCTCGACAGACCCCCTTCGGCTTCGCAATTCTGGAGGCGATTAATGTCCAGTTCAATGACATTTTCCACTGGTTCTGCTCTCTGGTCATCGTTGGAACTGTTGTCATCAGACAAAGCATCTGATTCTGTCTCGGACGGCTCGAACCTGTAAGGTTCAATGCCTCTGTCACTGTCTGAACCACTGACAAAAAAAAAAGGCAAAAAAAAAAAGACAAAACTAAACTAATTTGTTCACAATCGCTGTCACTTTCCGTCATGATTGTCCAATGTTGATAAGTGTGAATGTGGATAGGCAGGGCAGCCAGGGTACAACTGGTGATGTCAAAAACATGGGCGTGGTCTGGACTGGCTGTCACAAGCCAGCAAGCAAGGTGGGGCCTTCACCTGGTGTATTTTGTGCAATTATGTAAATACAGGTGGGTGATATGGTCTCCGGTATGAATATTTGGTTTAAGCTATGTGTATTTTATCTAAATTCGTTGTCATTTAGAAAAAAAAATTACGTGACATTTGGCCTTTAATGTTGCTGTCGGCCTCTTAGCAGCCTCCCTGACCAGTTTTTTTTCCCCTTTTTGGTAATGTCACTGTTGTGCCATATTTTCTCCACTTGATGAAGACTGTCTTCACTGTGTTCCATGATATATTTAATGCCTTGAAAATTCTTATGTACCCTTCTCCTAACTGATACCTTTGAACAATGAGATCCCTCTGATGCTTTGGAAGCTCTCTGCGGACCATGGCTTGTGCTGTAAGATGTGACTACAAAAATGTCAGGAAAAGCCTACTAGAACAGCTGAACTTTATTTGGGGTAAATCAGTGGAACTTTAAATGGTGGCAGGTGTGTGCTGACTCCCATTTAACATGAGTTTGAATGTGATTGGTTCATTCTACAGACAGCCACATCCCCAGTTATAAGAGGGTGTGCATATTTATGCAACCAGTTTATTGTAAGTTTTTTATTTTTCTCCTTAAAAGATTTCAGTTTGGGGGCACTAGTGAGCCATGCTGGAGTAAAGACGTGTCCCTCAGTGCTCCCGCAGACTTTTGGACATTTTACTTTTAAAAACGAAGTTTCATTGGTAAAGCTCAATACAAACTCGTCACCTATCAGTGTCAGACTCTCCTGCCCACTTTTATTGTCATGATGGATAAACTTCAGAAGTTTAAATTTGACGCTACCGACAAACCCAATAGGCCCAACACGAGGCTGCAAGCCGAGCTGGAAAAGAATGACGAACCACAGAGCGCAGTGCCAACGTTGACCACGGACGAAGGCTTTAAAACTCAGATTCTGGCATCCTTAAGAGAAGACATCACACAAATTATACGGGAAGAATTTAAGAATGCCTTAGCTAACGATTTTGCCTCTCTCAAAGCCGAAGTCCAGGCTGTACGTTCGGAAATAGCTAGCAACGCCACCTCCGTTAGCGCACGATTTGGCACAATTGAAGCTAACATTCAAGACGTGAAAGACGGCTTGTCTACTTGGTCAGATGATATAACTGGGCTTCAGAGCTCGGTGAAAGAGCTCCAAAGTGAAGTGAAGTCACTGCGGAGCAAATGTGAGGATCTGGAGGGGAGAATGAGACGTGGAAATATCCGCATTGTCGGTGTCAATGAGCAAAACCCCTGCAATCCAAACGAGGTGGCTAAAATTATTAAACAAGCCTTATCCATGGACCGAGAAGTGAAAGTTGATCGATCTCATCGTACACCAGCACCACGGACCGCGGGAGCAGACAGACCCCGAGTGATAATCGCCAAGATGCACTATGATGGAGATGCAGCGGATATTTTGAGAAGAGCCAGGGAAAAGGCACCTTTGATGTATAACGGTAACAGGATCAGCATCTTCCCTGACTACACGGCAGGTGTTGCTAAAGCCCGGGCTGCCTTTTCAGACGCACGGAAGGCGCTACGAGGCCGACGTGATGTGCGCTTTGGTTTTTTTTACCCCGCAAGATTCCGGATCACTTTCGGGAATGAGAGTCAGGACTTTCATGATCCAACAAAGGCCATGGACTACATAAAGAACAATATCCTGCCCGAAGCTGATGATCCTTGAGGTACCATGTTTGGATTATATAGCGTGAGTCCGCAGGTTATGATTGCAGTGGGTGCGTAATCCGTTAAAATATGTTTTTTTTTTTTTTTATGGTGACGAGAATAATACTTTTTTTTTTTCCCTATCCTGTATTGTTATAGTGTATTGTGTTGAGTATTTTGAAAATTTTCATTTAATGTTGTTCCTTATCGTAATTTAGTCTGCAGGGGCCTGAGCTCCTTTAGTAAATTTGTTTTGCCGATTTAATTTCTGCTCCTTTTTTTTTTGCTGTGGACACAGCCTACCATAGCAGGTTGTGTATTTAGCTGCTAATATACAGTGGCTAGGGACTTAATCCCACCCTTTAGTATTTCGCTTGTTCGATATACATTTTGTTTTTGTGTTTCTTGCGTTCTGATCCCTTTGTTCCCCGGGGATCACATATTATTTAAAAGAGCAACAGAGTCACTATTTGTTACTTACTGGAACCATATTCTCTCAGTCATAAAGTCTTTCCACTTTGATGCAACATTCCTATGTGAAGTAATATTCCCTATGTTGTTTCTGCTGTGCTCTCGATCATGGGCCCGCCTCTGCCTCAAAACAACTTTTATGATGCCCTATACTGTAACTATCTGCACCACAGTACTTAAGTTATGAGTCCATTGACAATTATAAGTTATAATGTGAAGGGTCTAAATAGCCCCATTAAAAAGAAGAAAATATTATTACAGCTTAAACGTTTGAAGTGTCAAGTAGCACTATTACAAGAAACCCATTTGTCCGATGATGAGCACCTGAAATTAAAGAAATCCTGGGCAGATAAGGTGTATTTCTCATCTCACCGCTCAGGTAAAAGAAGAGGGGTAGCAATATTAATACATAGACAAGTTAATTTTGTTGATACATTTGTACATGCAGATGGAGAAGGTAGATTTATTCTGGTAAATGGGCTGCTTGATGGCATACCTGTCTCCCTAATTAATGTGTATGCCCCAAATGAGGACCAACCAGGCTTCATCCAATTACTATTTAACAGAATCACGGAGTATAGTGTTGGTCTTTTACTCATGGGGGGAGACTTTAATTGTGTAATGTCACAACAAGATAGACAACCTCCACCTAAAGCATCCATATCCAAGATGGGCAAGATGCTTAAATATTTGACTGCTGAAGCAGGAATGGTTGATGTATGGCGATCAAAATTTCCAAAAGAAAGAAATTTTACATTTTACTCTAACAGTCATGCATCCTATTCAAGGATTGATTATTTTTTCACTTCTAAAGCTGAACTCCACAGAGTTGAAGACATAACCATCATGCCCATTACAATCTCTGATCATGCCCCAGTGGTTCTTCAGTGGGACATGGGATTGACACCAACTTATAAACAATGGAGATTGAACGCCTCTCTTCTTAATGATAAAGATTTCATTACTCTCATTAAAACAGAGCTCAAGAACTATCTTGATATAAATGATACACCTGGCATGTCTCCTCTTGTACTTTGGGACTGTGCAAAAGCCTATTTAAGAGGCTGTATAATTTCTTATGCTAATGCAAAAAGGAGGCAAAAAATGGCTAAACAAACAGAATCGGAGGATAAAATTAGGGAGCTCGAACATAAGCATAAACGAGGGATGGCGTCTAATCTCTTAACTGAACTCAAAGCAGCCCGTTCAGAGCTACAAGAGCTACTATCAGAGAAGATCGAGGGAACTTTACGTTTTGCCAAGCATCAGCATTATGAACATGGAAATAGAGCGAGCAGGCTTCTGGCTTTCAAATTACGTAAACAACAATCTTCTAATATTGTACATAAAATAAAATCTGGACACAAATATATAGTAAAGCCTAAGGAAATAGCTGAAACATTCGGAGAATTTTATAAATCTCTCTACCAAGATACTGATACATGCCCCGATGAGTCCAATATTGCTCAATTCTTACAGGATATTAATATACCTCAGTTATCTGGCGAAATTGCTGTAAATTTGGATGAACCAATCCAAGATTGGGAAATAAAACAATGTATTTTATCTCTCAAAAATAATAAATGTCCTGGTCCAGACGGATTTATCAATGAGTTTTATAAATGTTTCCATGAAGAACTTATTCCACTCCTCTTAAAAGCTTATCACCATTCATTAGAAACAAAAACAATGGCTGTGTCATGGGCAGAAGCTACTATAGTAGTATTACAGAAGGAAGGTAAAGATCCCACTGATTGCAGCTCTTACAGGCCATTGTCTATGTTAAATGGAGATGTTCGTATCTTGACGGGTGTATTGGCATGGCGACTAAATGACATAATAACTAACATTATTCATCCAGACCAGACTGGGTTTATTGTCGGGAGACATTATGCAAATAATTTACGTCGTTTGTTTAATATCTTATCATACCAAAAACAAAGCAAAACCAAGACAGTTGTATTATCACTGGATGCCCAAAAGGCTTTTGATAGAGTGTCATGGAAATATCTTATTCAAACATTAAAAAGATTTAATTTTGGCCCTAAATTTATCAACTGGATTGAAACCATATACTCTTCACCTCAAGCAGCTGTGAGAGTTAATGGGTTTCGATCTACAAGGTTTAACTTGGAGCGTGGTTGCAGACAAGGGTGTCCTCTGTCACCCTTGCTCTTTCCTTTAAGTATAGAGCCAATGGCCCAACTCATTAGAGATGACAATAATATTAAAGGGGTGCTGATTGGCAAAGAAGTACATAAAATATCACTGTACGCGGATGATGTCCTACTGTATCTGACAGAGCCATCCTGTACAATTCCATGTTTAATGAAAATTATATCAACATATGGATATTTCTCAGGATATAAAATTAATGTTGATAAAACTGAGGCAATGGACATTTTGGACAATATTTCACCAGAGTTTAAACAACAAAGTGGCTTTCGTTGGCCTAAAGAAGGTATAAAGTATTTGGGTATCTATGTTCCCCTTTCATTAGACAAGATATTTGATGCAAATTATGGTAGGATAATTAGTACTATAAAAAATGACCTAAACCGTTGGTCATCATTGCCTTTGTCTCTCCTAGGTCGCATAGAAGCCATTCGTATGAATGTTCTGCCTAGGCTTTTATATCTGTTTCAAATGTTACCAATACTAATACCTAAGTCAACATTTGAAGAAATGGACAAAACATTCTCAAAATTTATATGGCAGGGCAAGCGCCCTCGGATAAAATATAAAACACTTCAAAGACTTAAGGAAGAAGGGGGGCTTAACCTGCCAAACTTGAAATATTATTTTTGGGCTTCACAATTAAAACCATTAATTTCATGGATGCAGAATGACATTCATACGAGATGGGTGGACATTGAACAAAACCTGAGCCTCAAACCACTACAAGCTTTGCCTTTTGCTAATATTCCAGTAGTGGGCTTATCAAGGTGGACTAAAACCACACTTGATATCTGGAAGAGGGTTGGAATTGCCTTTAAGTTACCAACTAGTCTATCTGCCTTGTCTAGTATTGGGCATTTAAAATCCTTTATACCAAGCAGATTGGATACGAACTTTCTCAAGTGGGCTGATCATGGGCTTATTTACATACATCAGTTAATCGATAAGGATGGTTTTGCATCGTTTGAATATTTGAGAAGACGCTTCCAACTCCAAAAAAATGATTTTTTCAGATATCTGCAAATACGATCTTTTTTGGTTTCTCATAAAGAGTGGGATAAAGTGCTAGACCCATCACTCATTGAACATTTTTTAATTCAAACTCAAAAACACAAAGAGGATAAAAAAGTGATCTCAAAGTTATACAAAATATTTGGTTTAATGGCTCAAAATAAACCTATTCTGGCAAAACAAAGATGGGAGGCAGAGGCGGGTCAAATTTTCTCTGATCAAATGTCGGAAGAGGTATGTACAGTGGCGCATAAGACCACAAATTCAAATACATGGAGGGAATTTAAATGGAAGATATTTAGCAGATATTTCAAAACACCAGATATTGTGGCCAAGATGACACCAAATGTTCCAAGCCTGTGTTGGAGAAATTGTGGTACAGAAGTGCCTAATCACACACACATTTTCTGGTCGTGCCCTAAAATACAAACATTTTGGGATGAGGTGTACAAGGCAATAAATCATATGTTTCAAGTTACAATACCAAGGGACTTGGCAGTAGCAGTTCTTGGCATCACCCCTCCGGAAGTGCATGGGAGAGCACCAGCATACCTCCTAAACATACTTTTTGTAGCAGCCTTGAAATGTGTCACTGCCTCTTGGATGAAAACAGACCCACCCTCCTTCAGTGCATGGCTTCAAAAAGTACAAGAACTTTATCACATGGAGAAGATTACTTACGCACTGAGACTCCAATTACCTACTTTTAAATCAAGATGGCATCCAGTAGAAGTCTCTTTATTGTAGTTGCTCAAGGTGGCTATTAAGCGCTTGGTTTTATTTTTTTTTTTTTTTGACAGATGCTGTTTCTCTTATATTGATGTGGAATTTGTGTATTAAATAATCTTGACTACATATGGTAATTATATCTGTAATGACTCTGTTGTTAAAAATTTTAATAAAATATAAGTTCTAAAAAAAAAAGATTTCAGTTTGTTTTTCAATTGGGTTGTACAGGTTATAGGTCACATTAAAGTGCTGATGACACGTTTTTGACTTCCTCTAATTTGGTGTAACGTCATCGACGGAACACAGCGCTTGGCTGCCCTTTGTACACACAGGATGGAAGCGGTTGAAAACATAGACCATGGTTCCAGCACATGTAGTCTGGAATTGGTTTGTGTTGTTCAATCTTCAGACGATTATAGTTCCGAAGAATGGGATGACAATGAAGAATCTGGGGGCATCAAACTGTATAGGTTTGAGCCGTGCCAAGCGGGCATTGTGCCTAGCGAGTCAGACTCAGTGACAGTCAGCTGTTCATGTTTTGTGTGCATCATCTGCCATGTTGTCAGCCAGCCAATATTGCCAACACTATCACGATGTGTTAGCCACTCCACATAGCCATGGTTCTGTTGCGCCCCTTGTAGTGATGTCGGCTCTGGGGCGCAACTGTGGTTAACACGTCTCCTCTCCATGTTTGCTGGGCGATGTCGGCCCCGAACGCCTACTGTTTGTGTTTCTGTGTATTTTTGTAAGTCTTCACCTTTTGGGATCAGTTTTTATGCTCAATACATGTGATGTGGTGAATCCTGCGCGTAAATCCTCGTTATTTATGTGTAAATCCTCCCTCTCCGTGCGCTCTTACGCAGGGCAGGGAGAGGGAGCATGAAATAACAAGGATTTACGTGCAGGGTTCACCACAGCACATTTAATATAGAATGACAGACAATTCCCAAAAAGGTGAAGACGTACAAAAAACACAAACACGCTTACTGATGGCGTTCGGGGGCAGGCATCGCCCAGAGAACGAATGAGAGGAGACGTGTTAGCCACAGGTGTGCCCCAGAGCCAACATCGCTTCAAGGATACACAAGAACCACGGCGAACATTGAGTGACTAACACGTCGTGAGAGTGCTGAAAATACTGGCAGACTAACAACACAGATGACAATACTATTGACCAGCAGTGTGTTAATGGCAAACGGCTGCCAACATGTACAGCACTGCTGGTGATGGTGTGATGAGAAGCATCTGGGCGAGGACCGGGAAACATGATCAGCGGGAGTTTGAATCAGCTGGTGATAATGAGAGCGGGGAAGTGGCCGGACCAGTGAGATATCGGCATGGGATCACAAAAAGTAGGTCAAAGCTGCGCGTAAATCCATTAATCCTTCCCCTCCTCCGTGCGCTCCTCCTGCCTAAAAGTGCAAGAGAAGCGCACGAGGAGGCTTATGACAGTTGGAGCTGAAGCGTGTGATGTGGTCTTGCTGTTTGTCTAAGCCTGCGACACAATGTGAAGGCATAGCCTTAAAACCAGAGAAACTGTGAGCTACAAAGCTGCTGTCATTCTAGTTAACAACACCGGAGTCCGTTCTATTGATTACGTCATTGG
Source organism: Pholidichthys leucotaenia (assembly GCA_020510985.1). Classification (NCBI taxonomy): domain Eukaryota; kingdom Metazoa; phylum Chordata; class Actinopteri; order Cichliformes; family Pholidichthyidae; genus Pholidichthys; species Pholidichthys leucotaenia. Next base: position 258,945,994 of record CM035838.1, read on the forward strand.
GGTGCCGCCCTTAATTCGGTGGGCGGCACCACAGTCCAGTCAGCGGCTGCGGTTTTTTGATGATAACTAGTTTATGCAGGCGCGGTTGTATTGATCATAGACAATGACTTTTGGGTTTACACAACATGCTAAAAAATGTCAAAAACGTGTCATCAGCACTTTAATGGTGGAAAAAGTTTTGAAATGACTTATCTTGGTCTCATTTTTTACATCACAAAAACCTGGTATTTGAACAGGGGTGTGTAGACTTTTTACATCCACTGTATATTTAATAAAGTGATACAGGGAATGATACAGGGAATAAGTGTCGAACACGCATGGTGAAATTCATTTAATATTTAGTAGAAAAGCCTTTGTTGGTATTAACAGCTTTCAGTGACCTCCTGTATGGAGAAACTAGGTGCAGACATTGCTCAGGAGTGATTTTAACCCATTCTTCCACACAAACTGTTATCAAATCTTGAAGGTTCCGTGGGTCCTTCTATGAACTCTGATCTTCAATGCATTCAATTCAATTTCAATTCAAATTAATTCAATTTCAGTTCAGCTTTATTTATATAGTGCCATATCGGCTTCTGTGTGGAGAGGACTGAGGCAAATCACCAACTATCAGCCTCAGGCTTCTAAAGGTCAGGATGACAAAGCCCTTTGTCAAAAACTGTCCCAACATTACGCCCGTTTTGACACCTCGTCAGCTGTGTCCAACTCCCCCACTCCACCCAACTTCACTGCCTCCTCGGCCCCTAATTCATCAAAAGCGGTCCCCCCCCCCCTCCTCCTCCCCCCCTGCCCTTGTCATCAGTGAGCAGGACGTGCACAGACAATTCTCCAGACTGAACCCGCGCAAGGCCCCCGGGCCGGACGGTGTGTCTCCCTCCACCCTGAGACACTGTGCGAAAGAGCTGGCTCCTGTCTTCACAGACATTTTTAACACCTCCCTTAAGCTATGCCACGTGCCGACCTGCCTCAAATCCTCCACCATCATCCCTGTCCCCAAGAAGCCACGGACTACTGGACTTAACGACTACAGACCTGTAGCGCTCACCTCTGTAGTCATGAAGTCCTTTGAGCGCCTGGTCCTGTCTCACCTCAAGTCCATCACCACTCCCCTCCTGGACCCGCTGCAGTTTGCCTACCGTGCCAACAGGTCTGTGGACGACGCAGTCAACCTGGCCCTCCACTACATCCTGCAGCACCTGGACTCCCCGGGAACCTACGCCAGGATCCTGTTTGTGGACTTCAGCTCTGCATTCAACACCATCCGCCCCGCTCTGCTCCAGGACAAGCTGTCCCTGCTCGGCGTGCCTGACTCCCTCTGCAGGTGGATCACCGACTTCCTGACGGACCGGAGGCAGCATGTGCGGCTGGGGAAGTCTGTCTCGGACTCTGTTAGCATCAGCATCGGATCGCCCCAGGGCTGTGTACTTTCCCCCCTACTCTTCTCCCTTTATACCAACTCCTGCACCTCCTCCCACCAGTCTGTTAAGCTGATCAAGTTTGCGGACGACACCACCCTCATCGGGCTCATCTCCAACGGCGACGAGTCCGTCTACAGGAAAGAGGTGGCCCAGCTGGTGTCCTGGTGCAGCCACAACAACCTGCAGCTGAACGCTCTGAAGACAGCGGAAATGATTGTGGACTTCAGGAAAGTCACAACCCCCCTGCCCCCCCTCACCATCACAGGCTCTCCCATCATCATTGCAGATTCCTTCCGCTTCTTGGGCACCACCATCACCCGGGACCTCAAATGGGAGCCAACCATCAGCTCCCTCATCAAAAAGGCCCAGCAGAGGATGTTCTTTCTGCGGCAGCTGAGGAAGCTCAAGCTACCCACCAAGATGTTAGTGCAGTTCTACACGGCCATCATCGAGTCCATCCTCACCTCCTCCATAACCGTGTGGTACGCAGGAGCCACTGCCAGGGACAGACTAAGGCTGCAGCGCGTCGTGCGCACTGCTGAGAAGGTGATCGGCTGCAAGCTCCCATCTCTCCAGGACCTGTACATCTCCAGGACCCGGAGGCGTGCAGGCCGGATCATAGCCGATCCTTCACACCCTGGTCACGTACTGTTTGCCCCCCTCCCCTCAGGTAGAAGACTTCGGTCCATTCAGACTAAAACCTCCCGGCACATGAACAGCCTTTTCCCCTCTGCCATCAGACTGCTGAACATTAAGTGACTTATTGACTCTCGTGCACTATATACAGCAGCTCATGTCGTTCATCACTGTTTTTCTGTTGCATTATTGACTGCACTGTGGTACCCCATATTATCTGCTACTTGCTAATTTATTTAAATCTGCCTTGACTAGTATTACTCATTATTATTATTATTATTACTTATTATTACTTATTATTCTACACTTATTGCATGTTTTTAGTCTTCTAGTTTTTTGGGTTTTTTTAGTTTATCTCTTTATCTCATCATGTTTCTAATGTTGCAGCATGGCACCGAGACAAATTCCTAGTTTGTGTACTACATAAACAATGGCAATAAATCTGATTCTGATTCTGATTCTGCCATATCACAACAAAAGTCATCTCATAGCACTACCAAATGCAGGGAAAACCCCACAATTGCAGAAGACCCAGCAATCAGACGATCCCCTGTGAGTAAGCACATAGCGACTGTGGAGAGGAAAAACTCCCATTTAACAGGAAGAAACCTCTAGCAGAACCAGGCTCAGGGAGGGGCAGTCATCTGCTGCGACTGGCTGGGGGTGAGGAGATAGAGAGGATGAAGAGAACAGACATAAAGAACATGAACGGTGAGAAGCCAAGTACATTATTGGAGGTCACCCGGCAGTCTGAATCTATTAACAGCAAAACAAAAGGGGGGTTAAGAGACACAAGATCCCTCTCTAATTGTAGGCTATATTGAAAAGGAAGGATTTTACCCTGTTCTTAAAAACAGAGATCGAGTCTGACTCCCGAACCCAGAGTGGTAACGTCCATAGATTTTCAATTGGATTCAGGTCAGGTGACTGACTGGGCCATTCTAGTAGCTTTATTTTCCTTCTCTGGAGCCAGTTGAGAGTTTCCTTGGCTGTGTGTTTGGGATCATTGTCTTGCTGAAATGTCCACCCTTGTTTCATCTTCAGCATCTTGGCAGATGGCAACAGGTTCTTATCAAGGATGTCTCTGTACATTTATCCATTCATCTTTCCTTCAATTATATGAAGTCTGCGTGTACCATGTGCTGAAAAACACCCCCACACCATGATGGGATGTGCAGTGCCATTTCTCCTCCAAACATGCTGTGTTGTGGAATCCAAAAAGTCCAATTTTGGTCTCATCTGACCAGACTACAGTATATTCTCCCAGCATTTTACTGGCTTGCCCAAATGTTGTGCAGCACACTTTAAACGAGCTTCAACATGCTTTTTCTTCAAGCAGTGGAGTGTTGTGAGGTGACAGAGCCCGTGTCGACTGAGTGTATTACTTATTGTTTTCTTTGAAACAGCAGTACCTGCTAACTCCAGGTCTTTCTGCAGCTCTCCACGGGTGGTTTTTGGCTCTTGGATAATTCTTCTGATAATTCTTTTGACTCCTCTGACAGAAATCTTGCAAGGAGCTCGTTGCTGTGGCTGGTTTATGGTAAAATGATGTTCTTTCCACTTCCGAATGATGTCTCCAACAGTGCTCACTGGAACATTCAGCACTTTAGAAATGTGCCTGTAACCAATGCCATCATTATGTTTTACAACAATAAGGTTGCGAAGGTCTAGAGCGAGCTCTTTGCTTCTACCCATCATGAGATCTTTGTGGTGTGACAATCTGATATTCACAGACCTTTTTAAAGGCTATCGGTCAGGACTTCACCAGCTGAAATTAATTTGCACTGATGGGAGATGGGATGGCTTCCTAAATTCTGATGGATATCAGCTGGTTTCTTGGCTTTCTATGTCTTTTTGCACCTCTTTTTTTCATGTGTTCAATACTTATTCTCTGTGTCATTCCACTTTACTAAATATAACTTGTTTTGTGAACACAGTTGCCTTGATTTCTTTGTATGTATGGATTACTTGGGTTACTACTGGTATCTGCTGAAAATCGCAGGTCAGTGGCTCCATCAGAAATATGTTTGAGAAAAATGTTGACATGTTCAATACTTATTTTCCCCGCTGTATCTTTTTAAGAGAAGAAGCATTGTTTAAAGTCAGAAAAATAACAGAACTCCTGCCCTGATGCTGAAATCCTGTGAAGGCCTGCTTTTTTCCCCACATGGAAAACTGATCAAGAATTGATAACAGAATCTATAAAGAATCAGATCGATAAGCACACTCAACAATGCCATCGATATTGATAAAATCTTATCAGTTCCCATCCCTAATCACTCTACCATCATCCAGCCACACACAGGACCTCCTCCTCACAAGATATCTGAGCAAGGAGCCAGAAGGATAGTTAGAGGAGTAACCTAAGCCTAAGAGTCAAGGACAACTCTGAAAGAGCTCCAGAAAGACCTGGAGGCAGCATGCTCACCTCACAAGACTATTAAAGAAAAGGCAAGTTGGCCCTTGTTTAAGGTTTGCAGAACAACATTTGGAAGTTGTATTTGGAGAAGAACTGGCACTGAACACTACTCCAACAGGGAAATTTGAAGATGAAGCATCAAGTTGTTTGTAATTGCATGGCACGGGCAGATTTCATAAAATTGAAGGGAGAATGAATGGAGCCATGTACCAGAGTGTTCTTTAAAAAAATTTTTAATTGATTCCCAGCACTACTCTATTTTGTGTTGCACCAAAGACTATCCTGGCAGAACAGTTCAGCGTTTCAGAGTTCCGCTATAGCAAGAAGTGCTGTGGGGGCATTAATTTTTTAAAAATCCATTAATGGACTACCATAATTAATTGCATTAATGTGTTAATATTCCCAGAACTAGTTAAAAATATAATTATTTCTAAGTGAAAAGAGATTTTTTTTCTCAATGAAACAAAAACTGAGAAGATGGTGTTTGACCCAAAAGCCATAGGCGATCAGAGCCCTGTGGTCATTCACAGTATTTTAATCAAACAAATTTGCTCAGTAGCCTACGCTACTCACAAAATGTTAGGGATATCTGGCTTTTGGGTGAAATTTATGGAAAATGTAAAAAGTTCACACTACAGAGATATTATATCGTGAAAGTAGGGCATTTAAAGGCCAAATGTCACGTAACAGGGTACTTTAAATATCTTGAAACTAGATATAAAAGGGAACCGATCCGTTCGGGTCTTGGTGCATATGCTTCAGTAACAACGGAATATTCGTTAATTTAAAACTGCCGCGCTTGGCCTGACACGGCCCCTGGAATCGCCTGGGGAAGAAGGCGGAAGTGACGAAATCGATTGTACCCTAGTTTGATGCTTGGGGTATTTCAATTGATTGTTTATATGGAGACTGGAAGGTTGAAGTGAGCAACAAGAAAGAAAAAATTGGATATTTCACCCATACCTTAAAATGGGACTATCAGGGACAGCTGGGTAATAAGGGACACTTCTCTGGGAAATGTTTTCATACCTGTCAAGTGAGACGTTTTCGCCGTACTTCAACACCGTAAAAAGCGGCTATAAGGGACGGCGGAGCAACAAGGGACACCTCTCTGGGAAATGCCCCAAATGCAATTCGTGTTGTTATTGTCAAATATTTTAAGGATTCATGGATATTTGACAATAACAACACAACTCAGCGTCCGGCGCAAAATAAAAAAAAAAAAGCAGAATTCTGTATTTGTCAGGCGATCTCTCTCTGTTCCGCAACCGCTGCACAGCTGAACGTGTTAAACCATTGTCCTAATGACTTCTCATTGTAGTGAGAATAGCTCACGCTGAGCGATCAGCCCGCCCCGACAATCTGACTAATGATTGACTCCACACTTCTCATTGTAGTGATAATAGCTCAGGCTGAGCCATCTGCCAGCACCAGCTGTGGGGGATCACACACAGGACGTGCTCCGCAACACACTCAATTTTTTTTCCCGTATATTTTTCTTTTGGCCGTACAGAAATGGCAATACGCCCGTTTTTGCTAAAATTGCATTTTCCCCGTATTTTCCTTAAAATATTTGACAATAACAACACGAACTACATTTAAAACATTTCCCAGAAAAGTGTCCACCACCACTCCGCCGTCCCCCACAGCCGCGCTTGGCACCAAAATACGGCGAAAACGTCTCACTTGACAGGTATGCGCCTCCATTTTCATATTGATCTGGTCAATTTCTTGACAGCAGCGGCTCTCCTCCACTGTAATAATAATGGCTTCCGAAAAATCAATATTTATGGGGCGCCCTGGACAGACCCCCTTCGGCTTCGCAATTCTGGAGGCGATTAATGTCCAGTTCAATGACATTTTCCACTGGTTCTGCTCTCTGGTCATCGTTGGAACTGTTGTCATCAGACAAAGCATCTGATTCCGTCTCGGACGGCTCGAACCTGTAAGGTTCAATGCCTCTGTCACTGTCTGAACCACTGACAAAAAAAAGGGCAAAAAAAAAAAAGACAAAACTAAACTAATTTGTTCACAATCGCTGTCACTTTCCGTCATGATTGTCCAATGTTGATAAGTGTGAATGTGGATAGGCAGGGCAGCCAGGGTACAACTGGTGATGTCAAAAACATGGGCGTGGTCTGGACTGGCTGTCACAAGCCAGCAAGCAAGGTGGGGCCTTCACCTGGTGTATTTTGTGCAATTATGTAAATACAGGTGGGTGATATGGTCTCCGGTATGAATATTTGGTTTAAGCTATGTGTATTTTATCTAAATTCGTTGTCATTTAGAAAAAAAAATTACGTGACATTTGGCCTTTAAGTAGAAGTATGCAGTGGTGATTTCCTCATCTCAAACAATTTATTGAAACAAAAGCCAACAACAGTGGTGGGTATACCACAACAAAAAAATGCCAGTGTCTCGATAACTTGCCATGTGCCCTTGAGCATCAATTCCAGCTTGACAGTGAGGTCTCATGCTGCTCACAAGTCGACTTATTGTCTGCTGAGGCATGGCATTCCACTCTTCTTGAAAGGCGGCCCTCAGGTTATTGAGGTTGTGGGGTGCAGGGTTACGTGCGTTGACACGGCAACTCGGCTGATATTCAGGTCTGGAGAAAGTGCAGGCCACTCCATTTGAGGTACCCCAGCCTCCAGCAGCCATTCCCTAATGATGTGACCTTCAGCACAGCGCTCTCCTTGACATCTCCAACATCGTTGGCGGCCATCATTTCTGCTCAACTTGAATTGACTTTCATCAGAGAACAGCACTGAAGCCCACTGGTCCCTTGTCCAGCGTAAATGCTCCCTGGTGTCATGATCAGGTGAGCGTGCCTCTCCCCTCCCTTCCTGTTTCTGTTTTCCCGGCTCCGGAGCTCATCAGCGCACCTGCGTGATTACACACCTGTGCTTCCTGATTCACCTGTGTATTCAAGGCCAGAGTGTGAGGAGCTCTCTGCTGGATCATTGGGTATTGCTGCCTCACAACAAGCAGTCAATGTTGTTTGGCAAGTTTATTATTTCTCCCTGTTGTCTTACCTTTTTGTCTTCTCCTCTCCTCAGGTTTGCTGCCACCTCCAGTGGTGTGTCTCCGGAGCTGTGTGTGCACGCTCGCCTGAACCAAACTACCTTCAAGACAGCAGCTTCTCCACCCAGGTCACCCAGTCATTCCTCTTCCTCCTTCTTCCCCGCAGTCTCCAGTTCCCCTTCATCTCTTCCACACTGGAGTTCACTGCCAGTGTTGTAAGACTCATTCCCTCTGCTGTCATTTCCCCATTGACCGTACTCAGTATTAACCATTCCTCTCCTCTCCTTTCTCCTAGGCTGCACGTGGCTCCAGTATGCATCTGTTTTCTATGTACTGTATACAAGTTGGCGTTTTGGTTGCGGGTTTCATTAATTGTGGTGTATGTACATATTCTGTAAGTTAGCGTGTTTGTATAGGGTTTTGGGGTTTTCATTAAAGTGGTGTTAATCTTTCATCTGAGTCTGAGTGTTCATCTGAAGTGGTTTGCCCAGCACTTAAGCCTCCTCAAAATACAGGTGCATCTCAAAAACTTAGAATATCATGAAAAAGTTCAATATTTTTGGTCACTCATTTCAGAGAGTGAAACCTATATATTATATAGATTCATTACACAGAGAGTGATATATTTCAAGTGTTTATTTATTTTAATTTTGATGATTGTGGCTTACAGCCCATGAAAACCCCAAATTCAATTTCTCAAAAAATTAGAATATTACATAAAATTAATTTTAAAAAATAGTTTTTAAACAGAAATGTTGGCCGACTGAAAAGTATGTCCATGTACACACTCAATACTTGGTTGAGACTCTTTTTGGATTAATTACTGTATCAGTGTGGCGTGGCATGGAGGTGATCAGCCTGTGGCACTGCTGAGGTGTTATGAAGGTCCAGGTTGCTTTGATAGTGACCTTCAGTTCGTCTGCATTGTTGGGTCTGGTGTCTCTCGTCTTCCTCTTGACAATACTCTATAGATTCTCTATGGGATTTAGGTCAGGAGAGTTTGCTGGCCAATCAAACACAGTGATGCCATGGTTATTAAACCAGGTTTTGATATTTTTGGCAGTGTGGGGGTGTGCCAAGTCCTGCTGGAAAAAGAAATCAGGTTGTCCATAAAGCTTGTCAGCAGAGGGAAGCATGAAGTGCTCTAAAATTTCCTGGAAGATGACTGCGCTGACTTTGGTCTTGATAAAACACGGTGAGCAAACACCAGTAGATGACCTCTGTTCAGATAAAAGTAAATTTTGCATTTCATTTGAAAATCAAAGTCCCAGAGTCTGGAGAAAGACTGGAGAGGCACAGAATCTAAGTTGCTTGAGGTTTAGTGTGAAGTTTCCACAGTCAGTGATGATTTGAGGAACCATGTCATCTGCTGGTGTCGGTCCACTGTGCTTTAGCAAGACCAAAAGTCAGCGCAGTTGTCTACCAGGAAATTTTAGAGCACTTCATGCTTCCCTCTGCTGACAAGCTTTATGGAGAAGCTGATTTCATTTTCCATTAAGACTTGGCACCCCCCCACACTGCCAAAAGTATCAAAACCTGGTTTAATGACCATGGCATCACTGTGTTTGATTGGCCAGCAAACTCTCCTGACCTAAACCCCATAGAGAATCTATGGAGTATTGTCAAAAGGAAGACGAGAGACACCAGACCCAACAATGCAGACAAGCTGAAGGTCACTATCAAAGCAATCTGGACCTTCATAACACCTCAGCAGTGCCACAGGCTGATCACCTCCATGCCACGCCACATTGATACAGTAATTAATCCAAAAGGAGCCCCGACCAAGTATTGAGTGTGTACACAGACGTACTTTTCAGTCGGCCAACATTTCTTTTTTTTCCACAATATCTTTATTGAACCTTTTTTTTTAACAAACATGATACAAACAATCAAACACTAACACTAAAGTACTACAAAAAAAAAAAAAAATGCACTAAAAACACCAACAACCACCAACAAAATCAAGTCTTCAACAATGCTCCTCTGTTTAGTCTAGACAATCCAATACATAAGTATACATATTATGTTCACCAGTTTGGAATTTACAAGGTCCACACACATCATTCACCTTCTTCTTCAAGAGTTATGTTTAAATTTTTTACATAATCAATAAAAGGTCTCCATATATTCTCAAACACAATTTCCTTTGATTTCAGTATATATGTTATTCTTTCTAATGGAAGGTTTGTTAACATCTGTCTTAACCACTGAGTCACATCTGGTCTATGAGTCTTTTTCCATAATAGTGCAATACATTTTTTGGCATTAAGCAAACTGAGGTCTATGAATGTTCTTTCACTTTTATTAAAATTATGCTTTTCTGGGTACAGACCCAACAAAAACAGTTTAGGATTCAATATGATTTGTTTTGAGATTATTTTTTCAATTGTTACCCTCACCTCTTCCCAAAACATTCTTATTAATCTACATTCCCATAAACAATGAAATAGGGTTCCTTTACTTTCCATGCATTTTGTGCATGTATCTGGTATATTTTTGTTATATCTATTTAACTCCTCCGGTGTAACATACATCCGCATTAACCATTTGAAATGTATCAATTTAAGGCGTGCATTTATTGATTTGGTTTGAGCTTCTGTACAAGCCAATTCCCATTGTTCCTCTGAAATTTCAATTTGCAGATCTTCTTTCCAGTAGTTTAATCTTTTCAGTGAATTTTCACTTGAAGATAGTGTCAATGAGTTATAAAACTCTGAAATAATACCCTTTCTTTTACTATCTTTCATCATCATTTTTTCCAAGGATGAATAAATAGGTCGAGTGAGAGCTTTATTTTGATTTGATCGAATAAAGTTTCTAAGTTGAAGATATTTAAAAAAAATGTGTTCTATTGAGATTAAATTTGATCCTCAGCTCTTCAAAAGACATTATGTTGTCTGCACATGGCAAATATAAATCCTGAATCTTTTGTATCCCTTTTAAATTCCATACTTTAAATACAGCGTCCGCTCTCCCTGGTTTAAAATATTGATTACCCCATATTGGACTAAATTGTGACAATAACTGTGGTTCTTTTAAATAGTTTTTAGCTTCACACCATATTTTGATCATATGCTTTACAAATGGATTTTTAACTTGTTTTTGTAATTTTTTTGCCGAATCTGAGTATATGAATATGGGAAGAGGTAAAGGTAAATTGTATGATTCCATTTCAGTCCAGTGAGGGAGATCGTTTGATGAAAAATAATATGTCATAGACCTCAGTTGTGCCGACCAATAATACAACATAAAATTTGGACATTTCAGACCTCCACGATCAAATGGTAAATATAATAAAGACAAACGTAATCTAGCCCTCCTGTTGTTCCATATAAATTCCACTAACTTTTTTTTTATTCTTGAGAATAGATCTAAAGGTGGTGATAAGGGAATGTATTGAAATAAATAAAGTATTTTAGGTAAAATATTACTTTTAAGTATATTGATTCTCCCGATCATCGACATTGGTAGTGACATCCATCTCTGAGTTAACTCATTGATATCTGACATTAAGGCTTCATAGTTGACACTGGCGACTGATTCTAGCTTAGGCATAATTTGGATTCCTAAATATTTAAACTGATTTACAACATTGAATTGATTTACCTCAGGGGCTGGGTAATTTCTCTGGGTCTCATTTAGCATTAATATTGAAGATTTAGTTTTATTTATTTTATATCCTGATATTTCCCCAAAATTCATTATTAAATTCAACAAGGTTGGAATTGATTTTTTTAGATTCGACATAAACAAAATTATATCATCGGCGTACAGGGAGATTTTATGTTCTGTTGGTCCAACTTTAATTCCATATATTTGTGAATGTAAACGTATCGCTATCGCTAAAGGTTCAATTGCCATAGTAAACAGTAAAGGTGAAAGTGGACAGCCTTGTCGACATCCTCTATTGATTTTTATTGGTTTTGAAATATTGTTATTTGTTAGGATTTCTGCTGTAGCATTATTGTATATTATTTGAACCCATTTTATGAAATTATTTCCAAGTCCAAACCTTTGTAGGACTTCAAAAAGAAAGGGCCATTCAACTCTATCAAAGGCCTTTTCGGCGTCCAATGATAGGAGAGCTGTATCCGGTGCTTCTTTATTAAAATAAATAATATTAAATAGTCTTCTTACATTATGGAAGCCTTGTCTACCCTTTATAAAGCCATTCTGATCTCGATTAATAATATTTGGTAAAATTTCTTGTATTCGTCTTGCTAAAATTTTACAGATTATCTTAAGGTCGGCGTTTAATAGGCTTATTGGTCTCATATTTTCACATTTATTAGAGGGCTTACCTGGTTTTGGCAGCAGTATAATTAAGGCATTATTTATGTATGATGGTAAATTATTATTTTGAAATGCTTCTAAAACCATTTCCAAAAAAGGTTTTATTAATTTATTCTTAAATTTTTTATAAAGGTCAACTGGAAGACCATCTGGTCCTGCACTTTTTCCTGATTTCATATTATCAATGGCTAGCCCAACTTCTTCTTGACTAATTTTAGACTCCAATATCTCCCTGTTTTCATTTGGAATACACGGTATAGATAGTTCGTTCAAAAACCCATTTAGTTTTGTTAAATCAGGTTCATTTTTGGTATCATATAATTTTTCATAGTAATCTCTAAAGGCTCTATTAATTTCTAAAGGATCTATAACTACCTGTCCGTTACTTATAATACTGGTAATTGGTGTTTTAATTTCCAATTGTTTAATCTGCCATGCTAATAATTTTCCTGATTTTTCACCTTGTTCATAAAAAGATTGTTTCAATCTTAGAAGACTCGAGGCAGCTCTATTCGCTGATTTTTTGTCGTATTCAGCTCTCAAAATCAGTAATTCATTCTCCAACCTTGGGTCACTTCCTGCATACACTTTTTCCTGAAGACTTTTTATTTTATGTTCCAATTTAGCTCTCTCCTCTCGAGTCTTCTTAGATTTTGATCCTGTATAACTAATAATATGTCCCCTAATAAAAGCTTTGAAAGCCTCCCACTTTACACATGCTGATGTTTGTGTAGTATTGATGTCAAAGAACTCGTCTATCTGTTTTTCTATATACTTGACAAATTCCTCATCCTGAAGCCATTTATGCTGAAATTGCCATCTACCTGATTCCTTTGTCAATTTTTTATCTACATATATTAGACAACAGGGTGCATGATCAGAGATCACGATGTTATCATAAAAGCAGTTTTGAATCTTGGACCTTAATTCTGTGGAAATCAAAAAATAATCAATACGTGAGAATGTCTTGTAGGTACTGGAATAACAAGAATAGGCTTTAACTTGTGGTTTCATTTCTCTCCATATATCTAACAATCTCAATTCTTTCATAAAATGATTAATAGTCATCCTACATCCAATGTGCGTACAATCCAGTCCTGTTGATCTATCCACACCTGGATTCAATGTACAATTAAAATCCCCTGCTATTATATGTTGCCCTGTAAGTGATGATAAGATGAGAAATAAATTAGCAAAGAACTTCTGATCATCTATATTGGGACCATATAAGTTCACAAGATTTATATTTTCTAATAGCAAAGAACCTTGAATGATTACATATCTTCCAAATTTGTCTCCAATTACATTTTTCACTTGAAAAGGAACTGATTTATGTATGAGAGTCATAACTCCCCTGGCTCGGGATGAAAATGAAGAGGTGAATACACTTCCCTGCCATCTACTCCTAATTCTTTTAACATCCCCCTCTATCAGATGAGTTTCTTGTAAAAACACAATTCTTGAACCCATGTCCTTTATTTTATTCATAACTTGTTTAAGTTTTTTTAAATTTTGTAGACCTCTGCAATTCCATGAAGTTAAATTAAGATTAACACTTTGGTCCATGATCAATAGAGAGTTTGGGATTACCTTGCAGTGTAAACATGCTCATACAGAGAAGCAAAAACATGAGTGGTTGAACATTCATCCTACAAACTACACACAAACAAATTTCCCCTTCCCACACTTGTGGCAAACCCCCCAAAATCAAAAGAAAAATTCTGTCTCCCGATATAGCCATCGACCGCTCCACACCCACGGGGAACAGCCTAAGCCACTCCTTCTTCATCCTCCCAATCACCCTAACTCTACTGCTTTTAATGACGTAACATTAACTCTCCTCTGTAGTTTTCCAACTTAACTCCAAAATTTTTAACAACTTTGTACATCATAGTTTTTTTTTTTTGTTTGTTTTGTTTTTGTTTTGTTTTTTTAATATATAATACAATCTATATTTTGTAAACTTACTATTTACTTCAAGTCAGTCAGATGCCTGTGCAAATGCTTAGTTATTCTACCTTATATTTTGTTCATGCTTAGCTCCCACCAGTCTCTTCTTCTTCTTTGATCTTCTTGATGAACTCCTGCGCCTCCTCTGGGGTCTTGAAGATGTGGGTTCTGCCCTCATACGTGGTCAGCAGTCTCGCAGGATAGATTACACCATGACGAATCCCAAGGTTGCGCAGCTCCTTACGTACGGGATCAAACTGCTTCCTCAATTGCTGGATTCCTGTGGCCAAATCTGGGTAGAACCGCACCTGCTGGTCCTGGTGTTTAATCTCTCCTTTAGCACGTGCAGCGTTGAAGATCTTCATCCTGTCTCTGTTGCTAAGAAACTTCATAATTAAGGTCCTCGGCGGTCCCTTATCTCTCCGTGGGCCAATACGATGTGCTTTTTCCAGAACCACTGCTGATTGCAACTCCTCGCTGCCCAGCACCTCCGGAATCCACTTTTCCAGAAAGGAACATACGTCCCGACCTTCTGATTCCTCTGGAAGACCCACCAGCCTCAAATTATTCTGTCTCGACCGAGATTCCAAATCCAAAATATTATCTTCCAGAGATTTATTTTTTTTTTCCAAAGTGCGCACCTTTAATTGAAGACGGGTGACGTCATCTTCAGCACTAGCGAGACGGAGCTCCATCTGCGCCGTTCGTTCTACACAGTCACCCAATTCCTTTCTTATTCCTTCCAACGCTGTCATAATCCCATCAAATCTAGAGGAAAAGTCCGCTCTCATTGAACTCATGGCAGCCATTAGCGCATCTGCGCCTCCCCCCGCAGACATCGCACCGTTGCCAGCCTCCTCCGCCATATATGGAGTTTTGTTTGCTGCGTCACAGACCTGAAAGTCCGTTAATTTGGACTGTTTCGGCGGCTCGCTTTTTCCTTTTCCTGGTTTTCCAGCCTTAGGCTTCGCCGACATATCCTCGCCCAAATGCTGGGATACATTCTGTCCCAAATGAGAGAGTTATTTGCCGATTTTTTTTCTCCAGGAGCAGAGCAGAGCGAGACACGTCCGTCCTACGTGGCAGCCATAACCGGAAGTCCGGCCAACATTTCTATTTAAAAGCTATTTTTTAAAATTAATTTTATGTAATATTCTAATTTTTTGAGAAACTGAATTTGGAGTTTTCATGGGCTGTAAGTCATAATCATCAAAATTAAAATAAACACTTGAAATACATCACTCTCTGTGTAATGATTCTATATAATATATGGGTTTCACTTTTTGAAATGAGTGACAAAAAATATTGAACTTTTCATGATATTCTAATTTTTTGAGATGTACCCGTATTAAATCATGACACCTGGCCCATGCAAATGATGATGCCTGTGCCTGGTGGTGTGGTCAGGTACCCTTGCAGGTCATCTAGCACGTAGACCACGCTGATGTAAAGGGTTTTGAATGGTCTGACGTGAGACTTATGGAGTTGAATGGCATTCATCATCTGGTTTTGCAAGGCACTGTTCACAATGAAGCGGTCATCAGCGTGGGATGTGGCCAATGGACGTCCACTTCTATGCCTTTCTGTGACTCTTCCAGTCGCTCTGTATCTCTGTTGCAACCTGCTGGTGACACTCTGTGACACTAAGCTCAGTGGCCACTTCCCTCTGAGAACATCCTGTTTGAAGCCTCACAATGGCGAGGTACTGTTGATCAGTTGTTAGGTATTGTCTTGGTCTCATGGTGTCAAAATGTGAACAGCATGATGAAGAGGACTGTTTAAATACCAATTCTAACTGAACCAGAAAATTTATTGGTCGATTCATGGATCCAAATACCTGTTGTGAATTTTGCCATTAAGCACCTTGTTAGAGAACAGCAAGTTATGTAAAAAGGACTGAAACACTGAACAGTTGGACATGTGCATTCAAAAGGTTAGAGAAGGTCAAATTAAGTTCACCTGTAAAGGTTATAGTGCATTTTAAGTGCATCCTGAAATTTCACCCAAAAGTCGAATATCCCTAACTTTTTGTGAGTAGTGTATCTGGGAATTTACCTTGATAATAAGCTCACTTAGCAAACTCATGTTGACAGCCTATGCTCAAGATTTCAGATTTGCAGAGCCTTTGGGCAGTGTGGGCAGAGGTGGCCTAATGTTAGGGATGTGGACTGGTGAGCGGAGGGTCGCAGGTTTGAGCCCTGGACCAGCAGGATTAGCTCTGGGTGGGACAGATAACATAGCAGTGTTTTCCCCACCCTCCTTAACCTCACTGTGGTGCACTGGAGCAAGGCCCTTAACCCTAACTGCTCCAGTGGAGCTGCTCAGTGGCCACGTCAGCCTGTGGTTGTACTGGGCAGCTTCCTGGTGTGAATGTGAACAGGACGTCCTTGAAAAAGAGAGGTTGCCTCTCAGTGAAACTAACCTGTGTAAGTATAGGTTAAATATAAAAAAAAAAAAAAATTAAGAAGGCTGAGACTGTATGGTGTAAACCAGAGACTGTTGTTTGCATTTTATCAGGTGGTTTTGGAAAGCCTGATGCAATATGGAATACAGACATGGTATGGCAATTTGTCCGTACACTCTAAATCCAAATTGGCTCAACTTTCAAGACGGCTATGAAAATTATAGGGAAAGGAGAATTTCAGTCCTGACAAACAATTTATGAGCAGTCAGTTCGTAAAGGAGTGGAGAGAATCTCAGACAACTCATCCCATGTCCTGCATTCTGAGTATGTGCTTTTGCCTTCAGGCAGAAGATTTAAAGTCCCAAAGTGTAGACTTAATCATTTTAAAAATTCTTTTGTGCCTTTTCCCATTAGTGTTCTTAACAAAAGTCAATTTCTATCTAATCAGATATATGCAATACTCCGTGAAGTGATCCGGAGGCCTGAGAGTTTGTAGCCTATTTATTTGTGCAATTCATGTGGTTACATGCTATGACCTCTATTCATTGATTATTGCTTCTTTGATGGTCTTATTTATTGACTGTTTAATTTAATGGACTGTGATCCTTATTACTGATTACTTTTTCTTAAGTTTGTCAACTCTATTTATTACAATGTATGCAGCACCACTACAGTTAAGCCCAAGATGTATTTTCCTACGGAGACAATAAAAGTATATTGTATCATACTGTAATTTTATATGTATTTTTATTGCAGTCATATGGCCCAAGTAAGCATTTTAGAAGGGTAAAACCCACAAACATGCCATGTTTGAGCAAATGGGACCTTTAAATCCTGTTAAGCTTTCACCACAACCATGAAAATACACCGCCTGGCCCCAAAAAGTCACCACCTGGATTTAACTAAGCAAATAGCAGGTAAGAGCCTCCCTTTGGTCAGGTCTAGGTTCAGCAACGTTATGTGCCCAAAGAATGAGTTCATCTGACTACCTGAATATACTGAATGACCAGTTTATTCCGTCAATGGATTTTTTTCTTCCCTGATGGCACGGGCGTATTCCAAGATGACAATGCCAGGATTCATCGGGCTTGAATTGTGAAAGAGTGGTTCAGGGAGCATGAGACATCATTTTCACACATGGATTGGCCACCACAGAGTCCAGACCTTAACCCCATTGAGAATCTCTGGGATGCGCTGGAGAAGACTTCGTGCAGTGGTCCAACTGTCCCATCATCAATACAAGATCTTGGTGAAAAATTAATTCAACTCTGTATGGAAATAAATGTTGTGACATTGCAGAAGTCCATCGAAACAATGCTACAGCAAATGCGTGCCATAATCAAAGCTAAAGGCAGTCCAAAGAAATATTAGAGTGTATGACTTTTTTTTGGGGGGGGGGCCAGGCAGTGTATATTCAGTGTAGTCAGCTGACCTCATTCTTTAGGTGCATAACAGTTGCTGAACCTAGACCTGACCAACTGCAGCAACCCCAGATCATAGCACTGCCCCCACAGGCTTGTACAGTAGCCACTAGGCATGATGGGTGCATCACTTCATCCGCCTCTCTTCTTCCCCTGATGCGCCCATCACTCTGGAACAGGGTGAACCTGGACTCATCAGACTGTATGATCTCCCATTGTGCCAGAGTCCAATCTTTATGCACCCTAGCAATTTGAAGCCTTTTTTCCCCCGATGGTGGTGACTTTTTTTTTGGCCAAGCAGTATAATTGTAAATGATATCTCACCTGCAATCGATCAGTATAGTGGTCAAGCATCAGTACTCCAGAAGTTGTCACTTTCTTTGTTTCGACCATAGTCTTGAGGTCTGCCAGCAAACTCATGTGTTTAGACATATCAGTTGCCAAAACCTGTGAACAAAATTAAATTAAGCACAGCTGCAAAGCAGAAATCGAGGTGTAGGAACTGTAAAGTAAATAGAAGGTCACCATGTCAATAACAAGCTTCCTCAGGCTCTGCCTCTGCTTCTTGGTAAGGTTCTGGAAGATGTCACAGTTGTCCTCATGAAGCAGCTTAAAACCCACAGCCAGGTGGTGATTCTCCAGCACGGACTCATCATTATACATCAGGGCTAATTCTGAGTCTGAGGAGAACATCACACAACAAATATGAGTGTCGTAATTGTAACGCCAAAGTGCTCCACCTATCCCTCAGCACCAGACTGTGTTGGCACAAGTTCAGCATTTATAGAACTAGAAAGCACTCAGAAAACACCTTCCTGTCAGCACTGAAGTAGTCTAACCAGTTTCCATGTCTGAATCCACACCAGATCCGAACCATATTCTACACATGTATGAGCGCCCCCCCCCCCCATGTTATACTCTACTTTTCCTACATTTCACCAGCATAAATCAAATATTTTTGTAATAGGAAATGGATTAACTCCAACGTTTAATTTCTAATTTGGGGAATGACAACTCACTGGTAAAATGTTCATGCAAACATAACTTCTTGTGTGGAAGTAATAACTAAGAAAAATGTTCACTAAAAATACTAAGCGTGTAAGCAGTAGTAAACAGTAGTAAACACTAATGGTGTACACAGTGGAATAAAAACAAATGTGAAATCATAAAAGTATATAAATGACAACAAAACAGTTAAAAAAAAATCATTTTTGGGGGGAAGAACCATAGCAAAATTTTCTATGCTTAAATTACTATGTCTTTATGTTGTATGTGTGTCTGTATTAGTTCTTTTAATGTCATTTTGACTCACTGGTGTTGATGAGGAATTGGTTGGACACTCCTGGATGGTCCACATCATGGATGGCAGCAGCAAATAATGCAGCTAGTATCTCTAGATCTGAGAATACAGCCTGTCCGAGTAAAATAGGAAGACAAACACTGAAAAACAGTTTTGGGCCAAATACATGTGATAGTCTGCATGCGTTCTTTGTTATCTTACTGTTTCTTGCCGTTTTCAGCACAGGTACTTACTTTTAGAGCAGGTGTGGACAGCAGTACATGAGTAGACTGAGTGACATCTGCAGCGTGGAGGCTGTTGTGGTAGGCCACGTTGGCATGGTAGTGGTCTTCCAGGGTCATCACATATGTGATGAACGTATCCACGGGGATCCGAAAGGTCTGGAGTAAATC
This sequence comes from Pholidichthys leucotaenia, assembly GCA_020510985.1. NCBI lineage: Eukaryota > Metazoa > Chordata > Actinopteri > Cichliformes > Pholidichthyidae > Pholidichthys > Pholidichthys leucotaenia. Next base: position 258,965,251 of record CM035838.1, read on the forward strand.
TCTTTCCTGCCATGGAGACAGTCCACAGGGGTCAAAGTCATGCAACGTGATGGCCTCTGCATAATTTGCACTGTTTTTTGACCAGTTTCTCACCTGGAAGATGGCAAACATTATGCAGCTAAGGGGTCGATTATTTGAGAACTCAGCCACACGGAAAATATTAAGGCCCCACTTGTCCAAGTCATTGAGCTCCTGGAGGCACAAAAAGAAGACGGTTAATGCAGTCTAATACTACACATTTCTAGTCTAAGGCCCTACTCACACTATAAAGTTTGTCCTGAGCTTCATCCAAAATCCACGTTCTGAGACATTATAATTGCTTCGTGCACGCCTAACCGTGGCCAATTCACTCAGCTTTACCCCAGGAGAAGTTGGCTTCAGTGTGACATGGTTTCTTGTGGACGAGGACTAGCATATATGTGCTGTGGATCTGCAAGTGGTAGCAGTGCTTAGGTATGGCTGCACTAAATACAGCATGAATGTGGGAGGGTTATTATAGTGACACGCAGCAGCAGCAGAGTGTGTATGTGTGTGGTTATACAAATGAGTGCCGAAGCCACCATAAGGACAGATCTATAATTAAGTTTGCAGCTGATTCTGTTATCGTGTCCTTACTTAATGATGAAGAGCCTGTCCCTGTCCCAGTGGCAGATGACTTTACTGAGTGGGTGAAACTTTCTTTCTTGGACATTAATGTGACAAAAACTAAGAAAATGTTTATTGACTTTGGAAGAAGGACTTCATCTGTCCACCCTGTTAACATCTATGGTCAGGCTGTGGTGAAACCATATACGAGGGGGGGGCTGAGAAGTTCATAGTGGTCAAATTTGACCAAATGTGGTTTATTTTCCAACATAGTCTCCCCTTTGGTCCACATACTTCTTCCATCGGTGTTGCAGCACTTTGATCCCTGTGGTTGGAAAATAAACCACATTTGGTCAAATTTGACCACTAAAAATCGCCTCCCCCCTTCCCTGTAAATACCTAGGAACATTAATTGATGGCAAACTTTGATTTAATACCAATGTCAATGCTATTTGTGCAAAGGCCCACTAGTACATGCAATGTTATCATAAACTCAGGAGATTCAATGTTGACACTTTTTTGTTTCTGTTACGACCCGAGCACTGGGTTCTGTCCGCGCTCGGGCTAAGCACAGCTTGCTGCCGGCCTTGACAGCTGTGGGTTGTATTCTGGCCTCACCGGGCTCTTATTGTGAAGGCGCTCGGTGGGGCTTCCGCCTGTCAAGGTTGGTCAGCTGTTTGTCATTACTGCTCGTTAGTGTTCGCCTTTATAAAGCGGGCACTAGCGGCAGTTAACTCGCAGGAGTATCGTCAAACAATCCTCGTCAAACTATCCTCATCAAAGCGTCGTCAGACCTTCATGTCAGGTTCGTGTCTCATGTCATGTCATAGTTTAGCTCGTAGTGGCCGGGGTTAGCCCTACGAGCCCTTGTATTGCTTAGTGTGTGTTTTTGCCCTGAGCGGCTCACAGTCTTGTCTTGTCTTGTTGTTTTAATAAATCACCATCATTGTAAAACTCACTGGTGGACTCTTGGCGTCTTATGGTGATCCGCGAGGGTCACCGCATGACAGTTTCATTAATTTAGCCATCTTTTTGTCAGATGATTTTGGTTACTCTTTCACATCTCTTTCTCTCGTCTCTTTCACATTTGCAGCATATGTACAGTGGTGCTTGAAAGTTTGTGAACCCTTTAGAATTTTCTACATTTCTGCGTAAACATGATCTAAAACATCAGCTCTTCACACATCCAAAAAGTAAATAAAGAAAAGCCAGTTAAATAAATGAGACAAAAATATTTGACTTTTTCATTTATCCATTGAGGAAAATGATCCAATATTACATATCTGTGAGTAGCAAAAGTTTGTGAACCTTTCATTTCATTACCTGGTGTGACACCCTTTTGCAAAAATAACTGCAACTAAATGTTTCTGGCTACTGTTGAAAAGTCCTGCACATCGGCTTGGAGGAATTTTTGCCCATTCCTCCGTAAAAAAACAGCTTCAACTCTGGGATGTTGTTGGGTTTCCTCACATGTACTACTCACTTCAGGTCCTTCTACAGCATCTCATTTGGATTAATGTCAGGACTTTGACTTGCCATTCCAAAACATTAACTTTATTATTCTTTAACCATTCTTTGGTAGAGTGACTTGTGTGTGTAGGATCATTGTCTTGCTGCATGACCCACTTTCTGTTGCAATTCAGTTCATGGACAGATGTCCTACATTTTACTTCATTATTTGCTGGCCCAAACCATGATACTACCACCACCATGTTTCATAGATGGGATAAGGTTCTTATGCTGGAATTCAGTATCTTCCTTTCTCCAAACATAACACTTCCCATTCAAGCGAAAAAGTTCTATATTGGTCTCATCCGTCTACAAAACATTTTTCCAATAGCCTTCACGCTTGTCCACATGATTTTTTAGTAAACTGCAGATAAGCAGCAATGTTCTTTTTGGAGCGCAGTGGCTTTCTCCTTGCAACCCTGCCATGCACACCATTGTTGTTAAGTGTTCTCCTGATGGTGGACTCATGAGCATTAACACTAGCCACTGCGAGAGAGGCCTTCAGCTGTTTAGAAGTTACCCTGGGGTCCTTTGTGACCCCACTGACTATTACACGCCTTGCTCTTGCAGTGATCTTAGTTGGTCAGCCACTCCTGGGGATGGTAACAATGATCTTACATTTCCTCCATTTGTGCACAATCTGTCTTACTGTGGATTGGTGGAGTCCAAACTCTTTAGAGATGATTTTGTAACCCCTTCCAACCTGATGAACATCAACAACCCATTTTCACCTTCAAATTACCTGCTAATCCTAGAGGTTCGCAAACTTTTGCCACTCACAGATATGTAATATTGGATGATATTCCTCAATAAATAAATGAAAAAGTTAAAATTTTGTCTCATTAATTTAACTGGGTTCTCTTTATTTACTTTTAGGACTTGTGCGAAAATCTGATGATGTTTTTGGTCATATTTATGCAGAAATGTAGAAAATTCTAAGGAGTTCACAAACTTTCAAGCACAACTGTATCTTGGATGTGTGTATTGTTGTTTTAAAACTGTTGTTGCTGCAGAGTGAACTGCCCCATTTGGGGATAATAAAGTTTACTTTGACCTTGACCCTAACCTTGAACAGTTGCCTTCAGTACGTCACAGACCAACTAGCCCCAGTGAGAGTGCACCCTAAGTGACTACTCAGAGCTCTTTTAACTACTTGACAAATTTAGGATTGCTTTATTCTATGCACCGAGGCTCTTTTTAACAGTGTTGGATACATATAGCCAATTTTGGATCAACCTACCAAACCTGTTTTTTATTTTTCAAACATGTCTTTGGATGGTGGGAGGAAACTGCACAATCAGAAAAGTCTGTAGATACGAGGCGACACTGCTAACTATCCCACACTACTACTTCTTTCTTCGGCTGCTCCCTTTCGATCATCTGCCTCCATCTCACCCTGTCCTTTACAGCCTCTTCTGCCACACCAACCCTCTCCTTATCCTCCACTACATCCATGAATCTTCTCTGTGGTCTTCCTCTTTTACTCCTGCCTGGCAACTCCATGGTCCTCAGCATCCTTTGCTAACTATCTTCCTTTACGGTACCCATATCATCTGTGTTTTCTTTAGATCAAAGTATTTGCTGCCACAAGCTTGAAATCTTCCTGAAAGTTCAGTCAGTGGTATCTAGGGAACACTGACAGTCATCCATGTCATTCAGCTGCCTCTCCAGGGAGTCAGACAGACTATTTCCACGTTCTTGGGCTGCAGCAGTAGTCCTTATTCTGCTCTGGTGACCTGTTGCATATGATAGAAACCTTCTTCCGGTGTGGCTATACCAAGCTCACTGAGACAACCAAGCAGAACAAGGACTCTTATGTTCAACTGCAGTGGATGAAGTTGGAATCCTCTCAAATGACGATGGACTCTCCAGGGAGGAAGCTGATCAAAGTTCTCTTATTTGTTGACACACACATGTGCATTACTATACAAAAGTAGTCTATTGTGGTTACTGTGGGAAAAATGGGTTCTTTTCTAATGCAATTTTGATAATATTATGGGAAAAATAACTTTCTTAAACTGTGAAAGATCAGCACAAGTCATGTTGAAAAGTGACATGGTTTCTGTTGATTTACCCTGGCTAATGCATCCTCGTGTTCTGTCTTCACACCAAAGCGTGGCATGGCTGAGATGGAAAGGCTGGAACTGTGCGTGAGCTGCTTCACACCGCTGATCTGAGCCATGGGCTCCTCTCTGTCTCTCAAGGTTGGAGCTGGGATCTCCACCTCATTCTGCTTATCTGGAAGCATCAAAAGTATGTGAGCAGCCCGTGCTGAACTTACTTTACTAGTGCATGAAGAAAATTCAAAATGAAATTCATTTCAACACAGTTTAATGTTCAATTATCATATCTATACGACATAGCCTTTTTGTTTAAGCTTTTTGTGACTGTGACTTAGCTCTTTGAATTAAAGTATGAATAATGATATGAGGGCATTTCATTAAAGACTTCTCCTGACTCACTTCTGGTTATTGTAGAAAGCTGAAATTGCACATGTGTAACATTACATATCTTTATAGGTCACGTGGTAATTTGCAGCTCTGACCTCCTAAGAGTTTCTCTCTTACAGGTGCTAAGGTGCGGTAAGGTGTGATAATGGAGCCAGTTGAATGCAGAGCAGTCATCAGGTTCCTGTACTTGAGAGACCGGACACCATGGGAGGTGGTCGATGAGATGAAAGAGACTTATGGGGAGGATGCCCCATCATATGAAATAGTCAAGCATTGGCATAGACAGTTCAATTGTGGTCAGATATTGGTGGAAACGGCACCCATTCCTGGTAGACAGGGTGCCATTGATGAAGACACCATCCGGCAAATGGAGGCCACCATTTTGGAGGATCACCACATAACCATTTGCCAACTAGTCCAAGATGTCAAGATCAGTGTGAGGTCTGTAGAAAAAAATCATCCATGACCATTTGAACATGCAGAATTTCCCAGTTGCTCACACCTTTCCAGAAATAGGAATGAGTCATGTGCTCCTAGGCTCTTTTGCCCATGTTCCAAGAAAACCAGGAGGACTTCTTTGACAGACTAATCATGCAGGACGAAATATGGGTCCATCACGATGATCCAGAGACTAAAGCCCAGTCGAAGCAATGGAAGTATTATGACTCACCACTTGCGAAGAAGGCACGTGTCCACCCTCAGCGGGCAAGGTCATGCTTCTGGTCCATTGGAACCAGCATGGAGTACTGATGGTGGATTTCCTGGCAAACGGTACCACAATTACTGGGATTTACTAGGTTCACTGATGCAGAAATAGTGGAAGGCCATCAAAACTGAGAGCCGTGGCATGCTGACTAAATGTGTCCGCCTCCTGCATGACAGCTACCCGGTTCACAACCCGCATATTGCCCAGATGGAAGGACAGTCCTGCGGCTATGAAATCCTTCCTCATCCCCTTACTCTCCCAACCTCGCACCATCTGACTTCCACTTCCTTCCTACCATTAAGTCACTTTTAAAGGGAAAGCACTTCCAAGATGATGAAACACTCATTTCAGAGGTCAAGTTGTGGCTTCTGATGCAACCTGCAGACTTCCACAGTCGAGGTTTCCACAGCTGCATAAAGCAATGGGAGAAGTGTGTGACCCTTGGTGGTACCTATATAGAGAAAGACTAATAACTGTGTCAAGTTTGGTTCCTCTCAGTCCATGGGAAATAAATTGGGGGAAATCTTTGATGATCAGCCCTCGTATTATAATGTTTTGAGATGCTCTAGTAGAGGTTGGTGACAAACGGATGGTCAGTTGGCTTTACCTAGAAAGGTAGTGGAGATGTATTCTGATACTTGGTTCCCTGAGCGACTCATCTCTGACAAATGGGACAGCTCCCTGTTCAGCATCCTCTTGAACTACAGGGAAGAACAGACATAAACACACAAGTGACTTGAGTAGCTGTCATAATATAGAAGAATAAAACTTTATTGACATATTCATTAAAATAGAAACCAACAAAATGAACAAAGCATTCCTGAGATTCAGATATATTAAAAAATAAATGATCACCCTTATTTACTAAAGGGTTGCACAAAATGAATTATGAATCATCCCTCTTCTTTTTCTTAGATGAGAACAGACTGTTCAATACCCCAACTCAGTCTGCTTGCACTTTGATTTTGAGTGATATGTTGCACTAATGTGGATATACGTACACATCGTACATCTGTATGCACATCTATGCATCGACAGTGTCAATCATGAACCACTAGTGTGCACACCCTGTCAGTACAGACAGACATAATTTCCTTGCAGACAGAAAACAACGTTCCCTCAGCTTTTATGTAACCTTTTGTTTTTCCTGGATGAAACTGAGCCTTAACGGTTTCCTGTCACAAACAAGTCATATGAAGGCACAATGCCGTGCGGACAGACCCTTCAGTCTGTGTCCTACTGACTGATCTTTCACACATAACAATCTCCATGGCAACCGGAGCAGTTGCCACGGCAACTGTCTCCTCACAGTCAGTCCTTCAGCTTGATGTGAGAGCAGTGGCTGCTTGGGTGACAATCTGAAGGAGTAGGCAGGTGTCTGTGACCTTTACCAAGGTCAGCCATCCTCTCCTCTGCCTCTGCTCCTCTCTACATCTCCCTGCTCCATATATCTGCTCCTCCCTCCCTCCTGAGGTAAACCACATGCTCCATTACAGCCTTCCAGCTCCCACATCCCCCCCTCTCTTTTCACACTCTTTTTCTTCAGAGATTTTCACACCCATCCTATCCAACCCAGTGCTTGCTATATTACAGGCCAAGAAAATAGGTAGTCTAACAGCAAACTGTGGAAGCAATCATGCAGAATCAGTCACTGGGAGCCAGGAAAGCTTAGTCAAGCCCAGTGGCACACTTAGGCAGCAAGCTCAGCCCAAACCTCCTCCTCCTCCTCTCTCTCTCTCCCCTCACTCTCATTCTTTCCTTCCCCAATGCTGTAATGCTGAGTCATAGCTGCCAACCAACACTTCTACAGTGCCAGTCCAAGTGCCAGGACAAACAACACTCTTCCTCTGACACTGACTAATGAGGCAAACATGCAATCACGCTACAGACATGACTGCTAACACACATTCACCCACCTGCATATGTGAGCGACCCCAGCGGGGATAAATCTGCTGTAGCAGTCATGACTACACATTTATACGTGTAAATGGAACAATCACCTGTATATTATGAATACAGTATGGGAGGCAAATTCTACCACACAGACAAAAAGTGTAAGAAAAAATGCCTGTCTGATTCTGCACATCTTTCCTGGCGTAGCACTTTAAAGGCGAGGAAACATATCTACTCAGTCCCATTACAATAGCCTTGTCTTTCACTGATAATACGCCTGACTTCCTTAATTCAGTATTGAGGCCAGCCTCAGGCTACCAGGAGACAGAGGGAGAGAGAGGGATGTGGGTCGCAGGTGTGAAAGATAGAATTGGACATTATGTGTCACTGCAATGTACCTGAAGTAAAGGCTGCCGGACATATTTTTTCAAAGTCACATGTTTTTAAGATTATAAACAGCCACATGTATCCTAAAAGCAGAGGTGTATGCACGGTATTGAGAATGCAGTGAATATGGCCCTTTTTGTTTACAGTCCTGCTTCTGCTACCGTAATGTAGAAACAGAGCAGGGCAAATAAATAATCTTCCTCCTCAGAGAATTCATGTAAATTCATGTAAATTAAGAACAAGAACCCACTTGCCAAACAGCCACTGCCAAATCCACCTTCCTACACCAGCTGAAGGCTCTATCCTGAATCTAAAGCAACACATTTTACTCTCCCTTAAGACCACATAATATTCAGACTGATAGAACAGTGTTTAATTTTAATCAAACATGTAAGAATAGATGGATTTTAACGCATGCATGTATGTAGGAGGAATACTTCAAGACTCCACAGCATCTTTTCAACATGGCCACTGTCAGGCCTTGTTTTCATTCTGCAAGCTGTCCAAGCCCTACCTGGTCCCACCACCCGATGAGCCAGGGCCGAGAGCAAGTCTCACAGAACAGGTCCACTAAGGGCATCCTGCGCTCCGCCGCCGTCCCACCCCCCTCCAGAACTCCTCCAGCAGCCGCGTCGAGGTCCAGCTCTGCCCCTGCCCTCCCCTGCAGGGGGCTGTAGCTGGAGGAGCGGGGCAGCCTGTACCCTCCTGGCACAGGTGAGGGGCAGGGGGACGGCGCCGGGTCAATGGCCTCCATCACACCCATGTTGAGGGTGACGGGGGGTTTTGGTCGATGGCACAGGCAGGAGGCGCGGCGGTAGTGGAGTGGGGTGGCCCAGTGGCATGGGGGCGTCGCAAGGGTGTGTGCGGAGAGGCCACAGCCGGTCAAGCCAGGGTACTCCAGAGTGACGGCTGCCCCAAGGGGGGGGCGGGGGGGGGCGGCAAAGGAGCAGGGGATGGGGATGAGGGGGTGAGGGCAGGGCCTGCTGGGGTAAACTGCTCTCGCCTACATGCAACACCCCAAAGTAGGCCACCCAGTCAGTCCTGAGTCAGGCTCCAGCCTCCGTGTGGTCTGAAGATGAGGGCCCCCCCCCCACCCCCGTTGGGCAAACCAGGAGCCCCCCCTGGACTGGCTGCTGTGGCGACTACATCTCATCCCATTTGCAGTGCAGACTGGCCCAAAATCTACAGTCACTGTTGGGCAAGAGTGGATGGCAGTCAAAGGAGTGAAGATGTAGGGAAACGAGGGGGGGGGGGGGGGGGGGGGAGCGTCTGAAGGGCACAGAGAGGAGCCGATGGAGGAGATGAGTGGGAATGTGAGAGATGGAAACGAAACGATGTTGCGAGAGCTGCTCTTCTCTACAAAAACTAACAAAAATTCATACAGTGTAAGTGAGAGGGCGTGAAAGATGGTGACGGCAGGATAGAAAGATGTGTGTAGTATCGAATGATCGATGTAGAAGGAGGCTGGATGACAGCAACAACATGGGGAAAGGAGGAAGCAGTTGAGAAGAAGAAGGATGAACAGAGAGAGAGGAGGTGGTGGTGGTGATGGGGGGTGTGGGATGGGATGCAGTCAGGCCTGTATCCAGCCGTCAGGTTGAAGAATCACACCAGAACGGTGGTCTGGAAAAACAGACTCCCTCTCCCTGTGCCGACTGCCCCTCCCCCACGGAACAGATCCACAGGCCCGGCCCAGTCCTCCCGGTGCAACAGCCCGTCTGTGCCGTTTCACACTGATCCCAGCAGCACAGAGTCACAGCACATCCAGTCAGGTCGCCCTGCGGCAGCTCCGTGGCACAGTCCCCCGCTCCAAGTCACCCCACGCCTCAGCCGCCCAAAATGCCAGAGGTCTAATCCCGCCGTTCTGGGCCGCCGCTTCTCCTCAAATGCTCTGCCGCTTGCGCCATTTCCCTGGCTGCTGTAGACGGCTCTCACAAGCTAATCAGGCGGTGTGGCTGCAGGCGCGTGTGTGCATGTGTGTCTGTGCGTCCATCCTTTCGGAGCCCGAGTGCGCATGTGCAGCTAGACGGCATGCACGTCTGTTGAAAATGTGCGTGCGAGCAAGGGTGTGAGTATGAGTGAAAGACTGAGTGGGAATATTCACATGTGCACCTCCATGCTGGCAGTGTGGAGGATTTCTGTAGATTTGAGGCAGCGGCACATTCACAGACCGCCCGCGCTTCCCCGGAAGACCCCTCACGCATGCACATGCGTGAAAGATGCCTCCCTATGTCTCCGCCAGTCCCGCCATTATAAGCCTGACTGATCACAAACACAGAGTTTCATTACTTATTGATAGCGGAGCGCAGCACGGGGAGAATCTCTGGATTAAAACAAACAAGGCACATGAGACTGTCTCTTTAAGGCGGCACACTATTAAAGGAGCATCGCCCGAGTTTCATTGGCTGGTGGCTCAACCACATGGCTTGTGGTCAGAGTAGCAAACCAATGAGAAAAAAGAAAAGAGTGGACCCTGCTGCTTTTCGATAGCAACCAAGGTTACAACAGAGTCACCAGCATCCGAACCCGTCTCGTCCCTCTGCTGTCCTCCCCACCCACTGACTGCCACATCCCTTCCCTGTTTTTTCTTTCTCTATGTCTCGATCCTCGTGCCACCACAAATACAAATGCATGCATCCGTAAGCAGCCCACCCATGTGCATACATACAATCATGTTGATGTACTGCTGCAAAATGCATGCGTGCAAAATCCAAGGCAAGCCGTGTGCATGTCTTGCAGCTACAGCAACAAATGCTTTAACCACAGAAACCAGTGAGGTTTGTCCGGTCAATTAAACAAATATCATAAAAAGCAAATAGATGGCTGACCACATCCCACATTAATTACTATAATCAATACAATTGCAACCATGACTGAAATTAAATTCAGGGTTGACTTCCTTTCTAAGCATTAATACTTCTACCAATCTGTCACTGTCTTTCTGAGAAAAAGTAGAACAAGCTCACGTCCTTGATGAGTCATTGACTGAACAATGTGGTTTAAATGTGTGTGAAGGTCACATGTGACACTCAGTGGAGGAGGATGGAAAAACCTTGTGTATGAGTTTCTGTGTAGTTCATTAAGATGTTAGCAACAGGCCGAGTTAATAAATACAGTGGATATAAAAAGTCTACACACCCCTGTTCAACTGCCAGTTTTTGTGATGTAAAAAAATGAGACCAAGAGAAATCATTTCAAAACTTTTTCCACCATTAATGTGACCTATAACCTGTACAACCCAATTGAAGAACAAACTGAAATCTTTCAAGGGGAAAAATAAAAAATAAAAAACTTACAATAACCTGGTTGCATAAATATACACACCCTTGTGGGCTATACTAATCATATATTCCATAACCTACATATGTTGAAGCATGTGGAAATGTTTGGTAATTACATATGTAAAGCAACTTCACACCTCTGAAAGGACAAAGACTCTCAACCGCCAGGTGAAGAACAAAGACGTTCCCAGACACTGCGGTGGAGACTGGAGGAGCTACCCTCACCCCCCTAGGGCGAAGAGAGGAAGTACCAAGACAATGGGGGGATTAAGATAATGAGGGATGTCAGCGTTTGTTATGCATGTCTTTTGTTATGTGCAAGAATAAAGTCAGTGAGCCGGAGATATTCGGTCTCTTTTTCCTTCTGCTACCTCTGCACTAGATGAGACTTGTTAGAGAGCTGATAAATAAACTTTGGTTTATATATCAAATCGCCTCATCATTTCAAGCTCTTCTACACTGGTGACCCCTGACGCGAGTATGGACCTGAGGCGTTCCCCCGCAATCGACTCATCCGTGGTGACCCAGGCAGACGCCAGCGCCCACGCAGACAGGGGAACAGATGGACGTCTTTCCCCCCCGGCAGAAGGGATTGAGAGGGCTCAAACGAGCACCAGCACCGCTGTGAGAGCCGAAGCAAGGCACTCTCACCCTGCGGACACAGCAGTGATGGTATACACGAATGCCGTCGCTGTCAACCTGCCAGACTTCTGGCAAGAAGACCCCGCCTCGTGATTTCAGCAAGCTGAAGCCCAGTTTGCACTGGCGGGCATCACAGCTGACGATACGAAATTCTATCATATCGTCTCCAAACTCGACGCCGCCACTTCGAGGTGTGTGCAGAGCATGATCCGGCGGCCGCCGGCCCAAGACGAATATGAAACGCTGAAAGCAACCATCGTGGCAAATTACGTCCCCTCAGCTGAAGAGAGAGCCGAGAAGATCCTGGCGGTCTACGGCCACAGAGGGTGCAAACCTAAAGCCCTCATGGAGGATTTGCTGCAACTTAAAGAAGAAGACAATGACAACTTCCTCCTCCAATTCATATTCCTCAGCACGCTGCCGCCACACATGAGAGGGACACTCGCCAACATGAGATGCAGCACCCAGCAAGACTTCCGCGTGCTCGCCAACGAAGCTCAACGGCTCGTCAACGCCTGCAAGGAGCAGACACCCACAGCAGCATCCGCAGGCCTCAATGCTGATGCCCAGAACCACGAAGAACCACACCCCACTGAGCAGATCCAGCCCGCGGTGACAGCGACACGGCCAAAACGTAACAGACGGAACGACGTCTGTTATTATCACCACCGCTTCGCCGAGAAGGCCCACAAATGCGTTCCCCCCTGCAAATTTACGATTTCGGGAAAACGCCAAAGCCGAGAGCCGTTAATGGCAGCGGTTCTCGGCGAGAAGAGTAAGCTGTTATATGTGACGGATGGACACACCGGCAAGCAGTTCCTCATTGACACAGGAGCTCAGCTGAGTTTCGTCATGCCCTCCCAAGCAGATCGAGCCATGGGCACCCGGGGCAACGGAGCGGTGGCAGCCAACGGCTCCAACATCGACACTTTTGGCGAAAAGAGCCTGCACCTCCACATCCACGGCCGCAACTACAGATGGACATTTGTTGTAGCGGCGGTGAGCTTTAACTTGTTAGGCGCAGATTTTTTATGTGCACATGGGTTATTAGTGGATCTAGCGAATAGACGCTTGGTTAATGCACTGTCTTTTGCTTCTATTCCCTGCTCAGCCCGAGTTTCTCCACCACCTGTGCAGGCTAGCGTCACCACGGCAGGAGGTAAGTTTGAGCAACTCCTCACCCATTTTCCAGCACTCACAATTCCCAAATTCTCAGCTACAGTGGCTAAACACGGGGTTGAACACTTTATTCCTACAACGGGCCCACCCGTATTTGCCAAAGCTCGCCGCTTAGATGCGGCCAAGCTCAACATAGCTCGGGACGAGTTTACTACCCTTGAAAAATTAGGCATTGTTAGACGCTCGAAGAGCCCTTGGGCCTCACCACTTCACATGGTTCCGAAATCCGACGGTTCTTGGAGACCGTGCGGAGATTACCGCAGATTAAACAATGCAACAGCGCATGACCGCTACCCAATTCCTCACATTCAGGATTTTTCACTACATCTGGCGGGTGCGTGCATTTTTTCAAAAATAGACCTGGTCCGCGGTTATCATCAAGTCCCAGTTCGAGCAGAGGACATTCCTAAAACAGCTGTAATAACCCCTTTCGGTCTTTTTGAATTTCTGCAAATGCCTTTCGGCCTCAAAGGCGCTGCTCAAACCTTTCAGCGGATGATGGACGCGGTATTACGCGACCTTCCTTTTGTTTTCGTCTACCTCGACGACATGCTGGTAGCCAGCTCGTCTGAGGAAGAACACGAGCAGCACCTCACTACGGTTTTTCAGAGACTAGAAGAGCACGGCTTAATAATCAATCCAGCCAAATGCAAATTCGGCGTGTCACAAATTGATTTTTTAGGACACAAAGTCTCTCCGAAAGGGGCAGTCCCACTTCCAGACAAAGTTCACGCGATAAAAAGTTTCCCACGGCCACAAACGGTCAAATCGCTGCAAGAATTTTTAGGAATGGTTAATTTTTACAACCGTTTCCTCCCCCACGCAGCTCAGCTCATGCAGCCCCTATATGACGCGCTCAGAAAAAAGAAAGCTTCCAACGCGGTCGAATGGACCCCGGAGCGCGAACGCGCCTTCGCGGAAGTAAAGAGCGCTCTAGCTAACACCACATTGTTAGTTCACCCCGATCCCTCGGCCCGCATTGCACTAACCACAGACGCTTCGGACCTGGCTATAGGGGCAGTTGTAGAACAACAAGTCAATGGGGGGATTAAGATAATGAGGGATGTCAGCCTTTGTTATGCATGTCTTTTGTTATGTGCAAGAATAAAGTCAGTGAGCCGGAGATATTCGGTCTCTTTTTCCTTCTGCTACCTCTGCACTAGATGAGACTTGTTAGAGAGCTGATAAATAAACTTTGGTTTATATATCAAATCGCCTCATCATTTCAAGCTCTTCTACAACCCTGTTATAACTGGGGGTGTGGCTGTGTTCAGAATTAACCAATCACATTCAAACTCATGTTAAATGGGAGTCAGCACACACCTGCCACCATTTAGAGTGTCTCTGATTAACCCCAAATAAAATTCAGCTGTTCTAGCAGGCTTTTCCAGACATTTTTGTAGTCACATTTTACAGCACAAGCCATGGTCCGCAGAGAGCTTCCAAAGCATCAGAGGGATCTCATTGTTCAAAGGTATCAGTCAGGAGAAGGGTACAAAAGAATTTCCAAAGCATTAAATATACCATGGAACACAGTGAAGACAGTCATCATCAAGTGGAGAAAATATGGCACAACAGTGACATTACCAAGAACTGGACATCCCTCCAAAATTGATGAAAAGACGAGAAGAAAACTGGTCAGGGAGGCTGCCAAGAGGCTGACAGCAACACTGAAGTTGCTGCAGGAATTTCTGGCAAGTACTGGCTGTTTAGTACATGTGACAACAATCTCCCGTCTTCTCAATATGTCTGGGCTATGGGGTAGGGTGGCAAGACAGAAGCTTTATCTTACGGAGAAAAACATCCAAGCCTGGCTACATTTTTCAAAAACACATTTGAAATCTCCCAATCGCATGTGGGAAAATGTGTTATGGTCCAGTGAAACCAAGGTTGAACTTTCTGGCTATAATTCCAAAAGGTATATTTGGCGCAAACACAACACTGCTCATCACCAAAAGAACACCATACCTACAGTGAAGCATGGTGGTGGCACCATCATGCTTTGGGGCTGTTTTTCTTCAACTGGAACTGGGGCCTTAGTCAAAGTGGAAGGAATTATGAACAGTTCCAAATACCAGTCAGTGTTGGCACAAAACCTTCAGGCTTCTGCTAGAAAGCTGAAGATGAAAAGGAACTTCATCTTTCAGCACGACAATGACCCAAAGCACACATCCAAATCAACAAAAGAATGGCTTCACCGGAAGAAGATTAAGGTTTTGGAATGAACCAGCCAGAGTCCAGACCTGAATCCAATTGAACATCTGTGGGGTGATCTGAAGAGGGCTGTGTACAGGAGGATGCCCTTGTAATATGAGAGATTTGGAGCATTTTTGCAAAGAAGAGTGGGCAAATATTGCCACATCAAGATGTGCCATGCTGATGGACTCCTACCCAAAAAGACTGAGTGCTGTAATAAAAGCCAAAGGTGCTGCAACAAAGTATTAGTTTAAGGGTCTGCATATTTATGCAACCAAGTTATTGTAAGTTTTTTTATATTTTATTTTTCCTCTTAAAAGATTTCAATTTGTTTTTCAATTGGGTTGTACAGGTTATACGTCACATTAATGGTGGAAAAAGTTTTGAAATGATTTCTCTTGGTCTCATTTTCTTTAGATCACAAAAACCTGGCATTTGAACAGGGTGTGTAGACTTTTTATATCCACTGTACATGATGAAAGTATACATGAGCACTATTTGTGTGTGGACAGGCATGCACCTTGTTGGAGGCCATTTCGCTGACTGAGCGGTGGGTCTGAATGGTCTCCAGCTGGTCCAGACACCAGTCCAGCTCCTCCAGAGTTTCCCGAGCCATCTGCTGGTATGTCTCCTCTGGCGGGAATGATCACAGACACAAAGACGGGATTACATTCTTTTTTATCAAACTAATGCATTTTGACAGATTACACCAAGGATGATCTATTGTAATGTTTACTTGTAATTCCTACCGGCTCACTTTATAAAATAGCACATAAAATAGAACATAAAATAGCACATAAAATAGCGATTATCTTGCATAGTCTCACCATTGATTTTAGTGTGCTACAAATGTAAACACTTTAAAGCAGCTGAATGTGAAAACTTTCTTCAAACGACCAAGCAGTTGTGATATTGTTGATCAGAGGGTACAGATAAAAGGAGCGTGAATGCAGTGGAGAATAAAGCTCAGATATGCACAGCTGTCACTGCATCCTTGCATCTCAGTGCCCCTCCACTGCCAACTACAGGTGCATTCAAATAAATTAGAATGTCATTGAAAAGTTGATTTATTTCAGTAATTCAATTAAAAAAATGAAACTCATATATTATATAGATTCATTACATACAGAGTGATATAACTCAAGTGTTAATTTCCTTTAATTTTGCTGATTATAGCTAATGAAAATGGTGTTCACTTATATAGTGCTTTTTTCTCATCTCTGGATGACGAAAGCGCTTTACAGATCCTGCTGTCCACCCATCCACACAATGATGGTGGCAGAGCTGCCATGCACCGACCTGACCCACCAGGACCAAGTGGGGGTTCAGTGTCTTGCTCAAGGACACTTCAACGTGCAGACTGCTGACAGAGAGGGAATTGAACCCCTGACCCTCCGATCAGTAGTCTGCCACATTACACCTGCACCACAACCACCCCCTAATTCCCCAAATTGACCAACACCACCAGATGACATGGCTCCCCAAATCAGGTGAAAAGTCATTTCATTTGGAACTCAAGGTCCCAGGGTCTGGAGAAAGAGTGGAGAAGCACAGAATCCAAGTTGCTTGAGGTCCAGTGTGAAGTTTCCACAGTCAGTGATGATTTGAGGAGCCATGACATCTGCTGGTGTTGGTCCACTGGGTTTTATCAAGTCCAAAGTCAGCACAGCCGTCTACCAGGAAATTTTAGAGCACTTCGTGCTTCTCTCTGCTGACAAGCTTTATGGAGATGCTGATTTCATTTTCCAGCAGGACTTGGCACCTGCCCATACTGCCAAAAGTACCAAAACCTGGTTTAATGACCATGGTATTACTATGCTTGATTGGCCAGCAAACTCCTGACCTAAACCCCATAGAGAATCTATGGAGTATCGTCAAGAGGAAGATGAGAGACACCAGACCCAACAGCGCAGACAAGCTGAAAACTGCTATCAAAGCAACCTGGACCTTCATAACACCTCAGCAGTGCCATTGGCTGATCAACTCCATGCCACGCCACACTGATGCAGTAATTCATGCAAAAGGAGCCCTGACCAAGTATTGAGTGTGTACATGGACATACTTTTCAGTCAGCCAACATTTCTATTAAAAATCATTTTTTCAAATTAATTTCATGTAATAGTCTAATTTTTTGAGAAACTGAATTTGGGGTTTTCATGAGTTGTAAGCCATAACCATCAAAATTAAAAGAAGCAAACACTGGAAATAACTGTATATAATGAATCTATATAAAACCTATATGAGTTTCACTTTTTTTCTTATTGAGATGCACCTGTAAATAATCTGCATGCTGTGTCCTGTAAGTTGATGATTAAAACTGAGGAATTGAACAAAAACAAAAGCCATTTGGCATCTTATGATATGAAAATTGAAATGGCAGTGATGGTTATAATAGATTGTGACAGAATTTTTACAGCCCAGTCTGTCAAAATGACAGCGAGAAAGGCTTCATTTACAATCATACAATGATGTGAATATGTACTGGAGTGGTGGACTAGTAGTAGAGCATCCGCCCCATAGCCAGGAGGTCATGGGTTCAAGCCACGGCTGCATCATACCAAAGAGCAGATCAAAAAGAATGGTGCTTCCCACATTCTAGCTTGGTGCAGAATAGGGGAAGGGAAAATTGTGGTATTGCATGGCAGTGACCGCTCCAATAGCAGAAACGTAATTTTGTTCTAGTCTGTATGGATTTAAATGACAGTAAACTTGGCTTTTTAAAAAAATCTTTAAAATAACATTTACAGTTTATGTACAATTCAGGTATCAGGCATTTGTGTGTATGTTTGTGTTTGACATACAACTGCAGTTGTATCTTTGGTTTTGCATGTTCATTAAGTGTTTAGTCTGTCTTATTGGTTAAAATTAATTTGTACTGACAGTGCCATGCCTATCAATACGAGTAAAAACTGAGCAAATAAAAAAATAGGCTAAAAAGAGAAAACTACCATATCTCCTGTCTCAGAACCTGTAATAAACAACATGAAACAATGGACAAATACAGCTCTGGAAAAAATTAAGAGGCCACTATTGCCATTTAGAGCATTTATCTACAGAAAATGACAACTGGCTGAAACAACAAAAAAGATGTTGTATTTTGATTAAATAATGCAAAAAAAAAAAAAGTTCATGTTCATTCTTAAACACTACAACACTTAAGTTTTAACTTAGGGAGAACTGAGAAATCTGCATTTGTGTAATAACTGATTTTTTTTCACAGTTTTCATGTGTCACCATACTTTGGTGATCACCTCATCATCACCTCCAGACTGAGGTGTCCATGTGTTGGAATTCAGCAGATACTCAAACTGAATGGCTGCCGTACACGTAGAGATGCTAATTTAGGAAAGAGTTTGCAGTGGTCTCTTCTTTTTTTTTTTTTCCAGAGCTGTGCAATGAAAGGTGCCAGATTCCAAATTTTGGAGACAGATCAAATAAAAGCAACAGAGAATTTGTTTTTAGCGTAAGTAATATACAGAGTTTCAGGTGTTGGAGTATGAAAACTAAAATCAGAGTAAGTTGGCAAACCTGGTATTCTAGAGCGACAAATAAATGAATAAAAACCTTACAAATTTATGATAAAAAGGGCACCAAATGTCTTATATTTATAAGAAAATCAAATTGATGAAAAAATAAAGTTCTCATAAAAAAGACATTTAGAATAAAAAGGTTTGTCAGAAAAAAGTAGCAAATTTGAAAGAAAATATTTTAGATGAATATTGTCATATTTATTATCCTCTTCTTCTTCTTCTTTTAGATTTGATTGGCGGTTGGCAACCAGCTTACAGGTGCATCACCGCCACCTACTCTATCTTCAGACATCACTCTATCATATCGATGTGCGGCCATGTGAAATGAAAGAAATCTCTGTCTGTCTGTCTGTCTGTGTGTCTCCATATTTATTATCAATACAGTTAGATGTTCCTTTATTTTTATTACAATTATATGTAATAAAAATTTGAGTGTAAAGCAAATTGTGAATCCACACAAAATTCAAATTTGATTAAAAAACCCACTATTGTGCTGTTGCTGTATGTCCCTGCTTTTATTTATACTTTTATTTATGGCTCTTATTTATGCATATATATTTCTTTAGCACCTTATTTTAATATATAACAAAGCGATGCCATACGCACTTTCACTGTACCTTGTTTAATAGAAAAAAATATGATTATTCTTTTTTTAGTGTTTTTAGCTATATATCAACGTATACCGAAGCTGTCCATCTCTCTTGTTTTGTGTTGCCTTATGTTATTAAGAATCTAGTCTAGAAAATGTTTGCTTCGTTCACCATTTCAAAAATAAGTGCCGGCAGGACAGATTACAGCTGATGCTCTCGGGCAATGTGTCTCTGCCCCAAAATGTTCTTAATAATAAACCTTAAAGTGATCATTCAGTTTTCGTAAAATCAAGCTTTTTTTGAATACATCTATTATTATTCAACTTTTAAGGGGGGTTAGAATACCTTCCTCCCTTCCTTCAAACCACAGGGAGACACCTGTCATGGGTAAAAGTGGGACAGCGCTGACTGACGTTCACCCAGTCAAAGATGTACCATCAAAATAATTTTACAAACATTTTTAATGTGGAGCTCTTGCAGTGTTGCTTTCAGTGGTTGTTTATAGCGGACATGAAGCCATGAGCAAAGCTGCTAATATTAGAAGATTTACAGTAGGCTGTTAATTACTCAAGTATAAGGAACAGGAGGTTGGAGCAACGGCCCCTCAAAATATCTCTGAATGTCCCTGCTTAAGTCCTGGGTTTTTATGATGGAACAAACCAGCAGGTCCTGCTTCCAGTCCTTTAAGTTGAGGGGTGGGGGGGGGCACTGTCCTGGCTGCCTCCCATTGTCCCATTCAAAAAACAAAAAACAAAAAACTTTTATCCAGTCAGATTACACACCTATTAATATTTATGAACAGGATAAAAAAAGCTACTGTTTCACACTGACCATTAAAGACAGTTTTTATGTGCTATAAAATATCGTAATTGATTTTAGTCTTTTTAAAAAACTACACATATATGCCCTTGAAGATGTTTAAACTTAAAATTAATCCCTGGAAAATGTACAATAGGGGACCTTTAAAACAGCTTTTTTTGTGCTGTGTATCATAGCTTAAGTATCATAATTACCACCATCTACCCAGTCTCTGAAGCAGCATTTAAGTAGTAACCACACTTTGTTATTAGATGCTCCCCAATCGTTTGTGTGTCTTTAATGGAAACTTGTTGGATTTTAGAGTTTTAATGAGCGAGCAGCATACCTGAGAGTGTGGCTTGGGGAACAGTGGGCTGGCTGGTCATCGGCGACCTCCTGTGGACAAATACGACATTACATCAGAGGGAGAGCTGAGCTCTGCTGCCCCCTGCTGGTCATGAGCACGCAAGTCAATTTACAGGATGAGGCAACAAAAGGATCGACTCACAAAGGGGGGAATCTCACTCATGCATAAGAAGACAATCGAAGGTGCATATTTAAATTCCTTCAAGTGTCGAAAAGCACCGAAATTTGCACATTTTAAAGGTGCAGATAAATTATCTTGTTTCAAATGAAACACTAAAGTATCCCCCCCCCAAAAAAATCCTCTTTTCAAAAAGCTTTTCGTTTTGTTATAATTGTGCAGTGACTCCACAGCTCCGTGTAATTATAGCTGCTGATGATTCTGTGCTGCATTGCTTTATATATATCATATTGACGCGGAGCTAAGAGGCTGCCAGCTCCAGCCTCTTCTGTCTGCTGCAGTACAAGGGAGACTAGTTTTAGTGATATTGACTGTCTACCCATCGTCTGGGCGCGGAGTCAGGGATGCACACCTGAGGCGCTGAGCTCCTCAACCAGCCAGCTGGAAATGTGCCAAATATGGCAGATCATGCTTTCCTTGAGTGCAGTCTGCTAATCATAAACTGGTTAATCATAATGACTAAAGTGCTTCTCTGGAGGGAGCAAAGATATGGAGACATTCACACACGGCAAACTAAGCAGGCAGTCATGACGAGTGGGGGGGTGGATGGGGGGGGGGGTGTTTGACAGCATGATACTGACTTGTTAGTACTGGGTGTTGTGACATTGGCGAGGATGGTGAAGTTGCTTCTTACAGTTCGTAGGCTGGCCAACACCTGGAGGATGGATGGACAGTGCAGGAGGGAAACAAGAGAGAGGAGGGAAGAGGAAGGCAGGAAGCAGAGGGGAGGGGAGGGGAGGGGAGGGGAGGGGGTGCAAGTTCACTGCACTAATTAGCCACCTTTTCCAGTCATTTACAGCAATTAAACATGCCACATGAGGCGCACCAGGAAGGCGCACCAGGGAGGCATACCTGAGCGAAAGGGGTGACGATCAAGTCTTCGGCATGCCTGCGGAACAAAAGGGGGAGAACATGAGAAGAACGTGGGCGCTTTGTGCAGCTGCGTGTTCTGTGTTTATATGAGGCTGTATCTGCGAGCTGCATGTTTACAAAGACGTGTGCGGGTCCACACCAGAGGCTGTGCGCACGGAAAATTCTCCAGACTTTTTTTCAGCAATGACAGAAAATTCTGAAAGCTGTCATTTGACAGATTACACTAAGGGTGAGCTAATTAAATCAATTAGAATGACAGATAATTATAGATTCTGAAAGAATTTTCACAACCCTGTCTGTCAAAATGACATAGCAAAAAAAGTCTAGCGCAACCTCTGAAAGCTTTAGTATAAAGCTTTCTTAACCATAGGTGTAAATCAAAGGGGCAACTGGAAAAAAAAGAATTGACCCCCCCCAATATCACCAATCTTTAATATCATTTTACAGAAAACTTTGAACCATCAATGCTAAATGCAAAAAAAAAAAAAAAAAGCTTGCAAATTTGGAACATTTCTTGTAAAATTTGCATTTTTTTCTTGTAAATTTGCAACTTTTTTCTCAAATTTACAATTTTTTTCTTTTAAATCTACAACCTTTTTTCTCATTTGTAATGTTTTTCTTGTAAATTTGCAACTTTGTTCTTTTAAATCTGTAACTTTTTCAACATAAATTTGCTACTTTTCCTCTTAAATTTGCAACCTTTTTCTCATAAGTTTGCAACAGTTTTGAATTTGCAACTTTTTTCTTTTAAATCTGCAGCTTTTATCGATAACTGCTACTTTTTTGTTGTAAAGTTGTCACTTTTTTAAATCAAATTATGACTTTTCTTGTAAATTTGCTATTTTTCCACATGAATTTGGTACTTTTTCATAAATTTGCAACTTTTTTCTCATAAATTAATTTTTTTTTCATGTAAACATGTTTTTCCTCATGAATTTGCTATTTTTTTCTAGTAAATTCGCTACTCATTTCATCATAAATCTGCAACTTTTAAACAATTTGTGACTTTTTTCCTTTTAAATTTGCAACATTCATATGGTTAAGTTATTATTCTCGCTTCATCTCTAGACAGCGACTCAAGTTGTTTTTTTAATAAAGCTTATGCTTTAAAGGGTTTGACCTCTTCCCTATTACAAAAATAGGGGCCTCAATCTTTACTAAGGAGAAAACGGTCTGTGCCCCCCACCCCCCCACGCCCACTGGTGATATGAAATATCCGCCTAGTATGTTCTTAATTGCAGTCACAACTATTTTGGCACTGTTAGATATGGCTGTCATTTCTACAGTTACATACCATATTTCACCCAGTATGACACTGAAAACGTTTTTCAGTATCAAACTGGGTTGCATTATGGGAATGTTTGTTTAATTCAGCTGTAACATCCAGTCATTTACTGTATGTTACTGTACTTTTTGAAAATACAGTGTCTTACTGTGTTTAGCCTATTGTAAAGGCTTTGGCACACTTTTTTTTTTAAACAGTAGTCTGTACAAAGACATTTTAATTCAAAGTCCTTTATTGTTTTTGTATTGCTGATGATATTTAGATTAATAAGCCTTCATTTAAAGAAGGAACCATCAGTGTATTGTTTTCTAATATGGTACTATGCTGTAATTGAATTACAGTATAGTACTGTAATTCTAAATTACATTACTGAGTGAGTGGCAGTAGGTGATGTGAGGGTGGGGTGGGGGGATGCCGTCCCTCTTGTTAGCAAAATGACCCTTGTGAAGCTGCTATCCCCCCAAAGATTGTAAGGATAGTACAATAGAACATGTCACTGAGAATATAGTTGCACAAAAAAATGGTGAATTTCAGGGCATAAAGTACTAAATTCATTAGAAAAATTGTAAATTTGCCAGGAAAAAGTTATGAATTTCAAAGAAAAGTGTTACAAGTTTACAAGAATGCCTCAAATTTTTCTCATAAATGTATGTACTTTTCTCTTAAAATTGCAACCAAATTTTAACCTTTTCCTTATAAATTTGTGACTTTTTTCTCGGAACTTTGAAACTTTTTTTCTCAAAATTTTGAGACTTTTTTCTCTCACAAATTTACGATTCTTTTTCTCATAAATTTACACCTTCGTTCTCATAAATTTGCAGACTTTTTTCTCGTAAATTTGTGACATTTTTCTTGTAGTTGGCAACCTTTTTCCCCTCAAATTTGCCATTTTTGTTCTTAAACTTTCAACTTTTTCTCATAAATTTTCAAATTTGTGATTTTTATTTTATCATATTTTTGCACCTTTATTCTTACAAATTTGTACTTACTTTAAGTCTGCATGTATGCATGTTATGCTAAATTTGGGAATACCCCCTCCCCACCACCACCACCACCAGCCCCCTTGTTAACCCTTTAACTGCCCAGATTAAATGGACGGGTCACGCGCCCCCAGTGACACAGCGCAGCAACTGTACGTGTCAACTTATTAACTGAGTTATGTAATTTATATAGCTGCCGTGACATTATGCAAATTAGATAAATGCGTTTATTCCTATCTGAAACTTTGGATCATATTTTACATCTTTCTAATTGACAGTAAGCCATTATGTCTTGTAACTTTCAAGTTATAGCCTTGGAAATCTGAACTATTTTATTGACAATTTTCTTACCACTCTTGACCACTAGGGGGGGGGGGCTTCAGTTGCTTTGCATTTCCCCAGGCGCCACATGGCACCTATTGCAGTTAAAGGGTTAAAAATAACAAATGGCCTACTGGTGAGTGGACACATTCACATGCTTCAGTTGTGCCTGCTCCATGATGGGTCAAGTGTGATGGCTTTGTGCTTACCCCTCACTGTTGATGGAGGAGTTGCGTGACATGGTTTTGGGGGATGTGTCGTAGTCTGAGTCTGAGCGGTACAGGAAGGATTCCCTGCGCTGGCTGGGAAAAGATGGGTGCAGCACCAACCCAGGACTCGCCTGCGAATCCATGGGACTCCGGCCGGGTGAGGGGCCATTCTCCGAGTCAAAGCTGAGGGATTGGAGAGGACAGAATTTAAACTTGCAGCAGTTTCATAGATGTCTGTGTTGCAGCCTTTCTTATCTCACGGTGAAAATAAACAGTGATAAGATAACTCCAGTACAATCAAACATGAGCGATGCTGCCCGCCCTGATATAGTGGTTCTAGAAAGAAAAGTTGAAGAAGGAAAGATGTGACACGTTACAACACAAACGCACACAGCTGTGGCTCTGTGATGCCAGATTGGCAGACTGCCAGAGGGCTTCTCTGTGAATTACACTCTACTGGCATGTCGTTTTTCAGAGAGAGTCATGTTAAAGAGAGCAGAACAAGCCACATCAGCCACAGAGTCTCTCTGGAGTGAAGATGTCTGAAGACACGAGTGACTGAGATTTTTGAATGTGGCTGTGAGATCTCTTTTATCCCTTCAGGTAGAAACAAACTCTTGGCAGATTAAGGGCACTCATATTAAACATTAGCTGTTGGCAGGACCCTCTAATCTTTGACATGAGCACTGGTTAGTCTGCTAAGTATAGTTTTTAAACTCTGGACTTTATTTTTATGGCCAGGAATTAGAGGTTGTGACAAACTTTAAACAAAAATAAAATTAAATTAATAAATCATGTAGATGTACTGTATTTTAAAGACACAGATACCAGCTAATTTGAGATAATGACAGAATTCTACTCAAATATGACCAAACTTATTGTGTGGCCCATTAATTAGCTGTCCTATAGAAATGGAGACAGCTAGAGAACCCCTTTGAATTCACATGACAACATTTGGACCAACGTTTTGAAAATCAGAGAAATTAGTCCAAATGTGGATGAAATTACATTCAGGAGTAGGATTTTCTTTAATCCAGCGCACACCAACTTTTACGAACATTTGCAATCGTTTGCTAGCGTTTAGCAGCGTTTGCTAGTGTTGTATTCATTTTCTACTCGTGGAAGCAAACTTTTGCCAACTTAGGCTAGCATATGTGCAGCGGTTGCCAACTTAGGTCAATTTATGTGCAAACGAATACTCAGGGTAGGTCAGCTGAGGCTAGTGTCAGGCGATGCTCATATAAAGGTCAGCACAGGTCACAGAGAATCATTGTCAACTGCCATGGTCAACTGCCCAGACCCAACTTCCTTTGCAGAACAGCTTAACACCTTCTTCACCCATTTTAATACCAGCAGCACACCGACCACCTGGACCTCCCCATCTTCCATCTCCCCCCATGAACCCCTTATCATTGAGGAGCAACTTGTGACGTCCATCCTACATGGGGTCAACCAATACAAAGCCGCTGGCCCTGATAGGCTCAGAGGCAGAATCCTCAAGGAATGCTCCATTCAGCTAGGTGGAGTCCTCACCAGACTTTTTCAGCATCCCTTGGATTCTGGATGTGTCCCTGATCAGTGGAAGGAATCTACCATCATTCCAATCCCCAAAAAGACTCACCCTAAGGACCTGAAAGACTACAGACCAGTGGCCCTGACCTCTGTGCTCTGTAAATGTATGGAGCGAGTGGTGTGTGACTTTTTGACTAACATGTTGTCACACAAATTGGATCCCCTCCAGTTTGCCTATAAGGCAAAACGGGGTGTAGAGGATGCATGTCTTACACTTCTAGACACTGTCAATAAACACCTGGATTCTTCACACCCACACACACGGATTTTGTTTATGGACTTTTCTTCTGCTTTTAACACTGTACATACAGGCACCTTGCTACATCACTTGACAGACCTGCAGGTTCACCCAACATTGGATTTTATGGATTCACAGTTTTTTATATGACAGGCCACAACAAATGTTTTTAAATGGTTTTACATCTAACAAGTTGATTTTAAACACAGATCTTCCTCAAGGTTGTGTCTTATCTCCAGTTCTATTCTCTGTATACTAACTACTAACTAACCTGCACTTATATAGCGCTTTTCTAGTCACAAAGACCACTCAAAGCGCTTTCATTAATACACAAATAACATCTCCTGTGACAGTGAAGGAATGACTCTTTTTAAATATGCAGATGACATGGCCTTGGTGGCCCATCTGACAGACAGTACTGCACTGACCCGCTATCAGCAGGCAGTCAACGATCTAGCTCAGATTTTAATCAAAACTCTCTGGCGTTAAACACCACAAAGACTGAGGAGTTGTGCTGTGGGAACGAAGAGAGAAAATTTCAACTACTCTCTTTGCACCCCTCAGTATCCAGGGTCAGGCTGTTGCGCAAGTTCAAGTTTTTAAATACTTGGGAATAGAGATGGACTGTAGCCTGTCTTTTGCACACCATGTTGACTCTGTTTATTCAATTCAATTCAATTCAACTTTATTTATATAGCGCCATTTCACAACAACAGTCATCTCATAGCACTATCAACTGTAGGGGGAACCCCCACAGTTGCAGAAAGACCCCAGCAATCAGGCGATCCCCTGTGAGCAAGCACTTGGCAACGGTGGAGAGGAAAAACTCCCTTTTAACAGGAAGAAACCTCCAGCAGAACCAGGCTCAGGGAGGGGCAGTCATCTGCTGCAACTTTATAAAAAAAGCACAACAACACCTCCACCTGTTGAGGAAACTGAGGACTTTTAATGTCAGTAGACACATTTTAACTCTGGTTTACACTTCATTAATTGAATCCATCCTTACTTTTAACATTTCATCCTGGTACAGCTCCCTCTTCATTAAGCACAAAACAAAGCTTTCCCGTATAGTTAATCAGGCTAGCAAAATCATTGGCTCACCACAGACACTGTTGTCTGAACTGTATCAGCGCTCTGTGATCAGGAAAGCCACCCTGATCACTCTTTTCAATTACTGCCATCAGGCAGACGATATAAAGTTCCACTGGCCCATAAAAACATTTACAAGAAATCATTTATTCCTTCTGCAGTAACAATTCTGAACAAAATCAAATAGTTATCATAGTTATCAATATTAGTTATCAGCATTTATCTATTAATCACTATTAATTTTTAATAGTTATTAATATTTTCTGCCACATGATTTTATTTGCTGTTTCCTTTTTAACCATGTTTCCTTTTTTAAACTGTTTTTATCCTGTGAGTTTGAACATGTTTTTGAGAGTGCTGAATGTGTAATATTGTTGTAGCCATGTCGAAGAAGAATTTCTGTCACTGACTGGGACAGACAATAAAGTTATCTATCTATCTATCTATCTATCTATCTATCTATCTATCTATCTATCTATCTATTGGTGCCCTTGGAAAAACTCTCAAATTTGACCAAAACTGTGACCAGCAAGGTACATACTGAAACTTTTAGTGAAAGAGGAACAACTGCCCAATACTTAACAGCATTACATCAGAACGCTACCAAAGACCTAACAGAAAATACATAGGCCGGTGGCCTTCAATAGGCAGCCCACCCCCTATTTGTGGCCCCCAAGCTGTGATTCCTTCACTATAGCTGTGTTCGGAATGTTCACTCCCTCCCTCCCTCCCTACTCGCTATATAGTGAATTTAGATATAGTGGACTATACAGTAGGGCTGCAATGATTACTCGAATAATTCTGTTACAAAAAATTCTAAACATGTATTAAACCATTTTTGCTAAATTAATGAAAGCACCAAGGTGCTGACGCCTCGGTGCCTGTGGCATGGTAGCACGGGGGGTTGCGAAAAAGTCACACTGGCACTTCTAGTGGGCAGGAATAGTTATTACAGTAGGTTTTTTCACAGCTGCATTGATGGTAAAGGTGAGTCAAATTTGTGTTCATTTTGAAAGCAAAGCCTTATCTGGAAATAGTGGTAAATTATAAATAGAGAAAATATAGAGAGTGAATAGAAAATAGTTGCTCATAGCAGAAAAAAACGTGTTTGGTGGACACGCCCCCTTATGCTTCTGCATCACAACAATGGTGTACCCGGTGCAGTAGCTACATCATACCCACTATTTACGGAAATGTAACTACGCATCGCAGCAATGCAGATTGCAAGAGCTGTGATTGGTCCGTTCTGCCTCGTCCTACACATTTCCTGGTTCATGCTTTAAAATTTTGTTTTACTTACATTTTAGAAATTTATGTATATATTCATTTCACTTATGAAAAAGCTGAATAATAAAATGAAAACTTATGTCAGAGAAAAGTCTTCGCAACAATATGTAACTGACCAAAGTATCTTTTTTCCCTTTAACAGAACTCACATTATCAAGTAATCAAGTTTATCCAAGCTCACACCACTGGACACCATTGGTGCAAGACACATAAATAACTAATCAATCATTATCCACATGGGCAGAAATGTTTCAGTTTACCACACATAGTTAATACTTGGTGGTCTAATAAGTAACAGAAGCATAATTTATTGCTTATTTTTTTTATGTGTCTACATTCCATCGGTTGTTTATTTGGCGAGCCACTTGTTTTTATTTTGAAGGGTTGCCAGACCGAATAGGAGCTCTTATTTTGAAAGTTCATTTGCTAAGTTTGTTCACTTAGCGAATGAATGTGCAGCGTTCAGAGTTGAAATGTTTATCCCCCCACCCTGTTTCCTGTGCTTAAGGTGAATCTACATTTATTCTGTTGTCTTCCTTTTCATCTCTGCTCGCTGCAGTTTAGATTTCTCTGTGAGCATGCAGCGGGGCGGGGCAGCCGTGGTGAGCTAGACAGCTTCCGCTTTCAGACTTCAGCGGCCAAGCTGCAGACAAATCTGACTCGCAGCAGCAGCAGCTTATTTCAACGTGATAAATATTCAAGTATCCGCAAGACAATGATTTATGTATCGCAGGTGGCCAAACGTACCGATACAACGAATATTTTTGGTATATCGCCCAGCCCTAATCGACTGTGACAGGAAGTTATCCGCATGCTGTAAAAAAGTCACACTGCTGCCTCTAGTGGCCCAGCATAGTTATTACAATATCTTTTTTTCCGGGTCCACTGACGGTAAAGGTGAGTTAAATTTGTGTTTATTTTGAAAATAAAGTCTTATCTGGAAATTCTGACAAATTAAAAGTTGAAAAAATATGGCCATACAATGATACAAGCCTTTAGTTGCACTTAATTTTCACCTGGTGAGCTGAAACAGACAGCCGGACAGATCCACACACAAACACATTGCAGACAGAGCCACACACAGACGCACTGAGTGATTACCGTATGCCTCCGTTCACTGAGGCATAATAAATATAAATACCTTAAGGTAGTTTATGTCTTGATATGAAGCTCTCCTCTCACTGCTCTGCGCATTGCATTATGGGATATATTGGCTAATGTAGTGACCATTCGTTGTACACCACTTTTCAAGCTGCATTGTGGGATATTTTGAGTGTGCTATATAGTGAATGAAGTTTTCAGTTAAGATTTCAAACAGCACCACAAAGTGACTGATTCACTATATAGTACGACATTATGAGAAACAGAATTATGAGAACAAGCACAGGAATTTTGAAGAGGCATTTCCTCAAAATTTAGAGGTAAGAATAACACAAATAAATGCACTGAAATCGTCATATCAAGCTGCAAGCAGGATTCTTGTTACATGGCACAACAACAAAAAGCAACAGAGTTGTGAAAGTCTGTTCTGAAAGTAGCTGCCTTCAGCAGCTCCTCCCACAGCAGAACAGCCTGGTGACATGGACGTAAATCAAGGGGGTCCAGGGGGACAATTTTTTTTTCTTTAAAATTTGCAGCTTTTCTCAAAAATTTGTAACTTTTTCTCATTAATTTACTACATTTATTTGTAAATGTAAAACTTTTTTGTTGTAAATTTGCCACTTTTCCTTCATAAATCTGCTGTTTTTGCATCTTAAATGTGTAATTTTTTTCTTGTAAATTTGTGACCTTTTTATAATAGATGTTTTTTCTTGTAAATTTACAGATTTTTTCCTCACTAAATTTGTAACTTTTTTCAAGTAAACTTAACCTTTTGTAAATGTGCAATTGTTTCTTTTAAATTTACACTTTCTTTCTCATAAATTTATGACTTTTTTTCTTGTAAATTTGCAGTTTTTTTCCTCATAAGTGTACGTTTGTACATTCTTTCTCATAAATTTGTGACTGACAACAATAATATAGTGTCCCCTCAATATTTACTCTGAAGAAAATGTTCTGTTTATTGTCCTTCCCAACATAAAAATGAAATATCCACCCATGCAGCATGTTTGCACTGCTCCAGACCTCCCCTCCACTGGAAAAAAACCAAATGCGGACCCCTGGCAAAAACATTTGAGGACTGTTATTCAGAACTTCTGCAACCTACCAATTGAGAACTAGAAAAATTTGCATTTCTTAGTGAAAATGCAGTGTGAATGCTGTTTGCTGAAAAACTATTTCCACAAATGCCTAAAAAGGCTGTAATATGCTGCTTTAAAGTAATATAAATGCTGAAATAGCCTAATCCTTAAAAACATTAGCATAAAAGTGCATCACTGCAGATACTGCTCCAATCCGTCCGTCAATCTCTCGCTCCATTCTCCCCTCACTCGTGAATAAGACCCCAAGATACTTAAGCTCCCCCAATTGGGGCAGGAGCTTGTCCCCAACCCGGAGAGGACAATCCACCTTTTCCGGCTGAGGACCATGGACTTGGGCTTGGAGGTATTGATTCTCATCTCAGCCGCTTTACACTCAGCGGCAAACCGTCCCAGTAAGAACCGTAGGTCATTGCTGGATGAAGCCAGCAGGACAACATCATCTGCAAACAACAGAGATGAGATCCTGTGGTCACCAAGCATGACACCCTCCATTCCCTGGCTGCGCCTAGAAATCCTGTCCATAAAAATTATGACTAGGATCGGTGACAAAGGGCAGCCCTGGCGGAGTCCAACTCTCACTGGGAATGAGTCCGACCGAGTGTTGGCAATACGAACCAAACTCTCACAACGGTCATACAGAGACCGAATAGCTCGTAACAACAAGCCCGATACTCCATACTCCCGAAGCACCCCCCCCACACACAAAAAACCATGACAGACGCAGTCGAATGCCTTCTCCAAGTCCACAAAACACATGTAAACTGGTTGGGCAAACTCCCACAAACCCTCAAGGATCCTAGAGGGGGTAAATAGCTGGTCCGATGTGCCACGGCCAGGACGAAAACCATATTGCTCCTCCTGAATCCGAGGTTCAACCAACAACCGGACTCTCCTCTCCAGTACCTTGGCATAGACCTTCCCAGGGAGGCTGAATAGTGTGATCCCTCTAAAGCTGGAGCACGTCCTCTGGTCCAACATATTTTAACAAAATGCAACTGACTTTATTGCGGTGGAAACACTGATATATCTCAGAGCTGGAATTTCCCCATTGTGGGACTAATAAAGGCTTATCTTAGCTTTGTTTACAGCGTTAGCATTTTAGCAGCGGAGCTAACTAACAGAGCTACAGTCTGCCAGGCCACTTTTTAAGATCATCTTCTCATCCCTCGATAGTCGTGGGAAGTGATATGATTATATTACTCTTTCTGAGGTGCAAAAGGCCATATTCCTGCATTTTTGATGCCAGAGTCATTGTTTTTTGTTTTTTTTTAACAAGGAAAAGTGTCCCGTTTCTGTGACAACCCCACTTTCTAAACTAGTACCGGAAGTTGCGCCCATAATTCACGCAAGGCATCATGGGGGCTAGGAATAAGGTGGATAGCCTAAGCTTTATAAATGTTAGCATAAAAGCAAAAATGGAAAACAATTGTAAGAAGTTAGTTTCATATGCTTGAACTTCAAAAAACGTCAGCTAGATAGCTCATAATAAATAAATAAATAAATAAATAGCTCACCGTTGTACAAAGTTAGCTTAAAAATGGCAAACATAAGCTTAAACCTTAAAAAAACAGTAACTAAATTTGGAACATAGTATAATGGTGAAAATGTTAGCATAAACAGTTTAAAGCTGTAGAAAATTACTTACTACTTAAGAACTTTAACTGGCTATTGTGTGTGCGTGTGTGCATGAATGCGTGCATGCGGCTGATGTGTATACAGTATATTTGCTAACCTTGTGTTTATTGTTTGTGCAAATATAATCTTTACTGCAGCTTCTGCAGATTAAGTCCAGTATAACA
This sequence comes from Pholidichthys leucotaenia, assembly GCA_020510985.1. Classification (NCBI taxonomy): domain Eukaryota; kingdom Metazoa; phylum Chordata; class Actinopteri; order Cichliformes; family Pholidichthyidae; genus Pholidichthys; species Pholidichthys leucotaenia. Next base: position 258,997,395 of record CM035838.1, read on the forward strand.
TGAGCGTTGCAAAGTCATTTGGTTAAAGGCTGAAAAACCTGTTGATGTGTTGAAAAGGATTTAAGGAGTTGTTGTGCATTGTAGTTGAGAGCTAGCAGAGTGAGGCTAATTAATTAACGTATTTACTGTTATGATCAAAATAGCTAAATCATTACACACCTCCTGTCACAACAGGTTAGGATCTCCACATTGTGTTTCAGTCACTCTAGTTTTGGTGGGAATAACATTTGCTGTTGAAACAGAACCCTTCTGGTGCTGCTGCGTCTAGTACAATACTGGAAATGGGTGCAAATCTTTGCTAGAAGGTTGCCTGTAGCCCTGTGCAACAGGTTGTTGGCATGCTGTCTGTGAAGATTCAATACAATACTGAACCTAAAGAATTTCTAGAATTTCCACTGCATTCGTACACGAGCCACACAGACCAGTGGAGGCTGCTCAGGTTTTTTTTCCCAAATCGTTAATATTTAGATGACCAGTTGCCCCCTCTGTAACATCACTCATCATGAGCACGTCTATAGTAGTCACAGTGGCCACATAAACACTGATTATTTATTTAATGAAGTTTAGCAAATTAATAACCTCTGGGGTCCCTCCAGTCAAGGATATTTCAAAGGATGCTTTTTTGAATATCTCGGTAATTGATTGGTCCTCTAGTTTTTACCATCACAGTTTTCTGTAATCATAATCCATCATTAAGTACAGTGTTATTTTTCCGATATTTGTTTCATGTCCATATTTATCCTAGTTTTTTAAGCCTTTTTTTTTTTTTTTACAGTGATTTACAGTTAACTCAATCTCAGACTAGAAACAGTTTTTGAATCACACCTAAAACGTGCTGAACAAATAAGAGTTGATGTATCAGCATGACAGTGACTTTCTTCATGACATGACTTTCTTCTTCCGGCTATCAGAGAGAGCAGACGCATTTCTTCTCCTCTCCCTTCTCCTCCTCCCTTACTGATCCCAGCTTGCTGTGTCCTGTCTGTGTCTCGCTCTTCTTCTGCTGCATCTCGACCCAAACGGAAATTATGGAATTGGTGAGCTGGGCTTTAATGCAATTGACACCACTTTTAAACAGAAAATCGGGCCAGGGGGAGCCCAAGTGGAGAGACTCATGGGACAATGGAACTCATGTGTCTGTGTGATTCGATTGAAGATGTGGAAGACATCTACCTGTTTTGGCTTCATGATCACAGGATTTCTACTGTTTGGCTCTGGAGTTTTCCTGGTGTATCGGAAATTAAAGAAGTTGGAAGAGCTAATCAAAATGCGGACCCGGCGAAGCTCCTTCAACAATTCGACCAGCTGGGGGGAGCACTGATAGTGGCAATGGCGAACTGAATCGGAAAGGTGGGAAACATCTTGGAGTCGCTGGGTGTTCTCCAGGGAATGATTTTAAAGCCTGTGAATGTTAATTTAAATTGTGATGCACAGAATCGCATGAGAGAGGAAATTTCTATGCTCTAAGTGAACTGTACTCATTTGGCCTTGATTCGGCGTCCTTGGGAGAACTCATTCCTCCAGGAGAAGAGATAAAGCAGAAGGGAGTTTTGGCTTCTCTTAACCCAAACAACTGCTGTTGTACAACAATCTGAACTCTCCAAGGACAGTGTTATCATGTGACTAACATGGAATTTTTACCATCTGGCATGAAGAGAGATGAACTCTGTGGACATGTTTATCTATGTTTAGAATACATGGAAATAACATCCAGTCGTTGCCTAGGAGACGATTTTTGTTGTGCACCAGTAACTGATACATTCACACTGTACTCACACTGATATCATATGACTGATATACACACACTGGGCTCTCTCTTTTGTTAACGTGTGTATTGTGACTTGTCTGCTAAGTGTGCATTGAGGTTTTTTTTTTTCTATGTGATCATAATCTTGCTCATTCGAGCGCTATTCTGATAACTATGTTTTTTTCTCTCTGCCCAATGTGTCATCCCCTTCCCCTCTCCCTCTTTACCCCCACTGTATTAGGCGCCTTGTACGGCTGCCGCGTCATTAGTGTGCGCCTAATATGTGCGCACCTAATGTCAAGTCAAATTCCTCGTATGTGTAAACATGCTTGCCAATAAAGTTCATTCTGATTCTGATTCTGACAGTGGAGGTCTGGGCTGTGTCCTTAGCATTTAGACATCTAGCGCAGCTCTAATGATTTCTCTTTTGAGACAGAATTACCAAAACTGTCATCTTAAGGTTCCATTCACTTCTGCTTAATTTGTTGTTGTTGTTTTCACAAAATGATCATGAGTAGTTTTATTGCAACATGCTATCTGCTCATACTTGAACACGTTTATGAGAAAAATACATTTATTCAAGTATATTTGTTCATGCACTTTTAGTTACTTTTGATTTCATGTATTTGATGATTGGCAAAAAAGCATGCTGGGATATTTTAGTTCCATAAACAAACACAGTTGAGACAGAAACAAACTTTGGGAGGGTAAAGTTGCACATTCAAAAGAAGAAAATCGCAACTTTACCAATGAAAAGTTTACATGTCAAAAAGTCACAAAATTAACACAAAAAAGTTGCAAATTTACCAGAAAAAAATCATAAATGAACAAGAAAAATGCCTCAAATTGAAGAAAAACAAATTTAGGAGAAAACTTTTAATTTACTAGGGGGAAAGTTGCACATTTAGGAGTAAAACTTCTTGAAAATTTATGCAACAAGTTTCAAATTTATAGGGAAAAATGCAGGTTTTTCTTACAAATTTGAGTTTTTTTTCCTCATAAATTTGTGACATGTGGTTGAAACTTTCTTACTCAGGTAATGGTTTTGTTGACGACGCTTTCTTGTACTAGCAGTATATAGTAAATATCATAAAGTTATTTATTTGAATACAATGTCTGGCAGTGATACCCACAATGCTAAAAACTTAAAATAGCATAAGTTCTAATTCTGTTTTCTCTTTTTGTTAGGCTTTTATTGGCTTATACCATTTATAAAGTTACAAGGCATTTTAGCTGTATAAATATTAAAAAAGCAAAGATTGTGTTTGACCAGTTACAGGCTTGTACCTAACAGTGAGGATAAAAGTCGCCCCTTGTGGCCATTCAAGGAACTGCAACTGTCTTTAGGAGGCTTTTTCAAGATTTCCTTCTTGTGCATGGCCATTTCTAGCATTTTGGGGCTCTGTGCAAAACTGTGTTTGGGGGCCCATGTTTTCATAATTGGGAAGAGTTCAAACTCTTAAATAATTTTAGAAAAGCTCTCCCCTCCCAACAAAATCATAAAAAAAACCTTGGGTCATTGTCTAAATGAATAGAAAAAAAATCATTACACAGAATAAAAATTTAAACCAGCATCCGTATGAACATTGCATATTTACAAGAAAAAAATCCCAAATTTACAAGAAAAATGTCAAAAATTTTTGAGAAAAAATTTGAAAATTTACAAAAAAAAAAGAAGCAACTTTGAGGAAAAAGTTGCACGTTTATGAGAAATACTGAAAATTTACAAATAAAAAAGTAAAAAAAAATATGACAAATGTATCAAATGTACAAAATAAAAGTTGACATTTTACAAGAAGAAAGTAACAATGTTATGATGAAAAAAGTTGTACATTTTTGAGAAAATGTAGCAAATTTGGAAAAAAAAAGTAGTAATTTTTTTGAGAAAAAATGTCACAAAACAGAGAAAAAAGGTTAAAATTTATGGGGAAAAAGTTCTAAATTTACAGGGAAAAAAAGCTGAAGATCATTTTAATTCTGTCATGTGTCTGGGGGCTTATGCCATTCTAGACTCCAGACACAGACTATTGTGTATTTTGTCTCCTTGTTTTGTTCACTTATTGTCTAATATTATTCTGTTCTGTTCTGCCTCTCCCTCTTCCTCCAGGCACTCCCCAATGGCTGCTCAGCCTGCTGCTGCAGTCAGCAGTCTGTAATCAGTACACCTGTTGCTGTTACTCACCTGTATTCACTCTGTGTCATTAGTTCACCGTGTATTTATTCCCTATCAGTTCTTTCACTCACGCATGCAGTCAGCCTCTTAGTTCAGTAAACTCTCCGTGTTTGGTCTACTCTCTCTCAGGACTATGTTTGGTGTTGTTTTTCCCAGAGCCCAGTTGCGCTCCAACTCATTCATGTAAGTCCTCCTTTCCCGGGTCATGTTTCTTGTTTCCCCCAGCGGCCAGCTTTCCCCTGGAGCGTGACGTGAACTTTTTCCCTGTAGCCAACCAGCCTCAACTGAACTGTGCTCATCTGCTGTTACTTATGATTTGATTACTTTTGTTGGACACGATTTTGTATAATTGACTCTTTGTTAATAAAGCACACACTTCACCTGCAAGTGGGCTCATCTCCTTTCATTTGTGCATGCGTAAAAACGCATGTACATGACAGAACACCGTGACCAGAAAGAGCCCAACGATGAAGTTGTGTGTTTTCTTTTTCACCTTTTTCGTTCTTCTCACCAGTATAGAAGCCTCCCAGCATGGATTTCTCTGTTTTTGAGTTGAATCCGGAGGAGTGCGCAGTGGCCGAGCGAGCGGTGAACTTCGCTTCCTGGGCTTGTGCCACCCACTCCCCAGAGATAAACTTTTATTTGCTGGACATTGCTATCAGGGTGATGCAGACATGCCCCGGCGTCTGGAAGTATCCGGGGCTGGTGCTGCTGCTCACCCAGGTTTGTGAATCACGGCAGCTTTTCAAGGAAGCGATGAAAGGGTCCTCCGCAGTTCCACCGAGGCAGCCAAAGAAGCACTCCCGGAGGCTGAAAGCCCATCACGCGCCTCCCAAGCTGGTGTCCTCCTCTTCCTGCCAGACTCATCGTCTTTCTCCCAGGGAGATGGAGCGTGACACCGATACAGCAGCTGATGTCATCATCAATCAAGAATTCAGGCAAGTGCTCCTTCAATCTCTTGCACTCTCGCCTGATGTGATTTGCCAGATTCCTGTGGAGGAGCTCCAGATTCTACAATCCGCTGGGGCTTCCCAGTCAGCTGCTGTCCCCGCTCCTCAACTTGTTCCCTCTGTCTCCCCTAATTCTCCGTCGGTCCCAAGAGGGAGCAGCCGGATGCTGAGGGAGCCAGAAAACATTGAGGAGTCTACATCATGGTGAGTGGGTCGTTCTGCATCGATGTGCAGTAAGAAGCCCATCACCTCATCGGCGGCCAAATTCTCGACGTCATGCCCATCCACTCCTGCGGCGAATCCTTCCTCTGACCCGGCTGTCACGCCAGCCTGCACCCTCTCTGCTTCAGCCACATTATCTGTCGATGAGACGTCCTTTCCTGCCACCAAAGAGACCTCCAGGGCTTCCCTCGTCACGCTCACTCCTGCGTCAGCCGAGCCGGCTCCTCCACAATCCTCTGGGGGGCCTAGGATGGCCGTGGATGCGGAGGAGGATGATAGCTCGCCACCTGCAGCAGTCTACACCCAGACCCGGGAGGGCAGACAAGTGTATTTTCATTCTATCTCAGTAAATAACTAGAAAAGCACTCGGAGAGCGCAGACCTCCGCCAAGTGCCACAGTTACCCCCATACAGTGTTTGTGTGTACATTTTCAGATTCCTTGACCATGAAAACATATGACTAGCAATTGGATTGACAATGATAGGATTAGTGGTTGAGTAGTTATTCACGAAAATGACATTTTCCGTAATGGCGGCCACAGTTCCGCCCATACAGTGTTTGTGTGTACGTTTTCAGATTCCTTGACCACGAAAACATATGACTAGCAATTGGATTGACAATGATAGGATTAGTGGTTCAGTAGTTATTCACGAAAATGGCATTTTCCGTAATGGCGGGCAGAGTTTCCCCATACAGTGTTTGTGTGTACGTTTTCAGATTCCTTGACCATGAAAACATATGAGTAGCAATTGGATTGACAATGATAGGATTAGTGGTTCAGTGGTTATTCACGAAAATGGCATTTTCCGTAATGGCGGCCACAGTTCCCCCCATACAGTGTTTGTGTGTACGTTTTCAGATTCCTTGACCATGAAAACATATGACTAGCAATTGGATTGACAATGATAGGATTAGTGGTTCAGTAGTTATTCACGAAAATGGCATTTTCCGTAATGGCGGTTTTCTTCTGGACGGTGATCCGGATCATCCCCAAAATTTAATCAGTTCTTCCTTGTACCATTTCCAACAACGCCTGAAAGTTTCATGGAAATCTGTCCAAAAGTTTTTGAGTTATCTTGCTAATCAACAGACAAACAGACAGACAGACAAACAGACAGACAAACCCCGGCAAAAACATAACCTCCTGGCAGAGGTAATGATAAACCTTGTCTGTCTCCCGGAAGAGAGCCTCAGGTTGGGCAGTCACCTGAGCGCTCTCCTCCTGCTGCTATTATTTAACCCTTTGAGTGTGTATGTTGCCAAACTGCGACATACCCCCTAGTGCTCAAGAGTGGTAAATATTTTTTGTCAATAAAATAGTTCAGATTTCCAAGGCTTCAACTTTAAAGTGGTAAGAGATAATGGCTTACTGTCAATTAGAAAGATGTAAAATATGATCCAAAGTTTCAGACAGGAATAAATTTATGCATCTAATTTGCATAATGTCATGGCACCTCTTTAAATTCCATAACTCAGTCAAAACTGGACTTTGGATGTATTTACACAAAAAATGGTTCAATCTTTTGACACCATTTTTTGTACAGAGGTACTTCATCATCTTATCTTCAAAGTATATGAACAAGAAATCAGTACATTTAAAAAATACCCAGAAATTTCTCACTTACTTTTGACAAAGTCAGAGTGAGAAGGCAGGCGCAGTGCTGCGCTCTGCCACTAGGGGCACGCAAATTCTCACACTCAAAGGGGTAAGACGTACCTATCCCCTCCATGTCTCCTCCCTTCTTTCCCGAGCACCGGCCGGAACCAGGCCACCGGATTGTGGAGGAGACAGCGGCTCTGAATAATCCTACAGCAGAGCCACCACGGAGCGGACCCCCAGCCATCACGCTGGAAGAACCACCGGTGTGGAGGGATTCATCTGGGGGCACAAGGACTGCCATCACCATCATGCCTGCTGCGGAGGCCGCCGCAGCAGAGCCAGCACCTGAACTGGACCACCTAGAGGCCGGACCCAAGATGTCATCGTCGGGATCATTGGAGTCCTGGACGGCGGTGGAGCTTGAGTCCAGGCAAGTGCTCTCATTTGTTTCTCTCCCTTTAGAGTTGGAGCAATCTTGCCTGGCTCTTGGTGAGGAGAACTCACCTCGCCGGGCTCCACCAGTACCGGCGACTCTAACCACTGTTCCTCTCCTGTCACTTCTGAGCTTCCTCCTAGGGTCACCAGAGAGGATCCATCACAGCCAGGGGTTCCCACAGACGACAAGGAAGGTCCAGTTTCCCCGGTAGAGGTCGATGTGGGGGTTCCGTCCCAATCCGGGACCTCCGTGGGTGCCGCACCTCCTCAGCCTGATGAGCCGTTGCATCCTGGATTGTCGGAGTCCTGGACGATGGTGGAGCTCAAGTTCAGGCGAGTACGCTCCTTAGTTTCTCTCTTGTCTTTTTTGGAGCCACCTTACCTGACTCTTGGTTAGGAGAGCCAGTGGCAGCTCGCTGCTGCACCTGGACTCACCTTGCCAGGCTCTGCTGCTGCCAGCGACCCTGACCCGCTCTCTCTCTCTCTTTCTCCTGTCTCTGAGTTCCCTGCCAGCGTCGCCGGAGAGCAGCCAATGCCACCTGAGGCCACGGAGGATCCAGGTTTGCCAGCCGAGCTCACTGCAGAGGTCGCTATGGACGCTGCTGAGTCTCAGGCAGGGATCACCATGGATGCAGCTGAGCTTAAGTTGGGAGACACCGCAGGTGCTACGTTGTCCCAACCCGGGATCTCCGAGGGTGCTGCAGAGGTCCCACCGGAGCCTACCGAGGGTGCTGCAGAGCTCCCGCCGGAGCCCACCACAGGTGCTGCGGAGCTCCTGCCGGAGCCCACCACGGGTGCTGTAGAGCTCCTGTCGGAGCCCACCACGGGTGCTACTAGGCTCCAGCCGGAGCCCACTGCGGGTACTACGGAGCTCCAGCCTGGAGCCATTGCGGGTGCAACCATGGCCCAGCTTGGGGTCTCCGCGGGTGCAGGCATGTCCCAGCCTGGGACCCCCGAGGGTGCAGCGTTGGGTCAGCCTGGGTCCACCGCGGGTACAGCCTTGTCCCGGACTGGGACCCCTGCAGGTGCAACAAAGCACCAGCCTGGGGCCACCGTGGGTGTAGCCACATTCCAAGCTGGGGGCACCGAGGGTGTTGCCAGCCAGCCGGGGGATGCTGAGGTCTTCAGGGTGTCCCTTCCTTCCCTGCCGGGCAAAGCTGTGGTCCACCATCCTCTGCCGCCAGAGGCCGTTGGAATTTTCTTTTTCCGGTCGGCCTTCTTGCCTTTAAGCCTCCCAGTGGGAAGACTGTCTCCTCGTTCTCCCCTCCGGTCCTGGTGGCTCAACAGTGCTGGCCGGCCGCCTGATGGACTGAGTCTCTGAGTTGGGGGGCCCGTTTGCGCTGACAGGCTGCCTGACACTGTTCGGCGGGCTGCCTGCTGGGCCTGGGACTTTGGTCGGCTGCCCTAACCCTGGAGCCCTGGGACTGAGGGGGCTTAGGGGTTGCCGGGGCACAGATGTGTTGAGCTGATTCTTTTTCCCTCCTAGCCGTTTTCCCCCTCCTCCCTCCCTGGGTGGTTTTTTGCTGTTGTCTTTTCTTTTTTTGGGAGGGGGGGGTGGCCTTGGGTGTTCCTGGGGGTGTCTGGAATCCACCCTTGAGGGGGAGGCTCTGTCATGTGTCTAAGGGCTTATGTCATTCTAGACCCCAGACACAGACGATTGTGTATTTTGTCTCCTTGTTTTGTTCTTTTATTGTCTAGTATTATTCTGTGTTCTGTTCTGCCTCTCCCTCTTCTTCCAGGCACTGCTCATTGGCTGCTCAGCCTGATGCTGCAGTCAGCAGTCTGTAATCAGTACACCTGTTGCTGTTACTAACCTGTATTCACTCTGTGTCATTAGTTCACCGTGTATTTATTCCCTATCAGTTCTTTCACTCATTGTCACTGCGTTTAGTCTGTATTCTGCACGCAGTCAACCTCTTAGTTCAGTAAACTCTCCGTGTTTGGACTACTCTCTCTCAGGACTGTCATGAACCCCCCCGTGCACTTTGCTAATGCACATGGCGAGGGGAGAAAGGACGAGGATTTAAGTGCAGGTTAACACCACATACATTTATTAATATGGCGAGCACACAAACAGTCACAGTTTCTATAAGTTACACTGTCTATGGAGTCCTCCAGGACTCTCAACAGTCTAGGTGAGAAGACCAGGGAAAGACCACACACAGATAGTACTCACGAGGCTGGAGCTGTCCGAGTAAGTCTGAAAGCGTACAGTGAAACACAGTCCTTAGTTGACGTGCCTCCATCCGAGAACCGTCGATGGAGTACAATGACCCAGCAATGCATGACTGGAGACAGGCTCCTTAAAAACATGCATTGCTGGTCTCCCAAATTAGATCCACCTGTGCGAGGAGCGGGAAGATGGGATACGGGAGTGGGAACAGCTGGTAGCAATAGAGAGGGGGTGTGGTCCGACCGGCAGACAGTAAGACAGCGCTCACTCCAGCGTGAGCGCAAGAGGCTGCCTCCCCGCTGCCAGCCAGAAGGCAGTGGCTATGGGCACGGCAAAGCACACAGAAATACATACTAACATACATACAATGTGGCACGTACCCATAGAGCGGCCAGGGCTGAGCCGGGGGAAGCCAAGCCGGCTCGGTTCCTGACACAGGACTATGTTTGGTGTTGTTTTTCCCAGAGCCCAGCTGCGCGCCGACTCATTCATGTAAGTCCTCCTTTCCCGGTTCACGTTTCTTGTTTCCCCCAGAGGTCAACTTTCCCCTGGGGCTTGACTTGAACTTTTTCCCGGTAGCTAACCGGCCTCAGCTGAACTGTGCTCACCTGTTGTTTTGCTTATGATTTGATTACTTATGTTGGACACGTTTTTTTTATAATTGACTCTTTGTTAATAAAGCACACACTTCACCTGCAAGTGGGCTCATTTCTTTTCATTCGTGCGTGCGTAAAAGCACACGTACATGACAAATTCTCCCACAGCAAATGTTTTGGGTGAACTTGTAGTCCTCGTGTGAGGGGGGCCTACTGCATTTGTATACCCTGCTTTATAGCCCAAAATGGCTCTGATCAATGGTATAATTTAGTTATCGACCATTATTTATTAACAAATCTGAACGTTAAAATTGTTTATTATTACATTTTGAAGAGTTATGCTGAATGATCTAATCAAAGACAACTAATAAAAAAAAAATTCACTCTTTTTATATTGCAGTGTCTTCTCTTTTCAGTTTGAGGGGAAACCCCAGCGTCTGCCTGTACAGCCTCCCTCCAGAATGTTGCCAGCGAACATAAAACTGAAAACCCAAAGGTGAAACCAATCTGCCCGATCCATTCAAAGTGGTGCTTAGCCAACCGGGACGTGGCAGCACACGTCTCAGGTTACACGCGTCTCTTTTCACCAACACCTGCAGCTGTGATCCTTTTTTACATTTTTTTTTTTTCCAACAGACCTTGGCAAAACTCCTCAGCTCAAATTTTTTGGAGATGAAAAAGGGTTAGATCCCACAGCGCTCAAATGAAGTCAGCATTGATTCAGCTGGCTTTTTAAGTTTGGCTTTATATAACAAAGAAATGATGGACAACAGTGCAGATAGATGCCAATTCATCTCTAAGTATTCCTGCTGGATTTTCCTTTAAAGCACTGAAACATCAACCAGGTTTTCGCATGTAATCATATGAATCTATATTTATCATTCTCACTGTGGCAAGGACAGATATGCAAGCATACTGCAGCAGCATCTATTTTTATTATAGGGTAACTTTTGTCTCCTAAACTTCTCCAACTTATGCTGTCAACACGGTTGTGATTTCTAGAATTACGCATGGATTTGATATTTTTAAAATGAACTCATAAATTGACCAATTAGGAGGCACTCCTTTCCCCCACAAGGTTTGGAGGATCTTTTTCTACAGATCAAATCATCATTAAACAAGTGGAATCGTCTGCCGGGGGGACTCTCTGTAAGCTGCCAGCCTTAATCCTTGTTTCTGTTTTTGTTTTGTCTGCAAACTTTCAGAGTAATTATGAGACTTCGGCATTCTGAATTCAGCACTATCCAAATTTAATCCGTCTGGCTGATGCTATTAGAGTGTGTGCATGGAATAATTCACACTGGAATCTTCTTTAGTGTGGCGCATTACAGTCACATTGCACAAATATTTTATAACGCTCATATACTTTGCCCGATCTAAGGCAGAACAATCACAAATCACTGCGGCGTGTGTTTTTTAATGGAACAAAGAGAGGTTAGTCACGACCGAGACATTAAAGATGAGTGCTTGGCGACAACCATACCTGCAAATGCAGTGAGATGAGCGTCTGCGCTCGTGAATGCTGCGGTTCAGCTTCATACGGCGAAACAGTGCGGAGCCCCCGTGTCTGATGGTCTGCTCGACCGGTGACACGGGTGAGGAGAGGCAGGGTGCAGGAGGGGGTCCCTCGGGGCTCTCCCACAACCTCAGCTGTCGCGTCAGCTTCTTCTGACTCATCCTGCCAGCTTTGGACCCGCCGGAGTTGGCCAGTTAAAGACAGCTCCCCCGGCCTCCACTTAGAACTGCCCGTCTCGCTCTGTGTGTGGCCGTCGGCCGCCCACGCAGTCCCCCACCTCATCCACCTTTCAGTGAGTGCTCGTGTCTCAGGCAGGGAGAAAACCAGCACCTGCCTTACATGCTGCAGACTGTCCTCAATAACAAGGCCTTTCCTTTAATACCACTCTTCAGAGGAGTCAAATTTCACCAACATGCTGTCACCCTCTTGCCCTAAAAACTTAAACTCTTCTTATATCCTCGGTTTGTTGCCCTGGATGCATTCAGCTCTTCTCAATCCTTGCATGTGCAGGTTTGTTTGAGGTCCCAACCCTAACAACCTCTCAGGAGAGAGCTCTGCTGATGCTTCACCATATCAGTTCTTCCGCTTCTTCATCTGCTTCTGGAACCAGTCGACACAGACCAAACCTCTGTCCACCTCTGGCTCCAGGCTGGTGCGGCTCTCACATTTCAAGTCAAGCCAAGGGTGCCTCAGCAACCAAGAGACCTGTGTTGATCACTGCTAATTTCCTAATTAAGCAGCCTTTTGCCCTCTCGCATGCATCTGGCTCTCCCCCACCTCCCCTGATGCAAGCATATGCTCTCAGTATCCTTATCTCACAGCTCACAGTTCCTCTGCAGCAACAGGAAGACTGATCAGTAACAGACCACAGGCGCCGGAATAGAGCAACATGCAGGGCCTGTGTAATGAGGATTTGAAGAGAAGATACAGCCCAGAAAGAAGGGGGGAAAAATCAGGGGAAGTGGGTTGACTCATACCACCGTGTAAATGTTTACATGTTCTGCTAAAGAGCATGCAAGGTTTGCACCCAAAACAGTTTGTATTTTGACATCAACAACCTTGCTCACCAATGGCTTTTTTTTGGGCCTTTGGATGTGCAACCATAATAGTCTCTAAAAGCAACAATTAGACCATGAAACGGCTTCCAAATTAGGTGCATTAGGTCAACCGAAGCTGATTTGGCGATGACGTTGAAGATAAAAATGGTGGACAGCCTCAAGCTCGATTTTTTTTTTTAACACTTGTTTCTTCAAAAAATATTTACACAGTTATGAAAGAATCAGAAATACTCTTCTGCAGTTTTATTAAAATCTTCTGAACCTCTGCAAGGTTTGCTGAGGAGGGTTTTGAAGTGGTATTTATTATTTTAATGATCATCTGATTAATCTTGATCAAAGTTGCATTTGGAAATAATGCTGCAGTGAGTGTGGCAATATCCTCAAAACACTGAAGTAAAGGAGGAGTGAGCAAATGATTAAAACAGTTGCGCAAGACTTTCTCAGAGTGAATAGCAAAGAGTAGTCAGTAGCAATACCCGCAGGATTGTTCTCTTAACTTCGCAGGAAAACAAAGCTATAATATCACACATTAATTGTAAAATGAAACACTGAAGTATTTTGTAAGTGAAGCCTTTAAAAAATTAAAATTCTTCATAGGTTGGTGTATTATATCCAAGCAAATAAGGCAAAATGTTGACCAAAAAGGAAATCTATCAGTGGAATCATGAGAACAGGCAGAAGTGCCCTAATCAACAGTTTTGTAATATCTTCTCCAACTCACAAAAATATCTGAGCATCACAAAAGGCAGCAGGAATGATTTCACGATCCACTTCATAGTGACAACAAATGTTTCAGAACCCACAACCAACTGAAGAATGCTCTTCCAGGAGAAATTAATCCTTTTTGTTTGGTTGTGAGTTTGTGATTTCTATCTGGAGTAGAATTTGTGGTGAATAGAATTGGAAACTTTTATACCCCTTCACCAGAGAAAAAGAGGAAAAAGTGATGAATCTGACAATCAAAACATCATTTTCTGATTGCTTTATAGTTGTTATATTCTAAAAGTCTAATAATGCCATTTTTGGGTTTAAAATTATAATGAATATTCAAAAAAAAAAAATCTCAAATTATATTGGCGCCAGCCCTACTGTGTATTTTGTACATGCTATATTAGTATTTGAGTCTTGTGTGGAATAATAAAGAAAATAAAGTCAATTTTCTATTAAGATTTCCCCAGATTACATGACTATAACATACAGTATATATTCATGCAAGAGTGGAGTTCTCTGCCATATCTTGTATCCCACCCAAATAGTATAATTTGGTTTTAAACTGTATAATTTTTGTAATTGAACTTAAGAAGTTAACAAGTATTTTTTGGCATTGAAGGGTTATAGCATCTTATTTTGATTATGTGTAATCATGGACAGGCTGACAGATAAGGCCAGGCAGGAGCCCCCATGATGTTTATTAGTAGTAGATTAGTTTATTTGACAGGGACAGTGCAATAAACATAGACAATTAATCAAAGACAATCAATCTGATGTGTTGCACATAGAGTGTATAGCTATTAGCTAATTTGCAACTCTTGTCCCTGGATGGGCTTTAGAAAAAAGAATCAAGATAAAAATATACACAATAACCACATACATCAATGCAGAAAAATTATAAATACACAATTATAAATATTATAAATATTATAAATACACAAATATAACAGCTTGACTCACCTTTAACATAAATATTATAAATACACAAATATAACAGCCTGACTCACATTTAACACATATAACATAACTCACATTTGCCTATTTCAGGCCTTCCTCCCTCCGTCACTCACTATAAACAAACACATTTATTCCTTCCCTTCATTCACTCTCACTTTGCAGACAAATAATTCATACATGAGTACATTCTTGTTTATTTTTCAGCCAGTTTTTAACATTTTTAGTGAATGTTTTAAAGTCCGTTATTATTTTAATTTCATTTGGCATTGTGTTCCAGATGTGACTGCCCTTTATAGAGAAAGCTGTTTGTCCAAATGTGGTTCTGCGGTGGAATATTTTACAGTTATTGTTAACAGAACTCCTGGTGGCTCTGCTGCTGTCCTGTCTTTGGACGAAACCAGCAAGTGGCTCGGGTGCTGATTTATGGAAACATTTGAACGTTAATTTCAGAAGACAGAGGTCAATGAAGCTCTCAAAACTCAATAGGTTGTATTTTTTTAAAACATTACAGTGATGCCACCTAATGGGCTTTTTGTCCAAGATTTTTAGGGTTTGATTATATAATGAACCTATATGTCTTATTGTGGAAGGGGCTGCTTGAGCCCAGACTGTCAAACAGTATGATATATGAGAAAAAACCATAGAATGCATATACAGTGCAGCTGCTTCGTAAGGTATGTAATATCTAATTAATTTAAAGCAGTTCAGATTTTTTTTTACTGTTTTTGAAATTTTCTTTATATGAAGATTAAATTTGAGTTGAGGATCTAGTACAATGCCAAGGTATTTGAATTCTGTAGCTAAACTGATGTCATGATCATGTATATTAACTTTAAAATGTTGCAGGTTACATTTTTTGATTGAAAAGCACATTGAGACTGTTTTCTGAAGGTTCAGCAATAGATGGTTCTTGAGGAGCCACTCTTGGACATCAACCATACTTGTAGACAGTACATCTGCAGCCTGTGCTGGAGTCTTGGCAGCTGTGTAAATAACTGCATCATCTGCATAAAGTTGGCATGTTGCAGCTGAGCAGTGTAACGGCAAGTCATTAATAAAAATGCTGAAAAGTAAAGGACCAAGAATGGACCCTTGTGGGATACCCATGCGGTTGTTTAAAAATGAGGATTTATCCTGGTGAACTTTTACACACTGTTCTCTATTCTGGAGATAAGATGCAAACCATTCTAATGTATTTGGGGAGAAGTTAAAAGATACCATTTTGGATAAAAGCAAACTGTGGTTTACAGTATCGAAAGCCTTTTTGAGATCTAGAAAAACAGCTCCTACCACATTACCCCTGTCCAAGGACTGTTTGACGTTTTCAATAAGGCAACAATTTGCTGTTTCTGTTGAGTATCCTGGTCTAAAACCAAATTGATGTGGATGAAGAAGTTGACTGTCTTGTAAGTAGTCTATCAGCTGTGTAGCTACAACTTTTTCAAGAACCTTAGATAGGACTGGTAAGATAGAGATTGGGCGGTAATTGCATATATCGTCTTTACTGCCTGATTTATGAACTGGTATGACGACAGCTTTTTTCCAGCCAGATGGAAATGTACTAGACCTAATGGAGAGATTAATGAGATGAGTCAGTGGTTTGATTAATATTTTGCTGTGCATTTTGAGAAAGGAGGTGCTCATATTGTAGATATCACTAGTTTTTGAGTTTGACAGTGTTTTAACAATACCAGCAATTAACTTCTCATTTACCTCATCGATGTGAAAAGTATCTGTTGGAAGTATGGAATTTGTGTTGTTGAGCACATTTGGCAGCACAAAAATTTTTGTTAAGTCTTCCACAGAGCCCACAAAGTGTGAATTAAATTCATTTGCCAAAGTAGCCTTGTCACTGACGGTCTTGCCATTGATTCTAAGTTCCTTTACCCCCTTCTGATCGTTTTTTTTTTTAGTTAAGTTATTTAAATGCCTCCATAGGGAACTGTTGTTACCCTTTGCATGATCTATCAGTTTATTGTAATAAGATATTTTTGATTTTCGCAGCTCATGTACCACTTTATTTCTTAAACTTTTGTACACAAGGTGATCATTTTGTAGTTTGGAGGTTAGTGATGTTTTCAGTGCATAGTCTCGCCTCTTCATAAGTTTTCTTATTTCATTATTTAACCATGGTAGGCTAATCTTCTGTTGTCTACTTTTAATTTGCTTTGAAAATTTTTCTATAGACTTTGTGATTGTTGCAGTTATAAAATTACAACAATCATCTACTTCACATGTTGCCATGAGCTGCTCCCAATTTTGATTCTCTAAGTAATGTTCAAACTCCTCATTTTTTGATTTGGGGATAATAAAATTTGATTTGTCAATATCGACTCCCCCAAAATACTGTAGTCGCTTTTTAGTAAGTTTCCTGACAGCAAGAACCATGTTATGATCTGAGAGACCAGTTACAAGATTATAGGTTCTGGTTATTCGTTCTGGTTTATTAGTAAATACCATGTCAATAAGTGTTCTGGATTGTTTGGTTATCCTGGTGGGTCCTTTGATGATTTGCTGGTAATTAAATTTAGTCATGAGGCTTTTCAGTTTTTGTTTGTCTTTTTTATCAGACCAGTTGATATTAAAGTCACCATGAATTATTGTTTCTCTGTTCTTCTCAAGTTGTTTAACCAGATCACTTAATTCATTATAAAAGGAAGAGTTGTGTGACGGTGGGTTGTACACTACTGCAATGTTGAAATTCATTACCGGAGAGAGACATACATTAACAGCTAAACATTCAAGTGAAGTATTCAAATCAACCAGTTGACATTTATATTTCTCTTTGACGTAAATTAAAACACCTCCTCCCCTCCCTACCTGCCTGTCTTTTCTAAAACACTGGTAGCCCACAATATCGATCATATTAGTGTCTATGTTACTGTGTAGCCAGCTTTCTGAGAGACAAAGGTAGTCCAGATTTGAGTCCAACAGCAACACCGAAATCTCATCTCTTTTGGGGATTTTTTGGGTTTGCAGACAACGGATCTGTACTGAGAGTAGGGAGCAGGTGGAAGAGAACCTGGAGAGGTGCAGGTATGCACTGGAGAGAAGAGGAATGAAAGTCAATAGAAGCAAGATAGAATGCATATATATAAATGAGAGGGAGGCGAGTGTAATGGAGTATGGATAGTGAAGGTAGATGAGTTTAAATACCTGGGGTCAACCATGCAAAGTAATGAAAAATGCACAAGAGAGGTGAAGAGAGTGCAGGCAGGGTGGAGTGGATGGAGACAAGTGTTGGGTGATTTGTTACAGAAGGATAGCAGCTAGAGTGAAAGGGAAGATTTACAAGACAGTAGTGACAAAAAGACAGGAGGCAGAGTTGGAGGTGGCAGAATTAAAATTAAAGGACAGAGGGACAGCTCAAGTTGAGCGGTTTGGAGACAAAGCAAGCAAGGCAAGACTGAGATGTTTGGATATATGTAGAGGAGGGATAGTAGTTATTATGGACAAAGGATGTTGAAGATGGAGCTGCCAGGCAGGAGGAAAAGAGGACGACTGTAGAAAAGATTCATGGATGTAATGAAGGAGCACATGGAGAGGGTTGGTGTGACAGAGGAAGATGCAAGGGATGGAGTTTGATGAAAGCAGATGATCTGCTGTGGTGACCCCTAAAAGGAGCAGCTGATAGAAGAAGAAGATTTGGAGCATTTCTGTTTTTGTTTTCTTTGCTTTAGTAGCTAGAAGCTCGGCGGAGCAGTGATTAGGACTGTCGCCTCACAGCAAGAAGGTTGGGGGTTCAATCCCACCCCTGGCCAGCGACAACCATCCTGTGTAGAGTTTGCATGTTCTCCCCATGTCTGTGTGAGTTTTCTGTGGGTACTCTGGTTTCTTCCCACAGTCCGAAAACATGCATGTTAGATTAATCGGCATCAACTGAGGATAAATTGTCCTATGGTGTGAATGGTTGTCTGTGTCTCTGTTTTGACTGACGATCTGTCCCGGGTGTATCCTGCCTCCCACCCAAAGGTGTCGGGATAGACCCCAGCCCTCCCATGATCTGAAAAAGGATTAACTGGTTAAGAAGATCAATGTTTTAGCTGCAAATTTTGACATTTGTTTGTATAATATTTTGAGAATCTTTGTTTTTGGAGCAGATGTTTTGTATTTCTATGACTGTATTGTCCAAAATAAATTGGATGGCTCCGGGAAGAATAGCTGCTGCAATGCAAAAACTAATAGGAATCCAAACAAACAGAAGAGATGGACCATTGTCCAAAACACACTGAAAAAGAAATGAAGGAGTTGTTAAAGGTAATGAAGTGAACCATTCTTTAAAAAAAAATATCTTAAAGGAAAGAAATGTGCACAAACAACTGAAAACAGCCTCACAAAACAGGAAACACATTTTTTGATAAAGGCTGTGGTTTTGAACATCAAGCAGTTGTAACCTGAGGATTAAAGTTAGCACATTATTTATGGTTGTGTTTCAGTGGCATCCTAGCCCAATGAAATGAGGGAACCGTGACTGTAAAAGTGTTAGTAATACCTTAGCATTTAATGCTGCATTTTTGTTCCAGCTTTGACATAAAGCTGAGAGTTGAAAATAATTGCTGTTGCCTGTCTGTGTCCCTCTGACCTGCCGTCTGACCTCGTCCATGCTGCAGACCTTCTTCTTTTTTTAGATTTGATTGGCGGTTGGCAACCAGCCTACAGGTGCATTACCGCCACGTACTTCACTCTAGTAAACTTGGGGTTTTTCTGTATTTATTATTACGAGTCCTATCAAACCTAAAACCAAAATGTAAAGCCATGCTTGTCACACAGGCTAGGCCAGGGTCACATGCTCAAGAATTGGTTTAAATCAATTTGGGGCCAGGGAAACTTTATCAGAGCTAGAAGCATTAAATCCAAACATGTTATAACTAAAAAGGAGACGGCTCATTACCAAATAATTTGTCTAAATGACTTTGTCCTTGTGTCAGGCTTTGACCTTAAAAAAATATTGGGGTCTGAAGTTAGGGCTTCACCCTGTGTTCCAGTAATCTGGAGGATTTATGCAATGTCATGTGGAATGGACATGCATTTATGTAGCACTTTCCTAATCTGAATGACCACTTAAAATGCTTTTCAAGGCAACCAAGGGAACTGAGAGTGCAGCACCCCTAGCATTTTAAGCAGTAGTGAAGTGCACACATTTATTTTCATCATTGCTGAGTACATTTGTTTAACACAGATGGAATGCCTCCAATAGATGGTGGTGATGGAGAAGTATAGAGAAGGTCAGAGGGAGCTGAACTGTGCCTTTGTGGATCTAGAGAAAGTATTTGATTGGGTGCTGCAAGAGGAAGTGTGGTGCTGTATGAGGAAGTCTGAAGTGGTAGAGAAGTATGTCAGGGTGGTGCAGTACATGTATGAAGACAGTGAGACAGTGGGGAGGTTTATGCTGTAGGAGTGACAGATGGATTACATCAGGGATCGGCTCTGAGCCCCCTCTTGCTTGCTGTGGGAATGGACAGGCTGACAGATGAGGTCAGGGAGGATTCTCGGTGGACCGTGATGTTCGCAGACGATATTATGATCTGTAGTGAGAGTAGTCAGCAGGTGGAAGAAAATCTGGAGAGGTGGAGGTATGCACTGGAGAGAAGAGGAATGAAAGTTAGCGAAAGTATGACAGAATGCATTTACTGTATGTAAATGAGAGGGAGGCAGGTGTAAAGATAAAGATGCAAGGAGTAGCAATAGTGAAGGTAGATGAGTTTAAATACCTGGAGTTAACCATCCAACGCAATGGACAGTGTACAAGAGAGATGAAGAAGAGAGTGCAGGCAGGGTAGAGTGCGTGATAACAAGTGTCAGGGATTATTTGTGACAGAAGGATAGTAGAAAGAGTGAAAGTGAAGGTTTACGAGATGGTGATGAGAAAATTTTAAGCAAAAGAAAAAATTATACCTATCCCATATTTTAGTATATAGGTTTAAATTGGTAAGTAACTAAGGAGTATGGTAATAGTCCCTAACCCTCTTTCAAGCTCCCTTCTTTAGGCTGCAGACTTCTGTTACCAACTTTCCTTTTCTTCCTTTCTCCCCTCATCCCCCCAACCAGTCATGGCAGAAGACTGCCCCTCCCTGAGCCTGGTTCTGCCAGAGATTTCTTCCTATAAGGAAGTTTTTCCTTCCCACTGTCGCCTAGTGCTTGCTCATCGGGGATCATTTGATCATTGGGGCTTTTCTCTGAATTATTTATGATTTGTGCTCATGTATCTAGCGCCTTGAGATGACTTTTGTTGTAAGTAGGTGTTATACAAATGAATGTACCAAGGTGTTGATGCCTCAGTGCCAGAGCCTTGGCGGAGGTATGCATTCTCAGATCATTACCAAAATGTTATGGGTTCCTCTCTAGCCCAAGGACCACCTGTAGTAAAAAATTCGTCCAAATCCATCTAGTAGTTTTGGAGTATTCTTGTTAGCACACTGTGAGAAGATAAGAGCCTTGGTGGAGGTATGCGTTCTGGAATCATCACCAAAAGTGTTATGGGTTCCTCTCTAGCACAAGGACCACCTCTGGTAAAAATTTCATCCAAATCCATCCAGTAGTTTTGGAGTACACACATGCGCAAGTGAAAATAATCTGCAGTTCACATGCCCATACTGTCGGTGGCAGCCAAGAGCCACCAAACTGTTTTGAACAGCTTCAATCCAAACACAAGAAGAGCACGGTGGCAGATGTTTTAAATGGCAGAAGTGATGGAGGTACGTGAATACAACGGCAACGAAGACGAACAGGAGCTTTTGCTGTTTAGTGGCAGAGGAAGAAACCAGATGGGCAAAAAGGCGGGCATTTGTTCACCCAGTATTGGCGGATTGCTCAGTATGTCCGTGGCGGGAGTTTCCGGGCGCATGCGCAGTTCACTGCGACCATTTGTCAGCGAGGAATGTTGGGATTTGGAGTTTTTAGCAAGTTTTTAACAAATTTTACGTCATCCTTCCTCTGCAAAACTAAAGCGCAAAACCAGCGTGAAAACAATCAATGTGATGAATAAATGGTGTAGTAACTACACCATTTATTCATCATTTTTACACCATTTACACCATTTTTTTCATCATTTTTACACCATTTACACCATTTTTACACCATTCAATTGCTGAATACGTTGTTTTTTTTTCCAGGTAACCACTATTTTATAACAGTTCAGCTAGAGATCGACTGTGACAGGAAGCCATCTATGTGCTGTAAAAAAGTCACACTGTTGCCTCTAGTGGCCTGACATAGTTATTACAATACCTTTTCCCCATCTTTATTGATGTTAAAGGTGAGATTTTTTATTTTGAAAACAAAGCCTTATCTTGGAATTCTGACAAATTAAAAGTCAAGAAAATATGGCGGTACAATGATACAAGCCTTTAGTTCCACTTAATTTTGACTGGGCAAGCTGAAACAGAGAGGCAGATGTACAGATACACACACATCCACACAGGCGCATTAACTGATTACTGTATGCCTCTCCATTTCAAAGAGGCATAATAAAGTTGAATTGAATTGAACTGAACTCTGAACCACCAGTTAATCAAACGGGCATGTCTTCAGACTGTGGGAGGAAACTTAAGTAGTCAGAGTAAACCTACGCAGGCTCAGGGAGAAATGGAAACCTTCTAGCAACAAAATGACGATGCTAACCATTGCAGTTAAGGGCTGCATTAGTTGTGGCTCTGCATATATTCTAGTTTCATTTGAAATCTATGTACAGTGGTAGAATCATGCAAATTTTGCCCCAAAACATCTTGAATTAACAGCAATGACATGCTGTACAACTGAAAGGTTATCATTGGGAATTTTATACAAACCATATTAGGAATACAGTATCTCACAAAAGTGAGTACACCTCTCACATTTTTGTAAATATTTTATTATATCTTTTCATAGGACAACACTGAAGATAAGACACTTTGATACAATGTAAAGTAGTCAGTGTACAGCTTGTATAACAGTGTAAATTTGCTGTCCCCTCAAAATAACTCAACACACAGCCATTAATGTCTAAACCGCTGGCAACAAAAATGAGTACACCCCTAAGTGAAAATGTCCAAATTGTGCCAAAAGTGTCAATATTTTGTGTGGCTACCATTATTTTCCAGCACTGCCTTAACTCTCTTGGGCAAGGAGTTCACTAGAGCTTCACAAGATGCCACTGGAATCCTCTTCCACTCCTCCATGATGACATTACGGAGCTGGTGGATGTTAGAAACCTTACGCTCCTCCACCTTCCGTTTGAAGATGCCCAACAGATGCTCAATAGGGTTTAGGTTTGGAGACATGCTTGGCCAGTTAATCACCTTTACCCTCAGTTTCTTTAGCAAGGCAGTGGTCATCTTGGAGTTGTGTTTAGGGTCGTTATCATGTTGGAATACTGCCCTGCGGCCCAGTTTCCAAAGGGAGGGGATCATGTGCTGCTTCAGTATGTCACAGTACATGTTGGCATTTAAGGTTCCCTCAATGAACTGTAGCGCCGCAGTGCCAGCAGCACTCATGCAGCCCCAAACCATGACACTCCCACCACCATGCTTGACAGTAGGCAAGACATACTTGTCTTTGTACTCCTGACCTGGTTGCCGCCACACATGCTTGACACCATCTGAACCAAATAAGTTTATGTTGGTCTCATCAGACCACAGGACATGGTTCCAGTAATCCATATCCTTAGTCTGCTTGTCTTCAGCAAACTGTTTGCGGGCTTTCTTGTGCATCATCTTTAAAAGGGGCTTCCTTCTGGGACGACAACCGTGCAGACCAATTTGATGCAGTGTGCGGCATATGGTCTGAACACTGACAGGCTGACCCTCCACCCCTTCAACTTCTGCAGCAATGCTGGCAGCACTCATACGTCTATTTTCAAAAGACAACCTCTGGATGTGATGCTGAGCACATTCACTCAACTTCTTTGGTCAACCATGGCGAGGCCTATTCTGAGTGGAATCTGTCCTGTTAAACCGCTGTATGGTCTTGGCCACTGTGCTGCCGCTCAGTTTCAGGGTGTTGGCCATCTTCTTATAGCCTAGGCCATCTTTATGTAGCGGAACAATTCTTTTTTTCAGATCCTCTGAGAGTTCTTTGCCATGAGGTGCCATGCTGAACTTCCAGCAACCAGTATGAGAGAGTGTGAGAGCAATAACACCAAATTTAACACACCTGCTCCCCATTCACACCTGAGACCTTGTAACACTAACGAGTCACATGACAGCGGGGAGGGTAAATGGCTAACTGGACACAATTTGGACATTTTCACTTAGGGGTGTACTCACTTTTGTTACCAGTGGTTTAGACATTAATGGCTGTGTGTTGGGTTATTTTGAGGGGACAGCAAATTTACACTGTTATACAAGCAGTACACTGATTACATTGTATCAGAGTGTCATATCTTCATTGTTGTCCCATAAAAAGATATAAAATATTTACAAAAATGTGAGGGGTGTACTCACTTTTGTGAGGTACTGTATGTACAGCATCACCTGCTAATTACTTAACAAACCAAATTCTTAATTTTGCTTGTCTAAGTGGAAAACAGTCTAGTGTTTCTCGTAACCTTTTCTGTTGTTTGTATTTAAAATATTTTAAATCATGCATACATTTTATACTTCAAAGTTTGTGTGTGTATGTTTTGACAACCTGCATGTAGACGTGCGTGTGTTTTCTTTCTTTTTTGTCAGTGGTGAGAAGACACAAAGAAGAAAGCTATTCAAACTGTGTGTCGCAATTTGAATATACACCCTGTACACTTCCAGTGACGACATAAATGAGATGACTTGTGAATAGTATCTGGTTTTTTTTTCAGTAGCTACTTAGGAGGGGAAAAAAAAAACAAGCAGAAACCTGCAGCATAAATTCAGTGTTCCACCTTTCAGCAGGCAGCTTAAAGCCCGAGCACAGTGAAAAGACACGGTGAAGATAAGGTTCCTTGTCAAACTGTTTTCTCCTCGCCTCTTTCCTTCCAAATTCAGTAGTTTCCTCTTTCTTCAAAGACTGTCTTTTCCTTTTCCCTCCCAGTAGAGAGACAGTAACCACCATTTGTTTATGACGCACTCGGGATGGTGGTGGAGCTTGTCTTGGAAAGTCATTTATATAAAAAGTGACTTGTCTGAACGGCGGCTTTCAGTGACCGACTTTGGGAAAATGTCAAGAATTCAAATTCACTTGAAAATCACCGTTGTAATCTCTGGAGAGCTGATGAAGAGACAAATATTGTATCTCCTTTTAAATACCAAGTCCCAGCTTAATAATAGCTAGTGAAACCTCTCAAAGTGACTCATGCAAACATGTGGACACACTAGAAAAAAAAAAAAAACACCCCCATGTTACGCTTAAGTCCACACACAGATGAGCATTAAAGTTGGGGCTCTTTTGCTTCCACTCAAAACTATAAATGGCAAACTGCACATGCACACTCACTAGTGATGTGCACAGACATTTTAAGGGGAAGGTGCTCAACCAAAAAAGGGACACTCCTAAATGCTGAAAAAAGTAAAGGTACATAGAGTAGCACAAATTTTACATGGTATAGCTAATTTATTTTAACACCTATACACTCATGATATTTAATACCCCAGATTTCTACAACATTATCAACTCACACAGACCATGGTCTTCATCATTATGTATTTACATGACACAGGTCAGTGGCAAAAAATGGGCAGCTTCCACTAAAATATATATGTTCAAAATAATTAAATCTTTGCAAAAATCTGAAAAAGGGTTAGGTTTTTTTTCAATAAATGAAAGCACCAAGGTGCTGTGCCTCGGTGCCTGTGGCATGGTAGCATGGGCGGCTGTAAAAAAGTGGCACTCCGACCTCTACTGGCCCGGATAGTTATTACAATACATTTTTTTCACTGCGGCATTGACAAAAATAGTGAGTTAAATTTGTGTTTATTTCAAAAACTGCTATTTCAAAATTCTGGCAAATTAAAAGTCAGGAAAATATGGTCATACAATGATACAAGTCTTTAGCTGCACTTAATTTTGACTGGGCGAGTTGAAAAGCTGGTAACAGACAGGCAGGCAGATACAACCACACACACACAGACGCATTAACTGGTTATCGCTTGCCTCTCCGTTTCACTGAGGCATAATAAAACATTAACCCCCATTCAAATAACTAAATCTTTGCAAAAAAAAGAGGGTAAAAAGGTCATTTCACTTTTCAGCAAAATGGCCCCAGACCATCTCCTCTTGTTAAACTGCCACTCTCCATCTCCATAAAGACTGTAAGGATAATTTATACAGGACAACCGTACAGTAGTAAATGTACAAGAAAAATCATGAAAATTTGAGAATAAAATTGCAAATTTTATGGAAAAAATGCATATTTATTGGTATATTGCTTAAAATTTGTGTGACAACAATTTTATCACAAAACACGGCAAATTTGTTGGGAAAAAGCACTAAATTACAAAAGTAATAAATTTACCAGGGAGAAGTTTCAAATTTGTAAAAATATGTTACAACTTTCCAATAAAAAGTTAGTGCTGGGTTCCACTACACACATTTATTAACATAAAGATTTACAAAAGGGTTTGACAAAACACTTACAGTGGACATTCTGGGGCTGGCATCGCTCCGTGAACGCATACGATGAGGCGTGTATCCACTCTGGCGTCCCACAGCCGGAATCGCTAGAGGGACGCAGAAGAACCACGGGCTGCATGGAGTGGATACACGCCGTAGGAGCTGACAGTTACACTGATGTGCACAAGCAGGCAGACGATCAGTTAGACAAAGACCCAGCAGTGCGTGACTGGCAAAAGGCACTTAAGTACACGCACTGCTGGTTATGGTAAATGAGGAGCACCTGGGCGAGGACCGGGAAAGCTAATTAACGGGGCTGGGAGCAGCTGATGGTAAAGAGAGTGAGGGGGGCGTGGCCGAATCGGCAGACTGTCAGCAGTGCTCACAGAAAATAGGTCACAGAGGCTGTCTAACAGCTGCCAGTCCGACAGTGGCTAAGGATACGGAATACAGACAGCAATACATAACATACACATAAGCTGCAGCACCTAGACCCACAGAGAGGGTAGGACCGAGCCGGGGAAACCAAGCCGGCCCAGAGACCCAAGGTAACATCCTGAGGACCCCCCCCCCCCCCCCAACTCCACCCAACAGGAATGAACAACACAAACCTGGGTGGGAGGTAGGGGGAACAGGAAAGGAGGGAACACAATACCCCGTCCAGGGCCCATAATTACCCCCCCAAGTCCAAAGGCAAAGAGACTCAGGAGGCTGCCCAGAGTCCCAGGCCCAGCAGGCAGTCCGGTGAACAGAGTCCGGTGGCCTGCCGGGAAATGCGGGCCATCTGGCTCAGAGACTCAGTCCCTCCGGCGGTCGGCCAATGTAGCACCACCAGGATGGGGGGGCGGGGGTTGGAGCAGGAGGTGGCCTGCCCATCGGGAGGCTCACTGGTGGGCGACCAGACCGTAGGGAGGGGACCCCCACGGCGCTGGGCTGGGAGGAGAAGGGGACCACACCGGTGTCAGGCTGAGGAGTAACGACCCCGGCGTCCTCAGGCTGACCGGCAGCACCCTCGACGATCCAGGCCTGGGACACTGCTGCACCTGTGGCAGCTCCCAGCTGGAGCTCTGCTGCACCCTCTGTGGACCCAGACCGAGCCAACGCTGCACCCTCGGTGGACCCAGACTGGGCCAATCCCGCACCCTCGGTGGACCCTGACCGGGCCAACGCCGCACCCTCGGTGGACCCTGACTGGGCCAATGCTGCACCCTCGGTGGACCCTGACCAGGCCAACGCCGCACCCTCGGTGGACCCTGACTGGGCCAATGCTGCACCCTCGGTGGACCCTGACCAGGCCAACGCTGCACCCTCGGTGGACCCTGACTGGGCCAACGCCGCACCCTCGGTGGACCCTGACCGGGCCAACGCCTCACCCTCGGTGGACCCTGACTGGGCCAATGCTGCACCCTCGGTGGACCCTGACCAGGCCAACGCCGCACCCTCAGTGGACCCCGCACTGAGGCAGGGTGCCCATGACGGATCCAAGAAGGAGCACAGCACCCATGTCGGGCTAACCTTGGGGTGTACCCACACGACTGGCCCAGTCCAGGATGCTGCACCCACGTCAGGACAGCCTGCGGAAGGACCCACACAACGGCCTCAGGCAGCAGAGGAGCTGGACCCACAACGTTGTTGGGCGGTGAGACTGGTCCCATGGAGACCCTTGGAGATGGTGGTTCTTCTCCAGCAACCCTAGAAGGACTCTCAGGAAGGGGAGAAGAAACAGAGTGGTTAGGGTTGCCGGCAGCGGTGGAGCCCGGCGAAGGGAGTTCAGATGCAGCTGCGTGGTGCGTCTGACTCTTCTCACCTACAGCCAGACAAGCGCTCTCCAAAACTGACATTAGAAACACTAGAAAGAACACTTACCTGAGCTCAAGCTCCACCGCCATCCAGGAGTTTGTCGATCCTGGCGATGTGGTCCCGGGCCCGGCCTCCAGGAGGTCCAGCTCTGGCTCCCACTCCGCTGCCGTCGGCTCCGCAGCTGGCGAGATGGTTATTGCAGTCTCTTTCAATTCCTGCAGCGGCTCCAAAGCTGGGGGTTCCACGGGCGTGGCTGCAGGAAGACACCTCCGTGCGGGCACCTGGGCAAAATCATCCAGGGCCCCACCGTCTGGCGGCTTGGTTTTAAGACCGACAGGCACTCAGGGAGAATAGGAGGAGACACGAAGGGGATAGAAGAAAGGTCAGTGTTGGCAGCTGGAGGAGAGGATTCAGCGGACTGCTGGAACTGAGCCTCTCCCTCGGGAGACAGACGAGGTTTTAAATAATAAAGTTCAATTAGATAAAAAGACCCTTGCCTGCCATCCTGGTGTGTGATGTTCGCAGCTGCAGCTGACTGGCAGTCACCCCTCTCATGTCCACGACCATACCGGTCCTTTCCAACGATGACGGAGAAGCTACACCCAACATCAATAACTCCTCCGGCATGGCTGCAGGGGGCCAGCTCCGTGCTTGCTCCGGAGCGGAATCCTCCAGGGCCCCCAGCTCCTCGTCCGTCCGGTGACTCTGCTCGCACTCGAGGATCAAAGGGGGAGACACGGAAAGGACAAGAGAAGGGTTTACCTCTGCAGCTGAAGGAGAGAGCCCAGTGGACTGTTGGGCCTCTCTTCTGGGAGGCAGACAATGTTTTTCATTATTACATCGAATTAAATGAAAAAAACACGCCTGTTCTCCCGGTGCTTGATGTTGACAGCTGTGGGCAGTTGGCCATCGTCTCCCCCCGTGTCACTGGCTGATTTGGCCCCTTCATAGGATAGTGGAGGAGCCGGCTCCGATGACGTGATGGTGTGCATAGCCGGGGCAACCCTGGAGGACCTCTCGGCGGTGGAAGAGATGATGGCTGCTGAAGACGAGGAGGGCCTCTCCTGGTGTTTCCTTGCGGGACGATGGCGAGAGCTGGGTGCTGGAGCTGGGTGAACTGGAACGGGAGCTGGCATCTCGCTCTGGCGGGAAACAGGAGGAATGGAGGCCCAGGAGCGCTTCCTCCTCAACACGAGCTCGGTCTTCTGAGGGGACTTCCTCACCGTTTCGCCGCACACACGCCGCAGCACTGCCAACTGGGTAATCCTCTCCATTCCCTCAGCGTGCCGAGTGAGCTGAGGGCACCGCCGGACCTCTGCCTCCGCCAGATCTACGTACCAGAGAATGTCCTCCGGGGCAGAATATCCACTGGCCGATGAGATGATCCCGTCGATGTCCATTAACGCTCGGCAGCACTTCCATCCCAAGCTCAACGGATACCTTCTTGCTGCCGATTCCATGGCCAACTCCAACACAGGTTAGTCCCAAAACACGATACACAAAAAGGGGAAGGGAAAAATGGTGGTGTGGGTGTACCCGCTAAATCCTCCTTTAGCTGGGTCTTTCTGTCATGAACCCTTCCGTGCACTTTTCCAGTGCACACGGCGAGGGGTGAAATAATGAGGATTTATGAGCTGGGTTCCACCACACACATTTATTAACATAAATACTTACAAAAGGGTTTGACAAAACACTTACAGTGGACGTTCTGGGGCTGGCATCGCCCTGCAAACGCATATGATGATGCGTGTATCCACGCTGGCGTCCCACAGTCGGAATCGCTAGAGGGATGCAGAAGAACCACGGGCTGTGTGGAGTGGATACACGCCGTAGGAGCTGACAGTTCACTGATGTGCACAAGCAGGCAGATGATCAGTTAGACAAAGACCCAGCAGCGCATGACTGGCAAAAGGCACTTAAGTACACGCACTGCTAGTTATGGTAAATGAGGAGCACCTGGGCAAGGACTGGGAAAGATAATTAACAGGGCTGGGAACAGCTGATGGTAAAGAGAGAGAGAGGGGGCGTGGCCGAACTGGCAGACTGTCAGCAGTGCTCACAGAAAATAGGTCACAGAGGCTGTCTAACAGCTGCCAGTCCGACAGTGGCTAAGGATACGGAATACAGACAGCAATACGTAACATACACATAAGCTGCAGAACCTAGACCCACAGAGAGGGCAGGACCGAGCCGGGGAAACCAAGCCGGCATGGTTACTGACATTATTCTTGCAAATTTGTACTGAAATTATATTTATAGCTTTGTACCGTATCCTAAATTTATGAGTATCCCCCACAGCCACATCATCCTTGTTAAAAAACAATAAATCACCTACTGCATGTACTTTTACAACAGTAACAAAAAATGCAGAGGCTTAGGGCAATTAAAACACTAACCTGGCTATCAGTACTTGAAGGACAGGAAACAGCAGGCGGCTGTGTGCAGGACTTGTGCAGGGGGGAGTAAGAGGAGGAGGGGGGCATTTAGGGCTCATGCCGGTCGCCCAGAATGAATTGGATGTTAAAATATAGTTACAGTTATAGTTAGTTGGACATTAGAACACATTTGATCTGCAATTGGTGTCTTCATGGGGGCAAATTAAAATCGATAATACCTTAAAAAAAAAAAAAGCTCTCCAGAAGGGCACTTCAAAGGGCAGAGGGCAAAGGGGGTTGTGCTTGAGCACTACCATGGCTCTATTTGTGCACATGCCTTACACTCACACACATGGACGACAGGGTGATTATAAAGCCTTATACATGCTGCATTTCCCCTCTGGTCCGCTTTGGTCTGTGTGCACTTTGGATGAACCTGGCGCGCACACAGCATTGTACATGCTCACTTTCTTCGTCTACCAGGCCAAGCGGTTGTCGCATGCGCACAAATGTTATTTGTAGTTTCGCCCCAGCCCTATTGGTAGCGCAAATGTGCTAACATGCCAGTTTGTTCACTGGCTATAAACACGAGAGCGACGCACATTTTTTTGTAGCAACAACAATGGTGTTGTTTCAAGGAAAAGGAGGAATTATCGTTTTCCAGCGCTCTTCTCTGCTCAAGCTGCTGCAAAAGGATTCATGCGTGTTTATTCTTGTCTTGCATGTTCTCGCTGTCTTCCTCGTCTACTTGGTCTTTGTATGGTGTGTTGGTAGCGCCACCTCGTGAATGGGACGTTCAGTGCTGTGCATGCGCTGTCAACACCTTCAGGTCGTGGGGAGGCCGCATGGTCATAAAATTTGGGCTGCGCACAGTCGTCTGTAGAAGAGCCCTGCGTACACCAGCGGACTGGAGACAATGACAAAAATTTCGCCACATGAGGTTTCCGGTTGCACGTACGCGGACAGCGGAGGTGCAGCATGAATCCAGCGTTAGCCGGGCTGTGGGCAGCTCTCTTGGTTTCATTATGTGGAAGCCAAGTCCCCGGAGTGTATCTCTGCAGACAATGACATGATGAGCAGAGGTTTCAGAGGGAGGGGGCTTTGTGCCAACAGACTGACTCCTCCTAATGGTGACAGAAAACTGTGTCTATCAACACACTAAAGCCGCTCTCATGTACCTGACTGCATCGCTGTTAACTGACAGGGGCTCAGTGATGCACACCAGTGGTAATGGATATGCTAAAAATCCCATTTGTTGTGCATGATTAATAAGAGTTGTGGTCAGTCACTGATTTAGAAAACCTTGTATAATCAAGCTGAACTATAATCTGTTTGAGGACCCCCACACACACACACACACACACAGACAAAGGTATTACTGCATATTTGGTTATTAAATAACTGCTGCTTTTTTCCCCATAGAGAATTTTTTGTAAGCCGGGGAAATTGGACTGTGCTGCAGCAACACTTCATTTAGTCTCTTCTTTGCACAGATTTCAGCAACAAAAGGGGGATCCTGATTTCATGTCATTAATACGGCAGGCTTCAAAGGGCTTTGGAGCTCCGAGTCAATACAGCGATTAGGTTAATTAAACCTATAAGTCTGTATGAGAATGTTGAGGAGATTTACATACATCCCCTCCGTTGACCCCATCTCGCTATCGATTATTCATTAACAATCATCACGAGGAAGCCCCCGGCTGGCACAACTGGCTGCCGCATCAGCATTTTCCCCCACAGTCTGGCTGGTGTCAGCTCTCCTTTCTCTACATCACACTGTGTCTCTGAAGGGATGAGGAAACCCTTGTTCATTTAAACTACTGCAAAAAAAAAAAAAAATAACAATAATAATATACGTACCCCCCCATCAATCACCATCCCCCGTTCTTCGTTTTCTTCAGTTGGCTGAGCTAATGATTTAACCTGCGTGAGTCCATCACCCCCTCACAAGGAGTCTGTACTCTCAGCCTCAGAGAATGACAGTTTTTTCCTGCCCCCGCTTCTTCCTCTGCCAAGCAGGCAAAGATGCTTATTTCCACGTGCAATTTCAGCCCCCCCCTCCCCCGCAACTCCCCATCACCACCACAACCACCACCACCAAACCTTCCACCTACCCATGAGCTGTGCCTCACCCAGGCATTTAGCACCTGGCTGATTGCTACCAGTGTGGGGGTGGCAGAGAGGGCAGTTGAAAGGAAGAGGAGCGAGGACTTGCAAATTGGGAATGGGGTGCTTCTTTTAGAGGCTGACCATGTAATCACAGTGTAGCCTATTGCCAAGGTTGAATCATATGCAGAGCTGTCGAGTGCATTAGGGGTTTTTATCCTCCGGCTGGGGCATGCTCTTAGGGCATCGTGCCCATAACTGACACATCTCAAATGACATGTCCAGAGCAGGCTTGCCATCTCCGCTTGCCTCAGCTTGCCCTTTCTGCTTCTTGGGCAAACTGCTGGAGACTGAGGCGGAGAGACAGGGGCACGCTTATGCCTCCTTACGTTTTAGTGCCGACGTTCACAGCACAGTTGCTCAAGAAGCCAAAGCCTTGCAAGGAAAAGTGCTGGAGCCATGCCACTTGGGCAAAGAGGGGAGGCATTTGGTCACTGGAGCTTCACAGAGTTACCACAAGTGTAGTGTAATGACACACATGGAGAAGAGAGGACACAGGAGTAGGAATAATCAGTTGGACGGAGCTGTGAGAGGACTGTTAATGAGACAGTGACAGGTTTTTCCTCAGACACACTGTAAAATCTCAGAATTTAGTGAATCCTGCTAATCTTTCATAACCAATTCTGAAATTAGATCAAGTCTGCAGTTATTAACGACAGCCATTCCATAACTTATAATCAGGCGTTCAAGTGCCATGCCTTCTCGTGACCTAGCAGCTCAGTGCTCATTAAACTCATCAAATTATGGTAGTTAAGAAACATTGCAATCTTGTTAGCATACCTCCCAGCATGCTTTCGATCGGAGACGAAGCTCTCCAGAAACCCCTCCTTTATCCAGTCCAAAAAAAGCTACATTGTGAGGACTTGCTATAAGTCTTTTCATGCATGCTCCTCCGATGAGTCACAGATATCCACTTGGATAGAAATTAAAACAATGCTTGCCCTGATGAAAATTCAAATCCTGCCCCACCCCCCACTCTCAGTTTGTAAGAGTCACAGTGAATGTATCTGTGCTGGGTGCAAGAAGAAAGCTCAACTCATTACTGTGCATGGAACATTATAAATAAAATCTGGCGAAACTACAAACAAAATGTGGCTTGTAGCTATTCTAAAAAAGGGAACAAATGGTTCTTTACTAGTTTATAAATGTAGCTTTAAATTTTGAACTATGCCAAGCTGTTAGACACGTGCTTGAGTCTGCATATAATCGGAGTTTTCCCACTGTGACATTTGTATTTAGCGTAGTAGAGGGAAAGAACAAAAGTCTTAACGTCAGAGCAAGAATGACCTACAGCTGCAGCTGGATACTTTTTAGAGTTTGTCCAGTTTATGACAGGTTGACTGTCATGCTTGAAGGTCTGCACAAAACACAACACTGCATGAGCCTGTAGTTGGAGGTGATCATTTGGTCTATATTAGCATTGTTCGCTGAACAGAGGCAACCATGATGATTGGAGAAGGCCTTATTTGTTTAGATTATGCTGCATTACATCCTGTAAAATGGCATTCATACACAGCATACATGACAGTCTACCAATTCTAATGCTGCACATGTTGACAGGAGAAGAACAAAAAAATCACCCACCATAGCGCCCTAGAAATTCTGTTTAACGCTGTGCCAAATGGCAGACAGCGCCAGTAAATGGAAACTGTTGCCACGGTCAGTGAAGGGAAACAAATATGGGGCAGCAAAAACATTTCTAATTTTTGCTTCTTTTTTTTTTCTTAAAATGAAAGCTCTGATATTGGCATTTCTTTATGGTAATGTGAAGAATAAACATATTCTTATTTTTGAAGGAGGGTAAATACGGAGAATTCCAGATCATTTTCGGGATGAAAAGAGATTCAGAAGACTTTAGCTCATTCTGGGCAATATGAGCTAATACTGTAGTTCTACAGTATGTCTGTCCATATGCCCATTCATCCAGCTGTCCACACTTCAATTGAATCACTACTCCTCCTATGGGCAACTGTTTTGTTCCACACTAAACACACACAAAGTCAAGGTTTAGGTCCAAGATCATGAACAGGGTGGAAATTACCACCAGCCAAATGCGAGTGAATTTGTTAAGCGGCTGGTGAAACTGATTAACCTTCCAGCCACGGTTGCAGGTAAACAAAAAATGGGGCCTTTCAATCACCAGGCTTCCACAGACCATACAGCCTTTGGGCTTCCTACGTTAATGCTGTTGTTACACTCCAGAGCTGTGGATGGCGGCAGCACACACTGGCACTCTCACTCCCATTAAACACGAAAAAGAAGAAATCACAAGTAGGGGATGTGGTAACCTGGCAGATGAACGTAAAACAAAAATGTGATGTTATATTGTGGGTATAAAGACAGCAGGTGATGACAGAGGGCCTTCACATTTCACTAAGAGATGGAGAAGAGCTGACAGTGGGGAGGTGCTAGCTAGTTTTTGATTAGTCTTGGTAAACATTAAATAATTTAAACAGGAAAAAAATTTCTCTCACTCTTCTTTTCCCCAAAGCAAGAAAAATGCTACTCCTCCTGAGCTTGCAAACCCGTGTGATTTCTTACATCTCAGTGATGAGGCCATATACTGTATATAAATGAAGAGGTACCAGAGGAGGAGGAGCTTTGTGACGTTATGAAAAGCTTTAAGAACAACAAAAGCGCAGGAACGGATAAGCTAAAAACCGAGTATCTAAAGTATAATGAGAGTAAATACCTAATTAGTGCAATCCTATCTCTGATGGTATTGATATGGACACTTGTTGAGGCCCCTGTCTCGTGGCTTCACTCCAATATTATCTGTTTGTATAAAAAAGGGTAAATTGAGTGTCACTGAGAACTATCGTGGTCTGTCCATTGGAGCAAATATGAGTCGTATTCTCGCAAAAATCATCATAAACCAATTTAAGGAAGCATACAAAATGCACAACAGTGAAGCCCAATATGGTTTCCACCAGTATTGATCAACAACAGATGCAATACTTATTTTGAAGTCGGTAATTGACAAGGCTGGTGGCCCTCTCATCGTCACTTATATTGACCTGAGTTCTGCGTATGACCATGTTCCTCGGGATTTCCTCTTTCAAGTGCTGAGTATACAAACGGATGCAGCATGGCTCACATCGAAATTACAAGCACTTTACAAGAACACAACAGCATCCATCAGTGGGATGAAGTCCAAGTTTGATGTATGTATAGAATGCCACCAGGGAGGCCAAGAATCCCCTTGTCTGTTCAACTATTACTTTGTCTTTGTGCTAAAAGTCGCAACCAGTGAGATTGATAAGGCCTTCTCTGGCGGACGGGGAATTAATTTTGAATACAACATACCACATCTTTGTACTAATCGAGAACAGCGCTGTCGTGACCGGCTGCGAGGGGCGGAAGTTGTGAAGTGGATCTTATATGCTGACGATGCTGCTCTGTCCTTCAAGTCCATCCGTGAGGCAGAAAAAGTTTTGAGTATCTTCAACGAGACGTGTAAGCATTTTAGGCTAACAATATCTTTCAAAAAGACTAAGACGAGTGTTCATCGATCAAGCCCTTGCAAAGCAGACAACCTTGTTTTCTATAGAAGGCCATGCCATTGAGAATGTGACACAGTTTTGTTATCTTGGTCAGATTGCTACCAATGCGGAAGACAGATGCTTTACTGAACATCATGTGGCCAGTGCAATAACTAACTTCAATGAGCTACATAATGTGCTGACTGACTGCAGGGTATCCATGTACACAAGACGAAA
Source organism: Pholidichthys leucotaenia (assembly GCA_020510985.1). Lineage (NCBI taxonomy): Eukaryota > Metazoa > Chordata > Actinopteri > Cichliformes > Pholidichthyidae > Pholidichthys > Pholidichthys leucotaenia. The sequence goes on from CM035838.1 coordinate 259,033,095, forward strand.
GATCATAGAAGTGTGCGTTTGGTCTAGACTTGTCTATGGCACTCAAGCGTGGTTCCCTAATGAGAGGCAAATTGCCAAACTTGAAGTATGCTGGACATTATGCCTGAGAAGTATGGTGAAAGGAGGCTGGCGTCAAAAGGCTTGTGATGATGAGGGTGACAAATTTCACTTTGTTTATTCCAATGAAGATATTTTTAAATTGACAAAGACTGTGGCCGTCATAGATTTTACCACAGTGCAGTATCTCAAGTGGATTGCTCATGTGTGTAAGGGTGAAAACACCAGTCTTACAAAAAAGGCTTTATCTGCATTGCCATCAAAGACGGTGGCACTGACAAAAAGACAAGAGGTGGAGCTGGAGGTGGCAGAGTTGAAGATGCTAAGATTCTCATTGGGAGTGACTAGGAGAGACGGGATTAGAAATGGGTATATCAGAGGGACAGCTTAGGTTGAGCAGTTTGGAGAAAAGGTAAGAGATGGTTTGGACATGTGCAGAGTAGGGATAGAGGATTTATCAACCACTCAGTTTTGAGAATCAGCATCCAGTTCACTGTTGCAGTTTCTGTTAATTGGAAAAAGTTGAAAATCTTCAGGACTTGTTGGCACATTTTTACAGTGTAACAGTGATCCACACTCAATTCCAATGATGGCAGAATTTTCCATTTTCCTCATACTGAAACGAAAGGAACATCATGATTTCCATCTATTGAATTACATGAAAGTAGTGTTAATGTCTGACTGTGCTTAATTTTAGGTATTATGGGTTAATGATTTTTACAGTGCACTGGCCTTGATCTTCCTCCATCCTGGACTAGCTCTCCCCCACCCAGCTGTCCACTCCATGCATAGCTTTTCCCACCCATACAGCTCTACCCAATACCGTGGTCAGATCACAGAGCCAAAGATTACAGCAGATTATCCTGCCCACAGGATCACCAACCCAACGCCAGGCGGCCGAACACAGGGCTGGCCGCAGCCTCTGAAAGTGGAGAACACATGCCATTCAGGTGGAAGCCGGAGGGATTGGCTGCAATCACATGCCTGGCAAATGCCACAGGATGGGGATTTATTTTACACAAGATGAGATAATCGGCCTTTATTCAGCACAGCAACAGGCCCTCCACATTGTAAAAAGGACAGCCACCACTCACCTTCTTTATCTATCAATGCACTATACAAAATAAATTCCACCAGGATTCAGTGGCTCACATACAAAGCTCTTAACACTGTTTTCTTTCACCTGTGGAATTCAATCTATGCCGCTCTGTGGTATACTCCGTGTTCTTAGAAAACCACCAGAGGCATCCATCACTTTTCATTAGCCGATCTCTGAACTTGCAGTAGTCTCTCCTTGGGTGGAGATCGACCCATCCTGTCACTGCCTGCTTTTTGGGTTCCTCCACACTCTGCTCTGGTTAGTGGAGACTTTGTGGTAAAACACACAGCTTTTGTGTTTTAGTTTGTCAAGATAACAATAGAATAAAATGAGAAAAAGAGAATTGTTTTGCTGTGCCGGTTCTTTCCTCAATGCACATAGTGAATATAAAACATCTACTGCTTATATTGCACTTCTTGGGTTGAATGGCACAGTTTCACCCTAGAAACAAATTTACATAATCTGCCTCAGGTTTGTAGCGCGATTCATTCAGAGATCACACTAAAACAGTCTAGATGTTTGTTTGTTGGCCACATAAAGCCCAGTTTAACCTTAACTGAGTTAAAGCAGTAAAACAAGGATGAATACAACGTGAAAATGATTGTGTTTTGTGACATATTCATTTAGGACTATTTTTCAAGTCTTGTAACATTACTGACTTCATTAAGCTGTGATTGGCACTCTGTTTTTTTTATTTGCACATTCTCACAACATTGATAGAATGAGTGACATATTTCACTCAAGTTTTTCTTAACTTGGTCAACAATATTTCACATTGATAAAGTAATTTTTTGAAATGTTTTGTTGACCTGAAACGCTCACATTTTCAATTCAACTTTATTTATATTGCGCCATTTCACAACAACAGTCATCTCATAGCGCTATCAACTGTAGGGGGAATCCCCACAGTTGTAGAAAGACCCCAGCAATCAGGCGATCCCCTGTGAGCAAGCACTTGGCGACGGTGGAGAGGAAAAACTCCCTTTTAACAGGAAGAAACCTCCAGCAGAACCAGGCTCAGGGAGGGGCAGTCATCTGCTGTGACTGGCTGGGGGGTGAGGGGATAGAGAAGATGAAAAGAACAGACGTGTAGAGAGCAAACAGCACAATGGGGACTCAATCTATGGGAGAGAACAAACAAATGTAAATGACCAGCAAAAAAAAATATTTCATTGAGAGTGAGGAAAGGAGTGAGGCCCAGTGCATTACTGGAGGTCCCCTGGCTGACTAAACCTATTAGCAGCATAACTAAGGGAGGGTTCAGAAACACATGATCCCTCCCTAATTGTAGGCTATATCAAAAAGGTAGGTTTTAGCCCTATTCTTAAAAACAGAGATCGAGTCTGACTCCCGAATCCAGATTGGCAGCTGATTCCACAGGAGAGGAGCTTGATAACTGAAGGCTCTGCCTCCCATTGTACTTTTGGAGATTCTAGGTATTACAACTAATCCTGCATTTTGGGAGCGTAGTGCTCTGTTAGGATAATACGGTAGTATCAGATCTTTTAAATAAAAAGGAGCCTGATTGTTTAGAGCTTTGTAAGTAAGAAGAAGGATTTTAAACTTAATTCTAAACTCTATGGGAAGCCAATGAAGGGAGGCCAGAACCGGAGAGATATGATCTCTCTTTCTAGTACCTGTTAAAACTCTTGCTGCAGCATTTTGGATCAGCTGAAGACTTTTTAAAGATGTTTTAGGACAGCCTGATAATAAAGAATTACAACAATCTAATCTCGAGCTAACAAAAGCGTGGATCAGTTTCTCAGCATCACTCTGAGACAAGATGCTCCTAATCTTGGCAATATTACGCAAATGATAGAAGGCAGTCTTAGAAATAAATTTAATATGTGAATTGAAGGACAGATCTTGATCAAAAATAATTCCAAGGTTCCTCACAGAGCTATTAAGAGAAAGAGTAACCGCATCCAAACTGAGAGTTTGATTTGGAAAGGTATTTCTAAGGTTTTTTTGGACCAACAAGAATGACTTCAGTCTTATCTGAATTTAATAGCAGGAAATTACAAGTCATCCAAGCTTTGATTTCCTTAAGACAGGCGTCTAACTTGGCTAATTGATTACTATCATCTGGCTTCATTGACGGGTATAATTGTGTGTCATCTGCATAACAATGAAAATGTATACAGTGCTTTCTAATAATGTTGCCTAATGGAAGCATATATAAACTAAAAAGAGTAGGGCCTAGCACAGATCCCTGTGGAACTCCATGACTAAGCTTTGAGTTGAAAGAAAACTCATTACTGACATGAACAAACTGGAACCTATCAGATAAATAAGATCTAAACCACTGCAACGAAGTTCCATTAAGTCCAACATAGTGTTCTAATCTATCAAGTAGAATATGATGATCGATAGTATCAAAAGCTGCACTAAGGTCTAAAAGGACAAGTACAGAAACCAGTCCATTATCAGATGCAATGAGGAGGTCGTTAGTGACCTTCGCTAAGGCTGTTTCAGTACTATGATGGATTCTAAACCCAGATTGAAACTCTTCAAGTAAACCATTTCCCTGCAGGTGGTCAAATAATTGTGTAGCAACAACTCTTTCTAAGATTTTTGAAATGAAAGGGAGATTAGAGGTTGGTCTATAGTTAGCTAAAGCTCCTGGATCTAGCGTTGGCTTTTTGAGTAAGGGTTTAATTACAGCCGTTTTAAAAGCCTGCGGTACATGGCCTAAAGTTAATGAAGAATTGATTATATGAAGAATAAAGCTACCAATAAGTTGGAAGACTTCTTTAAATAACCTGGTAGGAATAGGGTCTAAAAGACAAGTTGAAGGTTTGGATGAGGAAACTATTTTGTCTAACTCACAAAGGTCGATTGGAGTAAACTCATCAAGACAGACATTAATTGAAGGAGTTGTAGCAGTTACAGTATTTAAGTTAACTGTGGGAAGAATCTGATTGATTTTATCTCTGATGGATGAAATTTTATTATTGAAAAAGTTCATAAAGTCCTGACTAGTAAGCTCTAAGGGAATGAGAGTCATTTGGAGACGTTTATGAATGAAATGGCTGTTTATGCACTAGTGAAGAAAACTAAATGTGTCCAACATCTGCACGCATCAAAAGAAGACCTGTGTGCATGACTGAGTGAATAATTTAACAACAAAATCAGTGGAAATTGCATAGATAATGAACAACAGAAGGTAAACTGTGTTAAAGTGGCACTGTGGCGGTTCGTTTTAACCCCACAACAGACTAAGGACACTCAGCCCTCTTTTCTCTGTTTTCCTGCTACACTACTGAGAAGCAATGTGCCATTCATGTATTTGTGATGCAAACATGCATGTGTTGTGATGTAATGCGCCATTCTATATAGTGTGCATATGGCTTGTCCTTACTATGCTTTTTCTGAGCATCTTAGATGTGCTTTGGTGTATTAATGTCTACAGGTAGACGAGTTTCTTCTGTCTCACCTATGTGATGTTAATCGATGCCTTTCATCCTTTGTATTCATGCATTTTGCCCTTACTGTGACCTAGAGACTCAGGTCAATATGTAGATGTGCTTGTTAGCCTCTTTGTCTGACACTTGGAGCGAGGTCTAGCTAATCTGCCCATTGTGATGTATGTCTTACAAATGCAAATACCTCCTGCCTGTTCTGTTGTCCCTTTGATCATTCTAAACTGTGGGGTACGTCTCTTTGATGTATTGTTATGATCAAGTATTTAAGGTGCAACTCTGTAACGCAATCTCTCTCTTACTCTTACTCTCTCACTCTGATCCTGCAACAGGTGGACACACGTGTCCGCCTCTCTTTCTCTGAGAGCCTAGGGATCCCGCTCCGGGCTGCTCCACTATGCACCGGAGAGGGGATCCCGTGAAGGCGACATGATATAATAAAACCTGCTTAAAACCACAGCATCACTGCAGCTTATTTTTCCATGCCGCCTCACTGGTGACCCCTCCAACACGCACACGTTTTGTGCGAAAGCAACCTTCCGAGCTGGGCAGCCACACAGCTGCGTTGGTGGCCCCTTGAAGACGCACACGTTTTGTGCAACGCAGCCTTCTGTTTTGGATGGCCACGCTGGCGAACCGACGCTGAAAAAAACGAGCGGCCAGCGAACGCAACACCCGGGCATGAATGCTCCGTCGCCTGAGATCTGCACAACCACGCTGGACCGGCCGCTCTCACTGAGAGCGCACGCACCTCGTCCTCTCTCCACGACGGCAACCTCCAGGGCCGACGGGGAGTGCAGCGCGTGGAACTGAACGCACCATGGCCGCACGAGCGACAACGATCGTCCACTTCCTCACACCGCGCCAACGCAGCTGCATGAGCCTGAGGAACAAAAGATCGTCTATTCCCTCCCGCCGCTCCAACGCCTCTGCACGGGCCTGAGGGACTAAAGATCGTCTATTTCCTCTCAACGCTCCAACGCACCATGGCCAAATCTACAGCAACAGCTCAACCTGGATTTTATTGGCGCCGTCTGCGCTGATCTCCGCCAAGTTTCTGCACCCTGACTCACCACTCCAGCGGCCCACCCACGCACTGAACCCCCGCGCACGCACCGGGGAGTTACAAGGATGGCGCATCACGCATGGGACAAGTAACGGCTCCACAGACTGCCTTCCTCCTTCGCCGCTGCCTTTCAGGGCTGCTCGCTCACCTGAGGTACGCATACAGCATACTGGAAGGATTTGTTAACAGTCTCAGCCACGCCACAGACCGCCATCGTCCTCCGCCGCTGCCCTCAGAACCTTCAGGGTTGCTCGTTCACCTGAAGCAAGCACGCAGCTCGCCACTGGATTTTTTAATGGTCTTAGCCACGGCACAACGGGATTTCAGCCGTCAGCTGTTCCCGGGAGCTTTGGGGTTGCTTCAGCACCCAAAACCAACAGTCCCCCTGCTTTGTTTACTTTCTCTCTTACAGCCGCTCCTGCTTTTCTTCATGGCCACGAGAGGAGTCAGAGACTAATTTTTCTTCTTGTGGACCGCTGCACGTTCAACGGGACCAGCCCTTCGACATTGCGGACCCACAAGCAATTTTTGCGCGGCTCAGGACGATTTCACAGCTCCTGCCGGCACTTACTACCCCTCCCCTCCCTCCCCCTCCGCCTGCAGCGAGCTTCTCCCACAGCTCGCTCACACAGATGGATTATCGAGGTCGCGACCCCCTGCCGCGTCCTCTGGGGGGGAGCGTGTGTGGCGGTTCGTTTTAACCCCACAACAGACTAAGGACACTCAGCCCTCTTTTCTCTGTTTTCCTGCTACACTACTGAGAAGCAATGTGCCATTCATGTATTTGTGATGCAAACATGCATGTGTTGTGATGTAATGCGCCATTCTATATAGTGTGCATATGGCTTGTCCTTACTATGCTTTTTCTGAGCATCTTAGATGTGCTTTGGTGTATTAATGTCTACAGGTAGACGAGTTTCTTCTGTCTCACCTATGTGATGTTAATCGATGCCTTTCATCCTTTGTATTCATGCATTTTGCCCTTACTGTGACCTAGAGACTCAGGTCAATATGTAGATGTGCTTGTTAGCCTCTTTGTCTGACACTTGGAGCGAGGTCTAGCTAATCTGCCCATTGTGATGTATGTCTTACAAATGCAAATACCTCCTGCCTGTTCTGTTGTCCCTTTGATCATTCTAAACTGTGGGGTACGTCTCTTTGATGTATTGTTATGATCAAGTATTTAAGGTGCAACTCTGTAACGCAATCTCTCTCTTACTCTTACTCTCTCACTCTGATCCTGCAACAGGTGGACACACGTGTCCGCCTCTCTTTCTCTGAGAGCCTAGGGATCCCGCTCCGGGCTGCTCCACTATGCACCGGAGAGGGGATCCCGTGAAGGCGACATGATATAATAAAACCTGCTTAAAACCACAGCATCACTGCAGCTTATTTTTTCATGCCGCCTCAGCACTATGTTTAATTGCAAGAAAACCTATGTGAACCCTTTGGAAATACCTGGTTTTCTGCATTAATTGGTCATAAAATGTTATCTGATCTACATCTAAGTCCCAAGTATAGACAAACATAATGTGCTTAACCTAATGCCACACAAACAATTATATTTTGTGTCTTTATTTGTGTGGTATTATCAAAAGTGCGTAGAAATTGGCACACATTTGGGTGTAGAAATGAGCAGTCCGTGTGGCATTTATGAGAACTGGACAATTTCATCGTATGCTCGATCGCTCATTGATAAATGTGACGGCTGGAAATGATCATCATTTAAATACCATACCCCCAACTTGCCCCCAGCATTTACGGCACGGTGGAATGAAGGATGGCAAAACCAGAAACTTTTCCAAAGTAGAAATTGACGCTATTTTAAGAGACGTGGAAAAATAATAAAGTAGTGTTGTGTGGCAACCTCAAAAGTGGCATTAAATGCAAAAGAACCACGTTTTGGAGCTGAGTGCTGCACCACACTGTTGGTTTGATCAGATGATCTCCAGCTGAGGGTTATAATCTAAATCTGTATTATTTGATTAAATGTTCATTTTGTCATTTCAAGGCATACTTGTCAAACGTAAGAATTTTTATTTATAGATGTGCAGAAAAAAGTCTCGTCTCCTGCACAGCTGTGCATTGTGCATTAGGTCAGCTCGGCTGCAGCCCTCTGGCAGCCAGCAATATTGTGCAGAAACAAACAGGGCAAAATAAAAAAATTCCCCACACTTTCTCCACTGTGTACAGCAGAATTCCTTTCTGTGATCCAGAGCAGTTTTCTTTTAAACCCCAATGTGGTGTGTCACCTCGGCCCATAAGCTTCTGTGTGCGTAAAGCTCTGATATGGTTTACAAGTGAGTTAATCGATAATTTATCAGGCATAACTATTATCAGATATTACATAACACAAAACTTAGTTAAAGAAATATTTTTAGAACAATATTTTAACACAGTGCTCACACAAGAGACTCCCTACAGTATAAATATAAATACAGTAATAAAGCAACGACTTGAAAAACCCTGAGCTCAATCGCATTGGTAAAAGGTATTTCAGAAGCTAAAAGTTTAATTCAGTTTTCTTAATTCAATCAAATAACTATTTTTTTTTTTTATTCTGCCTAAATCTGTTTTAATATTTGCTGCAGTGACATAAAAGTGTATACTACATTTTTCATTATTAAAAGCAGCCTCTTTAGTCTTTAAATTGTTAAAACTCATCTAAATATAGCACAAGGCAAACATATTTGAAAGGTTGCACTGCTCAAAATAATTTGATATGATCAAATAATTCTCCTACACACCCAGGTTTTTGTGCTGTACAGGAGTCTAAAAATTTTGTGTACACAAACTCAGAGCTGTTGTGGGATTTGAGGGTACTCTACGTTCATGTTCAGACTGATAAATACCGATCTTTGCGTTGAAATGTTTGTATGTTGTGAGTTTTCTGTCTTATGCACATTTGATAAAGGAGGGTCATTCTGTTTGTCTATATTTGGAACTTAGATGCAGGTCAGATTATGTTTTATGACCAATTCTTGCAGTAAAACAGGACTTTCCTGTCCCTGGTGGAAACACTAAAATGCTACAACTAGCAGCCTTACTCCCAGTAGCCAGTTATCAGGTGCTTTGTTAGCTGGTGGCTAAAGTCGTGCCCTGTGCTGTTGCAGATGATGCAGGCCCACTCAGGCCATGGTGGAAGTTACATTCACCTGCTCCAAGGTTGATGTAAATTTAAAAGGAAAAAAAAGTTGAAGGTAATTTTTAATTCTCCCCCCAAAAAATCTTGAGGGTGAACTTGTACCTTGGGGGCCCCCTAGTGGGTGAGGAGCATTTGTTTACTCTGCTTTATAGCCAGAAACGGCACTGGGTTTAGGATGAGCACCTGTGGCTTTTCACTGAGTCAATGAGGAAGTTTTCACACCTGAATGTCTGCACCAATGTCCAAACTAAAGTTTTTATTTTGTTACATTGTAGACATTTGATCCAGTTAGGTTTGATTTCACACTGCTCTTTATCCACGTGGACCAAACAACTTTATGTAACACACTGACGTCCTGTTGTCATGATGACATTTATGTAGTTAGCACAGATGCTGCAGTTAGCAAGTGTGCTACTCAGCCTCGGAGGTGTTTTCAGCAGCTCTGAACACATCAGTAACCACACTCTTGGTGTAAACTGGCTCTGACTCCATCATATTACCTGGTGAACTAGTTTAATGTGGCTAGAATATTTTCCAGGTCTTCATTAAAAAGAACGTTTGTCCTTCTCATCAGTCATGATGATTTTCAGCTGGCATTGCTCCTCCAGTCTTTCACATACACTGTTAATTGGTATCTCGCATTTCACCCTGCGCCTTATAATCGTTCTTTGTACAGTCGGTATGAACCATAGACTCATAAGGATTGTCATCTATTTAACCTAGTAGTAGCCTATGTAGTATATAAAGTTATCTAAGCACTTTTTTACTTCCCTGGGTAACTCCTTTTTCTGTTATGTTGTATGTATTTCTGTTGATTTTGGATCGTCTGTGTCATGCTGCTGTTACACTGTAATTTCCCAGTTTGGGATGAATAAAGTGCATCTATCTATCTATCTATCTATCTAGAAATTACAGCCATGTTTAATAGTGTACTCTGTCACATCCCCTCCAAAAATATCTGGTAAGTCTCTGCATTTTTATGATTTTAATTAAATATCTACGCCACAGACCATGTGTATTTCAAATAAAATCTGGGTCTCTTCCTCTCTCCAAGTCATACCACAGTTAATTTTTCCTCTAATTGGCTACCTTAACTTCCTGTGTTTGGTCCAAAAGTCTGAACCTTTCTGAAAATTGCTTTCACACTCTAAACAAACCAGGTCAAGCTTCAGTTTGATTTGGACCGAGACCACCTCTTTTTGCCAGTTGAAACTTCATTTCTTTGGTCCTGACTGTGGTTCGGGGGAGCTCTCACACCTAAAATTTTGGTCTGGACCAAGCTGAAACGTCCAAAAGTCCAGACCAAATGGGTTAGGTGTGAAAGCCCCCTAAGTCTTTAGATTTTTTTGGACTATGAAACAGTAAGCTTGCAGCTATCAAACACCACACTTGGTGCAAAAATAGTACGTGGAAAGTTCTAAAAATCTGTCACAAAGTTCAAAGGTGAAGGACAGAGTCGGTGAGGGTCTACATCTCTGTTTTCTCTTCTCTGCTTATTGGCTTGTTCCCCTTTTGCAGAAAGGAAAGCATGTGCTCAGATGGATGGGGGTGAGACAAATGGCTTTTTCTGTTGTTTTTTCCTAACATCAAGTGTTTTACAGTCATTATCATCAAATAAAATCAAAGGAAAGAAAAAATAACGTGTGTCTCTTTGTGGTGTTTGGCTGAATTCATTAGAAAATGGGGGCAAAGGGGTCATCTTAGATTGACAGAGTAGTCCTTCATTATTCATTTGTCTGTGTCTTTTTTATTCTCCTTCCTTTCTTGTTCTGGTTATATGCAAATTGAATAATTACAGCTGAGGTATATATACTCAGCTTCAACATAAACCCCTTCTTCTTTTTCTTCTTCCCTTCCCTCTTCACTCCTTATCCTTTGTCCTCTACAGAAATTCCTTCATATGCAAATCCCCCATGAGCTCCCAGAGACCATCAAATAAAAAGGTATGTTTACGAATGCTAAAACTGGGTTCTTGTTTTCATAACCAGCATCCCATTTCACTATTATCTGAGTTGGGAACAGTTCATTTAATTGTTCCACTCATCGGGGACTTTGTAGGTTGGTGTTACGGGATATCCGCTTTATTTCTCCTCCTCCTCCTTTCTGCTGCTGATGCGGAGACTGAGGATTTGCCAAACAGTCCAATCAGCTGGCATCCTGAGAGATAACAGATGGGTCGACGTGCTCAATTGGTGTTCTGCTTAGCTTCCCGCTATTCACATCCAGATGAATTAGGAGCTGAGAGACAGACCCCTCAACGGGAAGTGTAACTGGTGTTCATGCACCAGCGAGCGCAATAAATTGATATTGATTTGCTTTTGATGTTTAATGGAGTTTCTCCGTGGAGGCATGAGTCGTGGGGATGGGGGGGATAAATGAGACAAACGTGGTATCTTGCTGCTGTAATGAACTAGTTAGATTGTATTGACCAACATTCCTAAAAAAAAAAAAAGAAGAAACATAATCAGAAGAGATGACGAGAAAAGGGGTGCCCAGATTAGCCGGAATGCGATATAGGGTTAGGGAAAGTAGCAATAGCGCTGGTGCCTGTACAACACCACCAAATCCATAAACCTCCCTCCCCATGCTGTTGCCCCCCTTCCCGTCTGACAAGCCCACACAAGGAGCGGTATTTTTAGCACATCACCCTATCTCTGAGATGGAGCTCACAACTCCCTCTCTGCAGGCTGGGGCTGCTGGGCCTCTTTTATTTTAATCCAGACTGGAGAGAGATGAAGAGAGAGAGAGAGAGAGAGAGAGAGAGAGAGAGAGAGAGAGAGAAAGAAAGAAAGAGAGAGAGAAGACTGTGAGTCATCCAGAGCTACCTTAGTGTCACTGTATCTCCCCACCATCTCGCTATCTATTCCTCCATCTGTCTTTCAACATATCTATCTATCTATCTGAATTTCATGATCTAAAAGTCTCTATACCATTTCCAAATATTTAAATTCTGTTACATTGGATTTGATTAAGGAACAAACGGCACACTTCTAAGCAATTGTGGCATCCAATTTGTCACAAATATTCTCCGTCCTCCAAGACAATTGGCTGTGTATTACTCTGGAATAGGCAGATAATTACCAATATAATGTGGTGAACCCCCCCCCCCCCAAAAAAAAAAAAACCAAAAAAAAAAAAACCAAAGGGCCGGGCACAGCTGAGTGAGAAAGGTTGATTTGAACATGGCCAGAAATGCTCCATTTAACTTGATGCTCTGAATTGTCCTTTAATGCATTCATGGCGTGGCTGAACAGAAGCGAGGGCACCAATGAATTGCTTCTCCATGATTTGTTTACTGTATGGGCCTTTGTATTCAAGTCCACTGAAACCAGTTTTTTAAATGCCTCTTTCCATTTCTCCAGAGCATTTAGAGCAGGGGTCTCAAACTCATTCCATGGAGGGCCAAGACCCTGCAGGTTTTACCTCCACCCAGTGTCTTCAGCAGCTGTTTTCATTGATCAGCAATAAGTGGGAAGAAATTCACCGAAATCACCTGTTGAAGACACTGGGTGAAGGTAAAACCTGCAGGGTCTTGGCCTTCCACAGAATGAGTTTGAGACCCCTAATTTAGAGCAAACAACAGTGATAATAATAAAGTTAAAAGATGCCACAGCAACCCGTGGACCAGAACACGACTACAGAGGAGGGTGGAAATTTATTTGTCATATGACGCCTTTGATAGTCATTTGACCCATTTTTGCTATAACAGCATTACCAGCCTGCATAAGTCATGCTCTGTGAGGGTACGCTCTGGTGCAGTGGTGCTTTGATATTAACATGTCCCCACGCTTGCATGCTCGGGGCCACAGTGGTAGCATGTTGATGTCTGGCAAGGGTGATTTTTAAATGTTCGCCATCATATTTCACAAATGGCTGGGCAGCTGGCGACCACAGAAGTTGTTTTCGGGGCCAAATTTGTTTAACCAGTTATGGCCAGTTATGCCCCCATAAACCTAATGGCTGGTTGTGCCATCCTTGGCGGCAACAACTGCAATCAAGCATTTGCGATAACTGGCAAGGAGTCTTTTACATCACTGTAGAGGAATTTTGGCCCACTCTTCTTTGCAGAATTGGGCTAATTCAGCTACATTGGAGGGCTTGAGCTTGAAGTCATGAATTGATGGCCGGACATTGTCCTTCAGGATTTTCTGGTAGAGAGCAGAATTCATGGTTCCATCAAATAGAGCAAGTCATCCAGGCCCAAAAGCAGCAACGCAGCCCCAGACCATCACACTACCACCACCATGTTTGACTGCTGGTATGATGCTCTTTTTATGAAATGCTGTGTTAGTTCCACGCCAGATGTAACAAAAAGTTCAACTTTTGTCTTGTCAGTCCACGGGATATTTTCCTAGAAGTCTTGAGGATCATCAAAATGTTTTGGGGCAAATGTGAGATGAGCCTTTGTATTGTTTTTGGTCAGCAGTGGTTTTCATCTTGGAACTCTCATGGATGCCATTTTTGCCCAGTCTCTTTCTTATTGTTGAATTATGGACCAGTGTCCAAACTGAGGCAAGTGAGGTCTGTAGTTCTTTAGATATTGTTCTGGGTTTTTGTTTCTCATCTGTTCTTGAATTTCTTTAAAACGTGGTATGATGTGTTGCTTTTTTAGGTCTACTTCACTTTGTCAGACAGGTTCTATTTAAGGGATTTCTTGATTCAACAGGTCTGGCAGTAATCAGGCCTGGGTGTGGCTGAAAGTAAACTCAGCTTTTTTAAAAAGTGTGGTTAATCACAGTTAATTCGTGATGCATTGGGGAAGGGGGGGATTACTTTTTCACATAGGGCCAGGTAGGTTTGGGTAGCTTTTTTCTCTTAATAAATGAAATTATCATTTAAAAATTACATTTTGTATTTACTTGGGTGATCTTAGTCTAATATTAAAATTTGTTTGATGATCTGAAACATTAAAGTGTGACAGATACGTACATAGAAAATAATTAAATCTTTTTTCTTGCAAATCTGCAACTTTTTTTTTCATAATCTTGCTGTTTTTTTCTCATAAATTGCCAGCTTTTTATCTTATGAATTTGACTTCTTTTTCTTGTAAATTTGCAACATTTCCCTCATAAATTCAAAGCTTTATAATATAAATTTGCAGGAGTTTTTTTCATAATTTGTGACTTTTTTCTTGTAAATTTGCAGGGTTCGTATGGATGCTGGTTAAATTTTTATTCAGTGTAATGCTTTGCTTTTTTTCCCTCTATGCAATTTTATTATTTCATATTGTTAAGGGGAGGGGAGAGATTTTTTTTTCTCCATTTTTTATTCCAAAAATATCTCCCCCCCAGCACGGTCTTGCATAAGGCTCCCAAAAAGCTAGAAACAGCCCTGACTACAACAATGCTTATAGTGTACCCCTCAATATTTACCCTTGAGAAAATATTCTGTTTATTGTCCCCCCAACAGTGAAATGAAATATCTCCCCGTGCTTACTTGTACTTGAGTAAATGATATTCTAAGGTACTTTTATTTGAGTACATTCTGGCTGCTTTCCCCACCTCTGCCCCCTATGCAGCCACAAAAAAAGAAAGAAACCTCTTTAAAAAGATGTTAAAAATTGTGAATGATATTTTAGTTTATTTTGACAATAAGACATTTGTTTCTGACCAGAAAAGACAACTTCCAAACCAAATCTCAAAATTGTTTAAACAGCAGGCGAAGTCTGTCTTTTGCTGGTTGGAAACACAGAGCATGATTACATTTGGATCTGAGAGAGTACAGCTGAGATTAGATCAGAGCCTCATTTCTTTTGTAGGTATTTGAGATGAATTTCTGTCTCAGGAGTTTAAAAAGTAAAGTGCTAGAGACAGTTATTTATATACAGTGGTGTGAAAAACTGTTTGTCCCCTTTGTGATTTCTCTTTTTTTTTGTATGTTTGTCACACTTAAATGTTTCAGATCATCAAACAAATTTAAATATTAGACAAAGATAAGACAAGTAAACACAAAATGCAGTTTTTAAACGAAGGTGTTTTTTTAATCACCCTTTATTGTCATTCAACTGTACAACCAATCATGTACAGTAGAACGAGATTGTGCTTTACCTGTCTACTGTGTTAATCACACACACACCAAAGTGTAGAATCAGAGGGCCGCTGCCATGCAAGGCGCCGCCACAAATTTCCCTCCTCCATTCCATTATTGCTGAGCACCAAGCTGGACGGCAGGAAGTTCCACTTTTATATGGTCTTCGGCATGACCCGGCCGGGATTTGAACCCCTGCCTCCCGGGTGTGGGGCGGATGCTCTACCAACTGAGCCACCACTCCGGTAAGGAATACCCTTATTATTAAGGGTATATTAAGGGTTATTAAGGGTAATAAGTACCCTTATTATTAAGGGTAAAAAAAATTCCAAACTTACATGGCCCTGTGTGAAAAAGCGATTGCCCCCCTGTTAAAACATAAATTAATTGTGGTTTATCACATTTTTGGAAAGCTGAGTCCAATTTCTCTAGCCACACCTAGGCCTGATTACTGCCACACCTGTTCTCAATCAAGAAATCACTTAAATAGGACCTGCCTGACAAAGTGAAGTAGACCAAAATATCCTCAAACGCTAGACATCATGCTGCGATCCAAAGAAATTCAGGAAAAAATGAGAAACAAAGTAATTGAGATCTATCAGTCTGGAAAAGGTT
Source organism: Pholidichthys leucotaenia (assembly GCA_020510985.1). Classification (NCBI taxonomy): domain Eukaryota; kingdom Metazoa; phylum Chordata; class Actinopteri; order Cichliformes; family Pholidichthyidae; genus Pholidichthys; species Pholidichthys leucotaenia. Next base: position 259,048,526 of record CM035838.1, read on the forward strand.
ATAAAGCCATTTCTAAACCTTTGGGACTCCAGCGAACTACAGTGAGAGCCATTATCCACAAATGGCGAAAACATGAAACAGTGGTGAACCTTCCCAGGAGTGGCCGGCCGACCAAAATTACCCCAAGAGCGCAGCGATGACTCATGCAAGAGGTCACAAAAGACCCCACAACAACATCCAAAGAACTGCTGGCCTCACTTGCTTCATTTAAGGTCAGTGTTCATGACTCCACCATAAGAAAGAGACTGGGTAAAAATGGCCTGTATGGCAGAGTTCCAAAACAAAAACCACTGCTGAGCAAAAAGAACATAAAGGCTCATTTCAGTTTTGCCAGAAAACGTCTTGATGATCCCCAAGATTTTTGGGAAAATATTCTGTGAACTGACGAGACAAAAGTTGAACATTTTGGAACGTGTGTGTCCCATTACATCTGACGTAAAAGTAACACAGCATTTCAGAAAAGGAACATCATACCAACAGTAAAATATGATGGTGGTAGTGTGATGGTTTGGGGCTGTTTTGCTGCTTCAGGACCTGGAAGACTTGCTGTGGTAAATGGAACCATGAATTCTGCTGTCTACCAAAAAATCCTGAAGGAGAATGTCCTGCCATCTGTTCATGACCTCAAGTTAAAGCGCACTTGGGTTCTGCAGTGGGACAATGATCCAAAACACACCAGCAAGTCCATCTCTGAATGGCTTAAGAAAAACAAAATGAAGACTTTGGAGTGGCCTAGTCAAAGTCCTGACCAGAATCCAATTGAGATGCTGTGGCATGACCTTAAAAAGGTGGTTCATGCTCGAAAACCCTCCAATATGGCTGAATTACAACAATTCTGCAAAGATGAGTGGGCCAAAATTCCTCCACAGTGCTGGAAAAGACTCACTGCCAGTTATCGCAAACGCTTGATTGCAGTTGTTGCTGCTAAGGGTGGCCCAACCAGTTATTAGGTTTAGGGGGCAATCACTTTTTCACACAGGGCCATGTAGGTTTGGATTTTTTCCCCCTTAATAATAAACACCTTCTCTTAAAAACTGCATTTGTGTTTACTTGGAAGGGGGCAAACACTTCTTCACACCACTGTATGTGTCAAGTCTTGTATAATCTTAAAAATAGTGTTGAGATATTTTAATGAGAATGTAAACCTCAGGATTGTGCTACAGAAGGGGGTGGAAACCTCTACTAGAGGAAGAGCCAATTTAGGAATTTTTGGCCAAAAAATCTGCATAGAGCCACAGAACATATTTGAGCCTTAAAATGAAGGTAAAACACCCAAAGTATATGAATAAACTGGCCTGTCAGCATTAGTAATACTGAAACTTTTCTCTTATAAAAATGTGTATTTTTTTCTATAAATCTGCAATTTAAAAAAAAAACAAAAACATTTTTTCCTTTACATTTTCATGTAAATATGTTTTATGTTACTCTCATACATTAGGTACATTTTTACCCCTCAGCCTCTAAAAGAATGAAGGAGAATTGCTGTCATCCTGCAGGGTGGGTAGGTGGCGGCAGTGTCAATACTTACGTTGTGAACGCGATAACTAGAAAAAGAAATTATGAAGCTTTTTAAACCGATACTATAGTTGTATCTGAGAAAAATCTTGGATGATTATGGGTTTGGGGTCAAATGGTCAAAAGTCAAAGTTAGCATTCTCTATGCCCTGTTACTATAAAATGAGTAAAGCTAGCATCACCAAACTTGATACACAGGTTCACCCTGAGACCTGCACCTCTGACTATGGGCTTGGGGTCAAAAGGTCAAGGTTAACATTCTCTATGCATTATTACTAAAGAACAAGTAAAGCTAGGGTCACCAAACTTCACAGGTTCACTTTGGGATCCTGACCTCAAACTCTGGGTCTGGGGTCAAAAGGTCAAAGGTCAAGGCTTTTGCTTTCCATTCAAATTCAGTTGATTTTCATAATTTTTCAATAGGTTCTAATGGGTTAAAACCCTGATCAGTGGCCAATCACACTGGCACACTCAAAATTTCCATGAGGAATTTTCTAGTTGTGTCTATGACAGATCTTGCACGAGTTTGAATTTGGGTGACCTTGTGATCTTGATCTTAAGGTCAATTTTTCCAAAGCTATTTTAAACATAATAACTCAGAAAGGAAATGACCTACATCTTTCACATCAATACCCATGTTCTGTCTTAGACAAATCTGGGATGAGTTTGAACTTTGCCAACCCTGACCTCAGGTCAAGGTCAGAGGTCAACTCTCAAAAACCTTGTAAACGTGATAATTTGTGAATGACATAATGTAGGCTTTTCATACTGATTTCAGAGTTGCAGCTATGGACAAATCTGGGACAATTTCTGTTGACTTTGCACAAAATTTCAGCCAGCCAGTGCATTTAATACCAGCAGGCTGAGGGGTACCACTGGCAGCTGCCAAATTTGTTACTTTTTTTAAAATTGTTACTTTTTACTGTTTTCCCCCATAAGTCTCAATTCCAACTCAGAAACCTTCTTAACCTTCGCAAGGGGCCATCCATGCAGATACAGTGGGGCAAAAAAGTATTTAGTCAGCCACCAATTGTGCAAGTTCTCCCACTTAAAAGATGAGAGAGGTCTCCAATTTTCATCATAGGTATACCTCAACTATGAGAGACAAAATGAGAAAAAAAATCCAGAAAATCACATTGAAGGATTTTTAATGAATTAATTGGTAAATTCCTCGGTAAAATAAGTATTTGGTCAATAACAAAAGTTCATCTCGATACTTTGTTATATACCCTTTGTTGGCAATGACAGAGGTCAAACGTTTTCTGTAAGTCTTCACAAGGTTTTCACACACTGTTGCTGGTATTTTGGCCCATTCCTCCATGCAGATCTCCTCTAGAGCAGTGATGTTTTGGGGCTGTCACTGGGCAACACGGACTTTCAACTCCCTCCAAAGATTTTCTATGGGGTTGAGATCTGGAGACTGGCTAGGCCACTCCAGGACCTTGAAATGCTTCTTACGAAGCCACTCCTTCGTTGCCCGGGCGGTGTGTTTGGGATCATTGTCATGCTGAAAGACCCAGCCACGTTTCATCTTCAATGCCTTTGCTGATGGAAGGAGGTTTTCACTCAAAATCTCACGATACATGGCCCCATTCATTCTTTCCTTTACACGGATCAGTCGTCCTGGTCCCTTTGCAGAAAAACAGCCCCAAAGCATGATGTTTCCACCCCCATGCTTCACAGTAGGTATGGTGTTCTTTCTCCTCCAAACACGACAAGTATAGTTTTTACAATAAAGTTCTATTTTGGTTTCATCTGACCATATGACATTCTCCCAATCCTCTTCTGGATCATCCAAATGCTCTCTAGCAAACTTCAGACGGGCCTGGACATGTACTGGCTTAAGCAGGGGGACACGTCTGGCACTGCAGGATTTGAGTCCCTGGCGGCGTAGTGTGTTACTGATGGTAGCCTTTGTTACTTTGGTCCCAGCTCTCTGCAGGTCATTCACTAGGTCCCCCTGTGTGGTTCTGGGATTTTTGCTCACCGTTCTCGTGATCATTTTGACCCCACGGGGTGAGATCTTGCGTGGAGCCCCAGATCGAGGGAGATTATCAGTGGTCTTGTATATCTTCCATTTTCTAATAATTGCTCCCACAGTTGATTTCTTCACACCAAGCTGCTTACCTATTGCAGATTCAGTCTTCCCAGCCTGGTGCAGGTCTACAATTTTGTTTCTGGTGTCCTTTGACAGCTCTTTGGTCTTGGCCATAGTGGAGTTTGGAGTCTGACTGTTTGAGGTTGTGGACAGGTGTCTTTTATACTGATAACGAGTTCAAACAGGTGTCATTAATACAGGTAACAAGTGGAGGACAGAGGAGCCTCTTAAAGAAGAAGTTACAGGTCTGTGAGAGCCAGAAATCTTGCTTGTTTGTAGGTGACCAAATACTTATTTTACTGAGGAATTTACCAATTAATTCATTAAAAATCCTTCAATGTGATTTTCTGGATATTTTTTTTTCTCATTTTGTCTCTCATAGTTGAGGTATACCTTTGAGGAAAATTGGAGACCTCTCTCATCTTTTAAGTGGGAGAACTTGCACAATTGGTGGCTGACTAAATACTTTTTTTCCCCACTGTACAGTGTGGATGGCCCCTTGCGTTTATCCCGAACAGCTCCGTTTGTGTTTTGCAGTGGCATGGATGAGAACAGTCTGTAAATGTCACGTCGCTGTCAAAGCGTTATCTTGTCTGCTTTTGTTTGTTTTATTAACTCAATTTTTAATTTTTTATCTCTCTTTTACTGATATTAGCTTCTTACTTAGTGTTAGCTTAGTAAATTCCAAAGCCCGATCAGGCACACAGGTGAATCAGACCCCGGGAAGGGTTGTTTCACCAGGTTAGGCTAACCTGTTTTCAGCTAGCTAGCTATCCACTTCTCACCTGGAACGCCATGACTCCATCCCCGACGTGTGTCAGCTGTGTGTCCCTCCTTAAGAAGGTTTCTGAGTTGTAATTGAGACTCTCCAGCCTCTATAAGATTTGGGAGGCTGAAGACCACCTAGATACTATAATTCTTCAGAATCAGAATCAGAATGAGATTTATTGCCATTGTTCATGTAGTACACAAACTAGGAATTTGTCTCGGTGCAATGCTGCAACATTAAACATGGAGTAGCACTAAAGATAAAAATAAAAAAAACTATGCATGCAATAAAAGGTAGAATATGAATAAATAATACTAATCTATGCAATTTTTAAATATATTAACAAGCAGCAGATATTGTGGAGTTCCACATAGTGCAGTCGGTAGTGCAAAAAGAAAACAGTGATAATTGTCATGAGTCCGGTTGAGCTGCTGTATGCAATGCACGAGAGTCTAATAAGTCACTTAGTGTTCAGCAGTCTGATGGCAGAGGGGAAGAAGCTGTTTATGTAGCGGGAGGTTTTAGTCTGAATGGACCGAAGTCTTCTGCCTGAGGGGAGGGGGGCAAACAGTGCGTGTCCAGGGTGTGAAGGGTCGGCTATGATCCGACCTGCACGCCTCAGGGTCCTGGAGATGTACAGGTCCTGGAGGGATGGGAGCTTGCAGCCGATCACCTTCTCAGCAGCGCGCACAATGTGCTGCAGTCTTAGTCTGTCCCTGGCGGTGGCCCTGCGTACCACACGGTGATGGAGGGGGTGAGGATGGACTCGATGATGGCCGTGTAGAACTGCACCAACATCTTGGTGGGTAGCTTGAGCTTCCTCAGCTGCCGCAGGAAGAATATCCTCTGCTGGGCCTTTTTGATGAGGGAGCTGATGGTCGGCTCCCACTTGAGGTCCCGGGTGATGGTGGTGCCCAGGAAGCGGAAGGAATCCGCAGTGGTGATGGGAGAGTCTGTGAGGGTAAGGGGGGGCAGAGGGGCTGTGACTTTTCTGAAGTCCACGATCATCTCCACTGTCTTCAGAGCGTTCAGCTGCAGGTTGTTGTGGCTGCACCAGGACGCCAGCTGGGCCACCTCTCTCCTGTAGACGGACTCGTCGCCGTTGGAGATGAGCCCGATGAGGGTGGTGTCGTCCGCAAACTTGATCAGCTTGACAGACTGGTGGCTGGAGGTGCAGGAGTTGGTGTACAGGGAGAAGAGCAGGGGGGAAAGTACACAGCCCTGGGGTGATCCGGTGCTGATGCTAACAGAGTCTGAGACAGTCTTTCCCAGCCGCACATGCTGCCTCCGGTCTGTCAGGAAGTCGGTGATCCACCTGCAGAGGGAGTCAGGCACGTTGAGCAGGGACAGCTTGTCCTGGAGCAGAGCGGGGCGGATGGTATTGAATGCAGAGCTGAAGTCCACAAACAGGATCCTGACGTAGGTTCCCGGGGAGTCCAGGTGCTGCAGGATGGAGTGGAGGGCCAGGTTGACTGCGTCGTCCACAGACCTGTTGGCTCTGTAGGCAAACTGCAGCGGGTCCAGGAGGGGAGTGGTGATGGTCTTGAGGTGGGGCAGGACCAGGCGCTCAAAGGACTTCATGACTACAGAGGTGAGCGCTACAGGTCTGTAGTCGTTAAGTCCAGTGATCCGTGGCTTCTTGGGGACAGGGACGATGGTAGAGGTTTTGAGGCAGGCCGGCACGTGGCATGACTTCAGGGAGGTGTTAAAAATGTCTGTGAAGACAGGAGTCAGCTCCTCCGCACAGTGTCTCAGGGTGGAGGGAGACACGCCGCCCGGACCGGGGGCCTTGCGCGGGTTCAGTCTGGAGAACTGTCTGTGCACGTCCTGCTCACTGATGGCAAGGGCAGGGGGGGAGGGGGGGCGCCTTTGATGAAGTGGGGACCATGGAGGCAGTGGCACTGGGGGGAGGGGGGGAGTTGGACACAGCTGACGAGGTGTCAAAACGGGCATAGTGTTGGGACAGTCTTTGACAAAGGGCTTTGTCATCCTGTCCTTTAGAAGCCCGAGGCCGATAGTTGGTGATTTGCCTCAGTCTTCTCCACACAGAAGCAGAGTCGTTAGCAGTGAACTGTTGCTGGAGTCTCTCAGAATACACAGATTTAGCTCTCCTCAGCTCTCTCCTAAACCGGTATTTGGCCTCCTTGTAGCAGTCCCTGTCTCCACTTTTCAGCGCTGCTTCCTTCTCCTTCCTGATCTGTCTGAGCTTAGCTGTGAACCAGGGCTTGTCGTTGGAGTAACTCACCCTGGTGCGCGATGGAAGAATGCTCTCCTCACAAAAGTGGATATATGAGGTCACAGTGTCCATGTATTCATCCAGATCATGCGTGGCTCCTTTAAACATGTCCCAGTCAGTTATTTCCAAGCACGTGCGCAGCTCCTCCTCAGCTTCACTGGTCCATTTCCTCGTAGTGCTCACAACAGGTTTTGTGAGCTTCAGTCTCTGTCTGTATGTGGGAATCAGGTGGACCATCACGTGATCAGATAGTCCGAGCGCAGCGCGGGGAACAGCGCGATACATGTCCTTAACTGTAGTGTAACAGTGATTCAGCGTGTTCTCTCCTCTGGTGGGGCATTTAATAAACTGTTTGTATCGGGGGAGTTCGTGGCTCAGGTTGCTCTGGTTAAAGTCGCCAACCACAATAACCAGAGAGTCTGGGAAAGTCCGCTCCGCTCGCTGAATGTGATCCGCGAGCGCGCGCTGAGCCTCACGCACACCCGCGTCGGGCGGGACGTAAACAGCGGCCAAGATGAATGAAGCAAACTCACGCGGGGAATAAAATGGCTTGCAGTTGATGAATAAATATTCCAGAGCGGGAGAACAGTGTTGGGAGATCACAGTTACATCGGAGCACCAGCTGCTGTTGATGTAGAAGCAGACTCCTCTGCCTGTGGTCTTGCTGGAGAGCCCCGTGTCTCGATCAGCACGAAACAGCTGAAATCCCTCGAGGAGGAGCGCGCTGTCCAGTGTCTTTTCCTTGAGCCAGGTCTCAGTGAAGCAGAGGGCACACGAGGTGGAGAGGTCCTTAAATCGCATCAGCAGTCTCAGTTCATCCACCTTGGGAGGACATCGGCCCTGGCAACCGACTCGCAGCTAGCAGAGACGGCTACTTACCTGGGTGAAATTAGCACATCGCTATCCAATTCCACCCCTGCTCTGGTCCCCTCAGCTGTCCAGGACCCCAGCAATAAACACTGGCTTCAGCTCAGAGCTAAACCCAAAGCCCCGGGTGGTTCTTCACAGCCTCAATGCGCGCCTTGGACCTTGGTTGGGCCAACTAGCAAACACTGGGGATTGACCAGACATGGCCACGCCTCCTCCCTTCCCCTGTTGCTGGAAAACAGATTCTACATCCTTTCCCTGGAAGATTTCCGCCACCTGGACATCGATCATCCTCCCATGGCCACCCCTCCTCCTTCAGCAGCAGCCCAAACCCGCAAGCCCCGGATTAAACCTACTTTAGGTGTGTCAAACTATACACCAGCTCCAAAAAGAAGAGAGCGCATCACCCCGCCATCACTGCAACAACAACGGCAAAAATATCCACCATTTCAGAAGCCACCGGCAAAGCCTCCCCAGACAACGCTGGTAATTGGTGATTCGATAATGAGGAATGTCAGAAGCAGGTACTGTGTCACTAAATTTTTTTTCCTGGGGCTAAAGTGTCAGACATTGAGGCGCTTACCCCTGACCTATTAAATGAATTCACCCACGCTAAAACTGTCATTGTACAATTTTGGATGCAACAACATCCCAGATGAAGCGTCGGAGATCTTAAAGAGTGACTTCAGGAGCCTTCTGTCCACTCTTATGAACTGTGGCAGACGTGTTTATTTCTGGGCCATTGGCACCTTTCAGACGAGGTTGCAATTATTTTAGCAGAACTCTCAGCCTTAATACCTGGTTGTGTTCTACATGTCCTACTTTTAACATTGGTTTTGTAGACAATTTCAACCTGTTTTGGAACCACCCATCATTTATGAGGCCAGATGGCATCCATCCAAATAGACTTGGTGCATGTGTTTTAAGGGACAATCTGTTCTATTCCATTCAACGTTTTTTAGTTCAGTGACTGAAATCTGGTGCGTTAACTCACCCCGAAATTCCTGGGTCTGCCAACCAGCCCTTCTTTGCTTCCACTTCTCATATTAATCCTATTAATCCAAATAATCCTCACTGTTTAGATCAGTCTTCAATTCATAACCTCATAGAGATTGTGTCTGTCTCTTGTTACCCAAAATATTATAACCCAAGACAAATACAACATAACTTGATAAATACACGCCTTTCTGCAGCTCCTCCTCATCCGCCACCCCTCAACTTAGCCCCTGTCTTCCCCTTCAGAGAACCTTTGTCTACTCCCCCCAAAGTTAATAAAAATATAATGTATAAACATCCCAAAGTGATTAAACAAAAAGTTGGTAAAACTCAAACATCAATTCAATTCAATTCAATTCAACTTTATTTATATAGCGCCATTTCACAACAACAGTCATCTCATAGCACTATCAACTGTAGGGGGGAACCCCCACAGTTGCAGAAAGACCCCAGCAATCAGGCGATCCCCTGTGAGCAAGCACTTGGCGACGGTGGAGAGGAAAAACTCCCTTTTAACAGGAAGAAACCTCCAGCAGAACCAGGCTCAGGGAGGGGCAGTCATCTGCTGCGACTGGCTAGGGGGTGAGGGGATAGAGAAGAAGAAAAGAACAGACATGTAGAGAGCAAACAGCACGATGGGGACTCAATCTATGGGAGAGAACAAACAGATGTTAATGACCAGCAAAAAAAAAATATTTCATAGAGAGTGAGGAAAGGAGTGAGGCCCAGTGCATTACTGGAGGTCCCCCGGCTGACTAAACCTATTAGCAGCATAACTAAGGGAGGGTTCAGAAACACATGATCCCTCCCTAATTGTAGGCTATATCAAAAAGGTAGGTTTTAGCCCTATTCTTAAAAACAGAGATCGAGTCTGACTCCCGAATCCAGATTGGCAGCTGATTCCACAGGAGAGGAGCTTGATAACTGAAGGCTCTGCCTCCCATTGTACTTTTGGAGATTCTAGGTATTACAAGTAATCCTGCATTTTGGGAGCGTAGTGCTCTGTTAGGATAATACGGTAGTATCAGATCTTTTGAATAAAAAGGAGCCTGATTGTTTAGAGCTTTGTAAGTAAGAAGAAGGATTTTAAACTTAATTCTAAACTCTATGGGAAGCCAATGAAGGGAGGCCAGAACCGGAGAGATATGATCTCTCTTTCTAGTACCTGTTAAAACTCTTGCTGCAGCATTTTGGATCAGCTGAAGACTTTTTAAAGATGTTTTAGGACAGCCTGATAATAAAGAATTACAATAATCTAATCTCGAGCTAACAAAAGCGTGGATCAGTTTCTCAGCATCACTCTGAGACAAGATGCTCCTAATCTTGGCAATATTACGCAAATGATAGAAGGCAGTCTTAGAAACAAATTTAATATGTGAATTGAAGGACAAATCCTGATCAAAAATAACTCCAAGGTTCCTCACAGAGCTATTAAGAGAAAGAGTAACCGCATCCAAACTGAAAGTTTGATTTGGAAAGGAATTTCTAAGGTTTTTTGGACCAACAAGAATGACTTCAGTCTTATCTGAATTTAATAGCAGGAAATTACAAGTCATCCAAGCTTTGATTTCCTTAAGACAGGCTTCTAACTTGGCTAATTGATTACTATCATCTGGCTTCATTGACAGGTATAATTGTGTGTCATCTGCATAAGGATGAAAATGTATACAGTGCTTTCTAATAATGTTGCCTAACGGAAGCATGTATAAACTAAAAAGAGTAGGGCCTAGCACAGATCCCTGTGGAACTCCATGACTAAGCTTTGAGTTGAAAGAAAACTCATTATTTACATGAACAAACTGGAACCTATCAGATAAATAAGATCTAAACCATTGCAACGAAGTTCCATTAAGTCCAACATAGTGTTCTAATCTATCAAGTAGAATATTATGATCGATAGTATCAAAAGCTGCGCTAAGGTCTAAAAGGACAAGTACAGAAACTAGTCCATTATCAGATGCAATGAGGAGGTCGTTAGTGACCTTCGCTAAGGCTGTTTCAGTACTATGATGGATTCTAAACCCAGATTGAAACTCTTCAAGTAAACCATTTCCCTGCAGGTGGTCAAATAATTGTGTAGCAACAACTCTTTCTAAGATTTTTGAAATGAAAGGGAGATTAGAGATTGGTCTATAGTTAGCTAAAGCTCCTGGATCTAGCGTTGGCTTTTTGAGTAAGGGTTTAATTACAGCCGTTTTAAAAGCCTGCGGTACATGGCCTAAAGTTAATGAAGAATTGATTATATGAAGAATAAAGCTACCAATAAGTGGGAAGACTTCTTTAAATAACCTGGTAGGAATAGGGTCTAAAAGACAAGTTGAAGGTTTGGATGAGGAAACTATTTTGTCTAACTCACAAAGGTCGATTGGAGTAAACTCATCAAGACAGACATCAATAGAAGGAGTTGTAGTAGTTACAGTATTTAAGTTAACTGTGGGAAGAATCTGATCGATTTTATCTCTGATGGATGAAATTTTATTATTGAAAAAGTTCATAAAGTCCTGACTAGTAAGCTCTAAGGGAATGCTAGGATTGACAGAGTCCTGACTCTTTGTCAACCTGGCTACAGTACTGAAAAGAAACCTGGGATTACTCTTGTTCTCTTCTATTAATGCAGAGTAATAACTCGTTCTAGCTTTTCTAAGAGATTTTTTATAAATTAAAAGATGATTTCTCCAAGCTAAATAGATTTCATCTAAATTAGTAGAGCGCCATTTTCTTTCTAATTGACGAGTCTTCTGTTTTAAGGTACGAGTTTCTGTGTTGAACCAAGGAGTTAGAAATCTCTGATTAGACTTTTTCTTTTTTAAGGGGGCCACCAAGTCTAGAGTCTGATGCAGAGAAGCTGAAACACTATCCACCATGTTATCAATTACAGAAGGAGCAAGCTGTCTATAGCTTATTTCCGTTGTGTTGACACATGGCATAGAGGAAACAATCTGCATAAATTTGGAAACAGCATCATCTGAGAGGCATCTACTGTAAAAATATTTTTCTTTAGGAGCCAAATAGTCAGAAATAGTAAAATCAAAGGTTAACAGACAATGGTCTGACAGTACAGGGTTATGAGGAGACACTACAAGATTTTCTATTTCTATGCCATATGTCAAAACAAGGTCCAATGTATGGTGGAGGTAATGAGTAGAATTTCCTACTTTCTGAGAAAACCCAATCGAATCTAATATTGAATTGAATGCCACATTAAGGCAGTCACTATCTACATCCACATGTATATTAAAGTCCCCTACTATAATTATTCTGTCTGATTTCAGCACTTAAATCAGCTAAGAAATCAGCAAATTCGGATAAAAAATTCTGAGTAGGTTGATGGGGGACGATAAAGTATGGCAAATAAAATTGGGTTTAACCTAAAATTGCTAAAGTGCCCAATACTGAGGACCAGGCCCTCAAAGGAATTATAACATGTTTTTTGCTTTACATTAACTCGTAATTTGGAATGGTAAATTGTTGCTACTCCTCCTCCACGACCAGAACTTCTGGGATTTTGACAGTTTAAATAACCAGAGGGAGTTGATTCATTTAAACCAACATAATCCTCTTGTCCTAACCAAGTCTCTGTAAGGGAAATTAAATCAATCTGATGATCAATTAACAAATCATGGACTAACAGAGACTTGGGAGTTAGAGACCTAATATTTAATAAACCACATTTAATTTTTAAATTATGAGGAGGAACAGAGGCCAAATCATTCAATTTAGAGGCTTTATGTTTAATTTGAGTTTTACCAATATTTTGCTTTATCACTTTGGGATGCTTATACATTATATTTTTATTCACTTTGGAGGGAGCAGACAACGATTCTCTGATGGGGAAGACAGGGGCTAAGCTGAGGGGTGGCGGATGAAGAGGAGCTGCAGAGAGGCGTGTAAGACTGCGACTCTGCTTCCTGGTCCCAACTCTGAGTAGTCATGGTTTTGGAAATTTGGATAAAAAAGATGCCAGATTGTTAGATAAATGAGAAGCACCATCCAAAGTGGGATGAATGCTGTCTCGTCTCATAAGACCAGGTTTTCCCCAAAAAGAGCTCCAATTGTCAATGTAGCCCACGTCATTTTTAGGACACCACACAGACAGCCAGCGGTTCAAGGATGACGAGTGGCTAAACATGTCATCACTGGTCAGATTGGGGAGGGGCCCAGAGAATACTACAGTGGCAGACATCGTTTTTGCAAAGTCACACACCGATTCTATATTAAGTTTCGTGACTTCCGACTGCCGGAGACGGATGTCATTAATGCCGGCGTGAATAACAATTGTGGAATATTTACAGTTACTTTTAGCCAGCATTTTCAAATTTGACTCGATGTCGCCTGCTCTGGCCCCAGGAATGCATTGGACTATGGCCGCTGGAGTCTCTAGGTTCACGTTTCTGACTACAGAGTTGCCAATGATCAGAGTTTTTTCCTCAGCGGGTGTGTCGCTGAGCGGGGAAAAACGATTAGAAACGTGAACAGGTTGGTGGTGTACCGGGGCTTTGCGACTAGGCTTCCTTCTCACCGTCACCCACCCAGTCTCCTCGCTGCTGAGGAGAGCCGAGGGACCGCTGACAGGGGGGCCTAAGCTAGCTAGCTCCGCTGCAGCTAATGGGCGTCCGTCAAGATTAACTGGCACAGATGGTGTTTCAATGCAGCGGAGCCGGGATTCCAAATCAGACAACCTCGCCTCGAGCGCCTCAAAAAGACAACATTTATTACATTTACCGTTATCGCTAAAAGAGGCAGAGGTGTAGCTAAACATCTGACAGAGAGAGCACACCAGAGGAGGAGAGGAAAGAGAGCTAGTAGCCATAGCTAGAGAGCAAACCACAAAGCAAACCACACAGGCAGACAGCAAAACAGGAAGTGACGATACGTTACCACAAGGAAGTGACGATAGACATGGATCCTCGCTCTCTGCTATTAATCAAGCTTCTAAATTTAATGATTTGGCCTCTCTTCCTCCTCATAATTTAAAAATTAAATGCGGTTTGTTAAATATTAGGTCTCTTAACTCCCAAGTCTCTGCTAGTCCATGATCTGTTAATTGATCATCAGATTGATTTAATATCCCTTACAGAGACTTTGCTAGCTCAAGATGATTATGTTGGTTTAAATGAATCAACTCCCTCTGGTTATCTAAACTATCATAATCCCAGAAGTTCTGGTCTTGGAGGAGGAATAGTGGCAATTTACCATTCCAAATTACTAGTTTTAATGTAAAGCAAAAAACATGTTTTAATTCCTTTGAGGGCCTGGTCCTCAGTATGGGGCATGTTAGCAATGTTAACTTAAAACCAATTTTCTTTGCCGTAGTTTACCGTCCTCCCTCAGCCTACTCAGAGTTCTTATCCGAATTTGCAGAATTCTTAGCTGATTTAGTGCTGAAATCAGATAGAATAATTATAGTAGAGGATTTTAATATACATGTTGATGTAGATAGTGACTGTCTTAATAAGGCATTTAATTCAATATTTGACTCGATGGGGTTTTGTCAGAAAGTATAAAATTCTACCCATTATCTCCACCACACATTGGACCTTGTTCTGACATATGGCATAGAAATAGAAAATCTGGTAGTGTCTCATAATCCTGTACTGTCAGATCGTTGTTTGTTAACCTTTGATTTCACTATTCCTGACTATTTGATTCCTAAAGAAAAATATTACTACAGATGTCTTTCAGATGATGTTATTACCAAATTTATGCAGATTGTCTCCTCTATGCCATGTGTCAACACAACGGAAATAAGCGATGGAGAGCTTGCTCCTTCTGTAATTGATAGCATGGTAGACAGTGTTACAGCTTCTCTGAATCAGACTCTAGACTTGTGGCCCCTTTTAAAAAGAAAAAGTCCAATCAGAGATTTCTAACCCCTTCGTTTAACACAGAAACTCATAGCTTAAAACAGAAGACTCGTCAATTAGAAAGAAAATGGCACTCCACTAATTTAGATGAAATCTATTTAGCTTGGAGAAATCATCTTTTAATTTATAAAAAATCTCTTAGAAAAGCTAGAACAAGTTATTACTCTGCATTAATAGAAGAGAACAAGAATAATCCCAGGTTTCTTTTTAGCACTGTAGCCAAGCTGACAAAGAGTCAGGACTCTGTCAATCCTCGCATCCCCCTAGAGCTTACTAGTCAGGACTTATGAACTTTTTCAATCATAAAATTTCATCTATTAGAGATAAAATCAGTCAGATTCTTCCCACCGCAAACTTAAGTACAGCAACTACTACAACTCCTTCAATTGATATCTGTTTGGATAAGTTTACTCCAATTGACCTTTTAGATTTAGATAAAATAATTTCATCATCCAAGCCTTCAACTTGTCTTTTAGACCCTATTCCTACCAGGTTATTTAAAAAAGTCTTCCCATTTATTGGTAGCCGTATTCTTCAAATAATCAATTCTTCTTTAACATTAGGCCATGTATCTCAGGCTTTTAAAACTGCTGTAATTAAACCCTTACTCAAAAAGCCAACGCTCGATCCAGTAGTTTTAGCTAACTATTGACTAATGTCTAATCTACCTTTCATTTCAAAAATCTTAGAAAGAGTTGTTGCTACGCAATTATTTGACCACTTGCAGGGAAATGGTTTATTTGAAGAGTTTCAATCTGGGTTCAGAATCCATCATAGTACTGAAACAGCCTTAGTGAAGGTCACTAATGACCTCCTTATCACATCTGATAATGGACTTGTTTCTGTACTTGTCCTTTTAGATCTTAGTGCAGCCTTTGATACTATCGACCATGATATTCTACTTGATAGATTAGAACACTATGTTGGACTTAATGGAACTTTGCTGCAGTGGTTTAGATCTTATTTGTCTGATAGGCTTCAGTTTGTTCATATCAATAATGAGTTTTCTTCCAACTCTAAGCTTAGTCATGGAGTTCCACAGGGATCTGTGCTAGGCCCTACTCTTTTTAGTTTATATATGCTTCTGTTAGGCAACATCATTAGAAAGCACTGTATACATTTTAATTGTTATGCCGATGACACACAATTATACCTGTCAATGAAGCCAGATGATAGTAATCAATTAGCCAAGTTAGACGCCTGTCTTAAGGAAATCAAAGCTTGGATGACTTGTAATTTTCTGCTGTTAAACCCAGATAAGACTGAAATCATTCTTGTTGGTCCAAAAAACCTTAGAAATATCTTTCCAAATCAAACTCTTAGTTTGGATGTGATTGCTCTTTCTCTGAATAGTTCTGTGAGGAACCTTGGAGTTATTTTTGATCAAGATCCGTTTTTTAATTCACATATTAAATTTGTTTCTAAGACTGCCTTCTATCATTTGCGTAATATTGCCAAGATTAGGAGCATCTTGTCTTTGAGTGTTGTTGAGAAACTGATCCACGCTTTTGTTAGCTCGAGATTAGATTATTGTAACTCTTTATTATCAGGTTGTCCTAAAATATCTTTAAAAAGTCTTCATTTGATCCAAAATGCTGCTGCAAGAGTTTTAACAGGTACTAGAAAGAGAGATCATATCACTCCGGTTCTGGTCTCCCTTCACTGGCTTCCCATAGAGTTTAGAATTAAGTTTAAAATCCTTCTTCTCACTTTCAAAACTCTTAACAATCAGGCCCCTTTTTATTCGAAAGATCTGATATTACCCTATCATCCTAACAGAGCACTACGCTCCCAAAATGCTGGATTACTTGTAATACCTAGAATCTCCAAAAGTACAATGGGAGGCAGAGCCTTCAGCTATCAAGCTCCTTTCCTGTGGACCCAGTTACCAATTTGGATTTGGGAGTCACACTCGATCTCTGTTTTTAAGAATAGAGTAAAAACCTTCCTTTTCAATATAGCCTACGATTAGGGAGGGATCATATGTCTCTAAACCCTCCCTTAGTTCTGCTGTTAATAGATTTAGACTGCCGGGTGACCTCCAATAATGTACTTGGCTTCACTCCTTTAATGTTTGCTCTCTTTATATCTGTTCTTTTCATCTTCTCTATCCCCTTAGCCCCCAGCCAGTCGCAGCAGATGACTGCCCCTCCCTGAGCCTGGCTCTGCTAGAGGTTTCTTCCTGTTAAAAGGAAGTTTTTCCTCGCCACCGTCGCCAAGCGCTTGCTCACAGGGGATCGCCTGATTGCTGGGGTCTTTCTGCAATTAAGGGGTTTCCCCTACATTTGAAAGTGCTATGAGATGACTATTGTTGTGAAATGGCTCTATATAAATAAAGTTGAATTTAACTGAATTGAATTAAGTTTGCTATTTTCCTTTTTTTTTAATTTATGACCTTTTTCTTTTAAATTGTAGTTTTTCTTTGTGTTTTGGGATTTTTTTCTCATAAATTTAGTATCCTTTTCTTATAATTTACAATTTTCTCTTCTTAAATTTTTGTTTTTAGCTTACTGTCAAAGCCACACCACTGTTTTTGAACAGAAGTGACCACTCTTCTAGAATACATATCATTTAAATACCATAATCATACTTGCAAAATTAAAATACCATACAGAAGTTTACTGACCAAAAGAGACTAGGATGGAAAACATCCAAAATTTAAACACCAATATCATTTCTCTATTGTCTCCCAAAAAATTGAAAAATATTTTATAAGCAGTATTTTATCATTAGAAAAACTACATCCCTCGAGGGAAAAAAAATATATTCAGTGAGGCAAATTAAAAAACTGTAGCCCAATTACAGTGCCGTAATACCTGTAATAATACAGAATACCCTTCAAGAATCATGCTAGCAGGAGAACAATAAGAAAATTAATGTGATTATCCTAAATAGCAGAAAGATATCATTAGTGAGGAGAAGCCGGTCTTATCTGCGTGGATTCATTTGTTCTGAAAGTGCTTTGGGGCCACAGCCATGCAGCCACACATTGAATGCGACATGCTCATCTGATGACTCAACCTGTCTGTCATTTTTGTTCTGATGCCACTCACTGCCCTCTTGTCCCATTCTAACCCTTTTTATAAGTATGTGTTTTTTTCTATGCATATGTATTTTTGTAAGCTCTCCAGTTTTACACTTGCATTCCTCAGTTTAAATTCTGTTCCACTTCTGTTCTGCACATTCCATGATGCCAGTAGCCTGAACTTTTCTGTCTGACTACATTCTGTCACACTTTAGTGGCAGGTCCTGAACTGAAAGCCCTGTCCACTCACCCATGAACCATCTGTTATCTAAATCTGGTCATGGGCTTCTGAAAAGTTGATGCATAAATTTAAGAATACAACATCAAACAACCTGCAACCTATCCAGTCTTACTGACTAGCATGACCATTGTTTGTAGCTAGCAGTTTGTAACAAGTCCTTCAGATAATATGTTTAGTATCATTGTGAGTTCTTGCTGTCCCAATATCACCAAAATTGTGTGACATGTGTTTCAAAAGCAGTAAAATTTGCATATGGAAGTCGGGTTGGCTGGGAATGAAAGATGGTACTGTGGGGAACCCACTCAGTAGTTTTCCCTCAGACTGAAGGACATGGCAGATCAAAGGTGCTGTGGGACAAGGGGAACTGTCATGGGGGATTGATATGTTAATGCAGCACCTCAGGTAGCGGAGGAGTGTTGTGATATAAAAGAGAATGACTGCAACCTGAGGTTTAATGCTTTTGATTCTGGTGGATGTGAGAGGGAGAAGAATAAAGTTTCCTCTGCTCTGAACGCTCGGCCTGGTTATTCCTCTCTCCACACTGGTGACCCTTGACGCACAATGGAACAATGGTTTTGTTCAGTTTTGGCAAAGATTGCATTTTAACCAGTGCCTCTTTTTCTGAATTGATAGACTGTGCCAGCTCGTGCACTGCTGTGGCAGAGATGAAAAACCACACTGAGACATGGCTGCAGCAGCAGAAATGAGGGAGACAGCAGGCAGAGAAATACTGTAGGTGAGAAAAATAACTTTTAACCCAGAATGGACAAACTGGAGTGGTGGCTTTGTGGTAGAGCATCCACCACACAGCCAGGAGGTTTAGGGTTCAAGTCCCAGCTGCATCATACCCAAAGACCATATAAAAATGGTACTTCCTGCCTTCTATCTTGGTGCTCACTATAATAGAAGGGGAGGTCATACTGGCTGAGAGAGGGTAAAAGTGGAAATGTGAAATCCATATGAAACTAAATATAAAACAGTATTTGAGAAGATATGGCCTCCAACCCGAAGTTCACTGAAAATACAGTGGTGTGAAAAAGTGTTTGCTCCCTTTGCAGTTTCTCATTTTTTGTTCTGTACATGTCTGTTCTTTTCTTCTTCTTCTCTATCCCCTCACCCCCCAGCCAGTTGCAGCAGATGACTGCCCCTCCCTGAGCCTGGTTCTGCTGGAGGTTTCTTTCTGCTAAAAGGGAGTTTTTCCTCTCCACTGTCGCCAAGTGCTTGCTCACAGGGGATCGCCTGATTGCTGGGGTCTTTCTACAATTGTGGGGGTTTCCCCTACAGTTGAAAGTGCTATGAGATGATTGTTGTTGTGAAATGGTGCTATATAAATAAAGTTGAATTGAATTGAATTGAATTGAACCCAGTGTGGTTTCATTTTGCTTTGGCTTTCCATTTCTACTTGGAAAGCAAAGGAATTGCTGCCAAAGCCCACTCAAGCTCAGATGGTCTCAATGTTTTTCAACCAGGGGTCCCTGGAACGGTCAGGATTCTGTGGGGAAACCATCTAATTTCACTTCTTAACTGGTCCAAAAAAAATTGAAAATAATTTGCTGTTGTTGTGCATGAGTGAATGGGAGCCACCCACAGAAACCTGATGTTCCAGGCACCCCCGGTTGGAAAACATTGGTCTATATTACTTAGACAACAAACAGAAACCAAAATGTTTGTCCCCTTTCCCGTGATTTTGCATATTTATATAAAAATGTATTTGTTTATAGAGACTTACAGTAAATGTATGAGAGAGAATTGTGTGATGTTTTCAGGCATACATAAACCTGTTTACCTCTGTTGTAAATTGAAAAGGAGCCACCTGCTGTTTTTCATCTCCATCCATGTTGACCACTTATGAATTACTCTTTATGATGAGTCTTAAAAGAGCGGGTAATGTTAATGGGAACAGAAACAGGAGGTGACTAACGTACAGTATCAGCGGAGAATCAAGTGAACCTGGCGAGACGAGTGCTCCATAACTGATGGCAAAACAATGGTGAAAGGAGCTGCGATTGGGTAATGAGGCCTGAGTGAGAGAAAAAGCAAGTCTAGCAGACCATTCCAGGACGTCATAGTTGGGGAATATGGACTGTGAGACACGGCAGTATGTCCAAACAGAACGGATGTCTCCCACTCTGCATGTCCCCAGACACATTCCATCTCACAAAAGAAATTTGCACAAGCACACGCTCACACACATGCTTAGCTGTGCCAGTGCACCTTCTCCTTTCACAAACCAGGATTCAGGCCTTATGGTTAACTATTACTTTTCCACTGGGCAAAGCAGACAGGCCTCACATGCAGAATGTGGAAACTCCCAGGAAAAGTCTGGAAAGCGGGCTGGAAAAGGCTGGAAAGCAGAGCGGGTAGCTTTGTGACCATATAACGTTATGGTGACAAAACACTTTGTCATCACAATGAACGCATCTTTACCATGCCCTACAGGGTGTGAAACAAGGGCATAACACATGGTCAAGCAAGTCTTTCACATTATCTCTCACACTTACCGTTTGTTTTCCCACACACGCACTACATACTGATGCAAAACCAGATGCTCTCGCAAAGATGCACACTCAGAAGCAGCCGCACTCAATATTTTCCTTACACATATTGAAATGCAAAATGGAAAGTGAAATAAAGCTCAGTAAAACACTGGGAACTGAGGCTGGTTTGGGTTAATCTCATTACACTGAGAGCCCGAGGCTTCTCTCCCCCTATTTATAGCACCCTGAGAAAGAAAGAAAGCAAGACAGGCTTGGCGTTCCTGGCCGCAGCATCCCTGCCTTCTGCAAACAGCAGCCATGAGTGGCAAGGAAAGCAACCAATCACAGTCAAGAGCTGCATCAAATTTGATGTGACAAAATGCACAACTGTCAATGATCTGTGAGGACAGCCGGCTTCTTTCTGGATCCTCCAGACAGATGTGTGTGCCATCACTTTTTTCTTATCTACCTTCTGTTGCTGTCCCCTCTTCTTATCTTCACACCTTCTCCCCTAGTGTGGGCTTCTCACATCCCACCTGTTTGGTGCAAAGCAATGGGCTCAGGTTATCTATTACAGAAGACAAGGTCAGGGTATAGGGTCACCCTCCTCCTCCTCTTCCATCTCCTGTGCTGTTGTTGCTGCTGCTGCTGCTGTTGTTGCAGATAACCCAAAATATATTAACAGTTGGATTCAGATGTCTGTAACTTTTTACTATGCTGATGCAAACAGTTGCAGATATTTAACATAATTTCACACCTAAACAAACCTCTGTTTGTCAGAACGTGGACTGGGCCCCATGTCCTCACCTTGAATTATAATTTATATTCCTTGTCTTCAGGGCATAGGCTCCAGCCCACGTCCTCGCTTTGAGTTGTATTTTGAGTTTTTTTCTCTATTTATGATTATTCATTAGCATGTCTGTATTCATGTTCCATAGGTTTTGTCCCTGCCCGGTTCTCAGTTTATTATTATTATTATTATTGTTGTTGTTGTTGTTGTTGTTGTTGTTGTTGTTGTTGTCATGATAGCCATGGTCTTGTCTCCCCTGCTCCTCTGTGCATGTTTCTTGTGCACCCCCTGTCTGTCATCGTCTATGCAGCCCCGCCCGTCCTGTTCTCCGCACCTGCAGCCACTTCCCTGCTGTCTCCGTTTGCCCCTGACTTGTAACCTGTTCTGTGTTGTGTTGATTACTCGTTGTCTATGCCTGCATCAGTCTTTGTCAGTTGTAGCGTCCTTGTCAGTGTTTTGTGCGTTACAGCGCTTCTTGCCTTGTATTATCCTGTATATTCCTGTCGTGCCAAATCCTGCCTTGCTGAGTCCAGTGTTATTTTGTGTTTCCAGCTCATGAACTGCGTCTTTATTTTGTGTTTAAATAAATTCTGCAAACTGTCAGTCCAGCATTTGGGTCCTGAATTCCGCCCTGAAGGAGCTCAACCTGACATTAGGAAGCCTCCAACTTGGACCCAGCGGACCTGGTTTGCTAGCTATGGCCGGTTGTGTGTTTCTCACTGACCAACAGGTGAGGGCCATGAAAAGACTGCGGAGACTCCTGACCGCAGCACACAGTTTCAGCAATCCAGAAGAGGAATGCAAGTTGTGGACAGCAGCAGCCAGGGAGCTGGAGTGCACCACACATCTGGGGGTGTTTCTCTGGGTGCAGGAGCTACTCATCTACTACACCCTGCGGACCGTCTCTCCACCCGGCACTGGTGAGGATAGGTGGAGGAAGCATCAGCGCCGCTCCTCCTGGCACTTCATCTTAGTTCACGCACCAACCCCCATAGCTCACAGCCAGGCGATCTCAGCAGCCACCCAGAGGGACTCGCCTGGCTCTTCAGTGGCAGCAGAGCAGGATACAAGGCAAGTACCTTTTCATTTATCAACCATCATTAATAAGGGGTTTTGCTTTGTTCCCAGTGGGGAGACTTGGCAGCAGCCGCCCACTGTTGCCAAGTCTTCACCACCTACCTCTGCTGTAAAATTTGCTGCCACTTTCACCCCATCATCCTCACCTGCTTCTCCTCTCAACTCTTCCCCAATCACCATGACGGCTCATCGGAGATAGGGGCCTTCTCTTCAACCGGGGCTCGCCACCTCTCTTCTACACCATTGGCACCAGCTCCACTAGTCATCGTGCCTACTGTTCCGCTGGGTTCCACTACGGAGGTTGGTAGTGACCCGGCCGATGACGCCCTCCCCAGCTGAGGTGGCTGTGCTGGGAGTGGACCCCCATGCATTTGGGTTTGAGGATCTTCAGCCGTTGCCACTTGTGGTCAACACTGATCTGTATGCTACATCTGGGTTTGCTGCAGATCAGCTGGTTTTGTTTGGGCTCGCCGCTGATCAGCTTGCTCCATCGTCTGCTGTAGAAGCCGGAGAGTCTCCACCTGTTGTTCCAGAGGCCGGTGCGCATCCGCCCTTTTGTTCCAGAGACTGGTGCGCATCTGCCATTTGTTCCAGAGACTGGCACGCATTCATCATTGGTTCCTGAGGCTGTCGTGCTCCTGTCATCGGTCACCGAGATCAGCACGCCTCCTCAGTTTGTTCCAGAAGCCGGAGAGCATCCGCCATCTATTCCAGAGGCCGGCGTGCCTCCAACATCAGCCGCTGAGAGCAATGCGCTCCAACCATCAAGCCCTGAAGTCAGCGCATCCCTGGTAGCAATATCTGAAGTTAGTGTGCAATAATTGTCTGTTCCTAAGTTCAGCGTGCTCCAGTCAGCTGTTTTTGAGGTCAGCATGCTGCAGCCACCTGCGGCTGAGTGGAAAGCTCTCTTATTGTTGTTTCCTGAGCTAAAAGCTCCTTCATTACTGGCTCCGGAACTAAAGACACCCCGTCATCTGTTTCTGAATTAAAAGCTCCTGTATTATTGTCTCTCGAGCAAAAGGTTCCCTTGTTATTTCCTGAATTAAATGCTCCCCTGTTAAATCCTGAGTTTAAAGTGTCCCTACCATCATCTCTCAGCGTGCCTTGCTCCCCAGTCTGGTGGTCCAGGGACTCTGTTAGACCACCCGGCTCACTGTGTACATTGATCTGAGGGTCCATGGACATGGGTAGGCCCCCTGATCCACTTTGTCTTGTGATCTGGTGGCCTAAGGACAGTGGCAGGCCACCTGATCCACCCTGCATGCTGGTCTGGTGGTCATGGGACTTGGGCAGACCACCCGACCTGTTTGGACTTGGATTTTTGGGCCCTGAACTTTATTTCACCCCAAAACTTTTATTCACAATAATGACTGAAGTGAATGTTGAGTGTTCAAAGCCATGTAGCAGAGCTGCAGCCCAAATACCTGCACCAACATGATCTATGTTGCACGGTGTACAAGTTGTGTGGTCATGTACTGTAGCTCTTTGCACTTGTAAATCTCTGATCTTTAATTTATTGCATTAAAAGACTACGTAGGTACTTATTTTCACTCACTTTGGGGAGCTTGGCAAAAGTAAAGATTATTAGTTTGAGTGATCCTGTTATGTGAAGAATCAGAAATGCCTTAAGAATATAAATGCTTCATCCTCTCTTCTTTCAAGAGGAAATCAACATTTGAGAGCGACATGATTAAATGGGGATTATATTTGCTGATTCAAGCTAGAGCCAGTCACCTGCTCTTATCCTCTTAGTGTAGAGTAACAAGATATATACAGTATATATACATTATGGGTTGACATTCCCTACCAAAGTGTAATAAGGTCAGATTTGTCCCTCTAGTTTTCTAATCTAGAAAACAGTACATTTTGTGCATGTACTGTAATCATCAGTGTACACCTTGAACCTTTCCTTGGGCTGTCATTCAGTTTTTGTCTGGGTGTCTGATCTAGAGAAACACTAGGATTTCTCCACATATACATGATAGTTCCTGTTTTGGGGCCGTGGACCGTGGTTGGCCCCATGTGACTGTTTTGTTTTGAACTTTGTGGGTTTCCTGGGACTCAGGTTGGCCCCCCGGCATGTTGTGCTCTCCAGGGTGGTGGCCCAGGGACTTTGGCCAGCCATCCGATGGATATTTTTGTTGGTTTTCTGTGCCTGTGTGATTCCTGTGTTGGGTTCCCACCATGACATGTGCCCCTCCTCCAGCCTGTTTTGATGTATTCCTGTGTTGTGTTTGGGGTGTTTGGAAGCTGTCTGCCAGTGTTTGGAAGGTGTTTGGAAGGTGTCTACCAGTACCCCCCTTAAGAGGGGGGTACTGGCAGAACGTGGACTGGCCCCATGTCCTCACCTTCAATTACAATTTATATTTCTTGTCTCTAGGGCATAGGCCCCAGCCCAAGTCCTCACTTTGAGTTGTATTTTTTTTCTCAATTTATGATTATTCATTAGTATGTCTGTATTCATGCTCCGCAGGTTTTGTCCCTGCCCGGTTCTCAGTTTATTACACACACACACACACACACATATATATATATAATAATAATAATAATTATTATTATTATTATTATTATTATTATCATTATTAAGGGTGGCCCAACCAGTTATTAGGTTTAGGGGGCAGTCACTTTTTTCACACAAGGCCATGTAGATTTGAATTTTTTTTCCCCCCTTAATAATAAACACCTTCATTTAAAAACTGCATTTTGTGTTTACTTGTGTTATCTTTGTCTAATATTTAAATTTGTTTGATGATCTGAAACATTTAAGTGTGACAAACATACAAAAAAAAAAAGAGAAATCAGGAATGGGGCAAGCACTTTTTCACACCACTGTATATGCCTGCGTCAGTCTTTGTCAGTTATGGCGTCCTTGTCAGTGTTTTACATGTTACGGCACTTCCTACTTGTATTATCCTGTATATTCCTGCCAAGTCCTGCCTTGCCGTTCTAGTGTTATTTTGTGTTTCCAGCTCATGAGCTGTGCCTTTATTTGGTGTTTAAATAAATCCTGCAAACTGTCAGTCCAGCGTTTGGGTCCTGAATTCTGCCCCGAAGGGGCTCAACCTTGACACTATTGACTCCTTCCCACTGCGAGCAGACTCAAGGTTGATGAGCAGCAGACAGGCTTGCATTTCACTTAAAAGTGAATGCATATGATAATGAATACAAAACTGTAAAAAAATGAATAATCTTCTTTTTGCAAATTAATGTGAGCTTCTTGGAATATCACATATTTTCTGTGCAATTAACTTCACAACTTCTTGTCATTTTATTGTATCAGTGTTGGCTTTCCTGTGGATATGCATGCAAATCTGCAACTCAAGAGCACTCAGAGAGTGTATATCCCCGCCAAGGCTCAGTCTGTCCCTCCCTCCCTTCGTCCATCCAACCGTCCCTCTGTACCTCCATCCTTCCATCCATCCATACATTTGTGAGACAGGGCCTTGGTGGAGGTACGCACTCATGGATCACCCTCTGTTATGATGTGAGGTGATAGCACATTCACACTCGCAGCATTCCTAATTGTCCTCATTACCTGCAACTGCTCCTCTTGCACACCTGCTCTGATTACAGCTGGGGCATAAAAGGCTCCAGCTTTCCTGAGTTCCTCGTGGGATTGCCTCAGCTCAACAGCTCACTGTATTTCTCTGGGTTTCCTGCTCCATTGCTTATCATGTGCCTTGCCTCAGTGCTCTCACCTTTCTGAAGACCCCTTTGGATTCCCATGTAAGCTTGCAACAATTAATGTTAAATATTACCTACCTGGATTTTCACTTGTGCCTCTCCTCAGTGCATGTCAGTCTCCTGTTGTCCTGAACTCCCTCTGCCTGTGCCCACCTGGCAAAACAAGTAAGGATTAAACATTGCAAAATTAGTAATCTTGTCATCATAGGAAAATGCTCGGGTCCGGGTATCTCCAAACCACACCTGTCTGGAAACTACTCCATCTCACCTGTTTCTCCTTGGCCTCCTCCTGTCAGTGGACAAATAATTCTCACTCTTTCCATAAACTCACCACTGGTTCTCCACATCTTCTTCAGAAGTGGGCTCAGTTGTCATCTCCTCCCTTAACAGTAAGACTATTTCTATTAATCTGGGTTTATGCTCCACCTCCACTCTGTGCATCTGCTTGAGCACAAGGTTTGTGTGACAAAAATGATGTCATCGTCTTCACTCCGCTAGGTTCTGCGGAACCTCTTCGCAGCTGAGCGCGTGTAGCCCAAATTTTGTGACCATGTTGCCTGGGTGCATTGACTATGCATGCACAAGATCCAAACTCCCATTCAAGAGGCGGTGTTTCCGGCACAGCATATAGTGTCATAATAGACGAAAAAGACAAAGAGGAAAATGAAGATGCCATATACTCAAGTTCTGTCTTCTCTTTTCCCTGTAGGTCAGACCGCTCCAAGAGTTGCCACTTACTGTTTTAATAAAAATTTTAAAAACTTGCATCTTTGTGTCTGCGAACAAAGCCACCCCAATCACATTACCTCCTTAGCAAAGGTAATAAAATTGCATTGAAGCCCATCTATAGACCAAAAAAAATAAAAATCTTAGCAGCAAGTGGGGATGTTTAATACATTACATGAGTCTAAGGCAGTCTTATAACTTTAAGAGTTATTTTGACCCTCAGTTACCTGTACCATGCCTGTGTCATTGCTTCCATTCACGCTTTCACCCAGGTGTGCTCTTCACATCGCTGCCAATTGGAGACAAAGTTGCCAAAACCCATGTCCATCGCAGACTTCATGGACCAGAGACAGAATCCTGGGTTAATACTTTCCCACAGCAGACTAAACCCAGGTCTTGAAGGGTTTTCCTGTGGTTTTTTGGCAATTGTGAAAAAGGAAACCTCTGTTTGGGCCCTGTTAAAACCTTTCAAGTATTTCCCAGTTGGGGAAGGGGGGGAGTAACAAAAATTTAGAAGAGAGAGGACTCAATTCTGATCTTCTTCATGGAAACCTCTCACAACAAAGCCCTCAAATCACAGAAGTAATCACTCAGTAATCCCTTGGTATACAAACAAACAACAAAAATGGAACAGGGAAGTCGGTAACAAAAAGATAGCAGAGAGAGAGAGATAACTGGGACTACATTGGCGTTAATTACTCTCTCTTTGTTGAGGGGTAAAATACACATCCCAGTCTGCGTCAGCATCATTAGGAAATCCCATCCAGACTTAGTCTATCTACTCTATGCTGGTTAACGATAAGCTGTTGTGCACCTCACTCATGAAAAAAACATGTATGTGTGCTCTTCATCACATACACTCAAACTGAAAAAAAAGCATCAGATCAAAATACCATAAACCCTCAAGTAATGTCTAGTTTGTCTGTCTCTGCCTTCCAACAACGTGAAAGCTGCCCTTTAATATGTGAAAACATTCGCTCACTCTTGATATAGCAGAGGTCAGGTGTTGGAACTGTGGCTCTTTTCTCTGAGGTGTGCACCAGCCTACCACACCTTTGGTCTGCTATAAATCACACACTGCTTCATGCATTATGTAAAATTCACACAGACGCCTTGCTGCAGCTGCACAGATGTTATTTATATATGTGCCCATCGCATCTGTTTTATTTTCATGGGTTCCTGAGTCATTCTCATTTAGAGGCAATAAAAAAGGGATTTCGGCCTGACCGAGAACAGGAAGCAGCACATCCAGTGTTCACAAGTCCCATCTGCCATCACCCACATGTGCAATAATGCAAAAAATGTTTGAAAAAAATACAATATAGCCTCGATTCATGCATTATGTTTAATGGGATCACGCTCAACCTTGCACATTCAAGTGCTGTGCATTTTAGAGAACTACTTTTATATTACAAGAGATGCTGTTGACAAGTGAAAATGACTCAAAGTTTTTAAGGAAAAAAAACAGCTGAAGACTGACAAATGCCTCTTGGGTGTTTCTTAACTGCTTTGTAAAGGCAACAAAACCCAAACCTGTTTTGCTTAGTTTTGTTGTCCTGAAGGTACACTTAAGAGAAATGTATCAAGGGCTGCAAGTTGAAGTAAACTATTATACAAATTTCTGTATTATTACTTAGACCATAATATAAATTGGAATATTAAGATAATTGACACACGACTACTTACATGCATTGTCCAACAGTGAGGCTTTACTTCCTGGATTTTGGCACTGCCATCTTGTGCAAATGATGTAATTAGCAGCCAGAATCCAGGCAGTAGTGTCCGTGAAACAGAACCATGGCATCATTACTTGTCTATTACAGTCTATACCCAAGGAAAGACGTGGACAGTCCCTCTAGCCTGTGCTGTGGGGGTTTTAGGTGGAGTGCAGAGTGCAGTACTGGCATCACCATTTATATCTAAGCTTCATCCACCATTGCCTAGTGACCTAGGATGATGGTAGGAAGGTTCTCAGGTTGTAGGTTTTTACATTGGAGTGTCCTTCTCCTATATGTTTGGGAGCAGGGTTGTCTTTCCCCTAGATCAGTGTTTTTCAAACTTTTTTGAGCCACAGCACACTCTTTACATTGAAAGAATCCCACGGCATCCCACAAACCAAAAATGTTGCAAAATGACATATATACCTGTTACGACATAAGTAATGACAATTTAGTCTTGTAATTTGTTCATACTCGACGCAATTACATGCAAAGTCAATGGAAAGATGCAAACATGCACATTTGCTCCAGGCGATGCAAATTTGTGTCCACTCAAGATGGATTTTGTTCAACTCAGGCCAAAAATTTACTTGATGCTTGATCACAATATAGCCAGTCAGCACTGATATTCCACTGTTACCAGGAAAATAATTTAGTTTGAAAATGAGGCCACCATTTACCAGCAATGGTGGGACCAGCTAACTCTGACAGTTTGTATCCACCACTTGTTTAGTGAAGAAAACAGCTGACATCAAGATGCAGTTTCTGGAGAACCTGATTTGCCCCTCTGGATAATGTTGTGAACCCAAACATGACGGTGGTTTTTTTTTGGCGGGGGGGGGGGGGGTTCCATGACAGGTACAAAGCAGTTGCGTAAGTTATGAAGGTAATAAAGGAAATTTTCCATCAAGAAGAAAAAGAAGAAAGATTGCATCAATACTGCCATCCACTGCCATCCACTACCCTGGTTAAAAATGACTGCCCTAGATGGATGCATTCCCAGGCTAAAAAAAGATCCATCTACCTGTACCATAACCCAGGCAGGATGGGGTTAAACCTACCTTGTGAATGTGATAACTATAGAAAGAAATTACGTAGGCTTTTCAGATCAATACCATTGCTGTATCTGTTGGATGGCTTAGACTCTTAACTGTGACTGTGGTTTGGGGTTTGTAAGGTTAAGGTCAAAATGTGTTTCGATCTGTGGGGTCAAATTATGGAATCGATTAAATGCGGAGTTAAAACAATGTCCAAACATTTTGAGCTAAAAAAAAGTACAAAAAGGAGAAATTAGATAAATATAGGGAGGAAGATGGTTTTGTTAATCACTACAGTTGGTTGGGAATAGATTGTATAATCAGTGGGAATTTGTTTGTGTCATGACCCTCCTCGTGCACTTTTACGCAGCGCACCGAGGAGTGAGGAAGAGGGACGGATTTAGGTGCAGGGTTACACCACAACTATTTATTAACTAAAAAGGCAAAGAGTTCCAAAATATAGACATACAAAAACGGTACAGGGTACACTAATGGGCTCACACGATAGGATGTGCAACAGGCAGACCACAGTGTACGGTGGCCACAAGACAAACAGTATAAAAACAAGGCAGACTACAAAAAGACGACAAGGTTCACTTCAAGACTCACACGATAGAACGTGCAGTGGGCAGACCACAGTGAACAGTGGCGACACACAAATGTTGACAATACAATAGTCTAGCAATGCTTGACTGGTAAAGGCCGCTTAAGTACAAGCATTGCTGGCACGAACGATTAGGTGCACCTGGGTGAGGCGCGGGAAAGGCACTCACCGGAGTGGAACCAGCTGGCTGTCATGAGAGAGGGGGCGTGGCCGGACCGGCAAGTGTCAGACAGTGCCCACATGAATGTAGGCCAAAGGAGGCTGCCTCACAGCTGCCGGCCAGAACAGTGGCTACAGGTACGGAAAAAATAACTAGAGACATAGAAACTACAAGAACTCAAAAGATAACACAATACATAAACACACAGTTAACCTGAGCCACAGAGAACGGTCAGAACCGAGCCTGAAGAGCAAACCAGCTCGGTTCATGACAGTTTGCTCATTGTATTTTTATTTTGAATTTCTATTATTTTTAATGAGTAATTAGATTTTGAAATGAGCGTTGAGATTTGTTCATTTACTCATTGTGTTTCTACTGCTGTTGTGGCAATGCATGTATGTATGTATATGTGCATGAAGGTGTATACAGTGGTGTGAAAAAGTGTTTGCCCCCTTGCCGATTTCTCTTTTTTTTGTATGTTTGTCACACTTAAATGCGTCATAAATGCCCTTCAGGGCAGGATAAAAGGCAGCACACACCGGCTGTGAGTTTGCAAATTTATTAGGGAAAAAAATGCACCAAAGAACAAACAATACTAAACCAAAACTGGCAGAAATCAGAGACACAGGTAAGAAAAATAGCAAAGGCTAAGGCGAGGGGGTTCACTGGCTAAACCTGGAAATACTAGCCGTGGAGCGCATGCCAGGAGAATAACAAGAGGAGATACAGCAAAACACTTACAGGAGAAGACGGTAGTTGAAAGTTGATAGTAGGGTGCTGCGCCCAACAATGGTGCACAGCCTCTTAAATAAGGCTACAAACAAACTAAAATAAGTAGCCACAGGTGTGGGCAATCTGAGCGGGCAGGAGAAAGCAAAGATATAACTCGGACCAGCTGGGAATTATGAGGGAATCATCGGGGCTGACAGCTGACAGTGCCACGCCCACGCAGAACAAAAGCCCCATCAAGCCTCTGACAGCTGTCAACCCCGAGAGAAGGAACATAACAGAATACAAATAATGATAAGGCAAAAAATGAAGACAGACAAAGTCGAAATTACAATAAACAAACTAACAAAACGGGAAAGTAAACCATCCTGAGAAACAATATAGGGTACGTGATGAAAATAACAACACAGTACAAATAAGAAGAGAGAAAATGGCCTGACCAGCAGAGCCATGTCTTCAGAAGCATTGACTCAATGGGGACAGACCTGGCTCTGTCAAAAACTTCTGTGTTGGTGACCCTGTCCTGCCATCGTATGCTAAGGATGTAGCGTAAAGCACGTTGATGCAACGTCTCCAGCTGTTTCAGATGTCGCCAATAAACCGTCCATGTCTCACAGCCGTATAGAAGTGAGGTAAGGATGACAGCATTGCACACTTTGAGTTTTGTGGCCAGGGTAACATTGTGATGGTTCACTACCCTGTTGCGAAGTCGTCTGAGAGCTTGGCTTGCTTTGCTGATTCTGGCTGAGATCTCTTTGTCCAGAGAGCCATCACTGGATATTACACTTCCGAGGTATGTAAAGCTGTCAACAGATTTCAGCTCTGTATTGTCAATCACAATAGTGGGCTGTGGTGCATTCGAGTTTGGTGCAGGTTGGAATAGCACCTCAGTTTTTCTCAGGCTAATAGTGAAACCAAACAGCTTTGAAGCCTCAGAGAACTTATTCAGCATAGTGTGCAGATCCTCTGGCTTGTGAGCCATCAGTGCACAGTCATCTGCAAAGAGAGCTTCCTGGATGAGACTGGTGAGCGTCTTTGTTTTAGCAATCAGTCTGCGCAGGTCAAACATGGACCCATCATAATGGTAGCGCGTGTACACGCCCTCTTCTAGGTTCTGCACTGCTTGCCTGATGACACAGGTGAAGAACAGATTGAATAGGACAGGTGCCAGAAAGCAGCCTTGTTTCACCCAGGTGGAAATGTCAAAGGGTTCTGAATGTTCACCACTGGAGAGCACCTCCCCAGTCATACCGTCGTGGAAGAGCCTGATGATCTGGATGAACTTGTGTGGACACCCAAAGCGAGCAAGCACTGACCAAAGGGCCTCCCTACTGACAGAATCAAACACCTTGGTCAGATCAATGAAGACAGAGTAGCGGTTGAGATTTTGCTCTCGGCATTTCTCTTGTATCTGCCTCACTGTAAATATCATGTCGTCTGTGCTGTGACCCGGGTGGAATCCACACTGAGCCTCTGGTAGGTTGGTCTCTGACAGCATGATGAGTCTGTCTGTTCAGGATGATCTGAGCAAATGTCTTGTCTGCAACTGACAGGAGTGAGATGCCCCTGTAGTTTCCACATTCGACGTTGCTGCCCTTGTTCTTGTACAGCAATACAACCAAGGCATCACAGAAGTCTTCTGGCATCTTCTCTTGCTCCCAGATAAGCTGTATTACGTCATGGAAGACTTCAATAGCTCCTGGACCAGCAACTTTATAGATCTCTGCTGGAATGCCATCCTTTCCATATAAACTATATCTAAATAACAAAGAAAGAGGCTGAGGGGTACCACTGGCAGCCATGAGTACTTTTAGTGCTGCTGTGTCACCCAGAAACCCTCTCCACCAGATGTACCTGGTGAAGGTGCCGTTTTAGTTGCCGACAACCTGACCATGACACAGGTGGTACTGGGTTACATGGTAACAGTAGCAGCAATTTTCAAAAACAACCTGACCTAACCTAAACCTTCATTTGCAAACCTGCACCAAGACAGTTTATGCATCAGACCATAGGAAGCCCCCTTAAACACAACCAATCATAACATCACTCGATCTTGACACCACTGATCCAAAAAATAAAGGCATGAACATACATCAGCTTGACAAGAAGTACCTATAAGGACAGAAAACATCTTTGGAAAAAAAATTCAAGGAATAATTTTAGCTCTCAATTTTGCAAAGTGCCACACACAATAATGGGGCAGGTGACAATCATTAACTTACTGCATCCAGCCACCAGACAGCGATTGAGATATTCTAGCTTCACTTCTGGGGAGGCTGTCACATCGTCTGTCTTTATTGTACAGTTTATAGTCTGCAGTAGTTCAGTGGTTGCTTGTAAAAGACTT